>CANPUZ010000004.1:0-1295745 GCA_947579665.1 Sympetrum striolatum
CTCACTTACTCACCGTGATTAAGAATTTTTGATATAACTATCTAATTAAGTTATAATTTATTTAACGTTCACTTTTATGTCCAGCCTATATGAAAATTATAGATCTTATATTGAAAAGCATTTATAATGATGACCAGAATGTAACAAATTTTAGAAATAGAGTAATAAATTTGGAAATTCCTTGTTGTGTATTGGCTATTCTAAGGTATTAATTTGGAAAAAAAAACCTGGAAGACACAAACTTTCTAATTAAATTACAATTAATGCAAGAAAAGATAAAAAATTTAACTTTATGAAGAGCAAGAACCACATCAAAAATGCTCACCAAAATCAACACTTACTGAATGCAACCTTGCTCTGTTTCAATTTACATTCCTTTGAATAGAAAAACTATTGAAATTGAAATACCTTGCAACATTTTTAATTGAATTTTCCTCATTTATTTCTTCTATAATTTTATATGGTACATGTAACCGAGTATAAGCATTCATCTGTACAAGGCTGCTTAATTTTCATAATGATTAAGGTACTTTACCCAGAGTTTGCAAGGAATTTGAACTGGGCTAGAAGAGGTCTGAAATCTGGGATTTCAAACAGCCATTAACAAGAGATGGTGAAAGCTGTGTAGTGTTTATAAAAATAACCTATATCAGACTCTCTTTACTTCTAAGTTTTGTTTAGACCTAATGAGAGATAAGGCAAAAAAGGACAGATTATCTCGATGGATCATTTTTGAAATTTTTATTGTTTTTCTTTGTCCCTATACAATGTATTTAAAATTATTCCACTTTCATTATTATTCTTGAAGTGACTATGATATTGAAATACCTGAGTAGTTATGCTGAATATCTCTTAACAAATTCAGTACAAGAATTGAATTGTTCAGTAGATAGTACCCGACCAGAGTAATAAAAACAGGAACATTCATGAGGTTTATGGAATTATTGCAAAAACATCCACTAAAAGTTCATTTTGAACATTCATGGAACCATTTTCATAACATTTAATAAGTGTAATTGCTACCAACTGTGGGTAGATGATAAAAGGTTCCTTCAATGTTTCTGTGTAAAATTAGCAAAAAGGTGAAGTAAAACAGAAATGGATATTGTTGAAATGTTAAAACACCTTGCATAGTGGGACTTATGTGGGCTCCATTTTGGAATCAACAGCCAAAAATTGGATAAGAACAACTTTTAAAATGCATTGAATCACTTTGTAACCCTGATGCTCTTTATTGGCAGCAAAATGTACCATAGACTCATTCTAAGTTTTGATGGTGCTTGGAGTTTGCGACTCAATCTGTAGTTACATCCATCAGCAGGAACCTCTGGATATTAAAATTAGTGATGGGTTGATTCCAAAATTTTAGCAATTCCGATCCCGGTTCTGACATTTCGATTCCAATTCCACCAATACCGATTCTGTCCATTCTGATGCCATAGGCTCCAAGAAAAATATCACTTAATTCCAGGCAACAAGACAACCGCGTAGAAAATCATTACTCTGTGCATGAATCAGTTGACAAAACATCACACTATTTAATTAAATGGCGAAATTTCAAGTGTCCCATCTTTTGGCGATGAAACCTTTAATAGGGATCTATGTTGTTTATTAAAATGTTTAAATAAATTTGAGGTAGATTTTGAAGTTCCACCACGGAAAATTCTTGCGTGGCAGTGGATGCACACGGCAATTTGATCATATATAGGGTCAATATGAAAATGATTCCACGCTATTGACATTACAGTGCTAAGTAGAAGTCGAGGTAAACTTCTAGATTCACACAGTTTGCATTTTTTTTAACCCACAAGATTTACCCCGTTTTCGATGATATTTTCAGGGATGACACTTCAATCATTGCGGCTTATGATACAAAATATAGCAAGGGTAAATTTCTAGATTCACACAGTTTGCGATTTAAACTGTGAGAAACTAGAAATTTACGGAAGTCGACGACAACGTTTTGGACCTAGAAAACTTATGTATCATTTAAGGACTACGGCATGGAAGAAACAGTCACTACCCTGATTTGAACGTGTTTTGTTTTTACGATTAAATGGTGTAAAAATTTAAATGACTGTTGGAAGCACGGTCGTACGTAAATTAGTGGTTTGAAGTACTACTGGAATCGGAATCGATTTTTCAAGTTGGTAAATACTCATTAGCGATTCTGATTCTTGGCATAGAATCAAGGAATTGAATCAACCCATCACTAATTAAAATCCATATAACCAAATCAAGTTAAAATGAATCAGCCTGTGTAATCAACGGCTTGCTTATAGAGAAAATTAAGAACAGTTGTTGGTTGGTCTGCTATTTGTCATCATAGCAACTGCTAGACCCTTCCATTTCTTCCCTTATAAAAAATTTCTGACATTATCAATGAAAACCAAATTGGAAAAAGCTAAACCAACATTTTGAAAAATGCTCAGCAATTGACAAAAATATTGAATCATATTTCACTCTATCAGATAAAGTAGCCTACAGACAAACATTTGGTATGTTAGTTAGAATCTGGTGATGAGATATTTATGGGAGACTGAGGAGCTTGCACTAACTGGGTTGTTTATGGAGTTAAGTAATTTCAGGTGAACAGCACAAAACATTTGTTGGGCCTTAGAGGAAAATGTTTACTAAGGATGTTGGCAGGGTACATCTTATATAAAAGGTAAAGGGAGCTCCATTTCTTTAAAAGAATTACTTAGTCATAGTTGATAGATTTCAGCACAAATTATTCTGGCTTTTCATGGGGTACAGTGGGACGTAGCCTTTATTAATGTACCATCCACATGAAGTAACATCCACATGAAGACTGTAGAATTTTGTCTGGGTATCTCTGGCATGTCATAAAAAGACCATTTGAAATGAGAATAGAAATATATTTTATTTTGCCTCTTTTATTAGCCATAGTACAAACAATGCGTGCTCTCATTTTTTATGACAATATTAGATAGTGAGATAAAGAAGAACTAGTGTATATAGATGAAAGTAAATTAACTGCCAATGCCAGGCATCATGCAATTTCAAAGTTTAAACAAAATATAAGGTTATCAAACAAAAACAGATTAAAAAGGTTAATTCTGGGACAATTCAAGGTCATCTTTCTTCTATTATAGAACTTTTTTCTTTAAGAGAATGTAATGAGGCAGTCACAATATAAATGGAATAGCTCAAGGAATATTTTTGTCCAAACCCTGGTGCTAGTGGTTAGACTATTTTATCTGTTTCTAAAATTAAGCAGACAAAGAAATAAATTATTTCCTGATTTACCAAAAAATTACTTGTAAAAGGGGTGTCATGAAATAATTTCTGTTGCTAAGAATGGGTTAGCAAGGACTTAGCAGATCACATAAATATCCTTTTATAAAATACTTCACTTATGACCACATTAAACTATTATACATAGATGCTTCTCCAGATTCATTCATGTATAAAGATAGATAGAGAGGATACAAATTCACAGGCTAAACCACAAGCGTCACCTGACTAAAAATTTTTAGGACCTGTTGGCCATAGCGTGTAACCACCAGAAAAAATGAGATTTTGAACCTCAGTGTCATGGGTTCGATTCCTGAGGGCCTCAAAATCCCGATTTTTTCCATTAAAATGCATTTCTTTGATTTTCAGGAATTAAAAAAAAACTACTTCCCGGATTGGTAGAGAATCAAAAATCTAGGAGCCTTTATAAATGGTCATGATCTATCAAAAACATAAATGACATTCATGGAAAATATTCTGGGTTTGATGCCAGGATGATGCAAATATCTGCCCTTAAAAAAACATGAGATTAGTTTTTCATTATTTTTTTTAAAAAGATAGGAAGTTCGTGCTTGGCTGGAAGATATATGGTAAGAATTTATTTCAGAAAAACATTAAGATAAGACTGTGCTGTTCCTGGGTTTGATGCCAGAGCACATTAAAATTTCTCTCATCTATTATATAAAATAGAGTTTGGGTGTGTATGTATGTTCGCTAAAAACTCGAGAACCGAGAGTTGCAAAACTTTAAAATTTTCTACATTATTAAAAGTCAACCCTGCACAGAGAATAGGCTATTTTTTATTTCCCTAAGGTCCACCATTGGAACCAAGACGGGTGAAAACATATCTATAAGAAATACATGTAAAGTTCCTTTTTTCGTTGTAAGGTTTATTTCTTTTGCAAAACTAAATTAGAAAAAACAGTTGTAAGAAGTCGAAACTAGCATCAAAAGAAGGAAAATAAAATAAAGATTCTTATTCTGGTCGAGAAGTATCGTTTACGATTCGAAATTGCGAGGATTTTGATAAAATGTACAAAACTTTTATCTAGATTTCCATGTAGAGAACAACTAATGCGATTTATATACATTTAAATTCTGCTTTAGAGTAAGGTGGCCTTAGCTGATGCGGTAGCATTTCGGACTGGTAATGTGTAGGTACTTCATTCAAATTCCTGTTAGTCCAAATTTTTTTCCTTTTTATTTTCACAAATTTCGTTTTATATTCATTTTATTTTGTAATTAATTTAATATTATACTGATAATCGTGCAAATATCATCATACATCGTAAGAAGGTGCATGATCTGATATATTTTGTATGGGAGAATAATGAAGTCACAAAGAATAGAAATTATATTTGTACTTATATTGATTCATAATCCGATTTTTTTAATTATTCACAAGCACCCAAATGATAATTATCATAAAAGCATTCGAAGCAAAAGATATTTCGGTAATTTGAGCAACAAATAAATGATGGCTGCTGACATACACAAGGAGTTTTGAGCAGTTCTATTGAAAAGCAAACTTAGTTAACATTCCTAAAAATCTTTTGGTTGTCTGTTAATTTTGAGGTGAACAAGGCATATTGCAGCATATCAGTAAAAATGGGAGATGATATAGCAGGCCACCACTGCATTAATATATATATATGATATATATATATATATATATATATATATATATATATATATATATATATATATATATATATATATATATATATATATATATATATATATATATATATATATATATATATATATATTAATGCAGTGGAATGTGAAGAAATCAAATGTGAGTACTAGACAATGGGAAAAACGTTAATAAGATATACCTCAGTAGTTACTTATTTTACAATCTAAACATAACTTGTAACAACAACCGCTGATTACCCTTTTAATGTAATTAAGTGCATACAATAGATACTAATGTAGTGCTAGTACATCTTAATAAATTCAAACAAAGCAATTTAATCTCTGACATAATCCACAGATAACTTACAGTAAATGAAAACGAATTACACTTACAAAAGTTGCGCTACAAATAAAATCATCACTTAATCTCATGAAATCGCTATACACAGCAAATTAATCTCAAGTATTTTAATTAAATAATCTCTTGCTGTGCTACATACCTAACTGGAGCAGAACACTGAGGAGAACCCAGTAGAAGTGGTTTTTATACTGGGGAGGTAAATGATAACAAGAAGAATATATTTTTCAATAATTTATTTATCTCAATTTTTCTTTTTAAAATATGACATCAAAGTCGTTTGCACCTTTTTCTTCTCCACTACTCCACTTTCTAATTGAGTAAATGCTCCCATCAATTTCGAGTTACCTGATAGCATAATAAACTTTTTAATCACATCCAGTGCCGCAACTACTTCGGTAGATTTTGGCCGCACAAGTTCCACTTCTTCCTTGTCTTTAGCAGCATTTTTTTCTGTCCCTAGCACTTCCTCTTCTTCCACATCATACGTTGCTAGTCCATCATCTACTTCCACGTATTCATCGAAGGTAATTTCAATGTTCATTCCCTTTACATCCACCCAAAAATCATCACCCACCATCTCATCCTCCTGATTGTCACAATTAAACTGATATCCTGCCATGATGAAACATCTGGACGGCAAAACTTTCTTCCACGCCTCGCACATCCGTTGCATTGCCTGTAGATGGTTCCATTTTAGCAACTTGGTGTTGCTGGAGCCCTCCATCCTTCAAAGAAGATATTCCGCGAGCATTCTGCAGTAATGCCTCTTGACCAAGAATATCACCCCTTGAAAAAGATGCTGCAATTTACAACTGCAGTTAGCAGGATAAAAAATTATGCGGATGTTCCGCAGGTTCATATCGTCCACATTGTGTGATAGGCACCTTTCTAAAAATAACAAAATCTTCCAGCTTTGCCGTTTCGGAATAGCGTCATTGTCATCGACACATTTTTTGAGAAAAAATAAGGGCAAGGCCTATGCCTCACATTCTTGAAACATAAGGGTTTCTCAAATTTCCCAATTACCAGTGGTGGTAACTTCTCCGACCCATCACCACTGGCGCAAAACAGAACCCTTACCCGCTCTTTACTTTTCTTTCCTCCACAGCACATCTCTCCCTTCACATGCAGGGTCCGATCTGGCATCCAATTGTAAAAAAAAGCCTGCCTCATCAGCATTTAAAATGTCTTTGGGACTGTAGCCTTCAATTAACTGCAGCAATCTCACTTCCATGTAGCCACAACGTCAGGGTTAACTGCAGCCTCTTCTCCAACAATTTTCTGCATGGAGAGATTCCACCACCGCTTAAATTTCTGCAGCCAACCATTGGATGCCACCAAGTCCTCCATCCCCAACTTTAGGGCCTCCATCCTCGCCTTCTTGTGAAGGAATGGAAGGGGGAGTTGTGGGTTATGAGGGGAAATGGTGAAGGGTGTTGATAACTGTGAAAAGGATAGGAGAGGGAAAAAGAGACAAGTATCCATTGTGACAATTTTTACGATAATCTCCTGCAGACGTAACGTTTGTGGCTGGAGTGGCGTGACTTGTGGTGACTTGGGTGGCCCCTTTGACTCTTGATTGCTTCTTATACCAAATGGTGGAAGAATACAAAATCTGGGTGAACAGTTCGAGTTTTGACGTGATCATACTCTGCGGTTACCTCTGAAAGGTGTGCCAGCCGCTCTCAATGTCTGTGTTCCGCTGCACTGTGTACCATGAGCTCAAGGGCAAGTCTAGAGGCAGAGATTTCGAAAAACTTTTTTTTTTTTTTTTTTTTTTCAATGCCAGGCGGTAAATATGTATCCCATTTAAAATACATTAGGTTAGTTTTTCATTATATTTGTGAAGCACTTATCAAAATGATAGGAAGTTCTTACTTAGATAGAAAATGTATATTAAGTCTCGGTTTAAGAAAAAAAATTAAATAAGACCATGCCGTTCCTGGGTTCGATGCCAGAGCACATTAAAATTTCCCACATAAAGAATATAAGGCAAAAGTAGGAAGCTGTTTGAGGCAGTTACAGCCAATATTTCTGCTTCAATTTTCACACATAGTTAGCGACGGTGATTTTCTGTTGTACTGCATAGTTATTATCACCAGGAAGACCCGTGACGGAGAATTTGCAGCGAATTTTATGAATATTTTCAATACTTTTTCTATTGTTGAGGACCCTTAAATTTTACCAGTGTGCCTAGTATTATTCCTTCCCTCATGATACATATGTAGAGACATTCCCAAAGTATCAGTTACATTCAAAGTAAAGTTAATTCATTCCATCTTGTAAAGAATACAAATATCATGAAAAAATTATATTAAGATGGACATAGATCTAACCTTTTTGGGGGTTACCGTCAACTCTATATATAAAAGACTTGTGCTGATGTAGGTAACTAATTATCTTACAAAAAAAAATCATAAAATAATGGAAGTGATTGAACTGAAAAGAAAAAAATATGCGTATTCTTTACACATAATCTTAAGAAATGAAATATCTGGATCAGGTCGTACATTATTTATGTTATATATCACTGGCCTGTGTATGTAACCATGATTAAAAAGGATTTCTAACAGCTGATGACATTGCTTTGTTTTATGAAGAAAAGAATTGGATAAAAAATAATTATAAAGTAGAAGAAGATTTGGACAGTCTCAGTTAATGGTTTTCTTACAATGGAATAGAGTTTAGCAAAAAAGCAAAGTACATATCTATATTATTGGATATCATCCTTGTACAGATGATAACATTTAATTCTATCATCCTACATATTGTCAGAAATTTCATTTATTGTCTGAAAATTGGAATGATATGTAATTTAAAATATTTGGGAGTTTTTGTAGACCAATTTTTGAAATGGATTAGTCCTATTATATCGGTTTCCATTTATTTAAGATTTTGTTTATCAAAATTTTATTTTAAACTTAAAAAGTGTAGAGTAACCTTTAAAAAGTTATCTACAGTGCTTTATCACAATAAAAATCAATTTATTGATTAGAAATTTGGGAGAGTTCATATAAAAATATGTTCAAATCTGTATTAATCCTGCAAAAAAGGATTATCAGAATAATTTGCATAAAAAATAAACTTGAGCATTCATGTTCATCATTTATAAATCTACCATTGCCCCCATTACAATTCTTGTATATTTTTTTGGTTTTTGAAGTTGTTTTCAGTTATGAGTGGTAATATTCCAACTATCTCCCATAGTCCAATTCACTAAACCTTTCGGAAAGGAAATGCACCATTAATTAAACCTAATTTGACTATTTTTAATGGTCTTTTGTTTATTAGGTCCAAAGATTTTTTATTTCTTACCAGAAGAAATAAAAAATGAGAAACATGGTAATAAGTTTGTATGGTTGGTTAAGTCTTGGTAATTGGCAAATGAAAATATTGATAGATTACTTTTAATACAATAATTTTGGAAGTTATAATTGTATTACTTGACAGAGATAGTAATATTCTTCCTTTTTATTGTCATATATATATGTCTTGTATTTTTGTAAAATTTACAGATATGACATTTTTTAGAACTAGTGTAAAGAATACACAATTTTATCAATTTTTGTTATACCACTTCAATTCTTTTATGAATTTTTTTAGCAAGTAAATTATGTATCTGCACCAGCACCAGTCATATGATTACATTGAATTGATGGTAACCCCTAAAAAGGTTAGACCTATGGGGTAGCTATTTCCAATCTATTATTATTATTCTGTCGTTGTTTACATTCATTACAAGATGGAATAAATTTAACTTACTTTAATTGGAACCGATGGTTTAGGAATGTATCTGCTTGATACAGAGGAGACATAATTGCAAAAACGAAATATATAGAGCAGTTGTTAGAAGTAAGATAGTTCAAAATCACCGTTGAAATACATAATGGATACTATACAGATAATAGTGTCGGTTCCAGTTTATTAATATGCCTTAATTTAAGATCTTTATATTTGTAACATATTAAATTCCCACTCTTCCATTCTTCTGCTTTTGATGAGTTTCTGCATTTCTACACATGTGGCTCTGCAATCTTCCTGCATTGTGCTGCCCTCATCACCCAGTCATCAAGAAAAAGAAGTATTTGAATACGTCAGGCGCCAGAACAACTTCATTTTGAACTTGGTGATGAAGAAAAGAAAATAAAAATAAATGTATTGTGTGCCTTTTGAACAATATTTAAACAGTTTATATTAATTCAAACTCATCTTACTTTTATCCGTCTATTTTTAGTATCTTGAAGTTTGCTCAAATAAATGTTAAATCACTGAAATAATTGAATTAGCTACAATTAATTTAATTTGCCACACACAGTTATAAAGTTTTATTGAGAGAAAGTTATTAAGTATGAAGAAGAATATGAATTAAAGAAGATATACTTAGAATGAAATTGTAGACTTCCAATTTGTAACAATCACAGTGAAGTTATATATTCCTTTTCTGTGAAGTCATAATAATTAATAGTTAATTTTTAAGTTCTGAACATGAGGTTGGCGCACTACCATGCAGTTTTTACTATTATCTGCAGCCAAAGTTACTTTACTTTTACAACTTCTGCCCACCTTTTTCTTGTATGGCATTGCTATGCCTAACAGTTATCAGCAAAATGATCTTGTAATAATGATTATGATAAATGGTTCTGTGATCCCCTATTTTTTGGTGACTTATCTTAAAGAAATGCTTAGAAAATAGCAAAAGTCTTATGTTAGACCATGGGTAAAAGATTGCCTTACTCATCTGGAGCTAGGACAAGAGTTGAAGTTTTTCATGGCACAAAGTGAGGTACAGTATTTACTATTGTCACATCCACATAAAGATGCAATTATATTTTCTGCACTTTCACACAATCATATTATCAAAAATTATCTGATTAGCACTGGGAATACAAGATCTTTTACAAGATCTATTGCATCGAAATGACGCCTACCAGGTGAGTCACACACTGATTTCAAATGTTAATAGATTGGAATTCTATTGAAAAGAATATTCCCCCACCACTTCAATACCTTCCCAAAGTCTACCCCAAAAAACAAACATTCTATCTAAACTATAAAGTTTAATACTTCCTGACTTCAGTTTGACACACATAGAACTTGAGTTTATTAGCCTCTTTTGCTGGCACTATGTACTGTCACAGGAAAACAAAATTATGGCAGTTTGTATGATATTTTATACACTGCATGCTGACTCTATACTAAATAATTGGAAAAATTATCATTTGTACTGACAAGGGGAACACCAAGTTTATAGAAGAACGGATTTGCATTATTATTTCTGGCCATGTTCCTTACTTTAGAATAGTAGATACTTGTGCAACCATGTAAAACAATGGGAATTCCTTTATAAAAATTAGCAACTGAGCAACATTTTAAGGTAACCACACCATACACGTGACTTACCATATAGATCTCAAGTGAATAAGAAATAATTTCAATGCATTTCTTTTAATAATAACTTATTTTTCTGCTATAATATTGCATCTTCTGTATTAAGTAGGCATTAAGCTAATAAGCAGAACATTGTACAGTGGGCTAGAATAAAATTAAGCTACCAAATCTACAAGTGATATTTGTAGTGCAAACTTTGACACCATACATAGTTATACCTGAAAAAATTTTGTGTACAACTATGCTATTACATAAAATTGATACTGCATATTAATTTTATAAACTGAATTTTGAAAAATTGCCAGTCATATATATTTTGCAAAATTATTTGACAAAGTTAACAAAAATTGTGATGCTTAAGCTATAATCAGGAATTGTTTATGATGATGATTCTAAAATTATTTCTTTGAGCTACCATGTCAACTTCTCACCCCTAGGAGAGCATCATCAGATTCAATATAAAAATGCTTTTCAAAGCTGCTCTATAATTACCCATTTGTTTTTTATATTTTGAAACTACGGTATTCTAATACACATGGATACCCAAAAAAATAGTTACTTTATTTTGCAAATGACATTGAAACTATGTCTTAATAGATTAAAAATTGAATTGAACTGAATGTTAAGTTTCTAGGAAACTTAGTTTTCCACATAATTTTCTTTAGTTTCAATTTATTTTGTCAGTAGAGTTGAACCCAGACAACACAGGATATGTAATACATCTGTATTAAATAAAGAATACGCAGGAAATACGTCACGAGATACATATGTATAAGTTGGAATATGCGCGAAATTCGTACGTATATTTGACGGAAAAGTGGCTCAAAAGTTCCATCAGATGTATGTATACGCGCGTATTACGAATTGTAAAATTGAGTAGCCTTACGCGAATAATACATTTGTATGAATGCGTCAAATTTACAAATTGATATTCAGGCCTACATACACAAACTTTAAATGACAATATATTTGTGCAACAATTTCCCAGTTAACTGGGAAATTGTTGCATAATAAAATTATTAAATTAAATTTTCCATTTTCATACACTACTAAAATAGGCATATTAACAATTTTATTATTTTCCCATAGTCAACATTAATATTAAAATATTAAAATTAATAAATGAAAAACCAGTCAATATGAAAAAATGAGGGTCATGGGGTATGTAAGAAATTGAAACCAGCACATTTGGATAACATAAAATTTATTCATACCAAGATAATAAAAAATTAAATACAAACAAAATACAACTGTACATTGTAGGTAGGCATCCCAGGGCCAGTTACACTCAGTTTAAGCCACAAGATCAAGATTCAAACAAAGATAATAAAAAAATATAATACAAACAAACTACAACTGTGCATTGTAGGTAGACATCCCAGGGCCAGATTACAGGACAAATCTCTCATAGAACAATGGCTGCACTATCCCGACACAGCTGCTGGCTAATATCCAGCATTGGAAATAAGTCACACTTCAATCCAGGAAACAGATCAAGAGTCTGCATCATCCAAAATATCCTTGAAAAGGAGAAGCACAAGTTAAAAAAACATCTACACAAAAATATTAGGCCCTTTTTAAGATTTGCTCTCTTAATGAGATATAAGTTTGTGATCAATATATCACTAAGTGAATTAAATGCTTATATTGAGTATATGGAAATGTAAAGCAGTAAGGTCATGTGAACTATGATGAAGTCTTCACACAGTCAATATGACAATTTGAATTAATGTAATACCTCTAATGAACTTAAAGGTATATAATGAAAACTTCTCCAAATGAGTCAGGCCTATAATAAGCCTTAAGGTAATAAAATAATTTTTCACTTTTGGGAGCTCATTACTGATCAAAGCTATCTATAAAAATAGAGTGATATTTAGTCATAAATCTCTATATGCAGAGCGTACAGACACATAACTTTAACTATTAGAAGCAGAGCTGCTAAGCAACCTGGCAATCCACCATGATTATAACTACACAAATGTTTAAATTAGGTACTTACATAGGGACCAGCTGAAGATTCGAGAAAGCAGAAGGAGCATGAAAAAAATAAATCATCATTAATGACTTCGATGTACACACGTTATCGTTCATAAAATGCACTACTTCAATAAGTACGTAAAGACTTAATTGAACTAAGGTTTAAGATACTTATAAAAGGTACATTTTTCTGAGAACAGAGGTAATTAGAACAAATACATTGGTTATTTAGCTAGTAGGAAAACAAACATTTATGTAAGATTGTTGAGAATAAAATAATTAAATTTTGAAGGTAACTAGCAAGGCTTGATAACAAGGCTACTCCGATTTGATTACAGACAACTCAACAAATGGCGATAGATAAACTCTGGATGCACGTACAGTTCATTTTCGTCGCAGCAGGTTTTATTTCGTTTTAAAATTTAAATTAGAAATAATAATTGCACAAAGTCGAATCAAGCACCAAAAGAATGGGAATAGAATAAATATTCTTAATTTGGTCGTGAAATATCGTTTACGAATCGAAATTTCGAGAATTTTGATAAAATGCGTGAATATTTTATCAAAATTTCGAAGTTGTAAACAACCCATATCCCCCTTGACAACGAAGGCGATTGTTTTAATTTTAGGTAGTACGAAGTTCACCGGTTCATCTAGTATAATCAAATATAATAAAATGAATGGAAATATCGTTTGAAGGGAAAGCACAAAAGCAATAATAGTAAGGACGTATGAACGCGATGATGCAAAGCGAGCATATGCAATGGTCAATTAAGTTCACACTAAAGTGCAAATTGCAAAGAAATTAAAAAAAACAATATCAATATATATATGATACATCAATGATTTTATATATAGTCTAACTAACTATAGTCACATTTTATTTAGCCGTTAAAACATTAAAGGAAACTTATGAAAACGATCAACAGGTGATCGATCATATCTGAGAAAATCATCTCATATCACATTGAATAAAAGAAATCACACATTACCTTGATAAATCAGGAACAGGAAACCACTGGATCACGATTTATGAAAACGCCCGAACACAGGAGAAGGGAAGCCAAACTCCAGATTGCATGAGGCTGACGACGAAGTCAACGAAATTCGTTGATCTTGTTGAATTCAAAATTCACGAGTTCCGAGATTGTGCCGACAGATAGCGTTACCGCGTTACAATATGTGCGCTCCGTACGCTCACTTCCACTTAAAATTAAATTTGTGTGCCACTTCCGAGAATATATAATACATGGTGAACAGATCATTTAAATTAGGAAAGCTTGCAAATTTGTTCTAGGTAATAATTTCCGGTAAAACTTAAACAAACATTTCTTAATGCGAAAATACAAGAAATATACGTATATGTATTTTTTGTGTATTTCTGAATCATTTTTACAAATGTATCCATGCATGAAAAATACATAATGTATTTTTCATATATATGGATACATATGTATAAATGCTCAATAAATACATATGTATTGCAAATGTAATACAATTCATAAATACATATGTATGCATCCAGTTAAAATACATCACAAATACATATGTATATCCAAATGTGTGTTGTAGGGAAAAATTCCTTATTTGAAAGTATGGGTCAGAGAAAATCTCATATGCAGAATTAATAAAGACAAATACAAAATACTTAATGACTTAATTTTTTCATCAAATGCAGTAACTCATGTCGTTTCTTTGTATCTTTTGTCTTGAATTTCTTTTGACAAACATCACAAGCAAAGGGTCTATCAGATGAATGAGAAGCCATATGTCGAGTGAGGCTTGCCTTGACATTAAAAGTTTTAAAACAATTTTGACATTCAAAAGGCTTTTCTTTAGTGTGAATTATTAAGTGAGTCCGAAGATGAAAATTACTGCCAAAACTCTTTCCACATGTGCTACATGAATATTTTTACTGTGTAGATTGGAATGTCTTCTTAATCCATCCTTAGCACAAAAACTCTTCCCACATATGCCACATCTAAATGGCTTTTTCATGTCTCCCTTTTCACTCTTTCCAACGCTCCTTGTATGTTTCAGGTCTCTAAGTTCATGGTTATACCTCACTCTATCCTGTTCAAAACTTTTTTCACAAACACCACAACGAAATAACCTATCATCATAATGTACCCTTACATGATTACCCAACAAAATCTTTCTTAAAAAACCCTTTTCACAAACATCACAAATAAACTTATTTTTGATCTTAGATAGAGGGGCTTCTAAAAAAGATGGAACTGGTTCTTTAACATTTAGAACACCTTTTGGTTCCTCTGCAGATTGAGATTCCTGTCCTTGTACAACATCATCTCTTAAATCTTTCTCACATGTCCCTTTATTGGTGTGCTTGATTCTCATATTGTTCACTGGAGCGGTGTTAACAGAACTGCTCTCTCCTAAGCACATACGGCCAGCAGTATCATCACAATCAGAATTCGGAACTTCAGGTAATTGAGATTGCTGAAATGAAAAGTAACATAATGATCAAAATCAATGGAAAATAATAAAACTGAAGCAAATTAACCCTTTGAGTGCCATGAAGAGTTGCCTTACATCATGTGAAAATTGCCAGGCTATTTTACAAAGAACTGCAGAATTTTTGAAATATAATCTAATAAACCCATACTATTCTGAATAATTTGCTGTACATTTTACAGGGTATAGAAATCAGATGATTTTTTTATTATGCTATTTCTATTTCAGAAGTAAATGAAAAAAGGTTTGTACAGAAAATATTTTTACATAAATAGCTTTCGAAACAAGAGTCGCTCAGGGAGACGCTGACATTTTAACGAAAAGGTTCCAACATTGCTGTGAGCAACGTTGGCACTCAAAGGGTTAATGAGTAAACAGAGAGTCTATCAACATTGACTTCCCTAATCTATGAATCATAGAAAACAATATAATTAATTATCTGATAACTTAATTTTGCCAATTGCTCTTAAGAAATTCTTTCATTGTACTTTCCCTCCTCGGATTAAGCTGCTTCTATTATGACCAATTCCTTGAAAAAAAATATGTGATGTATTTTTATAATACTTGAGATACTTGAAATATAGATTTACAAAAATTATTTCCAGCTAAATGTTATAATCAAGAAAAAATCTTCTTAAAAATTTATAAGCTAAGAAGAGATTATAAATATATCATCATTTGGAAATGATATCAAAATCATTTATTTGTAGAAACTAAAATTTTCCATATAAAATACGGTAAGTTAATATTCTACATAATGACAAAAGATGATATCAATTCTGCCATATTTCCATGCAAGACTAATAACCTCATCATTAGCATTGTTAACAAAAATAGAATTAAATAATTGGAAATTGTAGATTTAATATAAGGAAAGACTCATATTCTACGAATGATGTATTGCAAAAAAGATTCATTGTAAGCTTTCAGTAGGCAAATAACATATTACCATTTTACACTTACGCACAATAACAGTATACGAAAGATATTGTGAGTTCATTACACAATAAAATTACAAGAGAGAAAGATATGTCCAATAAATTTGAAATAAAATATAGAGATTAGTAATTAGCACTCACTCTGATTCAAGGAAAACCATATTAATTTAAATAATAAACTGATTACTTACTTCTCTTAATGGCTGACAAAAGACTTGTTGATTGCTGTTATCTTCAAACTCCATAACAGGAACTTCATCTGCTTCCTTAAATTGAGGTTTAATGAAGAAAATAAGCAAAGTTGTTCAAAATTATGGAAAATCTTGTTTATGTACTGAAAAACCTTCTAAGGCATAACACTAAGCAATATTGATAGATATATCAAAGTTTTTCTATATGAAAGGCCTTTTGTAAATAGTAAGTATCAACAAGTTCACCTGTAGAAAGCAGATGTAAATCTGTATTCATCCAACTTTATTTAAAAACTGGTAGTCAAAGCTGTGAAAGGCAGCAACATGTAACACAACTCAATAAAATATCTATCTATATGGTCTTTTATTATTTTTCAACACTCATAATTAAATAAATGATTATTCAATTGAATTACTCACCACCACAGTTGATTCTAAATCATGATAATCATTTCTTTTTCAAATTTTTGTAGGGCTTCAGGCATATGTCCCTTCAAGGAAAAGATGAGTTTATAACAACCAAACAGTGAAATGAGCGATTATGATACCATTTCACTTACCTTTTTCTCAGTGTCTATGAGGTTTTCCCATTCCAGCACCTCAAACTCTTTTTTAACAGGAGCCTACAAATAAAATAGCTTTCTGATAGTGAATGTAAGTCATTCAAAAAGAAATATTCAGATGTTTAAGAGATTTTGCCGCTGAGTGATATAACATAAATATATATAAAGACATTGAATAGAAATGAATACAAACATTCATCAGACTTTTTTATAATATTTATTGCATGATACGCAGCACTTTGCCACAGGGCAGGACCATAGGCCACTTTCGCACGGAATGTGTTCATTGGTCACAATCACTACAAATTAACAATGTAATTGGTAAATATATTTATAAAGTAGTAAATAAAATTAATTTATAATTTTTCATTAATTAAACCTTTTCAAAAGCTTCCTTAAATCGTAGTAAATTGGAAACTTGTCACACAAGTGGCACATACATCATTATTATCAGGCATTTAAACCTTAGAGAAGGAATCGAAATAATGATTTCTGATAATAAATTGAAATTAAATGTGTTTTGGCTAGCTAAAATAAAGAAAATATAGCCTCTGTCATGGGGTAGCACATTAGAAAGCCAAAAGGGGAGGATAAGAAATGGAGAACTATGTTTATTCATAGAATGTTGAAAGATAAAATTAAAATTGCTTAATGAAAAGTCAGAATAGGAACTTGAAATTTGTACTTACACTCATAATATTAGCACTTCTTGGTGTTTCCTTGGGCATTTGCCACTCCTCTATATCAATTTCATCCTTAATTTGAAGCTACAAAGAATAAGAATATAACAGAATATTCTTTAAATAGTGCTCACTCCTCTACAATATTAATAAGAAAACTGAAGAACTACTTCAATAAGGAACCTTATTAAAATGAAGATATCAAAGATTCTATATTAAAGTGTCTTTTTTAAGATAAAGACCTCCTTTAGCAAAAGGATTTGCATCAAAATATAAAATAGACTATTTACTTTTAAAAAAACTCACCATATCATCAGCATGCTTTTCATTTTCACTGCCTTCAACTTCACTTGCTCTTTCCTGAAATATCACAGAAGTAAATTCATTCCTTACTTAAATTTATCATTACATATTTCTGAATGCTAATGTTGATCATTTGAGCAATATATACATAGAATTGGAATCTCTTGAGCTTTCATATTAACTTCATTTCCTTAAGAGAAACTCCTTCTGTGAACTTCTTATATTCAAACAAAATAAAAAAATGAAACTAATACCAAATTGAAAAGAACTCATGCCCTTGCTCTGATACCTCAATGCTATCAAAATCCATGAGTAGATAAAAGTACGCACACATATCTCTGAGTGAATAAGTGATCTTAAATGCAATTCTTAATTGAATAACTAGGATAGATTTTTCAATGAGTTTATAATGAAGTTAATCATAGCTCTAATAACTGTAGCATTAAGCTCTCTGATCAAAATATATGAAAATAGTGACCAAACAGGGGCAAAGACAAGAACATATGAAACATTTTTTCATCTTTAGCTGTACTTCATTAAGAATGGAAATTCATTAAGAATCTGAAAGAGACATATGAAACATTGAGTATTTGTACATTTACTGCTCTTTATGATGGAAATATGAAATATATTGAGAACTTTTTCTTGAACTAGGTGCTACGCTAATTCTGTTAATTATGACTTTGAATTTTGAAATAAAAATTAAATCCATACAAAAAACTTTTGCCTGGGTATCTAAAGTAACCCACCATCAGCATTTTTAAATCCTTTATTGCTACTTTATATCCTCAACCATTAAAGTCACTGAATCACCCAATTAATTTAATCTTGTCTTTAAAAAACCATCACCAGTAAAATTTATATATTTCTTATACAATAATGATTTCATCTAGAAAAGTTTTAGAAAACCTTTCCATATAATACTTCCTACTGATTTTAGGAAATGATATTTGAATACTTCACATAATGAAAGGGACATTTTAAAATCAAGAAATTGTTAGCAGATAAACTATTGTATCAACAATTTCTTCAAAAATGATATTAGGTTAAGTGCGAACAAACATTACTACAAAAAGACTTATTCAATTTAATCACACACTACTTCCCTGGTTATCAGCTCATGATAATCATCTTTATTAAAATGCTGAAATGGTTCAGGAACCAGAAGCTTTAATGAAAATCAAAATTTTGGTATAATAAAAGAAACTATAAAAGATTTAATTTATCATTCCTGTATTTATCTGCTTTACAATCTCTCTTGGCCAAAATTAACGCAGCACCTCCCTAGCAATCCTAACGGCCGGTGGTGCGTTAATTTTGGCCAGGAGTGTGCTTCTGATTTCACAATATCTAATTCTTCCTTTATTGGGAGCTATAATTAAGAAAGATATGTATTCTATCAAGGAGAACTGATTTTAAACTTAGATAAAGTAATATTTTTAAGTTTTGAGATACACCAATTCAGAATTTAGTTTAAATAAAGTTCTTACCTCCCCCAAAAAGGGGCAGTAATAATATAAATAAATGCAAACATTAGTTAGAAATAATCAAGTCTCAATTTCATGGCACTTTTCTACCAAAAACTTACCTCCGATTCAACGCTATCATACTCTATATCTTCTTCCTCAAAATTCACATGCTCCATCCTGAAAGTAAACAATTAAAATGAATCTCTCTTGTATTTCATAAATGTTCTTTGATAATAAAAGCGGCAAAAGTCATACCATTGTAGTTTCTTTATCCTTTTCTTCCAAACCATCCTCGGAAACTCCACCCAGATTCTAATAAAAGTAGTAAGAAACATAAGTACCATGTACATTACATAACAATGCCACGGGCTACATCAGAAATAAAAAAATTCTTAATTATTCTCATGAATCATCTTGGAACTGCAGTTATTAGAAGTCCAACTTACAGGTCTTGTTTGGTTTAATAGTCTTATAATTTCAGCTTCGGCTGAACGTACGTTTTTCTTGCATGCGTCGAATTCTATCATTCTCCACATGCAAGGGGAGCAGATTTGAGACGGAAGACCATCACTCACGTCAATCTATGTCATTGAAACATAAGATTTGATAAGGGATTAACATCAACAATAAATGTAAGGTTAGAAATATTAAAATAAACTACATCTGAATGAAATATCACTATTAATGGCTTTTTCATTAATTCACTGCAAAATGCAAACATGTAATCAACATGCAAATACAGTCTTCGTAATATTTAGCATTTGCTAAGATGGTTTTGAAACAATCTTACGTAAGATGTCTACGACAATTCCTAACAGAGCAGATGACAGAGACAGATGAAAGAGAGGAGCTAGACTATATTCATTGCATAGCATAGTATTAAAAAAATAGCATACATAATCACAATTACCACACATACCTTGACATCATATATAAAATTAAGAATGCGATACAAAGGATCTCCAGCTGCGGAACGGTGAGAGAATATGTTTGTGAGTGAAAATCCTTCCTTCAAGCACAGTCTACAACAGTTATCCAACCTTATTTCACCCATCTCAATAAACGTTACATTAAATGAGGTACAATAAAAGAACTGGAATACAAACAGGAACTATTATCTACGATATTCTAATGATATTACACAAAACATCGCTAGCGAACTTACAGATGTTTGGAGGAAAGGTAAATACTAAGCCGATTGACGGAATGAAGGTGTTGCTTTCCCGGTGATTGAAATCTTAAGGAATATTGTTGAGTTATAATTGACGCTCGATGTATCTGATGTTTAAAATAACTGTAAATTGATAGGATTCCAAATGTTGTCGTCTCTAAAAGAAAGTAAGCGAGATTGTACGGAAGGTACACGCAGTAGGCTCTGCCTCTAACATAACATCAAACATCATGTGTAATTATAGATTTAAAAATAAGATAAGTAATAATACAAAATAGTGAAAAATATTAAATGTATGCTGTTGAGCATAGAAACAAATATAATTATAATATCTATAGTTTTCTTTTCTAAGTCATATTCCTCTCCCGGAGGTAGAGACATCTACGGCACTCATAGATACTACCTTGCAAATTTTGTTTTCGCACCGTACTATACAAAGAGAAAATACCGTATTTTTTATGCTAATATTGAATATTTGCGTAAGTTATATGGTCAGTAATTATTCCCAAGCTATACATTACAATCTAAACCCCAAGTACACCAAACCTATTGTTCCGGCTTGCAGTATTCCATTCGTTATCAGTTCACTGTAAGTACGAAAGCGATGTTTTGCAGGAAATCATCGGCATAATTATAATTGTTACTTTTTGTTTGCATTCCAGTTCTTTTGTTGTGCCTAATTTACAGTATAATGGGCGAAATAAGGTTAGATCACTGCTGTTGGCTGTGCTTGAAGGAAGGTTTTTCACTCACTAACATATTCTCGCATCATTCTGCAGCTGGAGATCGTTTGAATCGGATTATTAGTTTCACAAACGATATTAAGGTATGTATGATGATTGTCACTAAATGAGGCATCATCTAATTCTTTATTCTAAAACATGAGACTCAATTATTTAGTTCTATGCTTTGTCATCTCATCCGGTAGTAATTTTTGTTGACGTTATACTTACGAAGATCATATTTATTAAATTTTATATAATATGTTCTGCAAACAGTATTGTGGTGTCATTTGAATCATTCAAGGGTAAAATTTCACTTAAATTTTACCTCTTATTCTAAAATTGCTCGTTTTTGTATTACTATGCTCGTCTCTTGTCGATGTGAATCTATTCCCAAAAATTATCTTTCGATGTTGTAGATATTAGAGAACGATGGTCTTCCGTCTCAAATCTGCTCCCCTTGCATGTGGAGAATGATAGAATTTAACGCATGCAAGAAAAACGTCCGTTCTGCCGAAGCTGAAACTTTGAGACTTTTGAGCCAAACAAGACCTGTAAGTTTCCATCTGAAAAGTATCTGAGTTCGTTGATTTTTGTGAATATGTCCTTTTTTTATTTTCTGATATTTTCATTGGTGTATTTTGGTCATTAATAGGGCTATTCGTTATATTTTTAGCATATGAATGAAATTTCAAACCATGGCTCAGTAATAGTGTCTGAAGACAATGAAATGGTATGTATTTAACTGCTGTATTTATCAAAGTAAATTTATGAAAGGTATTAAAGATGTATCAAAATGTGTTTATTCGTTTTAAAGGATGGAGCTGTGGAATTTGGAATTGAGGGTAGTAATTTTCATTCTGATGTAAGTTTAATGACAATTATGGATAATCAGTATTTAGTTTGAGATGTAATTGCCCTTTAATTTTATATGCATGTTTTAATATTGTTATTTACTCTTATTGGAGAATACTGATATGGATTTATCTCAAAATTTCACAAGTAAAATGGTGAAACCATATTGCTCAACTGCATATTTTAATGTTTCTTTAGACCTCTGAACTTGAATTTTTCAATGAGTAGTCATTACCTTAAAAAAAACTTTTTATCTGTAGGCTACAATTAAAGAAGAAATAAATGTGTTTGAAATGGAAAACCCAATAGAGACTGACATTAAGGTAAGTAAATTGATTATAAAATTGAGTACTTTATTGCTTTATTCGTTATATAATTTTTTTATTCTTTAAGGAACCAATACCTGAAACTGTTCAGCATTTCCAAGAAGCTGATTTTCATGTTTTAGAATCTACTGAAATTGTGAGTTATTAAATAGAATATTTATTACTTTATTATTGAGTATGTCAACCTAGCTGAATTGAAATTTATTTTATCCATGTTTCATAAGTTCATCTATTAGCAAGATCTTAATGCGAAATTGTCTTCCTAAAAATCAATTTAACGTTTATACAATGTGAATACAACATATTTCTTATGGTTTCATACCAAGGAAAATGGAAGATAAAGGTTTTCTTTAAAAAAGTTCCTTTGAAATGGAAAACCAATTTTGAATTGCGAATTTTTTCCACTTTTCACCTTTTTGAATATTTTTTAAAATGGTGGAAAGAATACACAATTCCATATGCATAATACATTTTACAGAAGGCATGTTTTTAGACAAACCTTAGGTAAATCCATTATAATTACTAATTGTTATGCCATGGATGTGATTTTACTGTATAATTAAACTTTACTGTGAAATGAATAATTGTATTCTAATTCCTTCATTTTACTTCATTACAAGAAAGCAGATGAAGTTAAAGTGGAGGAATTTGAAGATTACTGCAATCAAAGTGTCTTTTATCAACCATTAAGAGAAGTAAGTAATCAGTTAGTTGTTATAATTTATAAACCCTTCCTTGAACCAGAGATTAATCAAAATTAATATTTTTTTACATTTAATTCAATTTGATTTTCATCAAATTCTCTCTGATTCCAATCAGTTGCAGTTGAATCAAATCAACATTGTGAGGTCCCAGGGAATTCAATATCTGCGATTTCTGTAACTTTTTCAGTGTAGAAACTCCTTGCTCTTTGCTGTTCTCAATGCATTGCAAATGGTTACCACTGTAAAATTTTTGTTCAGAAGGTAAATTTTGAATCTATCTTCTAGGCTTCTAGCTCATAGTTATAGTAGGTCTTCTCAGTTTCTGTTGTCTGTTGACAAAAATGTACAACCGGTTTCCATGCCTCTCCCTCATGATGCTGTAGTAAGATTCCTGCCAATCCCTGTCTACTTGCATCAGTATGAACTTCATGTTCAGCATTGATGTCGAATAACGCTAACACTGTGTGTTCTATCAACTTTTCCTTCAAGTCTGGGAATGCCTTACGTTGAATTTCCATCCACTTGAACTCCTTCTTTGTTAATGCAGTCAATGGTTTGCTTATTTTGGCAAATCCTGGTACAAATCTTCTAAAGAAACTGGTCAATCCAACGAATCGCCTTACATCATGTACTTTCTCCGGTCTCTGAAAATCCTTCACTGCTCAAATTTTCCTTTCACCTAGTCTGATTCCATTTTTAGTAATCACAAATCTTAATAATCAACGTTCTCTTTAAAGAACTTGCACTTTGAAATTTTCAAGGTTAACGTAACCTTCTTCGGAACTTCCAGCAATTGGTCCATTGTCTCGAACGCTTCTTCAATTGTTTTGCTAGGAATGAGCACATCATCCATGTACACAAAAACATCTCTTGGCTTTTATATTTTGGTTACCTTACTGATCATCCCATTAAACTCTGCCAGGGCGTTTAACAGATCAAAAGGCATTTTGGTTCAATTCATATTTGCCCTCTGTTATTACAGAGGGCCTTGACTCAGCTGATATTGGTATTTGGTAATAACCCGATGCCATATCTAATGTCATAAAATATCTATTTCCAGCCAGCCTATCCAGCTATTCTTCAATTGCTGGTGCAGGAAACTTCACTTTTCTGGTCTTATTGTTCAATGCCTGGTCAATACAGTCAATACAGTGTCTATTATCACCGTTGGCCTTCTTTACTAACAATTCAGGACCTGCATACTCTGAAGTTGACTCTTGTTCTATTCACAGCTTCATTAATTCCTCTACCTCTCTTTGCATTTCTCCTCGTTGAGAATACGGTAACTGATAAGGTCGTAAATTCACCGGTTCTTGATCATTTAACTTA
This sequence comes from Sympetrum striolatum, assembly GCA_947579665.1. Lineage (NCBI taxonomy): Eukaryota > Metazoa > Arthropoda > Insecta > Odonata > Libellulidae > Sympetrum > Sympetrum striolatum. The sequence goes on from CANPUZ010000004.1 coordinate 24,352, forward strand.
GTATCAAAACTGCTTAAACTGACAGTCCCTAGTTCTTCAAGGTTTTTGGCAAAACACAGTATATATTATTTACTGACCACATTCAGAATCCTTTGCCTCTCTGCTTCATTTAGATTTCCTCCCACATAAATCTCACCTGGTTCTATTAGTGTTTTCTCTTCTACTTTGAACTCATTTTCCTCTGACTCCGATGAATCCTGTACGATATTTAATCTTCCATCGCCCTTTTGAATCCAAATTCCTTTTTGGTCTAGAGTGCTTAGCCCGATGATTGTGGTGTCTTCTTGGACCTAATTAGGGACTATCAACACCTATACTTTGATTCTTATGTCATCTATCCAGAGAGCCATCTATTTTGAGCCTATTGTCTTGCATGCATTCCCTCCGATACCCACTAACCATTGCTGGCATATCTGGAAATGAAATCTCTTGCCATGTCTTCTCTCAGAGTTACCATGTTGCTTCTTAGGACAATGAACCCGTCCACCTAATTCCCATATATTTCTACCCATTTGTGGTACTCATTCTTTATTTGCTTATTGGCAGTAGCAATTGTTTACGTTTCCTTCCTTTGAGGACAGATGGTGCCTTTAAATCTTTATTTGACAAACATTCATCAAATGTCCCACTTTCGTACAGTTTTTCGAAACATTTTTTGTCTTGCTTCTGTTTGTAGCAATTCTTGCCCCTATGCCCTCGCTCACCACAATTAAAGCACCTCTTAGTTGCGAATCTCTTTTCTCCTGCCCCTCCTGGTCTACCTCTTAATAAGGCTGGTTGGACAGCCGCCCTTACGCTCATCCTCCCTCTTTCTGTAATATTCTCGTATCTTTTGATTTTCTCAAGCAGGCCTTTAACTTTTCAAATTCACACATAGCCATCGATCTATCCAATTCTCTATCTGTTATCCCGTTCAAAATATATTTGATTGCGGATACCTTGTCTATTTCTCCTCATCTCACCATGTCTTTCATTGAATATACGTAGGCGTCATATGTTACATTGGCTTCCTTCTTTCTCCTTGTTAGGCAAAGGTTGACGTCTGCTAGATTGTAAACTACAAGTAGTCTTCTTTTAAACGCGTCCTACGACTAGACCTCTTCCTTTATAATGTTTAACCATAGTCTCGTCGACCCAGGTAACTTTGAACAGCGTGTGCAAACAGCATGGAATGATCTGCCCTGTAGGCCAATGCCATCCATTCCACTTGCTGCACCCATTGTTCATACATGAATCCTGCTCCCACTGACAGTTCAAAATCTGGGAGCAATCTTTCCACAAGCGAAATATGTGTTGTCCCCACCTTCCCATCATCGTACGTTGTATCATATGTTTTAACTATTTTTCTCTTTCCAAATCCTTTTGCTCTATACCTAGCAATTCTCTGTGATGCTGGAGGCATTCTCTTTCCCTAGCTACTTCATACATCGCAATGCTCACCTCGCTTAATTCTTGTACTCGACCTTTTCATCCCTCTTGATCTCGAAATTTGTTAAAGCCCTTAGCCTGAGGTAGCCATGTTGCTAGAGTTAAGGTGGCTGCAGGAACATCCAGAATGCTAAATAAACCACCCGGACCTCTTTTGCACCCAACATGGCACCTTCCCCACTCAGGTTCACTTCCGCGATCTCTATTCATCTTGTGCCTCAGTTCCTCGCTGCTGGCACAAGCACTTTGCACTTCACTTACTTGCATTTTTTTCTCTTTCTTAGATGTGTTTGACAACAATCCTTTAGGTTAATATCCCACCATTGCTCTGTGAGGAAAACCTCTCCTTCGATCCTTGAAAGAGTAACCCCTGGGTTCCTTGATAACACTTTTATTCACCTAAAGCTTACAGTAGAGCATGACGTGCGACCAGTTGCACTGCCATACTTTTCACTCTCCCTTCAACTGTCCCTACATCTACATCTACATTTACATTAATACCCTACAAGCCGCCTTTCGGCGTGTGACAGGGGGTGTAAACACCAGTTGAATCTAAATTAATTCCTTATTCGATTATTGTCACGTATTGTTCGCCGAAAGAATGAATCTCTAAAACGATTCGTCCTAGCTTCTATTTCTCTCAACTTACGGTCATAGTAAATGCTTGGTGGCAGCACCTCCTACCCCAGCTGGGAGGTGCTACGTCCCCTTCACCCACACTTAACCCTTTTTCTTTCCTACATATGCATGTTTTTTTCATTAAGGGAATTAATCTTAAAATATTTTTTTTAAGGTGACAGCTATATTTTTAATTCTAATATATTTGTTAGGTTTTCAGAAGTGGGGAGCGTTTAATTTTATCATGATTCATAACTTTAATTTTTACTTTCACTGGAAATCATAATTGGAGGAAAGTTAATTTTCAGAATGTAGTAACTAAAGTTCAGGACATGAGGCATTTAGACAACGCTGATGATGAGGAGGTTAGTAGTGCATGGAAATGAGATATATATCATCTTTTGCCATTATGTAGAATATTTACTTACTATATTTTATCTGAAAAGTTTTTGTTCCTATGAGCGAATGTTATTGATATCATTTTAAATTTATGATTAATTTAAAATTACTTCATTTCTTATAACCTTTTTCAAGAAGATTTTTCTGAAGTATTATAAAAAAAACATCACATATTTTCTTTCAAGGAGTTGGTCAAAATAGAAGCTGCTGAATCTGAGGAGGGAATTAACAATGAAAGAATTTCTTCTGAGCAATTGACAAAAGTAAGTAATCTGAAGCTCAAGGATATTGTTTTCTAATCCATAGGACAGGGAAGTCAACCAGCATTGAGAGTTTCTCTTTTCCTTCATCAATTTGTTTCAATTTAACTATTTTGCATTGATTTTGATCACTTTGTTTCTTTTCATTTCAGTCATTTCAATTACCAGAAGATCCAAATTCTGATTGTGATGATACTGCTGGCCGTATGTGCTTAGGAAGGAGCAGTTCGGTCAACACTGCTCCAGTGATTAATGTGAGAATCAAGCACACCAATAAAGGGACATGTGAGAAAGATTTAAGAGATGATGTTGTACAAGCACAGGAATCTCTATCTGCAGAGGAACAAAAAAGGGTTCTAAATGTCACAGAACCAGTTCCTTCTTTTTTAGAAGCCCCTCTATCTAAGATGAAAAAAAGGTTTAATTGTTATATTTGTAAGAAGGGTTTTCAAAGGAAGTATCATATGATTGATCATGTTAGGGTACATTATGATGATAGGTTATTTAATTGTGGTGTTAGTGAAAAAGTTTTAAGCAGGATAGACTGAGGTATAACCATGAACTTAGACACCTGACAGATAAAATGAGTGTTGGAAAGAGTGAAAATGGAAGCATGAATAAGCTGTTAAGTTGTGGTATTTGTGGGAGGAATTTTGGTTCTAGGAAAGGGTTAAATGGCCATTTAAATCAACATGGTAAGAAATATTCATGTGGCAAGTGTGGAAGGAGTTTTGGCAATAATTCTGATCTAATGAATCGCAAAAGAGTGCATTCTAAGGAAAAGCCCTATGAATGTCAAAATTGTTTTACATCTTTCAATCTCAAGACAAACCTCACCAAACATATGGTGACTCATTCATCTGATAGACCCATTGCTTGTGATGTTTGTAAAAAAAATTCAAGACAATACAATCAAAGAAACAACATGGATTATTGCATTTGAAGAAAAAATAAAGTCCTTAAGTTTTTTGTTCTTTTTTTTAAATGTGAATGAGAGATTTTCTCAGACCTATTCATTCCAGTAAGGAATTTTGAACTCAACCGGCAAAATAATTTTAAACTAAAGAAAATGATGTGGTGTACTAAATTTTCTAAAAATTCAGTGTCTATCTTATTCAGTATCCAATTTTTACTCTATTAAGATATAGTTTCATTATCAACTGCAAAATGCTGTGACCATTATTTTTGGGTATCAATCTGTATTAGAATATAGCAATTTCAAAATATAACAAAAAATGAAGAATTATGGGTGAGCTCTGAAAAGTCTTTTATATTTAATCTGATCATGCTCTCTTTGAAAAATGATTCCATTTCCATAATCAAATCATACATTTAAATTCAAGCAGAGGTTATAAGGATCAATTAATAGCAGTACACTTGTATGAAGTAAGCAAGCATCCAGTCATTCATTATCCCAATAGAAGTATATGCTTGTATATAATGAATAAATGAACCATTTCATATCTTAAAATTAAATTTGACACAATTATTCTTTGCAAATTATCTTCAATTCCTCGCTTTTATTTTTATTTTACAAATTTTAATATATATTTTGATGTTTTCTTTTACAAAAAATTGGATAATAAGCACATCATGGTTCATTTTTGTTATCGAATCAATTATTTGACTTAATGTTGGGTTTGATAAATATTGTTTTAGCAAGGTAGTCATTTGAAGTTGCTATGCTATATTACCATTATTTCTATGATAAATTTTTGATTACGTTGCTGTTCTGTTCTGTAATACATTTTTATTTGTGTAGTAAGAGTGATACCAGCAAAAAACTTTTATGTAATAGTTATGCAGAGGCGTGTAGTTGTAACTTCCTCACCTGAAAGAAATAGCAGGTGTAGAAGTATGAAACTGGAATTTTTTTATAATAATTACGCATCTGATATTTCAAATTATGAAAAAAATTGTATTCAAATAATATTTATTGGTTTTTATACATGTTACCCATCTCTCGGGAAGATTATGAATACTATGCCAAAAAAAACAATTCTTCCTTTAAAGCGAACCAGTGGTTGAGCTTTTCTTGTACATTTTCAAACAAATCAATGTGTTGTTAAACAAGTGCCTGTCCCAATGATGTGAACAGATGGTAATCAGACTGAACAAAGTCTGGAAAATAAGCAGTAAGTGCTATTATTTCCCAATTGAACAACTTGATAGTACTCATGATACATTTTGCTGTATGTGAGGGCTCAGCAAACATGCCACCTGTTTGCCACTATTTACCACGTAGGGTTTTGGTGGCAAATGTTGTTGATGTGGTAAAGTAGTGGTAATAACTACATTGGATAGTGCCAACGTTGTATGAAGGAGGCCACAACATTGTCATTTCGGTAAGATTTTTATTCATAAAATGTTATATAGAAGGATTTACTTCCATATCAAATTCATTAACTCATAAAAAAAATGCAGAATGATAAAAAACAGAACCTATGATTCAATTGCTGAAGATGATCTAACCTGCAGCATTAGCAAATTAAGCAATAACTAATATAAATATCCATTTATGACATATTAAAGGAAGAAGTAGCATAAAATTATATACCTTACCATTGTTATCACCGTGAGTGAATTTATTATGATAATTTAAAAAAATATTTAGCCAATGTTTTACACATTAATTTATTATAGACAGATATTTTGACCCTCATCAAGAAGAACCGTTTTCCATAGTATGCTTGAGAACCGATTTAGATAGTTTTTCTAAGTTTTTATCACGCTTATAGCTGGAAAAGTTAAATATTTCACTGTTAAAATAAATGATAAGGAAAAATTGTAGTATTTAAAAAGCTCAAATACTTTAATCTACACAAAAATGCTTAAAATATTTTTACACGGTATTTATCACCATTATGACTGAAAAATTAATTGTGCATTGTTTAAATACTTGATAAGAAAAGATGTCAACATTTGATAGCTTAAATACATTAATCTACATGAAAACATTGTAGGAAGTACCTTTTACCTTGGCAAACAGAGGAAAATTCCTCTTGCTTCAAACCATAATATAAAGCGTCAGTAAGGCTTTCTGGATCTTTAAATAAATAGCATGTAACTAAGAAACAGAATATGAGTATTTTCACAATTCATGTTTTTTAATGCAAAATAAGATCTCATTGTGTAACACAATCTATACAAGAGAACGTTAAATGACGAGAAAATTTTCAAGAGTACAATAAATAAATTTACAAAACAGCCAAATTACCAAATGTCTTCCTATTGGAGATAATTATGAGTCGAGATATAAAGAAAGAAATTTTGGAACGGAAATGATAATGAATTAAAGGTTAAATATCTTCAATAGCCATATTTCCCTAGTAGCACAGAAGATGCTGAGCATGTATTCAGGGAATTTTAGTTATTTTAGCTTAAATGTTTCCGTATCACAACCTGAGCATGTGTTAAAAATGTTTTAAGGTGATTTTAGAGCGCACATTTTTCTGAACATGTTACAAGCATGTTTGTGCAAAATTGTCATTCCACTTCCTTCCATAACGAATAAATAAAAATTTTTGATTGAAAGCAGCTTTTTTTCCTTTTGCAAACTGAAATTAGAAAGTGGTTGCTAGTATTATAGTCAAAGGTTTTAAAGAAAGAAATTAAATAAAAATTGTTATTCAGCAATAGGCACTTTTTTTAAATTCATCGATGGAATCGTAAATCCATCAATCCGTTTTTAAAGTCATCGATGGATCCATCAACCGTTTCTTTATTCACCGATGGATTTACGATGCTTTCCACCGATGTCCATCGCTTTCATGGAGATAGTTAATGCGCGATGAAGAGTCAATATATAATATATAGTTCTGATGAGAGTACCGGATCATTCAAATGTTAATATCAATAACCTCATAAAAGCCAGTAAATATCAACTTACAATGGGAAATATAATGTATTTATAATGCTACAATCAACAAACAAAAACGATGCGATGATTTAGGTTTTGACAGATCTGTTGAATTCAACTCGAGGTTAGAGAATTATGGAGATAGAACAAGTTGTAAATGCAACAGTACAACTGTTTTTAAACTCATCAAGAATTGATAATCAATCGAAGTAATCACACAAAGATCATCGATGCAGCCCATCAATTATCAGATGGGTGAATTTAAAACCTTGCCGAACGCATGCAGCTAGCTATAACAGTTGAAGAATGATTTGGTGGTGGTGTGTTTCCTTGATGGTTGATGTCATTAGCCAAGCATGGCTTCGCTTATTTTTCGTGCGTACCCATATTTTCCTTAGTGAAAGTGAGACTTTTCATATCAACAAGCAATAAGATATATATGTATCAATGTTTGACAATCTAATTTGTGTAAAAATTGCGCAGTTTAACAATTTTAGTGCTGTTTGTGTGAACAGTCGGAACGTTTGGACATTCCATGTGTGTATTCGTTTTTAACTATAAAATAGCATGTATATAATTTAAAATTTTCTGAATTTAGTTGTATTTGTGACGTTTGACTGCTCATGTGATTTGTGACAATTTTTCTTGAATATTTATTTGTGTTAATAAGCAAAAAAAATACCATAGCCTAATTTTCTGTTTTTACTTTGTTTTCCTGGTGAAGAGAGTGATGGAATGTGATGAGAAAGAAATGATTGATCGAGTACTATTAATAATGAAGTCATTCAGCTGATGATTTATTTAGAAGGTTTCCTTTTATTAATATTCATCCTGTTTTCAAATACCTTTGAGATGTCACGAAAGGTCACTGAGGCATCACCAACAAATCTTGTTAGACATTCGAGATATCTCTAAGATGTGTATCTGCTATGCAGGTAGCTATTTAATTAAAAGCAAGGGATTATGAAAACTTATGTTTGTATGTCTGTAAGGAAATTTGATGTGTGATTGAAGAGTATTATTGTTAAGAATGCATCATTCAGCTGAAAAGAGAATTAATAGCTACCTTGTTTAATTAAAAGAAAGGGCCTATGAAAACTTCTCAAATTTCTGATGTTACCTGGTATTTTGCAAATTAATACAATTAATTATTACAGATAAACTCACATCCTGTCTTACAAAGAGTACTTTCTGAATAAAACTGCATTGATTTTGTATCATAGAAAATAGTTTTTCACAGCTCTGGAGATCATTATTCATCCAGTGTTGTTAGTACATTGTCTCTTACATATATTGCATGTATCCCACAGTTGTTTTCCATTCTATTCAGAACGGGTGAGCAACAACTTAGAAAAACTACAATGCCTTAAAACTGGTAGAGAATTTCCTTTGTAGAACCTCTTCTTTGAAAACATATTATGCTGAATCATGCATTGTCATATACATTGCATTCTGAATTTTGTTTTGATGTTGATAAATGGTTTTTAAAATTATATTTTGGCATAATGAGATGAATTAACAGCTATTGAACTAACGCTTTTAGAAAATATTGTAGAAGATAAAAGTGCTTCTGTTACAACATTATTAGAAATGTAAAGCTTGAAAAGATTTATTGTTTAAATTATAAATAATTTCCAAAAATAAAAACTACATATGCTACAGTTAACAGTTTCTTTAATAAGTTATTGCCTATACAAATAATATATATTTTTTGTACATAATAATTGACGATTAAGAGATAACTACAATAGACTAATAAATATTTAGGTAAGCTACTGAACTAAAGTGAAAATCTAATATTTTTTTGGTAAGATGTTGTCAAAAACTTCAAAAGAAGCACAAACGTGAGTAATCTTTTAGGATTTCAAGAAAAATATAATCAAAAGACAGAAATAATACCGAAATCTGTAAATTTTAGTCAATCTTTCTTTAAACTACTGTAATAAGTGAAAATATATTTTTGATTTGGAAAGATTATGTTTAAAACTGCATTATGAACAAAAACTTGAATAGTTTTTCTTGGTTTTAAACTAAAAAAAGTTAAAAAGAAAGAAATATAACCAAATTCTTTCAATTTGTCAACAACTTCAAAAGTAAGACGAATTTGAATAGTTTTTTTTTGTTTTTAAGCAAAACATAGTAATGAAACAAAAATAATTCCAAATTCATATGATTTTAATACTATATTTTGATAACTACAGCACAATACGGAAAATCTATTAAGATTTTGGAGTGATCCTTCAAATACATCATAAAGAGCATAATATTAAATAGTTTTTCTTGCTTTTTAAGCAAACTATGGTCAAAAGACAGAAACATTTTCAAAATCTTTAGATTTTTAGACAAAATTTTACTAAACTGCTGTACAGAAGTTAAAATCTATTTTGCTTTTGGAAAGAGCTTGTCAATAAATTTATATGAAGGCTCAATCTGAATAGTTTTTCCTAGTTTTTAAGAAGAATATGGTAAAAAAACAGTAATATTACTGAATTCTTTAAATTTTTCGAATAAGTTTTATTAAACTGTTGTAGAAAAGTAAAATGCAATTTTGGCTTTGGAAATAACTTTTTAAAAACTTGATTAGAGAGCTCAATCTGAATAGAATTTTTTTAATTTTTTCGCTAAATATATTGTCAAAAAAATCGAAATATTTTCAAATTCCTTAGATTATTAGACCATATATATCGGTAAACTGTTGTACAAAAGTGAAAATCTGTTACATATTTCGAATTATCTTGTTGAAAACTTTTTTACGAGCAAAAACATGAATAGCTTTCCATTGAAAAGTGGTCAAAAGACCAACATCTTTCAGAATTTTTTGCAATTTATGAAATATATTCCAGTAAATCTTTATATAAAAGCAATAATCTATTATGGTTTTCTAAATATCTTGTCGAAAACTTCATAAAGAGCGCAAACTTCAATATTTTTTTAATTTTTAGTAAAATTTGGTTGAAAAAATGAAATTTTTCCAATTTCTTTTGATTTTTGCAAAATAGTTTTGTATACTGCTAAACACAAGAAAAAATCTATTATGGATTTGGAAGGATAATTTTAAAAATTTTGTAGACGAGATCAATATGTATAGATTTTGTTGATTTTTCAGCAAAATATGGACAAAAAATGAAATATTTCCGAATTTATTAAATATAGTATAAGCTATAAACTTAATTACAGATGATGTTTTCCAAACTTGACTAGTTTTGCTCCATTTTTAGCAAAATTGAGCGAAATTAATCATTTTAGGACTGATTTGAAAGTTTATAACGAGATTTATCTAAATTCAGAGGATATATTTAATTTTTTATAGAAGTTTACTGAAAGAATTTCAAAAACTCGTAAAAAATATTGGAGAATTTTCAGGTTTTTGGCCAATTTTGCTAACAATTGAGAAAAACAGAACAAGTTTAATGCTCATTTTTATGTTTGTTACGATATATATCCAAGTTAATAAGATATATTCAATTATTTGTAGCAGTTATCCCAAAATACATCGAAAAAACAAAAAAAATATAGGTACCAGGTTTTTGGCTATATTTTGCTGAAAATTGAGGAAAAAAAAACAAGTTTGGATTCATTTCAATGTTTATGACGAGTTATATCCAAATAAATTAGATATTTTCAATTTTTCGTAGCAGTTAACCCAAAAAAATAACGTAAAAAAATTAAAAAGAATTGTTGAAATGTCAGTTGTTTGGCCATATGTTGCAAAAAAAACGACCAAAACTAGTCAGGTTTGAATATATTATAAAGTTACTGACAATACATATTCAAATTCAGAAGAAATATTCAATTTATCATAGCAGTTAACCCAATAAACGTCGAAAATTTGGTGAAAAAAAAATCGGTGAAATTTTAGCATTTTGGCCATATTTTGCTAAAAATTCAGGATAATTAGTAAGTTCTGCTTTCATTGAAAAAATATTGATCAGATCTAACTTAATTCTTCAGAATAATTCAATTTTTCTCAACAGTTAACCCAAAAACCGTCAAAAACTCGAAAAAAATATTGTTGAAATTTCAGGTTTTTGGCCCTATTTTGCTAAAAATTAAGCAAAGATGGTACAGTTTGTACTCAATTTATTGTTAATGACGAGATTTAACCAAATTCATCAAACATTTTCAATTTTTATCAGCTGCTAACCCAAAAAACGTCGAAAACTCGATATAAATCGTTGAAATTTCAGGTTTATGGCCATGTTTTGCTAAAGATTGAGAAAAACAGAACAAGTTTGGACTCATTTTATTGTTCATGACGAGATATATCCAAATTAATTAGATATTCTAAAAATTTTCGTGGCAGTTAACCATAAATACCTCTAATAAAATCAAAATGAATCTGTGAAATTTCAGATTTATGGCCATATTTTGCAAAAAAAACGAGCAAAACTAGCAACGTTTAGACTTATTACATAGTTATTGACAAGATCTATTCAAATTCAGAAAAAAAAATTCAATTTATCGTAGCAGTTAATTCAAAAAACATCGAAAACTTGAAAACAATATTGGTAAAATTTCAGGTTTTCGGCCATATTTTGCTGAAAATTGAGAAAAAACAATCAAGTTTAGACTGATTTTAAAGTTTTTGAAGAGACCGATCCTAATTTTATAGAAATATTCAATTTTACATAGCAATTAACTCAGAAAACGTCAAAAACTTGAAAAATAAATCGGTGAAATTTCAGGTTTTTGGACATATATTGCTAAAAACGACCAAAACTAGTCGCTTTTGGATTCATTTTAATTTTTCTGATAAGATCTAACGAATTTCTATAGAAATATTCAATTTTTTCTAGAAGTTAGTTCAAAAAACGTCGAAAACTCAAAAAAATTCAGCATTAGGCCATATTTTGCTAAAAATTCAGCAAAATTAGTCAAGTAGGGACTTACTTTAAAGTTGTTAACGAGATTTAACTAAATTCTTTAGAAATATTCAATTTTTCCCAGAAATTAACTAAAAAAACGTCAAAAACTCGAAAAATATATTGAAGAAATTTTTAATTTTTTATAGAAGTTAACCAAAAAAACGATGAAAAATCGAATAAAATTGGTGAAATTTCAGGTTTTTGGACATATTTTGCAAAAAAATAACAAAACCAAACAGGTTTGGAATCATTATAAAGTTTTTGAAGAGATCTATTCAAATTAATAAGAAATATTTAATTCATCATAGCAATTAACCCAAAAAAACGACAATAACTCGAATGAAATCTGTGAAATTTCAGGTTTTTGGCCATATTTTGCAAAAAATTGAGTGAAACTAGTCTCCTTTTGATTCATTTTAAATTATTTGCCAAGATCTAACCAATTTCTATAGAAATATTCATTTTTTTGTAGCAGTTAACTCAAAAAACGTCGAAAACTAGATAACAAATCGGTGAAATTTAAGCATTTGGCCATATTTTGCTAAAACTTCAAAACAACTAGTCAAGTTCGTACTGATTTTAAAGTTTTCACGACACCTAACCAAATTCTTCACAAATATTCAATTTTGCTCAGCAGTTAACCCAAATAAAAACAAAAACTCTAAAATAGATCATTGAAATTTCAGCTTTTCATTTTATATTTATCATCACCAAGTTTAAAAGAAACTTGTTCAGGCGCCTACCAAATTCAAAAAGTTCTTCTTCTTGTTGACTGGGTGATGAGGACAGCACATTGCAGGAAGACTGCAGAGCCATAAGTGTAGAAAAGCTGAAACTCGTTTACAGCAGAAGACTTGTAGGGTGGGAATTTGATATGTTAAAAATAAATGGATCATAAAATGTGACATATCAATTCACTGGGTCTGACACGATTATCTATGTAATTCTTTATGCAATTCAATGTTGATTTTGAACTATCATACTTCTAATCACAGTTCTATATATTCTTGGTCGCAATTATATCAACTATCATGGCATGTAGAGACATTCCCAAAGTACCAGTTCCATTCAAAGTAAAGTAAATTCATTCCATCTTGTAAAAAAAACAAACAACATGAAAAAATTATATCAAGATGGACATAGGTCTAACCTTTTTAGGGGGTTACCATCAACTCTATATATACAAAAGCCTTGTGCTGATGTAGGTAACTAATTATCTTACAAAAAAATCATAAAAGAATGGAAGTGATTGAACTGAAAAGAAAAAAATATGTATTCTTAAGGAGTGAAATATCTGGATTGGGTCGTATATTATTTATGTTATATATCACTGGCCTGTGAATGTAAGCGTGATTTCAAAATGATTTTAACGGCCTTTGCTGATGACATTGCTTTGTTTTATGAAGGAAAAAATTGGATAATAATTAGTAATAAGGTACAAACAGATTTGGACTGTCTCAGTTAATGGTTTTCTTACAATGGAATAGAGTTTAGCAAAAAAACAAAGTACATGTGCTATAATATAGGAAATCATCCTTTTACAGATGATATAATTTAATTCTATTCTCCTACATATTGTCAGAAATTTCATTTATTGTCTGAAAATTAGAATGGTATGCAATTTAAAATATTTGGGAGTGATTTTAGACCAATTTTTTAAATGGATTAGTCCTTTTTAATCTGTTTCCATTTATATAAGATTTTGTTTATCAAAATTTTATTTTATACTTAATAAGTGTAGAGTAACCTTTAAAAGAGTTATCTACAGTGCCTTACCGCAATAAAAATCAATTTATCGATTAGAAATTTGGGAGAGTGCATATAAAATTATGATAAAATCTTTATTAATCCTGCAAAAAAGAATTATCAGAAAAATTTGCAAAAAAAATATACTTGAGCATTGGTATCCATCATTTCTAAGTCTAGCATTGCTCCCATTACAATTCTTGTCTATGTTATGGTTTTTGAAGTTGTTTTCTGTTATGAATGATAATATTCGAACTATCTATGATGGTGCAATTCACTAAACCTTGAGGAAAGGAAATGCACCATTTATGAAAGCTAATTTGAGTATTTTCAAAAGGTCTTTTGTTTTTTAGGTCAAAAGTTTTTAATTTCTTTCCAGAAGAAATAAAAAATGAGAAACATTTTCAAAAGTTTGTACAGTTGGCCAATTCTTGGTCATTGGCAATTGAAAACATTGATAGACGTTTTTTAAAATAATAATTTAGGAAGTTATAATTGTATTAATTGAGAGAAATAGTAATATTATTCCTTTTTATTGTCATATATATATGTCTTATATTTTTGTAAAATTTACAGATATGACATTTTTTAGAACTAGTGTAAAGAATACACAATTTTATCCATTTTCGTTACACCACTTCAATTCTTTTATGATTTTTTTAGTAAGTTAATTACGTATCTGCACTAGCACCAGTCTTATGATTACATTGAATAGATGGCAACCCCTAAAAAGGTTAGACCTATGGGTTAGCTATTTCCAATCTATTATTATTTTTCTGTAGTTGTTTAAATTCATTACAAGATGGAATAAATTTAACTTACTTTAAATAGAACTGAAGGTTTGGGAATGTATCTGCTTGATACAAAGGAGACATAATTGCAACAAAGAAATATATAGAGCTTTTATTAGAAGTAATATAGTTCAAAATCACCGTTGATATACATAATGAGTACTACACAGATATTAGTGTCGGTTACAGTTTATTAATATGCCTTAATTTAAGATCTTTATATTTCCAACATATTAAATTCCCTCTCTTCTATTCTTCTGCTGGTGACGAGTTTCAGCATTTCTACACTTGTGGCTCTGCAGTCCTTCTGCATTGTGCTGCACTCTTCACCCAGTCATCAAGAAAAAGAACTATTTGAATTTGTCAGGCGCCAAAACAAGTTCATTTTGAAATTCGTGATGATGAAAAGAAAATTAAAATAAATGTATTGTGAACCTTTTGAACAATACTTAAACAGTTTATGTTAATTCAAACTCATCTTAATTTTATCCTTCTATATGTAGTTTCTTGAAGTTTGCTCAAATAAATGTTAAATCACTGAAATAATTGAATTAGCTACAATTAAGTTAATTTGCCATACACAATTATAAAGTTTTATTTAGAGAAAGTGATTAAGTATGAGGTAGATTATGAATTAAAGAAGATATACTTAAAATGAAATTGTAGACTTCCAATTTGTAACAATCGCAGTGTAGTTATATATTCCTTTTTTGTGAAGACATAATAATTAATAGTTTGTTTTTTAGTTCTGAACATGAGGTTGGAACACTACCATGTAGCTTTTACTATTATCTGCAGCCAAAGTTACTTTACTATTACAACTTCTGCCCACTTTTTTCTTGTATGGCATTGCTATGCCTAACAGTTATCAGCAAAATGTTCTTGTAATTATGATAATGATAAATGGTCCTGTGATTCCCAATTTTTTGGTGACTTACGTTAAGGAAATGCTTAGAAAATAGCAAAAGTCTTCTGTTAGACCGTGGTTAAATGATTGCCTTACTCGTCTACAGCTAGGATAATAGTTGAAGTTTTTCATGGCACAAAGTGAGGTATAGTATATACTATTGTCACAACCACATAAAGATGCAAGTTAATTTTCTGCATATTTTTCTTTTGGCAATGAAGGACATCACCACACCCTGTAAGAAGATATTTCAAAAGTGTACTTCAGTATAAGCCAGCCATTTCTTAAGAATTCTGTAAATAATTTAATAAATTAGAAAATGAAAGTAGTTTCATTTCCAATGCCACTGATTATGCTACTTCAAAATTTAATCAATAGATATTGCTATTGAATCGAAGTGTACTATGAAAAGTAAAACTGTTCTATGAGAATTTAAATTCTTCTATTCATGAACAAACTACTCAATGAGAATGTCAACGAGCAGTCATGAAATAAATTAAATAGTTCAAGAAAAATTTTTATCCAAACTGTTGTTGCAGTGGTTTTCTTTAAAAATTAATTCCTGGCTTTTAAGTTAGAAAGTCAAGAAGAAACAATTTACAAAATAGGGATATACAACTACACTGCGATTGCTAAAAATTGGTAATCTACAATTTCATATTAATTAATTTTTTTAAATTCCTATCCTACTTCACACCTAATCACCTTCTCTAAATAAAGCTTATGACACTGTGTGGAAAATTAAATTAATTGTTGAAAATTCAATCATTTCAGTGATATAACATTTATGTGAGCAAACTTCAAGATAGTAAAAATAGGAGGATATATCAGATTAGTTTTTATTGACGTAATATATTTAAATATTGCACAATAGTAGCACAATACACTTATCTTCATTTTATATTTATCATCACCAAGTTTAAAAGAAACTTGCTCAGGCGCCTACCAAAATCAAATAGTTCTTTTTCTTGTTGACTGGGTGATGAGAGCAGCACAATGCAGGAAGACTGCAGAGCCATAGGTGTAGAAAAGCTGAAACTCGTTAACAGCAGAAGACTTGTAGGGAGGGAATTTAATAAGTTAAAAGTAAAGGGATTATAAACTGTGGCATATTAATACACTGTATCTGAAAGAATTATCTGTGTAATTCCCTATGCATTTCAATGGTAATTTGGAACTATCTTACTTCTAATAATAGCTATATATTTATTTTTCACAATAAATCCTCTTTCGTATCATGCAGAGACATTCCAAATCCATCAGCTCTATTTTAAAGCTAAATTATTTTTTAGTTCAGATTACTATCATTAGTTTTATTCAAGTCAACTATTCATTGGTCTGCTGTTGCATTTTCACTACATTATTGCTCTCAAAGTTTATTCAATATTCTTAAAAGGTACCAAATTCGAGGAAAAGGTGAATGAATTATTAAAGAAATTTTGAAGATCGGATCTCCTACAAGTGTATTGGAAAGATGATGAACAATGAATGGAGAAGGTTATTTTGTGATGAGGAAAACATTATTCTAAAAATGGAAACCAAATGGGGTCTTAAAGGAGCAATTTCAGGAGTCAGGGAAGCATCAGCAAAATGTATAATATTAGAGGAAAATTATTTTGCTATTATTCATGAGTATGAAAATATGGTGAAAGCTCAGTGAAGGTTGTGCAGACCTAATGCTGCAAGAATTCATGAAGGATCTTACTTAAACAAAAATTTCACATTTGAAGGTAAGCTCAAAATGCCATTTAGTTTATATTTCTTATATTCATATATTTTAGTATGTGTGGGATGTCAGCAGCTCCTAAATTTCATATTAATTATATTTTGTAAATTCATATCCAACTTCATACCTAATCAACTTCTCTCAATAAAGCTTATGACTGTGTGTGGAAAATTAAATTCATTGTTGAAAATTCAATCATTTCAGTGATATAACATTCATATGAGCAAACTTCAAAATAGTAAAAAAGGAGGATATATCGGATTAGTTTTTATTGACATTATATATTTAAATATTGCACAATAGTAACACAATACACTTATTTTCATTTTATATTTATAATCACCAAGTTTAAAAGAAACCTGTTCAGGCGCCTACCAAATTCAAATAGTTTTTTTTCTGGTTGACTGGGTGATGAGGGCAGCACAATGCAGGAAGACTGCAGAGCCATAGGTGTAGAAAAGCTGAAACTCGTTAACAGCAGAAGATTTTAGGGAGGGAATTTAATAAGTTAAAAGTAAAGGGATTATAAACTGTGGCATATTAATACACTGTATCTGAAAGAATTATCAGTGTAATTCCCTATGCATTTCAATGGTGATTTGGAACTATCTTGCTTCTAATAATAGCTATATATTTATTTTTCACAATAAATCCTCTTTCGTATCATGCAGTGACATTTCAAATCCATCAGTTCAAATTTAAAGCTAAATTATTGTTTAGTTCAGATTACTATCATTAGTTTTATTCAAGTCAACTATTCATTGGTCTGCTGTTGCATTTTCACTACATTATTGCTCTCAAAGTTTATTCAATATTCTTAAAAGGTACCAAATTAGAGGAAAAAGTGAATGAATTATTAAAGAAATTTTGAAGATCGGATCTCCTACAAGTTTATTGGAAAGATATGAACAATGAATGGAGAAGGTTATTTTGTGATGAGGAAAACATTATTCTAAAAATGGAAACCGAATGTGGTCTTAAAGGAGCAAATTCTGGAGTCAGGGAAGCATCAGCAAAATATATAGTATTAGAGGAAAATGATTTTGCTATTATTCATGAGTATGAAAATATGGTGAAAGCTCAGTGAAGGTTGCGAAGACCTGATGCTGCAAGAATTCATGAAGGATCTTACTTAAACAAAAATTTCACATTTGAAGTTAAGCTCAAAATGTCATTTAGTTTATATTTCAAATATTCATATCTTTTAGTATGTGTGGGATGTCAGCAGCTCCTAAAATGTACTTTAACACTGGAGTCACTGGAACACTGTCAAAGCAATTTGCTGTATGGGGTCATCAATCATGCATCCGTACATCAAGTACCAAAATCATACCAGTTATTTATCTTTTCTGTTTGAAACCAATATTCTATACAAAATGATACAAAGAGACAGATAGATAAATACATTTAGGATAACTGCATACATTATGAGACACATGTATTTAATTTATTAATGCTTACAGATTATATAATAAAAAATTACACATGTCCATCACATATTACTCCCTTGCTTGCGTCATCTCACCTATTCCCCTATAGCAAGTAATACATGGATTTTCCTATATAACGATGTTCAAAAGAGGACATCGGCCTGCTGGCTCAGACCTCAGATGGAACTTCAATCTCTTTCGTCGTGGCACCGACCATCTTGCCTTGGACATCAGGACCCTTCGTCACACTTAGTCCAAACTTTTGGAGAAGCACAGTTGTGGAAATCAACTTCTTTTTAAATCTCTTTTCCAATAATACAGTCTTGTAGCGGCTGTTTGCATAATTCCTCCCTATTCGAGGAAGCTATGCTGACGAAGGATCCTCCGTTAATTCGATCACCCTCTACCCCAACGTCATGAGTGCGCCCCATTCCAGTGGAACGAGAAAGTAATAAAGAACATTATATTTCTCACTTTAAGGAGAGTGATTTTTCAAACAATCAAAAGACAACCAAGGGCATGAATCTTAAAGCCGTTATGTCTGAAACCGCCATTTAATTTGGGGCTCCGGTATTACACTTACAGGGTGCATTATGAAAGTAATGCGCATTTTCTGGAAAAAATAGATTTATTGATCCGATCGGTACAAATGATTAAAATTCTTCAAAATAGTCTCCACCTGCATCAATACACTTGCGGAGACGATTCTGCCATGCCTGGAAAGCACCCTGAAACTCCTCGACTTGAATGCCTCTCAGGAATCTTGTGACGTGAGCTTGAATGTTTTCCACTGACTCCCAGTGCTTTCCCTTCAGCTCTCTCTTCAATCGGGGGAACATAAAAAAGTCACATGGAGCCCAAGTCAGAGCTGTAAGGAAGCTGGGGCACCACGGAGGTCTTGTTCTGGGTCAGGTAGTTGTTGACGATGAAGAACGTGTGGCTGGGGGCATTGTCGTGATGGAGCTTGAAGACGTCTTTGATGTCAGGCCTGATGCGTGCGACCCGGCGTTTCAGTCTCTTGAGCACCTCCAGGTAAAAAGCTGCGTTGACAGTTTGTCATTAAGGTACAAACTCAAAATAGACGATTCCTCGGACGTCAAAGAAGACAAAAGGCATTGTTTTGATGCGAGACTTGCTCATGCGCGCTTTTTTGGGTTTGGAAGAAGATTGAGTGTGCCTCTCGGAGCTCTGCCTCTTGGATTCTGGATTGTACTCGAACATCCAGGATTTGTCCCCGGTTAGATTAGAGCCTGGATCATTTCTGATCAATTTCAACAATTCTTCACTGCATAAAACTCAAACTTCTTTCTTCACCTCCGTCAACACCTTCGGCACAAGCTTCGCACAGACCTTTTGCATTTGCAAATCCTCCATCACTATCTCATGTACCGCAAATGTTAACAAGTTCAGGGTGTCAGCGTATGCCTGGATACTTAACCGACGGTCTGAACTCAAAACCTCGCGTACACACTGAACGTTTTCATCGGTTCGGGCTGTTGTTTGACGTCCAGAACGGGGCTCGTCGGTGACCTCCTCCAGGCCCTCCTTGAAGGCCTTGTGCCATCTTCTGCATCGAGATCTCAAAATGCATTTCATTTTAAAGGCCTCTTGAAGCATATGACAAGTTTTCACTGCATTCTTCCCAAGCTGCACACAAAACTTGATCGCATACTGCTGTTCAAGCGGACGCTCAATCGCGCCGTGACACAATCGAAAATCAGACTTCTTGGAAAGAAAGGTCCTACCACTCCTACTGCTCGGAGCAAACGAAGACCAGGCACGTTTTGAAGGGCAGATCATCCACCACATTATCCGACCGGTCCGAGAGCGCTGCTATGGATAGTCGCGTCACAATAAAATCATGTGCATAACTTTCATAATGCACCCTGTATATCGACCCATGGGCATATGCAAAAGTCCTAGAGATCCTAAATCTAGATCTGGTCCATTTAGAAATTCCTCCAAGTAGAAATTTCAAAGAAGAGGTAATTAAATGGGAAGCATTAGAAATCTGGAATGTCGTTTGCCACCAGATCTCTGTGAACCGATTGCTCAGAGAGACAAGTTATTTTAATGAGCAGGTGATGTAGTTAATGACATCATGAAACTACAGTTATATGCAAAATAATATATTGCGTTCAGCATTAGTTTCATAGTTAGAATAAGAATAATTTGAATTTGATAATAATTCCAAATTAAAACAGTAGATACTAATTACCTTTTTAATTAGAATTGTTTTAAACCTATGGCTACATCAATATCAGGCTATATACATTAGGGTGTCCCAAGACGTAACTGAAAATTTTTTTTCTGAATTCAACTGTGCATACCCTCTAATTTATCTCTATCTGGAATGATTAACTTACTCAATAAATATTATTGCAATTGGTTAATGGTAACCCGTGCCGACTTCGATACAAGCAATTTCGAGAAATGAAAATTTTTCCTGACAAGGGGGACACCAGGTTAATGGGTAATTAACAAACGGATTCTTACAAATCTTTCAGGGCCTGTTCTTTGCTCAAAAATAGTTGATGCCTATCTAGCTGTTTAACTCAATGGGCTTTTGTTTATGAAAAATTAGCAACTGAATATCTGAATTAGGCAACCATGCCATACACCTATATTGCTAAATACTACTCAAATTAATAGGAAAGTATTTTCTTCCATATTTTTGCGACTTCGAATAAGCATACCCTATATTTTTTTCTGTTTGACCTTTTCTATTCACATAATAAATATTATTGAGATTGAGTTATGGTAACCCGTGCCGACTCAATGCCAAAGATGAGAAAAGAAAATTTGTACTAATTTAGTATGGAAGGGTTCCAGAACTCAATGTTTACTTGTAGATGAAACAGCAATATTCTCAAATCATGTTTATTTAGTATCTAACATGTAAAAAACATTATTCTTGAAATTTTCTTTTTAAAGTTTGCATTTTGCAGTCAGAATAAATTTTCCGGTGTTCTTATACACAATGTAATAAAGATTGCTTTTGTTCCTCCTCAACCAAGATTAAACCATGAAGGTTTAGCATCAATTTGACCGCTCTTTCAGCTGTATCATTCACCGTCCTCAGTGTTGAACCCTTCTTTCTGGCTTCTTGAAATGAAGCATTATTTGACCACGTAGTAGGACATTCAAGTAGAAAACTGTCATCAATTTTAAGACGATCGAAGAATGACTAGCTTCTGACTGAAATGAAGTTGTAGATGTTTTCTCTTAAATAAAACAAGAGAAAGTCAATAAACAAAAAAATGTGATCTAAAAAGAAAACTAAAGGAAACAGCTACTATATTTAATTATTTAACTTACCATATAATGAACCACGTGCTAATGAAGAACACAGTTGAAAATATAAAAGAAAGGTATGGTAATATCTGTGAGCAGATTCTTATGGGAAGTCGAACCAGTGATACTTTAGCTGGATATTTAGGATTTGATAGCTAGCGCCCATACAAAAAAGGCTACCTATTTGTAAATGGTGCTTGCGGTTTTGACTAAGAATTTTAAAAAAAATCTCTGACTGGCATTTTTCGGAAAACTAGGTTGACTTTAACCCCCTGTATAAATTTATTGTGCAGGAATCAAGATAATTTACATAATAATAATAGTAATGGCTATATAATGAATTTATTCAGCATTTACTAAGCATTTCATCTAAGTTCGCCCAAACAAAGTCCACTTTGTATTTTTTGCCAGCTTTTTCTTTATTCTAGCCCTCTGTACAAGGTAATATATATTAGATTAAATATAAACTAAAATTTAAGAATGCTTTGAAGGTATCAAGATGATATTTAATCATAAAAAGATAATTTATCAGAGAAGGAAATGGAAGGAAAATATTCTTATTAACAAGAGATCTATATAGCAATATAGGTATATGGTGTGGTTGCCGAACTCCGATATTCAGTTGCTAATTTTTATTAAGAAAAGCTCATTGAGTAAAATGTCCAGACACATGTCCACTATTTTTAAGCAAAGAACGTGCCCTGAGAGAATTGTGAGAATCCATCAGTACCCATTAATCTGGCGTTCCCTTTGTCGGTACAAATTTTCATTTCTTGAAATTGTATGGCATCAAGTCAGCACGGGTTAACATAATCCAATCGCAATAATATTTATTGGGTTAGTCTACCAGGCCAAATATAAAAAAATTAGAGGGTATGTGCTCGAAAAAAATAACTGATATTTTTGGAACACCCTAATATATATACATAACCAATATCACTTACCATATGCTATTACGAAGACAGTGTTTAACTTGGTACAAAAGGTTACAGAGATAACATAATATACAGGATTAGAGTCAATACTGACTTTAAAGGTAAACCAAATCAAAACGTAGAGGAACTGATTTAATTGAAAATGATATGGAAGGAGAAGAAATAACTTGGTCTAAGATCCACAGAAAATTAATTAAAGATGACTGGTTTCGACTATGGTCTATTCATCTTCAGGTACAGACACAGGAATTGTTCAAGTGTTTATACAAAACAGAGTTAAGGGGAGAGGTAGGGATGAAGGGGTGGTGAAGGGTTGAGGGATAGGAGGATTTCCCTATGTAATAAGTAAAGATGGTGGTAAAGGTTGGCTCTCTTAACATACACGGACTGCAATTCTCAGCGTAACCAGATATTTTCCACTGCTTTGACGGCTCTTTGGGCTGCATTTGATGATGATTTCATAGTGATGTTGATGATTCTTAGGATGTATCCTCTCCTCATGCTTTCACCATTGAAGAAGATGTTGAGGGAAGCAATGCTTTGTAATCACTGGCGCACTGAGTGCGCCGGCACAACTTATTGTGTTATTGCATGGGGAGCGAGTGCTCGATGGTTTAGTGAAGAATGCACCAAAAAATTATGCATCCCCGTCTGGTGATTTCACACCAAAATGTTTGACCCAAATACAGATGCAAATGAGAGAAGGAGAGGATTCTTTTGTGTTCCAAGTCTTGAGGACAATAGACAAATTGATTTAAAGTTGATTTTGATAAAGGCTTCACTAGTAAAGCTCTAGTGTTTTGCAAGCAATATATTTTTAATAG
This sequence comes from Sympetrum striolatum, assembly GCA_947579665.1. Taxonomy (NCBI): domain Eukaryota; kingdom Metazoa; phylum Arthropoda; class Insecta; order Odonata; family Libellulidae; genus Sympetrum; species Sympetrum striolatum. The sequence goes on from CANPUZ010000004.1 coordinate 47,434, forward strand.
GCTGAAAAGGAAAGACTATCAAATTTCTTATTTTAGCTAATTTTTCAAGTTTACTCTATCCTTTGTTGTAAATTGTGCAGTAATTTCACATAGTATAAATAAAATGTATGTAAAAGAACACATTGGTTAGGGGGCATTCATTAATTACGTATGATGATTTTTGCGATTCACCCCTCCCTTTATTCTGATTTATTTCTGATGGTTTCTCAATGTTTCTGAGTGATTTAATGGCAAAGTAGTGTATATATTGCTTGGTTGTTGAGTAATATTAAAGATTTAGTAAGTTTGAATCTTAGAAATTGTTTTCCCTGTTTGCCAAAATTCGTCAAAACATACAAATAATTCATAAATCTAAGCGATGTTTGTTAGAGAGTAAGGTGTGTTGTTTTGTCTTTTCTTCTGATAGAAATGTAATACCCAGCAAAAGTGTAACACCCAAATTGTAGATATAATTTTCTTTATAAATCAAATACTACCTTTTGTGAAAACATTAACCTAAAATTTTCCAAATTTTGGTGAGATACATTGAAAATGCAAAAAAAATCTAGTTTGATTCAAAAAATATATTTTAGGATAAAGATATGTACTTTTCAAAAAAACTGTCACTAGGAGAGATTTGTGTGTAGGAGGTAGGGGTCTTTTTGAACCACCCTTAGGGGAACTTCCTTGTGAGATGAAATGTAATGGTGTCTCATTGCTCACTTCACCTGATATCTTAATCCTCAGTCAGTAGCACAGTTGTATTATGTAAAACACAGACGGTTTTTTGGGTCCTGTTTCTATCTGGGTGGTCCCTTTAACCTCATGCCATGGTCTTTTCCATTATTTCAGTTACCTATAATTTGCAAAGGTGTCAACAGCTCCTTCTAAGTCTTAAACGGACTGCAAAAGCGAGTAAATCTGTGAAGAGATGACTGTTGTAACACATCGACACACCACCCTTTGGGTAAGTGTTACGTTGGTGAACTCTAATTTTGCTTATTATAACATTTACATGGAATTTTCGACTTATTTCATCTTAAACTTTATTAAAAGCATTTCAATTTTGGAAGGAATTGACACCTAGCTTTAAAGGTAACTTCTGAACTCAGGTAAAGAAATAAAGGTGAAAAATTATACTAAAAGTTGTTTTCTCCCTAAATTATTCCTCTTAAATTATATTATTACCTTAACTTAAGTACTCAGAAATATAGTAAGTTCAATTAATTTTACACTTTTAGCTGAAAATCAATCTATTGTATGGAATTCAACGAGTGACTGTTTGTGTTCTGTTAATAGGTGCGAATGATAAAAGGTCAAACAGAAATTTTAATGTGAATTTAAGGATTTAGGAATATTCAACCAACATAATTAATTATAGAAAATAAAATCTTTTCCCTTACAACTTTATTGGAACTCTTTTGCAAGGAACATACCTAAGAAATTATAATTTAAAATAAAATATTCATTTTTATAGTCAAGATATGATCAACAGTTGATGATAAAAATAAATGGATAAACACATTCTAATAAAGTGAATTGGATGCCTCGATGGATTTTTTTTATACCACTTCAATTCTTTTATGAATTTTTTTAGTAAGTTAATTATGTATCTGCACCAGCACCAGTCATATGATTACATTGAATTGATGGTAATCCCTAAAAAGGTTAGACCTACGGGGTAGCTATTTCCAATCTATTATTATTTTTCTGTAGTTGTTTACCTTCATTACAAGATGGAATAAATTTAACTTACTTTAATTGGAACTGATGGTTTGGGAATGTCTCTGCTTGACAAAGGAGACATAATTGCAAAAAAGAAATATATAGAGCGGTTGTTAGAAGTAAGATAGTTCAAAATCACCATTGAAATACATAATGAGTACTACACAGATATTAGTGTCGGTTACAGTTTATTAATATGCCTTAATTTAAGATCTTTATATTTGTAACATATTAAATTCCCACTCTTCCATTCTTCTGCTGTTGATGAGTTTCAGCATTTCTACACTTGTGGCTCTGCAGTCCTTCTGCATTGTGCTGCCCTCATCACCCAGTCATCAAGAAAAAGAAGTATTTGAATATGTCAGGTGCCAGAACAAGTTCATTTTGAACTTCGTGATGATGAAAAGAAAATTAAAATAAATGTATTGTGAACCTTTTGAACAATATTTAAACAGTTTATGTTAATTCAAACTCATCTTACTTTTATCCATCTATTTTTAGTATCTTGAAGTTTGCTCAAATAAATGTTAAATCACTGAAGTAATTGAATTAGCTACAATTAAGTTAATTTGCCACACACAGTTATAAAGCTTTATTGAGAGAAAGTGATTAAGTATGAATTAGATTATGAATTAAAGAAGATATACTTAAAATGAAATTGTAGACTTCTAATTTGTAACAATCGCAGTGAAGTTATATATTCCTTTTTTGTGAAGACATAATAATTTATAGTTCATTTTTTAATTCTGAACATGAGTTTGGCACACTACCATGTAGTTTTTACTATTATCTGCAGCCAAAGTTACTTTACTATTACAATTTCTGCCCACTTTTTTCTTGTATGGCATTGATGCAGGTCAGTCGGGAAGAATCAGTCATCGGGGACGGGGTCCAGTCTCTCTCTCTAATGGTCCTCACCCGCACCGGGACCCATACCACGCCTTCTACTTCCTCGCACTCCACCGCACGGGCGCTTACTATGGCTACTCCCACTACCTCCCCCGTACGGTGGCCGTCACCGTTGCCAATGTCGGGGGAACCATTATCGGTGGCCGAAGAATTACGTGTCATCTCCAGGCGCTTAGAACTTATCGAATCGCAGCGATCAATATCGAACCCTCCCGCCTCCCCAGCAGTGGTGGCTTCCACTTTTGAAAGTCTACGTCCCGCCTTGCAGGTAGAAGATCTGCCTACAGATGCAGAGGTTTTAAACCTGTGCAACGCAGTAAAAACCATGGCTGCCAACAAGAACACGAGACCGAGGGATGTACACGAGATTGAATCACTGCTGTTTATTGCATCAACTTGGAGCCAGCAGCCATGGCCTGCGAAACGGATGCTGTACACCCGCCTCCGAGTACTGGGGGTGGCGATCCGCCACGGCTGGGAAACGGCGGAAAAGCTGACCAATAACGGAGGTGATGACCCACTGCGCCTGCCACCAGGATTGATACTGCCACCGCAGCCTAATATAATAGTACACCTGCCTCAACAGGCGCAGCCTACCACCTCCGGCTGAGGACGATACCCGCAGCGGCCCTCCTCCAACCGCGGACGTCCTCGCCGCGGAGGAGTCCGCAGAAACTGAAGCGGTTGAAGCGGAGATCCCTCTACACCATGATCTTCTTGAAGATTATGGCCTCGTGAATTTGTTTGATTTCCTGGAGTGGCAAGGGAGCGGACAGCCTGAGCAGCCCGTGGTTTGGGAGGACCCAGACTCCACGGATGAGGGGATCTCAGACGACGACGACCTAGGTGAATCAACTGCCTCCACTGCACCGGAACCAGAGAATGAAGAGGACCCCAGCCTTGCTGACCCTTCAAATGGGATTCATCCCCCTGCCCGAACAACAAAAGGAACGTCCCTCCCTGCCCATCCCCAGTGACCAGGAATTCTTGCGAAGAACGGCCCTCTACCCTTATGAGGATTTTCATGTGTTAACTTTAGTGCAGGATGGTGCCAACATCCCAAAACCCTCAGACGCCCCTTACGTCTTCGCTGCCTCCCGCGCTACGCCGGAGCTGTCGGTTATAGTTATACTTAAACTAAAATTTCACATTTGAAGTTAAGCTCAAAATATCATTTAGTTTATATTTCAAATATTCATATCTTTTAGTATGTGTGGGATGTCAGCAGCTCCTAAAATGTACTTTAACACTGGAGTCACTGGAACACTGTCAAAGCAATTTGCTGTATGGGGTCATAAATCATGCATCCGTACATCAAGTACCAAGATCATACCAGTTATTTATCTTTTCTGTTTGAAACTAATAGTCTATACAAAATGATACAAAGAGACAGATAGATAAATACATTTAGGATAACTGCATACATTATGAGACACATGTATTTAATTTATTAAGGCTTACAGATTATATAATAAAAAATTACACTTGTCCATCACATATTACTCCCTTGCTTGCCTCATCTCACCTATTCCCCTATAGCAAGTAATACGTGGATTTTCCTAACAAGGAAGAACAAGAAGGTAATAAAGAACATTATATTTCTCACTTTAAGGAGAGTATTTTTTTAAACAATCGAAAGACAACCAAGGGCAAGAATCCTTAAAGCCGTTATGTCTGAAACCGCTATTTAATTTGGGGCTCCGGCATTACACTTATATCGACCCATAGGCATATGCCAAAAGTCCAAGAGATCCTAAATCTAGTTCTGGTCCATTTAGAAATTCCTCGAAGTAGTAATCTCAAAGAAGAGGTAATTTTATTGGAAGCATTAGAAATCTGGAATGTTGTTTGCCACCAGATCTCTGTGAACCGATTGCTCAGAGAGACAAGTTATTTTAATGAGCAGGTGATGTAGTTAATGACATCATGAAACTACAGTTACATGCAAAATAATATATTGCGTTCAGCATTAGTTTCATGGTTAGAATAAGAATAATTTGAATTTGATAATAATTGCAAATTAAAGCAGTAGATGCTAATTAACTTTTTAATTATAATTGTTTTAAACCTATGGCTACATCAATATCAGGCTATATACATTAGGGTGTCCCAAGACGTAACTGAAAATTTTTTTTTCGAATTCAACTTTCCATACCCTCTAATTTTTCTCTATCTGGAATTATAAACTTACTCAATAAATATTATTGCAATTGGTTAATGGTAACCCGTGCCGACTTGGATACAAGCAATTTCGAGGAATGAAAATTTGTACTGACAAGGGGGACACCAGGTTAATGGGTAATTAACTAACGGATTCTTACAAATCTTTCAGGGCATGTTCTTTGCTCAAAAATAGTTGATGCCTATCTAGCTGTTTAACTCAATGGGCTTTTGTTTATGAAAAATTAGCAACTGAATATCCGAATTAGGCAACCATGCCATACACCTATATTGCTAAATACCACTCGAATTAATAGGAAAGTATTTTCTTCCATATTTTTGCGACTTCGAATAAGCATACCCTATATTTTTTTCTGTTTGACCTTTTCTATTCACATAATAAATATTATTGAGATTGAGTTATGGTAACCCGTGCCGACTCAATGCCAAAGATGAGAAAAGAAAATTTGTACTAATATAGTATGGAAGGGTTCCAGAACTCAATGTTTACTTAGTAGATGAAACAGCAATATTCTCAAATCATGTATATTTAGTATCTAACATGTAAAAAACATTATTCTTGAAATTTTCTTTTTAAAGTTTGCATTTTTTAGTCAGAATAAATTTTCCGGTGTTCTTATACACAATGTAATAAAGATTGCTTTTGTTCCTCCTCAACCAAGATTAAACCATGAAGGTTTAGCATCAACTTGACCGCTCTTTCAGCTGTATCATTCACCGTCCTCAGTGTTGAACCCTTCTTTCTGGCTTCTTGAAATGAAGCATTATTTGCCCACGTAGTAGGACATTCAAGGAGAAAACTGTCATCAATTTTAAGACGATCGAAGAATGACTAGCTTCTGACTGAAATGAAGTTGTAGATGTTTTCTCTTAAATAAAACAAGAGAAAGTCAATAAACAAAAAAATGTGATCTAAAAAAAAAAAAAAGGAAACAGCTACTATATTTAATTATTTAACTTACCATATAATGAACCACGTGCTAATGAAGAACACAGTTGAAAATATAAAAGAAAGGTATGGTAATATCTGTGAGCAGATTCTTATGCGAAGTCGAACCAGTGATACTTTAGCTGGATATTTAGGATTTGATAGCTAGCGCCCATACAAAAAAGGCTACCTATTTGTAAATGGTGCTTGCGGTTTTGACTAAGAATTTTAAAAAAAATCTCTGACTGGCATTTTTCGGAAAACTAGGTTGACTTTAACCCCCTGTATAAATTTATTGTGCAGGAATCAAGATAATTTACACAATAATAATAGTAATGGCTATATAATGAATTTATTCAGCATTAACTAAGCATTTCATCAAAGTTCGCCCAAACAAAGTCCACTTTGTATTTTTTGCCAGCTTTTTCTTTATTCTAGCCCTCTGTACAAGGTAATATATATTAGAATAAATATAAACTAAAATTTAAGAATGCTTTGAAGGTATCAAGATGATATTTAATCATAAAAAGATAATTTATCAGAGAAGGAAATGGAAGGAAAATATTCTTATTAACAAGAGATCTATATAGCAATATAGGTATATGGTGTGGTTGCCGAACTCCGATATTCAGTTGCTAATTTTTATAAAGAAAAGCTCATTGAGTAAAATGTCCAGACACATGTCCACTATTTTTAAGCAAAGAACGTGCCCTGAGAGAATTGTGAGAATCCATCAGTACCCATTAATCTGGCGTTCCCCTTGTCGGTACAAATTTTCATTTCTTGAAATTGTATGGCATCAAGTCAGCACGGGTTAACATAATCCAATCGCAATAATATTTATTGGGTTAGTCTATCAGGCCAAATATAAAAAAATTAGAGGGTATGTGCTCGAAAAAAATAACTGATATTTTTGGAACACCCTAATATATATACATAACCAATATCACTTAACATATGCTATTACGAAGACAGTGTTTAACTTGGTACAAAAGGTTACAGAGATAACATAATATACAGGATTAGAGTCAATACTGACTTTAAAGGTAAACCCAATCAAAACGTAGAGGAACTGATTTAATTGAAAATGATATGGAAGGAGAAGAAATAACTTGGTCTAAGATCCACAGAAAATTAATTAAAGATGACTGGTTTTGACTATGGTCTATTCATCTTCAGGTACAGACACAGGAATTGTTCAAGTGTTTATACAAAACAGAGTTAAGGGGAAAGGTAGGGATGAAGGGGTGGTGAAGGGTTGAGGGATAGGAGGAATTCCCTATGTAATAAGTAAAGATGGTGGTAAAGGTTGGCTCTCTTAACATACACGAACTGCAATTCTCAGCGTAACCAGATATTTTCCACTGCTTTGACGGATCTGTAGGCTGCATTTGATGATGATTTCATAGTGATGTTGATGATTCTTAGGATGTATCCTCTCCTCATGCTTTCACCATTGAAGAAGATGTTGAGGGAAGCAATGCTTTGTAATCACTGGCGCACTGAGTGCGCCGGCACAACTTATTGTGTTATTGCATGGGGAGCGAGTGCTCGACGGTTTAGTGAAGAATGCACCAAAAAATTATGCATCCCCGTCTGGTGATTTCACACCAAAATGTTTGTCCCAAATACAGATGCAAATGAGAGAAGGAGAGGATTCTTTTGTGTTCCAAGTCTTGAGGACAATAGACAAATTGATTTAAAGTTGATTTTGATAAAGGCTTCACTAGTAAAGCTCTAGTGTTTTGCAAGCAATATATTTTTAATAGGCTGAAAAGGAAAGACTATCAAATATCTTATTTTAGCTAATTTTTCAAGTTTACTCTATCCTTTGTTGTAAATTGTGCAGTAATTTCACATAGTATAAATAAAATGTATGTAAAAGAACACATTGGTTAGGGGGCATTCATTAATTACGTATGATGATTTTTGCGATTCACCCCTCCCTTTATTCTGATTTATTTCTGATGGTTTCTCAATGTTTCTGAGTGATTTAATGGCAAAGTAGTGTATATATTGCTTGGTTGTTGAGTAATATTAAAGATTTAGTAAGTTTGAATCTTAGAAATTGTTTTCCCTGTTTGCCAAAATTCGTCAAAACATACAAATAATTCATAAATCTAAGCGATGTTTGTTAGAGAGTAAGGTGTGTTGTTTTGTCTTTTCTTCTGATAGAAATGTAATACCCAGCAAAAGTGTAACACCCAAATTGTAGATATAATTTTCTTTATAAATCAAATACTACCTTTTGTGAAAACATTAACCTAAAATTTTCCAAATTTTGGTGAGATACATTGAAAATGCAAAAAAAATCTAGTTTGATTCAAAAAATATATTTTAGGATAAAGATATGTACTTTTCAAAAAAACTGTCACTAGGAGAGATTTGTGTGTAGGAGGTAGGGGTCTTTTTGAACCACCCTTAGGGGAACTTCCTTGTGAGATGAAATGTAATGGTGTCTCATTGCTCACTTCACCTGATATCTTAATCCTCAGTCAGTAGCACAGTTGTATTATGTAAAACACAGACGGTTTTTTGGGTCCTGTTTCTATCTGGGTGGTCCCTTTAACCTCATGCCATGGTCTTTTCCATTATTTCACTTACCTATAATTTGCAAAGGTGTCAACAGCTCCTTCTAAGTCTTAAACGGACTGCAAAAGCGAGTAAATCTGTGAAGAGATGACTGTTGTAACACATCGACACACCACCCTTTGGGTAAGTGTTACGTTGGTGAACTCTAATTTTGCTTATTATAACATTTACATGGAATTTTCGACTTATTTCATCTTAAACTTTATTAAAAGCATTTCAATTTTGGAAGGAATTGACACCTAGCTTTAAAGGTAACTTCTGAACGCAGGTAAAGAAATAAAGGTGAAAAATTATACTAAAAGTTGTTTTCTCCCTAAATTATTCCTCTTAAATTATATTATTACCTTAACTTAAGTACTCAGAAATATAGTAAGTTCAATTAATTTTACACTTTTAGCTGAAAATCAATCTATTGTATGGAATTCAACGAGTGACTGTTTGTGTTCTGTTAATAGGTGCGAATGATAAAAGGTCAAACAGAAATTTTAATGTGAATTTAAGGATTTAGGAATATTCAACCAACATAATTAATTATAGAAAATAAAATCTTTTCCCTTACAACTTTATTGGAACTCTTTTGCAAGGAACATACCTAAGAAATTATAATTTAAAATAAAATATTCATTTTTATAGTCAAGATATGATCAACAGTTGATGATAAAAATAAATGGATAAACACATTCTAATAAAGTGAATTGGATGCCTCGATGGATTTTTTTTATACCACTTCAATTCTTTTATGAATTTTTTTAGTAAGTTAATTATGTATCTGCACCAGCACCAGTCATATGATTACATTGAATTGATGGTAATCCCTAAAAAGGTTAGACCTACGGGGTAGCTATTTCCAATCTATTATTATTTTTCTGTAGTTGTTTACCTTCATTACAAGATGGAATAAATTTAACTTACTTTAATTGGAACTGATGGTTTGGGAATGTCTCTGCTTGACAAAGGAGACATAATTGCAAAAAAGAAATATATAGAGCGGTTGTTAGAAGTAAGATAGTTCAAAATCACCATTGAAATACATAATGAGTACTACACAGATATTAGTGTCGGTTACAGTTTATTAATATGCCTTAATTTAAGATCTTTATATTTGTAACATATTAAATTCCCACTCTTCCATTCTTCTGCTGTTGATGAGTTTCAGCATTTCTACACTTGTGGCTCTGCAGTCCTTCTGCATTGTGCTGCCCTCATCACCCAGTCATCAAGAAAAAGAAGTATTTGAATATGTCAGGTGCCAGAACAAGTTCATTTTGAACTTCGTGATGATGAAAAGAAAATTAAAATAAATGTATTGTGAACCTTTTGAACAATATTTAAACAGTTTATGTTAATTCAAACTCATCTTACTTTTATCCATCTATTTTTAGTATCTTGAAGTTTGCTCAAATAAATGTTAAATCACTGAAGTAATTGAATTAGCTACAATTAAGTTAATTTGCCACACACAGTTATAAAGCTTTATTGAGAGAAAGTGATTAAGTATGAATTAGATTATGAATTAAAGAAGATATACTTAAAATGAAATTGTAGACTTCTAATTTGTAACAATCGCAGTGTAGTTATATATTCCTTTTTTGTGAAGACATAATAATTTATAGTTCATTTTTTAATTCTGAACATGAGTTTGGCACACTACCATGTAGTTTTTACTATTATCTGCAGCCAAAGTTACTTTACTATTACAATTTCTGTCCACTTTTTTCTGGTATGGCATTGATGCAGGTCAGTCGGGAAGAATCAGTCATCGGGGACGGGGTCCAGTCTCTCTCTCTAATGGTCCTCACCCGCACCGGGACCCATACCATGCCTTCTACTTCCTCGCACTCCACCGCACGGGCGCTTACTATGGCTACTCCCACTACCTCCCCCGTACGGTGGCCGTCACCGTTGCCAATGTCGGGGGAACCATTATCGGTGGCCGAAGAATTACGTGTCATCTCCAGGCGCTTAGAACTTATCGAATCGCAGCGATCAATATCGAACCCTCCCGCCTCCCCAGCAGTGGTGGCTTCCACTTTTGAAAGTCTACGTCCCGCCTTGCAGGTAGAAGATCTGCCTACAGATGCAGAGGTTTTAAACCTGTGCAACGCAGTAAAAACCATGGCTGCCAACAAGAACACGAGACCGAGGGATGTACACGAGATTGAATCACTGCTGTTTATTGCATCAACTTGGAGCCAGCAGCCATGGCCTGCGAAACGGATGCTGCACACCCGCCTCCGAGTACTGGGGGTGGCGATCCGCCACGGCTGGGAAACGGCGGAAAAGCTGACCAATAACGGAGGTGATGACCCACTGCGCCTGCCACCAGGATTGATACTGCCACCGCAGCCTAATATAATAGTACACCTGCCTCAACAGGCCCAGCCTACCACCTCCGGCTGAGGACGATACCCGCAGCGGCCCTCCTCCAACCGCGGACGTCCTCGCCGCGGAGGAGTCCGCAGAAACTGAAGCGGTTGAAGCGGAGATCCCTCTACACCATGATCTTCTTGAAGATTATGGCCTCGTGAATTTGTTTGATTTCCTGGAGTGGCAAGGGAGCGGACAGCCTGAGCAGCCCGTGGTTTGGGAGGACCCAGACTCCACGGATGAGGGGATCTCAGACGACGACGGCCTAGGTGAATCAACTGCCTCCACTGCACCGGAACCAGAGAATGAAGAGGACCCCAGCCTTGCTGACCCTTCAAATGGGATTCATCCCCCTGCCCGAACAACAAAAGGAACGTCCCTCCCTGCCCATCCCCAGTGACCAGGAATTCTTGCGAAGAACGGCCCTCTACCCTTATGAGGATTTTCATGTGTTAACTTTAGTGCAGGATGGTGCCAACATCCCAAAACCCTCAGACGCCCCTTTACGACGTCTTCGCTGCCTCCCGCGCTACGCCGGAGCTGTCGGTTATAGTTATACTTAAACTAAAATTTCACATTTGAAGTTAAGCTCAAAATATCATTTAGTTTATATTTCAAATATTCATATCTTTTAGTATGTGTGGGATGTCAGCAGCTCCTAAAATGTACTTTAACACTGGAGTCACTGGAACACTGTCAAAGCAATTTGCTGTATGGGGTCATAAATCATGCATCCGTACATCAAGTACCAAGATCATACCAGTTATTTATCTTTTCTGTTTGAAACTAATAGTCTATACAAAATGATACAAAGAGACAGATAGATAAATACATTTAGGATAACTGCATACATTATGAGACACATGTATTTAATTTATTAAGGCTTACAGATTATATAATAAAAAATTACACTTGTCCATCACATATTACTCCCTTGCTTGCCTCATCTCACCTATTCCCCTATAGCAAGTAATACGTGGATTTTCCTAACAAGGAAGAACAAGAAGGTAATAAAGAACATTATATTTCTCACTTTAAGGAGAGTATTTTTTTAAACAATCGAAAGACAACCAAGGGCAAGAATCCTTAAAGCCGTTATGTCTGAAACCGCTATTTAATTTGGGGCTCCGGCATTACACTTATATCGACCCATAGGCATATGCCAAAAGTCCAAGAGATCCTAAATCTAGTTCTGGTCCATTTAGAAATTCCTCGAAGTAGTAATCTCAAAGAAGAGGTAATTTTATTGGAAGCATTAGAAATCTGGAATGTTGTTTGCCACCAGATCTCTGTGAACCGATTGCTCAGAGAGACAAGTTATTTTAATGAGCAGGTGATGTAGTTAATGACATCATGAAACTACAGTTACATGCAAAATAATATATTGCGTTCAGCATTAGTTTCATGGTTAGAATAAGAATAATTTGAATTTGATAATAATTGCAAATTAAAGCAGTAGATGCTAATTAACTTTTTAATTATAATTGTTTTAAACCTATGGCTACATCAATATCAGGCTATATACATTAGGGTGTCCCAAGACGTAACTGAAAATTTTTTTTTCGAATTCAACTTTCCATACCCTCTAATTTTTCTCTATCTGGAATTATAAACTTACTCAATAAATATTATTGCAATTGGTTAATGGTAACCCGTGCCGACTTGGATACAAGCAATTTCGAGGAATGAAAATTTGTACTGACAAGGGGGACACCAGGTTAATGGGTAATTAACTAACGGATTCTTACAAATCTTTCAGGGCATGTTCTTTGCTCAAAAATAGTTGATGCCTATCTAGCTGTTTAACTCAATGGGCTTTTGTTTATGAAAAATTAGCAACTGAATATCCGAATTAGGCAACCATGCCATACACCTATATTGCTAAATACCACTCGAATTAATAGGAAAGTATTTTCTTCCATATTTTTGCGACTTCGAATAAGCATACCCTATATTTTTTTCTGTTTGACCTTTTCTATTCACATAATAAATATTATTGAGATTGAGTTATGGTAACCCGTGCCGACTCAATGCCAAAGATGAGAAAAGAAAATTTGTACTAATATAGTATGGAAGGGTTCCAGAACTCAATGTTTACTTAGTAGATGAAACAGCAATATTCTCAAATCATGTATATTTAGTATCTAACATGTAAAAAACATTATTCTTGAAATTTTCTTTTTAAAGTTTGCATTTTTTAGTCAGAATAAATTTTCCGGTGTTCTTATACACAATGTAATAAAGATTGCTTTTGTTCCTCCTCAACCAAGATTAAACCATGAAGGTTTAGCATCAACTTGACCGCTCTTTCAGCTGTATCATTCACCGTCCTCAGTGTTGAACCCTTCTTTCTGGCTTCTTGAAATGAAGCATTATTTGCCCACGTAGTAGGACATTCAAGGAGAAAACTGTCATCAATTTTAAGACGATCGAAGAATGACTAGCTTCTGACTGAAATGAAGTTGTAGATGTTTTCTCTTAAATAAAACAAGAGAAAGTCAATAAACAAAAAAATGTGATCTAAAAAAAAAAAAAAGGAAACAGCTACTATATTTAATTATTTAACTTACCATATAATGAACCACGTGCTAATGAAGAACACAGTTGAAAATATAAAAGAAAGGTATGGTAATATCTGTGAGCAGATTCTTATGCGAAGTCGAACCAGTGATACTTTAGCTGGATATTTAGGATTTGATAGCTAGCGCCCATACAAAAAAGGCTACCTATTTGTAAATGGTGCTTGCGGTTTTGACTAAGAATTTTAAAAAAAATCTCTGACTGGCATTTTTCGGAAAACTAGGTTGACTTTAACCCCCTGTATAAATTTATTGTGCAGGAATCAAGATAATTTACACAATAATAATAGTAATGGCTATATAATGAATTTATTCAGCATTAACTAAGCATTTCATCAAAGTTCGCCCAAACAAAGTCCACTTTGTATTTTTTGCCAGCTTTTTCTTTATTCTAGCCCTCTGTACAAGGTAATATATATTAGAATAAATATAAACTAAAATTTAAGAATGCTTTGAAGGTATCAAGATGATATTTAATCATAAAAAGATAATTTATCAGAGAAGGAAATGGAAGGAAAATATTCTTATTAACAAGAGATCTATATAGCAATATAGGTATATGGTGTGGTTGCCGAACTCCGATATTCAGTTGCTAATTTTTATAAAGAAAAGCTCATTGAGTAAAATGTCCAGACACATGTCCACTATTTTTAAGCAAAGAACGTGCCCTGAGAGAATTGTGAGAATCCATCAGTACCCATTAATCTGGCGTTCCCCTTGTCGGTACAAATTTTCATTTCTTGAAATTGTATGGCATCAAGTCAGCACGGGTTAACATAATCCAATCGCAATAATATTTATTGGGTTAGTCTATCAGGCCAAATATAAAAAAATTAGAGGGTATGTGCTCGAAAAAAATAACTGATATTTTTGGAACACCCTAATATATATACATAACCAATATCACTTAACATATGCTATTACGAAGACAGTGTTTAACTTGGTACAAAAGGTTACAGAGATAACATAATATACAGGATTAGAGTCAATACTGACTTTAAAGGTAAACCCAATCAAAACGTAGAGGAACTGATTTAATTGAAAATGATATGGAAGGAGAAGAAATAACTTGGTCTAAGATCCACAGAAAATTAATTAAAGATGACTGGTTTCGACTATGGTCTATTCATCTTCAGGTACAGACACAGGAATTGTTCAAGTGTTTATACAAAACAGAGTTAAGGGGAGAGGTAGGGATGAAGGGGTGGTGAAGGGTTGAGGGATAGGAGGAATTCCCTATGTAATAAGTAAAGATGGTGGTAAAGGTTGGCTCTCTTAACATACACGGACTGCAATTCTCAGCGTAACCAGATATTTTCCACTGCTTTGACGGCTCTGTAGGCTGCATTTGATGATGATTTCATAGTGATGTTGATGATTCTTAGGATGTATCCTCTCCTCATGCTTTCACCATTGAAGAAGATGTTGAGGGAAGCAATGCTTTGTAATCACTGGCGCACTGAGTGCGCCGGCACAACTTATTGTGTTATTGCATGGGGAGCGAGTGCTCGACGGTTTAGTGAAGAATGCACCAAAAAATTATGCATCCCCGTCTGGTGATTTCACACCAAAATGTTTGTCCCAAATACAGATCCAAATGAGAGAAGGAGAGGATTCTTTTGTGTTCCAAGTCTTGAGGACAATAGACAAATTGATTTAAAGTTGATTTTGATAAAGGCTTCACTAGTAAAGCTCTAGTGTTTTGCAAGCAATATATTTTTAATAGGCTGAAAAGGAAAGACTATCAAATTTCTTATTTTAGCTAATTTTTCAAGTTTACTCTATCCTTTGTTGTAAATTGTGCAGTAATTTCACATAGTATAAATAAAATGTATGTAAAAGAACACATTGGTTAGGGGGCATTCATTAATTACGTATGGTGATTTTTGCGATTCACCCCTCCCTTTATTCTGATTTATTTCTGATGGTTTCTCAATGTTTCTGAAGTGATTTAATGGCAAAGTAGTGTATATATTGCTTGGTTGTTGAGTAATATTAAAGATTTAGTAAGTTTGAATCTTAGAAATTGTTTTCCCTGTTTGCCAAAATTCGTCAAAACATACAAATAATTCATAAATCTAAGCGATGTTTGTTAGAGAGTAAGGTGTGTTGTTTTGTCTTTTCTTCTGATAGAAATGTAATACCCAGCAAAAGTGTAACACCCAAATTGTAGATATAATTTTCTTTATAAATCAAATACTACCTTTTGTGAAAACATTAACCTCAAATTTTCCAAATTTTGGTGAGATACATTGAAAATGCAAAAAAAATCTAGTTTGATTCAAAAAATATATTTTAGGATAAAGATATGTACTTTTCAAAAAAACTGTAACTAGGAGAGATTTGTGTGTAGGAGGTAGGGGTCTTTTTGAACCACCCTTAGGGGAACTTCCTTGTGAGATGAAATGTAATGGTGTCTCATTGCTCACTTCACCTGATATCTTAATCCTCAGTCAGTAGCACAGTTGTATTATGTAAAACACAGACGGTTTTTTGGGTCCTGTTTCTATCTGGGTGGTCCCTTTAACCTCATGCCATGGTCTTTTCCATTATTTCACTTACCTATAATTTGCAAAGGTGTCAACAGCTCCTTCTAAGTCTTAAACCGACTGCAAAAGCGAGTAAATCTGTGAAGAGATGACTGTTGTAACACATCGACACACCACCCTTTGGGTAAGTGTTACGTTGGTGAACTCTAATTTTGCTTATTATAACATTTACATGGAATTTTCGACTTATTTCATCTTAAACTTTATTAAAAGCATTTCAATTTTGGAAGGAATTGACACCTAGCTTTAAAGGTAACTTCTGAACGCAGGTAAAGAAATAAAGGTGAAAAATTATACTAAAAGTTGTTTTCTCCCTAAATTATTCCTCTTAAATTATATTATTACCTTAACTTAAGTACTCAGAAATAATAGTAAGTTCAATTAATTTTACACTTTTAGCTGAAAATCAATCTATTGTATGGAATTCAACGAGTGACTGTTTGTGTTCTGTTAATAGGTGCGAATGATAAAAGGTCAAACAGAAATTTTAATGTGAATTTAAGGATTTAGGAATATTCAACCAACATAATTAATTATAGAAAATAAAATCTTTTCCCTTACAACTTTATTGAAACTCTTTTGCAAGGAACATACCTAAGAAATTATAATTTAAAATAAAATATTCATTTTTATAGTCAAGATATGATCAACAGTTGATGATAAAAATAAATGGATAAACACATTCTAATAAAGTGAATTGGATGCCTCGATGGATTTTTTTTATACCACTTCAATTCTTTTATGAATTTTTTTAGTAAGTTAATTATGTATCTGCACCAGCACCAGTCATATGATTACATTGAATTGATGGTAATCCCTAAAAAGGTTATACCTACTGGGTAGCTATTTCCAATCTATTATTATTTTTCTGTAGTTGTTTACCTTCATTACAAGATGGAATAAATTTAACTTACTTTAATTGGAACTGATGGTTTTTGAATGTCTCTATTTGACAAAGGAGACATAATTGCAAAAAAGAAATATATAGAGCAGTTGTTAGAAGTAAGATAGTTCAAAATCACCATTGAAATACATAATGAGTACTACACAGATATTAGTGTCAGTTACAGTTTATTAATATGCCTTAATTTAAGATCTTTATATTTGTAACATATTAAATTCCCACTCTTCTATTCTTCTGCTGTTGATGAGTTTCAGCATTTCTACACTTGTGGCTCTGCAGTCCTTCTGCATTGTGCTGCCCTCATCACCCAGTCATCAAGAAAAAGAAGTATTTGAATATGTCAGGTGCCAGAACAAGTTCATTTTGAACTTCGTGATGATGAAAAGAAAATTAAAATAAATGTATTGTGAACCTTTTGAACAATATTTAAACAGTTTATGTTAATTCAAACTCATCTTACTTTTATCCATCTATTTTTAGTATCTTGAAGTTTTCTCAAATAAATGTTAAATCACTGAAGTAATTGAATTAGCTACAATTAAGTTAATTTGCCACACACAGTTATAAAGCTTTATTGAGAGAAAGTGATTAAGTATGAATTAGATTATGAATTAAAGAAGATATACTTAAAATGAAATTGTAGACTTCTAATTTGTAACAATCGCAGTGTAGTTATATATTCCTTTTTTGTGAAGACATAATAATTTATAGTTTATTTTTTAATTCTGAACATGAGTTTGGCACACTACCATGTAGTTTTTACTATTATCTGCAGCCAAAGTTACTTTACTATTACAATTTCTGCCCACTTTTTTCTTGTATGGCATTGATGCAGGTCAGTCGGGAAGAATCAGTCATCGGGGACGGGGTCCAGTCTCTCTCTCTAATGGTCCTCACCCGCACCGGGACCCATACCACGCCTTCTACTTCCTCGCACTCCACCGCACGGGCGCTTACTATGGCTACTCCCACTACCTCCCCCGTACGGTGGTCGTCACCGTTGCCAATGTCGGGGGAACCATTATCGGTGGCCGAAGAATTACGTGTCATCTCCAGGCGCTTAGAACTTATCGAATCGCAGCGATCAATATCGAACCCTCCCGCCTCCCCAGCAGTGGTGGCTTCCACTTTTGAAAGTCTACGTCCCGCCTTGCAGGTAGAAGATCTGCCTACAGATGCAGAGGTTTTAAACCTGTGCAACGCAGTAAAAACCATGGCTGCCAACAAGAACACGAGACCGAGGGATGTACACAAGATTGAATCACTGCTGTTTATTGCATCAACTTGGAGCCAGCAGCCATGGCCTGCGAAACGGATGCTGTACACCCGCCTCCGAGTACTGGGGGTGGCGATCCGCCACGGCTGGGAAACGGCGGCAAAGCTGACCAATAACGGAGGTGATGACCCACTGCGCCTGCCACCAGGATTGATACCGCCACCGCAGCCTAATATAATAGTAAACCTGCCTCAACAGGCCCAGCCTACCACCTCCGGCCGAGGACGATACCCGCAGCGGCCCTCCTCCAACGGCGGACGTCCTCACCGCGGAGGAGTCCGCAGAAACTGAAGCGGTTGAAGCGGAGATCCCTCTACACCATGATCTTCTTGAAGATTATGGCCTCGTGAATTTGTTTGATTTCCTGGAGTGGCAAGGGAGCGGACAGCCTGAGCAGCCCGTGGTTTGGGAGGACCCAGACTCCACGGATGAGGGGATCTCAGACGACGACGGCCTAGGTGAATCAACTGCCTCCACTGCACCGGAACCAGAGAATGAAGAGGACCCCAGCCTTGCTGACCCTTCAAATGGGATTCATCCCCCTGCCCGAACAACAAAAGGAACGTCCCTCCCTGCCCATCCCCAGTGACCAGGAATTCTTGCGAAGAACGGCCCTCTACCCTTATGAGGATTTTCATGTGTTAACTTTAGTGCAGGATGGTGCCAACATCCCAAAACCCTCAGACGCCCCTTACGTCTTCGCTGCCTCCCGCGCTACGCCGGAGCTGTCGGTTATAGTTATACTTAAACTAAAATTTCACATTTGAAGTTAAGCTCAAAATATCATTTAGTTTATATTTCAAATATTCATATCTTTTAGTATGTGTGGGATGTCAGCAGCTCCTAAAATGTACTTTAACACTGGAGTCACTGGAACACTGTCAAAGCAATTTGCTGTATGGGGTCATAAATCATGCATCCGTACATCAAGTACCAAGATCATACCAGTTATTTATCTTTTCTGTTTGAAACTAATAGTCTATACAAAATGATACAAAGAGACAGATAGATAAATACATTTAGGATAACTGCATACATTATGAGACACATGTATTTAATTTATTAATGCTTACAGATTATATAATAAAAAATTACACATGTCCATCACATATTACTCCCTTGCTTGCGTCATCTCACCTATTCCCCTATAGCAAGTAATACATGGATTTTCCTATATAACGATGTTCAAAAGAGGACATCGGCCTGCTGGCTCAGACCTCAGATGGAACTTCAATCTCTTTCGTCGTGGCACCGACCATCTTGCCTTGGACATCAGGACCCTTCGTCACACTTAGTCCAAACTTTTGGAGAAGCACAGTTGTGGAAATCAACTTCTTTTTAAATCTCTTTTCCAATAATACAGTCTTGTAGCGGCTGTTTGCATAATTCCTCCCTATTCGAGGAAGCTATGCTGACGAAGGATCCTCCGTTAATTCGATCACCCTCTACCCCAACGTCATGAGTGCGCCCCATTCCAGTGGAACGAGAAAGTAATAAAGAACATTATATTTCTCACTTTAAGGAGAGTGATTTTTCAAACAATCAAAAGACAACCAAGGGCATGAATCTTAAAGCCGTTATGTCTGAAACCGCCATTTAATTTGGGGCTCCGGTATTACACTTACAGGGTGCATTATGAAAGTAATGCGCATTTTCTGGAAAAAATAGATTTATTGATCCGATCGGTACAAATGATTAAAATTCTTCAAAATAGTCTCCACCTGCATCAATACACTTGCGGAGACGATTCTGCCATGCCTGGAAAGCACCCTGAAACTCCTCGACTTGAATGCCTCTCAGGAATCTTGTGACGTGAGCTTGAATGTTTTCCACTGACTCCCAGTGCTTTCCCTTCAGCTCTCTCTTCAATCGGGGGAACATAAAAAAGTCACATGGAGCCCAAGTCAGAGCTGTAAGGAAGCTGGGGCACCACGGAGGTCTTGTTCTGGGTCAGGTAGTTGTTGACGATGAAGAACGTGTGGCTGGGGGCATTGTCGTGATGGAGCTTGAAGACGTCTTTGATGTCAGGCCTGATGCGTGCGACCCGGCGTTTCAGTCTCTTGAGCACCTCCAGGTAAAAAGCTGCGTTGACAGTTTGTCATTAAGGTACAAACTCAAAATAGACGATTCCTCGGACGTCAAAGAAGACAAAAGGCATTGTTTTGATGCGAGACTTGCTCATGCGCGCTTTTTTGGGTTTGGAAGAAGATTGAGTGTGCCTCTCGGAGCTCTGCCTCTTGGATTCTGGATTGTACTCGAACATCCAGGATTTGTCCCCGGTTAGATTAGAGCCTGGATCATTTCTGATCAATTTCAACAATTCTTCACTGCATAAAACTCAAACTTCTTTCTTCACCTCCGTCAACACCTTCGGCACAAGCTTCGCACAGACCTTTTGCATTTGCAAATCCTCCATCACTATCTCATGTACCGCAAATGTTAACAAGTTCAGGGTGTCAGCGTATGCCTGGATACTTAACCGACGGTCTGAACTCAAAACCTCGCGTACACACTGAACGTTTTCATCGGTTCGGGCTGTTGTTTGACGTCCAGAACGGGGCTCGTCGGTGACCTCCTCCAGGCCCTCCTTGAAGGCCTTGTGCCATCTTCTGCATCGAGATCTCAAAATGCATTTCATTTTAAAGGCCTCTTGAAGCATATGACAAGTTTTCACTGCATTCTTCCCAAGCTGCACACAAAACTTGATCGCATACTGCTGTTCAAGCGGACGCTCAATCGCGCCGTGACACAATCGAAAATCAGACTTCTTGGAAAGAAAGGTCCTACCACTCCTACTGCTCGGAGCAAACGAAGACCAGGCACGTTTTGAAGGGCAGATCATCCACCACATTATCCGACCGGTCCGAGAGCGCTGCTATGGATAGTCGCGTCACAATAAAATCATGTGCATAACTTTCATAATGCACCCTGTATATCGACCCATGGGCATATGCAAAAGTCCTAGAGATCCTAAATCTAGATCTGGTCCATTTAGAAATTCCTCCAAGTAGAAATTTCAAAGAAGAGGTAATTAAATGGGAAGCATTAGAAATCTGGAATGTCGTTTGCCACCAGATCTCTGTGAACCGATTGCTCAGAGAGACAAGTTATTTTAATGAGCAGGTGATGTAGTTAATGACATCATGAAACTACAGTTATATGCAAAATAATATATTGCGTTCAGCATTAGTTTCATAGTTAGAATAAGAATAATTTGAATTTGATAATAATTCCAAATTAAAACAGTAGATACTAATTACCTTTTTAATTAGAATTGTTTTAAACCTATGGCTACATCAATATCAGGCTATATACATTAGGGTGTCCCAAGACGTAACTGAAAATTTTTTTTCTGAATTCAACTGTGCATACCCTCTAATTTATCTCTATCTGGAATGATTAACTTACTCAATAAATATTATTGCAATTGGTTAATGGTAACCCGTGCCGACTTCGATACAAGCAATTTCGAGAAATGAAAATTTTTCCTGACAAGGGGGACACCAGGTTAATGGGTAATTAACAAACGGATTCTTACAAATCTTTCAGGGCCTGTTCTTTGCTCAAAAATAGTTGATGCCTATCTAGCTGTTTAACTCAATGGGCTTTTGTTTATGAAAAATTAGCAACTGAATATCTGAATTAGGCAACCATGCCATACACCTATATTGCTAAATACTACTCAAATTAATAGGAAAGTATTTTCTTCCATATTTTTGCGACTTCGAATAAGCATACCCTATATTTTTTTCTGTTTGACCTTTTCTATTCACATAATAAATATTATTGAGATTGAGTTATGGTAACCCGTGCCGACTCAATGCCAAAGATGAGAAAAGAAAATTTGTACTAATTTAGTATGGAAGGGTTCCAGAACTCAATGTTTACTTAGTAGATGAAACAGCAATATTCTCAAATCATGTTTATTTAGTATCTAACATGTAAAAAACATTATTCTTGAAATTTTCTTTTTAAAGTTTGCATTTTGCAGTCAGAATAAATTTTCCGGTGTTCTTATACACAATGTAATAAAGATTGCTTTTGTTCCTCCTCAACCAAGATTAAACCATGAAGGTTTAGCATCAATTTGACCGCTCTTTCAGCTGTATCATTCACCGTCCTCAGTGTTGAACCCTTCTTTCTGGCTTCTTGAAATGAAGCATTATTTGACCACGTAGTAGGACATTCAAGTAGAAAACTGTCATCAATTTTAAGACGATCGAAGAATGACTAGCTTCTGACTGAAATGAAGTTGTAGATGTTTTCTCTTAAATAAAACAAGAGAAAGTCAATAAACAAAAAAATGTGATCTAAAAAGAAAACTAAAGGAAACAGCTACTATATTTAATTATTTAACTTACCATATAATGAACCACGTGCTAATGAAGAACACAGTTGAAAATATAAAAGAAAGGTATGGTAATATCTGTGAGCAGATTCTTATGGGAAGTCGAACCAGTGATACTTTAGCTGGATATTTAGGATTTGATAGCTAGCGCCCATACAAAAAAGGCTACCTATTTGTAAATGGTGCTTGCGGTTTTGACTAAGAATTTTAAAAAAAATCTCTGACTGGCATTTTTCGGAAAACTAGGTTGACTTTAACCCCCTGTATAAATTTATTGTGCAGGAATCAAGATAATTTACATAATAATAATAGTAATGGCTATATAATGAATTTATTCAGCATTTACTAAGCATTTCATCTAAGTTCGCCCAAACAAAGTCCACTTTGTATTTTTTGCCAGCTTTTTCTTTATTCTAGCCCTCTGTACAAGGTAATATATATTAGATTAAATATAAACTAAAATTTAAGAATGCTTTGAAGGTATCAAGATGATATTTAATCATAAAAAGATAATTTATCAGAGAAGGAAATGGAAGGAAAATATTCTTATTAACAAGAGATCTATATAGCAATATAGGTATATGGTGTGGTTGCCGAACTCCGATATTCAGTTGCTAATTTTTATTAAGAAAAGCTCATTGAGTAAAATGTCCAGACACATGTCCACTATTTTTAAGCAAAGAACGTGCCCTGAGAGAATTGTGAGAATCCATCAGTACCCATTAATCTGGCGTTCCCTTTGTCGGTACAAATTTTCATTTCTTGAAATTGTATGGCATCAAGTCAGCACGGGTTAACATAATCCAATCGCAATAATATTTATTGGGTTAGTCTACCAGGCCAAATATAAAAAAATTAGAGGGTATGTGCTCGAAAAAAATAACTGATATTTTTGGAACACCCTAATATATATACATAACCAATATCACTTACCATATGCTATTACGAAGACAGTGTTTAACTTGGTACAAAAGGTTACAGAGATAACATAATATACAGGATTAGAGTCAATACTGACTTTAAAGGTAAACCAAATCAAAACGTAGAGGAACTGATTTAATTGAAAATGATATGGAAGGAGAAGAAATAACTTGGTCTAAGATCCACAGAAAATTAATTAAAGATGACTGGTTTCGACTATGGTCTATTCATCTTCAGGTACAGACACAGGAATTGTTCAAGTGTTTATACAAAACAGAGTTAAGGGGAGAGGTAGGGATGAAGGGGTGGTGAAGGGTTGAGGGATAGGAGGATTTCCCTATGTAATAAGTAAAGATGGTGGTAAAGGTTGGCTCTCTTAACATACACGGACTGCAATTCTCAGCGTAACCAGATATTTTCCACTGCTTTGACGGCTCTTTGGGCTGCATTTGATGATGATTTCATAGTGATGTTGATGATTCTTAGGATGTATCCTCTCCTCATGCTTTCACCATTGAAGAAGATGTTGAGGGAAGCAATGCTTTGTAATCACTGGCGCACTGAGTGCGCCGGCACAACTTATTGTGTTATTGCATGGGGAGCGAGTGCTCGATGGTTTAGTGAAGAATGCACCAAAAAATTATGCATCCCCGTCTGGTGATTTCACACCAAAATGTTTGACCCAAATACAGATGCAAATGAGAGAAGGAGAGGATTCTTTTGTGTTCCAAGTCTTGAGGACAATAGACAAATTGATTTAAAGTTGATTTTGATAAAGGCTTCACTAGTAAAGCTCTAGTGTTTTGCAAGCAATATATTTTTAATAGGCTGAAAAGGAAAGACTATCAAATTTCTTATTTTAGCTAATTTTTCAAGTTTACTCTATCCTTTGTTGTAAATTGTGCAGTAATTTCACATAGTATAAATAAAATGTATGTAAAAGAACACATTGGTTAGGGGGCATTCATTAATTACGTATGATGATTTTTGCGATTCACCCCTCCCTTTATTCTGATTTATTTCTGATGGTTTCTCAATGTTTCTGAGTGATTTAATGGCAAAGTAGTGTATATATTGCTTGGTTGTTGAGTAATATTAAAGATTTAGTAAGTTTGAATCTTAGAAATTGTTTTCCCTGTTTGCCAAAATTCGTCAAAACATACAAATAATTCATAAATCTAAGCGATGTTTGTTAGAGAGTAAGGTGTGTTGTTTTGTCTTTTCTTCTGATAGAAATGTAATACCCAGCAAAAGTGTAACACCCAAATTGTAGATATAATTTTCTTTATAAATCAAATACTACCTTTTGTGAAAACATTAACCTAAAATTTTCCAAATTTTGGTGAGATACATTGAAAATGCAAAAAAAATCTAGTTTGATTCAAAAAATATATTTTAGGATAAAGATATGTACTTTTCAAAAAAATCGCAACTAGGAGAGATTTGTGTGTAGGAGGTAGGGGTCTTTTTGAACCACCCTTAGGGGAACTTCCTTGTGAGATGAAATGTAATGGTGTCTCATTGCTCACTTCACCTGATATCTTAATCCTCAGTCAGTAGCACAGTTGTATTATGTAAAACACAGACGGTTTTTTGGGTCCTGTTTCTATCTGGGTGGTCCCTTTAACCTCATGCCATGGTCTTTTCCATTATTTCAGTTACCTATAATTTGCAAAGGTGTCAACAGCTCCTTCTAAGTCTTAAACGGACTGCAAAAGCGAGTAAATCTGTGAAGAGATGACTGTTGTAACACATCGACACACCACCCTTTGGGTAAGTGTTACGTTGGTGAACTCTAATTTTGCTTATTATAACATTTACATGGAATTTTCGACTTATTTCATCTTAAACTTTATTAAAAGCATTTCAATTTTGGAAGGAATTGACACCTAGCTTTAAAGGTAACTTCTGAACTCAGGTAAAGAAATAAAGGTGAAAAATTATACTAAAAGTTGTTTTCTCCCTAAATTATTCCTCTTAAATTATATTATTACCTTAACTTAAGTACTCAGAAATATAGTAAGTTCAATTAATTTTACACTTTTAGCTGAAAATCAATCTATTGTATGGAATTCAACGAGTGACTGTTTGTGTTCTGTTAATAGGTGCGAATGATAAAAGGTCAAACAGAAATTTTAATGTGAATTTAAGGATTTAGGAATATTCAACCAACATAATTAATTATAGAAAATAAAATCTTTTCCCTTACAACTTTATTGGAACTCTTTTGCAAGGAACATACCTAAGAAATTATAATTTAAAATAAAATATTCATTTTTATAGTCAAGATATGATCAACAGTTGATGATAAAAATAAATGGATAAACACATTCTAATAAAGTGAATTGGATGCCTCGATGGATTTTTTTTATACCACTTCAATTCTTTTATGAATTTTTTTAGTAAGTTAATTATGTATCTGCACCAGCACCAGTCATATGATTACATTGAATTGATGGTAATCCCTAAAAAGGTTAGACCTACGGGGTAGCTATTTCCAATCTATTATTATTTTTCTGTAGTTGTTTACCTTCATTACAAGATGGAATAAATTTAACTTACTTTAATTGGAACTGATGGTTTGGGAATGTCTCTGCTTGACAAAGGAGACATAATTGCAAAAAAGAAATATATAGAGCGGTTGTTAGAAGTAAGATAGTTCAAAATCACCATTGAAATACATAATGAGTACTACACAGATATTAGTGTCGGTTACAGTTTATTAATATGCCTTAATTTAAGATCTTTATATTTGTAACATATTAAATTCCCACTCTTCCATTCTTCTGCTGTTGATGAGTTTCAGCATTTCTACACTTGTGGCTCTGCAGTCCTTCTGCATTGTGCTGCCCTCATCACCCAGTCATCAAGAAAAAGAAGTATTTGAATATGTCAGGTGCCAGAACAAGTTCATTTTGAACTTCGTGATGATGAAAAGAAAATTAAAATAAATGTATTGTGAACCTTTTGAACAATATTTAAACAGTTTATGTTAATTCAAACTCATCTTACTTTTATCCATCTATTTTTAGTATCTTGAAGTTTGCTCAAATAAATGTTAAATCACTGAAGTAATTGAATTAGCTACAATTAAGTTAATTTGCCACACACAGTTATAAAGCTTTATTGAGAGAAAGTGATTAAGTATGAATTAGATTATGAATTAAAGAAGATATACTTAAAATGAAATTGTAGACTTCTAATTTGTAACAATCGCAGTGAAGTTATATATTCCTTTTTTGTGAAGACATAATAATTTATAGTTCATTTTTTAATTCTGAACATGAGTTTGGCACACTACCATGTAGTTTTTACTATTATCTGCAGCCAAAGTTACTTTACTATTACAATTTCTGCCCACTTTTTTCTTGTATGGCATTGATGCAGGTCAGTCGGGAAGAATCAGTCATCGGGGACGGGGTCCAGTCTCTCTCTCTAATGGTCCTCACCCGCACCGGGACCCATACCACGCCTTCTACTTCCTCGCACTCCACCGCACGGGCGCTTACTATGGCTACTCCCACTACCTCCCCCGTACGGTGGCCGTCACCGTTGCCAATGTCGGGGGAACCATTATCGGTGGCCGAAGAATTACGTGTCATCTCCAGGCGCTTAGAACTTATCGAATCGCAGCGATCAATATCGAACCCTCCCGCCTCCCCAGCAGTGGTGGCTTCCACTTTTGAAAGTCTACGTCCCGCCTTGCAGGTAGAAGATCTGCCTACAGATGCAGAGGTTTTAAACCTGTGCAACGCAGTAAAAACCATGGCTGCCAACAAGAACACGAGACCGAGGGATGTACACGAGATTGAATCACTGCTGTTTATTGCATCAACTTGGAGCCAGCAGCCATGGCCTGCGAAACGGATGCTGTACACCCGCCTCCGAGTACTGGGGGTGGCGATCCGCCACGGCTGGGAAACGGCGGAAAAGCTGACCAATAACGGAGGTGATGACCCACTGCGCCTGCCACCAGGATTGATACTGCCACCGCAGCCTAATATAATAGTACACCTGCCTCAACAGGCGCAGCCTACCACCTCCGGCTGAGGACGATACCCGCAGCGGCCCTCCTCCAACCGCGGACGTCCTCGCCGCGGAGGAGTCCGCAGAAACTGAAGCGGTTGAAGCGGAGATCCCTCTACACCATGATCTTCTTGAAGATTATGGCCTCGTGAATTTGTTTGATTTCCTGGAGTGGCAAGGGAGCGGACAGCCTGAGCAGCCCGTGGTTTGGGAGGACCCAGACTCCACGGATGAGGGGATCTCAGACGACGACGGCCTAGGTGAATCAACTGCCTCCACTGCACCGGAACCAGAGAATGAAGAGGACCCCAGCCTTGCTGACCCTTCAAATGGGATTCATCCCCCTGCCCGAACAACAAAAGGAACGTCCCTCCCTGCCCATCCCCAGTGACCAGGAATTCTTGCGAAGAACGGCCCTCTACCCTTATGAGGATTTTCATGTGTTAACTTTAGTGCAGGATGGTGCCAACATCCCAAAACCCTCAGACGCCCCTTACGTCTTCGCTGCCTCCCGCGCTACGCCGGAGCTGTCGGTTATAGTTATACTTAAACTAAAATTTCACATTTGAAGTTAAGCTCAAAATATCATTTAGTTTATATTTCAAATATTCATATCTTTTAGTATGTGTGGGATGTCAGCAGCTCCTAAAATGTACTTTAACACTGGAGTCACTGGAACACTGTCAAAGCAATTTGCTGTATGGGGTCATAAATCATGCATCCGTACATCAAGTACCAAGATCATACCAGTTATTTATCTTTTCTGTTTGAAACTAATAGTCTATACAAAATGATACAAAGAGACAGATAGATAAATACATTTAGGATAACTGCATACATTATGAGACACATGTATTTAATTTATTAAGGCTTACAGATTATATAATAAAAAATTACACTTGTCCATCACATATTACTCCCTTGCTTGCCTCATCTCACCTATTCCCCTATAGCAAGTAATACGTGGATTTTCCTAACAAGGAAGAACAAGAAGGTAATAAAGAACATTATATTTCTCACTTTAAGGAGAGTATTTTTTTAAACAATCGAAAGACAACCAAGGGCAAGAATCCTTAAAGCCGTTATGTCTGAAACCGCTATTTAATTTGGGGCTCCGGCATTACACTTATATCGACCCATAGGCATATGCCAAAAGTCCAAGAGATCCTAAATCTAGTTCTGGTCCATTTAGAAATTCCTCGAAGTAGTAATCTCAAAGAAGAGGTAATTTTATTGGAAGCATTAGAAATCTGGAATGTTGTTTGCCACCAGATCTCTGTGAACCGATTGCTCAGAGAGACAAGTTATTTTAATGAGCAGGTGATGTAGTTAATGACATCATGAAACTACAGTTACATGCAAAATAATATATTGCGTTCAGCATTAGTTTCATGGTTAGAATAAGAATAATTTGAATTTGATAATAATTGCAAATTAAAGCAGTAGATGCTAATTAACTTTTTAATTATAATTGTTTTAAACCTATGGCTACATCAATATCAGGCTATATACATTAGGGTGTCCCAAGACGTAACTGAAAATTTTTTTTTCGAATTCAACTTTCCATACCCTCTAATTTTTCTCTATCTGGAATTATAAACTTACTCAATAAATATTATTGCAATTGGTTAATGGTAACCCGTGCCGACTTGGATACAAGCAATTTCGAGGAATGAAAATTTGTACTGACAAGGGGGACACCAGGTTAATGGGTAATTAACTAACGGATTCTTACAAATCTTTCAGGGCATGTTCTTTGCTCAAAAATAGTTGATGCCTATCTAGCTGTTTAACTCAATGGGCTTTTGTTTATGAAAAATTAGCAACTGAATATCCGAATTAGGCAACCATGCCATACACCTATATTGCTAAATACCACTCGAATTAATAGGAAAGTATTTTCTTCCATATTTTTGCGACTTCGAATAAGCATACCCTATATTTTTTTCTGTTTGACCTTTTCTATTCACATAATAAATATTATTGAGATTGAGTTATGGTAACCCGTGCCGACTCAATGCCAAAGATGAGAAAAGAAAATTTGTACTAATTTAGTATGGAAGGGTTCCAGAACTCAATGTTTACTTAGTAGATGAAACAGCAATATTCTCAAATCATGTATATTTAGTATCTAACATGTAAAAAACATTATTCTTGAAATTTTCTTTTTAAAGTTTGCATTTTGCAGTCAGAATAAATTTTCCGGTGTTCTTATACACAATGTAATAAAGATTGCTTTTGTTCCTCCTCAACCAAGATTAAACCATGAAGGTTTAGCATCAACTTGACCGCTCTTTCAGCTGTATCATTCACCGTCCTCAGTGTTGAACCCTTCTTTCTGGCTTCTTGAAATGAAGCATTATTTGCCCACGTAGTAGGACATTCAAGGAGAAAACTGTCATCAATTTTAAGACGATCGAAGAATGACTAGCTTCTGACTGAAATGAAGTTGTAGATGTTTTCTCTTAAATAAAACAAGAGAAAGTCAATAAACAAAAAAATGTGATCTAAAAAAAAAAAAAAGGAAACAGCTACTATATTTAATTATTTAACTTACCATATAATGAACCACGTGCTAATGAAGAACACAGTTGAAAATATAAAAGAAAGGTATGGTAATATCTGTGAGCAGATTCTTATGCGAAGTCGAACCAGTGATACTTTAGCTGGATATTTAGGATTTGATAGCTAGCGCCCATACAAAAAAGGCTACCTATTTGTAAATGGTGCTTGCGGTTTTGACTAAGAATTTTAAAAAAAATCTCTGACTGGCATTTTTCGGAAAACTAGGTTGACTTTAACCCTCTGTATAAATTTATTGTGCAGGAATCAAGATAATTTACACAATAATAATAGTAATGGCTATATAATGAATTTATTCAGCATTAACTAAGCATTTCATCAAAGTTCGCCCAAACAAAGTCCACTTTGTATTTTTTGCCAGCTTTTTCTTTATTCTAGCCCTCTGTACAAGGTAATATATATTAGAATAAATATAAACTAAAATTTAAGAATGCTTTGAAGGTATCAAGATGATATTTAATCATAAAAAGATAATTTATCAGAGAAGGAAATGGAAGGAAAATATTCTTATTAACAAGAGATCTATATAGCAATATAGGTATATGGTGTGGTTGCCGAACTCCGATATTCAGTTGCTAATTTTTATAAAGAAAAGCTCATTGAGTAAAATGTCCAGACACATGTCCACTATTTTTAAGCAAAGAACGTGCCCTGAGAGAATTGTGAGAATCCATCAGTACCCATTAATCTGGCGTTCCCCTTGTCGGTACAAATTTTCATTTCTTGAAATTGTATGGCATCAAGTCAGCACGGGTTAACATAATCCAATCGCAATAATATTTATTGGGTTAGTCTATCAGGCCAAATATAAAAAAATTAGAGGGTATGTGCTCGAAAAAAATAACTGATATTTTTGGAACACCCTAATATATATACATAACCAATATCACTTAACATATGCTATTACGAAGACAGTGTTTAACTTGGTACAAAAGGTTACAGAGATAACATAATATACAGGATTAGAGTCAATACTGACTTTAAAGGTAAACCCAATCAAAACGTAGAGGAACTGATTTAATTGAAAATTATATGGAAGGAGAAGAAATAACTTGGTCTAAGATCCACAGAAAATTAATTAAAGATGACTGGTTTTGACTATGGTCTATTCATCTTCAGGTACAGACACAGGAATTGTTCAAGTGTTTATACAAAACAGAGTTAAGGGGAAAGGTAGGGATGAAGGGGTGGTGAAGGGTTGAGGGATAGGAGGAATTCCCTATGTAATAAGTAAAGATGGTGGTAAAGGTTGGCTCTCTTAACATACACGGACTGCAATTCTCAGCGTAACCAGATATTTTCCACTGCTTTGACGGATCTGTAGGCTGCATTTGATGATGATTTCATAGTGATGTTGATGATTCTTAGGATGTATCCTCTCCTCATGCTTTCACCATTGAAGAAGATGTTGAGGGAAGCAATGCTTTGTAATCACTGGCGCACTGAGTGCGCCGGCACAACTTATTGTGTTATTGCATGGGGAGCGAGTGCTCGACGGTTTAGTGAAGAATGCACCAAAAAATTATGCATCCCCGTCTGGTGATTTCACACCAAAATGTTTGTCCCAAATACAGATGCAAATGAGAGAAGGAGAGGATTCTTTTGTGTTCCAAGTCTTGAGGACAATAGACAAATTGATTTAAAGTTGATTTTGATAAAGGCTTCACTAGTAAAGCTCTAGTGTTTTGCAAGCAATATATTTTTAATAGGCTGAAAAGGAAAGACTATCAAATTTCTTATTTTAGCTAATTTTTCAAGTTTACTCTATCCTTTGTTGTAAATTGTGCAGTAATTTCACATAGTATAAATAAAATGTATGTAAAAGAACACATTGGTTAGGGGGCATTCATTAATTACGTATGATGATTTTTGCGATTCACCCCTCCCTTTATTCTGATTTATTTCTGATGGTTTCTCAATGTTTCTGAGTGATTTAATGGCAAAGTAGTGTATATATTGCTTGGTTGTTGAGTAATATTAAAGATTTAGTAAGTTTGAATCTTAGAAATTGTTTTCCCTGTTTGCCAAAATTCGTCAAAACATACAAATAATTCATAAATCTAAGCGATGTTTGTTAGAGAGTAAGGTGTGTTGTTTTGTCTTTTCTTCTGATAGAAATGTAATACCCAGCAAAAGTGTAACACCCAAATTGTAGATATAATTTTCTTTATAAATCAAATACTACCTTTTGTGAAAACATTAACCTAAAATTTTCCAAATTTTGGTGAGATACATTGAAAATGCAAAAAAAATCTAGTTTGATTCAAAAAATATATTTTAGGATAAAGATATGTACTTTTCAAAAAAACTGTCACTAGGAGAGATTTGTGTGTAGGAGGTAGGGGTCTTTTTGAACCACCCTTAGGGGAACTTCCTTGTGAGATGAAATGTAATGGTGTCTCATTGCTCACTTCACCTGATATCTTAATCCTCAGTCAGTAGCACAGTTGTATTATGTAAAACACAGACGGTTTTTTGGGTCCTGTTTCTATCTGGGTGGTCCCTTTAACCTCATGCCATGGTCTTTTCCATTATTTCACTTACCTATAATTTGCAAAGGTGTCAACAGCTCCTTCTAAGTCTTAAACGGACTGCAAAAGCGAGTAAATCTGTGAAGAGATGACTGTTGTAACACATCGACACACCACCCTTTGGGTAAGTGTTACGTTGGTGAACTCTAATTTTGCTTATTATAACATTTACATGGAATTTTCGACTTATTTCATCTTAAACTTTATTAAAAGCATTTCAATTTTGGAAGGAATTGACACCTAGCTTTAAAGGTAACTTCTGAACGCAGGTAAAGAAATAAAGGTGAAAAATTATACTAAAAGTTGTTTTCTCCCTAAATTATTCCTCTTAAATTATATTATTACCTTAACTTAAGTACTCAGAAATATAGTAAGTTCAATTAATTTTACACTTTTAGCTGAAAATCAATCTATTGTATGGAATTCAACGAGTGACTGTTTGTGTTCTGTTAATAGGTGCGAATGATAAAAGGTCAAACAGAAATTTTAATGTGAATTTAAGGATTTAGGAATATTCAACCAACATAATTAATTATAGAAAATAAAATCTTTTCCCTTACAACTTTATTGGAACTCTTTTGCAAGGAACATACCTAAGAAATTATAATTTAAAATAAAATATTCATTTTTATAGTCAAGATATGATCAACAGTTGATGATAAAAATAAATGGATAAACACATTCTAATAAAGTGAATTGGATGCCTCGATGGATTTTTTTTATACCACTTCAATTCTTTTATGAATTTTTTTAGTAAGTTAATTATGTATCTGCACCAGCACCAGTCATATGATTACATTGAATTGATGGTAATCCCTAAAAAGGTTAGACCTACGGGGTAGCTATTTCCAATCTATTATTATTTTTCTGTAGTTGTTTACCTTCATTACAAGATGGAATAAATTTAACTTACTTTAATTGGAACTGATGGTTTGGGAATGTCTCTGCTTGACAAAGGAGACATAATTGCAAAAAAGAAATATATAGAGCGGTTGTTAGAAGTAAGATAGTTCAAAATCACCATTGAAATACATAATGAGTACTACACAGATATTAGTGTCGGTTACAGTTTATTAATATGCCTTAATTTAAGATCTTTATATTTGTAACATATTAAATTCCCACTCTTCCATTCTTCTGCTGTTGATGAGTTTCAGCATTTCTACACTTGTGGCTCTGCAGTCCTTCTGCATTGTGCTGCCCTCATCACCCAGTCATCAAGAAAAAGAAGTATTTGAATATGTCAGGTGCCAGAACAAGTTCATTTTGAACTTCGTGATGATGAAAAGAAAATTAAAATAAATGTATTGTGAACCTTTTGAACAATATTTAAACAGTTTATGTTAATTCAAACTCATCTTACTTTTATCCATCTATTTTTAGTATCTTGAAGTTTGCTCAAATAAATGTTAAATCACTGAAGTAATTGAATTAGCTACAATTAAGTTAATTTGCCACACACAGTTATAAAGCTTTATTGAGAGAAAGTGATTAAGTATGAATTAGATTATGAATTAAAGAAGATATACTTAAAATGAAATTGTAGACTTCTAATTTGTAACAATCGCAGTGTAGTTATATATTCCTTTTTTGTGAAGACATAATAATTTATAGTTCATTTTTTAATTCTGAACATGAGTTTGGCACACTACCATGTAGTTTTTACTATTATCTGCAGCCAAAGTTACTTTACTATTACAATTTCTGTCCACTTTTTTCTGGTATGGCATTGATGCAGGTCAGTCGGGAAGAATCAGTCATCGGGGACGGGGTCCAGTCTCTCTCTCTAATGGTCCTCACCCGCACCGGGACCCATACCATGCCTTCTACTTCCTCGCACTCCACCGCACGGGCGCTTACTATGGCTACTCCCACTACCTCCCCCGTACGGTGGCCGTCACCGTTGCCAATGTCGGGGGAACCATTATCGGTGGCCGAAGAATTACGTGTCATCTCCAGGCGCTTAGAACTTATCGAATCGCAGCGATCAATATCGAACCCTCCCGCCTCCCCAGCAGTGGTGGCTTCCACTTTTGAAAGTCTACGTCCCGCCTTGCAGGTAGAAGATCTGCCTACAGATGCAGAGGTTTTAAACCTGTGCAACGCAGTAAAAACCATGGCTGCCAACAAGAACACGAGACCGAGGGATGTACACGAGATTGAATCACTGCTGTTTATTGCATCAACTTGGAGCCAGCAGCCATGGCCTGCGAAACGGATGCTGCACACCCGCCTCCGAGTACTGGGGGTGGCGATCCGCCACGGCTGGGAAACGGCGGAAAAGCTGACCAATAACGGAGGTGATGACCCACTGCGCCTGCCACCAGGATTGATACTGCCACCGCAGCCTAATATAATAGTACACCTGCCTCAACAGGCCCAGCCTACCACCTCCGGCTGAGGACGATACCCGCAGCGGCCCTCCTCCAACCGCGGACGTCCTCGCCGCGGAGGAGTCCGCAGAAACTGAAGCGGTTGAAGCGGAGATCCCTCTACACCATGATCTTCTTGAAGATTATGGCCTCGTGAATTTGTTTGATTTCCTGGAGTGGCAAGGGAGCGGACAGCCTGAGCAGCCCGTGGTTTGGGAGGACCCAGACTCCACGGATGAGGGGATCTCAGACGACGACGGCCTAGGTGAATCAACTGCCTCCACTGCACCGGAACCAGAGAATGAAGAGGACCCCAGCCTTGCTGACCCTTCAAATGGGATTCATCCCCCTGCCCGAACAACAAAAGGAACGTCCCTCCCTGCCCATCCCCAGTGACCAGGAATTCTTGCGAAGAACGGCCCTCTACCCTTATGAGGATTTTCATGTGTTAACTTTAGTGCAGGATGGTGCCAACATCCCAAAACCCTCAGACGCCCCTTTACGACGTCTTCGCTGCCTCCCGCGCTACGCCGGAGCTGTCGGTTATAGTTATACTTAAACTAAAATTTCACATTTGAAGTTAAGCTCAAAATATCATTTAGTTTATATTTCAAATATTCATATCTTTTAGTATGTGTGGGATGTCAGCAGCTCCTAAAATGTACTTTAACACTGGAGTCACTGGAACACTGTCAAAGCAATTTGCTGTATGGGGTCATAAATCATGCATCCGTACATCAAGTACCAAGATCATACCAGTTATTTATCTTTTCTGTTTGAAACTAATAGTCTATA
This sequence comes from Sympetrum striolatum, assembly GCA_947579665.1. Lineage (NCBI taxonomy): Eukaryota > Metazoa > Arthropoda > Insecta > Odonata > Libellulidae > Sympetrum > Sympetrum striolatum. The sequence goes on from CANPUZ010000004.1 coordinate 82,999, forward strand.
CAAAATGATACAAAGAGACAGATAGATAAATACATTTAGGATAACTGCATACATTATGAGACACATGTATTTAATTTATTAAGGCTTACAGATTATATAATAAAAAATTACACTTGTCCATCACATATTACTCCCTTGCTTGCCTCATCTCACCTATTCCCCTATAGCAAGTAATACGTGGATTTTCCTAACAAGGAAGAACAAGAAGGTAATAAAGAACATTATATTTCTCACTTTAAGGAGAGTATTTTTTTAAACAATCGAAAGACAACCAAGGGCAAGAATCCTTAAAGCCGTTATGTCTGAAACCGCTATTTAATTTGGGGCTCCGGCATTACACTTATATCGACCCATAGGCATATGCCAAAAGTCCAAGAGATCCTAAATCTAGTTCTGGTCCATTTAGAAATTCCTCGAAGTAGTAATCTCAAAGAAGAGGTAATTTTATTGGAAGCATTAGAAATCTGGAATGTTGTTTGCCACCAGATCTCTGTGAACCGATTGCTCAGAGAGACAAGTTATTTTAATGAGCAGGTGATGTAGTTAATGACATCATGAAACTACAGTTACATGCAAAATAATATATTGCGTTCAGCATTAGTTTCATGGTTAGAATAAGAATAATTTGAATTTGATAATAATTGCAAATTAAAGCAGTAGATGCTAATTAACTTTTTAATTATAATTGTTTTAAACCTATGGCTACATCAATATCAGGCTATATACATTAGGGTGTCCCAAGACGTAACTGAAAATTTTTTTTTCGAATTCAACTTTCCATACCCTCTAATTTTTCTCTATCTGGAATTATAAACTTACTCAATAAATATTATTGCAATTGGTTAATGGTAACCCGTGCCGACTTGGATACAAGCAATTTCGAGGAATGAAAATTTGTACTGACAAGGGGGACACCAGGTTAATGGGTAATTAACTAACGGATTCTTACAAATCTTTCAGGGCATGTTCTTTGCTCAAAAATAGTTGATGCCTATCTAGCTGTTTAACTCAATGGGCTTTTGTTTATGAAAAATTAGCAACTGAATATCCGAATTAGGCAACCATGCCATACACCTATATTGCTAAATACCACTCGAATTAATAGGAAAGTATTTTCTTCCATATTTTTGCGACTTCGAATAAGCATACCCTATATTTTTTTCTGTTTGACCTTTTCTATTCACATAATAAATATTATTGAGATTGAGTTATGGTAACCCGTGCCGACTCAATGCCAAAGATGAGAAAAGAAAATTTGTACTAATATAGTATGGAAGGGTTCCAGAACTCAATGTTTACTTAGTAGATGAAACAGCAATATTCTCAAATCATGTATATTTAGTATCTAACATGTAAAAAACATTATTCTTGAAATTTTCTTTTTAAAGTTTGCATTTTTTAGTCAGAATAAATTTTCCGGTGTTCTTATACACAATGTAATAAAGATTGCTTTTGTTCCTCCTCAACCAAGATTAAACCATGAAGGTTTAGCATCAACTTGACCGCTCTTTCAGCTGTATCATTCACCGTCCTCAGTGTTGAACCCTTCTTTCTGGCTTCTTGAAATGAAGCATTATTTGCCCACGTAGTAGGACATTCAAGGAGAAAACTGTCATCAATTTTAAGACGATCGAAGAATGACTAGCTTCTGACTGAAATGAAGTTGTAGATGTTTTCTCTTAAATAAAACAAGAGAAAGTCAATAAACAAAAAAATGTGATCTAAAAAAAAAAAAAAGGAAACAGCTACTATATTTAATTATTTAACTTACCATATAATGAACCACGTGCTAATGAAGAACACAGTTGAAAATATAAAAGAAAGGTATGGTAATATCTGTGAGCAGATTCTTATGCGAAGTCGAACCAGTGATACTTTAGCTGGATATTTAGGATTTGATAGCTAGCGCCCATACAAAAAAGGCTACCTATTTGTAAATGGTGCTTGCGGTTTTGACTAAGAATTTTAAAAAAAATCTCTGACTGGCATTTTTCGGAAAACTAGGTTGACTTTAACCCCCTGTATAAATTTATTGTGCAGGAATCAAGATAATTTACACAATAATAATAGTAATGGCTATATAATGAATTTATTCAGCATTAACTAAGCATTTCATCAAAGTTCGCCCAAACAAAGTCCACTTTGTATTTTTTGCCAGCTTTTTCTTTATTCTAGCCCTCTGTACAAGGTAATATATATTAGAATAAATATAAACTAAAATTTAAGAATGCTTTGAAGGTATCAAGATGATATTTAATCATAAAAAGATAATTTATCAGAGAAGGAAATGGAAGGAAAATATTCTTATTAACAAGAGATCTATATAGCAATATAGGTATATGGTGTGGTTGCCGAACTCCGATATTCAGTTGCTAATTTTTATAAAGAAAAGCTCATTGAGTAAAATGTCCAGACACATGTCCACTATTTTTAAGCAAAGAACGTGCCCTGAGAGAATTGTGAGAATCCATCAGTACCCATTAATCTGGCGTTCCCCTTGTCGGTACAAATTTTCATTTCTTGAAATTGTATGGCATCAAGTCAGCACGGGTTAACATAATCCAATCGCAATAATATTTATTGGGTTAGTCTATCAGGCCAAATATAAAAAAATTAGAGGGTATGTGCTCGAAAAAAATAACTGATATTTTTGGAACACCCTAATATATATACATAACCAATATCACTTAACATATGCTATTACGAAGACAGTGTTTAACTTGGTACAAAAGGTTACAGAGATAACATAATATACAGGATTAGAGTCAATACTGACTTTAAAGGTAAACCCAATCAAAACGTAGAGGAACTGATTTAATTGAAAATGATATGGAAGGAGAAGAAATAACTTGGTCTAAGATCCACAGAAAATTAATTAAAGATGACTGGTTTCGACTATGGTCTATTCATCTTCAGGTACAGACACAGGAATTGTTCAAGTGTTTATACAAAACAGAGTTAAGGGGAGAGGTAGGGATGAAGGGGTGGTGAAGGGTTGAGGGATAGGAGGAATTCCCTATGTAATAAGTAAAGATGGTGGTAAAGGTTGGCTCTCTTAACATACACGGACTGCAATTCTCAGCGTAACCAGATATTTTCCACTGCTTTGACGGCTCTGTAGGCTGCATTTGATGATGATTTCATAGTGATGTTGATGATTCTTAGGATGTATCCTCTCCTCATGCTTTCACCATTGAAGAAGATGTTGAGGGAAGCAATGCTTTGTAATCACTGGCGCACTGAGTGCGCCGGCACAACTTATTGTGTTATTGCATGGGGAGCGAGTGCTCGACGGTTTAGTGAAGAATGCACCAAAAAATTATGCATCCCCGTCTGGTGATTTCACACCAAAATGTTTGTCCCAAATACAGATCCAAATGAGAGAAGGAGAGGATTCTTTTGTGTTCCAAGTCTTGAGGACAATAGACAAATTGATTTAAAGTTGATTTTGATAAAGGCTTCACTAGTAAAGCTCTAGTGTTTTGCAAGCAATATATTTTTAATAGGCTGAAAAGGAAAGACTATCAAATTTCTTATTTTAGCTAATTTTTCAAGTTTACTCTATCCTTTGTTGTAAATTGTGCAGTAATTTCACATAGTATAAATAAAATGTATGTAAAAGAACACATTGGTTAGGGGGCATTCATTAATTACGTATGGTGATTTTTGCGATTCACCCCTCCCTTTATTCTGATTTATTTCTGATGGTTTCTCAATGTTTCTGAAGTGATTTAATGGCAAAGTAGTGTATATATTGCTTGGTTGTTGAGTAATATTAAAGATTTAGTAAGTTTGAATCTTAGAAATTGTTTTCCCTGTTTGCCAAAATTCGTCAAAACATACAAATAATTCATAAATCTAAGCGATGTTTGTTAGAGAGTAAGGTGTGTTGTTTTGTCTTTTCTTCTGATAGAAATGTAATACCCAGCAAAAGTGTAACACCCAAATTGTAGATATAATTTTCTTTATAAATCAAATACTACCTTTTGTGAAAACATTAACCTCAAATTTTCCAAATTTTGGTGAGATACATTGAAAATGCAAAAAAAATCTAGTTTGATTCAAAAAATATATTTTAGGATAAAGATATGTACTTTTCAAAAAAACTGTAACTAGGAGAGATTTGTGTGTAGGAGGTAGGGGTCTTTTTGAACCACCCTTAGGGGAACTTCCTTGTGAGATGAAATGTAATGGTGTCTCATTGCTCACTTCACCTGATATCTTAATCCTCAGTCAGTAGCACAGTTGTATTATGTAAAACACAGACGGTTTTTTGGGTCCTGTTTCTATCTGGGTGGTCCCTTTAACCTCATGCCATGGTCTTTTCCATTATTTCACTTACCTATAATTTGCAAAGGTGTCAACAGCTCCTTCTAAGTCTTAAACCGACTGCAAAAGCGAGTAAATCTGTGAAGAGATGACTGTTGTAACACATCGACACACCACCCTTTGGGTAAGTGTTACGTTGGTGAACTCTAATTTTGCTTATTATAACATTTACATGGAATTTTCGACTTATTTCATCTTAAACTTTATTAAAAGCATTTCAATTTTGGAAGGAATTGACACCTAGCTTTAAAGGTAACTTCTGAACGCAGGTAAAGAAATAAAGGTGAAAAATTATACTAAAAGTTGTTTTCTCCCTAAATTATTCCTCTTAAATTATATTATTACCTTAACTTAAGTACTCAGAAATAATAGTAAGTTCAATTAATTTTACACTTTTAGCTGAAAATCAATCTATTGTATGGAATTCAACGAGTGACTGTTTGTGTTCTGTTAATAGGTGCGAATGATAAAAGGTCAAACAGAAATTTTAATGTGAATTTAAGGATTTAGGAATATTCAACCAACATAATTAATTATAGAAAATAAAATCTTTTCCCTTACAACTTTATTGAAACTCTTTTGCAAGGAACATACCTAAGAAATTATAATTTAAAATAAAATATTCATTTTTATAGTCAAGATATGATCAACAGTTGATGATAAAAATAAATGGATAAACACATTCTAATAAAGTGAATTGGATGCCTCGATGGATTTTTTTTATACCACTTCAATTCTTTTATGAATTTTTTTAGTAAGTTAATTATGTATCTGCACCAGCACCAGTCATATGATTACATTGAATTGATGGTAATCCCTAAAAAGGTTATACCTACTGGGTAGCTATTTCCAATCTATTATTATTTTTCTGTAGTTGTTTACCTTCATTACAAGATGGAATAAATTTAACTTACTTTAATTGGAACTGATGGTTTTTGAATGTCTCTATTTGACAAAGGAGACATAATTGCAAAAAAGAAATATATAGAGCAGTTGTTAGAAGTAAGATAGTTCAAAATCACCATTGAAATACATAATGAGTACTACACAGATATTAGTGTCAGTTACAGTTTATTAATATGCCTTAATTTAAGATCTTTATATTTGTAACATATTAAATTCCCACTCTTCCATTCTTCTGCTGTTGATGAGTTTCAGCATTTCTACACTTGTGGCTCTGCAGTCCTTCTGCATTGTGCTGCCCTCATCACCCAGTCATCAAGAAAAAGAAGTATTTGAATATGTCAGGTGCCAGAACAAGTTCATTTTGAACTTCGTGATGATGAAAAGAAAATTAAAATAAATGTATTGTGAACCTTTTGAACAATATTTAAACAGTTTATGTTAATTCAAACTCATCTTACTTTTATCCATCTATTTTTAGTATCTTGAAGTTTTCTCAAATAAATGTTAAATCACTGAAGTAATTGAATTAGCTACAATTAAGTTAATTTGCCACACACAGTTATAAAGCTTTATTGAGAGAAAGTGATTAAGTATGAATTAGATTATGAATTAAAGAAGATATACTTAAAATGAAATTGTAGACTTCTAATTTGTAACAATCGCAGTGTAGTTATATATTCCTTTTTTGTGAAGACATAATAATTTATAGTTTATTTTTTAATTCTGAACATGAGTTTGGCACACTACCATGTAGTTTTTACTATTATCTGCAGCCAAAGTTACTTTACTATTACAATTTCTGCCCACTTTTTTCTTGTATGGCATTGATGCAGGTCAGTCGGGAAGAATCAGTCATCGGGGACGGGGTCCAGTCTCTCTCTCTAATGGTCCTCACCCGCACCGGGACCCATACCACGCCTTCTACTTCCTCGCACTCCACCGCACGGGCGCTTACTATGGCTACTCCCACTACCTCCCCCGTACGGTGGTCGTCACCGTTGCCAATGTCGGGGGAACCATTATCGGTGGCCGAAGAATTACGTGTCATCTCCAGGCGCTTAGAACTTATCGAATCGCAGCGATCAATATCGAACCCTCCCGCCTCCCCAGCAGTGGTGGCTTCCACTTTTGAAAGTCTACGTCCCGCCTTGCAGGTAGAAGATCTGCCTACAGATGCAGAGGTTTTAAACCTGTGCAACGCAGTAAAAACCATGGCTGCCAACAAGAACACGAGACCGAGGGATGTACACAAGATTGAATCACTGCTGTTTATTGCATCAACTTGGAGCCAGCAGCCATGGCCTGCGAAACGGATGCTGTACACCCGCCTCCGAGTACTGGGGGTGGCGATCCGCCACGGCTGGGAAACGGCGGCAAAGCTGACCAATAACGGAGGTGATGACCCACTGCGCCTGCCACCAGGATTGATACCGCCACCGCAGCCTAATATAATAGTAAACCTGCCTCAACAGGCCCAGCCTACCACCTCCGGCCGAGGACGATACCCGCAGCGGCCCTCCTCCAACGGCGGACGTCCTCACCGCGGAGGAGTCCGCAGAAACTGAAGCGGTTGAAGCGGAGATCCCTCTACACCATGATCTTCTTGAAGATTATGGCCTCGTGAATTTGTTTGATTTCCTGGAGTGGCAAGGGAGCGGACAGCCTGAGCAGCCCGTGGTTTGGGAGGACCCAGACTCCACGGATGAGGGGATCTCAGACGACGACGGCCTAGGTGAATCAACTGCCTCCACTGCACCGGAACCAGAGAATGAAGAGGACCCCAGCCTTGCTGACCCTTCAAATGGGATTCATCCCCCTGCCCGAACAACAAAAGGAACGTCCCTCCCTGCCCATCCCCAGTGACCAGGAATTCTTGCGAAGAACGGCCCTCTACCCTTATGAGGATTTTCATGTGTTAACTTTAGTGCAGGATGGTGCCAACATCCCAAAACCCTCAGACGCCCCTTACGTCTTCGCTGCCTCCCGCGCTACGCCGGAGCTGTCGGTTATAGTTATACTTAAACTAAAATTTCACATTTGAAGTTAAGCTCAAAATATCATTTAGTTTATATTTCAAATATTCATATCTTTTAGTATGTGTGGGATGTCAGCAGCTCCTAAAATGTACTTTAACACTGGAGTCACTGGAACACTGTCAAAGCAATTTGCTGTATGGGGTCATAAATCATGCATCCGTACATCAAGTACCAAGATCATACCAGTTATTTATCTTTTCTGTTTGAAACTAATAGTCTATACAAAATGATACAAAGAGACAGATAGATAAATACATTTAGGATAACTGCATACATTATGAGACACATGTATTTAATTTATTAAGGCTTACAGATTATATAATAAAAAATTACACTTGTCCATCACATATTACTCCCTTGCTTGCCTCATCTCAACTATTCCCCTATAGCAAGTAATACGTGGATTTTCCTAACAAGGAAGAACAAGAAGGTAATAAAGAACATTATATTTCTCACTTTAAGGAGAGTATTTTTTTAAACAATCGAAAGACAACCAAGGGCAAGAATCCTTAAAGCCGTTATGTCTGAAACCGCCATTTAATTTGGGGCTCCGGCATTACACTTATATCGACCCATAGGCATATGCCAAAAGTCCTAGAGATCCTAAATCTAGTTCTGGTCCATTTAGAAATTCCTCGAAGTAGTAATCTCAAAGAAGAGGTAATTTTATTGGAAGCATTAGAAATCTGGAATGTCCTTTGCCACCAGATCTCTGTGAACCGATTGCTCAGAGAGACCAGTTATTTTAATGAGCAGGTGATGTAGTTAATGACATCATGAAACTACAGTTACATGCAAAATAATATATTGCGTTCAGCATTAGTTTCATGGTTAGAATAAGAATAATTTGAATTTGATAATAATTGCAAATTAAAACAGTAGATGCTAATTAACTTTTTAATTAGAATTGTTTTAAACCTATGGCTACATCAATATCAGGCTATATACATTATGGTGTCCCAAGACGTAACTGAAAATTTTTTTTTCGAATTCAACTTTCCATACCCTCTAATTTTTCTCTATCTGGAATTATAAACTTACTCAATAAATATTATGGCAATTGGTTAATGGTAACCCGTGCCGACTTGGATACAAGCAATTTCGAGGAATGAAAATTTGTACTGACAAGGGGGACACCAGGTTAATGGGTAATTAACTAACGGATTCTTACAAATCTTTCAGGGCATGTTCTTTGCTCAAAAATAGTTGATGCCTATCTAGCTGTTTAACTCAATGGGCTTTTGTTTATGAAAAATTAGCAACTGAATATCCGAATTAGGCAACCATGCCATACACCTATATTGCTAAATACCACTCGAATTAATAGGAAAGTATTTTCTTCCATATTTTTGCGACTTCGAATAAGCATACCCTATATTTTTTTCTGTTTGACCTTTTCTATTCACATAATAAATATTATTGAGATTGAGTTATGGTAACCCGTGCCGACTCAATGCCAAAGATGAGAAAAGAAAATTTGTACTAATTTAGTATGGAAGGGTTCCAGAACTCAATGTTTACTTAGTAGATGAAACAGCAATATTCTCAAATCATGTATATTTAGTATCTAACATGTAAAAAACATTATTCTTGAAATTTTCTTTTTAAAGTTTGCATTTTGCAGTCAGAATAAATTTTCCGGTGTTCTTATACACAATGTAATAAAGATTGCTTTTGTTCCTCCTCAACCAAGATTAAACCATGAAGGTTTAGCATCAACTTGACCGCTCTTTCAGCTGTATCATTCACCGTCCTCAGTGTTGAACCCTTCTTTCTGGCTTCTTGAAATGAAGCATTATTTGCCCACGTAGTAGGACATTCAAGGAGAAAACTGTCATCAATTTTAAGACGATCGAAGAATGACTAGCTTCTGACTGAAATGAAGTTGTAGATGTTTTCTCTTAAATAAAACAAGAGAAAGTCAATAAACAAAAAAATGTAATCTAAAAAGAAAACTAAAGGAAACAGCTACTATATTTAATTATTTAACTTACCATATAATGAACCACGTGCTAATGAAGAACACAGTTGAAAATATAAAAGAAAGGTATGGTAATATCTGTGAGCAGATTCTTATGCGAAGTCGAACCAGTGATACTTTAGCTGGATATTTAGGATTTGATAGCTAGCGCCCATACAAAAAAGGCTACCTATTTGTAAATGGTGCTTGCGGTTTTGACTAAGAATTTAAAAAAAAATCTCTGACTGGCATTTTTCGGAAAACTAGGTTGACTTTAACCCCCTGTATAAATTTATTGTGCAGGAATCAAGATAATTTACATAATAATAATAGTAATGGCTATATAATGAATTTATTCAGCATTAACTAAGCATTTCATCAAAGTTCGCCCAAACAAAGTCCACTTTGTATTTTTTGCCAGCTTTTTCTTTATTCTAGCCCTCTGTACAAGGTAATATATATTAGAATAAATATAAACTAAAATTTAAGAATGCTTTGAAGGTATCAAGATGATATTTAATCATAAAAAGATAATTTATCAGAGAAGGAAATGGAAGGAAAATATTCTTATTAACAAGAGATCTATATAGCAATATAGGTATATGGTGTGGTTGCCGAACTCCGATATTCAGTTGCTAATTTTTATAAAGAAAAGCTCATTGAGTAAAATGTCCAGACACATGTCCACTATTTTTAAGCAAAGAACGTGCCCTGAGAGAATTGTGAGAATCCATCAGTACCCATTAATCTGGCGTTCCCCTTGTCGGTACAAATTTTCATTTCTTGAAATTGTATGGCATCAAGTCAGCACGGGTTAACATAATCCAATCGCAATAATATTTATTGGGTTAGTCTATCAGGCCAAATATAAAAAAATTAGAGGGTATGTGCTCGAAAAAAATAACTGATATTTTTGGAACACCCTAATATATATACATAACCAATATCACTTAACATATGCTATTACGAAGACAGTGTTTAACTTGGTACAAAAGGTTACAGAGATAACATAATATACAGGATTAGAGTCAATACTGACTTTAAAGGTAAACCCAATCAAAACGTAGAGGAACTGATTTAATTGAAAATGATATGGAAGGAGAAGAAATAACTTGGTCTAAGATCCACAGAAAATTAATTAAAGATGACTGGTTTCGACTATGGTCTATTCATCTTCAGGTACAGACACAGGAATTGTTCATGTGTTTATACAAAACAGAATTAAGGGGAGAGGTAGGGATGAAGGGGTGGTGAAGGGTTGAGGGATAGGAGGAATTCCCTATGTAATAAGTAAAGATGGTGGTAAAGGTTGGCTCTCTTAACATACACGGACTGCAATTCTCAGCGTAACCAGATATTTTCCACTGCTTTGACGGCTCTGTAGGCTGCATTTGATGATGATTTCATAGTGATGTTGATGATTCTTAGGATGTATCCTCTCCTCATGCTTTCACCATTGAAGAAGATGTTGAGGGAAGCAATGCTTTGTAATCACTGGCGCACTGAGTGCGCCGGCACAACTTATTATGTTATTGCATGGGGAGCGAGTGCTCGACGGTTTAGTGAAGAATGCACCAAAAAATTATGCATCCCCGTCTGGTGATTTCACACCAAAATGTTTGTCCCAAATACAGATGCAAATGAGAGAAGGAGAGGATTCTTTTGTGTTCCAAGTCTTGAGGACAATAGACAAATTGATTTAAAGTTGATTTTGATAAAGGCTTCACTAGTAAAGCTCTAGTGTTTTGCAAGCAATATATTTTTAATAGGCTGAAAAGGAAAGACTATCAAATTTCTTATTTTAGCTAATTTTTCAAGTTTACTCTATCCTTTGTTGTAAATTGTGCAGTAATTTCACATAGTATAAATAAAATGTATGTAAAAGAACACATTGGTTAGGGGGCATTCATTAATTACGTATGGTGATTTTTGCGATTCACCCCTCCCTTTATTCTGATTTATTTCTGATGGTTTCTCAATGTTTCTGAAGTGATTTAATGGCAAAGTAGTGTATATATTGCTTGGTTGTTGAGTAATATTAAAGATTTAGTAAGTTTGAATCTTAGAAATTGTTTTCCCTGTTTGCCAAAATTCGTCAAAACATACAAATAATTCATAAATCTAAGCGATGTTTGTTAGAGAGTAAGGTGTGTTGTTTTGTCTTTTCTTCTGATAGAAATGTAATACCCAGCAAAAGTGTAACACCCAAATTGTAGATATAATTTTCTTTATAAATCAAATACTACCTTTTGTGAAAACATTAACCTCAAATTTTCCAAATTTTGGTGAGATACATTGAAAATGCAAAAAAAATCTAGTTTGATTCAAAAAATATATTTTAGGATAAAGATATGTACTTTTCAAAAAAACTGTCACTAGGAGAGATTTGTGTGTAGGAGGTAGGGGTCTTTTTGAACCACCCTTAGGGGAACTTCCTTGTGAGATGAAATGTCATGGTGTCTCATTGCTCACTTCACCTGATATCTTAATCCTCAGTCAGTAGCACAGTTGTATTATTTAAAACACAGACGGTTTTTTGGGTCCTGTTTCTATCTGGGTGGTCCCTTTAACCTCATGCCATGGTCTTTTCCATTATTTCACTTACCTATAATTTGCAAAGGTGTCAACAGCTCCTTCTAAGTCTTAAACGGACTGCAAAAGCGAGTAAATCTGTGAAGAGATGACTGTTGTAACACATCGACACACCACCCTTTGGGTAAGTGTTACGTTGGTGAACTCTAATTTTGCTTATTATAACATTTACATGGAATTTTCGACTTATTTCATCTTAAACTTTATTAAAAGCATTTCAATTTTGGAAGGAATTGACACCTAGCTTTAAAGGTAACTTCTGAACGCAGGTAAAGAAATAAAGGTGAAAAATTATACTAAAAGTTGTTTTCTCCCTAAATTATTCCTCTTAAATTATATTATTACCTTGACTTAAGTACTCAGAAATAATAGTAAGTTCAATTAATTTTACACTTTTAGCTGAAAATCAATCTATTGTATGGAATTCAACGAGTGACTGTTTGTGTTCTGTTAATAGGTGCGAATGATAAAAGGTCAAACAGAAATTTTAATGTGAATTTAAGGATTTAGGAATATTCAACCAACATAATTAATTATAGAAAATAAAATCTTTTCCCTTACAACTTTATTGGAACTCTTTTGCAAGGAACATACCTAAGAAATTATAATTTAAAATAAAATATTCATTTTTATAGTCAAGATATGATCAACAGTTGATGATAAAAATAAATGGATAAACACATTCTAATAAAGTGAATTGGATGCCTCGATGGATTTTTTTTATACCACTTCAATTCTTTTATGAATTTTTTTAGTAAGTTAATTATGTATCTGCACCAGCACCAGTCATATGATTACATTGAATTGATGGTAATCCCTAAAAAGGTTATACCTACGGGGTAGCTATTTCCAATCTATTATTATTTTTCTGTAGTTGTTTACCTTCATTACAAGATGGAATAAATTTAACTTACTTTAATTGGAACTGATGGTTTGGGAATGTCTCTGCTTGACAAAGGAGACATAATTGCAAAAAAGAAATATATAGAGCGGTTGTTAGAAGTAAGATAGTTCAAAATCACCATTGAAATACATAATGAGTACTACACAGATATTAGTGTCGGTTACAGTTTATTAATATGCCTTAATTTAAGATCTTTATATTTGTAACATATTAAATTCCCACTCTTCCATTCTTCTGCTGTTGATGAGTTTCAGCATTTCTACACTTGTGGCTCTGCAGTCCTTCTGCATTGTACTGCCCTCATCACCCAGTCATCAAGAAAAAGAAGTATTTGAATATGTAAGGTGCCAGAACAAGTTCATTTTGAACTTCGTGATGATGAAAAGAAAATTAAAATAAATGTATTGTGAACCTTTTGAACAATATTTAAACAGTTTATGTTAATTCAAACTCATCTTACTTTTATCCATCTATTTTTAGTATCTTGAAGTTTGCTCAAATAAATGTTAAATCACTGAAGTAATTGAATTAGCTACAATTAAGTGAATTTGCCACACACAGTTATAAAGCTTTATTGAGAGAAAGTGATTAAGTATGAATTAGATTATGAATTAAAGAAGATATACTTAAAATGAAATTGTAGACTTCTAATTTGTAACAATCGCAGTGTAGTTATATATTCCTTTTTTGTGAAGACATAATAATTTATAGTTCATTTTTTAATTCTGAACATGAGTTTGGCACACTACCATGTAGTTTTTACTATTATCTGCAGCCAAAGTTACTTTACTATTACAATTTCTGCCCACTTTTTTCTTGTATGGCATTGATGCAGGTCAGTCGGGAAGAATCAGTCATCGGGGACGGGGTCCAGTCTCTCTCTCTAATGGTCCTCACCCGCACCGGGACCCATACCACGCCTTCTACTTCCTCGCACTCCACCGCACGGGCGCTTACTATGGCTACTCCCACTACCTCCCCCGTACGGTGGTCGTCGATAAAGATGACTGGTTTCGACTATGGTCTATTCATCTTCAGGTACAGACACAGGAATTGTTCAAGTGTTTATACAAAACAGAATTAAGGGGAGAGGTAGGGATGAAGGGGTGGTGAAGGGTTGAGGGATAGGAGGAATTCCCTATGTAATAAGTAAAGATGGTGGTAAAGGTTGGCTCTCTTAACATACACGGACTGCAATTCTCAGCGTAACCAGATATTTTCCACTGCTTTGACGGCTCTGTAGGCTGCATTTGATGATGATTTCATAGTGATGTTGATGATTCTTAGGATGTATCCTCTCCTCATGCTTTCACCATTGAAGAAGATGTTGAGGGAAGCAATGCTTTGTAATCACTGGCGCACTGAGTGCGCCGGCACAACTTATTGTGTTATTGCATGGGGAGCGAGTGCTCGACGGTTTAGTGAAGAATGCACCAAAAAATTATGCATCCCCGTCTGGTGATTTCACACCAAAATGTTTGTCCCAAATACAGATGCAAATGAGAGAAGGAGAGGATTCTTTTGTGTTCCAAGTCTTGAGGACAATAGACAAATTGATTTAAAGTTGATTTTGATAAAGGCTTCACTAGTAAAGCTCTAGTGTTTTGCAAGCAATATATTTTTAATAGGCTGCAAAGGAAAGACTATCAAATTTCTTATTTTAGCTAATTTTTCAAGTTTACTCTATCCTTTGTTGTAAATTGTGCAGTAATTTCACATAGTATAAATAAAATGTATGTAAAAGAACACATTGGTTAGGGGGCATTCATTAATTACGTATGGTGATTTTTGCGATTCACCCCTCCCTTTATTCTGATTTATTTCTGATGGTTTCTCAATGTTTCTGAAGTGATTTAATGGCAAAGTAGTGTATATATTGCTTGGTTGTTGAGTAATATTAAAGATTTAGTAAGTTTGAATCTTAGAAAATTGTTTTCCCTGTTTGCCAAAATTCGTCAAAACATACAAATAATTCATAAATCTAAGCGATGTTTGTTAGAGAGTAAGGTGTGTTGTTTTGTCTTTTCTTCTGATAGAAATGTAATACCCAGCAAAAGTGTAACACCCAAATTGTAGATATAATTTTCTTTATAAATCAAATACTACCTTTTGTGAAAACATTAACCTCAAATTTTCCAAATTTTGGTGAGATACATTGAAAATGCAAAAAAATCTAGTTTGATTCAAAAAATATATTTTAGGATAAAGATATGTACTTTTCAAAAAAACTGTCACTAGGAGAGATTTGTGTGTAGGAGGTAGGGGTCTTTTTGAACCACCCTTAGGGGAACTTCCTTGTGAGATGAAATGTCATGGTGTCTCATTGCTCACTTCACCTGATATCTTAATCCTCAGTCAGTAGCACAGTTGTATTATTTAAAACACAGACGGTTTTTTGGGTCCTGTTTCTATCTGGGTGGTCCCTTTAACCTCATGCCATGGTCTTTTCCATTATTTCACTTACCTATAATTTGCAAAGGTGTCAACAGCTCCTTCTAAGTCTTAAACGGACTGCAAAAGCGAGTAAATCTGTGAAGAGATGACTGTTGTAACACATCGACACACCACCCTTTGGGTAAGTGTTACGTTGGTGAACTCTAATTTTGCTTATTATAACATTTACATGGAATTTTCGACTTATTTCATCTTAAACTTTATTAAAAGCATTTCAATTTTGGAAGGAATTGACACCTAGCTTTAAAGGTAACTTCTGAACGCAGGTAAAGAAATAAAGGTGAAAAATTACACTAAAAGTTGTTTTCTCCCTAAATTATTCCTCTTAAATTATATTATTACCTTGACTTAAGTACTCAGAAATAATAGTAAGTTCAATTAATTTTACACTTTTAGCTGAAAATCAATCTATTGTATGGAATTCAACGAGTGACTGTTTGTGTTCTGTTAATAGGTGCGAATGATAAAAGGTCAAACAGAAATTTTAATGTGAATTTAAGGATTTAGGAATATTCAACCAACATAATTAATTATAGAAAATAAAATCTTTTCCCTTACAACTTTATTGGAACTCTTTTGCAAGGAACATACCTAAGAAATTATAATTTAAAATAAAATATTCATTTTTATAGTCAAGATATGATCAACAGTTGATGATAAAAATAAATGGATAAACACATTCTAATAAAGTGAATTGGATGCCTCGATGGATTTTTTTTATACCACTTCAATTCTTTTATGAATTTTTTTAGTAAGTTAATTATGTATCTGCACCAGCACCAGTCATATGATTACATTGAATTGATGGTAATCCCTAAAAAGGTTATACCTACGGGGTAGCTATTTCCAATCTATTATTATTTTTCTGTAGTTGTTTACCTTCATTACAAGATGGAATAAATTTAACTTACTTTAATTGGAACTGATGGTTTGGGAATGTCTCTGCTTGACAAAGGAGACATAATTGCAAAAAAGAAATATATAGAGCGGTTGTTAGAAGTAAGATAGTTCAAAATCACCATTGAAATACATAATGAGTACTACACAAATATAAGTGTCGGTTACAGTTTATTAATATGCCTTAATTTAAGATCTTTATATTTGTAACATATTAAATTCCCACTCTTCCATTCTTCTGCTGTTGATGAGTTTCAGCATTTCTACACTTGTGGCTCTGCAGTCCTTCTGCATTGTGCTGCCCTCATCACCCAGTCATCAAGAAAAAGAAGTATTTGAATATGTAAGGTGCCAGAACAAGTTCATTTTGAACTTCGTGATGATGAAAAGAAAATTAAAATAAATGTATTGTGAACCTTTTGAACAATATTTAAACAGTTTATGTTAATTCAAACTCATCTTACTTTTATCCATCTATTTTTAGTATCTTGAAGTTTGCTCAAATAAATGTTAAATCACTGAAGTAATTGAATTAGCTACAATTAAGTTAATTTGCCACACACAGTTATAAAGCTTTATTGAGAGAAAGTGATTAAGTATGAATTAGATTATGAATTAAAGAAGATATACTTAAAATGAAATTGTAGACTTCTAATTTGTAACAATCGCAGTGTAGTTATATATTCCTTTTTTGTGAAGACATAATAATTTATAGTTCATTTTTTAATTCTGAACATGAGTTTGGCACACTACCATGTAGTTTTTACTATTATCTGCAGCCAAAGTTACTTTACTATTACAATTTCTGCCCACTTTTTTCTTGTATGGCATTGATGCAGGTCAGTCGGGAAGAATCAGTCATCGGGGACGGGGTCCAGTCTCTCTCTCTAATGGTCCTCACCCGCACCGGGACCCATACCACGCCTTCTACTTCCTCGCACTCCACCGCACGGGCGCTTACTATGGCTACTCCCACTACCTCCCCCGTACGGTGGTCGTCACCGTTGCCAATGTCGGGGGAACCATTATCGGTGGCCGAAGAATTACGTGTCATCTCCAGGCGCTTAGAACTTATCGAATCGCAGCGATCAATATCGAACCCTCCCGCCTCCCCAGCAGTGGTGGCTTCCACTTTTGAAAGTCTACGTCCCGCCTTGCAGGTAGAAGATCTGCCTACAGATGCAGAGGTTTTAAACCTGTGCAACGCAGTAAAAACCATGGCTGCCAACAAGAACACGAGACCGAGGGATGTACACGAGATTGAATCACTGCTGTTTATTGCATCAACTTGGAGCCAGCAGCCATGGCCTGCGAAACCGATGCTGTACACCCGCCTCCGAGTACTGGGGGTGGCGATCCGCCACGGCTGGGAAACGGCGGCAAAGCTGACCAATAACGGAGGTGATGACCCACTGCGCCTGCCACCAGGATTGATACCGCCACCGCAGCCTAATATAATAGTAAACCTGCCTCAACAGGCCCAGCCTACCACCTCCGGCCGAGGACGATACCCGCAGCGGCCCTCCTCCAACCGCGGACGTCCTCGCCACGGAGGAGTCCGCAGAAACTGAAGCGGTTGAAGCGGAGATCCCTCTACACCATGATCTTCTTGAAGATTATGGCCTCGTGAATTTGTTTGATTTCCTGGAGTGGCAAGGGAGCGGACAGCCTGAGCAGCCCGTGGTTTGGGAGGACCCAGACTCCACGGATGAGGGGATCTCAGACGACGACGGCCTAGGTGAATCAACTGCCTCCACTGCACCGGAACCAGAGAATGAAGAGGACCCCAGCCTTGCTGACCCTTCAAATGGGATTCATCCCCCTGCCCGAACACCAAAAGGAACATCCCTCCCTGCCCATCCCCAGTGACCAGGAATTCTTGCGAAGAACGGCCCTCTACCCTTATGAGGATTTTCATGTGTTAACTTTAGTGCAGGATGGTGCCAACATCCCAAAACCCTCAGACGCCCCTTACGTCTTCGCTGCCTCCCGCGCTACGCCGGAGCTGTCGGTTATAGTTATACTTAAACTAAAATTTCACATTTGAAGTTAAGCTCAAAATATCATTTAGTTCATATTTCAAATATTCATATCTTTTAGTATGTGTGGGATGTCAGCAGCTCCTAAAATGTACTTTAACACTGGAGTCACTGGAACACTGTCAAAGCAATTTGCTGTATGGGGTCATAAATCATGCATCCGTACATCAAGTACCAAGATCATACCAGTTATTTATCTTTTCTGTTTGAAACTAATAGTCTATACAAAATGATACAAAGAGACAGATAGATAAATACATTTAGGATAACTGCATACATTATGAGACACATGTATTTAATTTATTAAGGCTTACAGATTATATAATAAAAAATTACACATGTCCATCACATATTACTCCCTTGCTTGCCTCATCTCACCTATTCCCCTATAGCAAGTAATACGTGGATTTTCCTAAGTAACGAGATGTATATAAGATGTTTAAAAGCTTGCTGGCTCAGACCTCAGATGGAACTTCAATCTCTTTCGTCGTGGCACCGACCATCTTGCCTTGGACATCAGGACCCTTCGTCACACTTAGTCCAAACTTTTGGAGAAGCACAGTTGTGGAAATCAACTTCTTTTTAAATCTCTTCTCCAATAATACAGTCTTGTAGCGGCTGTTTGCATAATTCCTACCTATTCGTGGAAGCTAAGCAGACAAAGGATCCTCCATAAATTCGATCACCCTCTAACCCAACGTCATGAGTGCGTCCCATTCCAGTGGAACAAAAAATAATAAAGAACATTATATTTCTCACTTTAAGGAGAGTATTTTTTTAAACAATCGAAAGACAACCAAGGGCAAGAATCCTTAAAGCCGTTATGTCTGAAACCGCTATTTAATTTGAGGCTCCGGCATTACACTTATATCGACCCATAGGCATATGCCAAAAGTCCTAGAGATCCTAAATCTAGTTCTGGTCCATTTAGAAATTCCTCGAAGTAGTAATCTCAAAGAAGAGGTAATTTTATTGGAAGCATTAGAAATCTGGAATGTCGTTTGCCACCAGATCTCTGTGAACCTATTGCTCAGATAGACAAGTTATTTTAATGAGCAGGTAATGTAGTTAATGACATCATGAAACTACAGTTACATGCAAAATAATATATTGCGTTCAGCATTAGTTTCATGGTTAGAATAAGAATAATTTGAATTTGATAATAATTGCAAATTAAAACAGTAGATGCTAATTAACTTTTTAATTAGAATTGTTTTAAACCTATGGCTACATCAATATCAGGCTATATACATTAGGGTGTCCCAAGACGTAACTGAAATTTTTTTTTTCGAATTCAACTTTCCATACCCTCTAATTTTTCTCTATCTGGAATTATAAACTTACTCAATAAATATTATTGCAATTGGTTAATGGTAACCCGTGCCGACTTGGATACAAGCAATTTCGAGGAATGAAAATTTGTACTGACAAGGGGGACACCAGGTTAATGGGTAATTAACTAACGGATTCTTACAAATCTTTCAGGGCATGTTCTTTGCTCAAAAATAGTTGATGCCTATCTAGCTGTTTAACTCAATGGGCTTTTGTTTATGAAAAATTAGCAACTGAATATCCGAATTAGGCAACCATGCCATACACCTATATTGCTAAATACCACTCGAATTAATAGGAAAGTATTTTCTTCCATATTTTTGCGACTTCGAATAAGCATACCCTATATTTTTTTCTGTTTGACCTTTTCTATTCACATAATAAATATTATTGAGATTGAGTTATGGTAACCCGTGCCGACTCAATGCCAAAGATGAGAAAAGAAAATTTGTACTAATTTAGTATGGAAGGGTTCCAGAACTCAATGTTTACTTAGTAGATGAAACAGCAATATTCTCAAATCATGTATATTTAGTATCTAACATGTAAAAAACATTATTCTTGAAATTTTCTTTTTAAAGTTTGCATTTTGCAGTCAGAATAAATTTTCCGGTGTTCTTATACACAATGTAATAAAGATTGCTTTTGTTCCTCCTCAACCAAGATTAAACCATGAAGGTTTAGCATCAACTTGACCGCTCTTTCAGCTGTATCATTCACCGTCCTCAGTGTTGAACCCTTCTTTCTGGCTTCTTGAAATGAAGCATTATTTGCCCACGTAGTAGGACATTCAAGGAGAAAACTGTCATCAATTTTAAGACGATCGAAGAATGACTAGCTTCTGACTGAAATGAAGTTGTAGATGTTTTCTCTTAAATAAAACAAGAGAAAGTCAATAAACAAAAAAATGTAATCTAAAAAGAAAACTAAAGGAAACAGCTACTATATTTAATTATTTAACTTACCATATAATGAACCACGTGCTAATGAAGAACACAGTTGAAAATATAAAAGAAAGGTATGGTAATATCTGTGAGCAGATTCTTATGCGAAGTTGAACCAGTGATACTTTAGCTGGATATTTAGGATTTGATAGCTAGCGCCCATACAAAAAAGGCTACCTATTTGTAAATGGTGCTTGCGGTTTTGACTAAGAATTTAAAAAAAAATCTCTGACTGGCATTTTTCGGAAAACTAGGTTGACTTTAACCCCCTGTATAAATTTATTGTGCAGGAATCAAGATAATTTACATAATAATAATAGTAATGGCTATATAATGAATTTATTCAGCATTAACTAAGCATTTCATCAAAGTTCGCCCAAACAAAGTCCACTTTGTATTTTTTGCCAGCTTTTTCTTTATTCTAGCCCTCTGTACAAGGTAATATATATTAGAATAAATATAAACTAAAATTTAAGAATGCTTTGAAGGTATCAAGATGATATTTAATCATAAAAAAGATAATTTATCAGAGAAGGAAATGGAAGGAAAATATTCTTATTAACAAGAGATCTATATAGCAATATAGGTATATGGTGTGGTTGCCGAACTCCGATATTCAGTTGCTAATTTTTATAAAGAAAAGCTCATTGAGTAAAATGTCCAGACACATGTCCACTATTTTTAAGCAAAGAACGTGCCCTGAGAGAATTGTGAGAATCCATCAGTACCCATTAATCTGGCGTTCCCCTTGTCGGTACAAATTTTCATTTCTTGAAATTATATGGCATCAAGTCAGCACAGGTTAACATAATCCAATCGCAATAATATTTATTGGGTTAGTCTATCAGGCCAAATATAAAAAAATTAGAGGGTATGTGCTCGAAAAAAATAACTGATATTTTTGGAACACCCTAATATATATACATAACCAATATCACTTAACATATGCTATTACGAAGACAGTGTTTAACTTGGTACAAAAGGTTACAGAGATAACATAATATACAGGATTAGAGTCAATACTGACTTTAAAGGTAAACCCAATCAAAACGTAGAGGAACTGATTTAATTGAAAATGATAAAGATGACTGGTTTCGACTATGGTCTATTCATCTTCAGGTACAGACACAGGAATTGTTCAAGTGTTTATACAAAACAGAGTTAAGGGGAGAGGTAGGGATGAAGGGGTGGTGAAGGGTTGAGGGATAGGAGGAATTCCCTATGTAATAAGTAAAGATGGTGGTAAAGGTTGGCTCTCTTAACATACACGGACTGCAATTCTCAGCGTAACCAGATATTTTCCACTGCTTTGACGGCTCTGTAGGCTGCATTTGATGATGATTTCATAGTGATGTTGATGATTCTTAGGATGTATCCTCTCCTCATGCTTTCACCATTGAAGAAGATGTTGAGGGAAGCAATGCTTTGTAATCACTGGCGCACTGAGTGCGCCGGCACAACTTATTGTGTTATTGCATGGGGAGCGAGTGCTCGACGGTTTAGTGAAGAATGCACCAAAAAATTATGCATCCCCGTCTGGTGATTTCACACCAAAATGTTTGTCCCAAATACAGATGCAAATGAGAGAAGGAGAGGATTCTTTTGTGTTCCAAGTCTTGAGGACAATAGACAAATTGATTTAAAGTTGATTTTGATAAAGGCTTCACTAGTAAAGCTCTAGTGTTTTGCAAGCAATATATTTTTAATAGGCTGCAAAGGAAAGACTATCAAATTTCTTATTTTAGCTAATTTTTCAAGTTTACTCTATCCTTTGTTGTAAATTGTGCAGTAATTTCACATAGTATAAATAAAATGTATGTAAAAGAACACATTGGTTAGGGGGCATTCATTAATTACGTATGGTGATTTTTGCGATTCACCCCTCCCTTTATTCTGATTTATTTCTGATGGTTTCTCAATGTTTCTGAAGTGATTTAATGGCAAAGTAGTGTATATATTGCTTGGTTGTTGAGTAATATTAAAGATTTAGTAAGTTTGAATCTTAGAAAATTGTTTTCCCTGTTTGCCAAAATTCGTCAAAACATACAAATAATTCATAAATCTAAGCGATGTTTGTTAGAGAGTAAGGTGTGTTGTTTTGTCTTTTCTTCTGATAGAAATGTAATACCCAGCAAAAGTGTAACACCCAAATTGTAGATATAATTTTCTTTATAAATCAAATACTACCTTTTGTGAAAACATTAACCTCAAATTTTCCAAATTTTGGTGAGATACATTGAAAATGCAAAAAAATCTAGTTTGATTCAAAAAATATATTTTAGGATAAAGATATGTACTTTTCAAAAAAACTGTCACTAGGAGAGATTTGTGTGTAGGAGGTAGGGGTCTTTTTGAACCACCCTTAGGGGAACTTCCTTGTGAGATGAAATGTCATGGTGTCTCATTGCTCACTTCACCTGATATCTTAATCCTCAGTCAGTAGCACAGTTGTATTATTTAAAACACAGACGGTTTTTTGGGTCCTGTTTCTATCTGGGTGGTCCCTTTAACCTCATGCCATGGTCTTTTCCATTATTTCACTTACCTATAATTTGCAAAGGTGTCAACAGCTCCTTCTAAGTCTTAAACGGACTGCAAAAGCGAGTAAATCTGTGAAGAGATGACTGTTGTAACACATCGACACACCACCCTTTGGGTAAGTGTTACGTTGGTGAACTCTAATTTTGCTTATTATAACATTTACATGGAATTTTCGACTTATTTCATCTTAAACTTTATTAAAAGCATTTCAATTTTGGAAGGAATTGACACCTAGCTTTAAAGGTAACTTCTGAACGCAGGTAAAGAAATAAAGGTGAAAAATTATACTAAAAGTTGTTTTCTCCCTAAATTATTCCTCTTAAATTATATTATTACCTTGACTTAAGTACTCAGAAATAATAGTAAGTTCAATTAATTTTACACTTTTAGCTGAAAATCAATCTATTGTATGGAATTCAACGAGTGACTGTTTGTGTTCTGTTAATAGGTGCGAATGATAAAAGGTCAAACAGAAATTTTAATGTGAATTTAAGGATTTAGGAATATTCAACCAACATAATTAATTATAGAAAATAAAATCTTTTCCCTTACAACTTTATTGGAACTCTTTTGCAAGGAACATACCTAAGAAATTATAATTTAAAATAAAATATTCATTTTTATAGTCAAGATATGATCAACAGTTGATGATAAAAATAAATGGATAAACACATTCTAATAAAGTGAATTGGATGCCTCGATGGATTTTTTTTATACCACTTCAATTCTTTTATGAATTTTTTTAGTAAGTTAATTATGTATCTGCACCAGCACCAGTCATATGATTACATTGAATTGATGGTAATCCCTAAAAAGGTTATACCTACGGGGTAGCTATTTCCAATCTATTATTATTTTTCTGTAGTTGTTTACCTTCATTACAAGATGGAATAAATTTAACTTACTTTAATTGGAACTGATGGTTTGGGAATGTCTCTGCTTGACAAAGGAGACATAATTGCAAAAAAGAAATATATAGAGCGGTTGTTAGAAGTAAGATAGTTCAAAATCACCATTGAAATACATAATGAGTACTACACAAATATTAGTGTCGGTTACAGTTTATTAATATGCCTTAATTTAAGATCTTTATATTTGTAACATATTAAATTCCCACTCTTCCATTCTTCTGCTGTTGATGAGTTTCAGCATTTCTACACTTGTGGCTCTGCAGTCCTTCTGCATTGTGCTGCCCTCATCACCCAGTCATCAAGAAAAAGAAGTATTTGAATATGTAAGGTGCCAGAACAAGTTCATTTTGAACTTCGTGATGATGAAAAGAAAATTAAAATAAATGTATTGTGAACCTTTTGAACAATATTTAAACAGTTTATGTTAATTCAAACTCATCTTACTTTTATCCATCTATTTTTAGTATCTTGAAGTTTGCTCAAATAAATGTTAAATCACTGAAGTAATTGAATTAGCTACAATTAAGTTAATTTGCCACACACAGTTATAAAGCTTTATTGAGAGAAAGTGATTAAGTATGAATTAGATTATGAATTAAAGAAGATATACTTAAAACGAAATTGTAGACTTCTAATTTGTAACAATCGCAGTGTAGTTATATATTCCTTTTTTGTGAAGACATAATAATTTATAGTTCATTTTTTTAATTCTGAACATGAGTTTGGCACACTACCATGTAGTTATTACTATTATCTGCAGCCAAAGTTACTTTACTATTACAATTTCTGCCCACTTTTTTCTTGTATGGCATTGATGCAGGTCAGTCGGGAAGAATCAGTCATCGGGGACGGGGTCCAGTCTCTCTCTCTAATGGTCCTCACCCGCACCGGGACCCATACCACGCCTTCTACTTCCTCGCACTCCACCGCACGGGCGCTTACTATGGCTACTCCCACTACCTCCCCCGTACGGTGGTCGTCACCGTTGCCAATGTCGGGGGAACCATTATCGGTGGCCGAAGAATTACGTGTCATCTCCAGGCGCTTAGAACTTATCGAATCGCAGCGATCAATATCGAACCCTCCCGCCTCCCCAGCAGTGGTGGCTTCCACTTTTGAAAGTCTACGTCCCGCCTTGCAGGTAGAAGATCTGCCTACAGATGCAGAGGTTTTAAACCTGTGCAACGCAGTAAAAACCATGGCTGCCAACAAGAACACGAGACCGAGGGATGTACACGAGATTGAATCACTGCTGTTTATTGCATCAACTTGGAGCCAGCAGCCATGGCCTGCGAAACCGATGCTGTACACCCGCCTCCGAGTACTGGGGGTGGCGATCCGCCACGGCTGGGAAACGGCGGCAAAGCTGACCAATAACGGAGGTGATGACCCACTGCGCCTGCCACCAGGATTGATACCGCCACCGCAGCCTAATATAATAGTAAACCTGCCTCAACAGGCCCAGCCTACCACCTCCGGCCGAGGACGATACCCGCAGCGGCCCTCCTCCAACCGCGGACGTCCTCGCCGCGGAGGAGTCCGCAGAAACTGAAGCGGTTGAAGCGGAGATCCCTCTACACCATGATCTTCTTGAAGATTATGGCCTCGTGAATTTGTTTGATTTCCTGGAGTGGCAAGGGAGCGGACAGCCTGAGCAGCCCGTGGTTTGGGAGGACCCAGACTCCACGGATGAGGGGATCTCAGACGACGACGGCCTAGGTGAATCAACTGCCTCCACTGCACCGGAACCAGAGAATGAAGAGGACCCCAGCCTTGCTGACCCTTCAAATGGGATTCATCCCCCTGCCCGAACACCAAAAGGAACATCCCTCCCTGCCCATCCCCAGTGACCAGGAATTCTTGCGAAGAACGGCCCTCTACCCTTATGAGGATTTTCATGTGTTAACTTTAGTGCAGGATGGTGCCAACATCCCAAAACCCTCAGACGCCCCTTACGTCTTCTCTGCCTCCCGCGCTACGCCGGAGCTGTCGGTTATAGTTATACTTAAACTAAAATTTCACATTTGAAGTTAAGCTCAAAATATCATTTAGTTCATATTTCAAATATTCATATCTTTTAGTATGTGTGGGATGTCAGCAGCTCCTAAAATGTACTTTAACACTGGAGTCACTGGAACACTGTCAAAGCAATTTGCTGTATGGGGTCATAAATCATGCATCCGTACATCAAGTACCAAGATCATACCAGTTATTTATCTTTTCTGTTTGAAACTAATAGTCTATACAAAATGATACAAAGAGACAGATAGATAAATACATTTAGGATAACTGCATACATTATGAGACACATGTATTTAATTTATTAAGGCTTAGAGATTATATAATAAAAAATTACACATGTCCATCACATATTACTCCCTTGCTTGCCTCATCTCACCTATTCCCCTATAGCAAGTAATACGTGGATTTTCCTAAGTAACGAGATGTATATAAGATGTTTAAAAGCTTGCTGGCTCAGACCTCAGATGGAACTTCAATCTCTTTCGTCGTGGCACCGACCATCTTGCCTTGGACATCAGGACCCTTCGTCACACTTAGTCCAAACTTTTGGAGAAGCACAGTTGTGGAAATCAACTTCTTTTTAAATCTCTTCTCCAATAATACAGTCTTGTAGCGGCTGTTTGCATAATTCCTACCTATTCGTGGAAGCTAAGCAGACAAAGGATCCTCCATAAATTCGATCACCCTCTAACCCAACGTCATGAGTGCGTCCCATTCCAGTGGAACAAAAAATAATAAAGAACATTATATTTCTCACTTTAAGGAGAGTATTTTTTTAAACAATCGAAAGACAACCAAGGGCAAGAATCCTTAAAGCCGTTATGTCTGAAACCGCTATTTAATTTGAGGCTCCGGCATTACACTTATATCGACCCATAGGCATATGCCAAAAGTCCTAGAGATCCTAAATCTAGTTCTGGTCCATTTAGAAATTCCTCGAAGTAGTAATCTCAAAGAAGAGGTAATTTTATTGGAAGCATTAGAAATCTGGAATGTCGTTTGCCACCAGATCTCTGTGAACCTATTGCTCAGATAGACAAGTTATTTTAATGAGCAGGTGATGTAGTTAATGACATCATGAAACTACAGTTACATGCAAAATAATATATTGCGTTCAGCATTAGTTTCATGGTTAGAATAAGAATAATTTGAATTTGATAATAATTGCAAATTAAAACAGTAGATGCTAATTAACTTTTTAATTAGAATTGTTTTAAACCTATGGCTACATCAATATCAGGCTATATACATTAGGGTGTCCCAAGACGTAACTGAAATTTTTTTTTTCGAATTCAACTTTCCATACCCTCTAATTTTTCTCTATCTGGAATTATAAACTTACTCAATAAATATTATTGCAATTGGTTAATGGTAACCCGTGCCGACTTGGATACAAGCAATTTCGAGGAATGAAAATTTGTACTGACAAGGGGGACACCAGGTTAATGGGTAATTAACTAACGGATTCTTACAAATCTTTCAGGGCATGTTCTTTGCTCAAAAATAGTTGATGCCTATCTAGCTGTTTAACTCAATGGGCTTTTGTTTATGAAAAATTAGCAACTGAATATCCGAATTAGGCAACCATGCCATACACCTATATTGCTAAATACCACTCGAATTAATAGGAAAGTATTTTCTTCCATATTTTTGCGACTTCGAATAAGCATACCCTATATTTTTTTCTGTTTGACCTTTTCTATTCACATAATAAATATTATTGAGATTGAGTTATGGTAACCCGTGCCGACTCAATGCCAAAGATGAGAAAAGAAAATTTGTACTAATTTAGTATGGAAGGGTTCCAGAACTCAATGTTTACTTAGTAGATGAAACAGCAATATTCTCAAATCATGTATATTTAGTATCTAACATGTAAAAAACATTATTCTTGAAATTTTCTTTTTAAAGTTTGCATTTTGCAGTCAGAATAAATTTTCCGGTGTTCTTATACACAATGTAATAAAGATTGCTTTTGTTCCTCCTCAACCAAGATTAAACCATGAAGGTTTAGCATCAACTTGACCGCTCTTTCAGCTGTATCATTCACCGTCCTCAGTGTTGAACCCTTCTTTCTGGCTTCTTGAAATGAAGCATTATTTGCCCACGTAGTAGGACATTCAAGGAGAAAACTGTCATCAATTTTAAGACGATCGAAGAATGACTAGCTTCTGACTGAAATGAAGTTGTAGATGTTTTCTCTTAAATAAAACAAGAGAAAGTCAATAAACAAAAAAATGTAATCTAAAAAGAAAACTAAAGGAAACAGCTACTATATTTAATTATTTAACTTACCATATAATGAACCACGTGCTAATGAAGAACACAGTTGAAAATATAAAAGAAAGGTATGGTAATATCTGTGAGCAGATTCTTATGCGAAGTTGAACCAGTGATACTTTAGCTGGATATTTAGGATTTGATAGCTAGCGCCCATACAAAAAAGGCTACCTATTTGTAAATGGTGCTTACGGTTTTGACTAAGAATTAAAAAAAAAATCTCTGACTGGCATTTTTCGGAAAACTAGGTTGACTTTAACCCCCTGTATAAATTTATTGGGCAGGAATCAAGATAATTTACATAATAATAATAGTAATGGCTATATAATGAATTTATTCAGCATTAACTAAGCATTTCATCAAAGTTCGCCCAAACAAAGTCCACTTTGTATTTTTTGCCAGCTTTTTCTTTATTCTAGCCCTCTGTACAAGGTAATATATATTAGAATAAATATAAACTAAAATTTAAGAATGCTTTGAAGGTATCAAGATGATATTTAATCATAAAAAGATAATTTATCAGAGAAGGAAATGGAAGGAAAATATTCTTATTAACAAGAGATCTATATAGCAATATAGGTATATGGTGTGGTTGCCGAACTCCGATATTCAGTTGCTAATTTTTATAAAGAAAAGCTCATTGAGTAAAATGTCCAGACACATGTCCACTATTTTTAAGCAAAGAACGTGCCCTGAGAGAATTGTGAGAATCCATCAGTACCCATTAATCTGGCGTTCCCCTTGTCGGTACAAATTTTCATTTCTTGAAATTGTATGGCATCAAGTCAGCACGGGTTAACATAATCCAATCGCAATAATATTTATTGGGTTAGTCTATCAGGCCAAATATAAAAAAATTAGAGGGTATGTGCTCGAAAAAAATAACTGATATTTTTGGAACACCCTAATATATATACATAACCAATATCACTTAACATATGCTATTACGAAGACAGTGTTTAACTTGGTACAAAAGGTTACAGAGATAACATAATATACAGGATTAGAGTCAATACTGACTTTAAAGGTAAACCCAATCAAAACGTAGAGGAACTGATTTAATTGAAAATGATAAAGATGACTGGTTTCTACTATGGTCTATTCATCTTCAGGTACAGACACAGGAATTGTTCAAGTGTTTATACAAAACAGAGTTAAGGGGAGAGGTAGGGATGAAGGGGTGGTGAAGGGTTGAGGGATAGGAGGAATTCCCTATGTAATAAGTAAAGATGGTGGTAAAGGTTGGCTCTCTTAACATACACGGACTGCAATTCTCAGCGTAACCAGATATTTTCCACTGCTTTGACGGCTCTGTAGGCTGCATTTGATGATGATTTCATAGTGATGTTGATGATTCTTAGGATGTATCCTCTCCTCATGCTTTCACCATTGAAGAAGATGTTGAGGGAAGCAATGCTTTGTAATCACTGGCGCACTGAGTGCGCCGGCACAACTTATTGTGTTATTGCATGGGGAGCGAGTGCTCGACGGTTTAGTGAAGAATGCACCAAAAAATTATGCATCCCCGTCTGGTGATTTCACACCAAAATGTTTGTCCCAAATACAGATGCAAATGAGAGAAGGAGAGGATTCTTTTGTGTTCCAAG
The DNA here is from genome assembly GCA_947579665.1 of Sympetrum striolatum. Taxonomy (NCBI): domain Eukaryota; kingdom Metazoa; phylum Arthropoda; class Insecta; order Odonata; family Libellulidae; genus Sympetrum; species Sympetrum striolatum. Next base: position 112,753 of record CANPUZ010000004.1, read on the forward strand.
TCTTGAGGACAATAGACAAATTGATTTAAAGTTGATTTTGATAAAGGCTTCACTAGTAAAGCTCTAGTGTTTTGCAAGCAATATATTTTTAATAGGCTGCAAAGGAAAGACTATCAAATTTCTTATTTTAGCTAATTTTTCAAGTTTACTCTATCCTTTGTTGTAAATTGTGCAGTAATTTCACATAGTATAAATAAAATGTATGTAAAAGAACACATTGGTTAGGGGGCATTCATTAATTACGTATGGTGATTTTTGCGATTCACCCCTCCCTTTATTCTGATTTATTTCTGATGGTTTCTCAATGTTTCTGAAGTGATTTAATGGCAAAGTAGTGTATATATTGCTTGGTTGTTGAGTAATATTAAAGATTTAGTAAGTTTGAATCTTAGAAAATTGTTTTCCCTGTTTGCCAAAATTCGTCAAAACATACAAATAATTCATAAATCTAAGCGATGTTTGTTAGAGAGTAAGGTGTGTTGTTTTGTCTTTTCTTCTGATAGAAATGTAATACCCAGCAAAAGTGTAACACCCAAATTGTAGATATAATTTTCTTTATAAATCAAATACTACCTTTTGTGAAAACATTAACCTCAAATTTTCCAAATTTTGGTGAGATACATTGAAAATGCAAAAAAATCTAGTTTGATTCAAAAAATATATTTTAGGATAAAGATATGTACTTTTCAAAAAAACTGTCACTAGGAGAGATTTGTGTGTAGGAGGTAGGGGTCTTTTTGAACCACCCTTAGGGGAACTTCCTTGTGAGATGAAATGTCATGGTGTCTCATTGCTCACTTCACCTGATATCTTAATCCTCAGTCAGTAGCACAGTTGTATTATTTAAAACACAGACGGTTTTTTGGGTCCTGTTTCTATCTGGGTGGTCCCTTTAACCTCATGCCATGGTCTTTTCCATTATTTCACTTACCTATAATTTGCAAAGGTGTCAACAGCTCCTTCTAAGTCTTAAACGGACTGCAAAAGCGAGTAAATCTGTGAAGAGATGACTGTTGTAACACATCGACACACCACCCTTTGGGTAAGTGTTACGTTGGTGAACTCTAATTTTGCTTATTATAACATTTACATGGAATTTTCGACTTATTTCATCTTAAACTTTATTAAAAGCATTTCAATTTTGGAAGGAATTGACACCTAGCTTTAAAGGTAACTTCTGAACGCAGGTAAAGAAATAAAGGTGAAAAATTATACTAAAAGTTGTTTTCTCCCTAAATTATTCCTCTTAAATTATATTATTACCTTGACTTAAGTACTCAGAAATAATAGTAAGTTCAATTAATTTTACACTTTTAGCTGAAAATCAATCTATTGTATGGAATTCAACGAGTGACTGTTTGTGTTCTGTTAATAGGTGCGAATGATAAAAGGTCAAACAGAAATTTTAATGTGAATTTAAGGATTTAGGAATATTCAACCAACATAATTAATTATAGAAAATAAAATCTTTTCCCTTACAACTTTATTGGAACTCTTTTGCAAGGAACATACCTAAGAAATTATAATTTAAAATAAAATATTCATTTTTATAGTCAAGATATGATCAACAGTTGATGATAAAAATAAATGGATAAACACATTCTAATAAAGTGAATTGGATGCCTCGATGGATTTTTTTTATACCACTTCAATTCTTTTATGAATTTTTTTAGTAAGTTAATTATGTATCTGCACCAGCACCAGTCATATGATTACATTGAATTGATGGTAATCCCTAAAAAGGTTATACCTACGGGGTAGCTATTTCCAATCTATTATTATTTTTCTGTAGTTGTTTACCTTCATTACAAGATGGAATAAATTTAACTTACTTTAATTGGAACTGATGGTTTGGGAATGTCTCTGCATGACAAAGGAGACATAATTGCAAAAAAGAAATATATAGAGCGGTTGTTAGAAGTAAGATAGTTCAAAATCACCATTGAAATACATAATGAGTTCTACACAAATATTAGTGTCGGTTACAGTTTATTAATATGCCTTAATTTAAGATCTTTATATTTGTAACATATTAAATTCCCACTCTTCCATTCTTCTGCTGTTGATGAGTTTCAGCATTTCTACACTTGTGGCTCTGCAGTCCTTCTGCATTGTGCTGCCCTCATCACCCAGTCATCAAGAAAAAGAAGTATTTGAATATGTAAGGTGCCAGAACAAGTTCATTTTGAACTTCGTGATGATGAAAAGAAAATTAAAATAAATGTATTGTGAACCTTTTGAACAATATTTAAACAGTTTATGTTAATTCAAACTCATCTTACTTTTATCCATCTATTTTTAGTATCTTGAAGTTTGCTCAAATAAATGTTAAATCACTGAAGTAATTGAATTAGCTACAATTAAGTTAATTTGCCACACACAGTTATAAAGCTTTATTGAGAGAAAGTGATTAAGTATGAATTAGATTATGAATTAAAGAAGATATACTTAAAATGAAATTGTAGACTTCTAATTTGTAACAATCGCAGTGTAGTTATATATTCCTTTTTTGTGAAGACATAATAATTTATAGTTCATTTTTTAATTCTGAACATGAGTTTGGCACACTACCATGTAGTTTTTACTATTATCTGCAGCCAAAGTTACTTTACTATTACAATTTCTGCCCACTTTTTTCTTGTATGGCATTGATGCAGGTCAGTCGGGAAGAATCAGTCATCGGGGACGGGGTCCAGTCTCTCTCTCTAATGGTCCTCACCCGCACCGGGACCCATACCACGCCTTCTACTTCCTCGCACTCCACCGCACGGGCGCTTACTATGGCTACTCCCACTACCTCCCCCGTACGGTGGTCGTCACCGTTGCCAATGTCGGGGGAACCATTATCGGTGGCCGAAGAATTACGTGTCATCTCCAGGCGCTTAGAACTTATCGAATCGCAGCGATCAATATCGAACCCTCCCGCCTCCCCAGCAGTGGTGGCTTCCACTTTTGAAAGTCTACGTCCCGCCTTGCAGGTAGAAGATCTGCCTACAGATGCAGAGGTTTTAAACCTGTGCAACGCAGTAAAAACCATGGCTGCCAACAAGAACACGAGACCGAGGGATGTACACGAGATTGAATCACTGCTGTTTATTGCATCAACTTGGAGCCAGCAGCCATGGCCTGCGAAACCGATGCTGTACACCCGCCTCCGAGTACTGGGGGTGGCGATCCGCCACGGCTGGGAAACGGCGGCAAAGCTGACCAATAACGGAGGTGATGACCCACTGCGCCTGCCACCAGGATTGATACCGCCACCGCAGCCTAATATAATAGTAAACCTGCCTCAACAGGCCCAGCCTACCACCTCCGGCCGAGGACGATACCCGCAGCGGCCCTCCTCCAACGGCGGACGTCCTCGCCGCGGAGGAGTCCGCAGAAACTGAAGCGGTTGAAGCGGAGATCCCTCTACACCATGATCTTCTTGAAGATTATGGCCTCGTGAATTTGTTTGATTTCCTGGAGTGGCAAGGGAGCGGACAGCCTGAGCAGCCCGTGGTTTGGGAGGACCCAGACTCCACGGATGAGGGGATCTCAGACGACGACGGCCTAGGTGAATCAACTGCCTCCACTGCACCGGAACCAGAGAATGAAGAGGACCCCAGCCTTGCTGACCCTTCAAATGGGATTCATCCCCCTGCCTGAACAACAAAAGGAACGTCCCTCCCTGCCCATCCCCAGTGACCAGGAATTCTTGCGAAGAACGGCCCTCTACCCTTATGAGGATTTTCATGTGTTAACTTTAGTGCAGGATGGTGCCAACATCCCAAAACCCTCAGACGCCCCTTACGTCTTCGCTGCCTCCCGCGCTACGCCGGAGCTGTCGGTTATAGTTATACTTAAACTAAAATTTCACATTTGAAGTTAAGCTCAAAATATCATTTAGTTCATATTTCAAATATTCATATCTTTTAGTATGTGTGGGATGTCAGCAGCTCCTAAAATGTACTTTAACACTGGAGTCACTGGAACACTGTCAAAGCAATTTGCTGTATGGGGTCATAAATCATGCATCCGTACATCAAGTACCAAGATCATACCAGTTATTTATCTTTTCTGTTTGAAACTAATAGTCTATACAAAATGATACAAAGAGACAGATAGATAAATACATTTAGGATAACTGCATACATTATGAGACACATGTATTTAATTTATTAAGGCTTACAGATTATATAATAAAAAATTACACATGTCCATCACATATTACTCCCTTGCTTGCCTCATCTCACCTATTCCCCTATAGCAAGTAATACGTGGATTTTCCTAAGTAACGAGATGTATATAAGATGTTTAAAAGCTTGCTGGCTCAGACCTCAGATGGAACTTCAATCTCTTTCGTCGTGGCACCGACCATCTTGCCTTGGACATCAGGACCCTTCGTCACACTTAGTCCAAACTTTTGGAGAAGCACAGTTGTGGAAATCAACTTCTTTTTAAATCTCTTCTCCAATAATACAGTCTTGTAGCGGCTGTTTGCATAATTCCTACCTATTCGTGGAAGCTAAGCAGACAAAGGATCCTCCATAAATTCGATCACCCTCTAACCCAACGTCATGAGTGCGTCCCATTCCAGTGGAACAAGAAATAATAAAGAACATTATATTTCTCACTTTAAGGAGAGTATTTTTTTAAACAATCGAAAGACAACCAAGGGCAAGAATCCTTAAAGCCGTTATGTCTGAAACCGCTATTTAATTTGGGGCTCCGGCATTACACTTATATCGACCCATAGGCATATGCCAAAAGTCCTAGAGATCCTAAATCTAGTTCTGGTCCATTTAGAAATTCCTCGAAGTAGTAATCTCAAAGAAGAGGTAATTTTATTGGAAGCATTAGAAATCTGGAATGTCGTTTGCCACCAGATCTCTGTGAACCTATTGCTCAGATAGACAAGTTATTTTAATGAGCAGGTGATGTAGCTAATGTCATCATGAAACTACAGTTACATGCAAAATAATATATTGCGTTCAGCATTAGTTTCATGGTTAGAATAAGAATAATTTGAATTTGATAATAATTGCAAATTAAAACAGTAGATGCTAATTAACTTTTTAATTAGAATTGTTTTAAACCTATGGCTACATCAATATCAGGCTATATACATTAGGGTGTCCCAAGACGTAACTGAAAATTTTTTTTTCGAATTCAACTTTCCATACCCTCTAATTTTTCTCTATCTGGAATTATAAACTTACTCAATAAATATTATTGCAATTGGTTAATGGTAACCCGTGCCGACTTGGATACAAGCAATTTCGAGGAATGAAAATTTGTACTGACAAGGGGGACACCAGGTTAATGGGTAATTAACTAACCGATTCTTACAAATCTTTCAGGGCATGTTCTTTGCTCAAAAATAGTTGATGCCTATCTAGCTGTTTAACTCAATGGGCTTTTGTTTATGAAAAATTAGCAACTGAATATCCGAATTAGGCAACCATGCCATACACCTATATTGCTAAATACCACTCGAATTAATAGGAAAGTATTTTCTTCCATATTTTTGCGACTTTGAATAAGCATACCCTATATTTTTTTCTGTTTGACCTTTTCTATTCACATAATAAATATTATTGAGATTGAGTTATGGTAACCCGTGCCGACTCAATGCCAAAGATGAGAAAAGAAAATTTGTACTAATTTAGTATGGAAGGGTTCCAGAACTCAATGTTTACTTAGTAGATGAAACAGCAATATTCTCAAATCATGTTTATTTAGTATCTAACATGTAAAAAACATTATTCTTGAAATTTTCTTTTTAAAGTTTGCATTTTGCAGTCAGAATAAATTTTCCGGTGTTCTTATACACAATGTAATAAAGATTGCTTTTGTTCCTCCTCAACCAAGATTAAACCATGAAGGTTTAGCATCAACTTGACCGCTCTTTCAGCTGTATCATTCACCGTCCTCAGTGTTGAACCCTTCTTTCTGGCTACTTGAAATGAAGCATTATTTGACCACATAGTAGGACATTCAAGGAGAAAACTGTCATCAATTTTAAGACGATCGAAGAATGACTAGCTTCTGACTGAAGTGAAGTTGTAGATGTTTTTCTCTTAAATAAAAAAAGAGAAAGTCAGTAAACAAAAGTATGATCTAAATAGAAAACTAAAGGAAACAGCTACTAAATTTAATTATTTAACTTACCATATAATGAACCACGTGCTAATGAAGAACAGAGTTGAAAATTTAAAAGAAAGGTATTGTAATATCTGTGAGCAGATTCTTATGCAAAGTCGAACCAGTGATACTTTAGCTCGATATTTAGGATTTGATAGCTAGCGCCCATACAAAAAAGGCTACCTATTTGTAAATGGTGCTTGCGGTTTTGACTAAGAATTTAAAAAAAATCTCTGACAGGCATTTTTCGGAAAACTAGGTTGACTTCAACCCCCTGTATACATTTATTGTGCAGGAATCAAGATAATTTACATAATAATAATATTAATGGCTATATATTGACTTAATTCAGCATTAACTAAGCATTTCAGCAAAGTTTGCCCAAACAAAGTCCACTTTGTATTTTTGGCTAGCTTTTTTTTATTCTAGCCCTCCGTACAAGGTAATTTATATTTTAGAATAAATATAAACTAAAATTTAAGAATGTTTTGAAGGTATCAAGATGATATTTAATCGTAAAAAGATAATTTATCAGAGAAGGAAATGGAAGAAAAATATTCCTATTAACAAGAGATCTATATAGCAATATAGGTATATGGTGTGGTTGCCCAACTCCGATATTCAGTTGCTAATTTTTATAAACAAAAGCTAATTGAGTAAAATGTCCAGACACATGTCCACTATTTTTAAGCAAAGAACGTGCCCTGAGAGATTTGTGAGAATCCATCAGTACCCATTAACCTGGCGCCCCCCTTGTCGGTACAAATTTCCATTTCTTGAAATTGTATGGCATCAAGTCAGCACGGGTTAACATAATCCAATCGCAATAATATTTATTGGGTTAGTCTATCAGGCCAAATATAAAAAAATTAGAGGGTATGTGCTCGAAAAAAATAACTGATATTTTTGGAACACCCTAATATATATACATAACCAATATCACTTAACATATGCTATTACGAAGACAGTGTTTAACTTGGTACAAAAGGTTACAGAGATAACATAATATACAGGATTAGAGTCAATACTGACTTTAAAGGTAAACCCAATCAAAACGTAGAGGAACTGATTTAATTGAAAATGATATGGAAGGAGAAGAAATAACTTGGTCTAAGTTCCATAGAAAATTAATTAAAGATGACTGGTTTCGACTATGGTCTATTCATCTTCAGGTACAGACACAGGAGTTGTTCAAGTGTTTATTCAAAACAGAGTTAAGGGGAGAGGTAGGGATGAAGGGGTGGTGAAGGGTTGAGGGATAGGAGGAATTCCCTATGTAATAAGTAAAGATGGTGGTGGAGGTTGGCTCTCTTAACATACACGGACTGCGATTCTCAGCGTAACCAGATATTTTCCACTGCTTTGACGGCTCTGTGGGCTGCATTTGATGATGATTTCATAGTGATGTTGATGAATCTTAGGATGTAACCTCTCCTCATGCTTTCACCATTGAAGAAGATGTTGAGGGAAGCAATGCTTTGTAATCACTGGCGCACTGAGTGAGCCGGCACAACTTATTGTGTTATGCCATGGGGCGCGAGTGCTCGACGGTTTAGTGTAGAATGCACCAAAAATTATGCATCCCCGTCTGGTGATTTCACACCAAAATGTTTGTCCCAAATACAGATGCAAATGAGAGAAGGAGAGGATTCTTTTGTGTTCCAAGTCTTGAGGACAATAGACAAATTGATTTAAAGTTGATTTTGATAAAGGCTTCACTAGCAAAGCTCTAGTGTTTTGCAAGCAATATATTTTTAATAGGCTGAAAAGGAAAGACTATCGAATTCCTTATTTTAGCTAATTTTTAAAGTTTACTCTATCCTTTGTTGTAAATTGTGCAGTAATTTCACATTGTATAAATAAAATGTATGTAAAAGAACACATTGGTTAGGGGGCATTCATTAATTACATAGGGTGATTTTTGCGATTCACCCCTCCCTCCTCCCTAGTGAAATATCCTGATATTTGGCTCAACCCCCTCCTCTAATCTCACGTGAGATTGTTCAAATTGCCTGTTTTCATGGTAAATATGTTAATCTATGCTTCATTCTATTGGACTAATTAAAAAAACGTAATTTATTTAATTACTTTTATTTAGGACTAGTTGAGACAAGTATTTAAGACTGAGATTGTAAACTAAAATCACAATGAAAAAATTAACACCCCAAAAAGACATCACTTCAAGAGTTTCAACAAGGTACCCTCATGTCCATTACATCCTTTCGCCTGCTTTTGCAGGATGTTAAAAAATACATTGTTGAGTACATGATCAATGTAACCAGGGCAGCCTGGAAAATCTCTTTTCCAGGTGAGAGGATGATTGTATGACTATTAGAGTGGATTGAAAAAAATTTTTTTCCAAATCAGTCAATGGCTACTGCTCCAAGTCTGTGGTTGGCAGTCTTTATAACCCATAAAGGATTTTAACTCGATCGAAATATGACCTGAGGCTGCGAATTTTAAAATTTTTATGAAAAATTTCAAATTTCTGCATGTTTTTTCTGATGGTTTCTCAATGTTTCTGAAGTGATTTAATGGCAAAGAAGTATATATACATATTGCTTGGTTGTTGAGTAATATTAAAGATTTAGTAAGTTTGAATCTAAGAAAATGTTTTCCGAGTTTGCCAAAATTCATCAAAACATACAAATAATTCATAAATCTAAGCTAGTTGTTTGTTAGAGAGTAAGGTGTGTTGTTTTGTCTTTTCTTCTGATAGAAATGTAATACCCAGCAAAAGCGTAACACCCAAATTATAGATATAATTTTCTTTATAAATCAAATACTACCTTTTGTGAAAACATTTACCTCAAATTTTCCAAATTTTGGTAGGATACATTGAAAATGAAAAAAAATTCTAGTTTGATTCAAACAAATATATTTTAGGATAAAGATATGTGCCTTGCGAAAAAACTGTCACTAGGAGAGATGTGTGTGTAGGAGGTAGGGGTCTTTTTGAACCACCCTTAGGGGAACTTCCTTGTGAGATGAAATGGAATGGTGACTCATTGCTCACTTCACCTGACACCTTAATCCTCAGTCAGTAGCACAGTTGTATTATGTAAAACACAGATGGTTTTTTGGGTCCTGTTTCTATCTGGGTTGTCCCTTTAACATCATGCCCTGGTCTTTTCCATTATTTCACTTACTTATAATTTGTAAAGGTGTCAACAGCTCCTTCTAAGTCTTAAACCGACTGCAAAAGCGAGTAAATCTGTGAAGAGATGACTGTTGTAACACATCGACACACCACCCCTTGGGTAAGTGTTACGTTGGTGAACTCTAATTTTGCTTATTATAACATTTACATGGAATTTTAGACTTATTTCATCTTAAACTTTATTTAAAGCATTTCAATTTTGGAAGGAATTGACACCTAGCTTTTAAGGTAACTTCTGAACGCAGGTAAAGAAATTAAGGTGAAAAATTATACTAAAAGTTGTTTTTTCCCTAAATTATTCCTCTTAAATTATATTATTACCTTAAGTTAAGTACTCAGAAATAATAGTAAGTCCAATTAATTTTACACTTTTAGCTGAAAATCAATCTATGTCTAGTAATCAATCTATGTCTCTATGTCAAACCCTTGTAATACCTATTTTGAATTAAATTGAATTTGATTAAAAGATTTATCAAAAGAACTTAATATGAAGAAAGGGTTTTCACGTTATGTACACCAACAAAGTCAAAACTCAAACAACATCCAATGAATTATTAATATGATATTATTTTCCAGTGAAAGTTAAAAGAATTATCAAAAAATGCAATGCTCATCACTTTCGACAAACCTGACCCATTATCAATATTCATAATGCTCTCGTCAATATGCAAATTTGGTTCAATTTCTTGTCCCTGAAGGAAATATACAGCAATGTGAATATATCAAATTCAGAAAATTACATTTTATTGTCAAAAAGCTATTAAATATTTTATTCACCACAATATCGATTGCCTCTCTTTTTAACTCTTTGGGCATCTGCCACTCTTCAATATCAATTCCTTCATTAGCTGGAACCTAGAAAAAAATTAAAATTTCCACTAAGTTCTCAATAAAATTTTAATTTTGTAACTGTGAAATGCTCATTAGCCATTTAAACACCAATAGGAGCGTAATATATAAATCAAACTAGTTTATAACCTATAAATTTAAAATTTATAAACTGGTAAATAATAACATATAAGTTTAACAACAACAGAGGCATCTATAAGTATTGTAATTCTCTGCCACATTGGCTGAATATACAGCATTTAGGAATACAGCGAATGCGATATTCATCCCTTATATCGATTCGAACTTCAAAACTTTTCCTTGATAATATGCTTTTTCATAAACTTACCGAATCTGCAAAATCAAATTCCGTGGACATGTCATCATTCTTTCTATTGCTTAAATTTCCCATAGAAAGCTAAAAGTAAATTAAAGTACAACAAATTATCGGAATGTACTGGAAGTGCGCGGGAATACATATCAAAACTGTGTTGTTAGTGATGTCAGCCAGAAGGCATGACCTTCGAAGGATCATTGTCTTGTAGTTGTTTACTTGTTACCATAGTGTGTTTAGAGAGTTACAGTAAATAACATGATATAATAGTACACTTGTCTCATTACTTAACTCTATTCATACAATTAATCAAATGTACAACAAATTAAAATCCTACAAGTGAGTCATCTTTCAATTTTAGGTTCCACATCAACAATGCCATATACTCAGCAATAAGGTCAACACCAAATGTAAATACCTTCTCTTCGAACCTTTTTATACGATCTAAATATCAATTTAATGCCTTGTTAACATTGGAATCAATAAACATACCTCTTGTGCAGAATCTAATTCAATAGGCCTTTCATCACTCTCACGGCTGTCACAACCTTCGGTGGAAGCCTAAACGTAAGATATAGTTAAACAATTATTATTATATCAATGCACGTAAGGAAGAACAGCAAAACATAAAAACTCTTTCAATTAAAGCTATTATCGTACTTACGTGTGTTAATTTGCTCAACAATTTTACAATTTCTACTCTCGCAAAATGGACATTTCTCTTGTACCCTTCGAATTCCAACATCTTCCACATACACGGAGCACATATTTGAGTTAAAAGACCGTCGTCGGGGGTTACCTAAAGGACAGAAAGGATAATGCATCGACACACAAATACCAACAAACGGAACAGCAAACTTAGCGATATAAAATAACCAAACCACTATGAATAATATTAATATTCTATAAAAACATTAATAAAAGCAAATACATTTTTAAATCGAATCAGTTCTTGGATGGAAATTAAGGAACTGCATTGTTTGCGCGAAGCAAAACGATCAAATAATACCTAACGTATATATCATTTATAAATGCCATATCCTGGCCTATGTTATATACATATCCTTATAATCAATAACAATTAACACTGCCTACAAGTTTTAATGCGGAGCAACGATATGTAAAGTATGTATAAGTAAACAGTAAAGATATAAAAGTCACAATGTGCCTACTTCTAAGTCATAAACGTAATTCAAAACACGGTAAATCAGATCCCCTGATGTAGTATGGCTGGAGTAGATATCATGTAGTGTGAAACTTTCCTTCAAGCAAAGCCTACAAAGATCTGAAGTTATGTCGCTCATCTTCGGAAAGGATTACAGTTTAGACGCTTCAAAACCTATGTATTGTATAAGATTTAAGAGCAATCAAGGTTACTGTCTTCGTTATATCACCGGTAAGGATATAAACAGTACGAGTATAGATGAGATGATTAACGGTAGGGGGACCAATGAACCTCTAGTTCTTGGTGTAGCCGCATCAATAGAAGATATGTTGCCGTGGATTGGTTTTCACGGACTAAAGAATATGTCCCGATTATATTCCTAGATTTATGTATACTAAATAGACCAATAAAATATATTAAGAAACGAACAAAAAAGGTAGCTATTCAGTTGCTATGTCTTTCAGATTTCTCAGCTACGTTCTATTCTTCTTATGATTTCGGTTTGTGATAAACTATACCTCTTTCTATGTTTAAACATCCCCTGCTAATCAATATCCATCCAAGAGATGTGCCCCTTGCTAAGGGAAAATTCAGGTATAACTTGCTTACAAGAAGAACACCCATCTTACCGAAGCAGAGGTATATGAGTAAGTTTTACAAATAGCATTCCCGTAATTTTCGAATCACTTGCAGTATTAATATTAATCATTCTTTAATCTTGAAACATGAGAGTTTGTAGCACTGCGACTAAAATTCACGGATACAACCTTATAATAAATTATATGGAAAAGAATACGTTAAAACTAATACCTACGATATCTTACAATACTTCAAAACCAAACATAAAAACAAATCCAAAATTATCCGCCAAAGGTGACATTGTGAATGAACAGATTTAAATATAACTTCAAAGTATTCTAAATGTTTTTATTTATATAGTTACATGAAAAAGCTCTCAGTTAATAATTAGTAATTAGATAATTTGCACACTACATGACACAATTCGTGACAGAACCTGGAACTGCTTGCTCATTGGATGAGCTGTTCGCCCATCAGCTCTTTCTTGGTCTTACTGAGCGTACGTTACTTGTTTGATGTTTTCGTGAGATTGTAAGATTTACCTCAATGAAAACCAAGCGTTGATCAATTCTTCTCATTACTCATCTATTATATAGAGTATATTGTACGTTTCATATATTTCCTTTTGGGGTAAATTTCTAGTTTCACGCAGTCAGCCTTTTTTATTTTCTCATGTGGTTTTTACGGTTTTGATTTATTATTCCTATAAGTTGTGCTCTACGTTTAGCAGCAATCTTTAGAACCCTAACCATTAATGAGATACAATAGTGTTTTGGATATTACTCCTTTGTTTACTTATACTCAAGCATTATGTCTCGCAAAAGCAATGCCTTGGAGTAGAACTTTCATCTAAGTTGTTGTCCTGATTGTTTACACGGTCGACTTTTAATGTCGTTGTTTAGTTACCGATCGAGTTGATTGATGTTGCAAAACTCGGCGCTACGTTTGTTCGTTTTTACTTGACTATTATTTTCATTTCTAATAATTAGATACCCGACGATGTCCTACCGCCCAAAATATGTGCTCCTTGTGCGTGGAAAATGCTCCTATGCCACACGTTCTAGAAAAATGTGCATTTTGCTGAGGCTGAGATCGTGACATTTCTGGGAGAAACTATGCCTGTGACGGGGTATTTCTAGTGTGAAAAAACTTAAAAGGCAAACACTGTGACACTAGAAATATACCCTTAGTTCTTTTGAAATTCTTATTATCATTTGGCCCATGAATTTGGGTCAGCATTGCAGATGATCAATTAAGTCGTATGGTATCCAGTTAACTGATGAGAGGATATTCAGCTGGTATGTATATTGTAGCACTTAACATGTTTGTTAATAGTTATGTTTATTTCATCATAAATTACTCTACAATGTATATATTCCTAAATTAATAAAGTCCTTTGGTTTTTTTCAAATCCCCACAAGGTTTAGTTCCTAACTAGCACTTGCTATTTCTAGATTTTTCCTATATGTGAACGATATCTTGGACTCGGTGAGTGAAACTCCATTAATAGGGTATTTGAAGTGCTTAAAAGTTAATTGATAGCTTGGAAATCGGTGATTACCATATTGACTATTATGAAGATCACTTGGGTTAAGGTTAGTGCAATGAAGAGAATAAAATAACTGTCTACTTCATGGCTTCATTTGTTTAAGTTGTTTATTTTTGTTGAATTGTTAGAAATTTTCTTTGTTGAGTTGTTTGTTGTTGCTGTATTAGAGCAGACATATTGAAATCAATAGGTAGTTAGGTTTTGTGTTTTTAACACATAAGTTGTCATGTTTATCCATCCCAATTATTCCATGTCTTAAGATGAGTAATTAACACATTTTAAATAGATGACAATAATGGCATTAAAATTCCTTTCATAATTTCCCAACTTTATAGAGAAGGCTGTGGAGTAGAAAATTTTGTTATTTGTATGAGGAAATTTGTTGTTGTCCTTTGTTGATTTCTTACTATCGTTTTGAAACAAATCTAATAGAAAAGATATCTATAATTGTATTAGTTAGTTTGAATGGTTCAATGGTTGATCTTTGAATTTAACTTGCATTGCTTGAGGAAGATTTTCCTGTTGCCCGAATTTGAGCACAAGGATACTTATGGTAGTGAAATATTGATATCTAATATGCAATTACCCCTATAGTGAATCCCTCAATTTTGAAATTCCATTAACTGGAAGTCTGTGCGTGATTTTCAGAATTAAGTATCAGTGGTATTAGTAGAAAATTAGTAAGAAGTATCTTTGTAACACTCAGTGACTGATTTCATGGAGGTTGGATTTCCACTTATTCATTATGTGCTTCATAAAGTTAGTGTTGGAACTGTTGCTGTCTTCAAATCAGTTAAGTGTTGGTCAGCTAGTAAGACCTTGATTCGAATAAATGGATAGGTATTCTTAATTTTTTACGAGTAAAATGTTGCTTGCAGTCTGCAAGCATGATAATAACACAAATTTCAAGTTGACGTCAAATCAAGAGAGTCATTATTTTTTAGGTATTTCCCAGCAAAGTAGAAAGTTGAAATTCGTGGGTTCGCTGGAAGCCAGCGTCCTAGTGTCAAACGAAGGATAATCTTTGAAGATGTCTTTATAGTTTCCTCAGCATATGCACGGTTTACAGAGATCCCTCAAATTCCAACATTCTTCTATTCCGGGAAGTGCCTCAAAAATATTTTCCAAAAATCCAGGCATGTATCTTTATCGAAAAAATCTGGACTTTGGGGCCTTGTGGCAACGAACCCATGATACTGAGTTTCAAAGTCGCCTTTTTTCTGGCAGTAACATGTTATGGCAAATATGTCGTAAAAATAGGTCCTGGGTTTGACACCAGGCATCTTCAAAATTAGTAACTGACACAATTTTCAATTTTTTTTTAATCGCTACCTAATAATATTGAAACAAAAAAAATGGCAACAAAGATCATAAATACATTTCATATGCTTGCAGTATGCAAGCAACTTTTCACTTGTGTATATATATATATATATATATATATATATAGTTACAGAATTTATGTAAGTAAATTGTGGTGCATAAACTTTACAATATCAAAGATTTTAGGATGAAGAGAACACTAATTAATTTGGGGTACCTTTTCCGCAAGAGATTAAATGCCGTACATAGTCGAAAGGTTAAGCGTGGAAATTCATGTTAGCAATGCTCTTTTTATGCATTTATTGTGCAATCAGGAAATGAGGGAATGATTTTGATTTGAACTTACTTTTATTGGTGATACAGGGAACATAAAAAATATTTCCTAAACATAAACTTTGAGATGCAAATTCCTACCATGGGCGCAATACCTCAAACCCCAATTTTAATTCTTATAACTGTATTTCATAAAGTAAAGTCCCTTACAATAAAAAGTTACCACTTACAGCAGCAAAACATCGAACAGACACCACGTTTTGAGCGTTGGAGCCTCCAGAAAAGAGAGAGAGAATATAACGATATGGAACATAGATGCTATGCAGATCCAAGTTGAGGCTTAGGAAGGATATGTTTTTGTTATTTTTATTAAAATCACTTACTTAAATCAACTTTGAGTGGCGTTAACATGAAAGAGTAATATTATACCAAAACAAAGACTGAATGCATTATTTTGTTGGTTTAAAAGTCGTTTCTTTGATATTGTTTTATAATAGATTTTTTCCCTCTAGTATTATGTCCTAGGGGACTGCCTTGGGGATTTCCTCCCTCTATCTTTCTTTGGGATGAGTTGTAGCTATTGTGTACAAATTCTAAGCGACAAATTCAGAAAAGAGATTTTCTGCAGTTTGTGTTCGCAAGACTCAGAAAGCTGATGATTATAAATACATTTTATATGCTTGCAATATGCAAGCAACTTTTACCCGAATATTTTAAAAAGCATTGGTGACATAGGACACCCTTGTATAACCCTAGTACATTTATGTTGGACCTTTTCATTTCTAACTTTACGTTTTCCAATTTCCCTTTCTTGAGCATTGTCCTAACATTCCATGTCCCCACCCTCGTTTCCATCTTCTCTCTTCTTTTGTTGTCATTCCCTGTGTAAGGGTTTCGTGGAATGACGACCGAGATGTTCTTACTCCCATCACTGCCGGGCATGACACTCATCCTAGAAGGCTGAGTCCGTTTGCCAGTACCAATATCATTCTGGTTGTGCATCATTACATTATTATTATTAAACATTATTGTTTTTTACCATGACACCAACACTTATTATAGCCACCCCACTGGGGAACAGATGCCTTGCAGCTGCCTCACTGAGGTACAGACGCTGCGTGGACTACATTTTGTCAGGCCCCTACCTATTGATCTTTCTGGCATGGAGGACCCTACCAGGAACTATGTTCCAGCCAGTCTAGCTCTTTAGGTTATAAGAGCATGCAAGTTCTTCCACCACAACAAGGTTGTAGTCCAGGGGAGGGAGTCTTAACATACTTTTTATATAAAGCGAGACTTTCCTATAATGTATTTTAAATGACAGATACTTGCATCGTCCTAGAATAGAACCCAGGATGTTTTCTGTAAAAGTTTCGCTCAGAATTTGATTAAATGTAGGAAATAAAGGCAAAATAGAGGAAAAAAAATTGAATTCTGCTAAAATTTTCAGTTTTTGTTGCTTTTTTCGCTCATAATTTGATTAAATGTACGAAATAAAGGCAAAATAATGGAAAAAAATTGAATTTTCGCTAAAATTATCTGTATTCGTTGTTTTTTTCGGTAATTTCGTCAAAGAATGAGGAAAAAAAACGAGTAAATAGAGGAAAAAAATAAAAATTTCAATAAAATTATCCATTTTCGTCCCTTTTTTCGGTATTTTCGTCAAAATATGAGGAAAAAAACGAGTAAATACAGGAAAAAAATAGAAATTTCGCAAAAATTATCCGTTTTCGTCCCTTTTTTCGGTAATTTCGTCATAAAATGAGGAAAAAAACGAGTAAATAGAGGAAAAAAATAGAAATTTCGCTAAAATTATCCGTTTTCGTCACTTTTTTCGGTAATTTCGTCATAAAATGAGGAAAAAAAAGAGTAAATAGAAGAAAAAATAGAAATATCGCTAAAATTATCCATTTTCGTCCTTTTTTTCGGTAATTTCGTCATAAAATGAGAAAAAAAAAATCGCTAAAATTATCAGTTTCCGTCCCTTTTTTCGGTAATTTCGTCATAAAATGAGGAAAAAAACGAGTAAATACAGGAAAAAAATAGAAATTTTTGTAAAATTATCCATTTTCATCCCTTATTTTGGTAATTTCGTCAAAATATGAGGAAAAAAAAACGAGTAAATACAGGAAAAAAATAGAAATTTCGCTAAAATTATCCGTTTTCGTCCCTTTTTTTATGTAACTTCGTCATAAAATGAGGAAAAAAAACGAGTAAATAGAGGAAAAAAATAAAAATTTCACTAAAATTATTCGTGTTCGTCCCTTTTTTCGGTAATTTCGTCATAAAATGAGGAAAAAAAACGAGTAAATAGAGAAAAAATAGATATTTCGGTAAAATTATCCATTTTCGTCCCTTTTTTCGGTAATTTAGTCATATAATGAGAGAAAATCGAGTAAATAGAGGAAAAAATTGAAATTTCGCTAAAACTATCCGTTTTCGTCACTTTTTTCGGTAATTTCGTCATAAAATGAGAAAAAAAAACGAGTAAATAGAGAAAAAAAATAGGAATTTCATAAAATTATCCGTTTTCGGCCCTTTTTTCTGTAATTTCGTCATAAAATGAGGAAAAAAAATAGAAATTTCGCCAAAATTATCCGCTTTCGTCCCTTTTTTCGTTAATTTCGTCATGAATGAGGAAAAAAAACGAGTAAATAGAGGAAAAATAGAAATTTCGCAAAAATTATCCGTTTTCGTCCATTTTTTCGGTAATTTCGACATAAAATGAGAAAAAAAACGAGTAAATAGAGGAAAAAATAGAAATTTTGGTAAAACTATCCGCTTTCGTCCTTTTTATCGGTAATTTCGTCACAAAATGAAGAAAAAAAAACGACTAAATAGAGGAAAAAATAGAAATTTCGCTAAAATTATCCGTTTTCGTCTCTTTTTTCGGTAATTTCGACATAAAGTGTGGAAAAAAACGAGCAAATAGAGGAAAAAGTAGAAATTCGTCTAAAATTATCCATTTTCGTCCCTTATTTCGGTAATTTCGTCATAAAATGATTGAAAAAAAGGAGTAAATTGAGGAAAAAAATGAAATTTCGCTAAAATTATCCGTTTTCGTCCCTTTTTTCGGTAATTTCATGATAAATTGAGGAAGAAAACGAGTAAATAGAAAAAAAACAGAAATTTCGCTAAAATTATCCGTTTTCGGAAATTTCGTGATAAAATTAGAAAAAAAAACGAGTAAGTAGAGGAAAAAATAGAAATGTCGGTAAAATTATCCATTTTCGTCCCTTTTTTCGGTAATTTAGTCATTAAATGAGAAAAAATCGAGTAAAAAGAGGAAAAAATAGAAATTTCGCTAAAACTATCCGTTTTCGTCCCTTTTTTCGGTAATTTCGTCATAAAATGAGGAAAAAAAACGAGTAAATAGAGGAAAAAAATAGGAATTTCATAAAATTATCCATTTTCGTCCCTTTTTTCGGTAATTTCGTCATAAAATGAGGAAAATAAACGAGTAAATAGAGGAAAAAATAGAAATTTCGCTAAAATTATCCGTTTTTTCCCTTTTTTCGGTAATTTCGTCATAAAATGAGAAAAAAAAAATTCGCTAAAATTATCAGTTTTCGTCCCTTTTTGCGGTAATTTCGTCAAAAAATGAGGAAAAGAAACGAGTAAATACAGGAAAAAATAGGAATTTCGCCAAAATTATCCGTTTTCGTCCCTTTTTTCGGTAATTTCGTCATAAAATGAGAAAAAAAAATCGCTAAAATTATCAGTTTCCGTCCCTTTTTTCGGTAATTTCGTCATAAAATGAGGAAAAAAATGAGTAAATACAGGAAAAAAATAGAAATTTTTGTAAAATTATCCATTTTCATCCCTTATTTTGGTAATTTCGTCAAAATATGAGGAAAAAAAACGAGTAAATACAGGAAAAAATTGAAATTTCGCTAAAATTATCCGTTTTCGTCCCTTTTTTTATGTAATTTCGTCATAAAATGAGGAAAAAAAACGAGTAAATAGAGGAAAAAAATAAAAATTTCACTAAAATTATTCGTGTTCGTCCCTTTTTTCGGTAATTTCGTCATAAAATGAGGAAAAAAAAAATTCGCTTAAATTTTTCGTTTTCGTCCCTTTTTCTGAAATTTCCTCAAAAATGAGGAAAAAAAAACGAGTTAATAGAGAAAAAAATAGATATTTCGGTAAAATTATCCATTTTCGTCCCTTTTTTCGGTAATTTAGTCATATAATGAGAGAAAATCGAGTAAATAGAGGAAAAAATTGAAATTTCGCTAAAACTATCCGTTTTCGTCACTTTTTTCGGTAATTTTGTCATAAAATGAGAAAAAAAACGAGTAAATAGAGAAAAAAATAGGAATTTCGCAAAAATTATCCGTTTTCGTCCATTTTTCGTCTCTTTTTTCTGTAATTTCGTCATAAAATGAGGAAAAAAAATAGAAATTTCGCCAAAATTATCCGCTTTCGTCCCTTTTTTCGGTAATTTCGTCATGAATGAGGAAAAAAAACGAGTAAATAGAGGAAAAATAAAAACTTCGCAAAAATTATCCGTTTTCGTCCAATTTTTAGGTAATTTCGACATAAAATGAGAAAAAAAAACGAGTAAATAGAGGAAAAAATAGAAATTTTGGTAAAACTATCCGCTTTCGTCCTTTTTATCGGTAATGTCGTCACAAAAAGAAGAATAAAAAACGACTAAATAGAGGAAAAAATAGAAATTTCGCTAAAATTATCCGTTTTCGTCTCTTTTTTCGGTAATTTCGACATAAAGTGAGGAAAAAAACGAGCAAATAGAGGAAAAAGTAGAAATTACGCTAAAATTATCCATTTTCGTCCCTTATTTCGGTAATTTCGTCATAAAATGATTGAAAAAAAGGAGTAAATTGAGGAAAAAAATGAAATTTCGCTAAAATTATCCGTTTTCGTCCCTTTTTTCGGTAATTTCGTGATAAAATGAGGAAGAAAACGAGTAAATAGAAAAAAAAACAGAAATTTCGCTAAAATTATCCGTTTTCGGAAATTTCGTGATAAAATTAGAAAAAAAACGAGAAAATAGAGGAAAAAATAGAAATTTCGCTAAAATTATCCGTTTTCGTCCCTTTTTCGCTAATAACGTTATAAAATGATGAAAAAAAGAACGAGTAAATTGAGAAAAAAATAGAAATCTCGCTAAAATTATCCGTTTTCGTCCCTTTTTTCGGTTATTTCGTCATAAAATGAGGAAAAAAAAACGAGTAATTAGAGGAAAAAATAGAAATTTCGCTAAAATTATTCGTTTTCGTCCCTTTTTTTGGAAATTTCGTAATAAAATGAGGAAAAAAAACGAGTAAATAGAGGAAAAAATAGAAATTACGCTAAAATTATCCATTTTCGTCCCTTATTTCGGTAATTTCGTCATAAAATGAGGAAAAAAAAGGAGTAAATTGAGAAAAAAAAAAAAAATTCGCTAAAATTATCCGTTTTCGTTCCTTTTTTCGGTAATTTCGTAATAAAATGATGAAAACAACGAGTAAATAGAGGATAAAATAGAAATTTCGCTAAAATTGTCCGTTTTCGTCCCTTTTTTCGGTAATTTCGTCATAAAATGATGAAAAAAAACGAGTAAATAGAGGAAAAAATAAAAATTTCGCTAATATTATCCGTTTTTGTCCCTTTTTTTGGTAATTTTGTCATAAAATGAGGAAAAAGAACGAGGGAATAGGGAAAAAATTTAAATTTCGCTAAAATTATCCGTCTTAGTCCCTTTTTTTGATAATTTCGTCATTAAATGAGGAAAAAAACGAGTAAATTAAGGAAAAAATAGAAATTTCGCTAAAATTATCCTTTTTCGTCCCTTTATTCGCTCATAAAATTCAATAAATGTTGGGAATAAAGGCAAATTGAGGAAAAAAATTAAATTTTCACTAAATTTATCAGTTTTCGTTCCTTTTTTCGCTCATAATTTGATTAATTGTAGGAAATAAAGGCAAAATAGAGTAAAAAATTGAATTATCATTAAAATTATCACTTTTCGTTGCTTTTTTCGCTCATAGTTTGAAAAAATGTAGAAAAAAAGGCAAAATAGAGGACAAAAATTGAATTTTCGCTAAAATTATCAGTTTTCGTTGCATTTTTCGCTCAGAATTTGATTAAATGTAGGAAATAAAGGCAAAATATAGGAAAAAATTGAATTCTGCTAAAAGTTTCAGTTTTTGTTGCTTTTTTCGCTCATAATTTGATTAAATGTACGAAATAAAGGCAAAATAGAGAAAAAAAATAGAATTTTCGGTAAAATTATTGGTTTTCGTTGCTTTTCTCGCTCATAATTTGATTAAATGTAGGAAATAAAGGCGAAATACGGGAAAAAATTGAATTTTTCTAAAATTATCCGTTTTCGTAGCTTTTTTCGCTCTTAATTTGATTAAATGTAGAAAATAATGGCAAAATTGAGGAAAAAAATTAATTTTCGCGAAAAGAATCTGTTTTCCTAGATTTTTCATTCATAATTTGATTAAATGTGGGAAATAATGGCAAAATAGAGGAAAAAAGTTGAATTTTCGCTAAAATTATCCGTTTTCGTCCCATTTTTAGGTAAATTCGTCATAAAATGAGGAAAAAAAACGAGTAGATTGAGGAAAAAAATAAAAATTTCGCTATTATTATCTGTTTCGTCCCTTTTTTCGGTAATTTCCTCATAAAAGGAGGAGAAAAAACTCGTAAATAGTGGAAAAAATAGAAGTTTCGCTAAAATTATCCGTTTTCGTCCCTTTTTTCGGGAATTTCGTCATAAAATGAGGAAAAAAGAAATGCCTTAAAATTTTCCGTTTTTGTCCCTTTCTTGGAAATATCAATAAAAAATGAGGGAAAAAAACGAGTAAATAGAGGAAAAAAAAGATTTCGGTAAAATTATCCATTTTTGTCCCTTTTTTCGGTAATTTAGTCATAAAATGAGAAAAAAATCGAGTAAATAGTGGAAAAAATAGAAATTTCGCTAAAACTATCCGTTTTCATCCCTTTTTTAGGTAATTTCGTCATAAAATGAGGAAAAAAAACGAGTAGATTGAGGAAACAAATTAAAATTTCGCTATTATTATCTGTTTCGTCCCTTTTTTCGGTAATTTCGTCATAAAATGAGGAAAAAAAACGAGTAAATAGAGAAAAAAAATAGGAATTTCATAAAATTATCCATTTTCGTCTCTTTTTTCGGTAATTTCGTCATATAATTAGGAAAAAAAACGAGTAAATAGAGAAAAAAAAATAGGAATTTCATAAAATTATCCATTTTCGTCTCTTTTTTCGGTAATTTCGCCATAAAATAAGGAAAAAAAACGAGTAAATAGAGAAAAAAAATAGGAATTTCATAAAATTATCCATTTCCGTCTCTTTTTTCGGTAATTTCGTCATAAAATGAGGAAAAAAAACGAGTAAATAAAGGAGAAAATAGAAATTTCGCTAAAATTATCCGTTTTCGGCCCTTTTTTCTGTAATTTCGTCATTAAATGAGGAAAAAATAATAGAAATTTCGCTAATCTTATCCGCTTTCGTACCTTTTTTCGGTAATTTCCTCATGAAAGGAGGAAAAAAACTCGTAAATAGTGGAAAAAATAGAAGTTTCGCTAAAATTATCCGTTTTTCGTCCCTTTTTTCCGTAATTTCGTCATAAAATGAGGAAAAAAAAAGAGTAAATAGGGGAAAAAAATAGGAATTTCATAAAATTATCCATTTTCGTCCCTTTTTTCGGTAATTTCGTCATAAAATGAGAAAAAAAAAATCGCTTAAATTATCAGTTTTCGTCCCTTTTTTCGGTAATTTCGTCAAAAACTGAGGAAAAAAAAACGAGTAAATAGAGGAAAAAAATAAAAATTTCACTAAAAGTATCCATTTTCGTCCTTTTTTTCGGTAATTTCGTCATAAAATGAGGAAAAAAACGAGTAAATAGAAGAAAAAATAGAAATATCGCTAAAATTATCCATTTTCGTCCTTTTTTTCGGTAATTTCGTCATAAAATGAGAAAAAAAAAATCGCTAAAATTATCAGTTTCCGTCCCTTTTTTCGGTAATTTCGTCATAAAATGAGGAAAAAAACGAGTAAATACAGGAAAAAAATAGAAATTTTTGTAAAATTATCCATTTTCATCCCTTATTTTGGTAATTTCGTCAAAACATGAGGAAAAAAAAACGAGTAAATACAGGAAAAAAATAGAAATTTCGCTAAAATTATCCGTTTTCGTCCCTTTTTTTATGTAACTTCGTCATAAAATGAGGAAAAAAAACGAGTAAATAGAGGAAAAAAATAAAAATTTCACTAAAATTATTCGTGTTCGTCCCTTTTTTCGGTAATTTCGTCATAAAATGAGGAAAAAAAAAATTCGCTTAAATTTTTCGTTTTCGTCCCTTTTTCTGAAATTTCCTCAAAAATGAGGAAAAAAAACGAGTAAATAGAGAAAAAATAGATATTTCGGTAAAAATTATCCATTTTCGTCCCTTTTTTCGGTAATTTAGTCATATAATGAGAGAAAATCGAGTAAATAGAGGAAAAAATTGAAATTTCGCTAAAACTATCCGTTTTCGTCACTTTTTTCGGTAATTTCGTCATAAAATGAGAAAAAAAACGAGTAAATAGAGAAAAAAAATAGGAATTTCATAAAATTATCCGTTTTCGTCTCTTTTTTCGGTAATTTCGTCATAAAATGAGGAAAATAAACGAGTAAATAGAGGAAAAAATAGAAATTTCGCTAAAATTATCCGTTTTCGGCCCTTTTTTCTGTAATTTCTTCATAAAATGAGGAAAAAAAATAGAAATTTCGCCAAAATTATCCGCTTTCGTCCCTTTTTTCGTTGATTTCGTCATGAATGAGGAAAAAAAACGAGTAAATAGAGGAAAAATAGAAATTTCGTAAAAATTATCCGTTTTCGTCCATTTTTTCGGTAATTTCGACATAAAATGAGAAAAAAAACGAGTAAATAGAGGAAAAAATAGAAATTTTGGTAAAACTATCCGCTTTCGTCCTTTTTATCGGTAATTTCGTCACAAAATGAAGAAAAAAAAACGACTAAATAGAGGAAAAAATAGAAATTTCGCTAAAATTATCCGTTTTCGTCTCTTTTTTCGGTAATTTCGACATAAAGTGTGGAAAAAAACGAGCAAATAGAGGAAAAAGTAGAAATTACGCTAAAATTATCCATTTTCGTCCCTTATTTCGGTAATTTCGTCATAAAATGATTGAAAAAAAGGAGTAAATTGAGGAAAAAAATGAAATTTCGCTAAAATTATCCGTTTTCGTCCCTTTTTTCGGTAATTTCGTGATAAATTGAGGAAGAAAACGAGTAAATAGAAAAAAAACAGAAATTTCGCTAAAATTATCCGTTTTCGGAAATTTCGTGATAAAATTAGAAAAAAAACGAGAAAATAGAGGAAAAAATAGAAATTTCGCTAAAATTATCCGTTTTCGGAAATTTCGTGATAAAATTAGAAAAAAAAACGAGTAAATAGAGGAAAAAATAGAAATGTCGGTAAAATTATCCATTTTCGTCCCTTTTTTCGGTAATTTAGTCATTAAATGAGAAGAAATCGAGTAAAAAGAGGAAAAAATAGAAATTTCGCTAAAACTATCCGTTTTCGTCCCTTTTTTCGGTAATTTCGTCATAAAATGAGGAAAAAAAACGAGTAAATAGAGGAAAAAAATAGGAATTTCATAAAATTATCCATTTTCGTCCCTTTTTTCGGTAATTTCGTCATAAAATGAGGAAAATAAACGAGTAAATAGAGGAAAAAATAGAAATTTCGCTAAAATTATCCGTTTTTTCCCTTTTTTCGGTAATTTCGTCATAAAATGAGAAAAAAAAAATTCGCTAAAATTATCAGTTTTCGTCCCTTTTTGCGGTAATTTCGTCAAAAAATGAGGGAAAGAAACGAGTAAATACAGGAAAAAATAGGAATTTCGCTAAAATTATCCGTTTTCGTCCCTTTTTTCGGTAATTTCGTCATAAAATGAGAAAAAAAAATCGCTAAAATTATCAGTTTCCGTCCCTTTTTTCGGTAATTTCGTCATAAAATGAGGAAAAAAACGAGTAAATACAGGAAAAAAATAGAAATTTTTGTAAAATTATCCATTTTCATCCCTTATTTTGGTAATTTCGTCAAAATATGAGGAAAAAAAACGAGTAAATACAGGAAAAAAATAGAAATTTCGCTAAAATTATCCGTTTTCGTCCCTTTTTTTATGTAATTTCGTCATAAAATGAGGAAAAAAAAACGAGTAAATAGAGGAAAAAAATAAAAATTTCACTAAAATTATTCGTGTTCGTCCCTTTTTTCGGTAATTTCGTCATAAAATGAGGAAAAAAAAAATTCGCTTAAATTTTTCGTTTTCGTCCCTTTTTCTGAAATTTCCTCAAAAATGAGGAAAAAAAACGAGTAAATAGAGAAAAAAATAGATATTTCGGTAAAATTATCCATTTTCGTCCCTTTTTTCGGTAATTTAGTCATATAATGAGAGAAAATCGAGTAAATAGAGGAAAAAATTGAAATTTCGCTAAAACTATCCGTTTTCGTCACTTTTTTCGGTAATTTTGTCATAAAATGAGAAAAAAAAACGAGTAAATAGAGAAAAAAATAGGAATTTCGCAAAAATTATCCGTTTTCGTCCATTTTTCGTCTCTTTTTTCTGTAATTTCGTCATAAAATGAGGAAAAAAAATAGAAATTTCGCCAAAATTATCCGCTTTCGTCCCTTTTTTCGGTAATTTCGTCATGAATGAGGAAAAAAAAACGAGTAAATAGAGGAAAAATAAAAATTTCGCAAAAATTATCCGTTTTCGTCCAATTTTTAGGTAATTTCGACATAAAATGAGAAAAAAAAAACGAGTAAATAGAGGAAAAAATAGAAATTTTGGTAAAACTATCCGCTTTCGTCCTTTTTATCGGTAATGTCGTCACAAAATGAAGAAAAAAAAACGACTAAATAGAGGAAAAAATAGAAATTTCGCTAAAATTATCCGTTTTCGTCTCTTTTTTCGGTAATTTCGAAATAAAGTGAGGAAAAAAACGAGCAAATAGAGGAAAAAGTAGAAATTACGCTAAAATTATCAATTTTCGTCCCTTATTTCGGTAATTTTGTCATAAAATGATTGAAAAAAAGGAGTAAATTGAGGAAAAAAATGAAATTTCGCTAAAATTATCCGTTTTCGTCCCTTTTTTCGGTAATATCGTTATAAAATGATGAAAAAAAGAACGAGTAAATTGAGAAAAAAATAGAAATCTCGCTAAAATTATCCGTTTTCGTCCCTTTTTTCGGTAATTTCGTCATAAAATGAGGAAAAAAAACGAGTAATTAGAGGAAAAAATAGAAATTTCGCTAAAATTATTCGTTTTCGTCCCTTTTTTTGGAAATTTCGTAATAAAATGAGGAAAAAAAACGAGTAAATAGAGGAAAAAATAGAAACTACGCTAAAATTATCCATTTTCGTCCCTTATTTCGGTAATTTCGTCATAAAATGATTGAAAAAAAGGAGTAAATTGAGGAAAAAAATGAAATTTCGCTAAAATTATCCGTTTTCGTCCCTTTTTTCGGTAATTTCGTGATAAAATGAGGAAGAAAACAAGTAAATAGAAAAAAAAACAGAAATTTCGCTAAAATTATCCGTTTTCGGAAATTTCGTGATAAAATTAGAAAAAAAACGAGTAAATTAATGAAAAAATAGAAATTTCGCTAAAATTATCCTTTTTCGTCCCTTTATTCGGTAATTTCGTCATAAAATGAGGAAAAAAATCGAGTAAATTGAAAACAAAATTAATATTTCGCTATAATTATCCCATTTCGTCCCTTTTTCGTTAATTTCGTCATAAAATGACGCAAAAAAATGAGTAAATTGAAGAAAAAATAGAAATTTCGCTATAATTATCCCTTATCGTCCCTTTTTTCGCTCATAAAATTCAATAAATGTTGGGAATAAAGGCAAATTGAGGAAAAAAATTAAATTTTCACTAAATTTATCAGTTTTCGTTCCTTTTTTCGCTCATAATTTGATTAATTGTAGGAAATAAAGGCAAAATAGAGTAAAAAATTGTATTATCATTAAAATTATCACTTTTCGTTGCTTTTTTCGCTCATAGTTTGAAAAAATGTAGAAAAAAAGGCAAAATAGAGGACAAAAATTGAATTTTCGCTAAAATTATCAGTTTTCGTTGCATTTTTCGCTCAGAATTTGATTAAATGTAGGAAATAAAGGCAAAATATAGGAAAAAATTGAATTCTGCTAAAATTTTCAGTTTTTGTTGCTTTTTTCGCTCATAATTTGATTAAATGTACGAAATAAAGGCAAAATAGAGAAAAAAAATAGAATTTTCGGTAAAATTATTGGTTTTCGTTGCTTTTCTCGCTCATAATTTGATTAAATGTAGGAAATAAAGGCGAAATACGGGAAAAAATTGAATTTTTCTAAAATTATCCGTTTTCGTAGCTTTTTTCGCTCTTAATTTGATTAAATGTAGAAAATAATGGCAAAATTGAGGAAAAAAATTAATTTTCGCGAAAAGAATCTGTTTTCCTAGATTTTTCATTCATAATTTGATTAAATGTGGGAAATAATGGCAAAATAGAGGAAAAAAGTTGAATTTTCGCTAAAATTATCCGTTTTCGTCCCATTTTTAGGTAAATTCGTCATAAAATGAGGAAAAAAAACGAGTAGATTGAGGAAAAAAATAAAAATTTCGCTATTATTATCTGTTTCGTCCCTTTTTTCGGTAATTTCCTCATAAAAGGAGGAGAAAAAACTCGTAAATAGTGGAAAAAATAGAAGTTTCGCTAAAATTATCCGTTTTCGTCCCTTTTTTCGGGAATTTCGTCATAAAATGAGGAAAAAAGAAATGCCTTAAAATTTTCCGTTTTTGTCCCTTTCTTGGAAATATCAATAAAAAATGAGGGAAAAAAACGAGTAAATAGAGGAAAAAATAGATTTCGGTAAAATTATCCATTTTTGTCCCTTTTTTCGGTAATTTAGTCATAAAATGAGAAAAAATCGAGTAAATAGTGGAAAAAATAGAAATTTCGCTAAAACTATCCGTTTTCATCCCTTTTTTAGGTAATTTCGTCATAAAATGAGGAAAAAAAACGAGTAGATTGAGGAAACAAATTACAATTTCGCTATTATTATCTGTTTCGTCCCTTTTTTCGGTAATTTCGTCATAAAATGAGGAAAAAAAACGAGTAAATAGAGAAAAAAAAATAGGAATTTCATAAAATTATCCATTTTCGTCTCTTTTTTCGGTAATTTCGCCATAAAATTAGGAAAAAAAACGAGTAAATAGAGAAAAAAAATAGGAATTTCATAAAATTATCCATTTCCGTCTCTTTTTTCGGTAATTTCGTCATAAAATGAGGAAAAAAAACGAGTAAATAAAGGAGAAAATAGAAATTTCGCTAAAATTATCCGTTTTCGGCCCTTTTTTCTGTAATTTCGTCATTAAATGAGGAAAAAATAATAGAAATTTCGCTAATCTTATCCGCTTTCGTCCCTTTTTTAGGTAATTTCGTCATAAAATGAGGAAAAAAAACGTGTAAATATAGGAAAAAAATGAAATTTCGCTAAAATTATCCGTTTTCGTCCCTTTTTTCGGTAATTTCGTCATAAATAAGGAAAAAAAAACGAGTTAATGGAGGAAAAAATAGATTTCGGTAAAATTATCCATTTTTGTCCCTTTTTTCGGTAATTTAGTCATAAAATGAGAAAAAATCGAGTAAATAGTGGAAAAAATAGAAATTTCGCTAAAACTATCCGTTTTCATCCCTTTTTTAGGTAATTTCGTCATAAAATGAGGAAAAAAAACGAGTAGATTGAGGAAACAAATTAAAATTTCGCTATTATTATCTGTTTCGTCCCTTTTTTCGGTAATTTCGTCATATAATTAGGAAAAAAAACGAGTAAATAGAGAAAAAAAATAGGAATTTCATAAAATTATCCATTTTCGTCTCTTTTTTCGGTAATTTCGCCATAAAATGAGGAAAAAAAACGAGTAAATAGAGAAAAAAAATAGGAATTTCATAAAATTATCCATTTCCGTCTCTTTTTTCGGTAATTTCGTCATAAAATGAGGAAAAAAAACGAGTAAATAAAGGAGAAAATAGAAATTTCGCTAAAATTATCCGTTTTCGGCCCTTTTTTCTGTAATTTCGTCATTAAATGAGGAAAAAATAATAGAAATTTCGCTAATCTTATCCGCTTTCGTCCCTTTTTTAGGTAATTTCGTCATAAAATGAGGAAAATAAACGTGTAAATATAGGAAAAAAATGAAATTTCGCTAAAATTATCCGTTTTCGTCTCTTTTTTCGGTAATTTCGTCATAAATAAGGAAAAAAAAACGAGTTAATAGAGGAAAAAAATAGAAATTTTGATAAAGATTAGCCTTTTTCGTCCCTTTTTTCGGTAATTTAGTCATAAAATGAGGAAAAAAAACGAGTAAATAGAGAAAAAAAATAGATATTTCGCTAAAATTATCCGTTTTCGTCCTTTTTTTCTGTAATTTCGTCATAAAATGAGGAAAAAAAATAAAAATTTCGCTAAAATTATCCGTTTTCGTCCCTGTTTTCCATAATTTCGTAATAAAGTGATGAAAACAACGAGTAAATAGGGGATAAAATAGAAATTTCGCTAAAATTATCCGTTTTCGTCCCTTTTTTCGGTAATTTCGTCATAAAATGAGGGAAAAAAACGAGTAAATAGAGGAAAAAATAGAAATTTTCCTAAAATTATCCGTTTTTATCTCTTTTTTCGGTAATTTTGTCATAAAATGACAAGAAAGAACGAGGAAATAGAGAAAAAATTTAAATTTCGCTAAAATTATTCGTGTTCGTCCCTTTTTTTGGTAATTTCGTCATAAATGAGGAAAAAAAAAATTCGCTTAAATTTTTCGTTTTCGTCCCTTTTTCTGTAATTTCCTCAAAAATGAGGAAAAAAAACGAGTAAATAGAGAAAAAAATAGATATTTCGGTAAAATTATCCATTTTCGTCCCTTTTTTCGGTAATTTAGTCATATAATGAGAGAAAATCGAGTAAATAGAGGAAAAAATTGAAATTTCGCTAAAACTATCCGTTTTCGTCACTTTTTTCGGTAATTTCGTCATAAAATGAGAAAAAAAACGAGTAATAGAGAAAAAAAATAGGAATTTCATAAAATTATCCGTTTTCGTCTCTTTTTTCGGTAATTTCGTCATAAAATGAGGAAAATAATTGAGTAAATAGAGGAAAAAATAGAAATTTCGCTAAAATTATCCGTTTTCGGCCCTTTTTTCTGTAATTTCGTCATAAAATGAGGAAAAAAAATAGAAATTTCGCCAAAATTATCCGCTTTCGTCCCTTTTTTCGGTAATTCCGTCATGAATGAGGAAAAAAAACGAGTAAATAGAGGAAAAATAGAAATTTCGCAAAAATTATCCGTTGTCGTCCATTTTTTCGTTAATTTCGACATAAAATTAGAAAAAAAACGAGTAAATAGAGGAAAAAATAGAAATTTTGGTAAAACTATCCGCTTTCGTCCTTTTTATGGGTAATTTCGTCACAAAATGAAGAAAAAAAAACGACTAAATAGAGGAAAAAATAGAAATTTCGCTAAAATTATCCGTTTTCGTCTCTTTTTTCGGTAATTTCGTCATAAAATGATTGAAAAAAAGGAGTAAATTGAGGAAAAAAATGAAATTTCGCTAAAATTATCCGTTTTCGTCCCTTTTTTCGGTAATTTCGTCATAAAATGAGGAAAAAAAACTAGTAAATAGAGGAGAAAAATAGGAATTTCATTAAATTATCCATTTTCGTCCCTTTTTTCGGTAATTTCGTCATAAAATGAGGAAAATAAACGAGTAAATAGAGGAAAAAATAGAAATTTCGCTAAAATTATCCGTTTTTTCCCTTTTTTCGGTAATTTCGTCATAAAATTAGAAAAAAAAAATTCGCTAAAATTATCAGTTTTCGTCCCTTTTTGCGGTAATTTCGTCAAAAAATGAGGAAAAGAAACGAGTAAATATAGGAAAAAATAGGAATTTCGCTAAAATTATCCGTTTTCGTCCCTTTTTTCGTTAATTTCGTCATAAAATGAGAAAAAAAAATCGCTAAAATTATCAGTTTCCGTCCCTTTTTTCGGTAATTTCGTCATAAAATGAGGAAAAAAACGAGAAAATACAGGAAAAAAATAGAAATTTTTGTAAAATTATCCATTTTCATCCCTTATTTTGGTAATTTCGTCAAAATATGAGGAAAAAAAACGAGTAAATACAGGAAAAAAATAGAAATTTCGCTAAAATTATCCGTTTTCGTCCCTTTTTTATGTAATTTCGTCATAAAATGAGGAAAAAAACGAGTAAATAGAGAAAAAAATAGATATTTTGGTAAAATTATCCATTTTCGTCCCTTTTTTCGGTAATTTAGTCTTATAATGAGAGAAAATCGAGTAAATAGAGGAAAAAATTGAAATTTCCTTAAAACTATCCGTTTTCGTCACTTTTTTCGGTAATTTCGTCATAAAATGAGAAAAAAAAACGAGTAAATAGAGAAAAAAATAGGAATTTCGCAAAAATTATCCGTTTTCGTCCATTTTTCGTCTCTTTTTTCTGTAATTTCGTCATAAAATGAGGAAAAAAAATAGAAATTTCGCCAAAATTATCCGCTATCGTCCCTTTTTTCGGTAATTTCGTCATGAATGAGGAAAAAACACGAGTAAATAGAGGAAAAATAAAAATTTCGCAAAAATTATCCGTTTTCGTCCAATTTTTAGGTAATTTCGACATAAAATGAGAAAAAAAAAACGAGTAAATAGAGGAAAAAATAGAAATTTTGGTAAAACTATCCGCTTTCGTCCTTTTTATCGGTAATGTCGTCACAAAATGAAGAAAAAAAAACGACTAAATAGAGGAAAAAGTAGAAATTACGCTAAAATTATCCATTTTCGTCCCTTATTTCGGTAATTTCGTCATAAAATGATTGAAAAAAAGGAGTAAATTGAGGAAAAAAATGAAATTTCGCTAAAATTATCCGTTTTCGTCCCTTTTTTCGGTAATTTCGTGATAAAATGAGGAAGAAAACGAGTAAATAGAAAAAAACAGAAATTTCGCTAAAATTATCCGTTTTCGGAAATTTCGTGATAAAATTAGAAAAAAAACGAGAAAATAGAGGAAAAAATAGAAATTTCGCTAAAATTATCCGTTTTCGTCCCTTTTTTCGGTAATATCGTTATAAAATGATGAAAAAAGGAACGAGTAAATTGAGAAAAAAATAGAAATCTCGCTAAAATTATCCGTTTTCGTCCCTTTTTTCGGTAATTTCGTCATAAAATGAGGAAAAAAAACGAGTAATTAGAGGAAAAAATAGAAATTTCGCTAAAATTATTCGTTTTCGTCCCTTTTTTCGATAATTTCGTGATAAAATGATGAAGAAAAACGAGTAAATTGAGGAAAAAAATAAAAATTTCGCTAAAATTATCCGTTTTCGTCCCTTTTTTCGGTAATTTCGTCATAAAATGAGGAAAAAAAGAGCAAATTGGTGAAAAAATAGAAATTTCTTTAAAATTATCCGTTTTCGTCCCTTTTTTCGGTAATTTAATGTTAGAATGATGATGAAAAACGAGTAAATTGAGGAAAAAATAAAAATTTCGCTTAAATTATCCGTTTTCGTCCCTTTATTCGGTATTTTCGTCATTAAATGTGGAAAAAAATCGAGTAAATAGAGGAAAAAAATAGAAATTTCGTTGAAATTATCCGTTTTCGTCCCTTTTTTCGGTAATTTCTTGATAAAATGAGGAAAAATATCGAGTAAATAGAGGAAAAAAATATATTTTCGCAAAAACTATCCGTTTTCGTCCCTTTTTTCGGTAATTTCGTGATAAAATGATGAAGAAAAACGACTAAATTGAGGAAAAAAATAAAAATTTCGCTAAAATTATCCGTTTTCGTCCCTTTTTTCGGTAATTTCGTCATAAAATTAGGAAAAAAACGAGCAAATTGGGGAAAAAATAGAAATTTCTCTAAAATTATCCGTTTTCGTCCCTTTTTTTGGTAATTTCGTCATAAAATGAGGAAAAAAACGAGTAAATAGAGAAAAAAAATAGATATTACGCAAAAATTATCCTTTTTCGTCCATTTTTTTGTAATTTCCTTATAAATTGATGAAGAAAAACGACTAAATAGAGGAAAAAAATAGAAATTTCGTTAAAATTATCCGTTTTCGTCCCTTTTTTCGGTAAAATCGTCATTAAATGAAGAAAAAAAACGAGAAAATAGAGGAAAAAAATAGAAATTTCGCTAAAATTATCCGTTTTCGTCCCTTTTTTCGGTAATTTCGTCATGAAATGAGGAAAAAAAACGAGTAAATAGAGGAAAAAAATAAAAATTTCGATAAATTATCCGTTCTCGTCCCTATTTTCGGTAATTTCGACATAAAATGAGGAATAAAAACGAGTAAATAGAGGAAAAAATAGAAATTTCGCTAAAATTATCCGTTATCGACCCATTTTTCGGTAATTTCGTGATAAAATGATGAAGAAAAACGAGTAAATTGAGGAAAAAAATAAAAATTTCGCTAAAATTATCCGTTTTCGTCCATTTTTTAGGTAATTTCATGATAAAATGATGAAGAAAAATAGTAAATTGAGGAAAAAAATAAAAATTTCGCTAAAATTATCCGTTTTCGTCCCTTTATTCGGTAATTTCGTCATAAAATGTGGAAAAAAATCGAGTAAATAGAGGAAAAAAATAGAAATTTCTTTAAAATTATCCGTTTTCGTCCCTTTTTTCGGTAATTTAATGTTAGAATGATGATGAAAAACGAGTAAATTGAGGAAAAAATAAAAATTTCGCTTAAATTATCCGTTTTCGTCCCTTTATTCGGTATTTTCGTCATTAAATGTGGAAAAAAATCGAGTAAATAGAGGAAAAAAATAGAAATTTCGTTGAAATTATCCGTTTTCGTCCCTTTTTTCGGTAATTTCTTGATAAAATGAGGAAAAATATCGAGTAAATAGAGGAAAAAAATATATTTTCGCAAAAACTATCCGTTTTCGTCCCTTTTTTCGGTAATTTCGTGATAAAATGATGAAGAAAAACGACTAAATTGAGGAAAAAAATAAAAATTTCGCTAAAATTATCCGTTTTCGTCCCTTTTTTCGGTAATTTCGTCATAAAATGAGGAAAAAAACGAGCAAATTGGGGAAAAAATAGAAATTTCTCTAAAATTATCCGTTTTCGTCCCTTTTTTTGGTAATTTCGTCATAAAATGAGGAAAAAAACGAGTAAATAGAGAAAAAAAAATAGATATTACGCAAAAATTATCCTTTTTCGTCCATTTTTTTGTAATTTCCTTATAAATTGATGAAGAAAAACGACTAAATAGAGGAAAAAAATAGAAATTTCGTTAAAATTATCCGTTTTCGTCCCTTTTTTCGGTAAAATCGTCATTAAATGAAGAAAAAAAACGAGAAAATAGAGGAAAAAAATAGAAATTTCGCTAAAATTATCCGTTTTCGTCCCTTTTTTCGGTAATTTCGTCATGAAATGAGGAATAAAAACGAGTAAATAGAGGAAAAAATAGAAATTTCGCTAAAATTATCCGTTATCGACCCATTTTTCGGTAATTTCGTGATAAAATGATGAAGAAAAACGAGTAAATTGAGGAAAAAAATAAAAATTTCGCTAAAATTATCCGTTTTCGTCCATTTTTTTGGTAATTTCGTCATAAAATGAGGAAAAAAACGAGTAAATAGAGAAAAAAAAATAGATATTACGCAAAAATTATCCTTTTTCGTCCATTTTTTTGTAATTTCCTTATAAATTGATGAAGAAAAACGACTAAATAGAGGAAAAAAATAGAAATTTCGTTAAAATTATCCGTTTTCGTCCCTTTTTTCGGTAAAATCGACATTAAATGAAGAAAAAAAACGAGAAAATAGAGGAAAAAAATAGAAATTTCGCTAAAATTATCCGTTTTCGTCCCTTTTTTCGGTAATTTCGTCATGAAATGAGGAAAAAAAACGAGTAAATAGAGGAAAAAAATAAAAATTTCGATAAATTATCCGTTCTCGTCCCTATTTTCGGTAATTTCGACATAAAATGAGGAATAAAAACGAGTAAATAGAGGAAAAAATAGAAATTTCGCTAAAATTATCCGTTATCGACCCATTTTTCGGTAATTTCGTGATAAAATGATGAAGAAAAACGAGTAAATTGAGGAAAAAAATAAAAATTTCGCTAAAATTATCCGTTTTCGTCCATTTTTTAGGTAATTTCATGATAAAATGATGAAGAAAAATAGTAAATTGAGGAAAAAAATAAAAATTTCGCTAAAATTATCCGTTTTCGTCCCTTTATTCGGTAATTTCGTCATAAAATGTGGAAAAAAATCGAGTAAATAGAGGAAAAAAATAGAAATTTCTTTAAAATTATCCGTTTTCGTCCCTTTTTTCGGTAATTTAATGTTAGAATGATGATGAAAAACGAGTAAATTGAGGAAAAAATAAAAATTTCGCTTAAATTATCCGTTTTCGTCCCTTTATTCGGTATTTTCGTCATTAAATGTGGAAAAAAATCGAGTAAATAGAGGAAAAAAATAGAAATTTCGTTGAAATTATCCGTTTTCGTCCCTTTTTTCGGTAATTTCTTGATAAAATGAGGAAAAATATCGAGTATATAGAGGAAAAAAATATATTTTCGCAAAAACTATCCGTTCTCGTCCCTTTTTTCGGTAATTTCGTGATAAAATGATGAAGAAAAACGACTAAATTGAGGAAAAAAATAAAAATTTCGCTAAAATTATCCGTTTTCGTCCCTTTTTTCGGTAATTTCGTCATAAAATGAGGAAAAAAACGAGCAAATTGGGGAAAAAATAGAAATTTCTCTAAAATTATCCGTTTTCGTCCCTTTTTTTGGTAATTTCGTCATAAAATGAGGAAAAAAACGAGTAAATAGAGAAAAAAAAATAGATATTACGCAAAAATTATCCTTTTTCGTCCATTTTTTTGTAATTTCCTTATAAATTGATGAAGAAAAACGACTAAATAGAGGAAAAAAATAGAAATTTCGTTAAAATTATCCGTTTTCGTCCCTTTTTTCGGTAAAATCGTCATTAAATGAAGAAAAACAACGAGAAAATAGAGGAAAAAAATAGAAATTTCGCTAAAATTATCCGTTTTCATCCCTTTTTTCGGTAATTTCGTCATGAAATGAGGAAAAAAAACGAGTAAATAGAGGAAAAAAATAAAAATTTCGATAAATTATCCGTTCTCGTCCCTATTTTCGGTAATTTCGACATAAAATGAGGAATAAAAACGAGTAAATAGAGGAAAAAATAGAAATTTCGCTAAAATTATCCGTTATCGACCCATTTTTCGGTAATTTCGTGATAAAATGATGAAGAAAAACGAGTAAATTGAGGAAAAAAATAAAAATTTCGCTAAAATTATCCGTTTCGTCCATTTTTTCGGTAATTTCGTCATAAAATGAAGAAAAAAGTCGAGTAAATAGAGGAAATAATTAAAAATTTCGCTAAAATTATCCATTTTCGTCCATTCTTTAGGTAATTTCATGATAAAATGATGAAGAAAAATAGTAAATTGAGGAAAAAAATAAAAATTTCGCTAAAATTATCCGTTTTCGTCCCTTTATTCGGTAATTTCGTCATAAAATGTGGAGAAAAATCGAGTAAATAGAGGAAAAAAATAGAAATTTCTTTAAAATTATCCGTTTTCGTCCCTTTTTTCGGTAATTTAATGTTAGAATGATGATGAAAAACGAGTAAATTGAGGAAAAAATAAAAATTTCGCTAAAATTATCCGTTTTCGTCCCTTTATTCGGTAATTTCTTAATAAAATGTGGAAAAAAATCGAGTAAATAAAGGAAAAAAATAGAAATTTCGATAAATTATCCCTTTTCGTCCCTTTTTTCGGTAATTTCGTGATAAAATGATGAAGAAAAACGAGTAAATTGAGGAAAAAAATAAAAATTTCGCTCAAATTATCCGTTTTCGTCCCTTTTTTCGGTAATTTCGTCATAAAAAGAAGAAAAAAAACGAGCAAATAGAGGAAAAAATTAGAAATTTCGCTAAAATTATCCGTTTTCGTCCCTTTTTTCGGTAAATTCGTCATGAAATGAAAAAAAAACGAGTAAATAGAGGAAAAAAATAAAAATTTCGATAAAATTATCCGTTTTCGTCTCTTTTTTCGGTAATTTCGTCATAAAATAAAGAAAAAAAAAGAAGGATATAGAGGAAAAAAATAAAAATTTCGATAAAATTATCCGTTTTCGTCAATTTTTTAGCGTAAACGAGTAAATAGAGGAAAAAAATAAAAATTTCGCTTAAATTATCCGTTATCGTCCCTTTTTTGGTAATTTTGTTACAAAATGAGGAAAAAAACGAGTAAATTGAGGAAAAAAATAGTAATTTCGTTAAAATTATCCGTTTTCGTCCCTTTTTTCGGTAAAATCGTCATAAAATGATGAAAAAAAACGAGAAAATAGAGGAAAAAAATTGAAATTTCGCTTAAACTATCCGTTTTCGTCCCTTTTTTCGGTAATTTCGTCATGAAATGAGGAAAAAAAACGAGTAAATAGAGGAAAAAAATGAAAATTTCGATAAAGTTATCCGTTCTCGTCCCTTTTTTCGGTAATTTCGACATAAAATTAGGAAAAAAAACGAGTAAATAGAGGAAAAAATAGAAATTTCGCTAAAATTATCCGTTTTCGTCCCTTTTTTCGGTAATTTTGTCATAAAATGTGGAAAAAAATCGAGTAAATAGAGGAAAAAAATAGAAATTTCGTTAAAATTATCCGTTTTCGTCCCTTTTTTCGGTAATTTCGACATAAAATGAAGAAAAAAACGAGCAAATAGAGGAAAAAAATAGATATTTCGCTAAAATTATCCGTTTTCCTCCCTTTTTTAGGTAATTTCGTGATAAAATGATGAAGAAAAACGAGTAAATTGAGGAAAAAAATAAAAATTTCGCTAAAATTATCCGTTTTCGTCCCTTTTTTCGGTAATTTCGTCATAAAATGAGGAAAAAAACGAGCAAATTGGGGAAAAAATAGAAATTTCGTTAAAATTATCCGTTTTCGTCCCTTTTTTTGGTAATTTCGTCATAAAATGAGGAAAAAAAACGAGTAAATAGAGGAAAAAAATAGATATTTCGCAAAAATAATCCTTTTTCGTCCAATTTTTAGGCAATTTCCATATAAATTGATGAAGAAAAACGAGTAAATTGAGGAAAAAAATAAAAATTTCGCTAAAATTATCCGTTTTCGTCCCTTTTTTCGGTAATTTCGTCATAAAATGAGGAAAAAAATCGAGTAAATAGAGGAAGAAAATAAAAATTTCGCTAAAATTATCCGTTTTCGTCCCTTTTTTCGGTAATTTCGTCATAAAATGTGGAAAAAAATCGAGTAAATAGAGGAAAAAAATAGAAATTTCTTTAAATTATCCGTTTTCGTCCATTTTTTCGGTAAAATCGTCATAAAATGAAGAAAAAAAACGAGAAAATAGAGGAAAAAAATAGAAATTTCGCTAAAATTATCCGTTTTCGTCCCTTTTTTCGGTAATTTCGTCATGAAATGAGGGAAAAAAACGAGTAAATAGAGGAAAAAAATGAAAATTTCGATAAAATTATCCGTTCTCGTCGTTTTTTTCGGTAATTTCGACATAAAATTAGGAAAAAAAACGAGTAAATAGAGGAAAAAATAGAAATTTCGATAAAATTATCCGTTTTCGTCCCTTTATTCGGTAATTTCGACATAAAATGAAGAAAAAAACGAGCAAATAGAGGAAAAAAATAGATATTTTGCTAAAATTATCCGTTTTCGTCCATTTTTTTGGTAATTTCATGATAAAATGATGAAGAAAAAATAGGAAATTGAGGAAAACAATAAAAATTTCGCTAAAATTATCCGTTTTCGTCCCTTTTTTCGGTAATTTCGTCATATAATGAGGAAAAAAAACTAGCAAATTGGGGAAAAAATAGAAATTTCGCTAAATTTATCCGTTTTCGTCCCTTTTGTCGGTCATTTCTAGATAAAATGAGGAAAAAAATCGAGTAAATAGAAAAATAAAATATATTTTCGCTAAAATTATCCGTTTTCGTCCCTTTTTAGGTAATTTCGTGATAAAATGATGAAGAAAAACGAGTAAATTGAGGAAAAAAATAAAAATTTCGCTAAAATTATCCGTTTTCGTCCCTTTTTTCGGTAATTTCGTCATAAAATGTGGAAAAAAACGAGCAAATTGGGGAAAAAATAGAAATTTCGTTAAAATTATCCGTTTTCGTCCCTATTTTCGGTAATTTCGACATAAAATGAGGAAAAAAAACGAGCAAATAGAGGAAAAAAATAGAAATTTCGCTATAATTATCCGTTTTCGTCCATTTTTTCGGTAATTTAATGTTAGAATGATGAAGAAAAACGAGTAAATTGAGGAAAAAAATAAAAATTTCGCTAAAATTATCCGTTTTCGTCCCTTTTTTCGGTAATTTCGTCATAAAATGAGGAAAAAAATCGAGTAAATAGAGGAAGAAAATAAAAATTTCGCTAAAATTATCCGTTTTCGACCCTTTTTTCGGTAATTTCGTCATGAAATGAGGAAAAAAAACGAGTAAATAGTGGAAAAAAATGAAAATTTCGATAAAATTATCCGTTCTCGTCCCTTTTTTCGGTAATTTCGACATAAAATTAGGAAAAAAAACGAGTAAATAGAGGAAAAAATAGAAATTTCGCTAAAATTATCCGTTTTCGTCCCTTTTTTCGTTAATTTCGTCATAAAATGTGGAAAAAAATTGAGTAAATAGAGGAAAAAAATAAAAATTTCGATAAAATTATCCCTTCTCGTCCCTTTTTTCGGTAATTTCGACATAAAATGAAGAAAAAAACGAGCAATAGAGGAAAAAAATAGACATTTCGCTAAAATTATCCGTTTTCGTCCATTTTTTCGGTAATTTCATGATAAAATGATGAAGAAAAAATAGTAAATTGAGGAAAAAAATAAAAATTTCGCTAAAATTATCCGTTTTCGTCCCTTTATTCGGTAATTTCGTCATAAAATGAGGAAAAAAATCGAGTAAATAGAGGAAAAAATTAAAAATTTCGCTAAAATTATCCATTTTCGTCCATTTTTTAGGTAATTTCATGATAAAATGATGAAGAAAAAATAGTAAATTGAGGAAAAAAATAAAAATTTCGCTAAAATTATCCGTTTTCGTCCCTTTATTCGGTAATTTCGTCATAAAATGTGGAAAAAAATCGAGTAAATAGAGGAAAAAAATAGAAATTTCTTTAAAATTATCCGTTTTCGTCCCTTTTTTCGGTAATTTAATGTTAGAATGATGATGAAAAACGAGTAAATTGAGGAAAAAATAAAAATTTCGCTTAAATTATCCGTTTTCGTCCCTTTATTCGGTATTTTCGTCATAAAATGTGGAAAAAAATCGAGTAAATAGAGGAAAAAAATAGAAATTTTGTTAAAATTATCCGATTTCGTCCTTTTTTTCGGTAATTTCTTGATAAAATGAAGAAAAAAATCGAGTAAATAGAGGAAAAAAAAAATATTTTCGCTAAAATTATCCGTTTTCGTCCCTTTTTTCGGTAATTTCGTGATAAAATGATGAAGAAAAACGTGTAAATTGAGGAAAAATATAAAAATTTCGCTAAAATTATCCGTTTTCGTCCCTTTTTTTACTAATTTCGTCATAAAATGAGGAAAAAAACGAGCAAATTGGGGAAAAAATAGAAATTTCGCTAAAATTACCCGTTTTCGTCCCTTTTTTTGGTAATTTCGTCATAAAATGAGGAAAAAAAACGAGTAAATAGAGGAAAAAAAATAGATATTTCGCAAAAATTATCCTTTTTTGTCCATTTTTTTGTAATTTCCTTATAAATTGATGAAGAAAAACGAGTAAATTGAGGAAAAAAATAAAAATTTCGCTAAAATTATCCGTTTTCGTCCCTTTTTTCGGTAATTTCGTCATAAAATGAGGAAAAAAATCGAGTAAATAGAGGAAGAAAATAAAAATTTCGCTAAAATTATCCGTTTTCGTCCCTTTTTTCGGTAATTACGTCATAAAATGTGGAAAAAAATCGACTAAATAGAGGAAAAAAATAGAAATTTCGTTAAAATTATCCGTTTTCGTCCCTTTTTTCGGTAATTTCGTCATGAAATGAGGAAAAAAAACGAGTAAATAGAGGAAAAAAATAAAAATTTCGATAAATTATCCGTTCTCGTCCCTATTTTCGGTAATTTCGACATAAAATGAGGAAAAAAAACGAGCAAATAGAGGAAAAAAATAGAAATTTCGCTATAATTATCCGTTTTCGTCCATTTTTTCGGTAATTTAATGTTAGAATGATGATGAAAAACGAGTAAATTGAGGAAAAAATAAAAATTTCGCTAAAATTATCCGTTTTCGTCCCTTTATTCGGTAATTTCTTCATAAAATGTGGAAAAAAATCGAGTAAATAAAAAAAAAATAGAAATTTCGATAAATTATCCCTTTTCGTCCCTTTTTTTGGTAATTTCGTGATAAAATGATGAAGAAAAACGAGTAAATTGAGGAAAAAAATAAAAATTTCGCTAAAATTATCCGTTTTCGTCCCTTTATTCGGTAATTTCGTCATAAAATGAAGAAAAAAACGAGCAAATAGAGGAAAAAATTAGAAATTTCGCTAAAATTATCCGTTTTCGTCCCTTTTTTCGGTAAATTCGTCATGAAATGAAAAAAAAAAACGAGTAAATAGAGGAAAAAAATAAAAATTTCGATAAAATTATGCGTTTTCGTCCCTTTTTTCGGTAATTTCGTCATAAAATAAAGAAAAAAAACTAGCAAATAGAGGAAAAAAATAAAAATTTTGATAAAATTATCCGTTTTCGTCAATTTTTTAGAGTAAACGAGTAAATAGAGGAAAAATATAGTAATTTCGCTTAAATTATCCGTTTTCGTCCCTTTTTTCGGTAATTTCGTCATAATATGAGGAAAAAAACGAGTAAATAGAGGAAAAAAATAAAAATTTCGATAAAATAATCCGTTCTCGTCCCTTTTTTCGGTAATTTCGACATAAAATGAGGAAAAAAAACGAGTAAATAGAGGAAAAAATAGAAATTTCGCTAAAATTATCCGTTATCGTCCCTTTTTTCGGTAATTTCGTGATAAAATGATGAAGAAAAACGAGTAAATTGAGGAAAAAAATAAAAATTTCTCAAAAATTATCCTTTTTCGTCCTTTTTTTCGGTAATTTCGTCATAAAATGAAGAAAAAAAAAACGAGCAAATAGAGGAAAAAAATAGAAATTTCGCTAAAATTAACCGTTTTCGTCCATTTTTTCGGTAATTTCATGATAAAATGATGAAGAAAAATAGTAAATTTAGGAAAAAAATAAAAATTTCGCTAAAATTATCCGTTTTCGTCCCTTTATTGGGTAATTTCTTCATAAAATGAGGAAAAATATCGAGTAAATAGAGGAAAAAATTAAAAATTTCGCTAAAATTATCCATTTTCGTCCATTTTTTAGGTAATTTCATGATAAAATGATGAAGAAAAAATAGTAAATTGGGGAAAAAAATAAAAATTTCGCTAAAATTATCCGTTTTCGTCCCTTTATTCGGTAATTTCGTCATAAAATGCGGAAAAAAATCGAGTAAATAGAGGAAAAAAATAGAAATTTCTTTAAAATTATCCGTTTTCGTCCCTTTTTTCGTTAATTTAATGTTAGAATGATGATGAAAAACGAGTAAATTGAGGAATAAAATAAGAATTTCGCTTAAATTATCCGTTTTCGTCCCTTTATTCGGTAATTTCGTGATAAAATGATGAAGAAAAACGAGTAAATTGAGGAAAAAAATAGAAATTTCGATAAATTATCCGATTTCGTCCCTTTTTTCGGTAATTTCGTGATAAAATGATGAAGAAAAACGAGTAAATTGAGGAAAAAAATAAAAATTTCGCTAAAATTATCCGTTTTCGTCCCTTTTTTCGGTAATTTCGTCATAAAATAAAGAAAAAAAAACGAGCAAATAGAGGAAAAAAATAAAAATTTCGATAAAATTATCCATTTTCGTCCCTTTTTTAGAGTAAACGAGTAAATAGAGGAAAAAAATAAAAATTTCA
This sequence comes from Sympetrum striolatum, assembly GCA_947579665.1. Classification (NCBI taxonomy): domain Eukaryota; kingdom Metazoa; phylum Arthropoda; class Insecta; order Odonata; family Libellulidae; genus Sympetrum; species Sympetrum striolatum. Next base: position 156,142 of record CANPUZ010000004.1, read on the forward strand.
CTTAAATTATCCGTTATCGTCCCTTTTTTCGGTAATTTCGTCATAAAATGCGGAAAAAAATCGAGTAAATAGAGGAAAAAAATAGAAATTTCTTTAAAATTATCCGTTTTCGTCCCTTTTTTCGTTAATTTAATGTTAGAATGATGATGAAAAACGAGTAAATTGAGGAATAAAATAAAAATTTCGCTTAAATTATCCGTTTTCGTCCCTTTATTCGGTAATTTCGTGATAAAATGATGAAGAAAAACGAGTAAATTGAGGAAAAAAATAGAAATTTCGATAAATTATCCGATTTCGTCCCTTTTTTCGGTAATTTCGTGATAAAATGATGAAGAAAAACGAGTAAATTGAGGAAAAAAATAAAAATTTTGCTAAAATTATCCGTTTTCGTCCCTTTTTTCGGTAATTTCGTCATAAAATAAAGAAAAAAAACGAGCAAATAGAGGAAAAAAATAAAAATTTCGATAAAATTTGTCATTTTCGTCCCTTTTTTAGAGTAAACGAGTAAATTGGGGAAAAAAATAAAAATTTCGCTAAAATTATCCGTTTTCGTCCCTTTATTCGGTAATTTCGTCATAAAATGCGGAAAAAAATCGAGTAAATAGAGGAAAAAAATAGAAATTTCTTTAAAATTATCCGTTTTCGTCCCTTTTTTCGTTAATTTAATGTTAGAATGATGATGAAAAACAAGTAAATTGAGGAATAAAATAAAAATTTCGCTTAAATTATCCGTTTTCGTCCCTTTTTTCGGTAATTTCGTGATAAAATGATGAAGAAAAACGAGTAAATTGAGGAAAAAAATAAAAATTTCGCTAAAATTATCCGTTTTCGTCCCTTTTTTCGGTAATTTCGTCATAAAATGAGGAAAAAAAACGAGCAAATTGGGGAAAAAAATAGAAATTTCGCAAAAATTATCCGTTTCCGTCCCTTTTTTCGGTAATTTCGTCATAAAATGAGAAAAAAAGAGTAAATAGAGGAAAAAAATAGATATTTCGCAAAAATTATCCTTTTTCGTCCATTTTTTCGGTAATTTCCTTATAAATTGATGAAGAAAAACGAGTAAATAGAGGAAAAAAATAAAAATTTCGCTAAAATTATCCGTTTTCGTCCCTTTATTCGCTAATTTCGTCATAAAATTAGAAAAAAAAAGTAAATAGAGGAAAAAAATAGATATTTCGCTAAAATTATCCTCTTTCGTCCCTTTTTTCGGTAATTTCGTCATAAAATGAGGAAAAATATCGAGTAAATAGAGGAAAAAAATAAAAATTTCGCTAAAATTATCCGTTTTCGTCCCTTTATTCGGTAATTTCGTCATAAAATGTGGTAAAAAATCCAGTAAATAGAGGGAAAAAATAGAAATTTCGCTAAAATTATCCGTTTTCGTCCCTTTTTCGGTAATTTCGAAATAAAATGAGGAAAAAAAAACGAGTAAATAGAGGAAAAAATAGAAATTTCGCTAAAATTTTCCGTTTTCGTCCATTTTTTCGGTAATTTCATGATAAAATGATGAAGAAAAATAGTAAATTGAGGAAAAAAATAAAAATTTCGCTAAAATTATCCGTTTTCTTCCCTTTTTTCGGTAATTTCGACATAAATTGAGGAAAAAAACGAGTAAATAGAGGAAAAAATAGAAATTTCGCTAAAATTATCCTTTTTCGTCCATTTTTTCTGAAATTTCGTGATATAATGAAGAAAAAAAACGAGCAAATAGAGGAAAAAAATAGAAATTTCGCAAAAATTATCCGTTTTCGTCCCTTTTTTCGGTAATTTCGTGATAAAATGATGAAGAAAAACGAGTAAATTGAGGAAAAAAATAAAAATTTCGCAAAAATTATCCGTTTTCGTCCCTTTTTTCGGTAATTTCGTCATAAAATGAAGAAAAAAAACGAGCAAATAGAGGAAAAAAATAGAAATTTCGCTAAAATTATCCGTTTTCGTCCATTTTTTCGGTAATTTCAAGATAAAATGATGAAGAAAAAATAGTAAATTGAGGAAAAAAATAAAAATTTCGCTAAAATTATCCGTTTTCGTCCCTTTATTCGGTAATTTCTTCATAAAATGAGGAAGAAAATCGAGTAAATAGAGGAAAAAATTAAAAATATCGCTAAAATTATCCATTTTCGTCCATTTTTTAGGTAAATACATGATAAAATGATGAAGAAAAATAGTAAATTGAGGAAAAAAATAAAAATTTCGCTAAAATTATCCGTTTTCGTCCCTTTATTCGGTAATTTCGTCATAAAAAGTGGGAAAAAATCGAGTAAATAGAGGAAAAAAATAGAAATTTCGATGAATTGTCCGTTTTCGTCCCTTTTTTCGGTAATTTCGTCATAAAATGAAGAAAAAAACGAGCAAATAGAGGAAAAAATTTGAAATTTCGCTAAAATTATCCGTTTTCGTCCCTTTTTTCGGTAAATTCGTCATGAAATGAAAAAAAACGAGTAAAATAGATGAAAAAAATAAAAATTTCGATAAAATTATCCGTTTTCGTCCCTTTTTTCGGTAATTTCGTCATAAAATAAAGAAAAAAAACGAGCAAATAGAGGAAAAAAATAAAAATTTCGATAAAATTATCCGTTTTCGTCCCTTTTTTAGAGTAAACGAGTAAATAGAGGAAAAAAATAAAAATTTCGCTTAAATTATCCGTTATCGTCCCTTTTTTGGTAATTTCGTCATAAAATGAGGAAAAAAACGAGTAAATTGAGGAAAAAAATTGTAATTTCGCTAAAATTATCCGTTTTTGTCCCTTTTTTCGGTAATTTCGTCATAATATGAGGAAAAAAAACGAGTAAATGGAGTTAAAAAATAGAAATTTCGCTAAAATTATCCCTTTTCGTCCCTTTTCTCGGTAATTTCGTCATAAAATGAGGAAAAAAAACGAGTAAATTGAAGAAAAAAATAGAAACTTCGCTAAAATTATCCGTTTTCGTCCCTTTTTTCGGTAATTTCATGATAAAATGATGAAGAAAAAATAGTAAATTGAGGAAAAAAATAAAAATTTCGCTAAAATTATCCGTTTTCGTCCCTTTATTCGGTAATTTCGTCATAAGATGTGGAAAAAAATCGAGTAAATTGTGGAACAAAATCGAGTAAATAGAGGAAAAAAATAAATTTTCGCTAAAATTATCCGTTTTTGTCCCTTTATTCGGTAATTTCTTCATAGATTGATGAAGAAAACCGAGTAAATTGAGGAAAAAAATAAAAATTTAGCTAAAATTATCCGTTTTCGTCACTTTTTTCGGTAATTTCGCCATAAAATGAGGAAAAAAATGGGTAAATAGAGGAAAAAATAGAAATTTCGCAAAAATTATCCGTATTCATCCCTTTTTTCGGTAATTACGTCATAAAATGAGGAAAAAAATCGAGTAAATAGAGGAAAAAAATAAATTTTCGCTAAAATTATCCGTTTTCGTCCCTTTTTTCGGTAATTTCGTGATAAAATGATGAAGAAAAACGAGTAAATTGAGGAAAAAAATAAAAATTTCGCTAAAATTCACCGTTTTCGTCCCTTTTTTTCGGTAATTTCGTCATAAAATGAGGAAAATAAACGAGTAAATAGAGGAAAAAATAGAAATTTCGCAAAAATTATCCGTTTTCGTCCCTTTTTACGGTAATTTCGTCATAAAATGAGGAAAAAAAACGAGTAAATAGAGGAAAATAATAGATATTTCGCAAAAATTATCCTTTTTCGTCCATTTTTTCGGTAATTTCAATATAAATTGATGAAGAAAAACGAGTAAATTGAGGAAAAAAATAAAAATTTCACTAAAATTATCCGTTTTCGTCCCTTTTTTCGGTAATTTCGTCATAAAATGAGGAAAAAAATCGACTAAATTGAGTAAAAAAAATAAAAATTTCGCTAAAATTATCCGTTTTCGTCCCTTTATTCGCTAATTTCGTCATAAAATGTGGAAAAAATCGAGTAAAAAGAGGAAAAAAATTGAAATTTCGTTAAAATTATCCGTTTTCGTCCCTTTTTTTGGTAATTTCGTCATAAAATGAAGAAAAAAAAACGAGAAAATAGAGGAAAAAAATAGAAATTTCGCTAAAATTATCCGTTTTCGTCCCTTTTTTCGGTAATTTCGAAATAAAATGAGGAAAAAAAACGAGTAAATAGAGGAAAAAATAGAAATTTCGCTAAAATTTTCCGTTTTCGTCCATTTTTTCGGTAATTTCATGATAAAATGATGAAGAAAAATAGTAAATTGAGGAAAAAAATAAAAATTTCGCTAAAATTATCCGTTTTCGTCCCTTTTTTCGGTAATTTCGACATAAATTGAGGAAAAAAACGAGTAAATAGAGGAAAAAATAGAAATTTCGCTAAAATTATCTGTTTTCGTCCCTTTTTTCGGTAATTTCGTGATAAAATGATGAAGAAAAACGAGTAAATTGAGGAAAAAAATAAAAATTTCTCAAAAATTATCCGTTTTCGTCCCTTTTTTCTGTAATTTCGTGATATAATGAAGAAAAAAAACGAGCAAATAGAGGAAAAAAATAGAAATTTCGCAAAAATTATCCGTTTTCGTCCCTTTTTTCGGTAATTTCGTGATAAAATGATGAAGAAAAACGAGTAAATTGAGGAAAAAAATAAAAATTTCGCAAAAATTATCCGTTTTCGTCCCTTTTTTCGGTAATTTCGTCATAAAATGAAGAAAAAAAACGAGCAAATAGAGGAAAAAAATAGAAATTTCGCTAAAATTATCCGTTTTCGTCCATTTTTTCGGTAATTTCAAGATAAAATGATGAAGAAAAAATAGTAAATTGAGGAAAAAAATAAAAATTTCGCTAAAATTATCCGTTTTCGTCCCTTTATTCGGTAATTTCTTCATAAAATGAGGAAGAAAATCGAGTAAATAGAGGAAAAAATTAAAAATATCGCTAAAATTATCCATTTTCGTCCATTTTTTAGGTAAATACATGATAAAATGATGAAGAAAAATAGTAAATTGAGGAAAAAAATAAAAATTTCGCTAAAATTATCCGTTTTCGTCCCTTTATTCGGTAATTTCGTCATAAAATGTGGAAAAAAATCGAGTAAATAGAGGAAAAAAATAGAAATTTCGATAAATTATCCGTTTTCGTCCCTTTTTTCGGTAATTTCGTCATAAAATGAAGAAAAAAAACGAGCAAATAGAGGAAAAAATTAGAAATTTCGCTAAAATTATCCGTTTTCGTCCCTTTTTTCGGTAAATTCGTCATGAAATGAAAAAAAACGAGTAAAATAGATGAAAAAAATAAAAATTTCGATGAAATTATCCGTTTTCGTCCCTTTTTTCGGTAATTTCGTCATAAAATAAAGAAAAAAAACGAGCAAATAGAGGAAAAAAATAAAAATTTCGATAAAATTATCCGTTTTCGTCCCTTTTTTAGAGTAAACGAGTAAATAGAGGAAAAAAATAAAAATTTCGCTTAAATTATCCGTTATCGTCCCTTTTTTGGTAATTTCGTCATAAAATGAGGAAAAAAACGAGTAAATTGAAGAAAAAAATTGTAATTTCGCTAAAATTATCCGTTTTTGTCCCTTTTTTCGGTAATTTCGTCATAATATGAGGAAAAAAAACGAGTAAATGGAGTTAAAAAATAGAAATTTCGCTAAAATTATCCCTTTTCGTCCCTTTTCTCGGTAATTTCGTCATAAAATGAGGAAAAAAAACGAGTATATTGAAGAAAAAAATAGAAACTTCGCTAAAATTATCCGTTTTCGTCCCTTTTTTCGGTAATTTCATGATAAAATGATGAAGAAAAAATAGTAAATTGAGGAAAAAAATAAAAATTTCGCTAAAATTATCCGTTTTCGTCCCTTTATTCGGTAATTTCGTCATAAAATGTGGAAAAAAATCGAGTAAATTGTGGAAAAAAATCGAGTAAATAGAGGAAAAAAATAAATTTTCGCTAAAATTATCCGTTTTCGTCCCTTTTTTCGGTAATTTCGTCATAAAATAAAGAAAAAAAAACGAGCAAATAGAGGAAAAAAATAAAAATTTCGATAAAATTATCCGTTTTCGTCCCTTTTTTAGAGTAAACGAGTAAATAGAGGAAAAAAATAGAAATTTCTTTTAATTATCCGTTTTCGTCCATTTTTTCGGTAAAATCGTCATAAAATGAAGAAAAAAAACGAGAAAATAGAGGAAAAAAATAGAAATTTCGCTAAAATTATCCGTTTTCGTCCCTTTTTTCGGTAATTTCGTCATGAAATGAGGGAAAAAAACGAGTAAATAGAGGAAAAAAATGAAAATTTCGATAAAATTATCCGTTCTCGTCCCTTTTTTCGGTAATTTCGACATAAAATTAGGAAAAAAAACGAGTAAATAGAGGAAAAAATAGAATTTCGCTAAAATTATCCGTTTTCGTCCCTTTATTCGGTAATTTCGACATAAAATGAAGAAAAAGACGAGCAAATAGAGGAAAAAAATAGATATTTCGCTAAAATTATCCGTTTTCGTCCCTTTTCTCGGTAATTTCGTCATAAAATGAGGAAAAAAAACGAGTAAATTGAAGAAAAAAATAGAATCTTCGCTAAAATTATCCGTTTTCGTCCCTTTTTTCGGTAACTTCGTGATAAAATGCGGAAAATATACGATTAAATTGGGGAAAAAATAGAAATTTCGCTAAAATTATCCGTTTTCGTCCATTTTTTCGGTAATTTCATGATAAAATGATGAAGAAAAAATAGTAAATTGAGGAAAAAAATAAAAATTTCGCTAAAATTATCCGTTTTCGTCCCTTTATTCGGTAATTTCGTCATAAAATGTGGAAAAAAATCGAGTAAATTGTGGAAAAAAATCGAGTAAATTGTGGAAAAAAATCGAGCAAATAAAGGAAAAAAATAGAAATTTCTTTAAAATTTCCCGTTTTCGTCCCTTTTTTCGGTAATTTCGACTTAAAATGTGGAAAAAAAACGAGAAAATAGAGGAAAAAATAGAAATTTCGCTAAAATTATCCGTTATCGACCCTTTTTTCGGTAATTTCGTTAATAAATGATGAAGATAAACGAGTAAATTGAAGAAAAAAATAAAAATTTCGCTAAAATTATCCGTTTTTGTCCCATTTTTTCGGTAATTTCGTCATAGAATGAAGAAAAAAAACGAGCAAATAGAGGAAAAAATTAGAAATTTCGATAAAATTATCCGTTTTCGTCCCTTTTTTCGGTAATTTCGTCATGAAATGAGGAAAAAAACGAGTACCGTAGAATGGGGTAACTCTGGACTAGCGGGTAACTTTGGACAAACACTCTCTTTAAATATTTTAAATCGCGCGGCTTGCCCCCGGCCACCAAGATGCGTGGCAACGCGTCGAATCGTAGCTCTTGGATGTGGCAACTTCTAGCAGAAGTTACGTGAACTTCTTCTTACATCTCAGCTGTCTACGGGCAGATTCAGTCAATGGCAACAATAACGCTCTCACCGGTTTGTTAGATTAAGTGGTCTGGAAGTAGAATATTTACAACGAAGTGGAATAAATAAGGTATGTATCCTGTGACATGCTTATCTGAGTTAGTTATGTGCTTTTTCGCATAAGAAAATCCTGCTTGGTTAACTTAAGACGAGCGATGAAACGAAAAGTTGCTACCTGGTGGGGTAACTTTGGACAGTGTTTACATGTCCATAGTTACCCCACCTGGCTTAAAAAGTACGAACACTCGACTTTTTTAATAGGAAATCATGCCGAGGACTTATGTTCGGCCACTTGGGACGAGGAATTATCGAAATTACACTGATGAAGCTGTTTAGGATGCTGTCAACCTGCTCCGAAGGGGCAAAATAACCTTACGGAAGGCCGAGGACTTATACGGAATTCCGAAGAGTACATTGTCAACACTACTGAAAGGAAATCCTAAACTTGATTATGGCCGTCCTTCTGTGCTTAATGATGATGAGAAGGAGACGTTTGTGTCGTATTTAGTAACTATGTCAACATATGGGTTCCCTGCAACTTTATACGATTTGAGGTGCGTAGTGAGATCGTACTTGGACGGGAAAGGTGTGAAGTAACGCCGTTTCAAAAATAACTTTCCTGGGAAGACTGGGTGCTAAGTTTTATGAAGCGACATAAGACGGTTATAAGCGAAAGGACTGCGAAAAACATATCGTACGCGAGAGTGGCAACGGACGAAGAGACGGTCAAGATGTTTTTTTTCAAATTTGGAAACTGAGTTGGAAGGGGTGCCAGCGTCCAATATATGGAACTTTGATGAGACGAATCTGCAAGATGATCCTGGGGCCGAAAAAGTGATTATTAAACGGAGTTCAAAATATCCGGAGAGAATTAGAAATTCCACTAAAGGCTGCACGTCAATAATGGTTTGCGGTAATGCGGCCGGAGAGCTGGCGCCTCTCTATCTCATTTACAAATCGGAGCAGCTCTGGGATGTATGGACAGAAAACGACCCCTCAAAAACAAGGTACAATCGTTCAGAATCCAGGTGGTTTGACGCAAAATGTTTTGAAGATTGGTTCCTCACCGTTATGCTGCCAATTTTAAAAAATCAGCCAGGAACGAAAGTGCTCATAGTAGACAACCTCAGCTCACACATCAATTTAGAAGTTTTGAGACTGTGCGAAAAGTAAAACATTAAATTTATTGCTCTCCCTCCAAATACCACCCATCTACTTCAACCTCTTGATGTTGCTTATTTTAAGGCATTGAAGGTAATATGGAGAAAAATCCTATCTGAATGGAAAAAAACCGACGTTGGTAAGAAATGCGGCTCCATCCCGTAAACCGAGTTTCCAAAACTTCTAAAACAACTTGTCGAAACCCTGATATTGACAACATCGTCCTCAAACCTTCAAGCTGGGTTTAGGAAGACAGGAATCTTCCCCTTGGATCCTGAACAACCCCTCCGAAGACTTCCCTACCGCGTGATGGGAACCGAAAACGCCAACCTTGTTGATCGAGTTGCCAAAGTTTTTGTGGACCATTTGGAGCAACGCCGTGCTGAAACTGTATCGCGTCGCCGGAGCAACAGCCACAAACAACTAGACTAGAGGAAGAAGTATTTCATCAGAGGACGTGGAAGCTGTACGCCGTCAAAGTGAGGACGCACCATCCAACGGCGGACGTGGGGCTCTTAGCTCACGAGTAACTCGTCGCGGACGGGGAGATAGCAGCAGCAGCGGTGGAAGGAAGAAAAACGCCCGGTTGGTGATGAACGAAAACTCCAGAAGCAGCTCTGGGAGCGAAGAGGTTGATGACGTTTCTTCCCCTGAAATCTCCGACAGAGAAATGATTTCTGTTCAAGACGAAAACGAAAGCCCTGGACCCTCCGCAGGAAGGGTTCCAATTGATCTTGACGTGGGGCAACTTGGTTTGGTGAATTTTGAGGGGGAACTGTACCCAGGGCACATTACAGAAAAAGACGGGCAAAGTGACAGGTACTTAGTTACAGGTATAGAAAAGTCTGGCGGTTACTGGAAGTGGCCTAGTAGGGAGGACAAAATTTGGTACAGCGCTAACGAAATCGTGCAAGGTATTAACCCCCCTCAAAGAATAGGAAAGCGCGCTCTGTTCTCTAAGCCAGAGATTGGAGTGCATTTTGCCAATGAGATGGAAGACTTGCTAATTGATAAGTATACATTTGTAAAATGTATATTAAGCTTTAAGCCATATTTGATGGCACGAGTGATATTACAAAATTTACTGTTTTACATAATTTTTACCAAAGAACTGAAAAATGTTTAAAACTAATATTTTACCAATTTTTCACCATTATAAAACGAATTTATAATCGTTTAAGTATTTTAAAAACATGTAAAAACGTTAAAATAAACGTTTAGAAGTAATTTTGGTTGTAAAGGCTTCATTTTTACCAATTTTTGTCCAAAAAATTACAATGTCCAAAGTTACCCCACTCGGTGGGGTAACTCGGGACAATGTTCAAGTCAAATTTGATTGAACAGGGTTAAATTTTTTAAAACTTAAATTACGGCGTTTAATAGCTAATGAATGTGCAAAACGAATGATATACATATCTTAAGTAAAAAATATATCTATAGTACGAAAAATTTAGAAAAATATGAAAATTATTCCAAAGTTACCCCATTTTACGGTAAATAGAGGAAAAAAATAAAAATTTCGATAAAATTATCCGTTATCGGCCCTTTTTTCGGTAATTTCGAAATAAAATGAGGAAAAAAAACGAGAAAATAGAGGAAAAAATAGAAATTTCGCTAAAATTATCCGTTATCGTCCCTTTTTTCGGTAATTTCGTGATAAAATGATGAAGAAAAACGAGTAAATTGAGAAAAAAATAAAAATTTCGCTAAAATTATCCGTTTTCGTCCCTTTTTTCGGTAATTTCGTGATATAATGAAGAAAAAAAACGAGCAAATAGAGGAAAAAAATAGAAATTTCGCAAAAATTATCCGTTTTCGTCCCTTTTTTCGGTAATTTTGTCATAAAATGATATTTCGAAAAAGGAAAAAAATGTGGAAAAAAATCGAGTAAATAGAGGAAAAAAATAAATTTTCGCTAAAATTATCCGTTTTCGTCCCTTTTTTCGGTAATTTCGTGATAAAATGATGAAGAAAAACGAGTAAATTGAGGAAAAAAATAAAAATTTCGCTAAAATTATCCGTTTTCGTCCCTTTTTTCGGTAATTTCGTCATAAAATGAGGAAAAAAAGAGTAAATAGAGGAAAAAAATAGATATTTCGCAAATATTATCCTTTTTCGTCCATTTTTTCGGTAATTTCCTTATAAATTGATGAAGAAAAACGAGTAAATAGAGGAAAAAAATAAAAATTTCGCTAAAATTATCCGTTTTCGTCCCTTTATTCGCTAATTTCGTCATAAAATGAGAAAAAAAAGAGTAAATAGAGGAAAAAAATAGATATTTCGCTAAAATTATCCTCTTTCGTCCATTTTTTCGGTAATTTCGTCATAAAATGAGGAAAAAAATCGAGTAAATAGAGGAAAAAAATAGAAATTTCGTTAAAATTATCCGTTTTCGTCCCTTTTTTCGGTAATTTCTTGATAAAATGAGGAAAAAAATCGAGTAAATAGAGGAAAAAAATATATTTTCGCTAAAACTATCCGTTTTCGTCCCTTTTTTCGGTAATTTCGTGATAAAATGATGAAGAAAAACGAGTAAATTGAGGAAAAAAATAAAAATTTCGCTAAAATTATCCGTTTTCGTCCCTTTTTTCGGTAATTTCGTGATATAATGAAGAAAAAAAACGAGCAAATAGAGGAAAAAAATAGAAATTTCCCAAAAATTATCCGTTTTCGTACCTTTTTTCGGTAATTTTGTCATAAAATGATATTTCGAAAAAGGAAAAAAATGTGGAAAAAAATCGAGTAAATAGAGGAAAAAAATAAATTTTCGCTAAAATTATCCGTTTTCGTCCCTTTTTTCGGTAATTTCGTGATAAAATGATGAAGAAAAACGAGTAAATTGAGGAAAAAAATAAAAATTTCGCTAAAATTATCCGTTTTCGTCCCTTTTTTCGGTAATTTCGTCATAAAATGAGGAAAAAAAGAGTAAATAGAGGAAAAAAATAGATATTTCGCAAATATTATCCTTTTTCGTCCATTTTTTCGGTAATTTCCTTATAAATTGATGAAGAAAAACGAGTAAATAGAGGAAAAAAATAAAAATTTCGCTAAAATTATCCGTTTTCGTCCCTTTATTCGCTAATTTCGTCATAAAATGAGAAAAAAAAGAGTAAATAGAGGAAAAAAATAGATATTTCGTTAAAATTATCCTCTTTCGTCCATTTTTTCGGTAATTTCGTCATAAAATGAGGAAAAAAATCGAGTAAATAGAGGAAAAAAATAGAAATTTCGTTAAAATTATCCGTTTTCGTCCCTTTTTTCGGTAATTTCTTGATAAAATGAGGAAAAAAATCGAGTAAATAGAGGAAAAAAATATATTTTCGCTAAAACTATCCGTTTTCGTCCCTTTTTTCGGTAATTTCGTGATAAAATGATGAAGAAAAACGAGTAAATTGAGGAAAAAAATAAAAATTTCGCTAAAATTATCCGTTTTCGTCCCTTTTTTCGGTAATTTCGTGATATAATGAAGAAAAAAAACGAGCAAATAGAGGAAAAAAATAGAAATTTCCCAAAAATTATCCGTTTTCGTACCTTTTTTCGGTAATTTTGTCATAAAATGATATTTCGAAAAAGGAAAAAAATGTGGAAAAAAATCGAGTAAATAGAGGAAAAAAATAAATTTTCGCTAAAATTATCCGTTTTCGTCCCTTTTTTCGGTAATTTCGTGATAAAATGATGAAGAAAATCGAGTAAATTGAGGAAAAAAATAAAAATTTCGCTAAAATTATCCGTTTTCGTCCCTTTTTTCGGTAATTTCGTCATAAAATGAGGAAAAAAAGAGTAAATAGAGGAAAAAAATAGATATTTCGCAAATATTATCCTTTTTCGTCCATTTTTTCGGTAATTTCCTTATAAATTGATGAAGAAAAACGAGTAAATAGAGGAAAAAAATAAAAATTTCGCTAAAATTATCCGTTTTCGTCCCTTTATTCGCTAATTTCGTCATAAAATGAGAAAAAAAAGAGTAAATAGAGGAAAAAAATAGATATTTCGCTAAAATTATCCTCTATCGTCCATTTTTTCGGTAATTTCGTCATAAAATGAGGAAAAAAATCGAGTAAATAGAGGAAAAAAATAGAAATTTCGTTAAAATTATCCGTTTTCGTCCCTTTTTTCGGTAATTTCTTGATAAAATGAGGAAAAAAATCGAGTAAATAGAGGAAAAAAATATATTTTCGCTAAAACTATCCGTTTTCGTCCCTTTTTTCGGTAATTTCGTGATAAAATGATGAAGAAAAACGAGTAAATTGAGGAAAAAAATAAAAATTTCGCTAAAATTATCCGTTTTCGTCCCTTTTTTCGGTAATTTCGTGATATAATGAAGAAAAAAAAACGAGCAAATAGAGGAAAAAAATAGAAATTTCCCAAAAATTATCCGTTTTCGTACCTTTTTTCGGTAATTTCGTCATAAAATGATATTTCGAAAAAAAAAAAAATGTGGAAAAAAATCGAGTAAATAGAGGAAAAAAATTAATTTTCGCTAAAATTATCCGTTTTCGTCCCTTTTTTCGGTAATTTCGTGATAAAATCATGAAGAAAAACGAGTAAATTGAGGAAAAAAATAAAAATTTCGCTAAAATTATCCGTTTTCGTCCCTTTTTTCGGTAATTTCGTCATAAAATGGGGAAAAAAAACGAGCAAATTGGGGAAAAAAATAGAAATTTCGCAAAAATTATCCGTTTCCGTCCCTTTTTTCGGTAATTTCGTCATAAAATGAGAAAAAAAGAGTAAATAGAGGAAAAAAATAGATATTTCGCAAAAATTATCCTTTTTCGTCCATTTTTTCGGTAATTTCCTTATAAATTGATGAAGAAAAACGAGTAAATAGAGGAAAAAAATAAAAATTTCGCTAAAATTATCCGTTTTCGTCCCTTTATTCGCTAATTTCGTCATAAAATGAGAAAAAAAGAGTAAATAGAGGAAAAAAATAGATATTTCGCTAAAATTATCCTCTTTCGTCCCTTTTTTCGGTAATTTCGTCATAAAATGAGGAAAAATATCGAGTAAATAGAGGAAAAAAATAAAAATTTCGCTAAAATTATCCGTTTTCGTCCCTTTATTCGGTAATTTCGTCATAAAATGTGGTAAAAAATCCAGTAAATAGAGGAAAAAAATAGAAATTTCGCTAAAATTATCCGTTTTCGTCCCTTTTTTCGGTAATTTCGAAATAAAATGAGGAAAAAAAAACGAGTAAATAGAGGAAAAAATAGAAATTTCGCTAAAATTTTCCGTTTTCGTCCATTTTTTCGGTAATTTCATGATAAAATGATGAAGAAAAATAGTAAATTGAGGAAAAAAATAAAAATTTCGCTAAAATTATCCGTTTTCTTCCCTTTTTTGAGTAATTTCGACATAAATTGAGGAAAAAAAACGAGTAAATAGAGGAAAAAATAGAAATTTCGCTAAAATTATCCTTTTTCGTCCATTTTTTCTGTAATTTCGTGATATAATGAAGAAAAAAAACGAGCAAATAGAGGAAAAAAATAGAAATTTCGCAAAAATTATCCGTTTTCGTCACTTTTTTCGGTAATTTCGTGATAAAATGATGAAGAAAAACGAGTAAATTGAGGAAAAAAATAAAAATTTCGCAAAAATTATCCGTTTTCGTCCCTTTTTTCGGTAATTTCAAGATAAAATGATGAAGAAAAAATAGTAAATTGAGGAAAAAAATAAAAATTTCGCTAAAATTATCCGTTTTCGTCCCTTTATTCGGTAATTTCTTCATAAAATGAGGAAAAAAATCGAGTAAATAGAGGAAAAAATTAAAAATATCGCTAAAATTATCCATTTTCGTCCATTTTTTAGGTAAATACATGATAAAATGATGAAGAAAAATAGTAAATTGAGGAAAAAAATAAAAATTTCGCTAAAATTATCCGTTTTCGTCCCTTTATTCGGTAATTTCGTCATAAAAAGTGGAAAAAAATCGAGTAAATAGAGGAAAAAAATAGAAATTTCGATGAATTATCCGTTTTCGTCCCTTTTTTCGGTAATTTCGTCATAAAATGAAGAAAAAAACGAGCAAATAGAGGAAAAAATTAGAAATTTCGCTAAAATTATCCGTTTTCGTCCCTTTTTTCGGTAAATTCGTCATGAAATGAAAAAAAACGAGTAAAATAGATGAAAAAAATAAAAATTTCGATAAAATTATCCGTTTTCGTCCCTTTTTTCGGTAATTTCGTCATAAAATAAAGAAAAAAAACGAGCAAATAGAGGAAAAAAATAAAAATTTCGATAAAATTATCCGTTTTCGTCCCTTTTTTAGAGTAAACGAGTAAATAGAGGAAAAAAATAAAAATTTCGCTTAAATTATCCGTTATCGTCCCTTTTTTGGTAATTTCGTCATAAAATGAGGAAAAAAACGAGTAAATTGAGGAAAAAAATTGTAATTTCGCTAAAATTATCCGTTTTTGTCCCTTTTTTCGGTAATTTCGTCATAATATGAGGAAAAAAAACGAGTAAATGGAGTTAAAAAATAGAAATTTCGCTAAAATTATCCCTTTTCGTCCCTTTTCTCGGTAATTTCGTCATAAAATGAGGAAAAAAAACGAGTAAATTGAAGAAAAAAATAGAAACTTCGCTAAAATTATCCGTTTTCGTCCCTTTTTTCGGTAATTTCATGATAAAATGATGAAGAAAAAATAGTAAATTGAGGAAAAAAATAAAAATTTCGCTAAAATTATCCGTTTTCGTCCCTTTATTCGGTAATTTCGTCATAAGATGTGGAAAAAAATCGAGTAAATTGTGGAACAAAATCGAGTAAAAAGAGGAAAAAAATAAATTTTCGCTAAAATTATCCGTTTTCGTCCCTTTATTTGGTAATTTCTTCATAGATTGATGAAGAAAACCGAGTAAATTGAGGAAAAAAATAAAAATTTAGCTAAAATTATCCGTTTTCGTCACTTTTTTCGGTAATTTCGCCATATAATGAGGAAAAAAATGGGTAAATAGAGGAAAAAATAGAAATTTCGCAAAAATTATCCGTATTCATCCCTTTTTTCGGTAATTACGTCATAAAATGAGGAAAAAAATCGAGTAAATAGAGGAAAAAAATAAATTATCGCTAAAATTATCCGTTTTCGTCCCTTTTTTCGGTAATTTCGTGATAAAATGATGAAGAAAAACGAGTAAATTGAGGAAAAAAATAAAAATTTCGCTAAAATTCACCGTTTTCGTCCCTTTTTTTCGGTAATTTCGTCATAAAATGAGGAAAATAAACGAGTAAATAGAGGAAAAAATAGAAATTTCGCAAAAATTATCCGTTTTCGTCCCTTTTTACGGTAATTTCGTCATAAAATGAGGAAAAAAAACGAGTAAATAGAGGAAAATAATAGATATTTCGCAAAAATTATCCTTTTTTGTCCATTTTTTCGGTAATTTCAATATAAATTGATGAAGAAAAACGAGTAAATTGAGGAAAAAAATAAAAATTTCACTAAAATTATCCGTTTTCGTCCCTTTTTTCGGTAATTTCGTCATAAAATCGACTAAATTGAGTAAAAAAAATAGAAATTTCGCTAAAATTATCCGTTTTCGTCCCTTTATTCGCTAATTTCGTCATAAAATGTGGAAAAAATCGAGTAAATAGAGGAAAAAAATTGAAATTTCGTTAAAATTATCCGTTTTCGTACCTTTTTTCGGTAATTTCGTCATAAAATGAAGAAAAAAAACGAGAAAATAGAGGAAAAAAATAGAAATTTCGCTAAAATTATCCGTTTTCGTCCCTTTTTTCGGTAATTTCGAAATAAAATGAGGAAAAAAAACGAGTAAATAGAGGAAAAAATAGAAATTTCGCTAAAATTTTCCGTTTTCGTCCATTTTTTCGGTAATTTCATGATAAAATGATGAAGAAAAATAGTAAATTGAGGAAAAAAATAAAAATTTCGCTAAAATTATCCGTTTTCGTCCCTTTTTTCGGTAATTTCGACATAAATTGAGGAAAAAAACGAGTAAATAGAGGAAAAAATAGAAATTTCGCTAAAATTATCTGTTTTCGTCCCTTTTTTCGGTAATTTCGTGATAAAATGATGAAGAAAATCGAGTAAATTGAGGAAAAAAATAAAAATTTCGCAAAAATTATCCGTTTTCGTCCCTTTTTTCTGTAATTTCGTGATATAATGAAGAAAAAAAACGAGCAAATAGAGGAAAAAAATAGAAATTTCGCAAAAATTATCCGTTTTCGTCCCTTTTTTCGGTAATTTCGTGATAAAATGATGAAGAAAAACGAGTAAATTGAGGAAAAAAATAAAAATTTCGCAAAAATTAACCGTTTTCGTCCCTTTTTTCGGTAATTTCGTCATAAAATGAAGAAAAAAAACGAGCAAATAGAGGAAAAAAATAGAAATTTCGCTAAAATTATCCGTTTTCGTCCATTTTTTCGGTAATTTCAAGATAAAATGATGAAGAAAAAATAGTAAATTGAGGAAAAAAATAAAAATTTCGCTAAAATTATCCGTTTTCGTCCCTTTATTCGGTAATTTCTTCATAAAATGAGGAAAAAAATCGAGTAAATAGAGGAAAAAATTAAAAATATCGCTAAAATTATCCATTTTCGTCCATTTTTTAGGTAAATACATGATAAAATGATGAAGAAAAATATAAATTGAGGAAAAAAATAAAAATTTCGCTAAAATTATCCGTTTTCGTCCCTTTATTCGGTAATTTCGTCATAAAATGTGGAAAAAAATCGAGTAAATAGAGGAAAAAAATAGAAATTTCGATAAATTATCCGTTTTCGTCCCTTTTTTCGGTAATTTCGTCATAAAATGAAGAAAAAAAACGAGCAAATAGAGGAAAAAATTAGAAATTTCGCTAAAATTATCCGTTTTCGTCCCTTTTTTCGGTAAATTCGTCATGAAATGAAAAAAAACGAGTAAAATTGATGAAAAAAATAAAAATTTCGATAAAATTATCCGTTTTCGTCCCTTTTTTCGGTAATTTCGTCATAAAATAAAGAAAAAAAACGAGCAAATAGAGGAAAAAAATAAAAATTTCGATAAAATTATCCGTTTTCGTCCCTTTTTTAGAGTAAACGAGTAATTAGAGGAAAAAAATAAAAATTTCGCTTAAATTATCCGTTATCGTCCCTTTTTTGGTAATTTCGTCATAAAATGAGGAAAAAAACGAGTAAATTGAGGAAAAAAATTGTAATTTCGCTAAAATTATCCGTTTTTGTCCCTTTTTTCGGTAATTTCGTCATAATATGAGGAAAAAAAACGAGTAAATGGAGTTAAAAAATAGAAATTTCGCTAAAATTATCCCTATTCGTCCCTTTTCTCGGTAATTTCGTCATAAAATGAGGAAAAAAAACGAGTAAATTGAAGAAAAAAATAGAAACTTCGCTAAAATTATCCGTTTTCGTCCCTTTTTTCGGTAACTTCATGATAAAATGATGAAGAAAAAAAAGTAAATTGAGGAAAAAAATAAAAATTTCGCTAAAATTATCCGTTTTCGTCCCTTTATTCGGTAATTTCGTCATAAAATGTGGAAAAAAATCGAGTAAATTGTGGAAAAAAATCGAGTAAATAGAGGAAAAAAATAAATTTTCGCTAAAATTATCCGTTTTCGTCCCTTTTTTCGGTAATTTCGTCATAAAATGAAGAAAAAAAACGAGCAAATAGAGGAAAAAAATAAAAATTTCGATAAAATTATCCGTTTTCGTCCCTTTTTTAGAGTAAACGAGTAAATAGAGGAAAAAAATAGAAATTTCTTTTAATTATCCGTTTTCGTCCATTTTTTCGGTAAAATCGTCATAAAATGAAGAAAAAAAATGAGAAAATAGAGGAAAAAAATAGAAATTTCGCTAAAATTATCCGTTTTCGTCCCTTTTTTCGGTAATTTCGTCATGAAATGAGGGAAAAAAACGAGTAAATAGAGGAAAAAAATGAAAATTTCGATAAAATTATCCGTTCTCGTCCCTTTTTTCGGTAATTTCGACATAAAATTAGGAAAAAAAACGAGTAAATAGAAGAAAAAATAGAAATTTCGCTAAAATTATCCGTTTTCGTCCCTTTATTCGGTAATTTCGACATAAAATGAAGAAAAAAACGAGCAAATAGAGGAAAAAAATAGATATTTCGCTAAAATTATCCGTTTTCGTCCATTTTTTCGGTAATTTCATGATAAAATGATGAAGAAAAAATACTAAATTGAGGAAAAAAATAAAAATTTCGCTAAAATTATCCGTTTTCGTCCCTTTTTTCGGTAATTTCGTCATATAATGAGGAAAAAAAACTAGCAAATTGGGGAAAAAATAGAAATTTCGCTAAATTTATCCGTTTTCGTCCCTTTTGTCGGTAATTTCTAGATAAAATGAGGAAAAAAATCGAGTAAATAGAAAAATAAATTATATTTTCGCTGAAATTATCCGTTTTCGTCCCTTTTTTAGGTAATTTCGTGTTAAAATGATGAAGAAAAACGAGTAAATTGAGGAAAAAAATAAAAATTTCGCTAAAATTATCCGTTTTCGTCCCTTTTTTCGGTAATTTCGTCATAAAATGAGGAAAAAAATCGAGTAAATAGAGGAAGAAAATAAAAATTTCGCTAAAATTATCCGTTTTGGTCCCTTTTTTCGGTAATTTCGTCATAAAATGTGGAAAAAAATCGAGTAAATAGAGGAAAAAAATAGAAATTTCGTTAAAATTATCCGTTTTCGTCCCTTTTTTCGGTAAAATCGTCATAAAATGAAGAAAAAAAACGAGAAAATAGAGGAAAAAAATAGAAATTTCGCTAAAATTATCCGTTTTCGTCCCTTTTTTCGGTAATTTCGTCATGAAATGAGGAAAAAAAACGAGTAAATAGAGGAAAAAAATGAAAATTTCGATAAAATTATCCGTTCTCGTCCCTTTTTTCGGTAATTTCGACATAAAATTAGGAAAAGAAACGAGTAAATAGAGGAAAAAATAGAAATTTCGCTAAAATTATCCGTTTTCGTCCCTTTTTTCGTTAATTTCGTCATAAAATGTGGAAAAAAATCGAGTAAATAGAGGAAAAAAATAAAAATTTCGATAAAATTATCCCTTCTCGTCCCTTTTTTCGGTAATTTCGACATAAAATGAAGAAAAAAACGAGCAATAGAGGAAAAAAATAGACATTTCGCTAAAATTATCCGTTTTCGTCCCTTTTTTTGTAATTTCCTTATAAATTGATGAAGTAAAACGAGTAAATTGAGGAAAAAAATATAAATTTCGCTAAAATTATCCGTTTTCGTCCCTTTATTCGGTAATTTCGTCATAAAATGTGGAAAAAAATCGAGTAAATAGAGGAAAAAAATAGAAATTTCTTTAAAATTATCCGTTTTCGTCCTTTTTTTCGGTAATTTAATGTTAGAATGATGATGAAAAACGAGTAAATTGAGGAAAAAATAAAAATTTCGCTTAAATTATCCGTTTTCGTCCCTTTATTCGGTATTTTCGTCATAAAATGTGGAAAAAAATCGAGTAAATAGAGGAAAAAAATAGAAATTTTGTTAAAATTATCCGTTATCGTCCTTTTTTCGGTAATTTCTTATTAAAATGAAGAAAAAAATCGAGTAAATAGAGGAAAAAAAAAATATTTTCGCTAAAATTATCCGTTTTCGTCCCTTTTTTCGGTAATTTCGTGATAAAATGATGAAGAAAAACGAGTAAATTGAGGAAAAAAAAAAAATTTCGCTAAAATTATCCATTTCGTCCCTTTTTTTTGTAATTTCGTCATAAAATGAGGAAAAAAACGAGCAAATTGGGGAAAAAATAGAAATTTCGCTAAAATTACCCGTTTTCGTCCCTTTTTTTGTAATTTCCTTATAAATTGATGAAGTAAAACGAGTAAATTGAGGAAAAAAATAAAAATTTCGCTAAAATTATCCGTTTTCGTCCCTTTTTTCGGTAATTTCGTCATAAAATGAGGAAAAAAAACGAGTAAATAGAGGAAGAAAATAAAAATTTCGCTAAAATTATCCGTTTTCGTCCCTTTTTTCGGTAATTTCGTCATAAAATGTGGAAAAAAATCGACTAAATAGAGGAAAAAAATAGAAATTTCGTTAAAATTATCCGTTTTCGTCCCTTTTTTGGTAAAATCGTCATAAAATGAAGAAAAAAAACGAGAAAATAGAGGAAAAAAATAGAAATTTCGCTAAAATTATCCGTTTTTTCCCTTTATTCGGTAATTTCGTCATGAAATGAGGAAAAAAAACGAGTAAATAGAGGAAAAAAATAAAAATTTCGATAAAATATCCGTTCTCGTCCCTATTTTCGGTAATTTCGACATAAAATGAGGAAAAAAAACGAGTAAATAGAGGAAAAAATAGAAATTTCGCTAAAATTATCCGTTATCGACCCTTTTTTCGGTAATTTAGTGATAAAATGATGAAGAAAAACGAGTAAATGGAGGAAAACAATAGAAATTTCGCTAAAATTATCCGTTTTCGTCCCTTTTTTCGGTAATTTCGTCATAAAATGTGGAAAAAATCGAGTAAATAGAGGAAAAAAATTGAAATTTCGTTAAAATTATCCGTTTTCGTACCTTTTTTCGGTAATTTCGTCATAAAATGAAGAAAAAAAACGAGAAAATAGAGGAAAAAAATAGAAATTTCGCTAAAATTATCCGTTTTCGTCCCTTTTTTCGGTAATTTCGAAATAAAATGAGGAAAAAAAACGAGTAAATAGAGGAAAAAATAGAAATTTCGCTAAAATTTTCCGTTTTCGTCCATTTTTTCGGTAATTTCATGATAAAATGATGAAGAAAAATAGTAAATTGAGGAAAAAAATAAAAATTTCGCTAAAATTATCCGTTTTCGTCCCTTTTTTCGGTAATTTCGACATAAATTGAGGAAAAAAACGAATAAATAGAGGAAAAAATAGAAATTTCGCTAAAATTATCTGTTTTCGTCCCTTTTTTCGGTAATTTCGTGATAAAATGATGAAGAAAAACGAGTAAATTGAGGAAAAAAATAAAAATTTCGCAAAAATTATCCGTTTTGGTCCCTTTATTCTGTAATTTCGTGATATAATGAAGAAAAAAAACGAGCAAATAGAGGAAAAAAATAGAAATTTCGCAAAAATTATCCGTTTTCGTCCATTTTTTCGGTAATTTCAAGATAAAATGATGAAGAAAAAATAGTAAATTGAGGAAAAAAATAAAAATTTCGCTAAAATTATCCGTTTTCGTCCCTTTATTCGGTAATTTCTTCATAAAATGAGGAAAAAAATCGAGTAAATAGAGGAAAAAATTAAAAATATCGCTAAAATTATCCATTTTCGTCCATTTTTTAGGTAAATACATGATAAAATGATGAAGAAAAATAGTAAATTGAGGAAAAAAATAAAAATTTCGCTAAAATTATCCGTTTTCGTCCCTTTATTCGGTAATTTCGTCATAAAATGTGGAAAAAAATCGAGTAAATAGAGGAAAAAAATAGAAATTTCGATAAATTATCCGTTTTCGTCCCTTTTTTCGGTAATTTCGTCATAAAATGAAGAAAAAAAACGAGCAAATAGAGGAAAAAATTAGAAATTTCGCTAAAATTATCCGTTTTCTTCCCTTTTTCGGTAAATTCGTCATGAAATGAAAAAAAACGAGTAAAATAGATGAAAAAAATAAAAATTTCGATAAAATTATCCGTTTTCGTCCCTTTTTTCGGTAATTTCGTCATAAAATAAAGAAAAAAAAAGAGCAAATAGAGGAAAAAAATAAAAATTTCGATAAAATTATCCGTTTTCGTCCCTTTTTTAGAGTAAACGAGTAAATAGAGGAAAAAAATAAAAATTTCGCTTAAATTATCCGTTATCGTCCCTTTTTTGGTAATTTCGTCATAAAATGAGGAAAAAAACGAGTAAATTGAGGAAAAAAATTGTAATTTCGCTAAAATTATCCGTTTTTGTCCCTTTTTTCGGTAATTTCGTCATAATATGAGGAAAAAAAACGAGTAAATGGAGTTAAAAAATAGAAATTTCGCTAAAATTATCCCTTTTCGTCCCTTTTCTCGGTAATTTCGTCATAAAATGAGGAAAAAAAACGAGTAAATTGAAGAAAAAAATAGAAACTTCGCTAAAATTATCCGTTTTCGTCCCTTTTTTCGGTAATTTCATGATAAAATGATGAAGAAAAAATAGTAAATTGAGGAAAAAAATAAAAATTTCGCTAAAATTATCCGTTTTCGTCCCTTTTTTCGGTAATTTCGACATAAAATTAGGAAAAGAAACGAGTAAATAGAGGAAAAAATAGAAATTTCGCTAAAATTATCCCTTCTCGTCCCTTTTTTCGGTAATTTCGACATAAAATGAAGAAAAAAACGAGCAATAGAGGAAAAAAATAGACATTTCGCTAAAATTATCCGTTTTCGTCCCTTTTTTTGTAATTTCCTTATAAATTGATGAAGTAAAACGAGTAAATTGAGGAAAAAAATATAAATTTCGCTAAAATTATCCGTTTTCGTCCCTTTATTCGGTAATTTCGTCATAAAATGTGGAAAAAAATCGAGTAAATAGAGGAAAAAAATAGAAATTTCTTTAAAATTATCCGTTTTCGTCCTTTTTTTCGGTAATTTAATGTTAGAATGATGATGAAAAACGAGTAAATTGAGGAAAAAATAAAAATTTCGCTTAAATTATCCGTTTTCGTCCCTTTATTCGGTATTTTCGTCATAAAATGTGGAAAAAAATCGAGTAAATAGAGGAAAAAAATAGAAATTTTGTTAAAATTATCCGTTATCGTCCTTTTTTTCGGTAATTTCTTATTAAAATGAAGAAAAAAATCGAGTAAATAGAGGAAAAAAAAAATATTTTCGCTAAAATTATCCGTTTTCGTCCCTTTTTTCGGTAATTTCGTGATAAAATGATGAAGAAAAACGAGTAAATTGAGGAAAAAAAAAAAATTTCGCTAAAATTATCCATTTCGTCCCTTTTTTTTGTAATTTCGTCATAAAATGAGGAAAAAAACGAGCAAATTGGGGAAAAAATAGAAATTTCGCTAAAATTACCCGTTTTCGTCCCTTTTTTTGTAATTTCCTTATAAATTGATGAAGTAAAACGAGTAAATTGAGGAAAAAAATAAAAATTTCGCTAAAATTATCCGTTTTCGTCCCTTTTTTCGGTAATTTCGTCATAAAATGAGGAAAAAAAACGAGTAAATAGAGGAAGAAAATAAAAATTTCCCTAAAATTATCCGTTTTCGTCCCTTTTTTCGGTAATTTCGTCATAAAATGTGGAAAAAAATCGACTAAATAGAGGAAAAAAATAGAAATTTCGTTAAAATTATCCGTTTTCGTCCCTTTTTTGGTAAAATCGTCATAAAATGAAGAAAAAAAACGAGAAAATAGAGGAAAAAAATAGAAATTTCGCTAAAATTATCCGTTTTTTCCCTTTATTCGGTAATTTCGTCATGAAATGAGGAAAAAAAACGAGTAAATAGAGGAAAAAAATAAAAATTTCGATAAAATATCCGTTCTCGTCCCTATTTTCGGTAATTTCGACATAAAATGAGGAAAAAAAACGAGTAAATAGAGGAAAAAATAGAAATTTCGCTAAAATTATCCGTTATCGACCCTTTTTTCGGTAATTTAGTGATAAAATGATGAAGAAAAACGAGTAAATGGAGGAAAACAATAAAAATTTCGCTAAAATTATCCGTTTTCGTCCCTTTTTTCGGTAATTTCGTCATAAAATGTGGAAAAAATCGAGTAAATAGAGGAAAAAAATTGAAATTTCGTTAAAATTATCCGTTTTCGTACCTTTTTTCGGTAATTTCGTCATAAAATGAAGAAAAAAAACGAGAAAATAGAGGAAAAAAATAGAAATTTCGCTAAAATTATCCGTTTTCGTCCCTTTTTTCGGTAATTTCGAAATAAAATGAGGAAAAAAAACGAGTAAATAGAGGAAAAAATAGAAATTTCGCTAAAATTTTCCGTTTTCGTCCATTTTTTCGGTAATTTCATGATAAAATGATGAAGAAAAATAGTAAATTGAGGAAAAAAATAAAAATTTCGCTAAAATTATCCGTTTTCGTCCCTTTTTTCGGTAATTTCGACATAAATTGAGGAAAAAAACGAATAAATAGAGGAAAAAATAGAAATTTCGCTAAAATTATCTGTTTTCGTCCCTTTTTTCGGTAATTTCGTGATAAAATGATGAAGAAAAACGAGTAAATTGAGGAAAAAAATAAAAATTTCGCAAAAATTATCCGTTTTGGTCCCTTTATTCTGTAATTTCGTGATATAATGAAGAAAAAAAACGAGCAAATAGAGGAAAAAAATAGAAATTTCGCAAAAATTATCCGTTTTCGTCCATTTTTTCGGTAATTTCAAGATAAAATGATGAAGAAAAAATAGTAAATTGAGGAAAAAAATAAAAATTTCGCTAAAATTATCCGTTTTCGTCCCTTTATTCGGTAATTTCTTCATAAAATGAGGAAAAAAATCGAGTAAATAGAGGAAAAAATTAAAAATATCGCTAAAATTATCCATTTTCGTCCATTTTTTAGGTAAATACATGATAAAATGATGAAGAAAAATAGTAAATTGAGGAAAAAAATAAAAATTTCGCTAAAATTATCCGTTTTCGTCCCTTTATTCGGTAATTTCGTCATAAAATGTGGAAAAAAATCGAGTAAATAGAGGAAAAAAATAGAAATTTCGATAAATTATCCGTTTTCGTCCCTTTTTTCGGTAATTTCGTCATAAAATGAAGAAAAAAAACGAGCAAATAGAGGAAAAAATTAGAAATTTCGCTAAAATTATCCGTTTTCTTCCCTTTTTCGGTAAATTCGTCATGAAATGAAAAAAAACGAGTAAAATAGATGAAAAAAATAAAAATTTCGATAAAATTATCCGTTTTCGTCCCTTTTTTCGGTAATTTCGTCATAAAATAAAGAAAAAAAAAGAGCAAATAGAGGAAAAAAATAAAAATTTCGATAAAATTATCCGTTTTCGTCCCTTTTTTAGAGTAAACGAGTAAATAGAGGAAAAAAATAAAAATTTCGCTTAAATTATCCGTTATCGTCCCTTTTTTGGTAATTTCGTCATAAAATGAGGAAAAAAACGAGTAAATTGAGGAAAAAAATTGTAATTTCGCTAAAATTATCCGTTTTTGTCCCTTTTTTCGGTAATTTCGTCATAATATGAGGAAAAAAAACGAGTAAATGGAGTTAAAAAATAGAAATTTCGCTAAAATTATCCCTTTTCGTCCCTTTTCTCGGTAATTTCGTCATAAAATGAGGAAAAAAAACGAGTAAATTGAAGAAAAAAATAGAAACTTCGCTAAAATTATCCGTTTTCGTCCCTTTTTTCGGTAATTTCATGATAAAATGATGAAGAAAAAATAGTAAATCGAGGAAAAAAATAAAAATTTCGCTAAAATTATCCGTTTTCGTCCCTTTATTCGGTAATTACGTCATAAAATGTGGAAAAAAATCGAGTAAATTGTGGAAAAAAATCGAGTAAATAGAGGAAAAAAATAAATTTTCGCTAAAATTATCCGTTTTCGTCCCTTTTTTCGGTAATTTCGTCATAAAATGAAGAAAAAAAACGAGCAAATAGAGGAAAAAAATAAAAATTTCGATAAAATTATCCGTTTTCGTCCCTTTTTTAGAGTAAACGAGTAAATAGAGGAAAAAAATAGAAAATTCTTTTAATTTTGCTTTTTGTCCATTTTTTCGGTAAAATCGTCATAAAATGAAGAAAAAAAACGAGAAAATAGAGGAAAAAAATAGAAATTTCGCTAAAATTATCCGTTTTCGTCCCTTTTTTCGGTAATTTCGTCATGAAATGAGGGAAAAAAACGAGTAAATAGAGGAAAAAAATGAAAATTTCGATAAAATTATCCGTTCTCGTCCCTTTATTCGGTAATTTCGACATAAAATGATGAAGAAAAACGAGTAAATTGAGGAAAAAAATAAAAATTTCGCTAAAATTATCCGTTTTCGTCCCTTTTTTCGGTAATTTCGTCATAAAATGAGGAAAAAAATCGAGTAAATAGAGGAAGAAAATAAAAATTTCGCTAAAATTATCCGTTTTGGTCCCTTTTTTCGGTAATTTCGTCATAAAATGTGGAAAAAAATCGAGTAAATAGAGGAAAAAAATAGAAATTTCGTTAAAATTATCCGTTTTCGTCCCTTTTTTCGGTAAAATCGTCATAAAATGAAGAAAAAAAACGAGAAAATAGAGGAAAAAAATAGAAATTTCGCTAAAATTATCCGTTTTCGTCCCTTTTTTCGGTAATTTCGTCATGAAATGAGGAAAAAAAACGAGTAAATAGAGGAAAAAAATGAAAATTTCGATAAAATTATCCGTTCTCGTCCCTTTTTTCGGTAATTTCGACATAAAATTAGGAAAAGAAACGAGTAAATAGAGGAAAAAATAGAAATTTCGCTAAAATTATCCGTTTTCGTCCCTTTTTTCGTTAATTTCGTCATAAAATGTGGAAAAAAATCGAGTAAATAGAGGAAAAAAATAGAAATTTCTTTAAAATTATCCGTTTTCGTCCTTTTTTTCGGTAATTTAATGTTAGAATGATGATGAAAAACGAGTAAATTGAGGAAAAAATAAAAATTTCGCTTAAATTATCCGTTTTCGTCCCTTTATTCGGTATTTTCGTCATAAAATGTGGAAAAAAATCGAGTAAATAGAGGAAAAAAATAGAAATTTTGTTAAAATTATCCGTTTTCGTCCTTTTTTTCGGTAATTTCTTGATAAAATGAAGAAAAAAATCGAGTATATAGAGGAAAAAAAAAATATTTTCGCTAAAATTATCCGTTTTCGTCCCTTTTTTCGGTAATTTCGTGATAAAATGATGAAGAAAAACGAGTAAATTGAGGAAAAAAAAAAATTCGCTAAAATTATCCGTTTTCGTCCCTTTTTTTTGTAATTTCGTCATAAAATGAGGAAAAAAACGAGCAAATTGGGGAAAAAATAGAAATTTCGCTAAAATTACCCGTTTTCGTCCCTTTTTTTGTAATTTCCTTATAAATTGATGAAGTAAAACGAGTAAATTGAGGAAAAAAATAAAAATTTCGCTAAAATTATCCGTTTTCGTCCCTTTTTTCGGTAATTTCGTCATAAAATGAGGAAAAAAATCGAGTAAATAGAGGAAGAAAATAAAAATTTCGCTAAAATTATCCGTTTTCGTCCCTTTTTTCGGTAATTTCGTCATAAAATGTGGAAAAAAATCGACTAAATAGAGGAAAAAAATAGAAATTTCGTTAAAATTATCCGTTTTCATCCCTTTTTTGGTAAAATCGTCATAAAATGAAGAAAAAAAAACGAGAAAATAGAGGAAAAAAATAGAAATTTCGCTAAAATTATCCGTTTTCGTCCCTTTATTCGGTAATTTCGTCATGAAATGAGGAAAAAAAACGAGTAAATAGAGGAAAAAAATAAAAATTTCGATAAAATATCCGTTCTCGTCCCTATTTTCGGTAATTTCGACATAAAATGAGGAAAAAAAAACGAGTAAATAGAGGAAAAAATAGAAATTTCGCTAAAATTATCCGTTATCGACCCTTTTTTCGGTAATTTAGTGATAAAATGATGAAGAAAAACGAGTAAATTGAGGAAAACAATAAAAATTTCGCTAAAATTATCCGTTTTCGTCCCTTTTTTCGGTAATTTCGTCATAAAATGTGGAAAAAATCGAGTAAATAGAGGAAAAAAATTGAAATTTCTTTAAAATTATCCGTTTTCGTACCTTTTTTCGGTAATTTCGTCATAAAATGAAGAAAAAAAACGAGAAAATAGAGGAAAAAAATAGAAATTTCGCTAAAATTATCCGTTTTCGTCCCTTTTTTCGGTAATTTCGAAATAAAATGAGGAAAAAAAACGAGTAAATAGAGGAAAAAATAGAAATTTCGCTAAAATTTTCCGTTTTCGTCCATTTTTTCGGTAATTTCATGATAAAATGATGAAGAAAAATAGTAAATTGAGGAAAAAAATAAAAATTTCGCTAAAATTATCCGTTTTCGTCCCTTTTTTCGGTAATTTCGACATAAATTGAGGAAAAAAAACGAGTAAATAGAGGAAAAAATAGAAATTTCGCTAAAATTATCTGTTTTCGTCCCTTTTTTCGGTAATTTCCTGATAAAATGATGAAGAAAAACGAGTAAATTGAGGAAAAAAATAAAAATTTCGCAAAAATTATCCGTTTTCGTCCCTTTATTCTGTAATTTCGTGATATAATGAAGAAAAAAAACGAGCAAATAGAGGAAAAAAATAGAAATTTCGCAAAAATTATCCGTTTTCGTCCCTTTTTTCGGTAATTTCGTGATAAAATGATGAAGAAAAACGAGTAAATTGAGGAAAAAAATAAAAATTTCGCAAAAATTATCCGTTTTCGTCCCTTTTTTCGGTAATTTCGTCATAAAATGAAGAAAAAAAACGAGCAAATAGAGGAAAAAAATAGAAATTTCGCTAAAATTATCCGTTTTCGTCCATTTTTTCGGTAATTTCAAGATAAAATGATGAAGAAAAAATAGTAAATTGAGGAAAAAAATAAAAATTTCGCTAAAATTATCCGTTTTCGTCCCTTTATTCGGTAATTTCGTCATAAAATGTGGAAAAAAATCGAGTAAATAGAGGAAAAAAATAGAAATTTCGATAAATTATCCGTTTTCGTCCCTTTTTTCGGTAATTTCGTCATAAAATGAAGAAAAAAAACGAGCAAATAGAGGAAAAAATTAGAAATTTCGCTAAAATTATCCGTTTTCGTCCCTTTTTTCGGTAAATTCGTCATAATATGAGGAAAAAAAACGAGTAAATGGAGTTAAAAAATAGAAATTTCGCTAAAATTATCCCTTTTCGTCCCTTTTCTCGGTAATTTCGTCATAAAATGAGGAAAAAAAACGAGTAAATTGAAGAAAAAAATAGAAACTTCGCTAAAATTATCCGTTTTCGTCCCTTTTTTCGGTAATTTCATGATAAAATGATGAAGAAAAAATAGTAAATTGAGGAAAAAAATAAAAATTTCGCTAAAATTATCCGTTTTCGTCCCTTTATTCGGTAATTTCGTTATAAAATGAAGAAAAAAAACGAGCAAATAGAGGAAAAAAATAAAAATTTCGATAAAATTATCCGTTTTCGTCCCTTTTTTAGAGTAAACGAGTAAATAGAGGAAAAAAATAGAAATTTCTTTTAATTATCCGTTTTCGTCCATTTTTTCGGTAAAATCGTCATAAAATGAAGAAAAAAAACGAGAAAATAGAGGAAAAAAATAGAAATTTCGCTAAAATTATCCGTTTTCGTCCCTTTTTTCGGTAATTTCGTCATGAAATGAGGGAAAAAAACGAGTAAATAGAGGAAAAAAATGAAAATTTCGATAAAATTATCCGTTCTCGTCCCTTTTTTCGGTAATTTCGACATAAAATTAGGAAAAAAAACGAGTAAATAGAAGAAAAAATAGAAATTTCGCTAAAATTATCCGTTTTCGTCCATTTTTTCGGTAATTTCATGATAAAATGATGAAGAAAAAATAGTAAATTGAGGAAAAAAATAAAAATTTCGCTAAAATTATCCGTTTTCGTCCCTTTTTTCGGTAATTTCGTCATATAATGAGGAAAAAAAACTAGCAAATTGGGGAAAAAATAGAAATTTCGCTAAATTTATCCGTTTTCGTCCCTTTTGTCGGTAATTTCTAGATAAAATGAGGAAAAAAATCGAGTAAATAGAAAAATAAAATATATTTTCGCTGAAATTATCCGTTTTCGTCCCTTTTTTAGGTAATTTCGTGATAAAATGATGAAGAAAAACGAGTAAATTGAGGAAAAAAATAAAAATTTCGCTAAAATTATCCGTTTTCGTCCCTTTTTTCGGTAATTTCGTCATAAAATGAGGAAAAAAATCGAGTAAATAGAGGAAGAAAATAAAAATTTCGCTAAAATTATCCGTTTTCGTCCCTTTTTTCGGTAATTTCGTCATAAAATGTGGAAAAAAATCGAGTAAATAGAGGAAAAAAATAGAAATTTCGTTAAAATTATCCGTTTTCGTCCCTTTTTTCGGGAATATCGTCATGAAATGAGGAAAAAAAACGAGTAAATAGAGGAAAAAAATGAAAATTTCGATAAAATTATCCGTTCTCGTCCCTTTTTTCGGTAATTTCGACATAAAATTAGGAAAAAAAACGAGTAAATAGAGGAAAAAATAGAAATTTCGCTAAAATTATCCGTTTTCGTCCCTTTTTTCGTTAATTTCGTCATAAAATGTGGAAAAAAATCGAGTAAATAGAGGAAAAAAAATAAAAATTTCGATAAAATTATCCCTTCTCGTCCCTTTTTTCGGTAATTTCGACATAAAATGAAGAAAAAAACGAGCAATAGAGAAAAAAAATAGACATTTCGCTAAAATTATCCGTTTTCGTCCCTTTTATTGTAATTTCCTTATAAATTGATGAAGTAAAACGAGTAAATTGAGGAAAAAAATAAAAATTTCGCTAAAATTATCCGTTTTCGTCCCTTTATTCGGTAATTTCGTCATAAAATGTGGAAAAAAATCGAGTAAATAGAGGAAAAAAATTGAAATTTCTTTAAAATTATCCGTTTTCGTCCTTTTTTTCGGTAATTTAATGTTAGAATGATGATGAAAAACGAGTAAATTGAGGAAAAAATAAAAATTTCGCTTAAATTATCCGTTTTCGTCCCTTTATTCGGTATTTTCGTCATAAAATGTGGAAAAAATCGAGTAAATAGAGGAAAAAATAGAAATTTTGTTAAAATTATCCGTTTTCGTCCTTTTTTTCGGTAATTTCTTGATAAAATGAAGAAAAAAATCGATTAAATAGAGGAAAAAAAAAATATTTTCGCTAAAATTATCTGTTTTCGTCCCTTTTTTCGGTAATTTCGTGATAAAATGATGAAGAAAAACGAGTAAATTGAGGAAAAAAAAAAATTTCGCTAAAATTATCCGTTTTCGTCCCTTTTTTTTGTAATTTCGTCATAAAATGAGGAAAAAAACGAGCAAATTGGGGAAAAAATAGAAATTTCGCTAAAATTACCCGTTTTCGTCCCTTTTTTTGTAATTTCCTTATAAATTGATGAAGTAAAACGAGTAAATTGAGGAAAATAATAAAAATTTCGCTAAAATTATCCGTTTTCGTCCCTTTTTTCGGTAATTTCGTCATAAAATGAGGAAGAAAATCGAGTAAATAGAGGAAGAAAATAAAAATTTCGCTAAAATTATCCGTTTTCGTCCCTTTTTTCGGTAATTTCGTCATAAAATGTGGAAAAAAATCGAAAAATAGAGGAAAAAAATAGAAATTTCGCTAAAATTATCCGTTTTGGTCCCTTTATTCGGTAATTTGTCATGAAATGAGGAAAAAAAACGAGTAAATAGAGGAAAAAAATAAAAATTTCGATAAAATATCCGTTCTCGTCCCTATTTTCGGTAATTTCGACATAAAATGAGGAAAAAAACGAGTAAATAGAGGAAAAAATAGAAATTTCGCTAAAATTATCCGTTATCGACCCTTTTTTCGGTAATTTAGTGATAAAATGATGAAGAAAAACGAGTAAATTGAGGAAAACAATAAAAATTTCGCTAAAATTATCCGTTTTCGTCCCTTTTTTCGGTAATTTCGTCATAAAATGTGGAAAAAATCGAGTAAATAGAGGAAAAAAATTGAAATTTCGTTAAAATTATCCGTTTTCGTACCTTTTTTCGGTAATTTCGTCATAAAATGAAGAAAAAAAACGAGAAAATAGAGGAAAAAAATAGAAATTTCGCTAAAATTATCCGTTTTCGTCCCTTTTTTCGGTAATTTCGAAATAAAATGAGGAAAAAAAACGAGTAAATAGAGGAAAAAATAGAAATTTCGCTAAAATTATCTGTTTTCGTCCCTTTTTTCGGTAATTTCGTGATAAAATGATGAAGAAAAACGAGTAAATTGAGGAAAAAAATAAAAATTTCGCAAAAATTATCCGTTTTCGTCCCTTTTTTCTGTAATTTCGTGATATAATGAAGAAAAAAAACGAGCAAATAGAGGAAAAAAATAGTAATTTCGCAAAAATTATCCGTTTTCGTCCCTTTTTTCGGTAATTTCGTGATAAAATGATGAAGAAAAACGAGTAAATTGAGGAAAAAAATAAAAATTTCGCAAAAATTATCCGTTTTCGTCCCTTTTTTCGGTAATTTCGTCATAAAATGAAGAAAAAAAACGAGCAAATAGAGGAAAAAAATAGAAATTTCGCTAAAATTATCCGTTTTCGTCCATTTTTTCGGTAATTTCAAGATAAAATGATGAAGAAAAAATAGTAAATTGAGGAAAAAAATAAAAATTTCGCTAAAATTATCCGTTTTCGTCCCTTTATTCGGTAATTTTTTCATAAAATGAGGAAAAAAATCGAGTAAATAGAGGAAAAAATTAAAAATATCGCTAAAATTATCCATTTTCGTCCATTTTTTAGGTAAATACATGATAAAATGATGAAGAAAAATAGTAAATTGAGGAAAAAAATAAAAATTTCGCTAAAATTATCCGTTTTCGTCCCTTTATTCGGTAATTTTGTCATAAAATGTGGAAAAAAATCGAGTAAATAGAGGAAAAAAATAGAAATTTCGATAAATTATCCGTTTTCGTCCCTTTTTTAGAGTAAACGAGTAAATAGAGGAAAAAAATAAAAATTTCGCTTAAATTATCCGTTATCGTCCCTTTTTTGGTAATTTCGTCATAAAATGAGGAAAAAAACGAGTAAATTGAGGAAAAAAATTGTAATTTCGCTAAAATTATCCGTTTTTGTCCCTTTTTTCGGTAATTTCGTCATAATATGAGGAAAAAAAACGAGTAAATGGAGTTAAAAAATAGAAATTTCGCTAAAATTATCCCTTTTCGTCCCTTTTCTCGGTAATTTCATGATAAAATGATGAAGAAAAAATAGTAAATTGAAGAAAAAAATAGAAACTTCGCTAAAATTATCCGTTTTCGTCCCTTTTTTCGGTAATTTCATGATAAAATGATGAAGAAAAAATAGTAAATTGAGGAAAAAAATAAAAATTTCGCTAAAATTATCCGTTTTCGTCCCTTTATTCGGTAATTTCGTCATAAAATGTGGAAAAAAATCGAGTAAATTGTGGAAAAAAATCGAGTAAATAGAGGAAAAAAATAAATTTTCGCTAAAATTATCCGTTTTCGTCCCTTTTTTCGGTAATTTCGTCATAAAATGAAGAAAAAAAACGAGCAAATAGAGGAAAAAAATAAAAATTTCGATAAAATTATCCGTTTTCGTCCCTTTTTTAAAGTAAACGAGTAAATAGAGGAAAAAAATAGAAATTTCTTTTAATTATCCGTTTTCGTCCATTTTTTCGGTAAAATCGTCATAAAATGAAGAAAAAAAACGAGAAAATAGAGGAAAAAAATAGAAATTTCGCTAAAATTATCCGTTTTCGTCCCTTTTTTCGGTTATTTCGTCATGAAATGAGGGAAAAAAACGAGTAAATAGAGGAAAAAAATGAAAATTTCGATAAAATTATCCGTTCTCGTCCCTTTTTTCGGTAATTTCGACATAAAATTAGGAAAAAAAACGAGTAAATAGAAGAAAAAATAGAAATTTCGCTAAAATTATCCGTTTTCGTCCCTTTATTCGGTAATTTCGACATAAAATGAAGAAAAAAACGAGCAAATAGAGGAAAAAAATAGATATTTCGCTAAAATTATCCGTTTTCGTCCATTTTTTCGGTAATTTCATGATAAAATGATGAAGAAAAAATAGTAAATTGAGGAAAAAAATAAAAATTTCGCTAAAATTATCCGTTTTCGTCCCTTTTTTCGGTAATTTCGTCATATAATGAGGAAAAAAAACTAGCAAATTGGGGAAAAAATAGAAATTTCGCTAAATTTATCCGTTTTCGTCCCTTTTGTCGGTAATTTCTAGATAAAATGAGGAAAAAAATCGAGTAAATAGAAAAATAAAATATATTTTCGCTGAAATTATCCGTTTTCGTCCCTTTTTTAGGTAATTTCGTGATAAAATGATGAAGAAAAACGAGTAAATTGAGGAAAAAAATAAAAATTTCGCTAAAATTATCCGTTTTCGTCCCTTTTTTCGGTAATTTCGTCATAAAATGAGGAAAAAAATCGAGTAAATAGAGGAAGAAAATAAAAATTTCGCTAAAATTATCCGTTTTCGTCCCTTTTTTCGGTAATTTCGTCATAAAATGTGGAAAAAAATCGAGTAAATAGAGGAAAAAAATAGAAATTTCGTTAAAATTATCCGTTTTCGTCCCTTTTTTCGGTAAAATCGTCATAAAATGAAGAAAAAAATAGAAATTTCGCTAAAATTATCCGTTTTCGTCCCTTTTTTCGGTAATTTCGTCATGAAATGAGGAAAAAAAAACGAGTAAATAGAGGAAAAAAATGAAAATTTCGATAAAATTATCCGTTCTCGTCCCTTTTTTCGGTAATTTCGACATAAAATTAGGAAAAAAAAACGAGTAAATAGAGGAAAAAATAGAAATTTCGCTAAAATTATCCGTTTTCGTCCCTTTTTTCGTTAATTTCGTCATAAAATGTGGAAAAAAATCGAGTAAATAGAGGAAAAAAATAAAAATTTCGATAAATTATCCCTTCTCGTCCCTTTTTTCGGTAATTTCGACATAAAATGAAGAAAAAAACGAGCAATAGAGGAAAAAAATAGACATTTCGCTAAAATTATCCGTTTTCGTCCCTTTTTTTGTAATTTCCTTATAAATTGATGAAGTAAAACGAGTAAATTGAGGAAAAAAATAAAAATTTCGCTAAAATTATCCGTTTTCGTCCCTTTATTCGGTAATTTCGTCATAAAATGTGGAAAAAAATCGAGTAAATAGAGGAAAAAAATAGAAATTTCTCTAAAATTATCCGTTTTCGTCCTTTTTTTTGGTAATTTAATGTTAGAATGATGATGAAAAACGAGTAAATTGAGGAAAAAATAAAAATTTCGCTTAAATAATCCGTTTTCGTCCCTTTATTCGGTATTTTCGTCATAAAATGTGGAAAAAAATCGAGTAAATAGAGGAAAAAAATAGAAATTTCGTTAAAATTATCCGTTTTCGTCCTTTTTTTCGGTAATTTCTTAATAAAATGAAGAAAAAAATCGAGTAAATAGAGGAAAAAAAAAATATTTTCGCTAAAATTATCCGTTTTCGTCCCTTTTTTCGGTAATTTCGTCATAAAATGAAGAAAAAAAACGAGCAAATAGAGGAAAAAAATAGAAATTTCGCTATAATTATCCGTTTTCGTCCATTTTTTCGGTAATTTAATGTTAGAATGATGATGAAAAACGAGTAAATTGAGGAAAAAATAAAAATTTCGCTAAAATTATCCGTTTTCGTCCCTTTATTCGGTAATTTCTTCATAAAATATGGAAAAAAATCGAGTAAATAAAAAAAAAAATAGAAATTTCGATAAATTATCCGTTTTCGTCCCATTTTTTGGTAATTTCTTGATAAAATGATGAAGAAAAACGAGTAAATTGAGGAAAAAAATAAAAATTTCGCTAAAATTATCCGTTTTCGTCCCTTTTTTCGGTAATTTCGTCATAAAATGAAGAAAAAAAACGAGCAAATAGAGGAAAAAATTAGAAATTTCGCTAAAATTATCCGTTTTCGTCCCTTTTTTTGGTAAATTCGTCATGAAATGAAAAAAAACGAGTAAAATAGATGAAAAAAATAAAAATTTCGATAAAATTATCCGTTTTCGTCCCTTTTTTCGGTAATTTCGTCATAAAATAAAGAAAAAAAACGAGCAAATAGAGGAAAAAAATAAAAATTTCGATAAAATTATCCGTTTTCGTCCCTTTTTTTAGAGTAAACGAGTAAATAGAGGAAAAAAATAAAAATTTCGCTTAAATTATCCGTTTTCGTCCCTTTATTCGGTAATTTCGTCATAAAATGTGGAAAAAAATCGAGTAAATTGTGGAAAAAAATCGAGTAAATAGAGGAAAAAAATAAATTTTCGCTAAAATTATCCGTTTTCGTCCCTTTTTTCGGTAATTTCGTCATAAAATGAAGAAAAAAAAACGAGCAAATAGAGGAAAAAAATAAAAATTTCGATAAAATTATCCGTTTTCGTCCCTTTTTTAGAGTAAACGAGTAAATAGAGGAAAGAAATAGAAATTTCTTTTAATTATCCGTTTTCGTCCATTTTTTTGGTAAAATCGTCATAAAATGAAGAAAAAAAACGAGAAAATAGAGGAAAAAAATAGAAATTTCGCTAAAATTATCCGTTTTCGTCCCTTTTTTCGGTAATTTCGTCATGAAATGAGGGAAAAAAACGAGTAAATAGAGGAAAAAAATGAAAATTTCGATAAAATTATCCGTTCTCGTCCCTTTTTTCGGTAATTTCGACATAAAATTAGGAAAAAAAACGAGTAAATAGAGGAAAAAATAGAAATTTCGCTAAAATTATCCGTTTTCGTCCCTTTATTCGGTAATTTCGACATAAAATGAAGAAAAAAAACGAGCAAATAGAGGAAAAAAATAGATATTTCGCTAAAATTAGCCGTTTTCGTCCATTTTTTCGGTAATTTCATGATAAAATGATGAAGAAAAAATAGTAAATTGAGGAAAAAAATAAAAATTTCGCTAAAATTATCCGTTTTCGTCCCTTTTTTCGGTAATTTCGTCATATAATGAGGAAAAAAAACTTGCAAATTGGGGAAAAAATAGAAATTTCGCTAAATTTATCCGTTTTCGTCCCTTTTGTCGGTAATTTCTAGATAAAATGAGGAAAAAAATCGAGTAAATAGAAAAATAAAATATATTTTCGCTAAAATTATCCGTTTTCGTCCCTTTTTTAGGTAATTTCGTGATAAAATGATGAAGAAAAACGAGTAAATTGAGGAAAAAAATAAAAATTTCGCTAAAATTATCCGTTTTCGTCCCTTTTTTCGGTAATTTCGTCATAAAATGAGGAAAAAAATCGTGTAAATAGAGGAAGAAAATAATAATTTCGCTAAAATTATCCGTTTTCGTCCCTTTTTTCGGTAATTTCGTCATAAAATGTGGAAAAAAATCGAGTAAATAGAGGAAAAAAATAGAAATTTCGTTAAAATTATCCGTTTTCGTCCCTTTTTTCAGTAAAATCGTCATAAAATGAAGAAAAAAAACGAGAAAATAGAGGAAAAAATAGAAATTTCGCTAAAATTATCCGTTTTCGTCCCTTTTTTCGGTAATTTCGTCATGAAATGAGGAAAAAAAACGAGTAAATAGAGGAAAAAAAGGAAAATTTCGATAAAATTATCCGTTCTCGTCCCTTTTTTCGGTAATTTCGACATAAAATTAGGAAAAAAAACGAGTAAATAGAGGAAAAAATAGAAATTTCGCTAAAATTATCCGTTTTCGTCCCTTTTTTCGTTAATTTCGTCATAAAATGTGGAAAAAAATCGAGTAAATAGAGGAAAAAAATAAAAATTTCGATAAAATTATCCCTTCTCGTCCCTTTTTTCGGTAATTTCGACATAAAATGAAGAAAAAAACGAGCAATAGAGGAAAAAAAAAGACATTTCGCTAAAATTATCCGTTTTCGTCCCTTTTTTCGGTAATTTCGTCATGAAATGAGGAAAAAAAACGAGTAAATAGAGGAAAAAAATAAAAATTTCGATAAATTATCCGTTCTCGTCCCTATTTTCGGTAATTTCGACATAAAATGAGGAAAAAAAACGAGTAAATAGAGGAAAAAATAGAAATTTCGCTAAAATTATCCGTTATCGACCCTTTTTTCGGTAATTTAGTGATAAAATGATGAAGAAAAACGAGTAAATTGAGGAAAACAATAAAAATTTCGCTAAAATTATCCGTTTTCGTCCATTTTTTTGGTAATTTTGTCATAAAATGAAGAAAAAAAACGAGCAAATAGAGGAAAAAAATAGAAATTTCGCTATAATTATCCGTTTTCGTCCATTTTTTCGGTAATTTAATGTTAGAATGATGATGAAAAACGAGTAAATTGAGGAAAAAATAAAAATTTCGCAAAAATTATCCGTTTTCGTCCCTTTATTCGGTAATTTCTTCATAAAATGTGGAAAAAAATCGAGTAAATAAAAAAAAAATAGAAATTTCGATAAAATTATCCGTTTTCGTCCCTTTTTTTCGGTAATTTCGTCATGAAATGAGGAAAAAAAACGAGTAAATAGAGGAAAAAAATTAAAATTTCGATAAA
The DNA here is from genome assembly GCA_947579665.1 of Sympetrum striolatum. Classification (NCBI taxonomy): domain Eukaryota; kingdom Metazoa; phylum Arthropoda; class Insecta; order Odonata; family Libellulidae; genus Sympetrum; species Sympetrum striolatum. The sequence continues at coordinate 194,783 of CANPUZ010000004.1, forward strand.
TTATCCGTTCTCGTCCCTATTTTCGGTAATTTCGACATAAAATGAGGAAAAAAAACGAGTAAATTGAGGAAAAAATAGAAATTTCGCTAAAATTATCCGTTATCGACCCTTTTTTCGGTAATTTAGTGATAAAATGATGAAGAAAAACGAGTAAATTGAGGAAAACAATAAAAATTTCGCTAAAATTATCCGTTTTCGTCCATTTTTTTGGTAATTTCGTCATAAAATGAAGAAAAAAAACGAGCAAATAGAGGAAAAAAATAGAAATTTCGCTATAATTATCCGTTTTCGTCCATTTTTTCGGTAATTTAATGTTAGAATGATGATGAAAAACGAGTAAATTGAGGAAAAAATAAAAATTTCGCTAAAATTATCCGTTTTCGTCCCTTTATTCGGTAATTTCTTCATAAAATGTGGAAAAAAATCGAGTAAATAAAAAAAAAATAGAAATTTCGATAAATTATCCCTTTTCGTCCCTTTTTTTGGTAATTTCGTGATAAAATGATGAAGAAAAACGAGTAAATTGAGGAAAAAAATAAAAATTTCGCTAAAATTATCCGTTTTCGTCCCTTTTTTCGGTAATTTCGTCATAAAATGAAGAAAAAAAACGAGCAAATAGAGGAAAAAATTAGAAATTTCGATAAAATTATCCGTTTTCGTCCCTTTTTTCGGTAATTTCGTCATAAAATAAAGAAAAAAAACGAGCAAATAGAGGAAAAAAATATAAATTTCGATAAAATTATCCGTTTTCGTCCCTTTTTTAGAGTAAACGAGTAAATAGAGGAAAAAAATAAAAATTTCGCTTAAATTATCCGTTATCGTCCCTTTTTTGGTAATTTCGTCATAAAATGAGGAAAAAAACGAGTAAATTGAGGAAAAAAATTGTAATTTCGCTAAAATTATCCGTTTTTGTCCCTTTTTTCGGTAATTTCGTCATAATATGAGGAAAAAAAACGAGTAAATGGAGTTAAAAAATAGAAATTTCGCTAAAATTACCCTTTTCGTCCCTTTTCTCGGTAATTTCGTCATAAAATGAGGAAAAAAAACGAGTAAATTGAAGAAAAAAATAGAAACTTCGCTAAAATTATCCGTTTTCGTCCCTTTATCGGTAATTTCATGATAAAATGATGAAGAAAAAATAGTAAATTGAGGAAAAAAATAAAAATTTCGCTAAAATTATCCGTTTTCGTCCCTTTATTCGGTAATTTCGTCTTAAAATGTGGAAAAAAATCGAGTAAATTGTGGAAAAAAATCGAGTAAATAGAGGAAAAAAATAAATTTTCGCTAAAATTATCCGTTTTCGTCCCTTTTTTCGGTAATTTCGTCATAAAATGAAGAAAAAAAACGAGCAAATAGAGGAAAAAAATAAAAATTTCGATAAAATTATCCGTTTTCGTCCCTTTTTTAGAGTAAACGAGTAAATAGAGGAAAAAAATAAAAATTTCGCTTAAATTATCCGTTATCGTCCCTTTTTTGGTAATTTCGTCATAAAATGAGGAAAAAAACGAGTAAATTGAGGAAAAAAATTGTAATTTCGCTAAAATTATCCGTTTTTGTCCCTTTTTTCGGTAATTTCGTCATAATATGAGGAAAAAAAACGAGTAAATGGAGTTAAAAAATAGAAATTTCGCTAAAATTACCCTTTTCGTCCCTTTTCTCGGTAATTTCGTCATAAAATGAGGAAAAAAAACGAGTAAATTGAAGAAAAAAATAGAAACTTCGCTAAAATTATCCGTTTTCGTCCCTTTATCGGAAATTTCATGATAAAATGATGAAGAAAAAATAGTAAATTGAGGAAAAAAATAAAAATTTCGCTAAAATTATCCGTTTTCGTCCCTTTATTCGGTAATTTCGTCATAAAATGTGGAAAAAAATCGAGTAAATTGTGGAAAAAAATCGAGTAAATAGAGGAAAAAAATAAATTTTCGCTAAAATTATCCGTTTTCGTCCCTTTTTTTGGTAATTTCGTCATAAAATGAAGAAAAAAAACGAGCAAATAGAGGAAAAAAATAGAAATTTCGCTATAATTATCCGTTTTCGTCCATTTTTTCGGTAATTTAATGTTAGAATGATGATGAAAAACGAGTAAATTGAGGAAAAAATAAAAATTTCGCTAAAATTATCCGTTTTCGTCCCTTTATTCGGTAATTTCTTCATAAAATGTGGAAAAAAATCGAGTAAATAAAAAAAAAATAGAAATTTCGATAAATTATCCCTTTTCGTCCCTTTTTTTGGTAATTTCGTGATAAAATGATGAAGAAAAACGAGTAAATTGAGGAAAAAAATAAAAATTTCGCTAAAATTATCCGTTTTCGTCCCTTTTTTCGGTAATTTCGTCATAAAATGAAGAAAAAAAACGAGCAAATAGAGGAAAAAATTAGAAATTTCGATAAAATTATCCGTTTTCGTCCCTTTTTTCGGTAATTTCGTCATAAAATAAAGAAAAAAAACGAGCAAATAGAGGAAAAAAATATAAATTTCGATAAAATTATCCGTTTTCGTCCCTTTTTTAGAGTAAACGAGTAAATAGAGGAAAAAAATAAAAATTTCGCTTAAATTATCCGTTATCGTCCCTTTTTTGGTAATTTCGTCATAAAATGAGGAAAAAAACGAGTAAATTGAGGAAAAAAATTGTAATTTCGCTAAAATTATCCGTTTTTGTCCCTTTTTTCGGTAATTTCGTCATAATATGAGGAAAAAAAACGAGTAAATGGAGTTAAAAAATAGAAATTTCGCTAAAATTACCCTTTTCGTCCCTTTTCTCGGTAATTTCGTCATAAAATGAGGAAAAAAAACGAGTAAATTGAAGAAAAAAATAGAAACTTCGCTAAAATTATCCGTTTTCGTCCCTTTATCGGTAATTTCATGATAAAATGATGAAGAAAAAATAGTAAATTGAGGAAAAAAATAAAAATTTCGCTAAAATTATCCTTTTTCGTCCCTTTATTCGGTAATTTCGTCTTAAAATGTGGAAAAAAATCGAGTAAATTGTGGAAAAAAATCGAGTAAATAGAGGAAAAAAATAAATTTTCGCTAAAATTATCCGTTTTCGTCCCTTTTTTCGGTAATTTCGTCATAAAATGAAGAAAAAAAACGAGCAAATAGAGGAAAAAAATAAAAATTTCGATAAAATTATCCGTTTTCGTCCCTTTTTTAGAGTAAACGAGTAAATAGAGGAAAAAAATAGAAATTTCTTTTAATTATCCGTTTTCGTCCATTTTTTCGGTAAAATCGTCATAAAATGAAGAAAAAAAACGAGAAAATAGAGGAAAAAAATAGAAATTTCGCTAAAATTATCCGTTTTCGTCCCTTTTTTCGGTAATTTCGTCATGAAATGAGGGAAAAAAACGAGTAAATAGAGGAAAAAATGAAAATTTCGATAAAATTATCCGTTCTCGTCCCTTTTTTCGGTAATCTCGACATAAAATTAGGAAAAAAAACGAGTAAATAGAGGAAAAAATAGAAATTTCGCTAAAATTATCCGTTTTCGTCCCTTTATTCGGTAATTTCGACATAAAATGAAGAAATAAACGAGCAAATAGAGAAAAAAAATAGATATTTCGCTAACATTAGCCGTTTTCGTCCATTTTTTCGGTAATTTCATGATAAAATGATGAAGAAAAAATAGTAAATTGAGGAAAAAAATAAAAATTTCGCTAAAATTATCCGTTTTCGTCCCTTTTTTCGGTAATTTCGTCATATAATGAGGAAAAAAAACTTGCAAATTGGGGAAAAAATAGAAATTTCGCTAAATTTATCCGTTTTCGTCCCTTTTGTCGGTAATTTCTAGATAAAATGAGGAAAAAAATCGAGTAAATAGAAAAATAAAATATATTTTCGCTAAAATTATCCGTTTTCGTCCCTTTTTTAGGTAATTTCGTGATAAAATGATGAAGAAAAACGAGTAAATTGAGGAAAAAAATAAAAATTTCGCTAAAATTATCCGTTTTCGTCCCTTTTTTCGGTAATTTCTTCATAAAATGAGGAAAAAAATCGAGTAAATAGAGGAAGAAAATAAAAATTTCGCTAAAATTATCCGTTTTCGTCCCTTTTTTCGGTAATTTCGTCATAAAATGTGGAAAAAAATCGAGTAAATAGAGGAAAAAAATAGAAATTTCGTTAAAATTATCCGTTTTCGTCCCTTTTTTCAGTAAAATCGTCATAAAACGAAGAAAAAAAACGAGAAAATAGAGGAAAAAAATAGAAATTTCGCTAAAATTATCCGTTTTCGTCCCTTTTTTCGGTAATTTCGTCATGAAATGAGGAAAAAAACGAGTAAATAGAGGAAAAAAATGAAAATTTCGATAAAATTATCCGTTCTCGTCCCTTTTTTCGGTAATTTCGACATAAAATTAGGAAAAAAAACGAGTAAATAGAGGAAAAAATAGAAATTTCGCTAAAATTATCCGTTTTCGTCCCTTTTTTCGTTAATTTCGTCATAAAATGTAGAAAAAATCGAGTAAATAGAGGAAAAAAATAAAAATTTCGATAAAATTATCCCTTCTCGTCCCTTTTTTCGGTAATTTCGACATAAAATGAAGAATAAAACGAGCAATAGAGGAAAAAAATAGACATTTCGCTAAAATTATCCGTTTTCGTCCATTTTTTCGGTAATTTCATGATAAAATGATGAAGAAAAAATAGTAAATTGAGGAAAAAAATAAAAATTTCGCTAAAATTATCCGTTTTCGTCCCTTTATTCGGTAATTTCGTCATAAAATGATGAAAAAAATCGAGTAAATAGAGGAAAAAATTAAAAATTTCGCTAAAATTATCCATTTTCGTCCATTTTTTAGGTAATTTCATGATAAAATGATGAAGAAAAAATAGTAAATTGAGGAAAAAAATAAAAATTTCGCTAAAATTATCCGTTTTCGTCCCTTTATTCGGTAATTTCGTCATAAAATGTGGAAAAAAATCGAGTAAATAGAGGAAAAAAATAGAAATTTCTTTAAAATTATCCGTTTTCGTCCTTTTTTTCGGTAATTTAATGTTAGAATGATGATGAAAAACGAGTAAATTGAGGAAAAAATAAAAATTTCGCTTAAATTATCCGTTTTCGTCCCTTTATTCGGTATTTTCGTCATAAAATGTGGAAAAAAATCGAGTAAATAGAGGAAAAAAATAGAAATTTCGTTAAAATTATCCGTTTTCGTCCTTTTTTTCGGTAATTTCTTGATAAAATGAAGAAAAAAATCGAGTAAATAGAGGAAAAAAAAAATATTTTCGCTAAAATTATCCGTTTTCGTCCCTTTTTTCGGTAATTTCGTGATAAAATGATGAAGAAAAACGAGTAAATTGAGGAAAAAAATAAAAATTTCGCTAAAATTATCCGTTTTCGTCCCTTTTTTGTAATTTCGTCATAAAATGAGGAAAAAAACGAGCAAATTGGGGAAAAAATAGAAATTTCGCTAAAATTACCCGTTTTCGTCCCTTTTTTTGGTAATTTCCTTATAAATTGATGAAGAAAAACGAGTAAATTGAGGAAAAAAATAAAAATTTCGCTAAAATTATCCGTTTTCGTCCCTTTTTTCGGTAATTTCGTCATAAAATGAGGAAAAAAATCGAGTAAATAGAGGAAGAAAATAAAAATTTCGCTAAAATTATCCGTTTTCGTCCCTTTTTTCGGTAATTTCGTCATAAAATGTGGAAAAAAATCGACTAAATAGAGGAAAAAAATAGAAATTTCGTTAAAATTATCCGTTTTCGTCCCTTTTTTCGGTAAAATCGTCATAAAATGAAGAAAAAAAACGAGAAAATAGAGGAAAAAAATAGAAATTTCGCTAAAATTATCCGTTTTCGTCCCTTTTTTCGGTAATTTCGTCATGAAATGAGGAAAAAAAACGAGTAAATAGAGGAAAAAAATAAAAATTTCGATAAATTATCCGTTCTCGTCCCTATTTTCGGTAATTTCGACATAAAATGAGGAAAAAAAACGAGTAAATAGAGGAAAAAATAGAAATTTCGCTAAAATTATCCGTTATCGACCCTTTTTTCGGTAATTTAGTGATAAAATGATGAAGAAAAACGAGTAAATTGAGGAAAACAATAAACATTTCGCTAAAATTATCCGTTTTCGTCCATTTTTTTGGTAATTTCGTCATAAAATGAAGAAAAAAAACGAGCAAATAGAGGAAAAAAATAGAAATTTCGCTATAATTATCCGTTTTCGTCCATTTTTTCGGTAATTTAATGTTAGAATGATGATGAAAAACGAGTAAATTGAGGAAAAAATAAAAATTTCGCTAAAATTATCCGTTTTCGTCCCTTTATTCGGTAATTTCTTCATAAAATGTGGAAAAAAATCGAGTAAATAAAAAAAAAATAGAAATTTCGATAAATTATCCCTTTTCGTCCCTTTTTTTGGTAATTTCGTGATAAAATGATGAAGAAAAACGAGTAAATTGAGGAAAAAAATAAAAATTTCGCTAAAATTATCCGTTTTCGTCCCTTTTTTCGGTAATTTCGTCATAAAATGAAGAAAAAAAACGAGCAAATAGAGGAAAAAATTAGAAATTTCGCTAAAATTATCCGTTTTCGTCCCTTTTTTCGGTAAATTCGTCATGAAATTAAAAAAAAACGAATAAATAGAGGGAAAAAATAAAAATTTCGATAAAATTATCCGTATTCGTCCCTTTTTTCGGTAATTTCGTCATAAAATAAAGAAAAAAAACGAGCAAATAGAGGAAAAAAATAAAAATTTCGATAAAATTATCCGTTTTCGTCAATTTTTTAGAGTAAACGAGTAAATAGAGGAAAAAAATAAAAATTTCGCTTAAATTATCCGTTATCGTCCCTTTTTTGGTAATTTCGTTAAAAAATGAGGAAAAAAACGAGTAAATTGAGGAAAAAAATAGTAATTTCGCTTAAATTATCCGTTTTCGTCCCTTTTTTCGGTAATTTCGTCATAATATGAGGAAAAAAAACGAGTAAATAGAGGAAAAAAATAAAAATTTCGATAAATTATCCGTTCTCGTCCCTATTTTCGGTAATTTCGACATAAAATGAGGAAAAAAAACGAGTAAATAGAGGAAAAAATAGAAATTTCGCTAAAATTATCCGTTATCGACCCTTTTTTCGGTAATTTAGTGATAAAATGATGAAGAAAAACGAGTAAATTGAGGAAAACAATAAAAATTTCGCTAAAATTATCCGTTTTCGTCCATTTTTTTGGTAATTTTGTCATAAAATGAAGAAAAAAAACGAGCAAATAGAGGAAAAAAATAGAAATTTCGCTATAATTATCCGTTTTCGTCCATTTTTTCGGTAATTTAATGTTAGAATGATGATGAAAAACGAGTAAATTGAGGAAAAAATAAAAATTTCGCAAAAATTATCCGTTTTCGTCCCTTTATTCGGTAATTTCTTCATAAAATGTGGAAAAAAATCGAGTAAATAAAAAAAAAATAGAAATTTCGATAAAATTATCCGTTTTCGTCCCTTTTTTCGGTAATTTCGTCATGAAATGAGGAAAAAAAACGAGTAAATAGAGGAAAAAAATAAAAATTTCGATAAATTATCCGTTCTCGTCCCTATTTTCGGTAATTTCGACATAAAATGAGGAAAAAAAACGAGTAAATTGAGGAAAAAATAGAAATTTCGCTAAAATTATCCGTTATCGACCCTTTTTTCGGTAATTTAGTGATAAAATGATGAAGAAAAACGAGTAAATTGAGGAAAACAATAAAAATTTCGCTAAAATTATCCGTTTTCGTCCATTTTTTTGGTAATTTCGTCATAAAATGAAGAAAAAAAACGAGCAAATAGAGGAAAAAAATAGAAATTTCGCTATAATTATCCGTTTTCGTCCATTTTTTCGGTAATTTAATGTTAGAATGATGATGAAAAACGAGTAAATTGAGGAAAAAATAAAAATTTCGCTAAAATTATCCGTTTTCGTCCCTTTATTCGGTAATTTCGTCATAAAATGAGGAAAAAAACGAGTAAATTGAGGAAAAAAATTGTAATTTCGCTAAAATTATCCGTTTTTGTCCCTTTTTTCGGTAATTTCGTCATAATATGAGGAAAAAAAACGAGTAAATGGAGTTAAAAAATAGAAATTTCGCTAAAATTACCCTTTTCGTCCCTTTTCTCGGTAATTTCGTCATAAAATGAGGAAAAAAAACGAGTAAATTGAAGAAAAAAATAGAAACTTCGCTAAAATTATCCGTTTTCGTCCCTTTATCGGTAATTTCATGATAAAATGATGAAGAAAAAATAGTAAATTGAGGAAAAAAATAAAAATTTCGCTAAAATTATCCGTTTTCGTCCCTTTATTCGGTAATTTCGTCATAAAATGTGGAAAAAAATCGAGTAAATTGTGGAAAAAAATCGAGTAAATAGAGGAAAAAAATAAATTTTCGCTAAAATTATCCGTTTTCGTCCCTTTTTTCGGTAATTTCGTCATAAAATGAAGAAAAAAAACGAGCAAATAGAGGAAAAAAATAAAAATTTCGATAAAATTATCCGTTTTCGTCCCTTTTTTAGAGTAAACGAGTAAATAGAGGAAAAAAATAGAAATTTCTTTTAATTATCCGTTTTCGTCCATTTTTTCGGTAAAATCGTCATAAAATGAAGAAAAAAAACGAGAAAATAGAGGAAAAAAATAGAAATTTCGCTAAAATTATCCGTTTTCGTCCCTTTTTTCGGTAATTTCGTCATGAAATGAGGGAAAAAAACGAGTAAATAGAGGAAAAAAATGAAAATTTCGATAAAATTATCCGTTCTCGTCCCTTTTTTCGGTAATCTCGACATAAAATTAGGAAAAAAACGAGTAAATAGAGGAAAAAATAGAAATTTCGCTAAAATTATCCGTTTTCGTCCCTTTATTCGGTAATTTCGACATAAAATGAAGAAATAAACGAGCAAATAGAGAAAAAAAATAGATATTTCGCTAACATTAGCCGTTTTCGTCCATTTTTTCGGTAATTTCATGATAAAATGATGAAGAAAAAATAGTAAATTGAGGAAAAAAATAAAAATTTCGCTAAAATTATCCGTTTTCGTCCCTTTTTTCGGTAATTTCGTCATGAAATGAGGAAAAAAACGAGTAAATAGAGGAAAAAAATGAAAATTTCGATAAAATTATCCGTTCTCGTCCCTTTTTTCGGTAATTTCGACATAAAATTAGGAAAAAAAACGAGTAAATAGAGGAAAAAATAGAAATTTCGCTAAAATTATCCGTTTTCGTCCCTTTTTTCGTTAATTTCGTCATAAAATGTAGAAAAAATCGAGTAAATAGAGGAAAAAAATAAAAATTTCGATAAAATTATCCCTTCTCGTCCCTTTTTTCGGTAATTTCGACATAAAATGAAGAATAAAACGAGCAATAGAGGAAAAAAATAGACATTTCGCTAAAATTATCCGTTTTCGTCCATTTTTTCGGTAATTTCATGATAAAATGATGAAGAAAAAATAGTAAATTGAGGAAAAAAATAAAAATTTCGCTAAAATTATCCGTTTTCGTCCCTTTATTCGGTAATTTCGTCATAAAATGAGGAAAAAAATCGAGTAAATAGAGGAAAAAATTAAAAATTTCGCTAAAATTATCCATTTTCGTCCATTTTTTAGGTAATTTCATGATAAAATGATGAAGAAAAAATAGTAAATTGAGGAAAAAAATAAAAATTTCGCTAAAATTATCCGTTTTTGTCCCTTTATTCGGTAATTTCGTCATAAAATGTGGAAAAAAATCGAGTAAATAGAGGAAAAAAATAGAAATTTCTTTAAAATTATCCGTTTTCGTCCTTTTTTTCGGTAATTTAATGTTAGAATGATGATGAAAAACGAGTAAATTGAGGAAAAAATAAAAATTTCGCTAAAATTATCCGTTTTCGTCCATTTTTTTGGTAATTTCGTCATAAAATGAAGAAAAAAAACGAGCAAATAGAGGAAAAAAATAGAAATTTCGCTATAATTATCCGTTTTCGTCCATTTTTTCGGTAATTTAATGTTAGAATGATGATGAAAAACGAGTAAATTGAGGAAAAAATAAAAATTTCGCAAAAATTATCCGTTTTCGTCCCTTTATTCGGTAATTTCTTCATAAAATGTGGAAAAAAATCGAGTAAATAAAAAAAAAATAGAAATTTCGATAAATTATCCCTTTTCGTCCCTTTTTTTGGTAATTTCGTGATAAAATGATGAAGAAAAACGAGTAAATTGAGGAAAAAAATAAAAATTTCGCTAAAATTACCCGTTTTCGTCCCTTTTTTTGGTAATTTCCTTATAAATTGATGAAGAAAAACGAGCAAATAGAGGAAAAAATTAGAAATTTCGCTAAAATTATCCGTTTTCGTCCCTTTTTTGTTTTGTTCGACACAAAATGAGGAAAAAAACGAGTAAATTGAGGAAAAAAATAGTAATTTCGCTAAATAATACGTTTTCGTCTCTTTTTTCGGTAATTTCGTCATAATATGAAAAAAAACGAGTAAATAGAGGAAAAAAATATAAATTTCGCTAAAGTTATCCCTTTTCGTCCCTTTTCTCGGTAATTTCGTCATAAAATAAAGAAAAAAAACGAGCAAATAGAGGAAAAAAATAAAAATTTCGATAAAATTATCCGTTTTCGTCAATTTTTTAGAGTAAACGAGTAAATAGAGGAAAAAAATAAAAATTTCGCTTAAATTATCCGTTATCGTCCCTTTTTTGGTAATTTCGTTAAAAAATGAGGAAAAAAACGAGTAAATTGAGGAAAAAAATAGTAATTTCGCTTAAATTATCCGTTTTCGTCCCTTTTTTCGGTAATTTCGTCATAATATGAGGAAAAAAAACGAGTAAATAGAGGAAAAAAATAAAAATTTCGATAAAATAATCCGTTCTCGTCCCTTTTTTCGGTAATTTCGACATAAAATGAGGAAAAAAAACGAGTAAATAGAGGAAAAAATAGAAATTTCGCTAAAATTATCCGTTATCGACCCTTTTTTCGGTAATTTCGTGATAAAATGATGAAGAAAAACGAGTAAATTGAGGAAAACAATAAAAATTTCGCTAAAATTATCCGTTTTCGTCCATTTTTTTGGTAATTTCGTCATAAAATGAAGAAAAAAAACGAGCAAATAGAGGAAAAAAATAGAAATTTCGCTATAATTATCCGTTTTCGTCCATTTTTTCGGTAATTTAATGTTAGAATGATGATGAAAAACGAGTAAATTGAGGAAAAAATAAAAATTTCGCAAAAATTATCCGTTTTCGTCCCTTTATTCGGTAATTTCTTCATAAAATGTGGAAAAAAATCGAGTAAATAAAAAAAAAATAGAAATTTCGATAAATTATCCCTTTTCGTCCCTTTTTTTGGTAATTTCGTGATAAAATGATGAAGAAAAACGAGTAAATTGAGGAAAAAAATAAAAATTTCGCTAAAATTATCCGTTTTCGTCCCTTTTTTCGGTAATTTCGTCATAAAATGAAGAAAAAAAACGAGCAAATAGAGGAAAAAATTAGAAATTTCGCTAAAATTATCCGTTTTCGTCCCTTTTTTGTTTTGTTCGACACAAAATGAGGAAAAAAACGAGTAAATTGAGGAAAAAAATAGTAATTTCGCTAAATAATACGTTTTCGTCTCTTTTTTCGGTAATTTCGTCATAATATGAAAAAAAACGAGTAAATAGAGGAAAAAAATATAAATTTCGCTAAAGTTATCCCTTTTCGTCCCTTTTCTCGGTAATTTCGTCATAAAATAAAGAAAAAAAACGAGCAAATAGAGGAAAAAAATAAAAATTTCAATAAAATTATCCGTTTTCGTCAATTTTTTAGAGTAAACGAGTAAATAGAGGAAAAAAATAAAAATTTCGCTTAAATTATCCGTTATCGTCCCTTTTTTGGTAATTTCGTTAAAAAATGAGGAAAAAAACGAGTAAATTGAGGAAAAAAATAGTAATTTCGCTTAAATTATCCGTTTTCGTCCCTTTTTTCGGTAATTTCGTCATAATATGAGGAAAAAAAACGAGTAAATAGAGGAAAAAAATAAAAATTTCGATAAAATAATCCGTTCTCGTCCCTTTTTTCGGTAATTTCGACATAAAATGAGGAAAAAAAACGAGTAAATAGAGGAAAAAATAGAAATTTCGCTTAAATTATCCGTTATCGTCCCTTTTTTGGTAATTTCGTGATAAAATGATGAAGAAAAACGAGTAAATTGAGGAAAACAATAAAAATTTCGCTAAAATTATCCGTTTTCGTCCATTTTTTTGGTAATTTCGTCATAAAATGAAGAAAAAAAACGAGCAAATAGAGGAAAAAAATAGAAATTTCGCTATAATTATCCGTTTTCGTCCATTTTTTCGGTAATTTAATGTTAGAATGATGATGAAAAACGAGTAAATTGAGGAAAAAATAAAAATTTCGCAAAAATTATCCGTTTTCGTCCCTTTATTCGGTAATTTCTTCATAAAATGTGGAAAAAAATCGAGTAAATAAAAAAAAAATAGAAATTTCGATAAATTATCCCTTTTCGTCCCTTTTTTTGGTAATTTCGTGATAAAATGATGAAGAAAAACGAGTAAATTGAGGAAAAAAATAAAAATTTCGCTAAAATTATCCGTTTTCGTCCCTTTTTTCGGTAATTTCGTCATAAAATGAAGAAAAAAAACGAGCAAATAGAGGAAAAAATTAGAAATTTCGCTAAAATTATCCGTTTTCGTCCCTTTTTTGTTTTGTTCGACACAAAATGAGGAAAAAAACGAGTAAATTGAGGAAAAAAATAGTAATTTCGCTAAATAATACGTTTTCGTCTCTTTTTTCGGTAATTTCGTCATAATATGAAAAAAAACGAGTAAATAGAGGAAAAAAATGTAAATTTCGCTAAAGTTATCCCTTTTCGTCCCTTTTCTCGGTAATTTCGTCATAAAATAAAGAAAAAAAACGAGCAAATAGAGGAAAAAAATAAAAATTTCGATAAAATTATCCGTTTTCGTCAATTTTTTAGAGTAAACGAGTAAATAGAGGAAAAAAATAAAAATTTCGCTTAAATTATCCGTTATCGTCCCTTTTTTGGTAATTTCGTTAAAAAATGAGGAAAAAAACGAGTAAATTGAGGAAAAAAATAGTAATTTCGCTTAAATTATCCGTTTTCGTCCCTTTTTTCGGTAATTTCGTCATAATATGAGGAAAAAAAACGAGTAAATAGAGGAAAAAAATAAAAATTTCGATAAAATAATCCGTTCTCGTCCCTTTTTTCGGTAATTTCGACATAAAATGAGGAAAAAAAACGAGTAAATAGAGGAAAAAATAGAAATTTCGCTAAAATTATCCGTTATCGACCCTTTTTTCGGTAATTTAGTGATAAAATGATGAAGAAAAACGAGTAAATTGAGGAAAACAATAAAAATTTCGCTAAAATTATCCGTTTTCGTCCATTTTTTTGGTAATTTCGTCATAAAATGAAGAAAAAAAACGAGCAAATAGAGGAAAAAAATAGAAATTTCGCTATAATTATCCGTTTTCGTCCATTTTTTCGGTAATTTAATGTTAGAATGATGATGAAAAACGAGTAAATTGAGGAAAAAATAAAAATTTCGCAAAAATTATCCGTTTTCGTCCCTTTATTCGGTAATTTCTTCATAAAATGTGGAAAAAAATCGAGTAAATAAAAAAAAAATAGAAATTTCGATAAATTATCCCTTTTCGTCCCTTTTTTTGGTAATTTCGTGATAAAATGATGAAGAAAAACGAGTAAATTGAGGAAAAAAATAAAAATTTCGCTAAAATTATCCGTTTTCGTCCCTTTTTTCGGTAATTTCGTCATAAAATGAAGAAAAAAAACGAGCAAATAGAGGAAAAAATTAGAAATTTCGCTAAAATTATCCGTTTTCGTCCCTTTTTTGTTTTGTTCGACACAAAATGAGGAAAAAAACGAGTAAATTGAGGAAAAAAATAGTAATTTCGCTAAATAATACGTTTTCGTCTCTTTTTTCGGTAATTTCGTCATAATATGAAAAAAAACGAGTAAATAGAGGAAAAAAATATAAATTTCGCTAAAGTTATCCCTTTTCGTCCCTTTTCTCGGTAATTTCGTCATAAAATAAAGAAAAAAAACGAGCAAATAGAGGAAAAAAATAAAAATTTCGATAAAATTATCCGTTTTCGTCAATTTTTTAGAGTAAACGAGTAAATAGAGGAAAAAAATAAAAATTTCGCTTAAATTATCCGTTATCGTCCCTTTTTTGGTAATTTCGTTAAAAAATGAGGAAAAAAACGAGTAAATTGAGGAAAAAAATAGTAATTTCGCTTAAATTATCCGTTTTCGTCCCTTTTTTCGGTAATTTCGTCATAATATGAGGAAAAAAAACGAGTAAATAGAGGAAAAAAATAAAAATTTCGATAAAATAATCCGTTCTCGTCCCTTTTTTCGGTAATTTCGACATAAAATGAGGAAAAAAAACGAGTAAATAGAGGAAAAAATAGAAATTTCGCTAAAATTATCCGTTATCGTCCCTTTTTTCGGTAATTTCGTGATAAAATGATGAAGAAAAACGAGTAAATTGAGGAAAACAATAAAAATTTCGCTAAAATTATCCGTTTTCGTCCATTTTTTTGGTAATTTCGTCATAAAATGAAGAAAAAAAACGAGCAAATAGAGGAAAAAAATAGAAATTTCGCTATAATTATCCGTTTTCGTCCATTTTTTCGGTAATTTAATGTTAGAATGATGATGAAAAACGAGTAAATTGAGGAAAAAATAAAAATTTCGCAAAAATTATCCGTTTTCGTCCCTTTATTCGGTAATTTCTTCATAAAATGTGGAAAAAAATCGAGTAAATAAAAAAAAAATAGAAATTTCGATAAATTATCCCTTTTCGTCCCTTTTTTTGGTAATTTCGTGATAAAATGATGAAGAAAAACGAGTAAATTGAGGAAAAAAATAAAAATTTCGCTAAAATTATCCGTTTTCGTCCCTTTTTTCGGTAATTTCGTCATAAAATGAAGAAAAAAAACGAGCAAATAGAGGAAAAAATTAGAAATTTCGCTAAAATTATCCGTTTTCGTCCCTTTTTTGTTTTGTTCGACACAAAATGAGGAAAAAAACGAGTAAATTGAGGAAAAAAATAGTAATTTCGCTAAATAATACGTTTTCGTCTCTTTTTTCGGTAATTTCGTCATAATATGAAAAAAAACGAGTAAATAGAGGAAAAAAATATAAATTTCGCTAAAGTTATCCCTTTTCGTCCCTTTTCTCGGTAATTTCGTCATAAAATAAAGAAAAAAAACGAGCAAATAGAGGAAAAAAATAAAAATTTCGATAAAATTATCCGTTTTCGTCAATTTTTTAGAGTAAACGAGTAAATAGAGGAAAAAAATAAAAATTTCGCTTAAATTATCCGTTATCGTCCCTTTTTTGGTAATTTCGTTAAAAAATGAGGAAAAAAACGAGTAAATTGAGGAAAAAAATAGTAATTTCGCTTAAATTATCCGTTTTCGTCCCTTTTTTCGGTAATTTCGTCATAATATGAGGAAAAAAAACGAGTAAATAGAGGAAAAAAATAAAAATTTCGATAAAATAATCCGTTCTCGTCCCTTTTTTCGGTAATTTCGACATAAAATGAGGAAAAAAAACGAGTAAATAGAGGAAAAAATAGAAATTTCGCTAAAATTATCCGTTATCGTCCCTTTTTTCGGTAATTTCGTGATAAAATGATGAAGAAAAACGAGTAAATTGAGGAAAAAAATAAAAATTTCGCAAAAATTATCCGTTTTCGTCCCTTTTTTCGGTAATTTCGTCATAAAATGAAGGAAAAAAACGAGCAAATAGAGGAAAAAAATAGAAATTTCGCTAAAATTAACCGTTTTCGTCCATTTTTTCGGTAATTTCATGATAAAATGATGAAGAAAAAATAGTAAATTTAGGAAAAAAATAAAAATTTCGCTAAAATTATCCATTTTCGTCCATTTTTTAGGTAATTTCATGATAAAATGATGAAGAAAAAATAGTAAATTGAGGAAAAAAATAGAAATTTCGATAAATTATCCGATTTCGTCCCTTTTTTCGGTAATTTCGTGATAAAATGATGTAGAAAAACGAGTAAATTGAGGAAAAAAATAAAAATTTCGCTAAAATTATCCGTTTTCGTCCCTTTTTTCGGTAATTTCGTCATAAAATAAAGAAAAAAAACGAGCAAATAGAGGAAAAAAATAAAAATTTCGATAAAATTATCCATTTTCGTCCCTTTTTAGAGTAAACGAGTAAATAGAGGAAAAAAATAAAAATTTCACTTAAATTATCCGTTATCGTCCCTTTTTTGGTAATTTCGTTACAAAATGAGGAAAAAAACGAGTAAATTGAGGAAAAAAATAGTAATTTCGCTAAAATTATCCGTTTTCGTCCCTTTTTTCGGTAATTTCGTCATAATATGAGGAAAAAAAACGAGTAAATAGAGGTAAAAAATAGAAATTTCGCTAAAATTATCCCTTTACGTCCCTTTTCACGGTAATTTCGTCATAAAATGAGGAAAAAAAACGAGTAAATTGAAGAAAAAAATAGCATCTTCGCTAAAATTATCCGTTTTCGTCCCTTTTTTCGGTAACTTCGTGATAAAATGCGGAAAATATACGATTATATTGGGGAAAAAATAGAAATTTCGCTAAAATTATCCGTTTTCGTCCCTTTTTTCGGTAATTTCGTCATGAAATGAGGAAAAAAAAAGAGTAAATAGAGGAAAAAAATAAAAATTTCGATAAATTATCCGTTCTCGTCCCTATTTTCGGTAATTTCGACATAAAATGAGGAAAAAAAACGAGTAAATAGAGGAAAAAAATAAAAATTTCGATAAATTATCCGTTTTCGTCCCTTTTTTCGGTAATTTCGTCATAATATGAGGAAAAAAAACGAATAAATAGAGGAAAAAAATAAAAATTTCGATAAAATTATCCGTTCTCGTCCCTTTTTTCGGTAATTTCGACATAAAATGAGGAAAAAAAACGAGTAAATAGAGGAAAAAATAGAAATTTCGCTAAAATTATCCGTTATCGTCCCTTTTTTCGGTAATTTCGTGATAAAATGATGAAGAAAAACGAGTAAATTGAGGAAAAAAATAAAAATTTCGCTAAAATTATCCGTTTTCGTCCCTTTTTTTGGTAATTTCGTCATAAAATGAAGAAAAAAAAAATTAAATAGAGGAAAAAAATAGAAATTTCGCTAAAATTAACCGTTTTCGTCCATTTTTTCGGTAATTTCATTATAAAATGATGAAGAAAAATAGTAAATTTAGGAAAAATTTAAAAATTTCGCTAAAATTATCCGTTTTCGTCCCTTTATTGGGTAATTTCTTCATAAAATGAGGAAAAATATGGAGTAAATAGAGGAAAAAATTAAAAATTTCGCTAAAATTATCCATTTTCGTCCATTTTTTAGGTAATTTCATGATAAAATGATGAAGAAAAAATAGTAAACTGAGGAAAAAAATAAAAATTTCGCTAAAATTATCCGTTTTCGTCCCTTTATTCGGTAATTTCCTCATAAAATGCGGAAAAAAATCGAGTAAATAGAGGAAAAAAATAGAAATTTCTTTAAAATTATCCGTTTTCGTCCCTTTTTTCGTTAATTTAATGTTAGAATGATGATGAAAAACGAGTAAATTGAGGAAAAAAATAAAAATTTCGCTTAAATTATCCGTTTTCGTCCCTTTATTCGGTAATTTCGTGATAAAATGATGAAGAAAAACGAGTAAATTGAGGAAAAAAATAGAAATTTCGATAAATTATCCGATTTCGTCCCTTTTTTCGGTAATTTCGTGATAAAATGATGAAGAAAAACGAGTAAATTGAGGAAAAAAATAAAAATTTCGCTAAAATTATCCGTTTTCGTCCCTTTTTTCGGTAATTTCGTCATAAAATAAAGAAAAAAAACGAGCAAATAGAGGAAAAAAATAAAATTTCGATAAAATTATCCATTTTCGTCCCTTTTTTAGAGTAAACGAGTAAATAGAGGAAAAAAATAAAAATTTCACTTAAATTATCCGTTATCGTCCCTTTTTTGGTAATTTCGTTACAAAATGAGGAAAAAAACGAGTAAATTGAGGAAAAAAATAGTAATTTCGCTAAAATTATCCGTTTTCGTCCCTTTTTTCGGTAATTTCGTCATAATATGAGGAAAAAAAACGAGTAAATAGAGGTAAAAAATAGAAATTTCGCTAAAATTATCCCTTTACGTCCCTTTTCTCGGTAATTTCGTCATAAAATGAGGAAAAAAAACGAGTAAATTGAAGAAAAAATAGAATCCTCGCTAAAATTATCCGTTTTCGTCCCTTTTTTCGGTAACTTCGTGATAAAATGCGGAAAATATACGATTAAATTGGGGAAAAAATAGAAATTTCGCTAAAATTATCCGTTTTCGTCCATTTTTTCGGTAATTTCATGATAAAATGATGAAGAAAAAATAGTAAATTGAGGAAAAAAATAAAAATTTCGCTAAAATTATCCGTTTTCGTCCCTTTATTCGGTAATTTCGTCATAAAATGTGGAAAAAAATCGAGTAAATTGTGGAAAAAAATCGAGTAAATTGTGGAAAAAAATCGAGCAAATAAAGGAAAAAAATAGAAATTTCTTTAAAATTATCCGTTTTCGTCCCTTTTTTCGGTAATTTCGACTTAAAATGTGGAAAAAAACGAGAAAATAGAGGAAAAAATAGAAATTTCGCTAAAATTATCCGTTTTCGTCCCTTTTTTAGAGTAAACGAGTAAATAGAGGAAAAAAATAAAAATTTCGCTTAAATTATCCGTTATCGTCCCTTTTTTGGTAATTTCGTCATAAAATGAGGAAAAAAACGAGTAAATTGAGGAATAAAATTGTAATTTCGCTAAAATTATCCGTTTTTGTCCCTTTTTTCGGTAATTTCGTCATAATATGAGGAAAAAAAACGAGTAAATGGAGTTAAAAAATAGAAATTTCGCTAAAATTACCCTTTTCGTCCCTTTTCTCGGTAATTTCGTCATAAAATGAGGAAAAAAAACGAGTAAATTGAAGAAAAAAATAGAAACTTCGCTAAAATTATCCGTTTTCGTCCCTTTTTTCGGTAATATTATGATAAAATGATGAAGAAAAAATAGTAAATTGAGGAAAAAAATAAAAATTTCGCTAAAATTATCCGTTTTCGTCCCTTTATTCGGTAATTTCGTCATAAAATGTGGAAAAAAATCGAGTAAATTGTGGAAAAAAATCGAGTAAATAGAGGAAAAAAATAAATTTTCGCTAAAATTATCCGTTTTCGTCCCTTTTTTCGGTAATTTCGTCATAAAATGAAGAAAAAAAACGAGCAAATAGAGGAAAAAAATAAAAATTTCGATAAAATTATCCGTTTTCGTCCCTTTTTTAGAGTAAACGAGTAAATAGAGGAAAAAAACAGAAATTTCTTTTAATTATCCGTTTTCGTCCATTTTTTCGGTAAAATCGTCATAAAATGAAGAAAAAAAACGAGAAAATAGAGGAAAAAAATAGAAATTTCGCTAAAATTATCCGTTTTCGTCCCTTTTTTCGGTAATTTCGTCATGAAATGAGGGAAAAAAACGAGTAAATAGAGGAAAAAAATGAAAATTTCGATAAAATTATCCGTTCTCGTCCCTTTTTTCGGTAATTTCGACATAAAATTAGGAAAAAAAACGAGTAAATAGAGAAAAAAATAGATATTTCGCTAAAATTAGCCGTTTTCGTCCATTTTTTCGGTAATTTCATGATAAAATGATGAAGAAAAAATAGTAAATTGAGGAAAAAAATAAAAATTTCGCTTAAATTATCCGTTTTCGTCCCTTTTTTCGGTAATTTCGTCATATAATGAGGAAAAAAAACTTTCAAATTGGGGAAAAAATAGAAATTTCGCTAAATTTATCCGTTTTCGTCCCTTTTGTCGGTAATTTCTAGATAAAATGAGGAAAAAAATCGAGTAAATAGAAAAATAAAATATATTTTCGCTAAAATTATCCGTTTTCGTCCCTTTTTTAGGTAATTTCGTGATAAAATGATGAAGAAAAACGAGTAAATTGAGGAAAAAAATAAAAATTTCGCTATAATTATCCGTTTTCGTCCCTTTTTTCGGTAATTTCTTCATAAAATGAGGAAAAAAATCGAGTAAATAGAGGAAGAAAATAAAAATTTCGCTAAAATTATCCGTTTTCGTCCCTTTTTTCGGTAATTTCGTCATAAAATGTGGAAAAAAATCGAGTAAATAGAGGAAAAAAATAGAAATTTCGTTAAAATTATCCGTTTTCGTCCCTTTTTTCAGTAAAATCGTCATAAAATGAAGAAAAAAAACGAGAAAATAGAGGAAAAAAATAGAAATTTCGCTAAAATTATCCGTTTTCGTCCCTTTTTTCGGTAATTTCGTCATGAAATGAGGAAAAAAACGAGTAAATAGAGGAAAAAAATGAAAATTTCGATAAAATTATCCGTTCTCGTCCCTTTTTTCGGTAATTTCGACATAAAATTAGGAAAAAAAACGAGTAAATAGAGGAAAAAATAGAAATTTCGCTAAAATTATCCGTTTTCGTCCCTTTTTTCGTTAATTTCGTCATAAAATGTGGAAAAAAATCGAGTAAATAGAGGAAAAAAATAAAAATTTCGATAAAATTATCCCTTCTCGTCCCTTTTTTCGGTAATTTCGACATAAAATGAAGAAAAAAACGAGCAATAGAGGAAAAAAATAGACATTTCGCTAAAATTATCCGTTTTCGTCCATTTTTTCGGTAATTTCATGATAAAATGATGAAGAAAAAATAGTAAATTGAGGAAAAAAATAAAAATTTCGCTAAAATTATCCGTTTTCGTCCCTTTATTCGGTAATTTCGTCATAAAATGAGGAAAAAAATCGAGTAAATAGAGGAAAAAATTAAAAATTTCGCTAAAATTATCCATTTTCGTCCATTTTTTAGGTAATTTCATGATAAAATGATGAAGAAAAAATAGTAAATTGAGGAAAAAAATAAAAATTTCGCTAAAATTATCCGTTTTCGTCCCTTTATTCGGTAATTTCGTCATAAAATGTGGAAAAAAATCGAGTAAATAGAGGAAAAAAATAGAAATTTCTTTAAAATTATCCGTTTTCGTCCTTTTTTTCGGTAATTTAATGTTAGAATGATGATGAAAAACGAGTAAATTGAGGAAAAAATAAAAATTTCGCTTAAATTATCCGTTTTCGTCCCTTTATTCGGTATTTTCGTCATAAAATGTGGAAAAAAATCGAGTAAATAGAGGAAAAAAATAGAAATTTCGTTAAAATTATCCGTTTTCGTCCTTTTTTTCGGTAATTTCTTGATAAAATGAAGAAAAAAATCGAGTAAATAGAGGAAAAAAAAAATATTTTCGCTAAAATTATCCGTTTTCGTCCCTTTTTTCGGTAATTTCGTGATAAAATGATGAAGAAAAACGAGTAAATTGAGGAAAAAAATAAAAATTTCGCTAAAATTATCCGTTTTCGTCCCTTTTTTTGTAATTTCGTCATAAAATGAGGAAAAAAACGAGCAAATTGGGGAAAAAATAGAAATTTCGCTAAAATTACCCGTTTTCGTCCCTTTTTTTGGTAATTTCCTTATAAATTGATGAAGAAAAACGAGTAAATTGAGGAAAAAAATAAAAATTTCGCTAAAATTATCCGTTTTCGTCCCTTTTTTCGGTAATTTCGTCATAAAATGAGGAAAAAAATCAGGAAATAGAGGAAGAAAATAAAAATTTCGCTAAAATTACCGTTTTCGTCCCTTTTTTCGGTAATTTCGTCATAAAATGTGGAAAAAAATCGACTAAATAGAGGAAAAAAATAGAAATTTCGTTAAAATTATCCGTTTTCGTCCCTTTTTTCGGTAAAATCGTCATAAAATGAAGAAAAAAAACGAGAAAATAGAGGAAAAAAATAGAAATTTCGCTAAAATTATCCGTTTTCGTCCCTTTTTTCGGTAATTTCGTCATGAAATGAGGAAAAAAAACGAGTAAATAGAGGAAAAAAATAAAAATTTCGATAAATTATCCGTTCTCGTCCCTATTTTCGGTAATTTCGACATAAAATGAGGAAAAAAAACGAGTAAATAGAGGAAAAAATAGAAATTTCGCTAAAATTATCCGTTATCGACCCTTTTTTCGGTAATTTAGTGATAAAATGATGAAGAAAAACGAGTAAATTGAGGAAAACAATAAAAATTTCGCTAAAATTATCCGTTTTCGTCCATTTTTTTTGTAATTTCGTCATAAAATGAAGAAAAAAAACGAGCAAATAGAGGAAAAAAATAGAAATTTCGCTATAATTATCCGTTTTCGTCCATTTTTTCGGTAATTTAATGTTAGAATGATGATGAAAAACGAGTAAATTGAGGAAAAAATAAAAATTTCGCTAAAATTATCCGTTTTCGTCCCTTTATTCGGTAATTTCTTCATAAAATGTGGAAAAAATTCGAGTAAATAAAAAAAAAATAGAAATTTCGATAAATTATCCCTTTTCGTCCCTTTTTTTGGTAATTTCGTGATAAAATGATGAAGATAAACGAGTAAATTGAGGAAAAAAATAAAAATTTCGCTAAAATTATCCGTTTTCGTCCCTTGTTTCGGTAATTTCGTCATAAAATGAAGAAAAAAAACGAGCAAATAGAGGAAAAAATTAGAAATTTCGCTAAAATTATCCGTTTTCGTCCCTTTTTTCGGTAAATTCGTCATGAAATGAAAAAAAAACGAGTAAATAGAGGAAAAAAATAAAAATTTCGATAAAATTATCCGTTTTCGTCCCTTTTTTCGGTAATTTCGTCATAAAATAAAGAAAAAAAACGAGCAAATAGAGGAAAAAAATAAAAATTTCGATAAAATTATCCGTTTTCGTCAATTTTTTAGAGTAAACGAGTAAATAGAGGAAAAAAATAAAAATTTCGCTTAAATTATCCGTTATCGTCCCTTTTTTGGTAATTTCGTTAAAAAATGAGGAAAAAAACGAGTAAATTGAGGAAAAAAATAGTAATTTCGCTTAAATTATCCGTTTTCGTCCCTTTTTTCGGTAATTTCGTCATAATATGAGGAAAAAAAACGAGTAAATAGAGGAAAAAAATAAAAATTTCGATAAAATAATCCGTTCTCGTCCCTTTTTTCGGTAATTTCGACATAAAATGAGGAAAAAAAACGAGTAAATAGAGGAAAAAATAGAAATTTCGCTAAAATTATCCGTTATCGTCCCTTTTTTCGGTAATTTCGTGATAAAATGATGAAGAAAAACGAGTAAATTGAGGAAAAAAATAAAAATTTCGCAAAAATTATCCGTTTTCGTCCCTTTTTTCGGTAATTTCGTCATAAAATGAAGAAAAAAAACGAGCAAATAGAGGAAAAAAATAGAAATTTCGCTAAAATTAACCGTTTTCGTCCATTTTTTCGGTAATTTCATGATAAAATGATGAAGAAAAAATAGTAAATTTAGGAAAAAAATAAAAATTTCGCTAAAATTATCCGTTTTCGTCCCTTTATTGGGTAATTTCTTCATAAAATGAGGAAAAATATCGAGTAAATAGAGGAAAAAATTAAAAATTTCGCTAAAATTATCCATTTTCGTCCATTTTTTAGGTAATTTCATAATAAAATGATGATGAAAAAATAGTAAATTGAGGAAAAAAATAGAAATTTCGATAAATTATCCGATTTCGTCCCTTTTTTCGGTAATTTCGTGATAAAATGATGTAGAAAAACGAGTAAATTGAGGAAAAAAATAAAAATTTCGCTAAAATTATCCGTTTTCGTCCCTTTTTTCGGTAATTTCGTCATAAAATAAAGAAAAAAAACGAGCAAATAGAGGAAAAAAATAAAAATTTCGATAAAATTATCCATTTTCGTCCCTTTTTAGAGTAAACGAGTAAATAGAGGAAAAAAATAAAAATTTCACTTAAATTATCCGTTATCGTCCCTTTTTTGGTAATTTCGTTACAAAATGAGGAAAAAAACGAGTAAATTGAGGAAAAAAATAGTAATTTCGCTAAAATTATCCGTTTTCGTCCCTTTTTTCGGTAATTTCGTCATAATATGAGGAAAAAAAACGAGTAAATAGAGGTAAAAAATAGAAATTTCGCTAAAATTATCCCTTTACGTCCCTTTTCTCGGTAATTTCGTCATAAAATGAGGAAAAAAAACGAGTAAATTGAAGAAAAAAATAGCATCTTCGCTAAAATTATCCGTTTTCGTCCCTTTTTTCGGTAACTTCGTGATAAAATGCGGAAAATATACGATTAAATTGGGGAAAAAATAGAAATTTCGCTAAAATTATCCGTTTTCGTCCCTTTTTTCGGTAATTTCGTCATGAAATGAGGAAAAAAAAAGAGTAAATAGAGGAAAAAAATAAAAATTTCGATAAATTATCCGTTCTCGTCCCTATTTTCGGTAATTTCGACATAAAATGAGGAAAAAAAACGAGTAAATAGAGGAAAAAAATAAAAATTTCGATAAATTATCCGTTTTCGTCCCTTTTTTCGGTAATTTCGTCATAATATGAGGAAAAAAAACGAATAAATAGAGGAAAAAAATAAAAATTTCGATAAAATTATCCGTTCTCGTCCCTTTTTTCGGTAATTTCGACATAAAATGAGGAAAAAAAACGAGTAAATAGAGGAAAAAATAGAAATTTCGCTAAAATTATCCGTTATCGTCCCTTTTTTCGGTAATTTCGTGATAAAATGATGAAGAAAAACGAGTAAATTGAGGAAAAAAATAAAAATTTCGCTAAAATTATCCGTTTTCGTCCCTTTTTTGGTAATTTCGTCATAAAATGAAGAAAAAAAAACGATTAAATAGAGGAAAAAAATAGAAATTTCGCTAAAATTAACCGTTTTCGTCCATTTTTTCGGTAATTTCATTATAAAATGATGAAGAAAAATAGTAAATTTAGGAAAAATTTAAAAATTTCGCTAAAATTATCCGTTTTCGTCCCTTTATTGGGTAATTTCTTCATAAAATGAGGAAAAATATGGAGTAAATAGAGGAAAAAATTAAAAATTTCGCTAAAATTATCCATTTTCGTCCATTTTTTAGGTAATTTCATGATAAAATGATGAAGAAAAAATAGTAAATTGAGGAAAAAAATAAAAATTTCGCTAAAATTATCCGTTTTCGTCCCTTTATTCGGTAATTTCGTCATAAAATGCGGAAAAAAATCGAGTAAATAGAGGAAAAAAATAGAAATTTCTTTAAAATTATCCGTTTTCGTCCCTTTTTTCGTTAATTTAATGTTAGAATGATGATGAAAAACGAGTAAATTGAGGAAAAAAATAAAAATTTCGCTTAAATTATCCGTTTTCGTCCCTTTATTCGGTAATTTCGTGATAAAATGATGAAGAAAAACGAGTAAATTGAGGAAAAAAATAGAAATTTCGATAAATTATCCGATTTCGTCCCTTTTTTCGGTAATTTCGTGATAAAATGATGAAGAAAAACGAGTAAATTGAGGAAAAAAATAAAAATTTCGCTAAAATTATCCGTTTTCGTCCCTTTTTTCGGTAATTTCGTCATAAAATAAAGAAAAAAAACGAGCAAATAGAGGAAAAAAATAAAAATTTCGATAAAATTATCCATTTTCGTCCCTTTTTTAGAGTAAACGAGTAAATAGAGGAAAAAAATAAAAATTTCACTTAAATTATCCGTTATCGTCCCTTTTTTGGTAATTTCGTTACAAAATGAGGAAAAAAACGAGTAAATTGAGGAAAAAAATAGTAATTTCGCTAAAATTATCCGTTTTCGTCCCTTTTTTCGGTAATTTCGTCATAATATGAGGAAAAAAAACGAGTAAATAGAGGTAAAAAATAGAAATTTCGCTAAAATTATCCCTTTACGTCCCTTTTCTCGGTAATTTCGACATAAAATGAGGAAAAAAAACGAGTAAATTGAAGAAAAAAATAGAATCTTCGCTAAAATTATCCGTTTTCGTCCCATTTTTCGGTAACTTCGTGATAAAATGCGGAAAATATACGATTAAATTGGGGAAAAAATAGAAATTTCGCTAAAATTATCCGTTTTCGTCCATTTTTTCGGTAATTTCATGATAAAATGATGAAGAAAAAATAGTAAATTGAGGAAAAAAATAAAAATTTCGCTAAAATTATCCGTTTTCGTCCCTTTATTCGGTAATTTCGTCATAAAATGTGGAAAATAATCGAGTAAATTGTGGAAAAAAATCGAGTAAATTGTGGAAAAAAATCGAGCAAATAAAGGAAAAAAATAGAAATTTCTTTAAAATTATCCGTTTTCGTCCCTTTTTTCGGTAATTTCGACTTAAAATGTGGAAAAAAACGAGAAAATAGAGGAAAAAATAGAAATTTCGCTAAAATTATCCGTTATCGTCCCTTTTTTCGGTAATTTCATTAATAAATGATGAAGATAAACGAGTAAATTGAAGAAAAAAATAAAAATTTCGCTAAAATTATCCGTTTTCGTCCCTTTTTTCGGTAATTTCGTCATGAAATGAGGAAAAAAACGAGTAAATAGAGGAAAAAAATAAAAATTTCGATAAAATTATCCGTTATCGGCCCTTTTTTCAGTAATTTCGAAATAAAATGAGGAAAAAAAACGAGAAAATAGATGAAAAAATAGAAATTTCGCTAAAATTATCCGTTATCGTCCCTTTTTTCGGTAATTTCGTGATAAAATGATGAAGAAAAACGAGTAAATTGAGGAAAAAAATAAAAATTTCGCTAAAATTATCCCTTTTCGTCCCTTTTTTCGGTAATTTCGTGATATAATGAAGAAAAAAAACGAGCAAATAGAGGAAAAAAATAGAAATTTCGCAAAAATTATCCGGTTTCGTCCCTTTTTTCGGTAATTTCGTCATAAAATGATATTTCGAAAAAGGAAAAAAATGTGGAAAAAAATCGAGTAAATAGAGGAAAAAAATAAATTTTCGCTAAAATTATCCGTTTTCGTCCCTTTTTTCGGTAATTTCGTGAAAAAAGGATGAAGAAAAACGAGTAAATTGAGGAAAAAAATAAAAATTTCGCTAAAATTATCCGTTTTCGTCCCTTTTTTCGGTAATTTCGTCATAAAATGAGGAAAAAAAACGAGCAAATTGGGGAAAAAAATAGAAATTTCGCAAAAATTATCCGTTTCCGTCCCTTTTTGCGGTAATTTCGTCATAAAATGAGAAAAAAAGAGTAAATAGAGGAAAAAAATAGATATTTCGCAAAAATTATCCTTTTTCGTCCATTTTTTCGGTAATTTCCTTATAAATTGATGAAGAAAAACGAGTAAATAGAGGAAAAAAATAAAAATTTCGCTAAAATTATCCGTTTTCGTCCCTTTATTCGCTAATTTCGTCATAAAATGAGAAAAAAAGAGTAAATAGAGGAAAAAAATAGATATTTCGCGAAAATTATCCTCTTTCGTCCCTTTTTTCGGTAATTTCGTCATAAAATGAGGAAAAATATCGAGTAAATAGAGGAAAAAAATAAAAATTTCGCTAAAATTATCCGTTTTCGTCCCTTTATTCGGTAATTTCGTCATAAAATGTGGTAAAAAATCCAGTAAATAGAGGAAAAAAATAGAAATTTCGCTAAAATTATCCGTTTTCGTCCCTTTTTTCGGTAATTTCGAAATAAAATGAGGAAAAAAAAACGAGTAAATAGAGGAAAAAATAGAAATTTCGCTAAAATTTTCCGTTTTCGTCCATTTTTTCGGTAATTTCATGATAAAATGATGAAGAAAAATAGTAAATTGAGGAAAAAAATAAAAATTTCGCTAAAATTATCCGTTTTCTTCCCTTTTTTCGGTAATTTAGACATAAATTGAGGAAAAAAACGAGTAAATAGAGGAAAAAATAGAAATTTCGCTAAAATTATCCTTTTTCGTCCATTTTTTCTGTAATTTCGTGCTATAATGAAGAAAAAAAACGAGCAAATAGAGGAAAAAAATAGAAATTTCGCAAAAATTATCCGTTTTCGTCCCTTTTTTCGGTAATTTCGTGATAAAATGATGAAGAAAAACGAGTAAATTGAGGAAAAAAATAAAAATTTCGCAAAAATTATCCGTTTTCGTCCCTTTTTTCGGTAATTTCGTCATAAAATGAAGAAAAAAAACGAGCAAATAGAGGAAAAAAATAGAAATTTCGCTAAAATTATCCGTTTTCGTCCATTTTTTCGTAAATTTCAAGATAAAATGATGAAGAAAAATAGTAAATTGAGGAAAAAAATAAAAATTTCGCTAAAATTATGCGTTTTCGTCACTTTATTCGGTAATTTCTTCATAAAATGAGGAAAAAAATCGAGTAAATAGAGGAAAAAATTAAAAATATCGCTAAAATTATCCATTTTCGTCCATTTTTTAGGAGAATACATGATAAAATGATGAAGAAAAATAGTAAATTGAGGAAAAAAATAAAAATTTCGCTAAAATTATCCGTTTTCGTCCCTTTATTCGGTAATTTCGTCATAAAATGTGGAAAAAAATCGAGTAAATAGAGGAAAAAAATAGAAATTTCGATAAATTATCCGTTTTCGTCCCTTTTTTCGGTAATTTCGTCATAAAATGAAGAAAAAAAACGAGCAAATAGAGGAAAAAATTAGAAATTTCGCTAAAATTATCCGTTTTCGTCCCTTTTTTCGGTAAATTCGTCATGAAATGAAAAAAAACGAGTAAAATAGATGAAAAAAATAAAAATTTCGATAAAATTATCCGTTTTCGTCCCTTTTTTCGGTAATTTCGTCATAAAATAAAGAAAAAAAACGAGCAAATAGAGGAAAAAAATAAAAATTTCGATAAAATTATCCGTTTTCGTCCCTTTTTTAGAGTAAACGAGTAAATAGAGGAAAAAAATAAAAATTTCGCTTAAATTATCCGTTATCGTCCCTTTTTTGGTAATTTCGTCATAAAATGAGGAAAAAAACGAGTAAATTGAGGAAAAAAATTGTAATTTCGCTAAAATTATCCGTTTTTGTCCCTTTTTTCGGTAATTTCGTCATAATATGAGGAAAAAAAACGAGTAAATGGAGTTAAAAAATAGAAATTTCGCTAAAATTATCCCTTTTCGTCCCTTTTCTCGGTAATTTCGTCATAAAATGAGGAAAAATAACGAGTAAATTGAAGAAAAAAATAGAAACTTCGCAAAAATTATCCGTTTTCGTCTCTTTTTTCGGTAATTTCATGATAAAATGATGAAGAAAAAATAGTAAATTGAGGAAAAAAATAAAAATTTCGCTAAAATTATCCGTTTTCGTCCCTTTATTCGGTAATTTCGTCATAAAATGTGGAAAAAAATCGAGTAAATTGTGGAAAAAAATCGAGTAAATAGAGGAAAAAAATAAATTTTCGCTAAAATTATCCGTTTTCGTCCCTTTATTCGGTAATTTCTTCATAAATTGATGAAGAAAACCTAGTAAATTGAGGAAAAAAATAAAAATTTAGCTAAAATTATCCGTTTTCGTCACTTTTTTCGGTAATTTCGCCATAAAATGAGGAAAAAAATGGGTAAATAGAGGAAAAAATAGAAATTTCGCAAAAATTATCCGTATTCATCCCTTTTTTCGGTAATTACGTCATAAAATGAGGAAAAAAATCGAGTAAATAGAGGAAAAAAATAAATTTTCGCTAAAATTATCCGTTTTCGTCCCTTTTTTCGGTAATTTGGTGATAAAATGATGAAGAAAAACGAGTAAATTGAGGAAAAAAATAAAAATTTCGCTAAAATTCACCGTTTTCGTCCCTTTTTTTCGGTAATTTTGTCATAAAATGAGGATAATAAACGAGTAAATAGAGGAAAAAGTAGAAATTTCGCAAAAATTATCCGTTTTCGTCCCTTTTTTCGGTAATTTCGTCATAAAATGAGGAAAAAAAACAAGTAAATAGAGGAAAATAATAGATATTTCGCAAAAATTATCCTTTTTCGTCCATTTTTTCGGTAATTTCATTATAAATTGATGAAGAAAAACGAGTAAATTGAGGAAAAAAATAAAAATTTCACTAAAATTATCCGTTTTCGTCCCTTTTTTCGGTAATTTCCTCATAAAATGAGGAAAAAAATCGACTAAATTGAGTAAAAAAAATAAAAATTTCGCTAAAATTATCCGTTTTCGTCCCTTTATTCGCTAATTTCGTCATAAAATGTGGAAAAAATCGAGTAAATAGAGGAAAAAAATTGAAATTTCGTTAAAATTATCCGTTTTCGTACCTTTTTTCGGTAATTTCGTCATAAAATGAAGAAAAAAAACGAGAAAATAGAGGAAAAAAATAAAAATTTCGCTAAAATTATCCGTTTTCGTCCCTTTTTTCGGTAATTTCGACATAAATTGAGGAAAAAAACGAGTAAATAGAGGAAAAAATAGAAATTTCCCTAAAATTATCCGTTTTCGTCCTTTTTTTCGGTAGTTTCGTCCTAAAATGAGGAAAAAAAACGAGTAAATTGAGGAAATAAATAAAAATATCGCTAAAATTATCCATTTTCGTCCCTTTTTTCGGTAATTTCGTCATAAAATGAGGAAAAAATCGAGTAAATAGAGGAAAAAAATAGAAATTTAGCTAAAATTATCCGTTTTCGTTGCTTTTTTCAGTAATTCTGTCATAAAATGAGAAAAAAACGAGTAAATAGAAGAAAAAAATAGAAATTTTGCTAAAAATTTCCGTTTTCGTCCCTTTTTTCGGTAATTTCGTCATAAAATGAGGAAAAAATCGAGTAAATAGAGGAAAAAAATAGAAATTTTGCAAAAAATATCCGTTTTCGTCCCTTTTTTCACTAATTTTATCAATAAATCAGGAAAAAAAACGAGTAAATTGAAGAAAAAATAAAAATTTCGCTAAAATTATCCGTTTTCGTCCCTTTTTTCGGTAATTTCGTCAAAAAATGTGGAAAAAAAACGAGTGAATTGAGTAAAAACATTAAAATTTCGCTAAAATTATCCGTTTTCGTCCCTATTTTCGGTAATATCGTCCTAAAATGAGGAAAAAAACGAGTAAATTGAGGAAAAAAATAAAAATTTCGCTAAAATTATCCGTTTTCTTTCCTTTTTTCGGTAATTTCGTCATAAAATGAGGAAAAAAACGAGTAAATAGAAGAAAAAAATAGAAATTTAGCTAAAAATTTCCGTTTTCGTCCCTTTTTTCGGTAATTTCGTCATAAAATGAGGAAAAAATCGAGTAAATAGAGGAAAAAAATAGAAATTTTGCAAAAAATATCCGTTTTCGTCCCTTTTTTCACTAATTTTATCAATAAATGAGGAAAAAAAACGAGTAAATTGAAGAAAAAAATAAAAATTTCGCTAAAATTATCCGTTTTCGTCCCTTTTTTCGGTAATTTCGTCAAAAAATGAGGAAAAAAACGAGTAAATAGAGGAAAAAAATAGAAATTTTGCTAAAAATATCCGTTTTCGTCCCTTTTTTCGGTAATATCGTCCTAAAATGAGGAAAAAAACGAGTAAATTGAGGAAATAAATAAAAATTTCGCCAAAATTATCTATTTTCGTCACTTTTTTCGGTAATTTCGTCATAAAATGAGGAAAAAATCGAGTAAATACAGGGAAAAAATAGAAATTTAGCTAAAATTATCAGTTTTCGTTGCTTTTTTCGGTAATTTTGTCATAAAATGAGGAAAAAATGGAGTAAATAGAGGAAAAAAATAGAAATTTCGCTAAAATTATCCGTTTTCGTCCCTTTTTTCGGTAATTTCGTCATAAATTGAGGAAAAAATACTTGTAAATTGAGTAAAATAATAGAATTTTTGCTAAAATTATCCGTTTTCTTCCCTTTTTTCGGTAATTTCGTCATAAAATGAGGAAAAAAACGAGTAAATAGAGGAAAAAAATGGAAATTTTGCTAAAAATTTCCGTTTTCGTCCCTTTTTTCGGTAATTTCGTCATAAAATGAGGAAAAAATCGAGTAAATAGAGGAAAAAAATAGAAATTTTGCAAAAAATATCCGTTTTCGTCCCTTTTTTCACTAATTTTATCAATAAATGAGGAAAAAAAACGAGTAAATTGAAGAAAAAAATAAAAATTTCGCTAAAATTATCCGTTTTCGTCCCTTTTTTCGGTAATTTCGTCATAAAATGAGGAAAAAAAAAGAGGAAATTGAGTAAAATAATAGAATTTTCACTAAAATTATCCGTTTTCGTCCCTTTTTTCGGTAATATCGTCCTAAAATGAGGAAAAAAAACGAGTAAATTGAGGAAATAAATAAAAATTTCGCCAAAATTATCTATTTTCGTCACTTTTTTCGGTAATTTCGTCATAAAATGAGGAAAAAATCGAGTAAATAGAGGGAAAAAATAGAAATTTAGCTAAAATTATCAGTTTTCGTTGCTTTTTTCGGTAATTTTGTCATAAAATGAGGAAAAAATGGAGTAAATAGAGGAAAAAAATAGAAATTTAGCTAAAATTATCCGTTTTCGTCCCTTTTTTCGGTAATTTCGTCAAAAAATGAGGAAAAAAAACGAGTGAATTGAGTAAAAACATTAAAATTTCGCTAAAATTATCCGTTTTCGTCCCTTTTTTCGGTAATTTCGTCATAAATTGAGGAAAAATACTTGTAAATTGAGTAAAATAATAGAATTTTCGCTAAAATTATCCGTATTCTTCCCTTTTTTCGGTAATTTCGTCATAAAATGAGGAAAAAAACGAGTAAATAGAGGAAAAAAATGGAAATTTTGCTAAAAATATCCGTTTTCGTCCCTTTTTTCGGTAATTTCGTCATAAAATGAGGAAAAAATCGAGTAAATAGAGGAAAAAATAGAAATTTAGATAAAATTATCCGTTTTCGTTGATTTTTTCGGTAATTTTGTCATAAAATGAGGAAAAAAACGAGTAAATAGAGGAAAAAATCGATATTTCCCTAAAATTATCCGTTTTCGTCCTTTTTTTTCGGTAGTTTCGTCCTAAAATGAGGAAAAAAAACGAGTAAATTGAGGAAATAAATAAAAATTTCGCTAAAATTATCGATTTTCGTCCCTTTTTTCGGTAATTTCGTCATAAAATGAGGAAAAAATCGAGTAAATAGAGGAAAAAAATAGATATTTAGCTAAAATTATCCGTTTTCGTTGCTTTTTTCGGTAATTCTGTCATAAAATGAGGTAAAAAATGAGTAAATTGAGTAAAAAAATAGAAATTTTGCTAAAAATTTCCGATTTCGTCCCTTTTTTCGGTAATTTCGTCAATAAATGAGGAAAAAAACGAGTAAATTGAGGAAAAAAATAAAAATTTCGCTAAAATTATCCATTTTCGTCCCTTTTTTCGGTAATTTCGTCATAAAATGAGGAAAAAATCGAGTAAATAGAGGAAAAAAATAGAAATTTAGCAAAAATTATCCGTTTTCGTCCCTTTTTTCGGTAATTTCGTCAAAAAATGTGGAAAAAAAACGAGTGAATTGAGGAAAAAAATTAAAAGTTCGCTAAAATTATCCGTTTTCGTCCCTTTTTTCGGTAATTTCGTCAATAAATGAGGAAAAAAACGAGTAAATAGAGGAAAAAAATAGAAATTTTGCAAAAAATAACCGTTTTTGTCCCTTTTTTCACTAATTTTATCAATAAATGAGGGAAAAAAACGAGTAAATTGAAGAAAAAAATAAAAATTTCGCTAAAATTATCCGTTTTCGTCCCTTTTTTCGGTAATTTCGTCAAAAAATGAGGAAAAAAACGAGTAAATAGAGGAAAAAAATAGAAATTTTGCTAAAAATATCCGTTTTCGTCCCTTTTTTCGGTAATATCGTCCTAAAATGAGGAAAAAAAACGAGTAAATTGAGGAAATAAATAAAAATTTCCCCAAAATTATCTATTTTCGTCACTTTTTTCGGTAATTTCGTCATAAAATGAGGAAAAAATCGAGTAAATAGAGGGAAAAAATAGAAATTTAGCTAAAATTATCAGTTTTCGTTGCTTTTTTCGGTAATTTTGTCATAAAATGAGGAAAAAATGGAGTAAATAGAGGAAAAAAATAGAAATTTAGCTAAAATTATCCGTTTTCGTCCCTTTTTTCGGTAATTTCGTCAAAAAATGAGGAAAAAAAACGAGTGAATTGAGTAAAAACATTAAAATTTCGCTAAA
Organism: Sympetrum striolatum; assembly: GCA_947579665.1. Lineage (NCBI taxonomy): Eukaryota > Metazoa > Arthropoda > Insecta > Odonata > Libellulidae > Sympetrum > Sympetrum striolatum. The sequence goes on from CANPUZ010000004.1 coordinate 228,726, forward strand.
ATTATCCGTTTTCGTCCCTTTTTTTCGGTAATTTCGTCATAAATTGAGGAAAAATACTTGTAAATTGAGTAAAATAATAGAATTTTCGCTAAAATTATCCGTTTTCTTCCCTTTTTTCGGTAATTTCGTCATAAAATGAGGAAAAAATCGAGTAAATAGAGGAAAAAAATAGATATTTAGCTAAAATAATCCGTTTTCGTTGCTTTTTTCGGTAATTCTGTCATAAAATGAGGTAAAAAACGAGTAAATTGAGTAAAAAAATAGAAATTTTGCTAAAAATTTCCGTTTTCGTCCATTTTTTCGGTAATTTCGTCAATAAATGAGGAAAAAAACGAGTAAATTGAGGAAAAAAATAAAAATTTCGCTAAAATTATCCATTTTCGTCCCTTTTTTCGGTAATTTCGTCATAAAATGAGGAAAAAATCGAGTAAATAGAGGAAAAAATAGAAATTTAGCAAAAATTATCCGTTTTCGTCCCTTTTTTCGGTAATTTCGTCAAAAAATGTGGAAAAAAACGAGTGAATTGAGGAAAAAAATTAAAAGTTCGCTAAAATTATCCGTTTTCGTCCCTTTTTTCGGTAATTTCGTCAATAAATGAGGAAAAAAACGAGTAAATTGAGGAAAAAAATAAAAATTTCGCTAAAATTATCCGTTTTCTTTCCTTTTTTCGGTAATTTCGTCATAAAATGAGGAAAAAAACGAGTAAATAGAAGAAAAAAATAGAAATTTAGCTAAAAATTTCCGTTTTCGTCCCTTTTTTCGGTAATTTCGTCATAAAATGAGGAAAAAATCGAGCAAATAGAGGAAAAAAATAGAAATTTTGCAAAAAATATCCGTTTTCGTCCCTTTTTTCACTAATTTTATCAATAAATGAGGGAAAAAAACGAGTAAATTGAAGAAAAAAATAAAAATTTAGCTAAAATTATCCGTTTTCGTCCCTTTTTTCGGTAATTTCGTCAAAAAATGAGGAAAAAAACGAGTAAATAGAGGAAAAAAATAGAAATTTTGCTAAAAATATCCGTTTTCGTCCCTTTTTTCGGTAATATCGTCCTAAAATGAGGAAAAAAAACGAGTAAATTGAGGAAATAAATAAAAATTTCGCCAAAATTATCTATTTTCGTCACTTTTTTCGGTAATTTCGTCATAAAATGAGGAAAAAATCGAGTAAATAGAGGGAAAAAATAGAAATTTAGCTAAAATTATCAGTTTTCGTTGCTTTTTTCGGTAATTTTGTCAAAAAATGAGGAAAAAATGGAGTAAATAGAGGAAAAAAATAGAAATTTAGCTAAAATTATCCGTTTTCGTCCCTTTTTTCGGTAATTTCGTCAAAAATGAGGAAAAAAAACGAGTGAATTGAGTAAAAACATTAAAATTTCGCTAAAATTATCCGTTTTCGTCCCTTTTTTCGGTAATTTCGTCATAAATTGAGGAAAAAATACTTGTAAATTGAGTAAAATAATAGAATTTTCGCTAAAATTATCCGTTTTCGTCCTTTTTTTCGGTAGTTTCGTCCTAAAATGAGGAAAAAAAACGAGTAAATTGAGGAAATGAATAAAAATTTCGCTAAAATTATCCATTTTCGTCCCTTTTTTCGGTAATTTCGTCATAAAATGAGGAAAAAATCGAGTAAATAGAGGAAAAAAATAGAAATTTAGCAAAAATTATCCGTTTTCGTCCTTTTTTTCGGTAATTTCGTCAAAAAATGTGGAAAAAAAACGAGTGAATTGAGGAAAAAAATTAAAATTTCGCTAAAATTATCCGTTTTCGTCCCTTTTTTCGGTAATTTCGTCAATAAATGAGGAAAAAAACGAGTAAATTGAGGAAAAAAATAAAAATTTCGCTAAAATTATCCGTTTTCTTTCCTTTTTTCGGTAATTTCGTCATAAAATGAGGAAAAAAACGAGTAAATAGAAGAAAAAAATAGAAAATTAGCTAAAAATTTCCGTTTTCGTCCCTTTTTTCGGTAATTTCGTCATAAAATGAGGAAAAAATCGAGTAAATAGAGGAAAAAAATAGAAATTTTGCAAAAAATATCCGTTTTCGTCCCTTTTTTCACTAATTTTATCAATAAATGAGGAAAAAAAACGAGTAAATTGAAGAAAAAAATAAAAATTTCGCTAAAATTATCCGTTTTCGTCCCTTTTTTCGGTAATTTCGTCAAAAAATGAGGAAAAAAACGAGTAAATAGAGGAAAAAATCGATATTTCCCTAAAATTATCCGTTTTCGTCCCTTTTTTCGGTAATTTCGTCCTAAAATGATGGAAAAAAACGAGTAAATTCAGGAAAAAAATAAAAATTTCGCAAAAATTATCCGTTTATGTCCATTTTTTCGGTAATTTCGTCATAAAATGAGGAAAAAAAACGAGTAAATAGAGGAAAAAATAGATGTTTCGCTAAAATTATCCGTTTTCGTCCCTTTTTTCGGTAATTTCGTCATAAAATGAGGAATAAAAACGAGTAAATAGAGGAAAAAATAGATATTTCGCAAAAATTATCCGTTTTCGTCCCTTTTTTCGGTAATTTCGTCATATAATGAGGAAAAAAAACGAGTGAATTCAGGAAAAAAATAAAAATTTCGCTATAATTATCCATTTTCGTCACTTTTTTCGGTAATTTCGTAACAAAATGAGGAAAAAATCGAGTAAATAGAGGAAAAAGAAATAAATTTAGCTAAAATTATCCGTTTTCGTTGCTTTTTTCGGTAATTTTTTTCATAAAATGAGGAAAATAACGAGTAAATAGATGAAAAAAATAGAAATTTTGCTAAAAATATCCGTTTTCGTCCCTTTTTTCAGTAATTTCGTCAATAAATGAGGAAAAAAACGAGTAAATTGAGGAAAAAAATAACTATTTCGCTTAAAATTATCGATTTTCGTCCCTTTTTTCGGTAATTTCGTCATAAAATGAGGAAAAAATCGAGTAAATAGAGGAAAAAAATAGATATTTAGCAAAAATTATCCATTTTCGTCCCTTTTTTCGGTAATTTCGTCAAAAAATGTGGAAAAAAAAACGAGTAAATTGAGGAAAAAAATTAAAATTTCGCTAAAATTATCCGTTTTCGTCCCTTTTTTCGGTAATTTCGTCAATAAATGAGGAAAAAAAACGAGTAAATTGAGGAAAAAAATAAAAATTTCGCTAAAATTATCCGTTTTCGTCCCTTTTTTTGGTAATTTCGTCATAAAATGAGGAAAAAAAAAGAGGAAATTGAGTAAAATAATAGAATTTTCACTAAAATTATCCGTTTTCGTCCCTTTTTTCGGTAATATCGTCCTAAAATGAGGAAAAAAAACGAGTAAATTGAGGAAATAAATAAAAATTTCGCCAAAATTATCTATTTTCGTCACTTTTTTCGGTAATTTCGTCATAAAATGAGGAAAAAAAACGACTGAATTGAGTAAAAACATTAAAATTTCGCTACAATTATCCGTTTTCGTCCCTTTTTTCGGTAATTTCGTCATAAATTGAGGAAAAAATGGAGTAAATAGAGGAAAAAAATAGAAATTTAGCTTAAATTATCCGTTTTCGTCCCTTTTTTCGGTAATTTCGTCAAAAAATGAGGAAAAAAACGAGTGAATTGAGTAAAAACATTAAAATTTCGCTAAAATTATCCGTTTTCGTCCCTTTTTTTGGTAATTTCGTCATAAAATGAGGAAAAAAAAAGAGGAAATTGAGTAAAATAATAGAATTTTCACTAAAATTATCCGTTTTCGTCCCTTTTTTCGGTAATATCGTCCTAAAATGAGGAAAAAAAACGAGTAAATTGAGGAAATAAATAGAAGTTTCGCTAAAATTATCCGTTTTCTTCCCTTTTTTCGGTAATTTCGTCATAAAATGAGGAAAAAAACGAGTAAATAGAGGAAAAAAATGGAAATTTTGCTAAAAATATCCGTTTTCGTCCCTTTTTTCGGTAATTTCGTCATAAAATGAGGAAAAAATCGAGTAAATAGAGGAAAAAAATAGAAATTTAGATAAAATTATCCGTTTTCGTTGATTTTTTCGGTAATTTTGTCATAAAATGAGGAAAAAAACGAGTAAATAGAGGAAAAAATAGATATTTCCCTAAAATTATCCGTTTTCGTCCTTTTTTTCGGTAGTTTCGTCCTAAAATGAGGAAAAAAAACGAGTAAATTGAGGAAATAAATAAAAATATCGCTAAAATTATCCATTTTCGTCCCTTTTTTCGGTAATTTCGTCATAAAATGAGGAAAAAATCGAGTAAATAGAGGAAAAAAATAGAAATTTAGCTAAAATTATCCGTTTTCGTTGCTTTTTTCAGTAATTCTGTCATAAAATGAGAAAAAAACGAGTAAATAGAAGAAAAAAATAGAAATTTTGCTAAAAATTTCCGTTTTCGTCCCTTTTTTCGGTAATTTCGTCATAAAATGAGGAAAAAATCGAGTAAATAGAGGAAAAAAATAGAAATTTTGCAAAAAATATCCGTTTTCGACCCTTTTTTCACTAATTTTATCAATAAATCAGGAAAAAAAACGAGTAAATTGAAGAAAAAATAAAAATTTCGCTAAAATTATCCGTTTTCGTCCCTTTTTTCGGTAATTTCGTCAAAAAATGTGGAAAAAAAACGAGTGAATTGAGTAAAAACATTAAAATTTCGCTAAAATTATCCGTTTTCGTCCCTATTTTCGGTAATATCGTCCTAAAATGAGGAAAAAAACGAGTAAATTGAGGAAAAAAATAAAAATTTCGCTAAAATTATCCGTTTTCTTTCCTTTTTTCGGTAATTTCGTCATAAAATGAGGAAAAAATCGAGTAAATAGAGGAAAAAAATAGAAATTTTGCAAAAAAATATCCGTTTTCGTCCCTTTTTTCACTAATTTTATCAATAAATGAGGAAAAAAAACGAGTAAATTGAAGAAAAAAATAAAAATTTCGCTAAAATTATCCGTTTTCGTCCCTTTTTTCGGTAATTTCGTCAAAAAATGAGGAAAAAAACGAGTAAATAGAGGAAAAAAATAGAAATTTTGCTAAAAATATCCGTTTTCGTCCCTTTTTTCGGTAATATCGTCCTAAAATGAGGAAAAAAACGAGTAAATTGAGGAAATAAATAAAAATTTCGCCAAAATTATCTATTTTCGTCACTTTTTTCGGTAATTTCGTCATAAAATGAGGAAAAAATCGAGTAAATACAGGGAAAAAATAGAAATTTAGCTAAAATTATCAGTTTTCGTTGCTTTTTTCGGTAATTTTGTCATAAAATGAGGAAAAAATGGAGTAAATAGAGGAAAAAAATAGAAATTTCGCTAAAATTATCCGTTTTCGTCCCTTTTTTCGGTAATTTCGTCATAAATTGAGGAAAAAATACTTGTAAATTGAGTAAAATAATAGAATTTTTGCTAAAATTATCCGTTTTCTTCCCTTTTTTCGGTAATTTCGTCATAAAATGAGGAAAAAAACGAGTAAATAGAGGAAAAAAATGGAAATTTTGCTAAAAATTTCCGTTTTCGTCCCTTTTTTCGGTAATTTCGTCATAAAATGAGGAAAAAATCGAGTAAATAGAGGAAAAAAATAGAAATTTTGCAAAAAATATCCGTTTTCGTCCCTTTTTTCACTAATTTTATCAATAAATGAGGAAAAAAAACGAGTAAATTGAAGAAAAAAATAAAAATTTCGCTAAAATTATCCGTTTTCGTCCCTTTTTTCGGTAATTTCGTCATAAAATGAGGAAAAAAAAAGAGGAAATTGAGTAAAATAATAGAATTTTCACTAAAATTATCCGTTTTCGTCCCTTTTTTCGGTAATATCGTCCTAAAATGAGGAAAAAAAACGAGTAAATTGAGGAAATAAATAAAAATTTCGCCAAAATTATCTATTTTCGTCACTTTTTTCGGTAATTTCGTCATAAAATGAGGAAAAAATCGAGTAAATAGAGGGAAAAAATAGAAATTTAGCTAAAATTATCAGTTTTCGTTGCTTTTTTCGGTAATTTTGTCATAAAATGAGGAAAAAATGGAGTAAATAGAGGAAAAAAATAGAAATTTAGCTAAAATTATCCGTTTTCGTCCCTTTTTTTCGGTAATTTCGTCAAAAAATGAGGAAAAAAAACGAGTGAATTGAGTAAAAACATTAAAATTTCGCTAAAATTATCCGTTTTCGTCCCTTTTTTCGGTAATTTCGTCATAAATTGAGGAAAAATACTTGTAAATTGAGTAAAATAATAGAATTTTCGCTAAAATTATCCGTATTCTTCCCTTTTTTCGGTAATTTCGTCATAAAATGAGGAAAAAAAACGAGTAAATAGAGGAAAAAAATGGAAATTTTGCTAAAAATATCCGTTTTCGTCCCTTTTTTCGGTAATTTCGTCATAAAATGAGGAAAAAATCGAGTAAATAGAGGAAAAAATAGAAATTTAGATAAAATTATCCGTTTTCGTTGATTTTTTCGGTAATTTTGTCATAAAATGAGGAAAAAAACGAGTAAATAGAGGAAAAAATCGATATTTCCCTAAAATTATCCGTTTTCGTCCTTTTTTTCGGTAGTTTCGTCCTAAAATGAGGAAAAAAAACGAGTAAATTGAGGAAATAAATAAAAATTTCGCTAAAATTATCCATTTTCGTCCCTTTTTTCGGTAATTTCGTCATAAAATGAGGAAAAAATCGAGTAAATAGAGGAAAAAAATAGATATTTAGCTAAAATTATCCGTTTTCGTTGCTTTTTTCGGTAATTCTGTCATAAAATGAGGTAAAAAATGAGTAAATTGAGTAAAAAAATAGAAATTTTGCTAAAAATTTCCGATTTCGTCCCTTTTTTCGGTAATTTCGTCAATAAATGAGGAAAAAAACGAGTAAATTGAGGAAAAAAATAAAAATTTCGCTAAAATTATCCATTTTCGTCCCTTTTTTCGGTAATTTCGTCATAAAATGAGGAAAAAATCGAGTAAATAGAGGAAAAAAATAGAAATTTAGCAAAAATTATCCGTTTTCGTCCCTTTTTTTCGGTAATTTCGTCAAAAAATGTGGAAAAAAAACGAGTGAATTGAGGAAAAAAATTAAAAGTTCGCTAAAATTATCCGTTTTCGTCCCTTTTTTCGGTAATTTCGTCAATAAATGAGGAAAAAAACGAGTAAATAGAGGAAAAAAATAGAAATTTTGCAAAAAATATCCGTTTTTGTCCCTTTTTTCACTAATTTTATCAATAAATGAGGGAAAAAAACGAGTAAATTGAAGAAAAAAATAAAAATTTCGCTAAAATTATCCGTTTTCGTCCCTTTTTTCGGTAATTTCGTCAAAAAATGAGGAAAAAAACGAGTAAATAGAGGAAAAAAATAGAAATTTTGCTAAAAATATCCGTTTTCGTCCCTTTTTTCGGTAATATCGTCCTAAAATGAGGAAAAAAAACGAGTAAATTGAGGAAATAAATAAAAATTTCCCCAAAATTATCTATTTTCGTCACTTTTTTCGGTAATTTCGTCATAAAATGAGGAAAAAATCGAGTAAATAGAGGGAAAAAATAGAAATTTAGCTAAAATTATCAGTTTTCGTTGCTTTTTTCGGTAATTTTGTCATAAAATGAGGAAAAAATGGAGTAAATAGAGGAAAAAAATAGAAATTTAGCTAAAATTATCCGTTTTCGTCCCTTTTTTCGGTAATTTCGTCAAAAAATGAGGAAAAAAAACGAGTGAATTGAGTAAAAACATTAAAATTTCGCTAAAATTATCCGTTTTCGTCCCTTTTTTTGGTAATTTCGTCATAAATTGAGGAAAAATACTTGTAAATTGAGTAAAATAATAGAATTTTCGCTAAAATTATCCGTTTTCTTCCCTTTTTTCGGTAATTTCGTCATAAAATGAGGAAAAAATCGAGTAAATAGAGGAAAAAAATAGATATTTAGCTAAAATTATCCGTTTTCGTTGCTTTTTTCGGTAATTCTGTCATAAAATGAGGTAAAAAACGAGTAAATTGAGTAAAAAAATAGAAATTTTGCTAAAAATTTCCGTTTTCGTCCATTTTTTCGGTAATTTCGTCAATAAATGAGGAAAAAAACGAGTAAATTGAGGAAAAAAATAAAAATTTCGCTAAAATTATCCATTTTCGTCCCTTTTTTCGGTAATTTCGTCATAAAATGAGGAAAAAATCGAGTAAATAGAGGAAAAAATAGAAATTTAGCAAAAATTATCCGTTTTCGTCCCTTTTTTCGGTAATTTCGTCAAAAAATGTGGAAAAAAACGAGTGAATTGAGGAAAAAAATTAAAAGTTCGCTAAAATTATCCGTTTTCGTCCCTTTTTTCGGTAATTTCGTCAATAAATGAGGAAAAAAACGAGTAAATTGAGGAAAAAAATAAAAATTTCGCTAAAATTATCCGTTTTCTTTCCTTTTTTCGGTAATTTCGTCATAAAATGAGGAAAAAAAACGAGTAAATAGAAGAAAAAAATAGAAATTTAGCTAAAAATTTCCGTTTTCGTCCCTTTTTTCGGTAATTTCGTCATAAAATGAGGAAAAAATCGAGCAAATAGAGGAAAAAAATAGAAATTTTGCAAAAAATATCCGTTTTCGTCCCTTTTTTCACTAATTTTATCAATAAATGAGGGAAAAAAACGAGTAAATTGAAGAAAAAAATAAAAATTTCGCTATAATTATCCGTTTTCGTCCCTTTTTTCGGTAATTTCGTCAAAAAATGAGGAAAAAAACGAGTAAATAGAGGAAAAAAATAGAAATTTTGCTAAAAATATCCGTTTTCGTCCCTTTTTTCGGTAATATCGTCCTAAAATGAGGAAAAAAAACGAGTAAATTGAGGAAATAAATAAAAATTTCCCCAAAATTATCTATTTTCGTCACTTTTTTCGGTAATTTCGTCATAAAATGAGGAAAAAATCGAGTAAATAGAGGGAAAAAATAGAAATTTAGCTAAAATTATCAGTTTTCGTTGCTTTTTTCGGTAATTTTGTCATAAAATGAGGAAAAAATGGAGTAAATAGAGGAAAAAAATAGAAATTTAGCTAAAATTATCCGTTTTCGTCCCTTTTTTCGGTAATTTCGTCAAAAAATGAGGAAAAAAAACGAGTGAATTGAGTAAAAACATTAAAATTTCGCTAAAATTATCCGTTTTCGTCCCTTTTTTTGGTAATTTCGTCATAAATTGAGGAAAAATACTTGTAAATTGAGTAAAATAATAGAATTTTCGCTAAAATTATCCGTTTTCTTCCCTTTTTTCGGTAATTTCGTCATAAAATGAGGAAAAAATCGAGTAAATAGAGGAAAAAAATAGATATTTAGCTAAAATTATCCGTTTTCGTTGCTTTTTTCGGTAATTCTGTCATAAAATGAGGTAAAAAACGAGTAAATTGAGTAAAAAAATAGAAATTTTGCTAAAAATTTCCGTTTTCGTCCATTTTTTCGGTAATTTCGTCAATAAATGAGGAAAAAAACGAGTAAATTGAGGAAAAAAATAAAAATTTCGCTAAAATTATCCATTTTCGTCCCTTTTTTCGGTAATTTCGTCATAAAATGAGGAAAAAATCGAGTAAATAGAGGAAAAAATAGAAATTTAGCAAAAATTATCCGTTTTCGTCCCTTTTTTTCGGTAATTTCGTCAAAAAATGTGGAAAAAAACGAGTGAATTGAGGAAAAAAATTAAAAGTTCGCTAAAATTATCCGTTTTCGTCCCTTTTTTCGGTAATTTCGTCAATAAATGAGGAAAAAAACGAGTAAATTGAGGAAAAAAATAAAAATTTCGCTAAAATTATCCGTTTTCTTTCCTTTTTTCGGTAATTTCGTCATAAAATGAGGAAAAAAAACGAGTAAATAGAAGAAAAAAATAGAAATTTAGCTAAAAATTTCCGTTTTCGTCCCTTTTTTCGGTAATTTCGTCATAAAATGAGGAAAAAATCGAGCAAATAGAGGAAAAAAATAGAAATTTTGCAAAAAATATCCGTTTTCGTCCCTTTTTTCACTAATTTTATCAATAAATGAGGGAAAAAAACGAGTAAATTGAAGAAAAAAATAAAAATTTCGCTAAAATTATCCGTTTTCGTCCCTTTTTTCGGTAATTTCGTCAAAAAATGAGGAAAAAAACGAGTAAATAGAGGAAAAAAATAGAAATTTTGCTAAAAATATCCGTTTTCGTCCCTTTTTTCGGTAATATCGTCCTAAAATGAGGAAAAAAAAACGAGTAAATTGAGGAAATAAATAAAAATTTCGCCAAAATTATCTATTTTCGTCACTTTTTTCGGTAATTTCGTCATAAAATGAGGAAAAAATCGAGTAAATAGAGGGAAAAAATAGAAATTTAGCTAAAATTATCAGTTTTCGTTGCTTTTTTCGGTAATTTTGTCAAAAAATGAGGAAAAAATGGAGTAAATAGAGGAAAAAAATAGAAATTTAGCTAAAATTATCCGTTTTCGTCCCTTTTTTCGGTAATTTCGTCAAAAATGAGGAAAAAAAACGAGTGAATTGAGTAAAAACATTAAAATTTCGCTAAAATTATCCGTTTTCGTCCCTTTTTTCGGTAATTTCGTCATAAATTGAGGAAAAAATACTTGTAAATTGAGTAAAATAATAGAATTTTCGCTAAAATTATCCGTTTTCTTCCCTTTTTTCGGTAATTTCGTCATAAAATGAGGAAAAAAACGAGTAAATAGAGGAAAAAAATGGAAATTTTGCTAAAAATATCCGTTTTCGTCCCTTTTTTCGGTAATTTCGTCATAAAATGAGGAAAAAATCGAGTAAATAGAGGAAAAAAATAGAAATTTAGATAAAATTAACCGTTTTCGTTGATTTTTTCGGTAATTTTGTCATAAAATGAGGAAAAAAAACGAGTAAATAGAGGAAAAAATCGATATTTTCCTAAAATTATCCGTTTTCGTCCTTTTTTTCGGTAGTTTCGTCCTAAAATGAGGAAAAAAAACGAGTAAATTGAGGAAATGAATAAAAATTTCGCTAAAATTATCCATTTTCGTCCCTTTTTTCGGTAATTTCGTCATAAAATGAGGAAAAAATCGAGTAAATAGAGGAAAAAAATAGAAATTTAGCAAAAATTATCCGTTTTCGTCCCTTTTTTCGGTAATTTCGTCAAAAAATGTGGAAAAAAAACGAGTGAATTGAGGAAAAAAATTAAAATTTCGCTAAAATTATCCGTTTTCGTCCCTTTTTTCGGTAATTTCGTCAATAAATGAGGAAAAAAACGAGTAAATTGAGGAAAAAAATAAAAATTTCGCTAAAATTATCCGTTTTCTTTCCTTTTTTCGGTAATTTCGTCATAAAATGAGGAAAAAAACGAGTAAATAGAAGAAAAAAATAGAAAATTAGCTAAAAATTTCCGTTTTCGTCCCTTTTTTCGGTAATTTCGTCATAAAATGAGGAAAAAATCGAGTAAATAGAGGAAAAAAATAGAAATTTTGCAAAAAATATCCGTTTTCGTCCCTTTTTTCACTAATTTTATCAATAAATGAGGAAAAAAAACGAGTAAATTGAAGAAAAAAATAAAAATTTCGCTAAAATTATCCGTTTTCGTCCCTTTTTTCGGTAATTTCGTCAAAAAATGAGGAAAAAAACGAGTAAATAGAGGAAAAAATCGATATTTCCCTAAAATTATCCGTTTTCGTCCCTTTTTTCGGTAATTTCGTCCTAAAATGATGGAAAAAAACGAGTAAATTCAGGAAAAAAATAAAAATTTCGCAAAAATTATCCGTTTATGTCCATTTTTTCGGTAATTTCGTCATAAAATGAGGAAAAAAAACGAGTAAATAGAGGAAAAAATAGATGTTTCGCTAAAATTATCCGTTTTCGTCCCTTTTTTCGGTAATTTCGTCATAAAATGAGGAATAAAAACGAGTAAATAGAGGAAAAAATAGATATTTCGCAAAAATTATCCGTTTTCGTCCCTTTTTTCGGTAATTTCGTCATATAATGAGGAAAAAAAACGAGTGAATTCAGGAAAAAAATAAAAATTTCGCTATAATTATCCATTTTCGTCACTTTTTTCGGTAATTTCGTAACAAAATGAGGAAAAAATCGAGTAAATAGAGGAAAAAGAAATAAATTTAGCTAAAATTATCCGTTTTCGTTTCTTTTTTCGGTAATTTTTTTCATAAAATGAGGAAAATAACGAGTAAATAGATGAAAAAAATAGAAATTTTGCTAAAAATATCCGTTTTCGTCCCTTTTTTCAGTAATTTCGTCAATAAATGAGGAAAAAAACGAGTAAATTGAGGAAAAAAATAAAAATTTCGCTAAAATTATCCATTTTCGTCCCATTTTTCGGTAATTTCGTCAAAAAATAAGGAAAAAAAACGAGTAAATTGAGGAAAAAAATAACTATTTCGCTTAAAATTATCGATTTTCGTCCCTTTTTTCGGTAATTTCGTCATAAAATGAGGAAAAAATCGAGTAAATAGAGGAAAAAAATAGATATTTAGCAAAAATTATCCATTTTCGTCCCTTTTTTCGGTAATTTCGTCATAAAATGAGGAAAAAAACGAGTAAATAGAAGAGAAAAATAGAAATTTAGCTAAAAATTTCCGTTTTCGTCCCTTTTTCAGTAATTTCGTCATAAAATGAGGAAAAAATCGAGTAAATAGAGGAAAAAAATAGAAATTTTGCAAAAAATATCCGTTTGCGTCCCTTTTTTCACTAATTTTATCAATAAATGAGGAAAAAAAACGAGTAATTTGAGGAAAAAAATAAAAATTTCGCTAAAATTATCCGTTTTCGTCCCTTTTTTCGGTAATTTCGTCATAAAATGAGGAAAAAAAAAGAGGAAATTGAGTAAAATAATAGAATTTTCGCTAAAATTATCCATTTTCGTCCCTTTTTTCGGTAATTTCGTCATAAAATGAGGAAAAAATCGAGTAAATAGAGGAAAAAAATAGAAATTTAGCAAAAATTATCCGTTTTCGTCCCTTTTTTCGGTAATTTCGTCAAAAAATGTGGAAAAAAAAACGAGTGAATTGAGGAAAAAAATTAAAATTTCGCTAAAATTATCCGTTTTCGTCCCTTTTTTCGGTAGTTTCGTCAGTAAATGAGGAAAAAAAACGAGTAAATTGAGGAAAAAAATAAAAATTTCGCTAAAATTATCCGTTTTCTTTCCTTTTTTCGGTAATTTCGTCATAAAATGAGGAAAAAAACGAGTAAATAGAAGAAAAAAATAGAAATTTAGCTAAAAATTTCCGTTTTCGTCCCTTTTTTCGGTAATTTCGTCATAAAATGAGGAAAAAATCGAGTAAATTGAGGAAAAAAATAGAAATTTTGCAAAAAATATCCGTTTTCGTCCCTTTTTTCACTAATTTTATCAATAAATGAGGAAAAAAACGAGTAAATTGAAGAAAAAATAAAAATTTCGCTAAAATTATCCGTTTTCGTCCCTTTTTTCGGTAATTTCGTCAAAAAATGAGGAAAAAAACGAGTAAATAGAGGAAAAAATCGATATTTCCCTAAAATTATCCGTTTTCGTCCCTTTTTTCGGTAATTTCGTCCTAAAATGATGGAAAAAAACGAGTAAATTTAGGAAAAAAATAAAAATTTCGCAAAAATTATCCGTTTATGTCCTTTTTTTCGGTAATTTCGTCATAAAATGAGGAAAAAAAACGAGTAAATAGAGGAAAAAATAGATGTTTCGCTAAAATTATCCGTTTTCGTCCCTTTTTTCGGTAATTTCGTCATAAAATGAGGAATAAAAACGAGTAAATAGAGGAAAAAATAGATATTTCGCAAAAATTATCCGTTTTCGTCCCTTTTTTCGGTAATTTCGTCATATAATGAGGAAAAAAAACGAGTGAATTCAGGAAAAAAATAAAAATTTCGCTATAATTATCCATTTTCGTCACTTTTTTCGGTAATTTCGTAACAAAATGAGGAAAAAATCGAGTAAATAGAGGAAAAAGAAATAAATTTAGCTAAAATTATCCGTTTTCGTTGCTTTTTTCGGTTATTTTTTTCATAAAATGAGGAAAATAACGAGTAAATAGATGAAAAAAATAGAAATTTTGCTAAAAATATCCGTTTTCGTCCCTTTTTTCAGTAATTTCGTCAATAAATGAGGAAAAAAACGAGTAAATTGAGGAAAAAAATAAAACTTTCGCTAAAATTATCCATTTTCGTCCCATTTTTCGGTAATTTCGTCAAAAAATAAGGAAAAAAAACGAGTAAATTGAGGAAAAAAATAACTATTTCGCTTAAAATTATCGATTTTCGTCCCTTTTTTCGGTAATTTCGTCATAAAATGAGGAAAAAATCGAGTAAATAGAGGAAAAAAATAGATATTTAGCAAAAATTATCCATTTTCGTCCCTTTTTTCGGTAATTTCGTCAAAAAATGTGGAAAAAAAAACGAGTGAATTGAGGAAAAAAATTAAAATTTCGCTAAAATTATCCGTTTTCGTCCCTTTTTTCGGTAATTTCGTCAATAAATGAGGAAAAAAAACGAGTAAATTGAGGAAAAAAATAAAAATTTCGCTAAAATTATCCGTTTTCTTCCCTTTTTTCGGTAATTTCGTCATAAAATGAGGAAAAAAACGAGTAAATAGAAGAGAAAAATAGAAATTTAGCTAAAAATTTCCGTTTTCGTCCCTTTTTCAGTAATTTCGTCATAAAATGAGGAAAAAATCGAGTAAATAGAGGAATAAAATAGAAATTTTGCAAAAAATATCCGTTTTCGTCCCTTTTTTCATTAATTTTATCAATAAATGAGGAAAAAAAACGAGTAATTTGAGGAAAAAATAAAAATTTCGCTAAAATTATCCGTTTTCGTCCCTTTTTTCGGTAATTTCGTCATAAAATGAGGAAAAAAAAAGAGGAAATTGAGTAAAATAATAGAATTTTCACTAAAATTATCCGTTTTCGTCCCTTTTTTTCGGTAATTTCGTCATAAAATGAGGAAAAAAACGAGTAAATAGAGGAAAAAAATAGAAATTTTGCTAAAAATATCCGTTTTCGTCCCTTTTATCGGTAATATCGTCCTAAAATGAGGAAAAAAAACGAGTAAATTGAGGAAATATATAAAAATTTCGCCAAAATTATCTATTTTCGTCACTTTTTTCGGTAATTTCGTCATAAAATGAGGAAAAAAAACGACTGAATTGAGTAAAAACATTAAAATTTCGCTAAAATTATCCGTTTTCGTCCCTTTTTTCGGTAATTTCGTCATAAATTGAGGAAAAAATGGAGTAAATAGAGGAAAAAAATAGAAATTTAGCTAAAATTATCAGTTTTCGTTGCTTTTTTCGGTAATTTTGTCATAAAATGAGGAAAAAATGGAGTAAATAGAGGAAAAATAGAAATTTAGCTTAAATTATCCGTTTTCGTCCCTTTTTTCGGTAATTTCATCAAAAAATGAGGAAAAAAAACGAGTGAATTGAGTAAAAACATTAAAATTTCGCTAAAATTATCCGTTTTCGTCCCTTTTTTCGGTAATTTCGTCATAAATTGAGGAAAAAATACTTGTAAATTGAGTAAAATAATAGAAGTTTCGCTAAAATTATCCGTTTTCTTCCCTTTTTTCGGTAATTTCGTCATAAAATGAGGAAAAAAACGAGTAAATAGAGGAAAAAAATGGAAATTTTGCTAAAAATATCCGTTTTCGTCCCTTTTTTCGGTAATTTCGTCATAAAATGAGGAAAAAATCGAGTAAATAGAGGAAAAAAATAGAAATTTAGATAAAATTATCCGTTTTCGTTGATTTTTTCGGTAATTTTGTCATAAAATGAGGAAAAAAACGAGTAAATAGAGGAAAAAATAGATATTTCCCTAAAATTATCCGTTTTCGTCCTTTTTTTCGGTAGTTTCGTCCTAAAATGAGGAAAAAAACGAGTAGATTGAGGAAAAAAATAAAAATTTCGCTAAAATTATCCATTTTCGTCCCTTTTTTCGGTAATTTCGTCATAAAATTAGGAAAAAATCGAGTAAATAGAGGAAAAAAATAGAAATTTAGCTAAAATTATCCGTTTTCGTTGCTTTTTTCAGTAATTCTGTCATAAAATGAGGAAAAAAACGAGTAAATAGAAGAAAAAAATAGAAATTTTGCTAAAAATTTCCGTTTTCGTCCCTTTTTTCGGTAATTTCGTCATAAAATGAGGAAAAAATCGAGTAAATAGAGGAAAAAAATAGAAATTTTGCAAAAAATATCCGTTTTCGTCCCTTTTTTCACTAATTTTATCAGTAAATCAGGAAAAAAAACGAGTAAATTGAAGAAAAAAATAAAAATTTCGCTAAAATTATCCGTTTTCGTCCCTTTTTTCGGTAATTTCGTCAAAAAATGTGGAAAAAAAAACGAGTGAATTGAGTTAAAACATTAAAATTTCGCTAAAATTATTCGTTTTCGTCCCTTTTTTCGGTAATATCGTCCTAAAATGAGGAAAAAAACGAGTAAATTGAGGAAAAAAATAAAAATTTCGCTAAAATTATCCGTTTTCTTCCTTTTTTTCGGTAATTTCGTCATAAAATGAGGAAAAAAACGAGTAAATAGAAGAAAAAAATAGAAATTTAGCTAAAAATTTCCATTTTCGTCCCTTTTTTCGGTAATTTCGTCATAAAATGAGGAAAAAATCGAGTAAATAGAGGAAAAAAATAGAAATTTTGCAAAAAATATCCGTTTTCGTCCCTTTTTTCACAAATTTTATCAATAAATGAGGAAAAAAAACGAGTAAATTGAAGAAAAAAATAAAAATTTCGCTAAAATTATCCGTTTTCGTCCCTTTTTTCGGTAATTTCGTCAAAAAATGAGGAAAAAAACGAGTAATAAGAGGAAAAAAATAGAAATTTTGCTAAAAATATCCGTTTTCGTCCCTTTTTTCGGTAATATCGTCCTAAAATGAGGAAAAAAAACGAGTAAATTGAGGAAATAAATAAAAATTTCGCCAAAATTATCTATTTTCGTCACTTTTTTCGGTAATTTCGTCATAAAATGAGGAAAAAATCGAGTAAATAGAGGGAAAAAATAGAAATTTAGCTAAAATTATCAGTTTTCGTTGCTTTTTTCGGTAATTTTGTCATAAAATGAGGAAAAAATGGAGTAAATAGAGAAAAAAAAAGAAATTTAGCTAAAATTATCCGTTTTCGTCCCTTTTTTCGGTAATTTCGTCAAAAATGAGGAAAAAAAACGAGTGAATTGAGTAAAAACATTAAAATTTCGCTAAAATTATCCGTTTTCGTCCCTTTTTTCGGTAATTTCGTCATAAATTGAGGAAAAAATACTTGTAAATTGAGTAAAATAATAGAATTTTCGCTAAAATTATCCGTTTTCTTCCCTTTTTTCGGTAATTTCGTCATAAAATGAGGAAAAAAACGAGTAAATAGAAGAGAAAAATAGAAATTTAGCTAAAAATTTCCGTTTTCGTCCCTTTTTCAGTAATTTCGTCATAAAATGAGGAAAAAATCGAGTAAATAGAGGAACAAAATAGAAATTTTGCAAAAAATATCCGTTTTCGTCCCTTTTTTCATTAATTTTATCAATAAATGAGGAAAAAAAACGAGTAATTTGAGGAAAAAAATAAAAATTTCGCTAAAATTATCCGTTTTCGTCCCTTTTTTCGGTAATTTCGTCATAAAATGAGGAAAAAAAAAGAGGAAATTGAGTAAAATAATAGAATTTTCACTAAAATTATCCGTTTTCGTCCCTTTTTTTCGGTAATTTCGTCATAAAATGAGGAAAAAAACGAGTAAATAGAGGAAAAAAATAGAAATTTTGCTAAAAATATCCGTTTTCGTCCCTTTTATCGGTAATATCGTCCTAAAATGAGGAAAAAAAACGAGTAAATTGAGGAAATATATAAAAATTTCGCCAAAATTATCTATTTTCGTCACTTTTTTCGGTAATTTCGTCATAAAATGAGGAAAAAAAACGACTGAATTGAGTAAAAACATTAAAATTTCGCTAAAATTATCCGTTTTCGTCCCTTTTTTCGGTAATTTCGTCATAAATTGAGGAAAAAATGGAGTAAATAGAGGAAAAAAATAGAAATTTAGCTAAAATTATCAGTTTTCGTTGCTTTTTTCGGTAATTTTGTCATAAAATGAGGAAAAAATGGAGTAAATAGAGGAAAAATAGAAATTTAGCTTAAATTATCCGTTTTCGTCCCTTTTTTCGGTAATTTCATCAAAAAATGAGGAAAAAAAACGAGTGAATTGAGTAAAAACATTAAAATTTCGCTAAAATTATCCGTTTTCGTCCCTTTTTTCGGTAATTTCGTCATAAATTGAGGAAAAAATACTTGTAAATTGAGTAAAATAATAGAAGTTTCGCTAAAATTATCCGTTTTCTTCCCTTTTTTCGGTAATTTCGTCATAAAATGAGGAAAAAAACGAGTAAATAGAGGAAAAAAATGGAAATTTTGCTAAAAATATCCGTTTTCGTCCCTTTTTTCGGTAATTTCGTCATAAAATGAGGAAAAAATCGAGTAAATAGAGGAAAAAAATAGAAATTTAGATAAAATTATCCGTTTTCGTTGATTTTTTCGGTAATTTTGTCATAAAATGAGGAAAAAAACGAGTAAATAGAGGAAAAAATAGATATTTCCCTAAAATTATCCGTTTTCGTCCTTTTTTTCGGTAGTTTCGTCCTAAAATGAGGAAAAAAACGAGTAAATTGAGGAAATAAATAAAAATTTCGCTAAAATTATCCATTTTCGTCCCTTTTTTCGGTAATTTCGTCATAAAATTAGGAAAAAATCGAGTAAATAGAGGAAAAAAATAGAAATTTAGCTAAAATTATCCGTTTTCGTTGCTTTTTTCAGTAATTCTGTCATAAAATGAGGAAAAAAAACGAGTAAATAGAAGAAAAAAATAGAAATTTTGCTAAAAATTTCCGTTTTCGTCCCTTTTTTCGGTAATTTCGTCATAAAATGAGGAAAAAATCGAGTAAATAGAGGAAAAAAATAGAAATTTTGCAAAAAATATCCGTTTTCGTCCCTTTTTTCACTAATTTTATCAGTAAATCAGGAAAAAAAACGAGTAAATTGAAAAAAAAAATAAAAATTTCGCTAAAATTATCCGTTTTCGTCCCTTTTTTCGGTAATTTCGTCAAAAAATGTGGAAAAAAAAACGAGTGAATTGAGTTAAAACATTAAAATTTCGCTAAAATTATCCGTTTTCGTCCCTTTTTTCGGTAATTTCGTCAATAAATGAGGAAAAAAACGAGTAAATTGAGGAAAAAAATAAAAATTTCGCTAAAATTATCCGTTTTCTTCCTTTTTTTCGGTAATTTCGTCATAAAATGAGGAAAAAAACGAGTAAATAGAAGAAAAAAATAGAAATTTAGCTAAAAATTTCCATTTTCGTCCCTTTTTTCGGTAATTTCGTCATAAAATGAGGAAAAAATCGAGTAAATAGAGGAAAAAAATAGAAATTTTGCAAAAAATATCCGTTTTCGTCCCTTTTTTCACAAATTTTATCAATAAATGAGGAAAAAAAACGAGTAAATTGAAGAAAAAAATAAAAATTTCGCTAAAATTATCCGTTTTCGTCCCTTTTTTCGGTAATTTCGTCAAAAAATGAGGAAAAAAACGAGTAATAAGAGGAAAAAAATAGAAATTTTGCTAAAAATATCCGTTTTCGTCCCTTTTTTCGGTAATATCGTCCTAAAATGAGGAAAAAAAACGAGTAAATTGAGGAAATAAATAAAAATTTCGCCAAAATTATCTATTTTCGTCACTTTTTTCGGTAATTTCGTCATAAAATGAGGAAAAAATCGAGTAAATAGAGGGAAAAAATAGAAATTTAGCTAAAATTATCAGTTTTCGTTGCTTTTTTCGGTAATTTTGTCATAAAATGAGGAAAAAATGGAGTAAATAGAGGAAAAAAATAGAAATTTAGCTAAAATTATCCGTTTTCGTCCCTTTTTTCGGTAATTTCGTCAAAAATGAGGAAAAAAAACGAGTGAATTGAGTAAAAACATTAAAATTTCGCTAAAATTATCCGTTTTCGTCCCTTTTTTCGGTAATTTCGTCATAAATTGAGGAAAAAATACTTGTAAATTGAGTAAAATAATAGAATTTTCGCTAAAATTATCCGTTTTCTTCCCTTTTTTCGGTAATTTCGTCATAAAATGAGGAAAAAAACGAGTAAATAGAGGAAAAAAATGGAAATTTTGCTAAAAATATCCGTTTTCGTCCCTTTTTTCGGTAATTTCGTCATAAAATGAGGAAAAAATCGAGTAAATAGAGGAAAAAAATAGAAATTTAGATAAAATTATCCGTTTTCGTTGATTTTTTCGGTAATTTTGTCATAAAATGAGGAAAAAAACGAGTAAATAGAGGAAAAAATCGATATTTCCCTAAAATTATCCGTTTTCGTCCTTTTTTTCGGTAGTTTCGTCCTAAAATGAGGAAAAAAAACGAGTAAATTGAGGAAATAAATAAAAATTTCGCTAAAATTATCCATTTTCGTCCCTTTTTTCGGTAATTTCGTCATAAAATGAGGAAAAAATCGAGTAAATAGAGGAAAAAAATAGAAATTTAGCTAAAATTATTCGTTTTCGTTGCTTTTTTCGGTAATTCTGTCATAAAATGAGGTAAAAAACGAGTAAATTGAGTAAAAAAATAGAAATTTTGCTAAAAATTTCCGTTTTCGTCCCTTTTTTCGGTAATTTCGTCAATAAATGAGGAAAAAATCGAGTAAATAGAGGAAAAAAATAGAAATTTAGCAAAAATTATCCGTTTTCGTCCCTTTTTTCGGTAATTTCGTCAAAAAATGTGGAAAAAAAACGAGTGAATTGAGGAAAAAAATTAAAATTTCGCTAAAATTATCCGTTTTCGTCCCTTTTTTCGGTAATTTCGTCAATAAATGAGGAAAAAAACGAGTAAATTGAGGAAAAAAATAAAAATTTCGCTAAAATTATCCGTTTTCTTTCCTTTTTTCGGTAATTTCGTCATAAAATGAGGAAAAAAACGAGTAAATAGAAGAAAAAAATAGAAATTTAGCTAAAAATTTCCGTTTTCGTCCCTTTTTTCGGTAATTTCGTCATAAAATGAGGAAAAAATCGAGTAAATAGAGGAAAAAAATAGAAATTTTGCAAAAAATATCCGTTTTCGTCCCTTTTTTCACTAATTTTATCAATAAATGAGGAAAAAAAACGAGTAAATTGAAGAAAAAAATAAAAATTTCGCTAAAATTATCCGTTTTCGTCCCTTTTTTCGGTAATTTCGTCAAAAAATGAGGAAAAAAACGAGTAATAAGAGGAAAAAAATAGAAATTTTGCTAAAAATATCCGTTTTCGTCCCTTTTTTCGGTAATATCGTCCTAAAATGAGGAAAAAAAACGAGTAAATTGAGGAAATAAATAAAAATTTCGCCAAAATTATCTATTTTCGTCACTTTTTTCGGTAATTTCGTCATAAAATGAGGAAAAAATCGAGTAAATAGAGGGAAAAAATAGAAATTTAGCTAAAATTATCAGTTTTCGTTGCTTTTTTCGGTAATTTTGTCATAAAATGAGGAAAAAATGGAGTAAATAGAGGAAAAAAATAGAAATTTAGCTAAAATTATCCGTTTTCGTCCCTTTTTTCGGTAATTTCGTCAAAAATGAGGAAAAAAAACGAGTGAATTGAGTAAAAACATTAAAATTTCGCTAAAATTATCCGTTTTCGTCCCTTTTTTCGGTAATTTCGTCATAAATTGAGGAAAAAATACTTGTAAATTGAGTAAAATAATAGAATTTTCGCTAAAATTATCCGTTTTCTTCCCTTTTTTCGGTAATTTCGTCATAAAATGAGGAAAAAAACGAGTAAATAGAGGAAAAAAATGGAAATTTTGCTAAAAATATCCGTTTTCGTCCCTTTTTTCGGTAATTTCGTCATAAAATGAGGAAAAAATCGAGTAAATAGAGGAAAAAAATAGAAATTTAGATAAAATTATCCGTTTTCGTTGATTTTTTCGGTAATTTTGTCATAAAATGAGGAAAAAAACGAGTAAATAGAGGAAAAAATCGATATTTCCCTAAAATTATCCGTTTTCGTCCTTTTTTTCGGTAGTTTCGTCCTAAAATGAGGAAAAAAAACGAGTAAATTGAGGAAATAAATAAAAATTTCGCTAAAATTATCCATTTTCGTCCCTTTTTTCGGTAATTTCGTCATAAAATGAGGAAAAAATCGAGTAAATAGAGGAAAAAAATAGAAATTTAGCTAAAATTATTCGTTTTCGTTGCTTTTTTCGGTAATTCTGTCATAAAATGAGGTAAAAAACGAGTAAATTGAGTAAAAAAATAGAAATTTTGCTAAAAATTTCCGTTTTCGTCCCTTTTTTCGGTAATTTCGTCAATAAATGAGGAAAAAATCGAGTAAATAGAGGAAAAAAATAGAAATTTAGCAAAAATTATCCGTTTTCGTCCCTTTTTTCGGTAATTTCGTCAAAAAATGTGGAAAAAAAACGAGTGAATTGAGGAAAAAAATTAAAATTTCGCTAAAATTATCCGTTTTCGTCCCTTTTTTCGGTAATTTCGTCAATAAATGAGGAAAAAAACGAGTAAATTGAGGAAAAAAATAAAAATTTCGCTAAAATTATCCGTTTTCTTTCCTTTTTTCGGTAATTTCGTCATAAAATGAGGAAAAAAACGAGTAAATAGAAGAAAAAAACAGAAATTTAGCTAAAAATTTCCGTTTTCGTCCCTTTTTTCGGTAATTTCGTCATAAAATGAGGAAAAAATCGAGTAAATAGAGGAAAAAAATAGAAATTTTGCAAAAAATATCCGTTTTCGTCCCTTTTTTCACTAATTTTATCAATAAATGAGGAAAAAAAACGAGTAAATTGAAGAAAAAAATAAAAATTTCGCTAAAATTATCCGTTTTCGTCCCTTTTTTCGGTAATTTCGTCAAAAAATGAGGAAAAAAACGAGTAAATAGAGGGAAAAATCGATATTTCCCTAAAACTATCCGTTTTCGTCCTTTTTTTCGGTAGTTTCTTCCTAAAATGAGGAAAAAAACGAGTAAATTGAGGAAATAAATAAAATTTCGCTAAAATTATCCATTTTCGTCCCTTTTTTCGGTAATTTCGTCATAAAATGAGGAAAAAATCGAGTAAATAGAGGAAAAAAATAGAAATTTAGCTAAAATTATCCGTTTTCGTTGCTTTTTTCGGTAATTCTGTCATAAAATGAGGTAAAAAACGAGTAAATTGAGTAAAAAAATAGAAATTTTGCTAAAAATTTCCGTTTTCGTCCCTTTTTTCGGTAATTTCGTCAATAAATGAGGAAAAAACGAGTAAATTGAGGAAAAAAATAAAAATTTCGCTAAATTTATCCATTTTCGTCCCTTTTTTCGGTAATTTCGTCATAAAATGAGGAAAAAATCGAGTAAATAGATGAAAAAAATACAAATTTAGCAAAAATTATCCGTTTTCGTCCCTTTTTTCGGTAATTTCGTCAAGAAATGTGGAAAAAAAACGAGTGAATTGAGGAAAAAAATTAAAATTTCGCTAAAATTATCCGTTTTCGTCCCTTTTTTCGGTAATTTCGTCAATAAATGAGGAAAAAAACGAGTAAATTGAGGAAAAAAATAGAATTTCGCTAAAATTATCCGTTTTCTTTCCTTTTTTCGGTAATTTCGTCATAAAATGAGGAAAAAAACGAGTAAATAGAAGAAAAAAATAGAAATTTAGCTAAAAATTTCCGTTTTCGTCCCTTTTTTCGGTAATTTCGTCATAAAATGAGGAAAAAATCGAGTAAATAGAGGAAAAAAATAGAAATTTTGCAAAAAATATCCGTTTTCGTCCCTTTTTTCACTAATTTTATCAATAAATGAGGAAAAAAAACGAGTAAATTGAAGAAAAAAATAAAAATTTCGCTAAAATTATCCGTTTTCGTCCCTTTTTTCGGTAATTTCGTCAAAAAATGAGGAAAAAAACGAGTAAATAGAGGAAAAAATCGATATTTCCCTAAAATTATCCGTTTTCGTCCCTTTTTTCGGTAATTTCGTCCTAAAATGATGGAAAAAAACGAGTAAATTCAGGAAAAAAATAAAAATTTCGCAAAAATTATCCGTTTATGTCCTTTTTTTCGGTAATTTCGTCATAAAATGTGGAAAAAAAACGAGTAAATAGAGGAAAAAATAGATGTTTCGCTAAAATTATCCGTTTTCGTCCCTTTTTTCGGTAATTTCGTCATAAAATGAGGAATAAAAACGAGTAAATAGAGGAAAAAATAGATATTTCGCAAAAATTATCCGTTTTCGTCCCTTTTTTCGGTAATTTCGTCATATAATGAGGAAAAAAAACGAGTGAATTCAGGAAAAAAATAAAAATTTCGCTATAATTATCCATTTTCGTCACTTTTTTCGGTAATTTCGTAACAAAATGAGGAAAAAATCGAGTAAATAGAGGAAAAAGAAATAAATTTAGCTAAAATTATCCGTTTTCGTTGCTTTTTTCGGTAATTTTTTTCATAAAATGAGGAAAATAACGAGTAAATAGATGAAAAAAATAGAAATTTTGCTAAAAATATCCGTTTTCGTCCCTTTTTTCAGTAATTTCGTCAATAAATGAGGAAAAAAACGAGTAAATTGAGGAAAAAAATAAAAATTTCGCTAAAATTATCCACTTTCGTCCCATTTTTCGGTAATTTCGTCAAAAAATAAGGAAAAAAAACGAGTAAATTGAGGAAAAAAATAAATATTTCGCTTAAAATTATCGATTTTCGTCCCTTTTTTCGGTAATTTCGTCATAAAATGAGGAAAAAATCGAGTAAATAGAGGAAAAAAATAGATATTTAGCAAAAATTATCCATTTTCGTCCCTTTTTTCGGTAATTTCGTCAAAAAATGTGGAAAAAAAAACGAGTGAATTGAGGAAAAAAATTAAAATTTCGCTAAAATTATCCGTTTTCGTCCCTTTTTTTCGGTAATTTCGTCAATAAATGAGGAAAAAAACGAGTAAATTGAGGAAAAAAATAAAAATTTCGCTAAAATTATCCGTTTTCTTCCCTTTTTTCGGTAATTTCGTCATAAAATGAGGAAAAAAACGAGTAAATAGAAGAGAAAAATAGAAATTTAGCTAAAAATTTCCGTTTTCGTCCCTTTTTCAGTAATTTCGTCATAAAATGAGGAAAAAATCGAGTAAATAGAGGAAAAAAATAGAAATTTTGCAAAAAATATCCGTTTTCGTCCCTTTTTTCACTAATTTTATCAATAAATGAGGAAAAAAAACGAGTAATTTGAGGAAAAAAATAAAAATTTCGCTAAAATTATCCGTTTTCGTCCCTTTTTTCGGTAATTTCGTCATAAAATGAGGAAAAAAAAAGAGGAAATTGAGTAAAATAATAGAATTTTCACTAAAATTATCCGTTTTCGTCCCTTTTTTTCGGTAATTTCGTCATAAAATGAGGAAAAAAACGAGTAAATAGAGGAAAAAAATAGAAATTTTGCTAAAAATATCCGTTTTCGTCCCTTTTATCGGTAATATCGTCCTAAAATGAGGAAAAAAAACGAGTAAATTGAGGAAATAAATAAAAATTTCGCCAAAATTATCTATTTTCGTCACTTTTTTCGGTAATTTCGTCATAAAATGAGGAAAAAAAACGACTGAATTGAGTAAAAACATTAAAATTTCGCTAAAATTATCCGTTTTCGTCCCTTTTTTCGGTAATTTCGTCATAAATTGAGGAAAAAATGGAGTAAATAGAGGAAAAAAATAGAAATTTAGCTAAAATTATCAGTTTTCGTTGCTTTTTTCGGTAATTTTGTCATAAAATGAGGAAAAAAATGGAGTAAATAGAGGAAAAAAATAGAAATTTAGCTTAAATTATCCGTTTTCGGCCCTTTTTTCGGTAATTTCGTCAAAAAATGAGGAAAAAAAACGAGTGAATTGAGTAAAAACATTAAAATTTCGCTAAAATTATCCGTTTTCGTCCCTTTTTTCGGTAATTTCGTCATAAATTGAGGAAAAAATACTTGTAAATTGAGTAAAATAATAGAAGTTTCGCTAAAATTATCCGTTTTCTTCCCTTTTTTCGGTAATTTCGTCATAAAATGAGGAAAAAAACGAGTAAATAGAGGAAAAAAATGGAAATTTTGCTAAAAATATCCGTTTTCGTCCCTTTTCTCGGTAATTTCGTCATAAAATGAGGAAAAAATCGAGTAAATAGAGAAAAAAATAGAAATTTAGATAAAATTATCCGTTTTCGTTGATTTTTTCGGTAATTTTGTCATAAAATGAGGAAAAAAACGAGTAAATAGAGGAAAAAAATAGATATTTCCCTAAAATTATCCGTTTTCGTCCTTTTTTTCGGTAGTTTCGTCCTAAAATGAGGAAAAAAACGAGTAAATAGAAGAGAAAAATAGAAATTTAGCTAAAAATTTCCGTTTTCGTCCCTTTTTCAGTAATTTCGTCATAAAATGAGGAAAAAATCGAGTAATTAGAGGAAAAAAATAGAAATTTTGCAAAAAATATCCGTTTTCGTCCCTTTTTTCACTAATTTTATCAATAAATGAGGAAAAAAAACGAGTAATTTGAGGAAAAAAATAAAAATTTCGCTAAATTATCCGTTTTCGTCCCTTTTTTCGGTAATTTCGTCATAAAATGAGGAAAAAAAAAGAGGAAATTGAGTAAAATAATAGAATTTTCACTAAAATTATCCGTTTTCGTCCCTTTTTTTCGGTAATTTCGTCATAAAATGAGGAAAAAAACGAGTAAATAGAGGAAAAAAATAGAAATTTTGCTAAAAATATCCGTTTTCGTCCCTTTTATCGGTAATATCGTCCTAAAATGAGGAAAAAAAACGAGTAAATTGAGGAAATAAATAAAAATTTCGCCAAAATTATCTATTTTCGTCACTTTTTTCGGTAATTTCGTCATAAAATGAGGAAAAAAAACGACTGAATTGAGTAAAAACATTAAAATTTCGCTAAAATTATCCGTTTTCGTCCCTTTTTTCGGTAATTTCGTCATAAATTGAGGAAAAAATGGAGTAAATAGAGGAAAAAAATAGAAATTTAGCTAAAATTATCAGTTTTCGTTGCTTTTTTCGGTAATTTTGTCATAAAATGAGGAAAAAATGGAGTAAATAGAGGAAAAAATAGAAATTTAGCTTAAATTATCCGTTTTCGTCCCTTTTTTCGGTAATTTCGTCAAAAAATGAGGAAAAAAAACGAGTGAATTGAGTAAAAACATTAAAATTTCGCTAAAATTATCCGTTTTCGTCCCTTTTTTCGGTAATTTCGTCATAAATTGAGGAAAAAATACTTGTAAATTGAGTAAAATAATAGAAGTTTCGCTAAAATTATCCGTTTTCTTCCCTTTTTTCGGTAATTTCGTCATAAAATGAGGAAAAAAACGAGTAAATAGAGGAAAAAAATGGAAATTTTGCTAAAAATATCCGTTTTCGTCCCTTTTTTCGGTAATTTCGTCATAAAATGAGGAAAAAATCGAGTAAATAGAGAAAAAAATAGAAATTTAGATAAAATTATCCGTTTTCGTTGATTTTTTCGGTAATTTTGTCATAAAATGAGGAAAAAAAACGAGTAAATAGAGGAAAAAATAGATATTTCCCTAAAATTATCCGTTTTCGTCCTTTTTTTCGGTAGTTTCGTCCTAAAATGAGGAAAAAAAACGAGTAAATTGAGGAAATAAATAAAAATTTCACTAAAATTATCCATTTTCGTCCCTTTTTTCGGTAATTTCGTCATAAAATGAGGAAAAAATCGAGTAAATAGAGGAAAAAAATAGAAATTTAGCTAAAATTATCCGTTTTCGTTGCTTTTTTCAGTAATTCTGTCATAAAATGAGGAAAAAAACGAGTAAATAGAAGAAAAAAATAGAAATTTTGCTAAAAATTTCCGTTTTCGTCCCTTTTTTCGGTAATTTCGTCATAAAATGAGGAAAAAATCGAGTAAATAGAGGAAAAAAATAGAAATTTTGCAAAAAATATCCGTTTTCGTCCCTTTTTTAACTAATTTTATCAGTAAATCAGGAAAAAAAACGAGTAAATTGAAGAAAAAAATAAAAATTTTGCTAAAATTATCCGTTTTCGTCCCTTTTTTCGGTAATTTCGTCAAAAAATGTGGAAAAAAAAACGAGTGAATTGAGTAAAAACATTAAAATTTCGCTAAAATTATCCGTTTTCGTCCCTTTTTTCGGTAATATCGTCCTAAAATGAGGAAAAAAACGAGTAAATTGAGGAAAAAAATAAAAATTTCGCTAAAATTATCCGTTTTCTTTCCTTTTTTCGGTAATTTCGTCATAAAATGAGGAAAAAAACGAGTAAATAGAAGAAAAAAATAGAAATTTAGCTAAAAATTTCCGTTTTCGTCCCTTTTTTCGGTAATTTCGTCATAAAATGAGGAAAAAATCGAGTAAATAGAGGAAAAAAATAGAAATTTTGCAAAAAATATCCGTTTTCGTCCCTTTTTTCACTAATTTTATCAATAAATGAGGAAAAAAAACGAGTAAATTGAAGAAAAAAATAAAAATTTCGCTAAAATTATCCGTTTTCGTCCCTTTTTTCGGTAATTTCGTCAAAAAATGAGGAAAAAAACGAGTAAATAGAGGAAAAAAATAGAAATTTTGCTAAAAATATCCGTTTTCGTCCTTTTTTTCGGTAATATCGTCCTAAAATGAGGAAAAAAAAACGAGTAAATTGAGGAAATAAATAAAAATTTCGCCAAAATTATCTATTTTCGTCACTTTTTTCGGTAATTTCGTCATAAAATGAGGAAAAAATCGAGTAAATAGAGGGAAAAAATAGAAATTTAGCTAAAATTATCAGTTTTCGTCCCTTTTTTCGGTAATTTCGTCAAAAAATGTGGAAAAAAAAACGAGTGAATAGAGGAAAAAAATAGATATTTAGCAAAAATTATCCATTTTCGTCCCTTTTTTCGGTAATTTCGTCAAAAAATGTGGAAAAAAAAACGAGTGAATTGAGGAAAAAAATTAAAATTTCGCTAAAATTATCCGTTTTCGTCCCTTTTTTCGGTAATTTCGTCAATAAATGAGGAAAAAAACGAGTAAATTGAGGAAAAACATAAAAATTTCGCTAAAATTATCCGTTTTCTTCCCTTTTTTCGGTAATTTCGTCATAAAATGAGGAAAAAAAACGAGTAAATAGAAGAGAAAAATAGAAATTTAGCTAAAAATTTCCGTTTTCGTCCCTTTTTCAGTAATTTCGTCATAAAATGAGGAAAAAATCGAGTAAATAGAGGAAAAAAATAGAAATTTTGCAAAAAATATCCGTTTTCGTCCCTTTTTTCACTAATTTTATCAATAAATGAGGAAAAAAAACGAGTAATTTGAGGAAAAAAATAAAAATTTCGCTAAAATTATCCGTTTTCGTCCCTTTTTTCGGTAATTTCGTCATAAAATGAGGAAAAAAAAAGAGGAAATTGAGTAAAATAATAGAATTTTCACTAAAATTATCCGTTTTCGTCCCTTTTTTTCGGTAATTTCGTCATAAAATGAGGAAAAAAACGAGTAAATAGAGGAAAAAAATAGAAATTTTGCTAAAAATATCCGTTTTCCTCCCTTTTATCGGTAATATCGTCCTAAAATGAGGAAAAAAAACGAGTAAATTGAGGAAATAAATAAAAATTTCGCCAAAATTATCTATTTTCGTCACTTTTTTCGGTAATTTCGTCATAAAATGAGGAAAAAAAACGACTGAATTGAGTAAAAACATTAAAATTTCGCTAAAATTATCCGTTTTCGTCCCTTTTTTCGGTAATTTCGTCATAAATTGAGGAAAAAATGGAGTAAATAGAGGAAAAAAATAGAAATTTAGCTAAAATTATCAGTTTTCGTTGCTTTTTTCGGTAATTTTGTCATAAAATGAGGAAAAAATGGAGTAAATAGAGGAAAAAAATAGAAATTTAGCTTAAATTATCCGTTTTCGTCCCTTTTTTCGGTAATTTCGTCAAAAAATGAGGAAAAAAAACGAGTGAATTGAGTAAAAACATTAAAATTTCGCTAAAATTATCCGTTTTCGTCCCTTTTTTCGGTAATTTCGTCATAAATTGAGGAAAAAATACTTGTAAATTGAGTAAAATAATAGAAGTTTCGCTAAAATTATCCGTTTTCTTCCCTTTTTTCGGTAATTTCGTCATAAAATGAGGAAAAAAAACGAGTAAATAGAGGAAAAAAATGGAAATTTTGCTAAAAATATCCGTTTTCGTCCCTTTTTTCGGTAATTTCGTCATAAAATGAGGAAAAAATCGAGTAAATAGAGGAAAAAAATAGAAATTTAGATAAAATTATCCGTTTTCGTTGATTTTTTCGGTAATTTTGTCATAAAATGAGGAAAAAAACGAGTAAATAGAGGAAAAAATAGATATTTCCCTAAAATTATCCGTTTTCGTCCTTTTTTTCGGTAGTTTCGTCCTAAAATGAGGAAAAAAAACGAGTAAATTGAGGAAATAAATAAAAATTTCGCTAAAATTATCCATTTTCGTCCCTTTTTTCGGTAATTTCGTCATAAAATGAGGAAAAAATCGAGTAAATAGAGGAAAAAAATAGAAATTTAGCTAAAATTATCCGTTTTCGTTGCTTTTTTCAGTAATTCTGTCATAAAATGAGGAAAAAAAACGAGTAAATAGAAGAAAAAAATAGAAATTTTGCTAATAATTTCCGTTTTCGTCCCTTTTTTCGGTAATTTCGTCATAAAATGAGGAAAAAATCGAGTAAATAGAGGAAAAAAATAGAAATTTTGCAAAAAATATCCGTTTTCGTCCCTTTTTTAACTAATTTTATCAGTAAATCAGGAAAAAAAACGAGTAAATTGAAGAAAAAAATAAAAATTTTGCTAAAATTATCCGTTTTCGTCCCTTTTTTCGGTAATTTCGTCAAAAAATGTGGAAAAAAAAACGAGTGAATTGAGTAAAAACATTAAAATTTCGCTAAAATTATCCGTTTTCGTCCCTTTTTTCGGTAATATCGTCCTAAAATGAGGAAAAAAACGAGTAAATTGAGGAAAAAAATAAAAATTTCGCTAAAATTATCCGTTTTCTTTCCTTTTTTCGGTAATTTCGTCATAAAATGAGGAAAAAAACGAGTAAATAGAAGAAAAAAATAGAAATTTAGCTAAAAATTTCCGTTTTCGTCCCTTTTTTCGGTAATTTCGTCATAAAATGAGGAAAAAATCGAGTAAATAGAGGAAAAAAATAGAAATTTTGCAAAAAATATCCGTTTTCGTCCCTTTTTTCACTAATTTTATCAATAAATGAGGAAAAAAAACGAGTAAATTGAAGAAAAAAATAAAAATTTCGCTAAAATTATCCGTTTTCGTCCCTTTTTTCGGTAATTTCGTCAAAAAATGAGGAAAAAAACGAGTAAATAGAGGAAAAAAATAGAAATTTTGCTAAAAATATCCGTTTTCGTCCTTTTTTTCGGTAATATCGTCCTAAAATGAGGAAAAAAAAACGAGTAAATTGAGGAAATAAATAAAAATTTCGCCAAAATTATCTATTTTCGTCACTTTTTTCGGTAATTTCGTCATAAAATGAGGAAAAAATCGAGTAAATAGAGGGAAAAAATAGAAATTTAGCTAAAATTATCAGTTTTCGTTGCTTTTTTCGGTAATTTTGTCATAAAATGAGGAAAAAATGGAGTAAATAGAGGAAAAAAATAGAAATTTAGCTAAAATTATCCGTTTTCGTCCCTTTTTTCGGTAATTTCGTCAAAAAATGAGGAAAAAAAACGAGTGAATTGAGTAAAAACATTAAAATTTCGCTAAAATTATCCGTTTATGTCCCTTTTTTCGGTAATTTCGTCATAAATTGAGGAAAAAATACTTGTAAATTGAGTAAAATAATAGAATTTTCGCTAAAATTATCTGTTTTCTTCCCTTTTTTCGGTAATTTCGTCATAAAATGAGGAAAAAAAACTAGTAAATAGAGGAAAAAAATGGAAATTTTGCTAAAAATATCCGTTTTCGTCACTTTTTTGGTAATTTCGTCATAAAATGAGGAAAAAATCGAGTAAATAGAGGAAAAAAATAGAAATTTAGATAAAATTATCCGTTTTCGTTGATTTTTTCGGTAATTTTGTCATAAAATGAGGAAAAAAAACGAGTAAATAGAGGAAAAAAATCGATATTTCCCTAAAATTATCCGTTTTCGTCCTTTTTTCGGTAGTTTCGTCCTAAAATGAGGAAAAAAAAACGAGTAAATTGAGGAAATAAATAAAAATTTCGCTAAAATTATCCGTTTTCTTTCCTTTTTTTCGGTAATTTCGTCATAAAATGAGGAAAAAAACGAGTAAATAGAAGAAAAAAATAGAAATTTAGCTAAAAATTTCCGTTTTCGTCCCTTTTTTCGGTAATTTCGTCATAAAATGAGGAAAAAAATCGAGTAAATAGAGGAAAAAAAATAGAAATTTTGCAAAAAATATCCGTTTTCGTCCCTTTTTTCACTAATTTTATCAATAAATGAGGAAAAAAAACGAGTAAATTGAAGAAAAAAATAAAAATTTCGCTAAAATTATCCGTTTTCGTCCCTTTTTTCGGTAATTTCGTCAAAAAATGAGGAAAAAAACGAGTAAATAGAGGAAAAAAATAGAAATTTTGCTAAAAATATCCGTTTTCGTCCTTTTTTTCGGTAATATCGTCCTAAAATGAGGAAAAAAAAACGAGTAAATTGAGGAAATAAATAAAAATTTCGCCAAAATTATCTATTTTCGTCACTTTTTTCGGTAATTTCGTCATAAAATGAGGAAAAAATCGAGTAAATAGAGGGAAAAAAATAGAAATTTAGCTAAAATTATCAGTTTTCGTCCCTTTTTTCGGTAATTTCGTCAAAAAATGTGGAAAAAAAAAACGAGTGAATAATAGAGGAAAAAAATAGATATTTAGCAAAAATTATCCATTTTCGTCCCTTTTTTCGGTAATTTCGTCAAAAAATGTGGAAAAAAAAACGAGTGAATTGAGGAAAAAAATTAAAATTTCGCTAAAATTATCCGTTTTCGTCCCTTTTTTCGGTAATTTCGTCAATAAATGAGGAAAAAAACGAGTAAATTGAGGAAAAACATAAAAATTTCGCTAAAATTATCCGTTTTCTTCCTTTTTTCGGTAATTTCGTCATAAAATGAGGAAAAAAAACGAGTAAATAGAAGAGAAAAATAGAAATTTAGCTAAAAATTTCCGTTTTCGTCCCTTTTTCAGTAATTTCGTCATAAAATGAGGAAAAAATCGAGTAAATAGAGGAAAAAAATAGAAATTTTGCAAAAAATATCCGTTTTCGTCCCTTTTTTCACTAATTTTATCAATAAATGAGGAAAAAAAACGAGTAATTTGAGGAAAAAAATAAAAATTTCGCTAAAATTATCCGTTTTCGTCCCTTTTTTCGGTAATTTCGTCATAAAATGAGGAAAAAAAAAAGAGGAAATTGAGTAAAATAATAGAATTTTCACTAAAATTATCCGTTTTCGTCCCTTTTTTTCGGTAATTTCGTCATAAAATGAGGAAAAAAACGAGTAAATAGAGGAAAAAAATAGAAATTTTGCTAAAAATATCCGTTTTCCTCCCTTTTATCGGTAATATCGTCCTAAAATGAGGAAAAAAAACGAGTAAATTGAGGAAATAAATAAAAATTTCGCCAAAATTATCTATTTTCGTCACTTTTTTCGGTAATTTCGTCATAAAATGAGGAAAAAAAACGACTGAATTGAGTAAAAACATTAAAATTTCGCTAAAATTATCCGTTTTCGTCCCTTTTTTCGGTAATTTCGTCATAAATTGAGGAAAAAATGGAGTAAATAGAGGAAAAAAATAGAAATTTAGCTAAAATTATCAGTTTTCGTTGCTTTTTTCGGTAATTTTGTCATAAAATGAGGAAAAAATGGAGTAAATAGAGGAAAAAAATAGAAATTTAGCTTAAATTATCCGTTTTCGTCCCTTTTTTCGGTAATTTCGTCAAAAAATGAGGAAAAAAAACGAGTGAATTGAGTAAAAACATTAAAATTTCGCTAAAATTATCCGTTTTCGTCCCTTTTTTCGGTAATTTCGTCATAAATTGAGGAAAAAATACTTGTAAATTGAGTAAAATAATAGAAGTTTCGCTAAAATTATCCGTTTTCTTCCCTTTTTTCGGTAATTTCGTCATAAAATGAGGAAAAAAACGAGTAAATAGAGGAAAAAAATGGAAATTTTGCTAAAAATATCCGTTTTCGTCCCTTTTTTCGGTAATTTCGTCATAAAATGAGGAAAAAATCGAGTAAATAGAGGAAAAAAATAGAAATTTAGATAAAATTATCCGTTTTCGTTGATTTTTTCGGTAATTTTGTCATAAAATGAGGAAAAAAACGAGTAAATAGAGGAAAAAATAGATATTTCCCTAAAATTATCCGTTTTCGTCCTTTTTTTCGGTAGTTTCGTCCTAAAATGAGGAAAAAAAACGAGTAAATTGAGGAAATAAATAAAAATTTCGCTATAATTATCCATTTTCGTCCCTTTTT
Organism: Sympetrum striolatum; assembly: GCA_947579665.1. Lineage (NCBI taxonomy): Eukaryota > Metazoa > Arthropoda > Insecta > Odonata > Libellulidae > Sympetrum > Sympetrum striolatum. The sequence continues at coordinate 263,025 of CANPUZ010000004.1, forward strand.
TCGGTAATTTCGTCATAAAATGAGGAAAAAATCGAGTAAATAGAGGAAAAAAATAGAAATTTAGCTAAAATTATCCGTTTTCGTTGCTTTTTTCAGTAATTCTGTCATAAAATGAGGAAAAAAACGAGTAAATAGAAGAAAAAAATAGAAATTTTGCTAATAATTTCCGTTTTCGTCCCTTTTTTCGGTAATTTCGTCATAAAATGAGGAAAAAATCGAGTAAATAGAGGAAAAAAATAGAAATTTTGCAAAAAATATCCGTTTTCGTCCCTTTTTTAACTAATTTTATCAGTAAATCAGGAAAAAAAACGAGTAAATTGAAGAAAAAAATAAAAATTTTGCTAAAATTATCCGTTTTCGTCCCTTTTTTCGGTAATTTCGTCAAAAAATGTGGAAAAAAAAACGAGTGAATTGAGTAAAAACATTAAAATTTCGCTAAAATTATCCGTTTTCGTCCCTTTTTTCGGTAATATCGTCCTAAAATGAGGAAAAAAACGAGTAAATTGAGGAAAAAAATAAAAATTTCGCTAAAATTATCCGTTTTCTTTCCTTTTTTCGGTAATTTCGTCATAAAATGAGGAAAAAAACGAGTAAATAGAAGAAAAAAATAGAAATTTAGCTAAAAATTTCCGTTTTCGTCCCTTTTTTCGGTAATTTCGTCATAAAATGAGGAAAAAATCGAGTAAATAGAGGAAAAAAATAGAAATTTTGCAAAAAATATCCGTTTTCGTCCCTTTTTTCACTAATTTTATCAATAAATGAGGAAAAAAAAACGAGTAAATTGAAGAAAAAAATAAAAATTTCGCTAAAATTATCCGTTTTCGTCCCTTTTTTCGGTAATTTCGTCAAAAAATGAGGAAAAAAACGAGTAAATAGAGGAAAAAAATAGAAATTTTGCTAAAAATATCCGTTTTCGTCCTTTTTTTCGGTAATATCGTCCTAAAATGAGGAAAAAAAAACGAGTAAATTGAGGAAATAAATAAAAATTTCGCCAAAATTATCTATTTTCGTCACTTTTTTCGGTAATTTCGTCATAAAATGAGGAAAAAATCGAGTAAATAGAGGGAAAAAATAGAAATTTAGCTAAAATTATCAGTTTTCGTTGCTTTTTTCGGTAATTTTGTCATAAAATGAGGAAAAAATGGAGTAAATAGAGGAAAAAAATAGAAATTTAGCTAAAATTATCCGTTTTCGTCCCTTTTTTCGGTAATTTCGTCAAAAAATGAGGAAAAAAAAACGAGTGAATTGAGTAAAAACATTAAAATTTCGCTAAAATTATCCGTTTATGTCCCTTTTTTCGGTAATTTCGTCATAAATTGAGGAAAAAATACTTGTAAATTGAGTAAAATAATAGAATTTTCGGTAAAATTATCTGTTTTCTTCCCTTTTTTCGGTAATTTCGTCATAAAATGAGGAAAAAAACGAGTAAATAGAGGAAAAAAATAGAAAGTTTGCTAAAAATATCCGTTTTCCTCCCTTTTATCGGTAATATCGTCCTAAAATGAGGAAAAAAAACGAGTAAATTGAGGAAATAAATAAAAATTTCGCCAAAATTATCTATTTTCGTCACTTTTTTCGGTAATTTCGTCATAAAATGAGGAAAAAAAACGACTGAATTGAGTAAAAACATTAAAATTTCGCTAAAATTATCCGTTTTCGTCCCTTTTTTCGGTAATTTCGTCATAAATTGAGGAAAAAATGGAGTAAATAGAGGAAAAAAATAGAAATTTAGCTAAAATTATCAGTTTTCGTTGCTTTTTTTCGGTAATTTTGTCATAAAATGAGGAAAAAATGGAGTAAATAGAGGAAAAAAATAGAAATTTAGCTTAAATTATCCGTTTTCGTCCCTTTTTTCGGTAATTTCGTCAAAAAATGAGGAAAAAAAAACGAGTGAATTGAGTAAAAACATTAAAATTTCGCTAAAATTATCCGTTTTCTTCCCTTTTTTCGGTAATTTCGTCATAAAATGAGGAAAAAAAACGAGTAAATAGAGGAAAAAAATGGAAATTTTGCTAAAAATATCCGTTTTCGTCCCTTTTTTCGGTAATTTCGTCATAAAATGAGGAAAAAATCGAGTAAATAGAGGAAAAAAAATAGAAATTTAGATAAAATTATCCGTTTTCGTTGATTTTTTCGGTAATTTTGTCATAAAATGAGGAAAAAAAACGAGTAAATAGAGGAAAAAATAGATATTTCCCTAAAATTATCCGTTTTCGTCCTTTTTTTCGGTAGTTTCGTCCTAAAATGAGGAAAAAAAACGAGTAAATTGAGGAAATAAATAAAAATTTCGCTAAAATTATCCATTTTCGTCCCTTTTTTCGGTAATTTCGTCATAAAATGAGGAAAAAATCGAGTAAATAGAGGAAAAAAATAGAAATTTAGCTAAAATTATCCGTTTTCGTTGCTTTTTTCAGTAATTCTGTCATAAAATGAGGAAAAAAACGAGTAAATAGAAGAAAAAAATAGAAATTTTGCTAATAATTTCCGTTTTCGTCCCTTTTTTCGGTAATTTCGTCATAAAATGAGGAAAAAATCGAGTAAATAGAGGAAAAAAATAGAAATTTTGCAAAAAATATCCGTTTTCGTCCCTTTTTTAACTAATTTTATCAGTAAATCAGGAAAAAAAACGAGTAAATTGAAGAAAAAAATAAAAATTTTGCTAAAATTATCCGTTTTCGTCCCTTTTTTCGGTAATTTCGTCAAAAAATGTGGAAAAAAAAACGAGTGAATTGAGTAAAAACATTAAAATTTCGCTAAAATTATCCGTTTTCGTCCCTTTTTTCGGTAATATCGTCCTAAAATGAGGAAAAAAACGAGTAAATTGAGGAAAAAAATAAAAATTTCGCTAAAATTATCCCTTTTCTTTCCTTTTTTCGGTAATTTCGTCATAAAATGAGGAAAAAAACGAGTAAATAGAAGAAAAAAATAGAAATTTAGCTAAAAATTTCCGTTTTCGTCCCTTTTTTCGGTAATTTCGTCATAAAATGAGGAAAAAATCGAGTAAATAGAGGAAAAAAATAGAAATTTTGCAAAAAATATCCGTTTTCGTCCCTTTTTTCACTAATTTTATCAATAAATGAGGAAAAAAAACGAGTAAATTGAAGAAAAAAATAAAAATTTCGCTAAAATTATCCGTTTTCGTCCCTTTTTTCGGTAATTTCGTCAAAAAATGAGGAAAAAAACGAGTAAATAGAGGAAAAAAATAGAAATTTTGCTAAAAATATCCGTTTTCGTCCTTTTTTTCGGTAATATCGTCCTAAAATGAGGAAAAAAAACGAGTAAATTGAGGAAATAAATAAAAATTTCGCCAAAATTATCTATTTTCGTCACTTTTTTCGGTAATTTCGTCATAAAATGAGGAAAAAATCGAGTAAATAGAGGGAAAAAATAGAAATTTAGCTAAAATTATCAGTTTTCGTTGCTTTTTTCGGTAATTTTGTCATAAAATGAGGAAAAAATGGAGTAAATAGAGGAAAAAAATAGAAATTTAGCTAAAATTATCCGTTTTCGTCCCTTTTTTCGGTAATTTCGTCAAAAAATGAGGAAAAAAAACGAGTGAATTGAGTAAAAACATTAAAATTTCGCTAAAATTATCCGTTTATGTCCCTTTTTTCGGTAATTTCGTCATAAATTGAGGAAAAAATACTTGTAAATTGAGTAAAATAATAGAATTTTCGCTAAAATTATCTGTTTTCTTCCCTTTTTTCGGTAATTTCGTCATAAAATGAGGAAAAAAACTAGTAAATAGAGGAAAAAAATGGAAATTTTGCTAAAAATATCCGTTTTCGTCACTTTTTTGGTAATTTCGTCATAAAATGAGGAAAAAATCGAGTAAATAGAGGAAAAAAATAGAAATTTTGCAAAAAATATCCGTTTTCGTCCCTTTTTTCACTAATTTTATCAATAAATGAGGAAAAAAAACGAGTAAATTGAAGAAAAAAATAAAAATTTCGCTAAAATTATCCGTTTTCGTCCCTTTTTTCGGTAATTTCGTCAAAAAATGAGGAAAAAAACGAGTAAATAGAGGAAAAAAATAGAAATTTTGCTAAAAATATCCGTTTTCGTCCTTTTTTTCGGTAATATCGTCCTAAAATGAGGAAAAAAAACGAGTAAATTGAGGAAATAAATAAAAATTTCGCCAAAATTATCTATTTTCGTCACTTTTTTCGGTAATTTCGTCATAAAATGAGGAAAAAATCGAGTAAATAGAGGGAAAAAATAGAAATTTAGCTAAAATTATCAGTTTTCGTTGCTTTTTTCGGTAATTTTGTCATAAAATGAGGAAAAAATGGAGTAAATAGAGGAAAAAAATAGAAATTTAGCTAAAATTATCCGTTTTCGTCCCTTTTTTCGGTAATTTCGTCAAAAAATGAGGAAAAAAAACGAGTGAATTGAGTAAAAACATTAAAATTTCGCTAAAATTATCCGTTTATGTCCCTTTTTTCGGTAATTTCGTCATAAATTGAGGAAAAAATACTTGTAAATTGAGTAAAATAATAGAATTTTCGCTAAAATTATCTGTTTTCTTCCCTTTTTTCGGTAATTTCGTCATAAAATGAGGAAAAAAACTAGTAAATAGAGGAAAAAAATGGAAATTTTGCTAAAAATATCCGTTTTCGTCACTTTTTTGGTAATTTCGTCATAAAATGAGGAAAAAATCGAGTAAATAGAGGAAAAAAATAGAAATTTAGATAAAATTATCCGTTTTCGTTGATTTTTTCGGTAATTTTGTCATAAAATGAGGAAAAAAACGAGTAAATAGAGGAAAAAATCGATATTTCCCTAAAATTATCCGTTTTCGTCCTTTTTTCGGTAGTTTCGTCCTAAAATGAGGAAAAAAAACGAGTAAATTGAGGAAATAAATAAAAATTTCGCTAAAATTATCCATTTTCGTCCCTTTTTTCGGTAATTTCGTCATAAAATGAGGAAAAAATCGAGTAAATAGAGGAAAAAAATAGAAATTTAGCTAAAATAATCCGTTTTCGTTGCTTTTTTCGGTAATTCTGTCATAAAATGAGGTAAAAAACGAGTAAATTGAGTAAAAAAATAGAAATTTTGCTAAAAATTTCCGTTTTCGTCCCTTTTTTCGGTAATTTCGTCAATAAATGAGGAAAAAAACGAGTAAATTGAGGAAAAAAATAAAAATTTCGCTAAAATTATCCATTTTCGTCCCTTTTTTCGGTAATTTCGTCATAAAATGAGGAAAAAATCGAGTAAATAGAGGAAAAAAATAGAAATTTAGCAAAAATTATCCGTTTTCGTCCCTTTTTTCGGTAATTTCGTCAAAAAATGTGGAAAAAAAACGAGTGAATTGAGGAAAAAAATTAAAATTTCGCTAAAATTATCCGTTTTCGTCCCTTTTTTCGGTAATTTCGTCAATAAATGAGGAAAAAAACGAGTAAATTGAGGAAAAAAATAAAAATTTCGCTAAAATTATCCGTTTTCTTTCCTTTTTTCGGTAATTTCGTCATAAAATGAGGAAAAAAACGAGTAAATAGAAGAAAAAAATAGAAATTTTGCTAAAAATTTCCGTTTTCGTCCCTTTTTTCGGTAATTTCGTCATAAAATGAGGAAAAAATCGAGTAAATAGAGGAAAAAAATAGAAATTTTGCAAAAAATATCCGTTTTCGTCCCTTTTTTAACTAATTTTATCAGTAAATCAGGAAAAAAAACGAGTAAATTGAAGAAAAAAATAAAAATTTTGCTAAAATTATCCGTTTTCGTCCCTTTTTTCGGTAATTTCGTCAAAAAATGTGGAAAAAAAAACGAGTGAATTGAGTAAAAACATTAAAATTTCGCTAAAATTATCCGTTTTCGTCCCTTTTTTCGGTAATATCGTCCTAAAATGAGGAAAAAACGAGTAAATTGAGGAAAAAAATAAAAATTTCGCTAAAATTATCCGTTTTCTTTCCTTTTTTCGGTAATTTCGTCATAAAATGAGGAAAAAACGAGTAAATAGAAGAAAAAAATAGAAATTTAGCTAAAAATTTCCGTTTTCGTCCCTTTTTTCGGTAATTTCGTCATAAAATGAGGAAAAAATCGAGTAAATAGAGGAAAAAAATAGAAATTTTGCAAAAAATATCCGTTTTCGTCCCTTTTTTCACTAATTTTATCAATAAATGAGGAAAAAAAACGAGTAAATTGAAGAAAAAAATAAAAATTTCGCTAAAATTATCCGTTTTCGTCCCTTTTTTCGGTAATTTCGTCAAAAAATGAGGAAAAAAACGAGTAAATAGAGGAAAAAAATAGAAATTTTGCTAAAAATATCCGTTTTCGTCCTTTTTTTCGGTAATATCGTCCTAAAATGAGGAAAAAAAACGAGTAAATTGAGAAAATAAATAAAAATTTCGCCAAAATTATCTATTTTCGTCACTTTTTTCGGTAATTTCGTCATAAAATGAGGAAAAAATCGAGTAAATAGAGGGAAAAAATAGAAATTTAGCTAAAATTATCAGTTTTCGTTGCTTTTTTCGGTAATTTTGTCATAAAATGAGGAAAAAATGGAGTAAATAGAGGAAAAAAATAGAAATTTAGCTAAAATTATCCGTTTTCGTCCCTTTTTTCGGTAATTTCGTCAAAAAATGAGGAAAAAAAACGAGTGAATTGAGTAAAAACATTAAAATTTCGCTAAAATTATCCGTTTATGTCCCTTTTTTCGGTAATTTCGTCATAAATTGAGGAAAAAATACTTGTAAATTGAGTAAAATAATAGAATTTTCGCTAAAATTATCTGTTTTCTTCCCTTTTTTCGGTAATTTCGTCATAAAATGAGGAAAAAAACTAGTAAATAGAGGAAAAAAATGGAAATTTTGCTAAAAATATCCGTTTTCGTCACTTTTTTGGTAATTTCGTCATAAAATGAGGAAAAAATCGAGTAAATAGAGGAAAAAAATAGAAATTTAGATAAAATTATCCGTTTTCGTTGATTTTTTCGGTAATTTTGTCATAAAATGAGGAAAAAAACGAGTAAATAGAGGAAAAAATCGATATTTCCCTAACATTATCCGTTTTCGTCCTTTTTTCGGTAGTTTCGTCCTAAAATGAGGAAAAAAAACGAGTAAATTGAGGAAATAAATAAAAATTTCGCTAAAATTATCCATTTTCGTCCCTTTTTTCGGTAATTTCGTCATAAAATGAGGAAAAAATCGAGTAAATAGAGGAAAAAAATAGAAATTTAGCTAAAATTATCCGTTTTCGTTGCTTTTTTCGGTAATTCTGTCATAAAATGAGGTAAAAAACGAGTAAATTGAGTAAAAAAATAGAAATTTTGCTAAAAATTTCCGTTTTCGTCCCTTTTTTCGGTAATTTCGTCAATAAATGAGGAAAAAAACGAGTAAATTGAGGAAAAAAATAAAAATTTCGCTAAAATTATCCATTTTCGTCCCTTTTTTCGGTAATTTCGTCATAAAATGAGGAAAAAATCGAGTAAATAGAGGAAAAAAATAGAAATTTAGCAAAAATTATCCGTTTTCGTCCCTTTTTTCGGTAATTTCGTCAAAAAATGTGGAAAAAAACGAGTGAATTGAGGAATAAAATTAAAATTTCGCTAAAATTATCCGTTTTCGTCCCTTTTTTCGGTAATTTCGTCAATAAATGAGGAAAAAAACGAGTAAATTGAGGAAAAAAATAAAAATTTCGCTAAAATTATCCGTTTTCTTTCCTTTTTTCGGTAATTTCGTCATAAAATGGGGAAAAAAACGAGTAAATAGAAGAAAAAAATAGAAATTTAGCTAAAAATTTCCGTTTTCGTCCCTTTTTTCGGTAATTTCGTCATAAAATGAGGAAGAAATCGAGTAAATAGAGGAAAAAAATAGAAATTTTGCAAAAAATATCCGTTTTCGTCCCTTTTTTCACTAATTTTATCAATAAATGAGGAAAAAAAACGAGTAAATTGAAGAAAAAAATAAAAATTTCGCTAAAATTATCCGTTTTCGTCCCTTTTTTCGGTAATTTCGTCAAAAAATGATGGAAAAAGACGAGTAAATTCAGGAAAAAAATAAAAATTTCGCTAAAATTATCCGTTTATGTCCTTTTTTTCGGTAATTTCGTCATAAAATGAGGAAAAAAAACGAGTAAATAGAGGAAAAAATAGATGTTTCGCTAAAATTATCCGTTTTCGTCCCTTTTTAAGGTAATTTCGTCATAAAATGAGGAATAAAAACGAGTAAATAGAGGAAAAAATAGATATTTCCCTAAAATTATCCGTTTTCGTCCCTTTTTTCGGTAATTTCGTCCTAAAATGATGGAAAAAGACGAGTAAATTCAGGAAAAAAATAAAAATTTCGCTAAAATTATCCGTTTATGTCCTTTTTTTCGGTAATTTCGTCATAAAATGAGGAAAAAAAACGAGTAAATAGAGGAAAAAATAGATGTTTCGCTAAAATTATCCGTTTTCGTCCCTTTTTAAGGTAATTTCGTCATAAAATGAGGAATAAAAACGAGTAAATAGAGGAAAAAATAGATATTTCGCAAAAATTATCCGTTTTCGTCCCTTTTTTCGGTAATTTCGTCATATAATGAGGAAAAAAAACGAGTGAATTCAGGAAAAAAATAAAAATTTCGCTATAATTATCCATTTTCGTCACTTTTTTCGGTAATTTCGTAATAAAATGAGGAAAAAATCGAGTAAATAGAGGAAAAAAAAATAAATTTAGCTAAAATTATCCGTTTTCGTTGCTTTTTTCGGTAATTTTTTTCATAAAATGAGGAAAATAACGAGTAAATAGAGGAAAAAAATAGAAATTTTGCTAAAAATATCCGTTTTCGTCCCTTTTTTCAGTAATTTCGTCAATAAATGAGGAAAAAAACGAGTAAATTGAGGAAAAAAATAAAAATTTCGCTAAAATTATCCGTTTTCGTCCCATTTTTCGGTAATTTCGTCAAAAAATAAGAAAAAAAACGAGTAAATTGAGGAAAAAAATAAAAATTTCGCTTAAAATTATCGATTTTCGTCCCTTTTTTCGGTAATTTCGTCATAAAATGAGGAAAAAATCGAGTAAATAGAGGAAAAAAATAGAAATTTAGCTAAAATTATCCGTTTTCGTCCCTTTTTTCGGTAATTTCGTCAATAAATGAGGAAAAAAACGAGTAAATTGAGGAAAAAAATAAAAATTTCGCTAAAATTATCCATTTTCGTCCCTATTTTCGGTAATTTCGTCATAAAATGAGGAAAAAATCGAGTAAATAGAGGAAAAAATAGAAATTTAGTTAAAATTATCCGTTTTCGTCCCTTTTTTCACTAATTTTATCAATAAATGAGGAAAAAAAACGAGTAAATTGAGGAAAAAAATAAAAATTTCGCTAAAATTATCCGTTTACGTCCCTTTTTTCGGTAATTTCGTCAAGAAAATGAGGAAAAAAACGAGTAAATAGAGGAAAAAATCGATATTTTCCTAAAATTATCCGTTTTCGTCCCTTTTTTCGGTAATTTCGTCCTAAAATGATGAAAAAAAACGAGTAAATTGAGGAAAAAATAAAAATATCGCTGAAATTATCCGTTTATGTCCTTTTTTTCGGTAATTTCGTCATAAAATGAGGAAAAAAAACGAGTAAATAGAGGAAAAAAATATAAATTTAGCTAAAAATATCCGTTTTCGTCCCTTTTTTCGGTAATTTCGTCAATAAATGAGGAAAAAAACGAGTAAATTGAGGAAAAAATTAAAATTTCGCTAAAATTATCCGTTTTCGTCCCATTTTTCGGTAATTTCGTTAAAAAATAAGGAAAAAAAAACGAGTAAATTGAGGAAAAAAATTAAAATTTCGCAAAAATTATCCGTTTTCGTTGCTTTTATCGGTAATTTTGTCATAAAATGAGGAAAAAAAATCGAGTAAAAAGAGGAAAAAGTCGATATTTCCCTAAAATTATCCGTTTTCGTCCCTTTTTTCGGTAATTTCGTCCTAAAATGAGGAAAAAAAATGAGTAAATAGAGGAAAAAAATATTAATTTTGCTAAATATTTCCGTTTTCGTCCCTTTTTTCGGTAATTTCGTAATAAAATGAGGAAAAAATCGAGTAAATAGAGGAAAAAAATAGAAATTTAGCTAAAATTATCCGTTTTCGTTGCTTTTTTCGGTAATTTTGTCATAATATGAGGTAAAAAACGAGTAAATTGAGTAAAAAAATAGACATTTTGCTAAAAATTTCCGTTTTCGCCCTTTTTTTCGGTAATTTCGTCAATAAATGACGAAAAAAACGATCAAATTGAGTAAAAAAATAGAAATTTTGCTAAATATTTCCGTTTTCGTCCCTTTTTTCGGTTATTTCGTCAATAAATGAGGAAAAAAACGAGTAAATAGAGGAAAAAATAAAAATTTCGCTAAAATTATCCATTTTCGTCCCTTTTTTCGGTAATTTCGTCATAAAATGAGGAAAAAATCGAGTAAATAGAGGAAAAAAAAATAGAAATTTAGCTAAAATTATCCGTTTTCGTCCCTTTTTTCGGTAATTTCGTCAAAAAATGTGGAAAAAAAACGAGTGAATTGAGGAAAAAAATTAAAATTTCGCTAAAATTATCCGTTTTCGTCCCTTTTTTCGGTAATTTCGTCAATAAATGAGGAAAAAAACGAGTATATTGAGGAAAAAAATAAAAATTTCGCTAAAATTATCCATTTTCGTCCCTATTTTTGGTAATTTCGTCATAAAATGAGGAAAAAATCGAGTAAATAGAGGAAAAAAATAGAAATTTAGCTAAAATTATCCGTTTTCGTCCCTTTTTTCGGTAATTTCGTCAAAAAATGTGGAAAAAAACGAGTGAATTGAGGAAAAAAATTAAAATTTCGCTAAAATTATCCGTTTTCGTCCCTTTTTTCGGTAATTTCGTCAATAAATTAGGAAAAAAACGAGTAAATTGAGGAAAAAAATAAAAAATTCGCTAAAATTATCCGTTTTCTTCCCTTTTTTCGTCAATTTCGTAATAAAATGAGGAAAAAAACGAGTAAATAGAAGAAAAAAATAGAAATTTTGCTAAAAATTTCCGTTTTCGTCCCTTTTTTCGGTAATTTCGTCATAAAATGAGGAAAAAAAACGAGTAAATTGAGGAAAAAAATAGAAATTTTGCAAAAAATATCCGTTTTCGTCCCATTTTTCACTAATTTTATCAATAAATGAGGAAAAAAAACGAGTAAATTGAGGAAAAAAATAAAAATTTCGCTAAAATTATCCGTTTTCGTCCCTTTTTTCGGTAATTTCGTCCTAAAATGAGGAAAAAAAATGAGTAAATAGAGGAAAAAAATATTAATTTTGCTAAATATTTCCGTTTTCGTCCCTTTTTTCGGTAATTTCGTAATAAAATGAGGAAAAAAAATCGAGTAAATAGAGGAAAAAATCGATATTTCCCTAAAATTATCCGTTTTCGTCCCTTTTTTCGGTAATTTTGTCCTAAAATGAGGAAAAAAAAATGAGTAAATAGAGGAAAAAAATATTAATTTTGCTAAATATTTCCGTTTTCGTCCCTTTTTTCGGTAATTTCGTAATAAAATGAGGAAAAAATCGAGTAAATAGAGGAAAAAAATAGAAATTTAGCTAAAATTATCCGTTTTCGTTGCTTTTTTCGGTAATTTTGTCATAAAATGAGGTAAAAAACGAGTAAATTGAGTAAAAAAATAGACATTTTGCTAAAAATTTCCGTTTTCGCCCTTTTTTTCGGTCATTTCGTCAATAAATGAGGAAAAAAAGGAGTAAATTGAGGAAATAAATAAAAATTTCGCTAAAATTATCCGTTTCGTCCCTTTTTTCGGTAATTTCGTCATAAAATGAGGAAAAAATCGAGTAAATAGAGGAAAAAAATAGAAATTTAGCTAAAATTGTCCGTTTTCGTCCCTTATTTTGGTAATTTCGTAAAAAAATGTGGAAAAAAAACGAGTGAATTGAGGAATAAATTAAAATTTCGCTAAAATTATCCGTTTTCGTCCCTTTTTTCGGTAGTTTCGTCAATAAATGAGGAAAAAAACGAGTAAATTGAGGAAAAAAATAAGAATTTCGATAAAATTATCCGTTTTCATCCCTTTTGTCGGTAAATTCGTCATATAATGAGGAAAAAAAACGAGTAAATTCAGGAAAAAAATAAAAATTTCGCTATAATTATCCATTTTCGTCACTTTTTTCGTTGATTTCGTCATAAAATGAGGAAAAAATCGAGTCAATAGAGGAAAAAAATATAAATTTAGCTAAAATTATCCGTTTTCGTTGCTTTTTGTGGTAATTTTGTCATAAAATGAGGAAAAAAACGAGTAAATAGAGGAAAAAAATAGAAATTTTGCTAAAAATATCCGTTTTCGTCCCTTTTTTCGGTAGTTTCGTCAATAGATGAGGAAAAAAACGAGTAAATTGAGGAAAAAAATAAAAATTTCGCTAAAATTATCCGTTTTCGTCCCATTTTTCGGTAATATCGTCAAAAAATAAGGAAAAAAAACGAGTAAATTGAGGAAAAAAATTAAAACTTCGCAAAAATTATCCGTTTTCGTTGCTTTTTTCGGTAATTATGTCATAAAATGAGGAAAAAAAATCGAGTAAATAGAGGAAAAAATCGATATTTCCCTAAAATTATCCGTTTTCGTCCCTTTTTTCGGTAATTTCGTCCTAAAATGAGGAAAAATTACGAGTAAATTGAGGAAAAAAATAAAAATTTCGTTAAAATTATCCGTTTTCGTCCCTTTTTTCGGTAATTTCGTCATAAAATGAGGAAAAAAAAACGAGTAAATTGAGTAAAATAATAGAATTTTCACTAAAATTATCCGTTTTCGTCCCTTATTTTCGGTAATTTCGTCATAAAATGAGGAAAAAATCGAGTAAATAGAGGGAAAAAATAGAAATTTAGCTAAAATTATCCGTTTTCGTTGCTTTTTTCGGTAATTTTGTCATAAGATGAGGTAAAAAACGAGTAAATTGAGTAAAAAAATAGAAATTTTGCTAAAAAATTCCGTTTTCGTCCATTTTTTCGGTAATTTCTTCAATAAATGAGGAAAAAAACGAGTAAATTGAGGAAAAAAATAAAAATTTCGCTAAAATTATCCGTTTTCGTCCCTTTTTTCGGTAATTTCGTAATAAAATGAGGAAAAAATCGAGTAAATAGAGGAAAAAAATAGAAATTTAGCTAAAATTATCCGTTTTCGTCCCTTTTTTCGTTAATTTCGTCAAAAAATGAGGAAAAAAAACGAGTGAATTGAGGAAAAAAATTAAAATTTCGCTAAAATTATCCGTTTTCGTCCCTTTTTTCGGTAATTTCGTCATAAAATGAGGAAAAAAACGAGTAAATAGAGGAAAAAAATGGAAATTTTGCTAAAAATATCCGTTTTCGTCCCTTTTTTCGGTAATTTCGTCATAAAATGAGGAAAAAATCGAGTAAATAGAGGAAAAAAATAGAAATTTAGATAAAATTATCCGTTTTCGTTGATTTTTTCGGTAATTTTGTCATAAAATGAGAAAAAAAAAAAGTAAATAGAGGAAAAAATCGATATTTCCCAAAAATTATCCGTTTTCGTCCTTTTTTTCGGTAGTTTCGTCCTAAAATGAGGAAAAAAAACGAGAAAAATGGGGAAATAAATAAAAATTTCGCTAAAATTATCCATTTTCGTCCCTTTTTTCGGTAATTTCGTCATAAAATGAGGAAAAATTCGAGTAAATAGAGGAAAAAAATAGAAATTTAGCTAAAATTATCCGTTTTCGTTGCTTTTTTCGGTAATTTCGTCATATAATGAGGAAAAAAAACGAGTAAATTCAGGAAAAAAATAAAAATTTCGCTATAATTATCCATTTTCGTCACTTTTTTCGGTAATTTCGTAATAAAATGAGGAAAAAATCGAGTAAATAGAGGAAAAAAAAAATAAATTTAGCTAAAATTATCCGTTTTCGTTGCTTTTTTCGGTAATTTTTTTCATAAAATGAGGAAAATAACGAGTAAATAGAGGAAAAAAATAGAAATTTTGCTAAAAATATCCGTTTTCGTCCCTTTTTTCAGTAATTTCGTCAATAAATGAGGAAAAAAACGAGTAAATTGAGGAAAAAAATAAAAATTTCGCTAAAATTATCCGTTTTCGTCCCATTTTTCGGTAATTTCGTCAAAAAATAAGGAAAAAAAACGAGTAAAATGAGGAAAAAAATAAAAATTTCGCTAAAATTATCCATTTTCTTCCCTTTTTTCGGTAATTTCGTCATAAAATGAGGAAAAAATCGATAAAATAGAAGAGAAAAATAGAAATTTAGCTAAAAATTTCCGTTTTCGTCCCTTTTTTCAGTAATTTCGTCATAAAATGAGGAAAAAATCGAGTAAATAGAGGAAAAAAATAGAAATTTTGCAAAAATTATCCGTTTTCGTCCCTTTTTTCACTAATTTTATCAATAAATGAGGAAAAAAAACGAGTAAATTGAGGAAAAAAAAAATTTCGCTAAAATTATCCGTTTTCGTCCCTTTTTTCGGTAATTTCTTCAATAAATGAGGAAAAAAACGAGTAAGTAGAGGAAAAATTCGATATTTCCCTAAAATTATCCATTTTCGTCCCTTTTTTCGGTAATTTCGTCCTAAAATGATGGAAAAAAACGAGTAAATTGAGGAAAAAATAAAAATTTCGCTAAAATTATCCGTTTATGTCCTTTTTTTCGGTAATTTCTTCATAAAATGAGGAGAAAATAGTTGTTTCGCTAAAATTATCCGTTTTCGTCCCTTTTTTCGGTAATTTCGTCAAAAAATGAGGAAATAAACGAGTAAATAGAGGAAAAAATCGATATTTCCCTAAAATTATCCATTTTCGTCCCTTTTTTCGGTAATTTCGTCCTAAAATGATGGAAAAAAACGAGTAAATTCAGGAAAAAAATAAAAATTTCGCTAAAATTATCCGTTTATGTCCTTTTTTTCGGTAATTTCTTCATAAAATGAGGAAAAAAAACGAGTAAATAGAGGAAAAAATAGATGTTTCGCTAAAATTATCCGTTTTCGTCCCTTTTTTCGGTAATTTCGTCATAAAATGAGGAAAAAAAACGAGTAAATAGAGGAAAAAATAGATATTTCGCTAAAATTATCCGTTTTCGTCCCTTTTTTCGGTAATTTCGTCATATAATGAGGAAAAAAAACGAGTAAATTCAGGAAAAAAATAAAAATTTCGCTATAATTATCCATTTTCGTCACTTTTTTCGGTAATTTTGTAATAAAATGAGGAAAAAATCGAGTAAATAGAGGAAAAAAAAATAAATTTAGCTAAAATTATCCGTTTTCGTTGCTTTTTTCGGTAATTTTTTTCATAAAATGAGGAAAATAACGAGTAAATAGAGGAAAAAATAGAAATTTTGCTAAAAATATCCGTTTTTGTCCTTTTTTTCAGTAATTTCGTCAATAAATGAGAAAAAAAACGAGTAAATTGAGGAAAAAAATAAAAATTTCGCTAAAATTATCCGTTTTCGTCCCTTTTTTCGGTAATTTCGTCAAAAAATGTGGAAAAAAAACGAATGAATTGAGGAAAAAAATTAAAATTTAGCTAAAATTATCCGTTTTCGTTGCTTTTTTCGGTAATTTTTTTCATAAAATGAGGAAAATAACGAGTAAATAGAGGAAAAAATAGAAATTTTGCTAAAAATATCCGTTTTTGTCCCTTTTTTCAGTAATTTCGTCATAAAATGACGAAAAAATCGAGTAAATAGAGGAAAAAAATAGAAATTTTGCAAAAAATATCCGTTTTCGTCCCTTTTTTCACTAATTTTATCAATAAATGAGGAAAAAAACGAGTAAATTGAGGAAAAAAATAAAAATTTCGCTAAAATTATCCGTTTTCGTCCCTTTTTTCGGTAATTTCGTCAAAAAATGAGGAAAAAAACGAGTAAAATGAGGAAAAAATCGATATTTCCCTAAAATTATCCATTTTCGTCCCTATTTTCGGTAATTTCGTCCTAAAATGATGGAAAAAAACGAGTAAATTGAGGAAAAAAATAAAAATTTTGCTAAAATTATCCGTTTATGTCCTTTTTTTCGGTAATTTCGTCATAAAATGAGGAAAAAATCGAGTAAATAGAGGGAAAAAATAAAAATTTAGCTAAAATTATCCGTTTTCGTTGCTTTTTTCGGTAATTTTGTCATAAAATGAGGTAAAAATCGAGTAAATTGAGTAAAAAAATAGAAATTTTGCTAAAAATTTCCGTTTTCGTCCATTTTTTCGGTAATTTCTTCAATAAATGAGGAAAAAAACGAGTAAATTGAGGAAAAAAATAAAAATTTCGCTAAAATTATCCGTTTTCGTCCCTTTTTTCGGTAATTTCGTAATAAAATGAGGAAAAAATCGAGTAAATAGAGGAAAAAAATAGAAATTTACTCGTTTTTTCCATCATTTTAGGACGAAATTACCGAAAAAAGGGACGAAAATGGATAATTTTAGGGAAATATCGATTTTTTCCTCTATTTACTCGTTTTTTTTCCTCATTTTATGAAGAAATTACCGAAAAAAAGGACATAAACGGATAATTTTAGCGAAATTTTTATTTTTTTCCTCAATTTACTCGTTTTTTTCCATCATTTTAGGACGAAATTACCGAAAAAAGGGACGAAAATGGATAATTTTAGGGAAATATCGATTTTTTCCTCTATTTACTCGTTTTTTTCCTCATTTTTTGACGAAATTACCGAAAAAAGGGACGAAAACGGATAATTTTAGCGAAATTTTTATTTTTTTCCTCAATTTACTCGTTTTTTTTTCCTCATTTATTGATAAAATTAGTGAAAAAAGGGACGAAAACGGATATTTTTTGCAAAATTTCTATTTTTTTCCTCTATTTACTCGATTTTTTCCTCATTTTATGACGAAATTACTGAAAAAAGGGACGAAAACGGATATTTTTAGCAAAATTTCTATTTTTTCCTCTATTTACTCGTTTTCGTTGCTTTTTTCGGTAATTTTTTTCATAAAATGAGGAAAATAACGAGTAAATAGAGGAAAAAATAAAAATTTCGCTAAAATTATCCGTTTATGTCCTTTTTTTCGGTAATTTCTTCATAAAATGAGGAAAAAATAGATGTTTCGCTAAAATTATCCGTTTTCGTCCCTTTTTTCGGTAATTTCGTCAAAAAATGAGGAAATAAACGAGTAAATAGAGGAAAAAATCGATATTTCCCTAAAATTATCCATTTTCGTCCCTTTTTTCGGTAATTTCGTCCTAAAATGATGGAAATAACGAGTAAATTGAGGAAAAAAATAAAAATTTCGCTAAAATTATCCGTTTATGTCCTTTTTTTCGGTAATTTCTTCATAAAATGAGGAAAAAAAACGAGTAAATAGAGGAAAAAATAGATGTTTCGCTAAAATTATCCGTTTTCGTCCCTTTTTTCGGTAATTTCGTCATAAAATGAGGAAAAAAAACGAGTAAATAGAGGAAAAAATAGATATTTCGCTAAAATTATCCGTTTTCGTCCCTTTTTTCGGTAATTTCGTCATATAATGAGGAAAAAAAACGAGTAAATTCAGGAAAAAAATAAAAATTTCGCTATAATTATCCATTTTCGTCACTTTTTTCGGTAATTTCGTAATAAAATGAGGAAAAAATCTAGTAAACAGAGGAAAAAAAAATAAATTTAGCTAAAATTATCCGTTTTCGTTGCTTTTTTCGGTAATTTTTTTCATAAAATGAGGAAAATAACGAGTAAATAGAGGAAAAAATAGAAATTTTGCTAAAAATATCCGTTTTTGTCCCTTTTTTCAGTAATTTCGTCATAAAATGAGGAAAAAAAACGAGTAAATTGAGGAAAAAAATAGAAATTTTGCAAAAAATATCCGTTTTCGTCCCATTTTTCACTAATTTTATCAATAAATGAGGAAAAAAAAACGAGTAAATTGAGGAAAAAAATAAAAATTTCGCTAAAATTATCCGTTTTCGTCCCTTTTTTCGGTAATTTCGTCCTAAAATGAGGAAAAAAAATGAGTAAATAGAGGAAAAAAATATTAATTTTGCTAAATATTTCCGTTTTCGTCCCTTTTTTCGGTAATTTCGTAATAAAATGAGGAAAAAAAATCGAGTAAATAGAGGAAAAAATCGATATTTCCCTAAAATTATCCGTTTTCGTCCCTTTTTTCGGTAATTTCGTCCTAAAATGAGGAAAAAAAAATGAGTAAATAGAGGAAAAAAATATTAATTTTGCTAAATATTTCCGTTTTCGTCCCTTTTTTCGGTAATTTCGTAATAAAATGAGGAAAAAATCGAGTAAATAGAGGAAAAAAATAGAAATTTAGCTAAAATTATCCGTTTTCGTTGCTTTTTTCGGTAATTTTGTCATAAAATGAGGTAAAAAACGAGTAAATTGAGTAAAAAAATAGACATTTTGCTAAAAATTTCCGTTTTCGCCCTTTTTTTCGGTCATTTCGTCAATAAATGAGGAAAAAAAGGAGTAAATTGAGGAAATAAATAAAAATTTCGCTAAAATTATCCGTTTCGTCCCTTTTTTCGGTAATTTCGTCATAAAATGAGGAAAAAATCGAGTAAATAGAGGAAAAAAATAGAAATTTAGATAAAATTATCCGTTTTCGTTGATTTTTTCGGTAATTTTGTCATAAAATGAGAAAAAAAAAAAGTAAATAGAGGAAAAAATCGATATTTCCCAAAAATTATCCGTTTTCGTCCTTTTTTTCGGTAGTTTCGTCCTAAAATGAGGAAAAAAAAACGAGAAAAATGGGGAAATAAATAAAAATTTCGCTAAAATTATCCATTTTCGTCCCTTTTTTCGGTAATTTCGTCATAAAATGAGGAAAAAATTCGAGTAAATAGAGGAAAAAAATAGAAATTTAGCTAAAATTATCCGTTTTCGTTGCTTTTTTCGGTAATTTCGTCATATAATGAGGAAAAAAAAAACCAGTAAATTCGGGAAAAAAAATAAAAATTTCGCTATAATTATCCATTTTCGTCACTTTTTTCGGTAATTTCGTAATAAAATGAGGAAAAAATCGAGTAAATAGAGGAAAAAAAAAATAAATTTAGCTAAAATTATCCGTTTTCGTTGCTTTTTTCGGTAATTTTTTTCATAAAATGAGGAAAATAACGAGTAAATAGAGGAAAAAAATAGAAATTTTGCTAAAAATATCCGTTTTCGTCCCTTTTTTCAGTAATTTCGTCAATAAATGAGGAAAAAAACGAGTAAATTGAGGAAAAAAAATAAAAATTTCGCTAAAATTATCCGTTTTCGTCCCATTTTTCGGTAATTTCGTCAAAAAATAAGGAAAAAAAACGAGTTAAAATGAGGAAAAAAATAAAAATTTCGCTAAAATTATCCATTTTCTTCCCTTTTTTCGGTAATTTCGTCATAAAATGAGGAAAAAAATCGAGTAAATAGAGGAAAAAAAAAATATATTTAGCAAAAATTATCCGTTTTCGTCCCTTTTTTTCGGTAATTTCGTCAAAAAATGTGGAAAAAAAAACGAGTGAATTGAGGAAAAAAATTAAAATTTCGCTAAAATTATCCGTTTTCGTCCCTTTTTTCGGTAATTTCGTCAATAAATGAGGAAAAAAACGAGTAAATTGAGGAAAAAAAATAAAAATTTCGCTAAAATTATCCATTTTCTTCCTCTTTTTTCGGTAATTTCTTCATAAAATGAGGAAAAAATAGTTGTTTCGCTAAAATTATCCGTTTTCGTCCCTTTTTTCGGTAATTTCGTCAAAAAAATGAGGAAATAAACGAGTAAATAGAGGAAAAAATCGATATTTCCCTAAAATTATCCATTTTCGTCCCTTTTTTCGGTAATTTCGTCCTAAAATGATGGAAAAAAAACGAGTAAATTCAGGAAAAAAAATAAAAATTTCGCTAAAATTATCCGTTTATGTCCTTTTTTTTTCGGTAATTTCTTCATAAAATGAGGAAAAAAAAACGAGTAAATAGAGGAAAAAATAGATGTTTCGCTAAAATTATCCGTTTTCGTCCCTTTTTTCGGTAATTTCGTCATAAAATGAGGGAAAAAAAAACGAGTAAATAGAGGAAAAAATAGATATTTCGCTAAAATTATCCGTTTTCGTCCCTTTTTTTCGGTAATTTCGTCATATAATGAGGAAAAAAAACGAGTAAATTCAGGAAAAAAATAAAAATTTCGCTATAATTACATTTTATGACGAAATTACCGAAAAAAAGGACATAAACGGATAATTTTAGCGAAATTTTTATTTTTTTCCTCAATTTACTCGTTTTTTTTCCATCATTTTAGGACGAAATTACCGAAAAAAAGGGACGAAAATGGATAATTTTAGGGAAATATCGATTTTTTCCTCTATTTACTCGTTTTTTTCCTCATTTTTTGACGAAATTACCGAAAAAAAGGGACGAAAACGGATAATTTTAGCGAAATTTTTATTTTTTTCCTCAATTTACTCGTTTTTTTTTTCCTCATTTATTGATAAAATTAGTGAAAAAAGGGACGAAAACGGATATTTTTTGCAAAATTTCTATTTTTTTTCCTCTATTTACTCGATTTTTTCCTCATTTTATGACGAAATTACTGAAAAACAGGGACGAAAACGGATATTTTTAGCAAAATTTCTATTTTTTCCTCTATTTACTCGTTTTCGTTGCTTTTTTTCGGTAATTTTTTTCATAAAATGAGGAAAATAACGAGTAAATAGAGGAAAAAAATAAAAATTTCGCTAAAATTATCCGTTTTATGTCCTTTTTTTCGGTAATTTCTTCATAAAATGAGGAAAAAATAGATGTTTCGCTAAAATTATCCGTTTTCGTCCCTTTTTTCGGTAATTTCGTCAAAAAATGAGGAAATAAACGAGTAAATAGAGGAAAAAATCGATATTTCCCTAAAATTATCCATTTTCGTCCCTTTTTTCGGTAATTTCGTCCTAAAATGATGGAAATAACGAGTAAATTGAGGAAAAAAATAAAAATTTCGCTAAAATTATCCGTTTATGTCCTTTTTTTCGGTAATTTCTTCATAAAATGAGGAAAAAAAACGAGGTAAATAGAGGAAAAAAATAGATGTTTCGCTAAAATTATCCGTTTTCGTCCCTTTTTTCGGTAATTTCGTCATAAAATGAGGAAAAAAAAACGAGAGTAAATAGAGGAAAAAATAGATATTTCGCTAAAATTATCCGTTTTCGTCCCTTTTTTTCGGTAATTTCGTCATATAATGAGGAAAAAAAACGAGTAAATTCAGGAAAAAAAATAAAAATTTCGCTATAATTATCCATTTTCGTCACTTTTTTCGGTAATTTCGTATAAAATGAGGAAAAAATCTAGTAAACAGAGGAAAAAAAAATAAATTTATCTAAAATTATCCGTTTTCGTTGCTTTTTTCGGTAATTTTTTTCATAAAATGAGGAAAATAACGAGTAAATAGAGGAAAAAATAGAAATTTTGCTAAAAATATCCGTTTTTGTCCCTTTTTTCAGTAATTTCGTCATAAAATGAGGAAAAAAAACGAGTAAATTGAGGAAAAAAATAGAAATTTTGCAAAAAATATCCGTTTTTCGTCCCATTTTTCACTAATTTTATCAATAAATGAGGAAAAAAAACGAGTAAATTGAGGAAAAAAATAAAAATTTCGCTAAAATTATCCGTTTTCGTCCCTTTTTTTCGGTAATTTCGTCCTAAAATGAGGAAAAAAAATGAGTAAATAGAGGAAAAAAATATTAATTTTGCTAAATATTTCCGTTTTCGTCCCTTTTTTCGGAAATTTCGTAATAAAATGAGGAAAAAAAATCGAGTAAATAGAGGAAAAAATCGATATTTCCCTAAAATTATCCGTTTTCGTCCCTTTTTTCGGTAATTTCGTCCTAAAATGAGGAAAAAAAAATGAGTAAATAGAGGAAAAAAATATTAATTTTGCTAAATATTTCCGTTTTCGTCCCTTTTTTCGGTAATTTCGTAATAAAATGAGGAAAAAATCGAGTAAATAGAGGAAAAAAAATAGAAATTTAGCTAAAATTATCCGTTTTCGTTGCTTTTTTCGGTAATTTTGTCATAAAATGAGGTAAAAAACGAGTAAATTGAGTAAAAAAATAGACATTTTGCTAAAAATTTCCGTTTTCGCCCTTTTTTTCGGTCATTTCGTCAATAAATGAGGAAAAAAAGGAGTAAATTGAGGAAATAAATAAAAATTTCGCTAAAATTATCCGTTTCGTCCCTTTTTTCGGTAATTTCGTCATAAAATGAGGAAAAAATCGAGTAAATAGAGGAAAAAAATAGAAATTTAGATAAAATTATCCGTTTTCGTTGATTTTTTCGGTAATTTTGTCATAAAATGAGAAAAAAAAAAGTAAATAGAGGAAAAAATCGATATTTCCCAAAAATTATCCGTTTTCGTCCTTTTTTTTCGGTAGTTTCGTCCTAAAATGAGGAAAAAAAACGAGAAAAATGGGGGAAATAAATAAAAATTTCGCTAAAATTATCCATTTTCGTCCCTTTTTTTCGGTAATTTCGTCATAAAATGAGGAAAAATTCGAGTAAATAGAGGAAAAAAATAGAAATTTAGCTAAAATTATCCGTTTTCGTTGCTTTTTTCGGTAATTTCGTCATATAATGAGGAAAAAAAACGAGTAAATTCAGGAAAAAAATAAAAATTTCGCTATAATTATCCATTTTCGTCACTTTTTTCGGTAATTTCGTAATAAAATGAGGAAAAAATCGAGTAAATAGAGGAAAAAAAAAATAAATTTAGCTAAAATTATCCGTTTTCGTTGCTTTTTTCGGTAATTTTTTTCATAAAATGAGGAAAATAACGAGTAAATAGAGGAAAAAAATAGAAATTTTGCTAAAAATATCCGTTTTCGTCCCTTTTTTCAGTAATTTCGTCAATAAATGAGGAAAAAAACGAGTAAATTGAGGAAAAAAAATAAAAATTTCGCTAAAATTATCCGTTTTCGTCCCATTTTTCGGTAATTTCGTCAAAAAATAAGGAAAAAAAACGAGTAAAATGAGGAAAAAAATAAAAATTTCGCTAAAATTATCCATTTTCTTCCCTTTTTTCGGTAATTTCGTCATAAAATGAGGAAAAAATCGAGTAAATAGAGGAAAAAAAAATATATTTAGCAAAAATTATCCGTTTTCGTCCCTTTTTTCGGTAATTTCGTCAAAAAATGTGGAAAAAAAACGAGTGAATTGAGGAAAAAAATTAAAATTTCGCTAAAATTATCCGTTTTCGTCCCTTTTTTCGGTAATTTCGTCAATAAATGAGGAAAAAAACGAGTAAATTGAGGAAAAAAATAAAAATTTCGCTAAAATTATCCATTTTCTTCCCTTTTTTCGGTAATTTCGTCATAAAATGAGGAAAAAAAACGAGTAAATAGAAGAGAAAAATAGAAATTTAGCTAAAAATTTCCGTTTTCGTCCCTTTTTTCAGTAATTTCGTCATAAAATGAGGAAAAAATCGAGTAAATAGAGGAAAAAAATAGAAATTTTGCAAAAATTATCCGTTTTCGTCCCTTTTTTCACTAATTTTATCAATAAATGAGGAAAAAAAAACGAGTAAATTGAGGAAAAAAAAAATTTCGCTAAAATTATCCGTTTTCGTCCCTTTTTTCGGTAATTTCGTCAATAAATGAGGAAAAAAAACGAGTAAGTAGAGGAAAAAATCGATATTTCCCTAAAATTATCCATTTTCGTCCCTTTTTTCGGTAATTTCGTCCTAAAATGATGGAAAAAAACGAGTAAATTGAGGAAAAAATAAAAATTTCGCTAAAATTATCCGTTTATGTCCTTTTTTTTCGGTAATTTCTTCATAAAATGAGGAAAAAATAGTTGTTTCGCTAAAATTATCCGTTTTCGTCCCTTTTTTCGGTAATTTCGTCAAAAAAATGAGGAAATAAACGAGTAAATAGAGGAAAAAATCGATATTTCCCTAAAATTATCCATTTTCGTCCCTTTTTTCGGTAATTTCGTCCTAAAATGATGGAAAAAAACGAGTAAATTCAGGAAAAAAAATAAAAATTTCGCTAAAATTATCCGTTTATGTCCTTTTTTTCGGTAATTTCTTCATAAAATGAGGAAAAAAAAACGAGTAAATAGAGGAAAAAATAGATGTTTCGCTAAAATTATCCGTTTTCGTCCCTTTTTTTCGGTAATTTCGTCATAAAATGAGGAAAAAAAAACGAGTAAATAGAGGAAAAAATAGATATTTCGCTAAAATTATCCGTTTTCGTCCCTTTTTTCGGTAATTTCGTCATATAATGAGGAAAAAAAACGAGTAAATTCAGGAAAAAAATAAAAATTTCGCTATAATTATCCATTTTCGTCACTTTTTTTCGGTAATTTTGTAATAAAATGAGGAAAAAATCGAGTAAATAGAGGAAAAAAAAATAAATTTAGCTAAAATTATCCGTTTTCGTTGCTTTTTTCGGTAATTTTTTTCATAAAATGAGGAAAATAACGAGTAAATAGAGGAAAAAATAGAAATTTTGCTAAAAATATCCGTTTTTGTCCTTTTTTTCAGTAATTTCGTCAATAAATGAGAAAAAAAACGAGTAAATTGAGGAAAAAAATAAAAATTTCGCTAAAATTATCCGTTTTCGTCCCTTTTTTCGGTAATTTCGTCAAAAAATGTGGAAAAAAAAACGAATGAATTGAGGAAAAAAATTAAAATTTAGCTAAAATTATCCGTTTTCGTTGCTTTTTTCGGTAATTTTTTTCATAAAATGAGGAAAATAACGAGTACATAGAGGAAAAAATAGAAATTTTGCTAAAAATATCCGTTTTTGTCCCTTTTTTCAGTAATTTCGTCATAAAATGACGAAAAAATCGAGTAAATAGAGGAAGAAAATAGAAATTTTGCAAAAAATATCCGTTTTCGTCCCTTTTTTCACTAATTTTATCAATAAATGAGGAAAAAAACGAGTAAATTGAGGAAAAAAATAAAAATTTCGCTAAAATTATCCGTTTTCGTCCCTTTTTTCGGTAATTTCGTCAAAAAATGAGGAAAAAAACGAGTAAAATGAGGAAAAAATCGATATTTCCCTAAAATTATCCATTTTCGTCCCTATTTTCGGTAATTTCGTCCTAAAATGATGGAAAAAAACGAGTAAATTGAGGAAAAAAAATAAAAATTTTGCTAAAATTATCCGTTTATGTCCTTTTTTTCGGTAATTTCGTCATAAAATGAGGAAAAAATCGAGTAAATAGAGGGAAAAAATAAAAATTTAGCTAAAATTATCCGTTTTCGTTGCTTTTTTCGGTAATTTTGTCATAAAATGAGGTAAAAATCGAGTAAATTGAGTAAAAAAATAGAAATTTTGCTAAAAATTTCCGTTTTCGTCCATTTTTTCGGTAATTTCTTCAATAAATGAGGAAAAAAAACGAGTAAATTGAGGAAAAAAAATAAAAATTTCGCTAAAATTATCCGTTTTCGTCCCTTTTTTCGGTAATTTCGTAATAAAATGAGGAAAAAATCGAGTAAATAGAGGAAAAAAATAGAAATTTACTCGTTTTTTCCATCATTTTAGGACGAAATTACCGAAAAAAAGGGACGAAAATGGATAATTTTAGGGAAATATCGATTTTTTCCTCTATTTACTCGTTTTTTTCCTCATTTTATGAAGAAATTACCGAAAAAAAAGGACATAAACGGATAATTTTAGCGAAATTTTTATTTTTTTCCTCAATTTACTCGTTTTTTTTCCATCATTTTAGGACGAAATTACCGAAAAAAAGGGACGAAAATGGATAATTTTAGGGAAATATCGATTTTTTTCCTCTATTTACTCGTTTTTTTCCTCATTTTTTGACGAAATTACCGAAAAAAAGGGACGAAAACGGATAATTTTAGCGAAATTTTTATTTTTTTCCTCAATTTACTCGTTTTTTTTTCCTCATTTATTGATAAAATTAGTGAAAAAAGGGACGAAAACGGATATTTTTTGCAAAATTTCTATTTTTTTCCTCTATTTACTCGATTTTTTCCTCATTTTATGACGAAATTACTGAAAAAAGGGACGAAAACGGATATTTTTAGCAAAATTTCTATTTTTTTCCTCTATTTACTCGTTTTCGTTGCTTTTTTCGGTAATTTTTTTCATAAAATGAGGAAAATAACGAGTAAATAGAGGAAAAAATAAAAATTTCGCTAAAATTATCCGTTTATGTCCTTTTTTTCGGTAATTTCTTCATAAAATGAGGAAAAAAATAGATGTTTCGCTAAAATTATCCGTTTTCGTCCCTTTTTTTCGGTAATTTCGTCAAAAAATGAGGAAATAAACGAGTAAATAGAGGAAAAAAATCGATATTTCCCTAAAATTATCCATTTTCGTCCCTTTTTTCGGTAATTTCGTCCTAAAATGATGGAAATAACGAGTAAATTGAGGAAAAAAAATAAAAATTTCGCTAAAATTATCCGTTTATGTCCTTTTTTTCGGTAATTTCTTCATAAAATGAGGAAAAAAAAACGAGTAAATAGAGGAAAAAATAGATGTTTCGCTAAAATTATCCGTTTTCGTCCCTTTTTTCGGTAATTTCGTCATAAAATGAGGAAAAAAAACGAGTAAATAGAGGAAAAAATAGATATTTCGCTAAAATTATCCGTTTTCGTCCCTTTTTTCGGTAATTTCGTCATATAATGAGGAAAAAAAAACGAGTAAATTCAGGAAAAAAATAAAAATTTCGCTATAATTATCCATTTTTCGTCACTTTTTTCGGTAATTTCGTAATAAAATGAGGAAAAAATCTAGTAAACAGAGGAAAAAAAATAAATTTAGCTAAAATTATCCGTTTTCGTTGCTTTTTTCGGTAATTTTTTTCATAAAATGAGGAAAATAACGAGTAAATAGAGGAAAAAATAGAAATTTTGCTAAAAATATCCGTTTTTGTCCCTTTTTTCAGTAATTTCGTCAATAAATGAGAAAAAAAACGAGTAAATTGAGGAAAAAAATAAAAATTTCGCTAAAATTATCCGTTTTCGTCCCTTTTTTCGGTAATTTCGTCAAAAAATGTGGAAAAAAAACGAGTGAATTGAGGAAAAAAATTAAAATTTAGCTAAAATTATCCGTTTTCGTTGCTTTTTTCGGTAATTTTTTTCATAAAATGAGGAAAAAAACGAGTAAAGAGATGAAAAAATAGAAATTTTGCTAAAAATATCCGTTTTTGTCCCTTTTTTTCAGTAATTTCGTCATAAAATGAGGAAAAAATCGAGTAAATAGAGGAAAAAAATAGAAATTTTGAAAAAAAGGTCCGTTTTCGTCCCTTTTTTCACTAATTTTATCAATAAATAAGGAAAAAAAAACGAGTAAATTGAGGAAAAAAATAAAAATTTCGCTAAAATTATCCGTTTTCGTCCCTTTTTTCGGTAATTTCGTCAAAAAATGAGGAAAAAAACGAGTAAATAGAGGAAAAAATCGATATTTCCCTAAAATTATCCATTTTCGTCCCTTTTTTCGGTATATTCGTCCTAAAATGATGGAAAAAAACGAGTAAATTGAGGAAAAAAATAAAAATTTCGCTAAAATTATCCGTTTATGTCCTTTTTTTCGTTAATTTCTTCATAAAATGAGGAAAAAATAGATGTTTCGCTAAAATTATCCGTTTTCGTCCCTTTTTTCGGTAATTTCGTCATAAAATGAGGAAAAAAAACGAGTAAATAGAGGAAAAAATAGATATTTCGCTAAAATTATCCGTTTTCGTCCCTTTTTTCGGTAATTTCGTCATATAATGAGGAAAAAAAACGAGTGAATTGAAGAAAAAATTAAAATTTCGCTAAAATTATCCGTTTTCGTCCCTTTTTTCGGTAGTTTCGTCAATAAATGAGGAAAAAAACGAGTAAATTGAGGAAAAAAATAAGAATTTCGCTAAAATTATCCGTTTTCATCCCTTTTGTCGGTAAATTCGTCATATAATGAGGAAAAAAAAACGAGTAAATTCAGGAAAAAAATAAAAATTTCGCTATAATTATCCATTTTCGTCACTTTTTTCGGTGATTTCGTCATAAAATGAGGAAAAAATCGAGTCAATAGAGGAAAAAAATATAAATTTAGCTAAAATTATCCGTTTTCGTTGCTTTTTTCGGTAATTTTGTCATAAAATGAGGAAAAAAACGAGTAAATAGAGGAAAAAAATAGAAATTTTGCTAAAAATATCCGTTTTCGTCCCTTTTTTCGGTAATTTCGTCAATAGATGAGGAAAAAAACGAGTAAATTGAGGAAAAAAATAAAAATTTCGCTAAAATTATCCGTTTTCGTCCCATTTTTCGGTAATATCGTCAAAAAATAAGGAAAAAAAACGAGTAAATTGAGGAAAAAAATTAAAACTTCGCAAGAATTATCCGTTTTCGTTGCTTTTTTCGGTAATTATGTCATAAAATGAGGAAAAAAAATCGAGTAAATAGAGGAAAAAATCGATATTTCCCTAAAATCATCCGTTTTCGTCCCTTTTTTCGGTAATTTCGTCCTAAAATGAGGAAAAATTACGAGTAAATTGAGGAAAAAAATAAAAATTTCGTTAAAATTATCCGTTTTCGTCCCTTTTTTCGGTAATTTCGTCATAAAATGAGGAAAAAAAACGAGTAAATTGAGTAAAATAATAGAATTTTCACTAAAATTATCCGTTTTCGTCCCTTATTTTCGGTAATTTCGTCATAAAATGAGGAAAAAATCGAGTAAATAGAGGGAAAAAATAGAAATTTAGCTAAAAATAATCCGTTTTCGTTGCTTTTTTCGGTAATTTTGTCATAAAATAAGGTAAAAAACGAGTAAATTGAGTAAAAAAATAGAAATTTTGCTAAAAATTTCCGTTTTCGTCCATTTTTTCGGTAATTTCTTCAATAAATGAGGAAAAAAACGAGTAAATTGAGGAAAAAAATAAAAATTTCGCTAAAATTATCCGTTTTCGTCCCTTTTTTCGGTAATTTCGTAATAAAATGAGGAAAAAATCGAGTAAATAGAGGAAAAAAATAGAAATTTAGCTAAAATTATCCGTTTTCGTCCCTTCTTTCGGTAATTTCGTCAAAAAATGAGGAAAAAAAACGAGTGAATTGAGGAAAAAAATTAAAATTTCGCTAAAATTATCCGTTTTCGTCCCTTTTTTCGGTAATTTCGTCATAAATTGAGGAAAAAATACTTGTAAATTGAGTAAAATAATAGAATTTTCGCTAAAATTATCCGTTTTCTTCTCTTTTTTCGGTAATTTCGTCATAAAATGAGGAAAAAAACGAGTAAATAGAGGAAAAAAATGGAAATTTTGCTAAAAATATCCGTTTTCGTCCCTTTTTTCGGTAATTTCGTCATAAAATGAGGAAAAAATCGAGTAAATAGAGGAAAAAAATAGAAATTTAGATAAAATTATCCGTTTTGGTTGATTTTTTCGGTAATTTTGTCATAAAATGAGAAAAAAAAAGTAAATAGAGGAAAAAATCGATATTTCCTTAAAATTATCCGTTTTCGTCCTTTTTTTCGGTAGTTTCGTCCTAAAATGAGGAAAAAAAACGAGTAAATTGAGGAAATAAATAAAAATTTCGCTAAAATTATCCATTTTCGTCCCTTTTTTCGGTAATTTCGTCATAAACTGAGGAAAAATTCGAGTAAATAGAGGAAAAAAATAGAAATTTAGCTAAAATTATCCGTTTTCGTTGCTTTTTTCGGTAATTTCGTCATATAATGAGGAAAAAAAACGAGTAAATTCAGGAAAAAAATAAAAATTTCGCTATAATTATCCATTTTCGTCACTTTTTTCGGTAATTTCGTAATAAAATGAGGAAAAAATCGAGTAAATAGAGGAAAAAAAAATAAATTTAGCTAAAATTATCCGTTTTCGTTGCTTTTTTCGGTAATTTTTTTCATAAAATGAGGAAAATAACGAGTAAATAGAGGAAAAAATTAGAAATTTTGCTAAAAATATCCGTTTTCGTCCCTTTTTTCAGTAATTTCGTCAATAAATGAGGAAAAAAACGAGTAAATTGAGGAAAAAAATAAAAATTTCGCTAAAATTATCCGTTTTCGTCCCATTTTTCGGTAATTTCGTCAAAAAATAAGGAAAAAAAACGAGTAAAATGAGGAAAAAAATAAAAATTTCGCTAAAATTATCCATTTTCTTCCCTTTTTTCGGTAATTTCGTCATAAAATGAGGAAAAAATCGAGTAAATAGAGGAAAAAAAAATATATTTAGCAAAAATTATCCGTTTTCGTCCCTTTTTTCGGTAATTTCGTCAAAAAATGTGGAAAAAAAACGAGTGAATTGAGGAAAAAAATTAAAATTTCGCTAAAATTATCCGTTTTCGTCCCTTTTTTCGGTAATTTCGTCAATAAATGAGGAAAAAAACGAGTAAATTGAGGAAAAAAATAAAAATTTCGCTAAAATTATCCATTTTCTTCCCTTTTTTCGGTAATTTCGTAATAAAATGAGGAAAAAAACGAGTAAATAGAAGAGAAAAATAGAAATTTAGCTAAAAATTTCCGTTTTCGTCCCTTTTTTCAGTAATTTCGTCATAAAATGAGGAAAAAATCGAGTAAATAGAGGAAAAAAATAGAAATTTTGCAAAAAATATCCGTTTTCGTCCCTTTTTTCACTAATTTTATCAATAAATGAGGAAAAAAAACGAGTAAATTGAGGAAAAAAAAAAAATTTCGCTAAAATTATCCGTTTTCGTCCCTTTTTTCGGTAATTTCGTCAATAAATGAGGAAAAAAACGAGTAAGTAGAGGAAAAAATCGATATTTCCCTAAAATTATCCATTTTCGTCCCTTTTTTCGGTAATTTCGTCCTAAAATAATGGAAAAAAACGAGTAAATTGAGGAAAAAAATAAAAATTTCGCTAAAATTATCCGTTTATGTCCTTTTTTTCGGTAATTTCTTCATAAAATGAGGACAAAATAGATGTTTCGCTAAAATTATCCGTTTTCGTCCCTTTTTTCGGTAATTTCGTCAAAAAATGAGGAAATAAACGAGTAAATAGAGGAAAAAATCGATATTTTCCTAAAATTATCCATTTTCGTCCCTTTTTTCGGTAATTTCGTCCTAAAATGATGGAAAAAACGAGTAAATTGAGGAAAAAAATAAAAAGTTCGCTAAAATTATCCGTTTATGTCCTTTTTTTCGGTAATTTCTTCATAAAATGAGGAAAAAAAACGAGTAAATAGAGGAAAAAATAGATGTTTCGCTAAAATTATCCGTTTTCGTCCCTTTTTTCGGTAATTTCGTCATAAAATGAGGATAAAAATCGAGTAAATAGAGGAAAAAATAGATATTTCGCTAAAATTATCCGTTTTCGTCCCTTTTTTCGGTAATTTCGTCATATAATGAGGAAAAAAAACGAGTAAATTCAGGAAAAAAATAAAAATTTCGCTATAATTATCCATTTTCGTCACTTTTTTCGGTAATTTCGTAATAAAATGAGGAAAAAATCTAGTAAACAGAGGAAAAAAAAATAAATTTAGCTAAAATTATCCGTTTTCGTTGCTTTTTTCGGTAATTTTTTTCATAAAATGAGGAAAATAACGAGTAAATAAAGAAAAAAATGGAAATTTTGGTAAAAATATCCGTTTTTGTCCCTTTTTTCAGTAATTTCGTCAATAAATGAGAAAAAAAACGAGTAAATTGAGGAAAAAAATAAAAATTTCGCTAAAATTATCCGTTTTCGTCCCTTTTTTCGGTAATTTCGTCAAAAAATGTGGAAAAAAAACGAGTGAATTGAGGAAAAAAATTAAAATTTAGCTAAAATTATCCGTTTTCGTTGCTTTTTTCGGTAATTTTTTTCATAAAATGAGGAAAAAAACGAGTAAAGAGATGAAAAAATAGAAATTTTGCTAAAAATATCCGTTTTTGTCCCTTTTTTTCAGTAATTTCGTCATAAAATGAGGAAAAAATCGAGTAAATAGAGGAAAAAAATAGAAATTTTGCATAAAATGTCCGTTTTCGTCCCTTTTTTCACTAATTTTATCAATAAATAAGGAAAAAAAACGAGTAAATTGAGGAAAAAAATAAAAATTTCGCTAAAATTATCCGTTTTCGTCCCTTTTTTCGGTAATTTCGTCAAAAAATGAGGAAAAAAACGAGTAAATAGAGGAAAAAATCGATATTTCCCTAAAATTATCCATTTTCGTCCCTTTTTTCGGTATATTCGTCCTAAAATGATGGAAAAAAACGAGTAAATTGAGGAAAAAAATAAAAATTTCGCTAAAATTATCCGTTTATGTCCTTTTTTTCGTTAATTTCTTCATAAAATGAGGAAAAAATAGATGTTTCGCTAAAATTATCCGTTTTCGTCCCTTTTTTCGGTAATTTCGTCATAAAATGAGGAAAAAAAAACGAGTAAATAGAGGAAAAAATAGATATTTCGCTAAAATTATCCGTTTTCGTCCCTTTTTTCGGTAATTTCGTCATATAATGAGGAAAAAAAACGAGTGAATTGAAGAAAAAATTAAAATTTCGCTAAAATTATCCGTTTTCGTCCCTTTTTTCGGTAGTTTCGTCAATAAATGAGGAAAAAAAACGAGTAAATTGAGGAAAAAAATAAGAATTTCGCTAAAATTATCCGTTTTCATCCCTTTTGTCGGTAAATTCGTCATATAATGAGGAAAAAAAAACGAGTAAATTCAGGAAAAAAATAAAAATTTCGCTATAATTATCCATTTTCGTCACTTTTTTCGGTGATTTCGTCATAAAATGAGGAAAAAATCGAGTCAATAGAGGAAAAAAATATAAATTTAGCTAAAATTATCCGTTTTCGTTGCTTTTTTCGGTAATTTTGTCATAAAATGAGGAAAAAAACGAGTAAATAGAGGAAAAAAATAGAAATTTTGCTAAAAATATCCGTTTTCGTCCCTTTTTTCGGTAATTTCGTCAATAGATGAGGAAAAAAAACGAGTAAATTGAGGAAAAAAATAAAAATTTCGTTAAAATTATCCGTTTTCGTCCCATTTTTCGGTAATATCGTCAAAAAATAAGGAAAAAAAACGAGTAAATTGAGGAAAAAAATTAAAACTTCGCAAAAATTATCCGTTTTCGTTGCTTTTTTCGGTAATTATGTCATAAAATGAGGAAAAAAAATCGAGTAAATAGAGGAAAAAATCGATATTTCCCTAAAATCATCCGTTTTCGTCCCTTTTTTCGGTAATTTCGTCCTAAAATGAGGAAAAATTACGAGTAAATTGAGGAAAAAAATAAAAATTTCGTTAAAATTATCCGTTTTCGTCCCTTTTTTCGGTAATTTCGTCATAAAATGAGGAAAAAAAACGAGTAAATTGAGTAAAATAATAGAATTTTCACTAAAATTATCCGTTTTCGTCCCTTATTTTCGGTAATTTCGTCATAAAATGAGGAAAAAATCGAGTAAATAGAGGGAAAAAATAGAAATTTAGCTAAAAATAATCCGTTTTCGTTGCTTTTTTCGGTAATTTTGTCATAAAATAAGGTAAAAAACGAGTAAATTGAGTAAAAAAATAGAAATTTTGCTAAAAATTTCCGTTTTCGTCCATTTTTTCGGTAATTTCTTCAATAAATGAGGAAAAAAACGAGTAAATTGAGGAAAAAAATAAAAATTTCGCTAAAATTATCCGTTTTCGTCCCTTTTTTCGGTAATTTCGTAATAAAATGAGGAAAAAATCGAGTAAATAGAGGAAAAAAATAGAAATTTAGCTAAAATTATCCGTTTTCGTCCCTTTTTTCGGTAATTTCGTCAAAAAATGAGGAAAAAAAACGAGTGAATTGAGGAAAAAAATTAAAATTTCGCTAAAATTATCCGTTTTCGTCCCTTTTTTCGGTAATTTCGTCATAAATTGAGGAAAAAATACTTGTAAATTGAGTAAAATAATAGAATTTTCGCTAAAATTATCCGTTTTCTTCTCTTTTTTCGGTAATTTCGTCATAAAATGAGGAAAAAAACGAGTAAATAGAGGAAAAAAATGGAAATTTTGCTAAAAATATCCGTTTTCGTCCCTTTTTTCGGTAATTTCGTCATAAAATGAGGAAAAAATCGAGTAAATAGAGGAAAAAAATAGAAATTTAGATAAAATTATCCGTTTTGGTTGATTTTTTCGGTAATTTTGTCATAAAATGAGAAAAAAAAAAGTAAATAGAGGAAAAAATCGATATTTCCTTAAAATTATCCGTTTTCGTCCTTTTTTTCGGTAGTTTCGTCCTAAAATGAGGAAAAAAAACGAGTAAATTGAGGAAATAAATAAAAATTTCGCTAAAATTATCCATTTTCGTCCCTTTTTTCGGTAATTTCGTCATAAACTGAGGAAAAATTCGAGTAAATAGAGGAAAAAAATAGAAATTTAGCTAAAATTATCCGTTTTCGTTGCTTTTTTCGGTAATTTCGTCATATAATGAGGAAAAAAAACGAGTAAATTCAGGAAAAAAATAAAAATTTCGCTATAATTATCCATTTTCGTCACTTTTTTCGGTAATTTCGTAATAAAATGAGGAAAAAATCGAGTAAATAGAGGAAAAAAAAATAAATTTAGCTAAAATTATCCGTTTTCGTTGCTTTTTTCGGTAATTTTTTTCATAAAATGAGGAAAATAACGAGTAAATAGAGGAAAAAAATAGAAATTTTGCTAAAAATATCCGTTTTCGTCCCTTTTTTCAGTAATTTCGTCAATAAATGAGGAAAAAAACGAGTAAATTGAGGAAAAAAATAAAAATTTCGCTAAAATTATCCGTTTTCGTCCCATTTTTCGGTAATTTCGTCAAAAAATAAGGAAAAAAAACGAGTAAAATGAGGAAAAAAATAAAAATTTCGCTAAAATTATCCATTTTCTTCCCTTTTTTCGGTAATTTCGTCATAAAATGAGGAAAAAATCGAGTAAATAGAGGAAAAAAAAATATATTTAGCAAAAATTATCCGTTTTCGTCCCTTTTTTCGGTAATTTCGTCAAAAAATGTGGAAAAAAAACGAGTGAATTGAGGAAAAAAATTAAAATTTCGCTAAAATTATCCGTTTTCGTCCCTTTTTTCGGTAATTTCGTCAATAAATGAGGAAAAAAACGAGTAAATTGAGGAAAAAAATAAAAATTTCGCTAAAATTATCCATTTTCTTCCCTTTTTTCGGTAATTTCGTAATAAAATGAGGAAAAAAACGAGTAAATAGAAGAGAAAAATAGAAATTTAGCTAAAAATTTCCGTTTTCGTCCCTTTTTTCAGTAATTTCGTCATAAAATGAGGAAAAAATCGAGTAAATAGAGGAAAAAAATAGAAATTTTGCAAAAAATATCCGTTTTCGTCCCTTTTTTCACTAATTTTATCAATAAATGAGGAAAAAAAACGAGTAAATTGAGGAAAAAAAAAAAATTTCGCTAAAATTATCCGTTTTCGTCCCTTTTTTCGGTAATTTCGTCAATAAATGAGGAAAAAAACGAGTAAGTAGAGGAAAAAATCGATATTTCCCTAAAATTATCCATTTTCGTCCCTTTTTTCGGTAATTTCGTCCTAAAATAATGGAAAAAAACGAGTAAATTGAGGAAAAAAATAAAAATTTCGCTAAAATTATCCGTTTATGTCCTTTTTTTCGGTAATTTCTTCATAAAATGAGGACAAAATAGATGTTTCGCTAAAATTATCCGTTTTCGTCCCTTTTTTCGGTAATTTCGTCAAAAAATGAGGAAATAAACGAGTAAATAGAGGAAAAAATCGATATTTTCCTAAAATTATCCATTTTCGTCCCTTTTTTCGGTAATTTCGTCCTAAAATGATGGAAAAAACGAGTAAATTGAGGAAAAAAATAAAAAGTTCGCTATAATTATCCGTTTATGTCCTTTTTTTCGGTAATTTCTTCATAAAATGAGGAAAAAAAACGAGTAAATAGAGGAAAAAATAGATGTTTCGCTAAAATTATCCGTTTTCGTCCCTTTTTTCGGTAATTTCGTCATAAAATGAGGATAAAAATCGAGTAAATAGAGGAAAAAATAGATATTTCGCTAAAATTATCCGTTTTCGTCCCTTTTTTCGGTAATTTCGTCATATAATGAGGAAAAAAAACGAGTAAATTCAGGAAAAAAATAAAAATTTCGCTATAATTATCCATTTTCGTCACTTTTTTCGGTAATTTCGTAATAAAATGAGGAAAAAATCGAGTAAATAGAGGAAAAAAAAATAAATTTAGCTAAAATTATCCGTTTTCGTTGCTTTTTTCGGTAATTTTTTTCATAAAATGAGGAAAATAACGAGTAAATAGAGGAAAAAAAAGAAATTTTGCTAAAAATATCCGTTTTTGTCCCTTTTTTCAGTAATTTCGTCAATAAATGAGAAAAAAAACGAGTAAATTGAGGAAAAAAATAAAAATTTCGCTAAAATTATCCGTTTTCGTCCCTTTTTTCGGTAATTTCGTCAAAAAATGTGGAAAAAAAACGAGTGAATTGAGGAAAAAAATTAAAATTTAGCTAAAATTATCCGTTTTCGTTGCTTTTTTCGGTAATTTTTTTCATAAAATGAGGAAAATAACGAGTAAATAGAGGAAAAAATAGAAATTTTGCTAAAAATATCCGTTTTTGTCCCTTTTTTCAGTAATTTCGTCATAAAATGACGAAAAAATCGAGTAAATAGAGGAAAAAAATAGAAATTTTGCAAAAAATATCCGTTTTCGTCCCTTTTTTCACTAATTTTATCAATAAATGAGGAAAAAAACGAGTAAATTGAGGAAAAAAATAAAAATTTCGCTAAAATTATCCGTTTTCGTCCCTTTTTTCGGTAATTTCGTCAAAAAATGAGGAAAAAAACGAGTAAAATGAGGAAAAAATCGATATTTCCCTAAAATTATCCATTTTCGTCCCTATTTTCGGTAATTTCGTCCTAAAATGATGGAAAAAAACGAGTAAATTGAGGAAAAAAATAAAAATTTTGCTAAAATTATCCGTTTATGTCCTTTTTTTCGGTAATTTCGTCATAAAATGTGGAAAAAATCAAGTAAATAGAGGGAAAAAATAAAAATTTAGCTAAAATTATCCGTTTTCGTTGCTTTTTTCGGTAATTTTGTCATAAAATGAGGTAAAAATCGAGTAAATTGAGTAAAAAATAGAAATTTTGCTAAAAATTTCCGTTTTCGTCCATTTTTTCGGTAATTTCTTCAATAAATGAGGAAAAAAACGAGTAAATTGAGGAAAAAAATAAAAATTTCGCTAAAATTATCCGTTTTCGTCCCTTTTTTTGGTAATTTCGTCATAAAATGAGGAAAAAATCGAGTAAATAGAGGAAAAATTAGAAATTTAGCTAAAATTATCCGTTTTCGTTGCTTTTTTCGGTAATTTTGTCATAAAATGAGGTAAAAAACGAGTAAATTGAGTAAAAAAATAGAAATTTTGCTAAAAATTTCCGTTTTCGTCCTTTTTTTCGGTAATTTCGTCAATAAATGAGGAAAAAAACGAGTAAATTGGGGAAAAAAATAAAAATTTCGCTAAAATTATCCGT
This sequence comes from Sympetrum striolatum, assembly GCA_947579665.1. NCBI lineage: Eukaryota > Metazoa > Arthropoda > Insecta > Odonata > Libellulidae > Sympetrum > Sympetrum striolatum. The sequence continues at coordinate 300,294 of CANPUZ010000004.1, forward strand.
TTTCGTCCCTTTTTTCGGTAATTTCGTCAATAAATGAGGAAAAAAACGAGTAAATTGAGGAAAAAAATAAAAATTTCGCTAAAATTATCCGTTTTCTTCCCTTTTTTCGGTAATTTCGTCAAAAAATGTGGGAAAAAAACGAGTGAATTGAGGAAGAAAATAAAAATTTCGCTAAAATTATCCGTTTTCGTCCCTTTTTGCGGTAATTTCGTTAATAAATGAGGAAAAAAACGAGTAAATTGAGGAAAAAAATAAAAATTTCACTAAAATTATCCGTTTTTTTCCCTTTTTTCGGTAATTTCGTCATAAAATGAGGAAAAAAACGAGTAAATAGAGGAAAAAAATAGAAATTTTGCTAAAAATATCCGTTTTCGTCCCTTTTTTCGGTAATTTCGTCATAAAATGAGGAAGAAATCGAGTAAATAGAGGAAAAAAATAGAAATTTAGCTAAAATTATCCGTTTTCGTTGATTTTTTCGGTAATTTCGTCATAAAATGAGGAAAAAATCGAGTAAATAGAGGAAAAAAATGGAAATTTAGCTAAAATTATCCGTTTTCGTTGATTTATTCGGTAATTTTGTCATAAAATTAGGAAAAAAACGAGTAAATAGAGGAAAAAATCGATATTTCCCTAAAATTATCCGTTTTCGTCCCTTTTTTCGGTAGTTTCGTCCTAAAATGAGGAAAAAAAACGAGTAAATTGAGGAAATAAATAAAAATTTCGCTAAAATTATCCATTTTCGTCCCTTTTTTCGGTAATTTCGTCATAAAATGAGGAAAAAATCGAGTAAATAGAGGAAAAAAATAGAAATTTAGCTAAAATTATCCGTTTTCGTCCCTTTTTTCGGTAATTTCGTCATAAAATGAGGAAGAAAAACGAGTAAATGGAGGAAAAAAAATATAAATTTTGCTAAAAATTTCCGTTTTCTTCCCTTTTTTCGGTAATTTCGTCATAAAATGAGGAAAAAATCGAGTAAATAGAGGAAAAAAATAGAAATTTAGCTAAAATTATCCGTTTTCGTTGCTTTTTTCTGTAATTTTGTCATAAAATGAGGAAAAAAACGAGTAAATTGAGTAAAAAAATATTAATTTTGCTAAATATTTCCGTTTTCGTCCCTTTTTTCGGTAATTTCGTCATAAAATGAGGAAAAAAACGAGTAAGTTGGGGAAAAAAATAAAAATTTCGCTAAAATTATCCGTTTTCGTCCCTTTTTTCGGTAATTTCGTCAATAAATGAGGAAAAAAACGAGTAAATTGAGGAAAAACATAAAAATTTCGCTAAAATTATCCGTTTTCTTCCCTTTTTTCGGTAATTTCGTCAAAAAATGTTGAAAAAAAACGACTGAATTGAGGAAAAAATAAAAATTTCACTAAAATTATCCGTTTTCTTCCCTTTTTTCGGTAATTTCGTCATAAAATGAGGAAAAAAACGAGTAAATAGAGGAAAAAAATAGAAATGTTGGTAAAAATATCCGTTTTCGTCCCTTTTTTCGGTAATTTCGTCATAAAATGAGGAAAAAATTGAGTAAATAGAGGAAAAAAATAGAAATTTAGCTAAAATTATCCGTTTTCGTTGATTTTTTCGGTAATTTCGTCATAAAATGAGGGAAAAATCGAGTAAATAGAGGAAAAAAATAGAAATTTAGCTAAAATTATCCGTTTTCGTTGATTTTTTCGATAATTTTGTCATAAAATGAGGAAAAAAACGAGTAAATAGAGGAAAAAATCGATATTTCCCTAAAATTATCCGTTTTCGTCCCTTTTTTCGGTAGTTTCGTCCTAAAATGAGGAACAAAAACGAGTAAATTGAGGAAATAAATAAAAATTTCGCTAAAATTATCCATTTTCGTCCCTTTTTTCGGTAATTTCGTCATAAAATGAGGAAAAAATCGAGTAAATAGAGGAAAAAAATAGAAATTTAGCTAAAATTATCCGTTTTCGTCCCTTTTTTCGGTAATTTCGTCATAAAATGAGGAAGAAAAACGAGTAAATAGAGGAAAAAAATATAAATTTTGCTAAAAATTTCCGTTTTCGTCCCTATTTTCGGTAATTTCGTCATAAAATGAGGAAAAAATCGAGTAAATAGAGGAAAAAAATAGAAATTTAGCTAAAATTATCCGTTTTCGTTGCTTTTTTCGGTAATTTTGTCATAAAATGAGGAAAAAAACGAGTAAATTGAGTAAAAAAATAGAAATTTTGCTAAAAATTTCCGTTTTCGTCCCTTTTTTCGGTAATTTCGTCATAAAATGAGGAAAAAAAACGAGGAAATAGAGGAAAAAATAGAAATTTCGCTAAAATTATCCGTTTTCGTCCCTTTTTTCGGTAATATCGTTATAAAATGATGAAAAAAGGAACGAGTAGAGGAAAAAATAGAAATTTCGCTAAAATTATTCGTTTTCGTCCCTTTTTTTGGTAATTTCGTCAAAAAATGAGGAAAAAAAAACGAGGAAATAGAGGAAAAAATAGAAATTTCGCTAAAATTATCCGTTTTCGTCCCTTTTTTTGCAAATTTCGTTATAAAATGAGGAAAAAAAACGAGTAAATAGAGGAAAAAATAGAAATTTCGCTAAAATTATCCGTTTTCGTTGCTTTTTTCGCTTAGAATTGGATTAAATGTGGGAAATAAAGGCAAAATTGAGTAAACAAATTGAATTTTCGCTAAAATTATCCGTTTTCGTTGCATTTTTCACTCATAATTTGATTATATGTCGGAAATAAAGGCAAACTACAGAAAAAAATTGAATTTTCGGTAAAATTATTAGATTTCGTTGCTTTTTTCGCTCATAATTTGATAAAATGCAGGAAATAAAGGCAAAATAGAGGAAAACACTTGAATTTTCGCTAAAATTATCAGTTTTCATTGCTTTTTCTACTCATAATTTGATTAAATATGGGAAATAAAGGAGAAATAGAGGAAAAAAATTGAATTTTTGCTAAAGTTATCCGTTTTCGTTGCTTTTTTCGCTCATAATTTGATTAAATGCAGGAAATAAAGGCAAAATAGAGGAAAAAAATTGAATTTTCGCTAAAATTATCAGTTTTCGTTGCTTTTTTCGCTCATAATTTGATTATATGTCGGAAATAAAGGCAAATTACAGGAAAAATTTGAATTTTCGCTAAAATTATTAGTTTTCGTTGCTTTTTTCGCTCATAATTTGATAAAATGCAGGAAATAAAGGCAAAATAGAGGAAAACACTTGAATTTTCGCTAAAATTATTAGTTTTCCTTGCTTTTTTCGCTCATAATTTGATTAAATATTGGAAATAAAGGCATAATACAGGAAAAAAATTGAATTTTCGCTAACCTCTTAATTTTTCGTTTCTTTTTTCGCCCATTATTTGATTAAATGCAGGAAATAAAGGCAAAATAGAGGAAAAAAATTGAATTTTCGCTAAAATAATCTGTTTTCGTATTTTTTTTCATTCATAATTTGATTAAATTTGGGAAATAATGGCAAAATAGAAAAAAAAATTGAATTTTCGCTAAAATTATCAGTTTTCGTTGCTTTTTTTGCTCATAATTTGATTGAATGTAAGATTTAAAGGAAAAATAGAGGAAAAATATTGAATTTTCGCTAAAATTATCAGTTTTAGTTGCTATTTTCGTTCATAATATGATTAAATGTGGGAAATAAAATTAAATTTGAGGAAAAAAATTGATTTTTCGCTAAATGTATCATTTTTCGTTGCATTTTTCGCTCATAATATGATTAAATGTGGGAAATAAAATTAAATTTGAGGAAAAAAATTGAATTTTCGGTAAAATGATCAGTTTTCGTTGCTAATTTTCTTTCATAATTTGATTAAATGTTGGAAATATAGGCAAAATAGCGGAAAAAATTGAATTTTTGCTAAAATTATCAGTTTTCGATGCTTTTTTTCGATCATAATTTGATTAAATGTAGGAAATAAAGGCAAAATAGAGGAAAAAAATTGAATTTTCGCTAAAATTATTAGTTTTCGATGCTTTTTTCGCTCATAATTTGATTAAATGTACGAAATAAAGGCAAAATACAGGAAAAAAATTGAAATTTCGCTAAAATTATCAGTTTTCGTTGCTTTTTTTTGCTCATAATTTGATCCCGCTTTTCTTTGCCTATTTATTTATTTATTTATTTCAACGTGTTTTAACGGTTGAGATCCCCTTATACATTTTAACTTGACCTTGTGTCTATACAGTGCATCAGCACTTGGTTTAATTCTGTGTATTTCACTTCTCAAGGTGTTGATTATCAATTGGTTATCTTTTTCACCTTGTTCTATGTACAGTGATCACACTTGTACCCATTTATGTTTTTTTTTAAATTTTCAAGGTTTCTTTTAACAGTGAAGATTTTTTCACATTGTTTTTTACATATTCAGTACTTTTATTCTGTTATTTATTTATTTTCAAGGTGTTTTTTAACAGGTTAAATGTTTTTTACCTTGTTTTTACATATCCAGCACTTTTATCCATGTTTTATTTAGTTTTGTTTTCAAGGTGTAGTTTAACAGTGAAGACTTTTTCAACTTGTTTTTATACCACTTACACTTTTATTTATGTTTTTACCTTATTTTTTTAAAGTTTTTTTTAACGGTTGAGACCTTTTTCACCTTGTTGTTATATACCGTGCATAGCACTTTTACCAATGTATTTATTTATTTATCTCAAGGTGGTTTTTACATTTGAAATGTTTCTCACCTTGTTTTTACACCAATCGCATCTTTATCTATGTATTTATTTAAATTTTTCAAGGTGCTTTTTAATAGGGGAGATTTTTTCACCTTGTTTCATGTACGTTTTACCAACTTATTTACTCATATACCTCAAGGTGTTTTTTAACAGTCGTAATATTTTTTACCTTGTTTTTATGTACCATTTTTAGCACTTTTACTTATTTATTTACTTATGTATCCAAAGGTGTTTTTATTAGTTTTTCACCTTGCATTTATATGTATTTTATGAAAACCTTTATTCACATATTTATTTATATTTTTATACTCTTATTTATTGTATATTTATGTATTTAATTATTTATATACTATTGTACTTGACTAAACAAAATGTACGATCTTTGTAATAACTTGGAGAGCTGCTGGGGTAGAGGTGACTGCGCCTCACCTACCCCAGCATATAAATAAAAAACTAGTCAAGTGAAGGATTCCTAACCTACGTCTGAGAGCGATTTTGTACTTTTTTACCGTAGCATTTTTGAACAGAACGAACCACTTTACGCTGTACTTTTTCGAATTCGCGAGTACACGTTTCATCCGCCATATACTTGCCGCACATTCTTAAAAGGGTCTGACCAAGGGAAAATAACATCGCTCACTCACCTTTCCTCGCATTTACCGACAATATGAAAAGCAAGTTAGAGGCCAAGCCTTTTACTTGCTTTTCCGCAGATTTTTTGTATATGCGTGCTTTAATTTACGTTACTAGTAATGTTGATCCTGAGGTATTAGATATTGATTTTGTACGGGTGATTTGGACGCAATTTTTTTGTGAAATTAACTACGGAGAATTAACCTACATTGATATCTCATTCCCATTTTTCCCAGTGCGGCCGTCCTACCTTCCTAAATAATCCCGAGAACCCCCCTTGCCGAGTTCGCCAGGGTTCAACCTGGTTTCCCTCGACCCTAACAAATTCCCAACCCCCCAGCCCTCACCCACCCTCCGCTCTAACCCACCCAATCCCGTTCCCCCGCGACCCTCCCCCCAAACCCCCCTCCCACTACCTTGGCCCCTCTGCCCCAGCCCCACTGCCCCTGCCCCCCGCCCCTGCCCAACTACCCCAGTCCCCGTTCCCCCTACCCTATTCCAGAGACTGGAAGCTAAACGTGTGCTGTTGTGGTTGGTGTCGGTGAGTGTCGTTCGCATGTGCGTGAGACGCCGACGATGATGATGGTGATGATGATGATGGCTATGACGGTGCCAGCAGCTTGCACGACTCTTTTAAACTGCCCGTTTCGGGATCGAGTAGGTAACCCTCATGCGCCCAGAACTGGATGTGTGCCGCTTTCGTTCCGTTCAGATTCGCTCTTCCACCTTCCGACACCAGTCGGCTCCTGAGGGCGTTGCTGAAGGCGACGAGGTTATCGACGTGCGCCCTCTTGCCTCGCATGTACAACGTCAACTCGTTATACACGACGCCTTTCGTGAGGTTGATGAGGAAGTTCGAGAGGGCGCAATGTCGCTTGTCGGCGGTACCTGCGGGTTTGAGGCCGGCGAAAAGATCTCTGACGAGGATCACCGCTCTCTCGGTGATCCGCTTGATCGCACCGGTCACGGCTCCCCAGACGGGCTTGGATTTTCGGCAGCCAAATAGCAGGTGCCGGTCGTCCCCGACCTCGTCTGGGCACCACGGGCAGAGCCCGTCCGGCCTGATTCCGGCCCAGTGGAGGAAAACAGCGTCCGCCCAGGCACCGTGGGCGAAACGCCAGGCCGCGTCCGCGTGGTGTCCAAGGGTCGGCCAAGCCCTCATTTCCCACCAGTTGATCGGCTCTTCGTCTCACTTTCCCCTGAACGGCCAGACGTCCCTGTTTCGTAGGTGCAAGAACTCCCTGTACGCCTCTCTCTTCGACAGAGGCAGTCTTCGCTCCGTTTTCGAAAGGGCTCTGTCGAACAGGAATTCGAGCGGCCCGTCGGTTGGTTCCTGGCTACTAGGTGACCGAGGTCGACTCGGCCGAAGGAGCCTCCAGGCTCGTGCCACGGACTGGTGGTAACCATCCGAGTGCGCCACTTCCCGGAATGGTCTGTTGTTCGACAGGGAGATGATGATGTCCGGACCGGCCAGAACGTCGCTCAGGAGCGCGGATGACACGCGTTGCCACGTGGACGTGCCCTCGTGGAGGTGCATCCTCTGCGCCGTGATGAAGCGGAACCCCAGTAACTTGGTCTCCACGTCTACCAGTCCCAGTCCCCCTGGTCGACTGGCGCCGTGAGTTTTTCGACGGAGACCCAGTGCTTCCGCCCGTTCCCGACGAAACGGACGAGTCTACGCTGGATCTCCTTGACGGCGGTAGCGGACGGCGTGAACGTCTGGACCAGGTGCCAGATCCTGGGGGCGACGAATTGGTTGATAGCGAGGACCCTGCCGCGGAGGGACATGGAGGCGATCTTAGGTTTCCGCCGAGTGGTACCGGTGTCTATCTTCACGTATTTTTCCTTCTCCAGCGCCGTTCTCTCAGCCCTTGTACGGCTGTCCACGTAGCGTCCCAGGAAATTGGCGCCGTCGCGACGCCACTCGAATCCGAGTGATCGATCACCTCGGGTGGTCCAAGTTCCGACCCACAGCCCCCGGCACTTCTCTTTGTTGAGGTGGGCTCCGCTCCTTCTTGAGTATTCTTTAAAGGCCGGCAAGATCTTGTGGAAATCCTCCTCGCGGTAGACGAAGACGTTAATGTCGTTGGCATACGCACACGCGGCCAGGCGCGTGTCCTGCGGTACTGCCGTTCCCGCGAGGGTAGACTTAAGTTTCCTCACCAGGGGTTCGATCGCAAGGGAGTACAGCAGTCCTGACATTGGGCATCCCTGCCTAATTCCGCTGGTGACCGGTATGGGTGAGGTGAGTCTGCCCGCCAGTCTCACCATGCACGTCGCGTCGGCGTAGAGGGTGCGGAGCAGATGAAGGATGTTGTCCCAAGTCCCAACGCCGCCAGAACCGCAAAGAGGTAACGATGCCTCACCCTGTCAAACGCCTTGGACTGGTCCAAGGACAGTATCGCGAGGGATTGGAGTCTTCGGTTCTTCAGGCGGACGACGTCGCGGATGGTGGCGATAGGGTCGAAAATGGTGCGACCCGGGACGCAGTAACTCTGCTCCCACAATGTGAGGGCGGGCATGACCGCTCTGACGCGGTTGGCGATCGCCTTGGCTACGATTTTACAGTCGGCCGTCATGATGGATATCGGCCGCCACCCTCCGATGTCCAGGGCGTTGCCACCCTTGGGCAGGAGCCCGACGACCGCAGTCCTCGTCGTCCTGGGAAGCCTTCCGCTCCGCAGAGACGCCTCGACCATATCGCAGAAGGGGAGACGCAGGACGTCCCACAAGCGGAGTTAGAGCTCCGGGGTGAGACCGTCGATCCCGGGGGCCTTGCCTCTCTGCAGCGCCTTGAGCGCCTCGTGCAGTTCGACGAAGGAGATGGGTAGGTCCAGCCGCTTTCTCTCAGCGACTTGCAGTCGGTCGAGGGGCCAGAAGAAATCGTTCCGTTCCACCTCGAAATCGTCGTCGCCGTCGTCTGGAGAGTGAAACAGCTCCGCGTAGTAGTCTCGAACTGGGGTGCTGGGCGAGGTGCTGGGCGACCTCCGCGTGCTCTTCGACGTTCCGCCCGTCGATGTGGAGTTTGCCGAGTGGTCTCGGCGACGTTATGGTCGCCCAGCGAGCGACGTGTGTGGCAGCGGGGCGATCGTTGGCGAGGATAGACTCCCAACCGTGCCTTGCCGCGATGGCGTGGGCTTGCTCCTACAGGAGAGTGGTCTACTCGGGCCCCGTCCTTCCCCTTCTCCTGTCGGCGGCGTAGGCGATGGCGTGCTCCTTCACTTCGGACTTGATTATTTCCCAACCCGAGTGCGAATCCATCTCGGTGTCGCGTCTTTCCTGACAGAGGGCTCGTACGAGCTCCCTCGCGTGCCTGACGTACGCCTCGTCCTCGAGCAGTACGTTTTCGAAGCGCCAATAGGGACGCCTCGACCGCTCGAATCTGAGGGGCACCGTCAGGGAGACGGCCCTGTGGTCTGTGAAGGATGGTAAGGTCTTAATGGTCGTCGCGTCGTGGATCCTGTCCGCAGATACGTAGAGGCGGTCCAGCCTGGCTCGCGAGCTTCCGGAGGGTCCCATCCTATTGGAAATTAGCTAATATTACTCCTGTTTACAAAAGCGGATTATAGGAGGACCCAGGAAATTATAGACCCATATCATTAACTTCTCTGTCCGGAAAGGTAATGGAACATATCGTCGTAAGCTCAATCATGGGATTTTTAGATAGAAATGAATTCCTCGACTCAAACCAGCATGGTTTTCGAAAATCCCGATCATGTGAAACCCAACTTGCTCTATTTGTACACGATATCTTAAAGTCTGCCGAATGTAAAAGGCAAGTGGACGCTATTTTCCTAGATTTCAAAAAATCATTCGATAGAGTCCACCACTACAAACTAATTCACAAACTAAAACTAGCGGGCATTAACAAGGAAGTAGTCGACTGGGTTAAGGATTTTCTCTACGAGAGGGAACAACAAGTTGTACTGGATGGCGTTAGCTCAAATAGAGTCAAAGTTACCTCTGGCGTACCTCCAGGCAGTGTAATTGGACCTCTTCTTTTCCTTATTTATATCAATGACTTGAGTGACGAGATAGTTAGTAATGTGAGTATATTTGTGGATGACTCGGTTATATATAGGGAAATAACAAAGGAGGAAGACCGGACATCTCTCTCAAACGATTTAGTCCTTATTTAAAGGTGGTGCGAAAAATGGGAATTAGATATTAACGTAGGTAAATGCTCCGTAGTTAATTTCTTCGAAAAGAAAAAAATGCGTCCAAATCACCCGACAAAATTAATGGATTTAGTATCAAAGTAGTAGATTCAGTTAAATATCTCGGGATCAACATTACTAATAACTTAAATTGGAGCACGCATATTCGAAAAATCTGCGGCAAAGCAAGTAAAAGACTTGGCTTTGTAAAGGGTATTGTCGGTAAATGCGATGAAAAGGTGAGAGAGCGATGTTATTTTACCTTGGTCAGACCCCTTCTGGAATATGCGGCAAGTATATGGGATCCGGCAGATGAAACGTGTACCCGCGAACTCGAGAAAGTGCAGCGTAAAGCGGTTCGTTTTGTTAAGAAATTCTACGATAAAAAAGCAAGCGTTACAAAAATGCTCTCAGACGTAGGTTGGGAATCCTTGAAAGAAAGGAGATTGGAAGCTAGGCTGCGATTCCTTAATAAATTCAGGGAAACTACATTTTCCGAAGATACACTCGGTATCATGCAACCCCCGTGCTACCTCGGTCGATCCGATAATGACCGTAAGTTAAGAGAAATAGATGCTAGGACGAATCGTTTTAGAGATTCATTCTTTCCGCGAACAATACGAGACAATTACCGAATAAGGAAGTAATTTAGATTCGACTGGTGTTTACACCCCCTGCCACACGCCAAAAGGTGGCTTGTAGGGTATTAATGTAGATGTAGATGTAGAGGGGTTAGTGTAGCCCGGCGCTCTGGGCCTCAGCTCGGACCAGGCGTCGACCAGATCGAAATCCCACACGAGCAATCGCAGTTCGGTGGCGTACGCCGGGTGCCTCTCCTTGCCCGAAGTCCTGTCTGTGACGGGGGAAAGAGTCACGTTATAGTCGCCCCCTATGACGACGAAGGCGTAGTGACCGAGGTTGGCTTGACGAAAAACCGTCAGCTGGTCCCTGAGGGCATCGACGAGGGAGATGGCGAGCCTTTGATCGTGCGGCCCATACACGGAGTGGAGGAGGAGGGTGAGCGTTCCCCCTCGCTCTGCGGAAGGTCTAGGGTGACCGCGAGGGCGTGCCCCTCGAACACGACCGTCGGTGTCACCACGGATGTTCTTAGGTTCCTCCTTATGCCGATGGCGGTGCCGGATTGCGGAGTCGTGGGTGGGCAGAAGTGTAGGAGCTGTGGGAGCGTCTGCAGGGGCACGTCGGAGGTATTGGTCTCCTGCAGCAGTACTACGTCCGGCTCCGTGGTGTTCAGGAACGTGGTCAGCTTCCCACTTCCCAGGGCCCACTTCCGTTTTCTCTTTACCGATCGTACGTTAAGGGTCGACACGGAGTAGCCCAACGCCCTCCAGGTTGTTTCCTCACCTGCCATGTTCGTGGAGGATGGATGGATGGAAGGATGAGTGAGCGGTTACTCAGACTCCGAGTCTTGGAGTTTTGCCAAGATCCTCTTGACCCTCATCCTCAAGGCCGGGTCCCTGATGGCTCTGTCTCGCAGGAGTCTGGCCAGCAACGTGGTGAGGTCCTCTAGGTTTTCGAAGGAGTCCCTCGCGAGCCACACCACTTCATTGAGCCCCTTTGCCTCCTGCAGGAATTTCCTCAGGGTTTGGAACGAGATTGCCGGTACCCCAGGGTTGGTACAGTAATAATTCGCGAATTGCTTTAGACCTTCGTCGTCGCCGCCCGCAGCCGCGTCGGTCTTCAACTGTTTGCTGCTCGGGCTCTTCCTAGGCAGGTACTGGGAATTCAACTCAAGGGTAGCATTAGTTTTCCGCTTGACGGGGCCGACCGCCGCAGAAGCCTCGGCGCAGGTTTTCTCTGGCCCCGGTGTGGTGGAGTCGGGCCTCACCTCCTCGGACCTGGCGAGGGCCTGGAGGGAGAGGGGGGTCTTCGAGGTGGTGGCGGGGGGTTGACTGTCCGGAGTGTCGTCAACGTCCATGACTGCAGGCGTGTCTGGGAAGGCGGATGTCGGTTCGTCATCGGGAGCGGCAGTTGGTGCTGGAGTTGGCGCCGTCGGGGGCGAGGTGCTGTGGCGATCGCCCGGCTCCGACGATGGTTGGGTGTGCTGGCCGGTCGCGATTTTTTCCTCCTGTTGCTCTCTCGGCGGGCAGTCCTTGGCGATGCGGCCGGTCGTGCCGCAGTGGAAACAGCGGTTGTCGTCGAGGCGGACGAATATACAGTGCGGGGAGCCGGCGAAGTCCACCAGGAAGGACTCGGGGAGTATGAGACCGTCCCGCAGCACGACGTGGACCATCCGCCTCCAAGATGTTATTCCCGTATACCCCTCCGATCGCCAACCCATCGACAGATTGTAAACGGGCGACACCACCCAGCCGGCCTCGGACATCAGCTCCGTGATAAGGTCGTTGGGTATCTACGGCAAGACGTTGCTGAGGTAGATTTTCTGTGAGACGGTGACCATGCATCTCGCAGGGACCCACGTGTTTTTAGGGAGATGCCGCCGTGCGCCGTCAGAGATTCCGTTGCTAGGGCTTCGCTCGCCAGGTATAGGCAAATTCTCTGATTGACGAGACGGTTAGCGTGGGTTATTTTCTCGCCTCCTCCCACGAGTTTTCCCACCGCCATCGCGTATTCTAAGAGGGGGGCGTCCGGAAGCGCCGGTAAAATAATACCCATCTTCCAGTTGTGTCCGTTTGTGTTAGGTGTGATGACCTTTTTTGAAAACATAAAGTTAGCCGATGGTGCATCTTCTCGGGCGCTCGACGAGCCCACGACGTGTTTTTTAACGCTGTTTGCGTACGAGTGAGGATTTTGGTACGCGCTCGTCCCTCCGGGAGACGGGGATGGAGTGGGGCGAGGGTTCTCGCGCTGTGGGGGAAGGGGGCTCCTCCGGCCTGCCGAGAAGTTTTCGGCGCAGGTGTCTCTTCGTTGCGCGCGCCTGTGGAGGTGGGGGCGGCAAGAGCTGGGAGGGGCGGAAAATCTTCCTGCCGACTCTAGAGGTGCGGTAGCTGAACCGGCCGTCTTAACGGGGGGGAGGAGTGTGTTTTCATTGAGGAAGCGGGCGCAGGGGGTGGGGAATCCGGTTTCGCCGGTGAAGGTCGCGGTGAAGGCGAAGCACATGGCAAAAATGGCAGAACAAATGCATCTATGGGCGAAACAATTTTTGCCAATATATCAGGGAATGATATGCTTAGCTCCTATTGATACCTGATGAACGGGAATCGTGAGAGCTATCCATCTGCGAAGTGCTCGAGGCTCCGTCTGCCGCCACCGAGGCGGCAGGAGAAGATCTCGGGATGGACACCGCGATGTCGCGTAATAAATTACGCGGAATCACTTATAATGAATGAACGATGACTAAATGGCTTGTGAAATGACTCACCCAATGCGTGAATGTGTGGCAAAACGATGTGATGAACAAGGTGATGATCGGATGATAAAAAGGCGATCGGAAGATCAAGATACACAATCCTCAGCGGGAGCTCGATGTGAACACGTCTGGTCTCGTCGGCGTCAGGTGTGTGTTTATTATTATTATTATTATTTTATCCCAGGTAGGGAGCGTACACAATGCTCCAAAACGGCCGTCTGGCGTGAATGGGGCGGTGCGGGCCCCTTGCCCGCACCCCCTCCCAGTGCGGCCGTCCTACCTTCCTAAATAATCCCGAGAGCCCCCCTCGCCGAGTTCACCAGGGCTCAGCCTCGACCCTAACAAATTCCCAACCCCCCAACCCTCACCCACCCTCCGCCCTAACCCGCCCAACCCCGTTCCCCCGCGACCCTTATATATCGAGAGAGTCATGTGCTGGCCACATCAGATTTTTTCGTATCCATTTCATTTATATTGGAATTCGTTATACTACTTGGGTAGATATCTTCGAAAGCTTTAAAACTAGTCCATACTTGACTAGGATTTCCGATTTTTAGCAATTTCGCGCCAATATAATTTATTTTTTTACTGAAAGCGCGAGTTATTCTCTTATTTTCAGTATATATTTTGAAACATTTTAGAATTTTGAACATATTTGGTTCAATTTCGTTGAATTCTTAAAAACCAGTTGTTATTGGGCATTTTAAGCCAGAAAAACTTCAAATTTGGGAGAAATTATTCAATTTTGCCCATTCTTTTGTCGAAATTACGAAAAATATAGAATTGATCATCATACTTGGTGTGATATCTTCAAAACTTTAAAATGTAATCACTTACACTGTTGCATGATAATTTCAGGGAAAATTAAAACATGCATGGAGAAACCCCTTCACAATGTACCTTGAATATCATTACAAACTAAGCTAAGTCTTCAAATAATAAAATGATAATCAGCACAACATTTACTTTGTGATGCAGAATGATTACCTATTTTCTTAGTGGTATAGTTATAAAAACCTTCTTTCCACTACCAAAAATCCATTCTGTACAGTGATACAGTACGTTATACACTGATAATTACAATATAATACATGACTATATAACTACTATAGAACATATAACAATTATCTGTAACATTACAGTCAACAAAATATATTTATTGAATAGTCATAACGTTTCACTATTACATTACGATTTTTGCTAATCTTAAAGTATCATCATATGTTCAACACGCAATCATAATTCCTACAATTTTTTATGTTTTCCTTTAAAAATTAAATATCACTAGCAAATGCATGTTTGTAATGTATATCTATGACAAGAATAAGCATTTCCTCAAAATAATTAAAATAAAATCCCTTATTTGTGACTTAGAATATGATTTTGTACTTTGGTATGCATTAATTTATCAAGGGTGAGCTAATAAATAAATTAATACGGCCTGCTGTAGTTTAAAGACTAAAAACCATAGCACATCCATGATTTTTTGCATATAACATTATATTTCGCTGACAAATAATAATAATACCAAGTGATACATAATAATAAGCCTTGCAATGAGGATATATGCAGAAAAGGAACTCAATCAACATTCACTATTACCTTACCATTACACATTACTTCTATATTACCCTAATATACATTACCAAGTTCATACTCTAACCAACAACAAAGAGGAGAAACGGAAATTTAAAAAAAGGTTTGTCAGCATGAAAAATTGTGAGAAAGCTACTGAAGTGTATACAAAAATCAGAATTTGACTTCGCATTGGCATATTTTGCAAAATAATTATTTATCTCTCAATAAATTCCAAAGTTTTGAGAGGAAATTATTCATCAAAGATACAAAATCTTTCTATTTCTATGGAAAATTTTAATTAATTAGAATGTAGTAGTAGATGAGAAAATAGATAAAGAACACATCAATACCTTACTTTATTCCATGCTTTTCGAATGGCATCCATCTAACAACATTTCTATCCTCAACTTATATCTGGAGCATAGGCTGAGAAGAGGTTTTCCAGTTCATGATGTGGACCGACATATATTCTTTCTCAATGCTCTTCTTTCACAGTAACTGATATTGCATCTTACCTCACTACATATACAACCTTTCAGATAATAATAATATGTTTATTACGAGTGTTATCCCATTGACAGTTTACAATGAAAACATTTACAGTGTTATAAAATACTATTGTAATAAGAAATATAGACAGGGAAATAAATACAATCAATAGAATACTATTTAGAAAATAGAATCAATAAAATAATGTTAACATAATAACTAAATCTATATTTTTAAAAGGAATGTTGTCTTAGGTGAAGGAATTATTCATTCAAAAGATGTGAGATAAAATATTGAGTTATTGTGGTTTTTTAGTCTTTATTGTAGACAATTTTTCTGGCAGTTACACGTTACGGCCAATACACCGTAAAAATTTCAACTCAATCACGCTTCTGGTTTAGCCTGTGAATTAGTATCCTATCTATATTCCTATATATATATATCTATATGAATGAATCCGGAGAAGCATCTATACATAATAGATACGAGTAAAATGTTGCTTGCATACTGCAAGCAGATCAACAACACTAATTTCATATGGGCATTATATCGGGACGGTCATCAAAAGAAAAAATCAAAGGATTGAAAATATTCTTAAAATTCGCTGCAATTTCATCCTCTGGCATCAAACCCGGGCCTTCCTGGTGAACTTACTATGCACTACAATAGAAGATCTCCATTTCTAAATATGTGTAAAAATTCAAGCAGAAATATTGGCTGCAATAGCCTGAAACGACGTCCTACTTTTCACGAATGTACATGGCTCTCTGGATTCGAACCAAGGACTATCTAGGTAATCTAAAATATTTTTATGAAATTAATTTATGATCTCTATCTTTATGCCGAATTTCAAGTTTCTATATTATTGAGAAAGGTTTCAAAATTATTCCTAAAAATCGGATCAACTTCTGATTGCAGAGACACCTGGTGTCGAACCCAGGACATTTTGTATGCTGTGAATGCACAGTTTTATTTAAAAAGACTTGCTCTTGGATCATGCAAAGTTTGAAGTCGATAGCATGACAGGAAGTACCTAAATTTTTTTCCGTTATCTCCGTAAGAAATGCATTGAGGAATGCAAATTACTCTCTGGGATCGAACCAAGGACCATCAGCGAATATATAAATTTTGATTATGAAATATTATTGTGATCTCCAACTCCATGCTGAATTTCAAGTTTCCATACCATCGGGAAGTGGTCCAAAAAAAATCTTAAAAATCTCCACAATGCATTTTAAACGGCCGATATTTGCCTCGACCTAGCATCGAACCCAGGATATTTTTAGTAAAACTCATTTATGTTTTCGATAGATCATGACCATATATATCGGCTCTTTGAGTTTTACATCCCTACCTATCCAGCAAGTATTTTTTAAAAATTCCCGAAAATCAAAGCAATGCATTTTAACGGGAAAAATCGGGACTTTGGGGCCCTCTGGAATCGAACCTATGACACTGAGGATCAAAGTCGCTTTTTTCCTGGGGGTTTCACGTTATGGCCAATATATCATAAAAATTTCAAGTCAATGACGCTTGTGGTTTAGCCTGTGAATTTGTATCCCATCTATATACCTATATAGCTATATAGCTATATATATGAATGAATCCGGAGAAGCATCTATACATAATAGATACGAGTAAAATGTTGCTTGCATACTGCAAGCAGATCGACAACACTAATTTCATATCAGCATTACATCGGGACGGTCCACAAAAGAAAAGAAAAAGGATTGAAAATATTCTTAGAATTTGCATCAATTTAATCGTCTGGCATTGAACCCGGGTCTTCTTGGTGAACTTTCTATGCAGCACAACAGAAGATCACCTTCTCTAATTATGTGTGAAAATTCGAGAAATATTGACGGCAACTGCCTCAAACGACGTTCTACTTTTCACAAATGTAAATAGCTCTCTGGATTCGAACCAAGGACAATCTTGGAAATCTAAAACCTGTTTTTGAAATTAATCTATAATCTCTATCTATATGCGGAATTTCAAGTTTCTATATTATTGTAAAAGGGTTCAATATATTTCTTAAAAATCGGATCAGTTACTGATTTTAGAGACGCCTGGTGTCGAGCCCAGGACATATTGGCAGCTGTGAATGCACAGTATAAGTTTTATGTACGTGATCTTATTTTGTACAAAGTTTGAAGTCGATATCATGCCGGGAAGTACCTAAAATTTGTTTCCGTTATCTCCATAAGAAATGCATTGAGGAATGTAAATGGCCCTCTGGGATCGAACCAAGGACCATCCGCGAATATGGAAAATTTTATTATGTATGATATTTATGATATCTAAGGCCATGACAAATTTAAAGTTTCCATGCCATCGGGAAGGGGTCCAAAAAAAATCTTAAAAATCGCCACAATGCATTTTAAAAGGCCGATTTTTGCCCCGATCTAGCATCGAACCATGGACAATATTCGAAGATGTCTTTTTGATTTTCGTTGGATATGCACGGCTTCTAGCGATCCCTCAAATTTCAACTATAAATATTCTGTGACAGCAGATGAGTGTGAGGCATCTCTATTGACCCATGAATCAGTACATTCAGTCAAGAGTACATTCAGTGATAATGAAACCTCTCCTAGACTGAGAGGCAATGGATACATGAACATACTAAGCGTCACCCATCAATATAAAGGTTAGCATAAGAGTAAAGTAAAAATCTAAGCTATATAACAAATATATGTGCATGAGTATTACATGAGTCGGAAACAAAAACAAATTATAGCAGTAGCGTATATTAACCAAAATAGAGTTTTCAAAAGTCAAGATATAATTTTACTTTTGTTCTAAGGTATCCAATTAAGTAAGTAGAACATCTGTGAAGAATTAGTGCTAGTTGCTGTGAAAAGGGCTGGATGAAAATTAATTTGTGTAGCTCCACAGAGTCGTGGGATGTTAGTAGAGCAATGACACTTGTGGAAAATGGTTAGAAATATGATCCCCTATGAATGTATATAAGAGTTGCTTGCATTTTGTAAGCATATTCATTATACAAACTACATGTCTATAATATATCAAGAAGGTCCCTCAAAAAATTAATAGTTGGAAATATTCTTAAAAATTGCAGCAATTTGTTGAAATCATCACCAACCTGGTGGCAAACTAACACCTATTTGGTGACATTTTTATAGATATATATTATTTTTTGGGAAATCTATGATTTTGAATTCCCTATTGAAGGAACAAAGGAAGGAGTGAATACATATAATTCCATGGTAGATATATAACTTATATAATTGAAATATTGAGGTAGATATCTTACCAGAAAGGTCCTAAAATAACACATCGTTATCCCCATTTGAAATGCAGAAAGAAATGTAAATGGCTCTCAGGGATCGAACCAAGGACCATTAAAAAACCTATGAAAAATGGATAAAAAATGTGATTATGATCCATAATTAAATGCCGAGTTTCATGCTTCTATGTTATTGGGGAATAGTTTTTTTTAATCTTAAAAATTGACACAATGCATTTTAAATGGGAGAATATTTGCACCAACATAGAGTCGACCAAGGATAATTGTAGAAGATATTTTTTTTGTTTTATCAGATATGCACAATTTCCAGAAATCTCTTGAATTTATTTTCTCTACTTTGCCAAGAAGTTCCTCAAAATATTTTTCAAAATCACTACAATGGATCTTTAAGGAGAAAATCGGGACTTTGGGACCTTCTGGCATCAAACCCATGGCTCTGAGGTGCAAAGCAACACTTTCTCTGCCCATTACAGAATATGGCCAGTATGTAGCAAAAATTTCAAATCAATGAAACTTGTGGAACATGGTTAGAGTTTTGATCGCTTATGTATATACTAGCAGAATTGTCCATTGAATCTCAATGGAGGAATTGCAGTTGATAAATACCAGTGTAACAACCTTGATTGTATCAATGCCTCATAATTTTAGGCAGATAGCAAATACCAGGCTATAAATATTTCAAAACCAATAAACATAGAAAAGGGAGTAGAAATTAAGTCTACAAATTTGCCTAAATATAAGAATATATTTTTATAACTTATTGCACTCTTCAAATAAATAAACATAAACTTACTTTACCTTTTTTAGGATTTTTACATCCAATCACTGTTGTATTGATCGAGACAAAGCAATTTATCTAACAAACTGCTATAAACCCATTTATCCCACAAAATAGTCAGTAAACAATAACATTGATATAAATTAAACTTGGTTGATACAGACACTTCCAAAAAATTAGAAAAACTTTTTAAAATACTGGTATTTGTACATTTTTATGCTTGATTCTTTACAGTATATCATTCAAAGCTGCAGTTACAAATATCTCCTTAAATTTCTCCAACTTCATATAATCTATCACTTATTCATAACATTAATTTGAGTTGGGCATATTCTCTCAATGTATTCTTACCGATATATACATGAGCTGGGAACACAACAATCACCTTCATTGTCAGGGGGATGGGTTATTTACAAACACAATGTTTCCATAAAATATTTACGCACTTTATCAAAATGTGCGTAAGCTTAAATATCAAACGATATTTCAGGATCAGAAAAAGAATCCTGATTCTATTCTTTTTCTCATGGTGCTTAATTTGACTTCCTACAATAATTATTTCTAATTCAATTTTGAAATTAACATTGCAACAAAAAAATTACCTTGACATTTATTTCTTAAGAAAACGTTTTCACCCATCTGGGTACAAAACATGGACTTCAGGGAAATAAAGAGTATCCTGTAAGTAGCCTAAGAGTAGCACTGCGCAGGGTTGACTTTTAATAATGTAGAATACTTCTAAGTCGTGTGACTCTTGGTTCTCGAGTATTTAGTAAACATACACACACACACTATTTTATATTTGACATATATATTCATATAAAAGACTAGTTGAAGTGCTCATTGATTCTCAAGGGGAATATTTAAATTGATACATACAATTCTTATAGAGCTGATAGTAACACATACCTCATAATTAAGGATACATAGAAAATGCTAGGCTATAATTATTTCCAAACCAATAAACAAGCAAAATAAATTTATAATAAAATATGTAAAACCACCCATATATTAGAAATCATATCCTTTGAATGAAAAATTTATTTGATGGTGACAACATTTGTTTGAGGATAATAAAAATTCACTCGAAGATAGCATTAGGATAAGAAGCATCATGTTTAAGGAGATTTTTTAGGAAAGGCACAAATGGATATCGGAATCAATGAACAAGCACAAAAGAAATATATTTTACAAGTAAAATGTAGCTTGCATACTGCAAGCAGATTGACAACATTCATTTCATGTTGCCATCATATCGGGACTGTCCTCAAAAGAAAAAAAAAGGATGGAAAGTATTCTTAACATTTGCTGCAATTTAATCGTCTGGCAACACACCCGGGTCTTTTTGGAGGTAATTCCTATGCAGCACAACAGAAGATCACCATCTCTTACTATGTTTGAAAATTAAGGCAGAAATGCCTTAACTGCCTCAAACAACATCCTACTTTTCCCATATATTCCTTATGAGAGAAATTTTAAAGTGCTCTGGCATCAAACCCAGAAACAGCATGGTCTTATCTAATTGTTTTTCAAACAGAGACTTAATATTCTTCTTCCATCGCAGCAAGAACTCCCTATTATTTCGATAAGTGCATGAAGGAAATAATTAAAAACCATCCCAATGTGTTTTATATGACAGATACATTTACGGCCCGGCATCGAACCCGGGTCTTTCTGGTGATTTTTCCTATGCAGTACAACAGAAGATCACCACCTCTATGCATAACATATATATATATATATATATATATATATATATATATATATATATATATATATATATATACAACTTTTAGCCGAGCACTAACTTCCTATCATTTCTATAAGTGCATGAAAAACAATAATGAAAATCTACCTCAATGTATTTTAAACGGTCGATTTTTGCATCATCCTAGCATCGAACCCAGGATAATTTCCATAAAAGTCATTTATTTTTCAATAGAAAATGACCATTTATATATGCTCCTTGAGTTTTGATTCTCTACCTATCTGGGAATTATTTTTTAAAAATTACAGAAAATCAAAGCAATGCATTTAAATGGAAAAAATCGGGAATTTGGGTCCTTCTGGAATCGAACCTATGACACTGAGGTTGAATATCGCAACATTTTTCTGGCAGTTGTATGTTATAGCCAATATGTGGTAAAAATTTTGAGTCAATGGCGCTAGTAGTTTAGCCTGTGAATTAGTATCCTATCTGGGTATATACATGAATGAATCTGGAGAAGCATCTATATATAATAGACATAACTCTAAAATAACAAATAAATATTCTTTGGGGAAAGTAAGTGTATTACGGGTCTGACTTGTGCCTGAATGCTAAAATGCGTAACATGGAGCTCAATCAAATAACACAAATGCAGTCACAGTGCCTAGACAGATGCAGAGATTAAACACCAATAACTGAAAAATATCAAATGTATATGAAATGGAAGCACTCAAAAAAATCTGATGTGGCCAACACATGAATTTCTCTATATTTATTGAAAATAGAAGCATATGCCGGTAATATATAAATAACTCAAAAACAATGAGTGTTACAGAAAAATATTTAAAAAAATTGTAGTGAATTATATTAATTGTAACTTTTGTGGATAATTGTATATACCTACATTGCATTGTGACAGAGATATGTATGAAAAACTTCCATTTCTGGATTAACAACAACTTCTGGTTCACGATTATTCAAGAATAACACCTAAATCATCAGTGTAGCGAAAAAATGTTTCAAACAATGGTTGTAGTAAAGTGCATCATCTATAACGTTTTTGCATCATTGTATATACCTACACTGCATTCTGACAGAGATGTTGATGAAAAAAAATTTTGTTCCAGCCAAACCACAACTTCGGGTTAAGCGGTATTCATCAAAAACTAATCAACTATTGGCAATGTTAGGAAAACACTAAATATGAATTTGGGAAATGATTGCAGAATTACCTTTTAAGATAGAGCGCCTACGATTTTTTTTACCTCAGATAGACACACAGACAGACATGTTCGGGAAAATAGCAAAAACAAACAATATTGGCCCCTAAAACATCTGTTTCGGATGAAATCTGGAGGTCGAATTTTTTGCAAATACAATACTTTCTCTATACTACGTATATGGAGAAAGTAAAAATACTATGAATTACTTTTTGCATTCTGCATATAACAAAACATAAACTTGCTTTACCTCTACGATCAAGGAATATGGTATTGGAGATTTGCTACAACATGACAACTCGCTGGTTTTCAGCATATCATCCATAGTTGAAACTACTAAGATCTCATTTAATTTCTCCCTCTTCCTATAATCTATCAATTATTGCTGACATTAATTTGAAGTACTCATATCTTCTCAATTTGTTCTTACCAATAAATGCATTAACTAGGAAAAAACAAATACTTTGATTATCAGGGGGATGGGTTGTTTTCAAATTAAAAATATCGATAAAATATTCACATATTTAACGAAAATATTTGCAATTTCGAATCAAGCACAACATTCAACGACTAATATAAGAATCTTTATTCTATTTGCCTTCTTTTGGTGCTTAAATCGACTTTTGAAGACAGTTATTTCTCTTTATATTTTGAAAAAGAAATGGACCCTTCAACAAAAGAAATGAATTTTATGTCTATATCTCATGAAAATGTTTTGACCCTTCTAGGTTTGTACGGTGGACTTTACCTTAGTAAATAAAAAGTAGCCTATACTCTGCACGACCTTTAATAATGTAGAAAATCTCAAAGTTTTGCAACTCATGAGTTTTTAGAGAAAATATAGAGAAACACACCCGCAGTCTAATTTATATAAATATATGGTATATATTTATTTATAAAATATAAAGTAATTATTCAGAAAATATTAAAATCTTTATCATTGAGAATAAAATGTCGATGGTAGTCTGTTCACTGTTACTGTGGTCCGTTAACATATCTACCTTCCGATGATGAGAATACAATTTGCAGCACTTAAAAAAAATATATATGATGATAAAACTCAAGATTGTGGGCAATTTTCCGGTCAATTTATATTATGAGAGTAATAAAGTAATAATATATATAAATAATCCAAAGTTACTGATTCGCTTTGAGGAATACATCTTAGTCACCTCCTGTACTTTTGCAATCTATCTATTTCTTTCTGTTCCAACATGACAAAGGGTTAGGTGTAAGAAGAGACTTGATAGTCTCAATCTCGCCCTGAATAAAGTCCTTTATTATTATTATTATTATTATTATTAAAAGTCCACTCATCTACAATGTGGCGATTTTTCCTGAAATTTACGATTAAAAAGTATAAACAAGCATTGATGGCTTCTTGCTATAATCATGTTGTTTGGTCATAAATATTAAGTCGTAATTTTATTGCTCAAAACTCAAGAACATGAACAAATACAGATGTGATATAAGTAGTAAAGAATTGTTGGAAAATGATCAGTAAAAATCAAAATGGCCTAATTGTGACATCTGTAGAATGTTTATGTAGCGTCAATTATAACATAGATACATTATTTATCATGCTACTGATGGACTGAAAATTAACACCATCAAAAAGAGGAATAAAAGTATAAACTTTGAGGTATATTTAGTTGATTTTTAAACATATTCTGGAATACTAATGCAAACATAAATGCTACAACTGTTAATGCACATTCTTGTGACGCATTTGCACTTGAGTTTCTTTACTCATGGAATAAGGTGATTCTGCCAAATGCCAATATATTTATCTCGACCAATAATTTAAAAGCTCAAGTCCACATCTCAAACCACATATGCTCCTTGCTCTTATGCAAAAGTATTTGCATGATATTTTAAGCCTAAAAAATGCTAAAACTAACTTCTATAGCAAATTAATAACGAAAAATTCTGATTTTGAAGACTGGTTATTTTTCATGTAATTAATACCTGACTGTGATTTAAAATAAAAATATTAAACCAATTTATTGTAAGTTTGTCGCTTAAAATTAATGATGGCATATTTTAACCTATCAAAGAGGTAAAGAAGGAGTTAATAGAAAATGGTGTGATGGTTACTTATAGTTAAAAAACATAATAGAAATCAGAATATCTGTATAATTTTTACTGAACTACAGTTAGCATGAATGTTTCTTAAAGCAAACTCTTTGCCCGGTCACTTGAGATTTGTGTTAGTGAGGGTTTACTGTGTTCCAGAATAATAATAACTAATAATAATTAATAATCTATTAACAATATAATCATAGTATGTATGAGCAAAAGTTATATAAAAGCATATTGATAAGGCAAATGAAAAGACGGTATCAAATCAAGTAGTCCCTCAAACCTAATTTTGTATTCCCTCTTACAACTATATGGTTGAATACAAATGGTGCCCTAGCTAGAACCAATTTTCATAAGGTGATAGACAAACTATTTTAAAGAAATATTTATGAAATCTCTTCACATGCCTGGCTAGAGAATTTTCAACTTTTGGTTAACGAATATAAAAATTGAAATTCCTGCAAAGCATTTCAAATGGTAGAGCTAACTGGTCTTGAACCCATGACTTTTCCAATAATGTGAATACATAGAATGACCATGTAGAAATAAAACTATACAAGGTTTTAAGAGGATATCATTTCTGGGTTATCCTTAAAAAAGAATCCTTTATCCACATTTTCATAGCATAGAGAAATGCAAATGGTGTTGTCCTCAAACCAAAGATCATGTAAGAAACCGTTAAATTCTGACATGAAATGTACTTATGATCTCTATTTACATGCAGGATTTTACGTTTGAATTTAATCGGATAAGAGATTGAAAAAATTCTTAAAAATCGCAACAATTTTTCTTAAATAGAAGAAATTTTCACCCACCCAAGGCATAGGAACCTAAATTATTCCATATAGAAATCGACTTTGTATTCAGCAGATCTGGTGCCGAACCGAGTATTTTTTTCTGACGAAATGACATGAAAAAATTTGCTTTGGGATAATCTGACCATTTCTAAAATCCCAAGTCAATTATTGTAAATGCCTTAGAATGGAACTCTATATTTGCGTATAATTGAATGACGGATTCCAAACAGTGCATCGAACCAATGATCATAAGGTAAATTATTAGCTGCGTTCATGACACATCCATTACTTCTGTTCATATACATGGTCATAATTTCAACCTTAAACCAATCATAAAAAATTTGAAAATCTCGATATTCATTCTTTTAAAAAAGTAGACAAGCCTAGTGTAAAACCCAAAAACATTTGGAGGTTTTGAATACGTAGAAAGTCCTGAAAGGAATAAAACATACTTAACCCAAAGATTGAAGTTGATATATATACAGGAAAAACATACGATAAGTTTCTATTATCCTCATTTGCAATGCATAGAGGAATGTAAATGGCTCTCTAGGATCAAACCAAGGACCATCAGGGAAACAATGAGTAATTTATATAAAAAGTGTTAAAGACCTCTATTCACAAGACAAGTTTAAAGTTTCTGTGATATCATGAGAAGTTTTAAAAACATCTTAAAAATCATAGTAATTTCTAATTTTAGAGATGCCTGGTGTCGAACCCAGGACCTATTTGCAGATGTGAATACACAGTATAGCTTGATAGGAATTTAATTTATTTAGTGCAAATTTTAAAGTCAATATCATACTGGGAAGGCACTAAAATTGGGTTCCATTTTTCCCCTAAGAAATGCATTTATGAATGGAAAAAACTCTATGGGATTGAACCAAGGACCTTCAGCAAAACTTAAAAATGTGTATATAAAATATATTCATAAACTCTACCCACACGCAGAATTTCAAGTTTCCATGTCATGGGGAAAGGATTGAAAAAAATCTTATATATATTGTCCCAATGCAATTTAAATGGAAGATTATTTTCCTTGACCTAGCATCGAACAAAGAATATTCGTCAAAGATATCATTTTGATTTTCGTTGTATATTCACAGCTGCCAGTGTTCCATCGAATTTCAACTCTAATTTACTGGGAAATGCCTCAAAAAATTATGAAAATCCCCAAAATGCATCTTTACCTTCGTTTGGGGCCAACTAGCATCAAACCCGCGACACTGAACCTCAAAATCACTTTTTTTTTGGTGATTACAGGTTATGGCCAGTACGTCGTAAAAATTACAAGTCAGTGACACTTATGAAATATGGTTACAATTTTAATCACCTATGAATGAATGAGCCAGTGAATGCATAATTGGAGAAACATCTATATGTAATACATGGGAGATGGATTGCCAGATATAACTTAAATTTGTAATCATCTTAAAGTAATTTTAATTGAGTCTGATAATATCAACTATTTCTAAACCTAATGCCTATATAAATGCTACTTCAGAGAATACTGAAACGGAATAAATGAAGAAATATTGGTAGGAGATGATGAGTAGGAGGCATTAGTGAAGGTACTCATCTGAAAATCTCATTGACAAGTCTCAAGCAATGCCATCCTTGTAAGTCCCTGGAAAGTTTCTGTAGCACTGTCCTTTCATGTGGTTCTCAAGAGACACTCTCACCAAAGCTGCCATCAAACCAGTGGTTTATATTGTTGTCCTTGGAAATTGGCAACCTTTTCTGTCGCTAAGCCATTGTTTTCCACCACCACCATTATCAGTGGTGCTGATGTGCCGTCATCAGAGATGACAAATGAAAAGCAAGAACAATAAAATCAAAATAAGTTCTCAGCCAGTATTTCTGAGGATGACCTGATATGGTAACGTCCACTTCTGAAGGCAGAGAAACAGCGTTGTTCAGACTCCATCATTACCCCCAACATCATCCATTAACCTCTACCAAACCCATAGCTGAGGTCATCAGAAACATGGTAACCCACCCTCCTCTTAGCGAGATAAATGGCTGCCGACCACACCATCTGTACCAACCTTTTCATACCCTAAAAGATTTATGGCCCAATCAGATTTGTTTCGAGTCTGTTTTTCCTTAGGATTTTTTCTTGCTGGATGCCCTTATGTACTAAGTACCCTTAGAACGTTCCTTGTGATTCCTTAAGGTAGGTGTATCCTTTACACACTTTGTGTTACCAGTGCCTCTATGAGGCCATGGCGGTTGACGATGATGCCCAGTCGGACGAGACCACAATTACCCTTGCACACAAAGTTCCCAAGATGGCCTGGGGAAAAACTACTACTAAATAGTCATCCCATAACCTTGTGCCCAAAGCAGTGCTAAGCTTCCGTTTAAAATTTAGTGTACATTATCCAAACAAGTAAGGCATACTCTCTGCTCAGAAGGACTGCATAAACAAAGAATATATTTCAATTAATTTGTATCAACCAATTATATTTCACTATGAAGTTCTGATGGAAATGGATTCATTACCAATAAAGATAGCAATAATGCAACTGAATTAGAATACAATTAATCAATTATGATATAATATGTAAAATTTAGGTCTCATAATTATCCTATATGAATGGTTTGTCAGAAAGATAGAACAATGTACATCTTAAGTATACATAAGTATAAATAATACATTTTCAGTAAAAATACAGAATAAATATTGTAAATCATAATAGTTCTGTTTAATAATATGCAAGTATTTTATGGTAAACTATAATATGACAAACATATTCTGAGATTGATATCATAAAGTAGATAATTCTTGTTTCTTATTGCATATATTGTATACATATATAATAGTTCTTTAGTTCTATATTGGAACATTAAAATATCCAGAGCATTACATGGGTAAAACCTTACCATTAAAAGGAAACCATTGTTCAAATGCAATGAAATTCTGCCCCTATAAAAAAAAACCACTAAAACACACAAAATGAGAGCAAAGAATTTACCTACATGTCATCAAAAAGCTGTTTCAAGAATGCCTAAGAAGTAGCACAAATGCATCACAAAAAAACCAATTAGTATGAAGGAAATCATCCTAAAATACATTGCATATTGTACCTTTGCAAAAACAAAAGTTTAAAATCATCTACTGCTATTTCAAGAGCCAAAACAATATGGGCTACAGACCACTCATTGCCATTTTCCACTTCCAGTATTTCATTGAACTTAAGAAAAGGAAATCAAACAAAGTGAACCAAAAGACAGCTTAAAGGTAATGTAACCAAAAGGGTGATCATTGAAATAAATTCAGATTCCCAGAAACACATCCCACAAACTTCGTGCATGCTTTCCTGTTTGAAATATTCCCATAACTATAATAAAATCTGCTTGTTAAGGTGGCAGACATGTGAGGATTAAAAATTCTAATTGACAAAATCTAATTGTATACCTGTATAATAGAACATATTGAAAGTCATTGCAATATTATATCTAAATATATATTATAACTAAAATAAGGCTTTAAATTATATATCAAAATTATTCACTCCATAGAATTTTATAATTATCTATCCACAAATCTATCATAGAGGAAGGTGAAAAAATAGCAGCAGTACAGAAAATTTAAAAGAAAAGGATTTAAAAGCACTTCAACAGAACTAACGGAAAACTACAAGCATTAACTGGACTTCAACAGAACTAATAGAAAACCACAAGGATTCAACAGAGGCAAACTGGAGCAAGAGCATATAAAAAAAATGCCTGATTTTCCCCATCACACATCCTAAATCCACTGTATCATCCTTGAAACCCAATTAAATTATCATTAACGATTAGAAACATAAAATGACATGATATAATACCATTGAAACTTGATCAAAGAAACAAGTAGGTCTTAGATTGTATTAGAAAAATTAGAGAAGCATTTCAAAACCAAATAAATATTTATGCACTTTCTCAAAATGTGCGCAAGTTTAAATATAAAATGATATTCCAGGATCAGAAAAAGAATCCTGATTCTGTTCTTTTTCTTATGGTGCTTATTTTGACTTCCAAAAACTATTATTTCTAATTCAATTTTGAAAAAAAAAATAAATTTGTAACAAAAAAATTATCCTGACATTTATTTCTTAAGAAAACGTTCTCACCCGTCTAGGTACTCAAGGGAAATAAAGAGTATCCTGTGAGTAGCCTAAGAGTAGCACTGCACAGGGTTGACTTTTAATTATGTAGAATATTTCTAAGTTGTGTGACTCTTGGTTCTCGAATATTTAGTAAACATACACACACACTATTTTATATTTGACATATTTATTCATATAAAAGTCTAGTTGAAGTGCTCATTGATTCTCAAGGGGAATATTTAAATTGATAAACACAATTGTATTAGAGCTGATAGTAACACAAACCTCATAATTAAGGCTACATAGAAAACACTAGGCTATAATTATTTCCAAACCAATAAACAAGCAAAATAAATTTATAATAAAATATATAAAATCACCTATATATTAGTAATCATATCCTTTGAATGAAAAATTTATATGATGAAGACAACATTTGTTTGAGGATAATAAAAATTTATTCGAAGATAGCATTAGGATAAGAAGCATCATGTTTAAGGAGATATTTTAGGAAAGGCACAAATGGATATCGAAATCAATGAACAAGCACAAGAGAAATATATTTTAGGAGTAAAATGTAGCTTGCATACTGCAAGCAGATCGACAACATTAATTTTATGTTGGCATCATATCGGGACTGTCCTCAAAAGAAAAAAAAAAGTATTGAAAGTATTCTTAACATTAGCTGCAATTTAATCGTATGGCAACAAACCCGGGTCTTTTTGGAGGTACTTCCTATGCAGCACAACAGAAGATCACCATCTCTTACTATGTGTGAAAATTAAGGCAGAAATGGTTGCTTCCACTGCCTCAAACAACATCTTACTTTTCCCATATATTCCTCATGAGAGATATTTTAAAGTGCTCTAGCAACGAACCCAGAAACAGCATGGTCTTATCTAATTGTTATTCAAACAGAGTCTTAATATACTTCTTCCATCGCAGCAAGAACTCCGTATTATTTCGATAAGTGCATGAAAGGAATAATTAAAAACCATCTCAATTTGTTTTATATGACAGATATATTTACCGCCCAGTATCAAACCCAGGTCTGGTAATTTTTCCTATGCAGTACAACAGAAGATCACCACCTCTAACTATGTATAACAATTCAGGCAGAAATATTGGCTTCAACTGCCTCAAACGACATCCTACTTTTCCCTTATATTTCTTATGAGATAAATTTTAATATGCCCCGTCATCAAACCCAGGAGCAGTAACGTCTATATTATATCTAAATATATATTATAACTCAATTAAGGTATGCAATATATATAAAATAATTATGAACTCTCCAGAATATTATGATCATGTATCCCCGAATCTAGCATAGAGCAATATGTAAGGAAAAGGCGGAGCAAATATATTTTGGAATGACAGGATTTAATAGTACTTCCTACAGAACTAACCCAAAGCCGCAACAATTCAACAGAGGCAAACTGGAGCAAGAGCTTATGAAAAAAATGGCTTGTTTTCCCATCACACCTACTAAATCCACTGTATCATCCTTGAAACCCAATTAACTTATCATTACCGATTAAAAACATAAATTGATATGACATAAGCCCATTGGAACTTGATCAAAGAAATAATTAGGTCATACATTGTATTAGATAACTTAGAGACGCATTTCAAAACAATGAATTGAAAATTTCAAGTCTGTGACACTTATCAAATATGGTTACAATTTTAATCCCCTATGAATGAATGAGTCAGTGAATGTATAATTAGGTATAATCAGATAAACATCTAAATGTTATAGGTAGAAGATGGATTAACAGATACAACTTTAATTCGTAATCATCATAAAGTCATGTTTGATACACCACTCTGTGTTACCAGTGCCTCAATGAGGCCATGGCAGTGAACGATGATGCACATTCGGACAAGACCACACTTGCCCTTGCAAGCAAAGTTCCCAAAATGGCGTGTGGAAAAACTACTACTAAATCGTCGACCCATAACCTTGTGCCCAAAGCAGTGCGGAGATTGTGTTAAAAATCTAATGCACTCAAACCAAACTAGCTTGGCATACTCTATGATCCGAAGGATTGGATATACAAAGAATATATTTCAATGAATTTCTATGAACCTCTTATTTTCCCATAAGAAGTTCAGTTAGAAATGGATACCTTTCCAATAAAGAATAGCAATTACGCAACTGAAAAAGAATAATATTAATAACTTACTAATGTAAATTTTTAAAATTTGGACTCATAATTTTCCTTCAGTAAGGGTTTGTCAGAAAAATAGAACATATTACATCTTAAGTATCAACCCATTTTCAGTAAAAATACAAAATTAATATTGTAAATCATAATAGTTCTGTGTAACAATATGCAAGTATTTTACGGTAACCTATAATATGACAAACATTTACCAAAATTGATATCATAAAGTATTTATTTATATTTGTTATTGCATATATTCTATACATAATTTATAATTTTTAAAATCTATACTGGAACATTAAAATATCCAGACCAGTACGTGGGTAAAACCTAACCATGAAAAGCAAACCGTTGTTCAAATGCGATGAAATTCTGTCCCTTTCAAAAACACCAATAACAACAATCAAAACGAGAGCAAGGAAAACACCTACATGTCATTAAAACGCTATTTTTGGATACTTAAGAAGTAGCTCCAATGCATCACAAAAAAAATCTGATGTGTCCAGCACATGACTTTCTTCATGTATAAGATGTAATATTAAATTACGACAGTATTTTCAAAATCTATATTCAAACTAAAATTAGAAGATAAGTGAATAATTTATATCATAATATCTTTTACATCACAAACATTATAAGTAATGTTTTTGGATAGATGATTGATAAAATAATGAAATTACATTTACTAAAACTTTTATAAACAATCGTATATACCTAAATATATTATTATCTAGATATATTTTACAATAACGGACATTTGCTTCGAAGAATAAAAAAAGCTCAACTCCAGTTAAACCATTTGCTCCAAAAAATATTCAACTCTGTCAGCACACCACAGTATATATGTGAAGCTTGGTACTAATAGGGATAATAGTTTTCACGTTAGAGCGCCCACAAGCACACACATACACACACAAACTTCTTTCTAAAAATGGTCAGAATGTATTCTAGGGACCCCAAAACATGTATTTCCGTTGAAATCCCGAAATAAAATTCTTTCATGAAAACAATACTTTCTATATACTATGAATATGGAGAAAGTAAAAATTCAAATAGTATGAAGGATTTGACCCTAAAATACATTGTATATTGTACAATAGCAATAACAAAAGTGTAAAATATTCTACCGCTATTCAAAGAGTCTAAACAATTTTGGTTACAGACCACTCATTGCCAATTCCACTTCCATTTTTTCATTGAAATTAAAAAGAGAAATCCAACAAAGCGTACCAAATGATAGCTTAAATGTAGTGTAACCACAAGGATGATCATGGAAATAAATCAGATTTCCAGAAATACATCCCACAACCTTCGTCCAAGATCTCCAATTGGAAATATTCGTATAACTATAATAAAATCTGCTAGTTAAGATGGCTGACTTCAATGAAAATTGACGATATCGTAATGCAAGCTGTATAACAGAACATATTGACAGTAATTGCAATATTATATCTAAATATATATTATAACTCAATTAAGGCATGCAATATATATAAAATAATTATGAACTCTCCAGAATATTATGATCATGTATCCCCGAATCTAGCATAGAGCAATGTGAAAGGAAAAGCCGGAGCTAACATATTTTGGAATGACAGGATTTAACAGTACCATCCTACAGAACTAACCGAAAGCCACAACAATTCAACAGAGGCAAACTGGAGCAAGACCTTATGAAAAAAATGGCTTGTTTTCCCCATCACACATCCAAAATCCACTGTATCATCCTTTTAACCCAATTAACTTATCATTACCGATTAAAAACATAAATTGACATGACATAACACCATTGAAACTTGATAAAAGAAATAATTAGGTCATACATAGTTTTGGAAAACCAAGAGACCCCAATCTAGCATAGAGCAATATGAAAGGAAAAGCCGGAGCAAACATAGTTTGAAATGGCAGGATTTAACAGTACTTTCTACAGAACTAACAGACCACAACAATTCAACAGAGGCAAATTGGAGCAAGAGCTTATGAAAAAAATGGCTTGTTTTCCCCATCACACATCCTAAATCCACTGTATCATCCTTGAAACCCAATTAACTTATCATTACCGATTAAAAACATAAATTGACATGACATAACCCCATTGGAACTTGATCAAAGAAATAATTAGGTCATACATTGTTTTGGAAAACTTAGAGACGCATTTCAAAACAATGAATTGAAAAAAATATATGTAATAATATCTTACTCTGAAGCCACCCTTAAAGCACTCAGTGGCTGCCGTTATACTTCCCTCGCTCTCCACAGGAGCCGTGGAAGGCCTTGTCCATTCTTCCAACGAATTTATCAGCAATGTGGTGTCCCTCTTAAGCAAATGTCCCATACTGTAGACAGTAGTTGTCCATTTCCACCATTCTCCACTTTACTTCCAAGCTGGAACACTCTGGAGCTTCTCGTATTATTTGAGGAAATTCAGTGCATATTCTATACATGAATAATAGGACAAACACATAATATATTAAATATAATATATATTCCAATTGATATTCCAGTAATAAGAGAAGATCCTGTTAGATATTTACAAGGCAGCCAAATAAGGCAATTACAATTTTGGATGCTTAGTGTTACACCTATATTGAAATGAGGATCTTTGAAATGATTATAGAGTTACCTTAGATTATTCAAGAGGAGAGCCTGCACGAACATTACCAAACTAACCTGTAGTATCTGGTTCAACATTTTCTACCACATCTCAGCTTGGTACTAGGTGATGGTTATTGAGTATTGATCAATAGGTACAGAATGACTTATGTTGCCAGAGCAATTTAGAATGTGCTGCTTTTCCTATGCATTTTACCTATTTCTTCTTCCACAGGCAGGTTCAGGTGGATATTTTAAGGTAGGTAAACCAGTAGACCTTTATCAATAATGTTTTTATAAGCACCCCATTCCTGTAAGGTTAGAAAAGAGACCATTAATATTCAATTAAAAAATTTTAATCATAAAAATTATTATTTTCTAATGTTAATCAGATACCAATACTTAAAAAATATATTCAAAAATCTTCAGAAAAACATACCTTTTTTGCGATCACCAATTGGGAATGCATTGGAATCACTCCATCCAACGATAATCTCAAATAAGATGCCTTCCTCAAAGCGCATCGATTATTAAAACGTCTCACTAAACATGAGAGGTCAGATCAGACCCTCTACATGAAATCTTCAAGTTTTAGTCCCATAATGGGCAGAACTTCTCTATCAAGAGAGGCAGAATGCCTCTCCGTGACGAGAATTGTATCTGCAAATGGTATCTCTCTTTAAATAGCTACCAGAAAGTCTTGAAGGGCAAAACATCTCAATCGGAATCCTGATCGTCGATGAGAATATTATTTTGCCAAAGGTAGCTTTCTATTGAGTGATACCATGAGGTACACAGACCCTCTTTCCATAGGCAGAACCTCTCGAACAGGAGAGGCATTACACCTCCCCTGAAGAGAACTGTATTCTGAAAATGGTAGCAACATTAGAGAGCTACCCCGTGGTACCCAGACCCACTCGATGAGCAAAATCTCTCGACCTGGAGGAGGCATCACACCACTCCATAGTGAGAATTTTATTCTGCTAGGGTAGCTCTCTTTTGAAGTTACCAGAAGGCACTCAGCAGGAGGGTTAAGGGGGAGATTCTAAGGTACGTAAACTAGTTTTCCTTGATCAATAATGTATTTATAAGCACCCCATTCCTGAAAGGTTAGAAAAGAGACCATTAATATTCAATTAAAAAATTTTAATCATAAAAATTATTATTTTCTAGTGATAATAAGATACCATTACTTAAAAAATATATTCTAAGATCTTCAGAAAAACATACCTTATTTTGCCATCACCATCATGCAAGCAGATCGACAACATTAATTATATGTTGGCATCATATAGGTACTGTCCTGAAAAGAAAAAAAAAAGTATTGAAAGTATTCTTAACATTTGCTTCAATTTAATCGTCTGGCAACAAACCCGGGTCTTTTTGGAGGTACTTCCTATGCAGCACAACAGAAGATCACCATCTCTTACTATGTGTGAAAATTAAGGCAGAAATGGTTGCTTCAACTGCCTCAAACAACATCTTACTTTTCCCATATATTACTCATGAGAGAAATATTAAAGTGCTCTAGCATCGAACCCAGAAACAGCATGGTCTTATCAAATTGTTTTTCAAACAGAGTCTTAATATACTTCTTCCATCGCAGCGAGGACTCCGTATTATTTCGATAAGTGCATGAAAGGAATAATTAAAAACCATCTCAATTTGTTTTATTTGACAGATATATTTACCGCCCAGTATCAAACCCAGGTCTGGTGATTTTTCCTATGCAGTTGAACAGAAGATCACCACCTCTAACTATGTGTAATAATTAGGTCATACATTGTTTTGGAAAACTTAGAGACCCATTTCAAAACAATGAATTGAAAATTTCAAGTCTGTGACACTTATGAAATATGGTTACAATTTTAATCCCCTATGAATAAATGAGTCAGTGAATGTATAATTAGGTATAATTGGATAAACATCTAAATGTTATAGGTAGAAGATGGATTAACAGATACAACTTTAATTCGTAATAATCATAAAGTCATGTTTGATACACCACTCTGTGTTACCAGTGCCTCAATGAGGCCATGGCAGTGAACGATGATGCACCTTCGGACAAGACCACACTTGCCCTTGCACGCAAAGTTCCCAAAATGGCGTGTGGAAAAACTACTACTAAATCGTCGACCCATATTGTGCCCAAAGCAGTGCGGAGCTTGTGTTAAAAATCTAATGCACTCAATCCAAACTAGCTTGGCATACTGTATGATCCGAAGGATTCGATACATAAAGAATATATTTCAATGAATATCTATGAACCTATTATTTTCCCATAAGAAGTTCAATTAGAAATGGATACCTTTCCAATAAAGAATAGCAAGTACGCAACTGAAAAAGAATAATATTAATAACTTACTAATGTAAATTTTTATAATTCGGACTCATAATTTTCCTTCAGTAAGGGTTTGTCAGAAAAAAAGAACACATTACATCTAAAGTATCAACCCATTTTCAGTAAAAATACAAAATTAATATTGTAAATCATAATAGTTCTGTGTAACAATATGAAAGTATTTTACGGTTACCTATAATATGACAAACATTTACCAAAATTGATATCATAAAGTATTTATTTATATTTGTTATTGCATATATTCTATACGTAATTTATAATTTTTAAAATCTATACTGGAACATTAAAATATCCAGACCAGTACGTGGGTAAAACCTAACCATGAAAAGCAAACCGTTGTTCAAATGCGATGAAATTCTGTCCCTTTCAAAAACACCAATAACAACAATCAAAACGAGAGCAAGGAAAACACCTACATGTCATTAAAACGCTATTTTTGGATACTTAAGAAGTAGCTCCAATGCATCACAAAAAAAATCTGATGTGTCCAGCACATGACTTTCTTTATGTATAAGATGTAATATTAATTTACGACAGTATTTTCAAAATCTATATTCAAACTAAACTTAGAAGATAAGTGAATAATTTATATCATAATATCTTTTACATCACAAACATTATAAGTAATGTTTTTGGGGACATGTTTGATAAAATAATGAAATTACATTTACTAAAACTTTTATAAACAATCGTATATACCTAAATATATTATTATCTAGATATATTTTACAATAACGGACATTTGCTTCGAAGAATAAAAAAAGCTCAACTTCCAGTTAAACCATTTGCTCCAAAAAATATTCAACTCTGATAGCACACCACAGTATATATGTGAAGTTTGGTACTATTAGGGATAATAGTTTTCACGTTAGAGCGCCCACAAGCACACACACACACACAAACTTCTTTCTAAAAATGGTCAGAATGTATTCTAGGGACCCCAAAACATGTATTTCCGTTGAAATCCCGTAGTCAAATTCTTTCATGAAAACAATACTTTCTAAATACTATGAATATGGAGAAAGTAAAAATCCAAATAGTATGAAGGATTTGACCCTAAAATACATTGTATATTGTACATTAGCAATAACAAAAGTGTAAAATATTCTACCGCTATTCAAAGAGTCTAAACAATTTTGGTTACAGACCACTCATTGCCAATTCCACTTCCATTTTTTCATTGAAATTAAAAAAAGAAATCCAACAAAGCGAACCAAATGATAGCTTAAATGTAGTGTAACCACAAGGATGATCATGGAAATAAATCAGATTTCCAGAAATACATCCCACAACCTTCGTCCATGATCTCCAATTGGAAATATTCGTATAACTATAATAAAATCTGCTAGTTAAGATGGCTGACTTCAATGAAAATTGACGATATCGTAATGCAAGCTGTATAACAGAACATATTGACAGTAATTGCAATATTATATCTAAATATATATTATAACTCAATTAAGGCATGCAATATATATAAAATAATTATGAACTCTCCAGAATATTATGATCATGTATCCCCGAATCTAGCATAGAGCAATGTGAAAGGAAAAGCCGGAGCAAACATATTTTGGAATGACAGGATTTAACAGTACCATCCTACAGAACTAACCGAAAGCCACAACAATTCAACAGAGGCAAACTGGAGCAAGACCTTATGAAAAAAATGGCTTGTTTTCCCCATCACACATCCAAAATCCACTGTATCATCCTTTTAACCCAATTAACTTATCATTACCGATTAAAAACATAAATTGACATGACATAACACCATTGAAACTTGATAAAAGAAATAATTAGGTCATACATTGTTTTGGAAAACTTAGAGACCCCAATCTAGCATAGAGCAATATGAAAGGAAAAGCCGGAGCAAACATAGTTTGAAATGACAGGATTTAACAGTACTTTCTACAGAACTAACGGAAAGCCACAACAATTCAACAGAGGCAAATTGGAGCAAGAGCTTATGAAAAAAATGGCTTGTTTTCCCCATCACACATCCTAAATCCACTGTATCATCCTTGAAACCCAATTAACTTATCATTACCGATTAAAAACATAAATTGACATGACATAACCCCATTGGAACTTGATCAAAGAAATAATTAGGTCATACATTGTTTTGGAAAACTTAGAGACGCATTTCAAAACAATGAATTGAAAAAAATATATGTAATAATATCTTACTCTGAAGCCACCCTTAAAGCACTCAGTGGCTGCCGTTATACTTCCCTCGCTCTCCACAGGAGCCGTGAAGAGGCCTTGTCCATTCTTCCAACGAATTTATCAGCAATGTGGTGTCCCTCTTAAGCAAATGTCCCATACTGTAGACAGTAGTTGTCCATT
Source organism: Sympetrum striolatum (assembly GCA_947579665.1). Taxonomy (NCBI): domain Eukaryota; kingdom Metazoa; phylum Arthropoda; class Insecta; order Odonata; family Libellulidae; genus Sympetrum; species Sympetrum striolatum. Next base: position 338,571 of record CANPUZ010000004.1, read on the forward strand.
TCCACCATTCTCCACTTTACTTCCAAGCTGGAACACTCTGGAGCTTCTCGTATTATTTGAGGAAATTCAGTGCATATTCTATACATGAATAATAGGACAAACACATAATATATTAAATATAATATATATTCCAATTGATATTCCAGTAATAAGAGAAGATCCTGTTAGATATTTACAAGGCAGCCAAATAAGGCAATTACAATTTTGGATGCTTAGTGTTACACCTATATTGAAATGAGGATCTTTGAAATGATTATAGAGTTACCTTAGATTATTCAAGAGGAGAGCCTGCACGAACATTACCAAACTAACCTGTAGTATCTGGTTCAACAATTTCTACCACATCTCAGCTTGGTACTAGGTGATGGTTATTGAGTATTGATCAATAGGTACAGAATGACTTATGTTGCCAGAGCAATTTAGAATGTGCTGCTTTTCCTATGCATTTTACCTATTTCCCCTTCCACAGGTAGGTTCAGGTGGATATTTTAAGGTAGGTAAACCAGTAGACCTTTATCAATAATGTTTTTATAAGCACCCCATTCCTATAAGGTTAGAAAAGAGACCATTAATATTCAATTAAAAAATTTTAATCATAAAAATTATTATTTTCTAATGTTAATCAGATACCAATACTTAAAAAATATATTCAAAAATCTTCAGAAAAACATACCTTTTTTTGCGATCACCAATTGGGAATGCATTGGAATCACTCCATCCAACGATAATCTCAAATAAGATGCCTTCCTCAAAGCGCATCGATTATTAAAACGTCTCACTAAACATGAGAGGTCAGATCAGACCCTCTACATGAAATCTTCAAGTTTTAGTCCCATAATGGGCAGAACTTCTCTATCAAGAGAGGCAGAATGCCTCTCCGTGACGAGAATTGTATCTGCAAATGGTATCTCTCTTTTGATAGCTACCAGAAAGTCTTGAAGGGCAAAACATCTCAATCGGAATCCTGATCGTCGATGAGAATATTATTTTGCCAAAGGTAGCTTTCTATTGAGTGATACCATGAGGTACACAGACCCTCTTTCCATGGGCAGAACCTCTCGAACAGGAGAGGCATTACACCTCCCCTGAAGAGAACTGTATTCTGAAAATGGTAGCAACATTTGAGAGCTACCCCGTGGTACCCAGACCCACTCGATGAGCAAAATCTCTCGACCTGGAGGAGGCATCACACCACTCCATAGTGAGAATTTTATTCTGCTAGGGTAGCTCTCTTTTGAAGTTACCAGAAGGCACTCAGCAGGAGGGTTAAGGGGGAGATTCTAAGGTACGTAAACTAGATTTCCTTGATTAATAATGTATTTATAAGCACCCCATTCCTGAAAGGTTAGAAAAGAGACCATTAATATTCAATTAAAAAATTTTAATCATAAAAATTATTATTTTCTAGTGATAATAAGATACCATTACTTAAAAAATATATTCTAAGATCTTCAGAAAAACATACCTTATTTTGCCATCACCATCATGCAAGCAGATCGACAACATAAATTATATGTTTGCATCATATAGGTACTGTCCTGAAAAGAAAAAAAAAAGTATTGAAAGTATTCTTAACATTTGCTGCAATTTAATCGTCTGGCAACAAACCCGTGTCTTTTTGGAGGTACTTCCTATGCAGCACAACAGAAGATCACCATCTCTTACTATGTGTGAAAATTAAGGCAGAAATGGTTGCTTCAACTGCCTCAAACAACATCTTACTTTTCCCATATATTCCTCATGAGAGAAATATTAAAGTGCTCTAGCATCGAACCCAGAAACAGCATGGTCTTATCTAATTGTTTTTCAAACAGAGTCTTAATATACTTCTTCCATCGCAGCGAGGACTCCGTATTATTTCGATAAGTGCATGAAAGGAATAATTAAAAACCATCTCAATTTGTTTTATTTGACAGATATATTTACCGCCCAGTATCAAACCCAGGTCTGGTGATTTTTCCTATGCAGTTGAACAGAAGATCACCACCTCTAACTATGTGTAATAATTAGGTCATACATTGTTTTGGAAAACTTAGAGACCCATTTCAAAACAATGAATTGAAAATTTCAAGTCTGTGACACTTATGAAATATGGTTACAATTTTAATCCCCTATGAATAAATGAGTCAGTGAATGTATAATTAGGTATAATTGGATAAACATCTAAATGTTATAGGTAGAAGATGGATTAACAGATACAACTTTAATTCGTAATAATCATAAAGTCATGTTTGATACACCACTCTGTGTTACCAGTGCCTCAATGAGGCCATGGCAGTGAACGATGATGCACCTTCGGACAAGACCACACTTGCCCTTGCACGCAAAGTTCCCAAAATGGCGTGTGGAAAAACTACTACTAAATCGTCGACCCATATTGTGCCCAAAGCAGTGCGGAGCTTGTGTTAAAAATCTAATGCACTCAATCCAAACTAGCTTGGCATACTCTATGATCCGAAGGATTCGATACATAAAGAATATATTTCAATGAATATCTATGAACCTATTATTTTCCCATAAGAAGTTCAATTAGAAATGGATACCTTTCCAATAAAGAATAGCAAGTACGCAACTGAAAAAGAATAATATTAATAACTTACTAATGTAAATTTTTATAATTCGGACTCATAATTTTCCTTCAGTAAGGGTTTGTCAGAAAAAAAGAACACATTACATCTAAAGTATCAACCCATTTTCAGTAAAAATACAAAATTAATATTGTAAATCATAATAGTTCTGTGTAACAATATGAAAGTATTTTACGGTTACCTATAATATGACAAACATTTACCAAAATTGATATCATAAAGTATTTATTTATATTTGTTATTGCATATATTCTATACGTAATTTATAATTTTTAAAATCTATACTGGAACATTAAAATATCCAGACCAGTACGTGGGTAAAACCTAACCATGAAAAGCAAACCGTTGTTCAAATGCGATGAAATTCTGTCCCTTTCAAAAACACCAATAACAACAATCAAAACGAGAGCAAGGAAAACACCTACATGTCATTAAAACGCTATTTTTGGATACTTAAGAAGTAGCTCCAATGCATCACAAAAAAAATCTGATGTGTCCAGCACATGACTTTCTTTATGTATAAGATGTAATATTAATTTACGACAGTATTTTCAAAATCTATATTCAAACTAAACTTAGAAGATAAGTGAATAATTTATATCATAATATCTTTTACATCACAAACATTATAAGTAATGTTTTTGGGGACATGTTTGATAAAATAATGAAATTACATTTACTAAAACTTTTATAAACAATCGTATATACCTAAATATATTATTATCTAGATATATTTTACAATAACGGACATTTGCTTCGAAGAATAAAAAAAGCTCAACTTCCAGTTAAACCATTTGCTCCAAAAAATATTCAACTCTGATAGCACACCACAGTATATATGTGAAGTTTGGTACTATTAGGGATAATAGTTTTCACGTTAGAGCGCCCACAAGCACACACACACACACAAACTTCTTTCTAAAAATGGTCAGAATGTATTCTAGGGACCCCAAAACATGTATTTCCGTTGAAATCCCGTAGTCAAATTCTTTCATGAAAACAATACTTTCTAAATACTATGAATATGGAGAAAGTAAAAATCCAAATAGTATGAAGGATTTGACCCTAAAATACATTGTATATTGTACATTAGCAATAACAAAAGTGTAAAATATTCTACCGCTATTCAAAGAGTCTAAACAATTTTGGTTACAGACCACTCATTGCCAATTCCACTTCCATTTTTTCATTGAAATTAAAAAAAGAAATCCAACAAAGCGAACCAAATGATAGCTTAAATGTAGTGTAACCACAAGGATGATCATGGAAATAAATCAGATTTCCAGAAATACATCCCACAACCTTCGTCCATGATCTCCAATTGGAAATATTCGTATAACTATAATAAAATCTGCTAGTTAAGATGGCTGACTTCAATGAAAATTGACGATATCGTAATGCAAGCTGTATAACAGAACATATTGACAGTAATTGCAATATTATATCTAAATATATATTATAACTCAATTAAGGCATGCAATATATATAAAATAATTATGAACTCTCCAGAATATTATGATCATGTATCCCCGAATCTAGCATAGAGCAATGTGAAAGGAAAAGCCGGAGCAAACATATTTTGGAATGACAGGATTTAACAGTACCATCCTACAGAACTAACCGAAAGCCACAACAATTCAACAGAGGCAAACTGGAGCAAGACCTTATGAAAAAAATGGCTTGTTTTCCCCATCACACATCCAAAATCCACTGTATCATCCTTTTAACCCAATTAACTTATCATTACCGATTAAAAACATAAATTGACATGACATAACACCATTGAAACTTGATAAAAGAAATAATTAGGTCATACATTGTTTTGGAAAACTTAGAGACCCCAATCTAGCATAGAGCAATATGAAAGGAAAAGCCGGAGCAAACATAGTTTGAAATGACAGGATTTAACAGTACTTTCTACAGAACTAACGGAAAGCCACAACAATTCAACAGAGGCAAATTGGAGCAAGAGCTTATGAAAAAAATGGCTTGTTTTCCCCATCACACATCCTAAATCCACTGTATCATCCTTGAAACCCAATTAACTTATCATTACCGATTAAAAACATAAATTGACATGACATAACCCCATTGGAACTTGATCAAAGAAATAATTAGGTCATACATTGTTTTGGAAAACTTAGAGACGCATTTCAAAACAATGAATTGAAAAAAATATATGTAATAATATCTTACTCTGAAGCCACCCTTAAAGCACTCAGTGGCTGCCGTTATACTTCCCTCGCTCTCCACAGGAGCCGTGAAGAGGCCTTGTCCATTCTTCCAACGAATTTATCAGCAATGTGGTGTCCCTCTTAAGCAAATGTCCCATACTGTAGACAGTAGTTGTCCATTTCCACCATTCTCCACTTTACTTCCAAGCTGGAACACTCTGGAGCTTCTCGTATTATTTGAGGAAATTCAGTGCATATTCTATACATGAATAATAGGACAAACACATAATATATTAAATATAATATATATTCCAATTGATATTCCAGTAATAAGAGAAGATCCTGTTAGATATTTACAAGGCAGCCAAATAAGGCAATTACAATTTTGGATGCTTAGTGTTACACCTATATTGAAATGAGGATCTTTGAAATGATTATAGAGTTACCTTAGATTATTCAAGAGGAGAGCCTGCACGAACATTACCAAACTAACCTGTAGTATCTGGTTCAACAATTTCTACCACATCTCAGCTTGGTACTAGGTGATGGTTATTGAGTATTGATCAATAGGTACAGAATGACTTATGTTGCCAGAGCAATTTAGAATGTGCTGCTTTTCCTATGCATTTTACCTATTTCCCCTTCCACAGGTAGGTTCAGGTGGATATTTTAAGGTAGGTAAACCAGTAGACCTTTATCAATAATGTTTTTATAAGCACCCCATTCCTATAAGGTTAGAAAAGAGACCATTAATATTCAATTAAAAAATTTTAATCATAAAAATTATTATTTTCTAATGTTAATCAGATACCAATACTTAAAAAATATATTCAAAAATCTTCAGAAAAACATACCTTTTTTTGCGATCACCAATTGGGAATGCATTGGAATCACTCCATCCAACGATAATCTCAAATAAGATGCCTTCCTCAAAGCGCATCGATTATTAAAACGTCTCACTAAACATGAGAGGTCAGATCAGACCCTCTACATGAAATCTTCAAGTTTTAGTCCCATAATGGGCAGAACTTCTCTATCAAGAGAGGCAGAATGCCTCTCCGTGACGAGAATTGTATCTGCAAATGGTATCTCTCTTTTGATAGCTACCAGAAAGTCTTGAAGGGCAAAACATCTCAATCGGAATCCTGATCGTCGATGAGAATATTATTTTGCCAAAGGTAGCTTTCTATTGAGTGATACCATGAGGTACACAGACCCTCTTTCCATGGGTAGAACCTCTCGAACAGGAGAGGCATTACACCTCCCCTGAAGAGAACTGTATTCTGAAAATGGTAGCAACATTTGAGAGCTACCCCGTGGTACCCAGACCCACTCGATGAGCAAAATCTCTCGACCTGGAGGAGGCATCACACCACTCCATAGTGAGAATTTTATTCTGCTAGGGTAGCTCTCTTTTGAAGTTACCAGAAGGCACTCAGCAGGAGGGTTAAGGGGGAGATTCTAAGGTACGTAAACTAGATTTCCTTGATTAATAATGTATTTATAAGCACCCCATTCCTGAAAGGTTAGAAAAGAGACCATTAATATTCAATTAAAAAATTTTAATCATAAAAATTATTATTTTCTAGTGATAATAAGATACCATTACTTAAAAAATATATTCTAAGATCTTCAGAAAAACATACCTTATTTTGCCATCACCATCATGCAAGCAGATCGACAACATAAATTATATGTTTGCATCATATAGGTACTGTCCTGAAAAGAAAAAAAAAAGTATTGAAAGTATTCTTAACATTTGCTGCAATTTAATCGTCTGGCAACAAACCCGTGTCTTTTTGGAGGTACTTCCTATGCAGCACAACAGAAGATCACCATCTCTTACTATGTGTGAAAATTAAGGCAGAAATGGTTGCTTCAACTGCCTCAAACAACATCTTACTTTTCCCATATATTCCTCATGAGAGAAATATTAAAGTGCTCTAGCATCGAACCCAGAAACAGCATGGTCTTATCTAATTGTTTTTCAAACAGAGTCTTAATATACTTCTTCCATCGCAGCGAGGACTCCGTATTATTTCGATAAGTGCATGAAAGGAATAATTAAAAACCATCTCAATTTGTTTTATTTGACAGATATATTTACCGCCCAGTATCAAACCCAGGTCTGGTGATTTTTCCTATGCAGTTGAACAGAAGATCACCACCTCTAACTATGTGTAATAATTAGGTCATACATTGTTTTGGAAAACTTAGAGACCCATTTCAAAACAATGAATTGAAAATTTCAAGTCTGTGACACTTATGAAATATGGTTACAATTTTAATCCCCTATGAATAAATGAGTCAGTGAATGTATAATTAGGTATAATTGGATAAACATCTAAATGTTATAGGTAGAAGATGGATTAACAGATACAACTTTAATTCGTAATAATCATAAAGTCATGTTTGATACACCACTCTGTGTTACCAGTGCCTCAATGAGGCCATGGCAGTGAACGATGATGCACCTTCGGACAAGACCACACTTGCCCTTGCACGCAAAGTTCCCAAAATGGCGTGTGGAAAAACTACTACTAAATCGTCGACCCATATTGTGCCCAAAGCAGTGCGGAGCTTGTGTTAAAAATCTAATGCACTCAATCCAAACTAGCTTGGCATACTCTATGATCCGAAGGATTCGATACATAAAGAATATATTTCAATGAATATCTATGAACCTATTATTTTCCCATAAGAAGTTCAATTAGAAATGGATACCTTTCCAATAAAGAATAGCAATTACGCAACTGAAAAAGAATAATATTAATAACTTACTAATGTAAATTTTTATAATTCGGACTCATAATTTTCCTTCAGTAAGGGTTTGTCAGAAAAAAAGAACACATTACATCTAAAGTATCAACCCATTTTCAGTAAAAATACAAAATTAATATTGTAAATCATAATAGTTCTGTGTAACAATATGCAAGTATTTTACGGTTACCTATAATATGACAAACATTTACCAAAATTGATATCATAAAGTATTTATTTATATTTGTTATTGCATATATTCTATACGTAATTTATAATTTTTAAAATCTATACTGGAACATTAAAATATCCAGACCAGTACGTGGGTAAAACCTAACCATGAAAAGCAAACCGTTGTTCAAATGCGATGAAATTCTGTCCCTTTCAAAAACACCAATAACAACAATCAAAACGAGAGCAAGGAAAACACCTACATGTCATTAAAACGCTATTTTTGGATACTTAAGAAGTAGCTCCAATGCATCACAAAAAAAATCTGATGTGTCCAGCACATGACTTTCTTTATGTATAAGATGTAATATTAATTTACGACAGTATTTTCAAAATCTATATTCAAACTAAACTTAGAAGATAAGTGAATAATTTATATCATAATATCTTTTAAATCACAAACATTATAAGTAATGTTTTTGGGGACATGTTTGATAAAATAATGAAATTACATTTACTAAAACTTTTATAAACAATCGTATATACCTAAATATATTATTATCTAGATATATTTTACAATAACGGACATTTGCTTCGAAGAATAAAAAAAGCTCAACTTCCAGTTAAACCATTTGCTCCAAAAAATATTCAACTCTGATAGCACACCACAGTATATATGTGAAGTTTGGTACTATTAGGGATAATAGTTTTCACGTTAGAGCGCCCACAAGCACACACACACACACAAACTTCTTTCTAAAAATGGTCAGAATGTATTCTAGGGACCCCAAAACATGTATTTCCGTTGAAATCCCGTAGTCAAATTCTTTCATGAAAACAATACTTTCTAAATACTATGAATATGGAGAAAGTAAAAATCCAAATAGTATGAAGGATTTGACCCTAAAATACATTGTATATTGTACATTAGCAATAACAAAAGTGTAAAATATTCTACCGCTATTCAAAGAGTCTAAACAATTTTGGTTACAGACCACTCATTGCCAATTCCACTTCCATTTTTTCATTGAAATTAAAAAAAGAAATCCAACAAAGCGAACCAAATGATAGCTTAAATGTAGTGTAACCACAAGGATGATCATGGAAATAAATCAGATTTCCAGAAATACATCCCACAACCTTCGTCCATGATCTCCAATTGGAAATATTCGTATAACTATAATAAAATCTGCTAGTTAAGATGGCTGACTTCAATGAAAATTGATGATATCGTAATGCAAGCTGTATAACAGAACATATTGACAGTAATTGCAATATTATATCTAAATATATATTATAACTCAATTAAGGCATGCAATATATATAAAATAATTATGAACTCTCCAGAATATTATGATCATGTATCCCCGAATCTAGCATAGAGCAATGTGAAAGGAAAAGCCGGAGCAAACATATTTTGGAATGACAGGATTTAACAGTACCATCCTACAGAACTAACCGAAAGCCACAACAATTCAACAGAGGCAAACTGGAGCAAGACCTTATGAAAAAAATGGCTTGTTTTCCCCATCACACATCCAAAATCCACTGTATCATCCTTTTAACCCAATTAACTTATCATTACCGATTAAAAACATAAATTGACATGACATAACACCATTGAAACTTGATAAAAGAAATAATTAGGTCATACATTGTTTTGGAAAACTTAGAGACCCCAATCTAGCATAGAGCAATATGAAAGGAAAAGCCGGAGCAAACATAGTTTGAAATGACAGGATTTAACAGTACTTTCTACAGAACTAACGGAAAGCCACAACAATTCAACAGAGGCAAATTGGAGCAAGAGCTTATGAAAAAAATGGCTTGTTTTCCCCATCACACATCCTAAATCCACTGTATCATCCTTGAAACCCAATTAACTTATCATTACCGATTAAAAACATAAATTGACATGACATAACCCCATTGGAACTTGATCAAAGAAATAATTAGGTCATACATTGTTTTGGAAAACTTAGAGACGCATTTCAAAACAATGAATTGAAAAAAATATATGTAATAATATCTTACTCTGAAGCCACCCTTAAAGCACTCAGTGGCTGCCGTTATACTTCCCTCGCTCTCCACAGGAGCCGTGAAGAGGCCTTGTCCATTCTTCCAACGAATTTATCAGCAATGTGGTGTCCCTCTTAAGCAAATGTCCCATACTGTAGACAGTAGTTGTCCATTTCCACCATTCTCCACTTTACTTCCAAGCTGGAACACTCTGGAGCTTCTCGTATTATTTGAGGAAATTCAGTGCATATTCTATACATGAATAATAGGACAAACACATAATATATTAAATATAATATATATTCCAATTGATATTCCAGTAATAAGAGAAGATCCTGTTAGATATTTACAAGGCAGCCAAATAAGGCAATTACAATTTTGGATGCTTAGTGTTACACCTATATTGAAATGAGGATCTTTGAAATGATTATAGAGTTACCTTAGATTATTCAAGAGGAGAGCCTGCACGAACATTACCAAACTAACCTGTAGTATCTGGTTCAACAATTTCTACCACATCTCAGCTTGGTACTAGGTGATGGTTATTGAGTATTGATCAATAGGTACAGAATGACTTATGTTGCCAGAGCAATTTAGAATGTGCTGCTTTTCCTATGCATTTTACCTATTTCCCCTTCCACAGGTAGGTTCAGGTGGATATTTTAACGTAGGTAAACCAGTAGACCTTTATCAATAATGTTTTTATAAGCACCCCATTCCTGTAAGGTTAGAAAAGAGACCATTAATATTCAATTAAAAAATTTTAATCATAAAAATTATTATTTTCTAATGTTAATCAGATACCAATACTTAAAAAATATATTCAAAAATCTTCAGAAAAACATACCTTTTTTTGCGATCACCAATTGGGAATGCATTGGAATCACTCCATCCAACGATAATCTCAAATAAGATGCCTTCCTCAAAGCGCATCGATTATTAAAACGTCTCACTAAACATGAGAGGTCAGATCAGACCCTCTACATGAAATCTTCAAGTTTTAGTCCCATAATGGGCAGAACTTCTCTATCAAGAGAGGCAGAATGCCTCTCCGTGACGAGAATTGTATCTGCAAATGGTATCTCTCTTTTGATAGCTACCAGAAAGTCTTGAAGGGCAAAACATCTCAATCGGAATCCTGATCGTCGATGAGAATATTATTTTGCCAAAGGTAGCTTTCTATTGAGTGATACCATGAGGTACACAGACCCTCTTTCCATGGGCAGAACCTCTCGAACAGGAGAGGCATTACACCTCCCCTGAAGAGAACTGTATTCTGAAAATGGTAGCAACATTTGAGAGCTACCCCGTGGTACCCAGACCCACTCGATGAGCAAAATCTCTCGACCTGGAGGAGGCATCACACCACTCCATAGTGAGAATTTTATTCTGCTAGGGTAGCTCTCTTTTGAAGTTACCAGAAGGCACTCAGCAGGAGGGTTAAGGGGGAGATTCTAAGGTACGTAAACTAGATTTCCTTGATTAATAATGTATTTATAAGCACCCCATTCCTGAAAGGTTAGAAAAGAGACCATTAATATTCAATTAAAATATTTTAATCATAAAAATTATTATTTTCTAGTGATAATCAGATACCATTACTTAAAAAATATATTCTATTATCTTCAGAAAAACATACCTTATTTTGCCATCACCATCATGCAAGCAGATCGACAACATTAATTATATGTTGGCATCATATCGGTACTGTCCTCAAAAGAAAAAAAAAGTATTGAAAGTATTCTTAACATTTGCTGCAATTTAATCGTCTGGCAACAAACCCGGGTCTTTTTGGAGGTACTTCCTATGCAGCACAACAGAAGATCACCATCTCTTACTATATGTGAAAATTAAGGCAGAAATGGTTGCTTCAACTGCCTCAAACAACATCTTACTTTTCCCATATATTCCTCATTAGAGAAATTTTAAAGTGTTCTAGCATCGAACCCAGAAACAGCATGGTCTTATCAAATTGTTTTTCAAACAGAGTCTTAATATACTTCTTCCATCGCAGCAAGGACTCCGTATTATTTCGATAAGTGCATGAAAGGAATAATTGAAAACCATCTCAATTTGTTTTATATGACAGATATATTTACCGCCCAGTATCAAACCCAGGTCTGGTGATTTTTCCTATGCAGTTAAACAGAAGATCACCACCTCTAACTATGTGTAATAATTAGGTCATACATTGTTTTGGAAAACTTAGAGACCCATTTCAAAACATTGTATTGAAAATTTCAAGTCTGTGACACTTATGAAATATGGTTACAATTTTAATCCCCTATGAATGAATGAGTCAGTGAATGTATAATTAGGTATAATCAGATAAACATCTAAATGTTATAGGTAGAAGATGGATTAACAGATACAACTTTAATTCGTAATCATCATAAAGTCATGTTTGATACACCACTCTGTGTTACCATTGCCTCAATGAGGCCATGGCAGTGAACGATGATGCACATTCGGACAAGACCACACTTGCCCTTGCACGCAAAGTTCCCAAAATGGCGTGTGGAAAAACTACTACTAAATCGTCGACCCATATTGTGCCCAAAGCAGTGCGGAGCTTGTGTTAAAAATCTAATGCACTCAATCAAACTAGCTTGGCATACTCTATGATCCGAAGGATTGGATACACAAAGAATATATTTCAATGAATTTCTATGAACCTATTATTTTCCTATAAGAAGTTCAATTAGAAATGGATACCTTTCCAATAAAGAATAGCAATTACGCAACTGAAAAAGAATAATATTAATAACTTACTAATGTAAATTTTTAAAATTTGGACTCATAATTTTCCTTCAGTAAGGGTTTGTCAGAAAAATAGAACACATTACATCTTAAGTATCAACCCATTTTCAGTAAAAATACAAAATTAATATTGTAAATCATAATAGTTCTGTGTAAAAATATGCATGTATTTTAGGGTAACCTATAATATGACAAACATTTACCAAAATTTATATCATAAAGTATTTATTTATATTTGTTATTGCATATATTCTATACGTAATTTATAATTTTTAAAATCTATATTGGAACATTAAAATATCCAGACCAGTACGTGGGTAAAACCTAACCATGAAAAGGAAACCGTTGTTCAAATGCGATGAAATTCTGTCCCTTTCAAAAACACCAATAACAACAATCAAAACGAGAGCAAGGAAAACACCTACATGTCATTAAAACGCTATTTTTGGATACTTAAGAAGTAGCTCCAATGCATCACAAAAAAAATCTGATGTGTCCAGCACATGACTTTCTTCATGTATAAGATGTAATATTAATTTACGACAGTATTTTCAAAATCTATATTCAAACTAAACTTAGAAGATAAGTGAATAATTTATATCATAATATCTTTTACATCACAAACATTATAAGTAATGTTTTTGGGGACATGTTTGATAAAATAATGAAATTACATTTACTAAAACTTTTATAAACAATCGTATATACCTAAATATATTATTATCTAGATATATTTTACAATAACGGACATTTGCTTCGAAGAATAAAAAAAGCTCAACTTCCAGTTAAACCATTTGCTCCAAAAAATATTCAACTCTGATAGCACACCACAGTATATATGTGAAGTTTGGTACTAATAGGGATAATAATTTTCACGTTAGAGCGCCCACAAGCACACACACACACACAAACTTCTTTCTAAAAATGGTCAGAATGTATTCTAGGGACCCCAAAACATGTATTTCCGTTGAAATCCCGTAGTCAAATTCTTTCATGAAAACAATACTTTCTAAATACTATGAATATGGAGAAAGTAAAAATCCAAATAGTATGAAGGATTTGACCCTAAAATACATTGTATATTGCACATTAGCAATAACAAAAGTGTAAAATATTCTACCGCTATTCAAAGAGTCTAAACAATTTTGGTTACAGACCACTCATTGCCAATTCCACTTCCATTTTTTCATTGAAATTAAAAAAAGAAATCCAACAGAGCGAACCAAATGATAGCTTAAATGTAGTGTAACCACAAGGATGATCATGGAAATAAATCAGATTTCCAGAAATACATCCCACAACCTTCGTCCATGATCTCCAATTGGAAATATTCGTATAACTATAATAAAATCTGCTAGTTAAGATGGCTGACTTCAATGAAAATTGACGATATCGTAATGCAAGCTGTATAACAGAACATATTGACAGTAATTGCAATATTATATCTAAATATATATTATAACTCAATTAAGGCATGCAATATATATAAAATAATTATGAACTCTCCAGAATATTATGATCATGTATCCCCGAATCTAGCATAGCGCAATGTGAAAGGAAAAGCCGGAGCAAACATATTTTGGAATGACAGGATTTAACAGTACCATCCTACAGAACTAACCGAAAGCCACAACAATTCAACAGAGGCAAACTGGAGCAAGACCTTATGAAAAAAATGGCTTGTTTTCCCCATCACACATCCAAAATCCACTGTATCATCCTTTTAACCCAATTAACTTATCATTACCGATTAAAAACATAAATTGACATGACATAACACCATTGAAACTTGATAAAAGAAATAATTAGGTCATACATTGTTTTGGAAAACTTAGAGACCCCAATCTAGCATAGAGCAATATGAAAGGAAAAGCCGGAGCAAACATAGTTTGAAATGACAGGATTTAACAGTACTTTCTACAGAACTAACGGAAAGCCACAACAATTCAACAGAGGCAAATTGGAGCAAGAGCTTATGAAAAAAATGGCTTGTTTTCCCCATCACACATCCTAAATCCACTGTATCATCCTTGAAACCCAATTAACTTATCATTACCGATTAAAAACATAAATTGACATGACATAACCCCATTGGAACTTGATCAAAGAAATAATTAGGTCATACATTGTTTTGGAAAACTTAGAGACGCATTTCAAAACAATGAATTGAAAAAAATATATGTAATAATATCTTACTCTGAAGCCACCCTTAAAGCACTCAGTGGCTGCCGTTATACTTCCCTCGCTCTCCACAGGAGCTGTGAAGAGGCCTTGTCCATTCTTCCAACGAATTTATCAGCAATGTGGTGTCCCTCTTAAGCAAATGTCCCATACTGTAGACAGTAGTTGTCCATTTCCACCATTCTCCACTTTACTTCCAAGCTGGAACACTCTGGAGCTTCTCGTATTATTTGAGGAAATTCAGTGCATATTCTATACATGAATAATAGGACAAACACATAATATATTAAATATAATATATATTCCAATTGATATTCCAGTAATAAGAGAAGATCCTGTTAGATATTTACAAGGCAGCCAAATAAGGCAATTACAATTTTGGATGCTTAGTGTTACACCTATATTGAAATGAGGATCTTTGAAATGATTATAGAGTTACCTTAGATTATTCAAGAGGAGAGCCTGCACGAACATTACCAAACTAACCTGTAGTATCTGGTTCAACAATTTCTACCACATCTCAGCTTGGTACTAGGTGATGGTTATTGAGTATTGATCAATAGGTACAGAATGACTTATGTTGCCAGAGCAATTTAGAATGTGCTGCTTTTCCTATGCATTTTACCTATTTCCCCTTCCACAGGTAGGTTCAGGTGGATATTTTAAGGTAGGTAAACCAGTAGACCTTTATCAATAATGTTTTTATAAGCACCCCATTCCTGTAAGGTTAGAAAAGAGACCATTAATATTCAATTAAAAAATTTTAATCATAAAAATTATTATTTTCTAATGTTAATCAGATACCAATACTTAAAAAATATATTCAAAAATCTTCAGAAAAACATACCTTTTTTTGCGATCACCAATTGGGAATGCATTGGAATCACTCCATCCAACGATAATCTCAAATAAGATGCCTTCCTCAAAGCGCATCGATTATTAAAACGTCTCACTAAACATGAGAGGTCAGATCAGACCCTCTACATGAAATCTTCAAGTTTTAGTCCCATAATGGGCAGAACTTCTCTATCAAGAGAGGCAGAATGCCTCTCCGTGACGAGAATTGTATCTGCAAATGGTATCTCTCTTTTGATAGCTACCAGAAAGTCTTGAAGGGCAAAACATCTCAATCGGAATCCTGATCGTCGATGAGAATATTATTTTGCCAAAGGTAGCTTTCTATTGAGTGATACCATGAGGTACACAGACCCTCTTTCCATGGGCAGAACCTCTCGAACAGGAGAGGCATTACACCTCCCCTGAAGAGAACTGTATTCTGAAAATGGTAGCAACATTTGAGAGCTACCCCGTGGTACCCAGACCCACTCGATGAGCAAAATCTCTCGACCTGGAGGAGGCATCACACCACTCCATAGTGAGAATTTTATTCTGCTAGGGTAGCTCTCTTTTGAAGTTACCAGAAGGCACTCAGCAGGAGGGTTAAGGGGGAGATTCTAAGGTACGTAAACTAGATTTCCTTGATTAATAATGTATTTATAAGCACCCCATTCCTGAAAGGTTAGAAAAGAGACCATTAATATTCAATTAAAATATTTTAATCATAAAAATTATTATTTTCTAGTGATAATCAGATACCATTACTTAAAAAATATATTCTATTATCTTCAGAAAAACATACCTTATTTTGCCATCACCATCATGCAAGCAGATCGACAACATTAATTATATGTTGGCATCATATCGGTACTGTCCTCAAAAGAAAAAAAAAGTATTGAAAGTATTCTTAACATTTGCTGCAATTTAATCGTCTGGCAACAAACCCGGGTCTTTTTGGAGGTACTTCCTATGCAGCACAACAGAAGATCACCATCTCTTACTATATGTGAAAATTAAGGCAGAAATGGTTGCTTCAACTGCCTCAAACAACATCTTACTTTTCCCATATATTCCTCATTAGAGAAATTTTAAAGTGTTCTAGCATCGAACCCAGAAACAGCATGGTCTTATCAAATTGTTTTTCAAACAGAGTCTTAATATACTTCTTCCATCGCAGCAAGGACTCCGTATTATTTCGATAAGTGCATGAAAGGAATAATTGAAAACCATCTCAATTTGTTTTATATGACAGATATATTTACCGCCCAGTATCAAACCCAGGTCTGGTGATTTTTCCTATGCAGTTAAACAGAAGATCACCACCTCTAACTATGTGTAATAATTAGGTCATACATTGTTTTGGAAAACTTAGAGACCCATTTCAAAACATTGTATTGAAAATTTCAAGTCTGTGACACTTATGAAATATGGTTACAATTTTAATCCCCTATGAATGAATGAGTCAGTGAATGTATAATTAGGTATAATCAGATAAACATCTAAATGTTATAGGTAGAAGATGGATTAACAGATACAACTTTAATTCGTAATCATCATAAAGTCATGTTTGATACACCACTCTGTGTTACCATTGCCTCAATGAGGCCATGGCAGTGAACGATGATGCACATTCGGACAAGACCACACTTGCCCTTGCACGCAAAGTTCCCAAAATGGCGTGTGGAAAAACTACTACTAAATCGTCGACCCATATTGTGCCCAAAGCAGTGCGGAGCTTGTGTTAAAAATCTAATGCACTCAATCCAAACTAGCTTGGCATACTCTATGATCCGAAGGATTGGATACACAAAGAATATATTTCAATGAATTTCTATGAACCTATTATTTTCCCATAAGAAGTTCAATTAGAAATGGATACCTTTCCAATAAAGAATAGCAATTACGCAACTGAAAAAGAATAATATTAATAACTTACTAATGTAAATTTTTAAAATTTGGACTCATAATTTTCCTTCAGTAAGGGTTTGTCAGAAAAATAGAACACATTACATCTTAAGTATCAACCCATTTTCAGTAAAAATACAAAATTAATATTGTAAATCATAATAGTTCTGTGTAAAAATATGCATGTATTTTAGGGTAACCTATAATATGACAAACATTTACCAAAATTTATATCATAAAGTATTTATTTATATTTGTTATTGCATATATTCTATACGTAATTTATAATTTTTAAAATCTATATTGGAACATTAAAATATCCAGACCAGTACGTGGGTAAAACCTAACCATGAAAAGGAAACCGTTGTTCAAATGCGATGAAATTCTGTCCCTTTCAAAAACACCAATAACAACAATCAAAACGAGAGCAAGGAAAACACCTACATGTCATTAAAACGCTATTTTTGGATACTTAAGAAGTAGCTCCAATGCATCACAAAAAAAATCTGATGTGTCCAGCACATGACTTTCTTCATGTATAAGATGTAATATTAATTTACGACAGTATTTTCAAAATCTATATTCAAACTAAACTTAGAAGATAAGTGAATAATTTATATCATAATATCTTTTACATCACAAACATTATAAGTAATGTTTTTGGGGACATGTTTGATAAAATAATGAAATTACATTTACTAAAACTTTTATAAACAATCGTATATACCTAAATATATTATTATCTAGATATATTTTACAATAACGGACATTTGCTTCGAAGAATAAAAAAAGCTCAACTTCCAGTTAAACCATTTGCTCCAAAAAATATTCAACTCTGATAGCACACCACAGTATATATGTGAAGTTTGGTACTAATAGGGATAATAATTTTCACGTTAGAGCGCCCACAAGCACACACACACACACAAACTTCTTTCTAAAAATGGTCAGAATGTATTCTAGGGACCCCAAAACATGTATTTCCGTTGAAATCCCGTAGTCAAATTCTTTCATGAAAACAATACTTTCTAAATACTATGAATATGGAGAAAGTAAAAATCCAAATAGTATGAAGGATTTGACCCTAAAATACATTGTATATTGCACATTAGCAATAACAAAAGTGTAAAATATTCTACCGCTATTCAAAGAGTCTAAACAATTTTGGTTACAGACCACTCATTGCCAATTCCACTTCCATTTTTTCATTGAAATTAAAAAAAGAAATCCAACAGAGCGAACCAAATGATAGCTTAAATGTAGTGTAACCACAAGGATGATCATGGAAATAAATCAGATTTCCAGAAATACATCCCACAACCTTCGTCCATGATCTCCAATTGGAAATATTCGTATAACTATAATAAAATCTGCTAGTTAAGATGGCTGACTTCAATGAAAATTGACGATATCGTAATGCAAGCTGTATAACAGAACATATTGACAGTAATTGCAATATTATATCTAAATATATATTATAACTCAATTAAGGCATGCAATATATATAAAATAATTATGAACTCTCCAGAATATTATGATCATGTATCCCCGAATCTAGCATAGAGCAATGTGAAAGGAAAAGCCGGAGCAAACATATTTTGGAATGACAGGATTTAACAGTACCATCCTACAGAACTAACCGAAAGCCACAACAATTCAACAGAGGCAAACTAGAGCAAGACCTTATGAAAAAAATGGCTTGTTTTCCCCATCACACATCCAAAATCCACTGTATCATCCTTTTAACCCAATTAACTTATCATTACCGATTAAAAACATAAATTGACATGACATAACACCATTGAAACTTGATAAAAGAAATAATTAGGTCATACATTGTTTTGGAAAACTTAGAGACCCCAATCTAGCATAGAGCAATATGAAAGGAAAAGCCGGAGCAAACATAGTTTGAAATGACAGGATTTAACAGTACTTTCTACAGAACTAACGGAAAGCCACAACAATTCAACAGAGGCAAATTGGAGCAAGAGCTTATGAAAAAAATGGCTTGTTTTCCCCATCACACATCCTAAATCCACTGTATCATCCTTGAAACCCAATTAACTTATCATTACCGATTAAAAACATAAATTGACATGACATAACCCCATTGGAACTTGATCAAAGAAATAATTAGGTCATACATTGTTTTGGAAAACTTAGAGAGGCATTTCAAAACAATGAATTGAAAAAAATATATGTAATAATATCTTACTCTGAAGCCACCCTTAAAGCACTCAGTGGCTGCCGTTATACTTCCCTCGCTCTCCACAGGAGCCGTGGAAGGCCTTGTCCATTCTTCCAACGAATTTATCAGCAATGTGGTGTCCCTCTTAAGCAAATGTCCCATACTGTAGACAGTAGTTGTCCATTTCCACCATTCTCCACTTTACTTCCAAGCTGGAACACTCTGGAGCTTCTCGTATTATTTGAGGAAATTCAGTGCATATTCTATACATGAATAATAGGACAAACACATAATATATTAAATATAATATTTATTCCAATTGATATTCCAGTAATAAGAGAAGATCCTGTTAGATATTTACAAGGCAGCCAAATAAGGCAATTACAATTTTGGATGCTTAGTGCTACACCTATATTGAAATGAGGATCTTTGAAATGATTATAGAGTTACCTTAGATTATTCAAGATGAGAGCCTGCACGAACATTACCAAACTAACCTGTAGTATCTGGTTCAACAATTTCTACCACATCTCAGCTTGGTAGTAAGTGATGGTTATTGAGTATTGATCAATAGGTACAGAATGACTTATGTTGCCAGAGCAATTTAGAATGTGCTGCTTTTCCTATGCATTTTACCTATTTCCCCTTCCACAGGTAGGTTCAGGTGGATATTTTAAGGTAGGTAAACCAGTAGACCTTTATCAATATTGTTTTTATAAGCACCCCATTCCTGTAAGGTTAGAAAAGAGACCATTAATATTCAATTAAAAAATTTTAATCATAAAAATTATTATTTTCTAATGTTAATCAGATACCAATACTTAAAAAATATATTCAAAAATCTTCAGAGAAACATACCTTTTTTTTGCGATCACCAATTGGGAATGCATTGGAATCACTCCATCCAAAGATAATCTCAAATAAGATGCCTTCCTCAAAGCGCATCGATTATTAAAACGTCTCACTAAACATGAGAGGTCAGATCAGACCCTCTACATGAAATCTTCAAGTTTTAGTCCCATAATGGGCAGAACTTCTCTATCAAGAGAGGCAGAATGCCTCTCCGTGACGAGAATTGTATCTGCAAATGGTATCTCTCTTTTGATAGCTACCAGAAAGTCTTGAAGGGCAAAACATCTCAATCGGAATCCTGATCGTCGATGAGAATATTATTTTGCCAAAGGTAGCTTTCTATTGAGTGATACCATGAGGTACACAGACCCTCTTTCCATGGGCAGAACCTCTCGAACAGGAGAGGCATTACACCTCCCCTGAAGAGAACTGTATTCTGAAAATGGTAGCAACATTTGAGAGCTACCCCGTGGTACCCAGACCCACTCGATGAGCAAAATCTCTCGACCTGGAGGAGGCATCACACCACTCCATAGTGAGAATTTTATTCTGCTAGGGTAGCTCTCTTTTGAAGTTACCAGAAGGCACTCAGCAGGAGGGTTAAGGGGGAGATTCTAAGGTACGTAAACTAGATTTCCTTGATTAATAATGTATTTATAAGCACCCCATTCCTGAAAGGTTAGAAAAGAGACCATTAATATTCAATTAAAATATTTTAATCATAAAAATTATTATTTTCTAGTGATAATCAGATACCATTACTTAAAAAATATATTCTATTATCTTCAGAAAAACATACCTTATTTTGCCATCACCAAGTGGGAATGCATTGGAATTACTCCATGAACAGATATTCTCAAATAAGATGCCTTCCTCAAAGCGCATCGATTATCCAAACGTCTCACTAAATATGAGAGGTCAGATCAGTGACAATTTTATTCTGCTAGGGTAGCTTTTGAAGTTACCAGAAGACCTCTCCATAAGGGTACCTATAAAACAATAGTCGTTAATTATGGCCTTAAAATAATTGAATAATTTTGTCCAATTTGATTAAGATATTTCCAAAGTATCCTAGACTTAAACCTATTTACTCTAAAATTTGTAACCCTATGTTGATTCATTACATAAAAGGTCCTGTTAATATATTGAAGAAGTAGTCAGTTTTCCGTTTGCCTATCCAACAACATCCAAAGATTTCTAATTTTTTTTCCACAGCTGTTGGGGTTCAATGAACATAGGTACTGCATTGCTTAGTCCCACATTAAGTTGACCTCAACTAATGCTGAGTTATGATCTTCATCTGCGTGCTCGTATAGTTGTTTCCTTTTGTTGACCATCTCTTTCTAATGTCGTCTATGGTTAGTGTATCTCTGCTGCAAATAAAGCTTCAAATGCACTCAAATATTTATTATAATTTTCAAACTTTGGATTAAGTTTTAGCATATAGCTAGTTTAGTTTAGCTATCACACGTTAATTTACTATATAGAAATTTGCTTACCTTTCCACATCATTAATGACTGATATCCACTCCTTTTCCATCATTTATAGTGAGAGAACATCCCTCAGTTCACCAACGTATTAATCAGCTGGGAATTATTTCTTAGCATTTAGTGTCATGCAGGAGGAAAAGATTTAAGAACAGTTTCAAAGACTTTAACAGATTTCTTGGCATTCCGTAAGGAGAGACCTTGATCAGTACAATTATTCACTCATACCTTTGTAGCTTTCATTTCATCACAGCCATGATCAAGACTGGGACGAAAGAAAATGAGAGAGATATATTTTTCTGTATCCTGTACCACATGACAAATGAAAACAGTTCATTCATCAGAGTATGATAGCAGGAACAAATGAGAGTAATTGAAGTAAAAATAGAAGGAAAGCAAGGAAGGGCAAAAACAGGAATTGGGATTGTAGATTACATAAAAAAGGGTCGAAGTTACATGCAAATGAAAGAAGATGACCAGGATCAATTACTTTGAAAATTTTGCAATTGACTTATGCCAGAAGTTGTAAATTAGCTCTTGTTGCAAAGAGTTATTGCTTAATAAAATGTAATGGCATACAAACTACAGGAAAACTAAAATCTGATATATTGATAGTGATTTGCTAAGGATTATTAGGACAAACGGATACAGGGAATCATGAAATCAATACAGAGGAATATAGAATGGACTAGATTATCCTACAACTAACTATGTTTGCTAGTAAAACTTCACAATCCTTAAAACCATAATTGGAAAAAACAGAAAAGAATAGTTATTGAACCGTAATATTATAAGAATTTTGTAGAAAGAATGAAATAATATTCATGTTATGGTCTATAAATATTTTTGTTATTATATCTCTAAATACTA
The DNA here is from genome assembly GCA_947579665.1 of Sympetrum striolatum. Taxonomy (NCBI): domain Eukaryota; kingdom Metazoa; phylum Arthropoda; class Insecta; order Odonata; family Libellulidae; genus Sympetrum; species Sympetrum striolatum. The sequence continues at coordinate 361,364 of CANPUZ010000004.1, forward strand.
ACAATTTTTAGAGGAAATATTAAGGTCAACAAATGCGACAAAGGTCGGCAAATTATAAAATGAAAAATATATGAAATGTGCAGAAGAAAATCAAAGGAATTGGGTATTTTATTAGTGAAGCCTGTAATGTTGTACTCACTACCTAAGGAAATGCACTTACTTTAAGGAATCAGCTGTCTTGTGACCTAGGACGTGACTTTCTCTTACGACTGAGTTTCACATTCTACGTCGGCGAGGGAAATCAGCAGAGTACTGATGAAGAAAAACATCCCAGTTACTGGTCACCTGTAATTAAATATTTGCTTTAATGAAGTTGCAATACGAATTGTCAGTTCACAGTTATTACTATTATTAATATAAATTGATAATAATGTACAAGGACTTATTAAATTTTCAATACGACATTCTTATCATTACATGAGTAAAACTTGCCTGAAATCGGCTTACGCGATTAAAATTCATGATTGAATTAAATGTATTGAAAGTGATGTACTCATTTTGTTACAAAAAAGAATAAAATCTATTGATTTAATATAATTAGAATGACAAATCTAAAAAGCATGAAAATTTTATTTTAAATATGGCATGAATAAGAATACAGTAGAGTACACAAAATACAGAAGAATAATGTTAACAGTTATCGTGACTTGGCACAATGCACTTTTGTATTGTTAAAAATAATCACAAATGGTCATCATTCGGTTTGATAAAATATATTACTGATTATACTATTTAGGTAACTATATTCAGATTCAATGAAATTAGTAATTATTTATACCACTGGCATCACTGCTGAGTTTTTTAAATCCCGAGATCCCTTATGAATACAATTGCCATGATATCTCAGCGGAAGATACGTAAAGAAAAGTTTTTAAAAAGGCACGTGCAAAACTCGTTCCTAAGTAGTTACTGAAAGTTTCAGAATACTTAATAATGATAGATTTAAAACATATAACGCATTCTTAATTCCTAACCATCGTATCCAAAAAGACACACGACCGAATTTCTTTTTTCTTCTAAAAGTCGGCAAGTGATACGTTAAAATTTAAATCGATTATAAGTAGGCGTTTAGGAACAACCACTTCTTGTTTTCTCCGAGTACCGGGGAAAAAACAAGGAGCGCCGACAACCACGGTTTTCTGAGATATTAAACCTCCAACTCATTAGCAGCCGTGTAACAAATTTTTATTCTTTACATATGAATTGATTTGCACTACCTACTACACTACTTGAAAAAATACTACTAAACTAACATGACCTTAGAGCAGAGAATACTTTGATAGTCACTTCTTGGCTAATAAATATTTACGCCACTGGAATCGACACTGAATTTGAAATCTCGAATTCCGTTAGGGTTCCCGTTGGCGAAATCTCGCAAGAAACTGGAAAATATTTTAAAATGTATATTGAAAATGCGTTCCTTAATATTTATTTAAATTTACAGAACACCCATTAATGACGGATGAAAAAGCAACTAATTCTTGATTCCTAGACAAAAATCAAAAATGATAAGCGACTGAATTACTCGGGCAAATTCATCTAGAAGTGATCTTCGGCAATTGATAAGTTAAGACTTAGTAAATAATAATTCTAAAAACTGTAACTTATATTTTTAAGTGAAAGCTCTGCTTAGCAAATGATAATTCCGCTTACAAAATGACAACTTCTCAACTTAAGAGATAATTTCGCTTTTAAGTAAAAACTTCGCAAAGCAAATGATAATAATAACGTCTCTAATGGAAATTAAAAGACCCCAATTACATCCATTTAAAAAATGATTGCTACTTACAAAGACACACAACCATTCCCTAGCCAGAAAATTGAAACTCGCCGGGGTTCGAACCCGAGACCTTTGCGTTGGAGTAGCTAGCGCGCTAATCACTTCGTCACCGCAGCAGGCAACTTATTTAATCTGAGATTCCCTCAAAGTGTAATTTCCCGAAAATTGAAATTCCTGCTCATTCAAGACAACTATTCGCCGGAAATATTTTCATCGCGATGGAATATCGATGAATCACATAAATAAGCGCAGACTTAGTAAGAATCTTCATTGGGCGCAAACTTTCTTTCTTGGAATTTTTTCACTTGGAAGTGATATATTTCGCATTAATGTCTAACGAAACATCGGAAGTATAATCTCTTGGCATTTGAGATTCCCTTAGAACAGACAATTCTTCCGCGTCAGTAAAAATCTAATAATTTGAACTTCCGATTGTTGAAAATACGATACAAATTTAATTTGCCAAATGTTCAATCTCCTGCAAGCTCATTTGGAAAACATCGTTCACAGAAATATTCCGTGTTATGGTAGATTAGCAATAGATAGATTAAGTGCATTGCAACCAAATACACTATGCTTTTTACATATATCTGCATTTCAAAAGTTTAAAAATAACGAAAAAAGATTCAAATTCTTACCGTTACTCTGGAAGTGTACCACCACAACCTTTCACCCACGAAGTCTCACTGGTAACTGCAAATTTTGTCTGTTTGAGTTTAACAAAACCATCTCAAAACTTTTCCAATCGATAGTTTAAAACGGTATTTGCAACCCAATCTCACACTAGATTTGAGATTTTACCACATTTTGTTAATACACGACTTCTATAATGCATGTCATTCGACAATTCTACCTTCCACGCCCCTCAATAACACGTTCATCGGAAGAAAGATCGATTTCGTAAAGGATTGCTCCCGTATAATTATTACCTTCGAATAGAAGTAGAAATTCCAAACCATAGAAGCTGTACGGCATGTCATTCACTGGCACATGTTGCACAATCCAAGGAACCAGGTTCGATCTTCCAGCACAACTCTCAATTCCACTTCCTGGTTGTTATAGCTACCACACCTTTCACAAACACACAGAATATTTAAATATATTCACTACGAAACGTAATAAATTATACTTTTTAGTCGGCACAACCACATGGAAGTCATACATTCGTAGAAACAGATTCAATCCTTGCACTCACCGTACTTCGCTTCGCTACTCGCGATTCTTCTGAAAATAAAAGAAAGTCCAACGAAGCGTTTCTGAAGGTGACATCGTCATTAGTAATGACCTTGTCATTTCGAAAGCTAAGTAAGAATTGCCGATTTTTAAGAGACCTTTCTTTCCGACGTTTTCAGGTAGGAAATAGCTATGAATAGAATTAGGCTTTTCGCTGATATCGTACGTACTCCACCGCTTAATCTGAACTGTTCCTTTTGAGCGACAGCATAATCCCAACTTCTCTTTTCGCTATTGAATCTATTTCCCAAAATTTGAAGCAGATACACTTTTATCAATCGTGAATTAAACACTGGGCTCCATAGGAAGACGTATACTAAACCAATCAGTATTACATTATATTATGTGTCAGCTGATCTTGGAGGCAGGCTATGAAACTATGGTCGATCTTAATAATACTGTGTGGTTTAGTAAACGTATTACAATTTTGCTAGAAGATTTCACAGGAGCAGAATTCACACCAAAAACCAACCTTATGTCATCCATCCAATTCGCTTCTCCCTTGCATGAAATGACGACACTTAAAGTTGCCTTCCGAAAATTCCAGAACGTTCGGAACTCGATGTTCTTTCTTTCCACGTCTGACTCACGTAACTTCCAATTCCTATGCATTGGGAAATGGTCTACTGTACAATCGAAAGAATTTTCAAAGTGCCTCAAAATTGCTCGTCTTTGTGAAGTTGATTTGTTTTAAAGAAGTACTTTTCCTCTAGATTTATGTATTTTACCTGTGTTTCGTTGGAGTATACGTACGGGAAACGTACATGAAGAACGATTATCGACAGTTGAAAGCCTCGACTTGACTCACAGCAATATCGTAAATCAAGTGTCGAAAAATGTGTTGTTCTAAATCTGTGATCGAAAAATTCCCAAGGAGATTTTTCTGATGATTCATTGATTTCGTGCAGCAGTTCACGGGAATTGGGAATCCTTCGATCAAGCTACAATAGCAAAATGCAGGATTCTACTGTAAGTACAATGACATGTTGCATTGATTTGAATCTAGATGCATGTGAATATGAAATTTCACCTCGTGGCTGAGCAAAGAGTGGTTCTACTTGGCTCTCTGATATCAGAAATCACAGCGAATTTAGTAACGTATTCTGAAATGCTGTATAAAAATGTAGAATTGATTGTAATAATCTTTGAAATGCTTGCAATAAACAATACGACTTGCCGAGGTAGCTTAAGTAACACCAATCAAAGATTCGAGTGAGTGGAAACTTTTTAAATTCATCCAACAAACCGATCTATTCACCGATGCATTTACGATGCTTTCCACCAATGTCCATCGCTGAGATTAATTCCCGATGAAGAGCCGCAGGGTTCTGACGACATTAGCGGGACATTCAAATGTGAATAACCTCATAAAAAAGCCAGTAAATGGAAACTTACAAATATAACGTATTTATAATGCAAAAAAACGACGCGATTATATATTTTCACCTGAGTTTAAGGAATTATGGAGATGGAAGAAATTAAAAATGCAACGGAAGCAATCTAGTAAAACAGGAGAAGAACCTACGGACTGTTCTTAAATCCATCCATAATTGATAATTCATCAAAGTAATCAGACTAACATCGATGTAATTCAGTCAGATTGATGAATTTAAAAACGTGACCAGTGCTGGAATTTGCTCGAAAATTAATTTCCTACTTTCTTATTGCTTTAAAGATTTATAGATTGAAAGTGATGTAATTGTGTCTATAAATTATCTGAAATTTTCTTCCAATTTCTTGCCAAAGTGAATATGAAACGATCCAATTTTGAAGAATGTTTTATTCTATGTGATTGTGATTCAAAATTTGCTAAAAGAATTAATCCTTCAAACATGGACGTTTTCTTTGGTTCTGAAAGCGAACATACAAATAAACACTGTAGACAGATCTGAATACCTAATCTTAATGACAATAACGATTACCTTTTCTTCTACTGTGAATTTGATTGTGCTATTCAACACCTTTTATCATCCAACATCGTCTTATTCCTTCAAAATAGTCTAAAATTTACAAACAATATTGTTCATAAAATGCACAATTTTCTCTAAGAAAACAAAAAAAGATCGAATCGGGAATGTTGATTTTGGAATCCATGACGGAGAAGTCTTTTGTGTTGATCCATTAATCATAGTAAATTACTGCTGAGAGAGGAAAACAGTATTTCTTAAAGAAAGAGGAATGCGTAATTTTAATTAAACGGCTTCTTTTGGTTTGAGGATATGCAAATATAATAGATTCATTGTTGTCCTGACAATTTCTTTCTAGTATTTATTAGTAAGTAAGTTCTTCTTCCTTTCTGTTCATAAAAGAGATGTCATTTCTCATTGAACATGTGAGATATTGCCATGGAACGAATTGTACAGTCGATGAAACCCTTAAAAAGTTGTGGTTAACATTTGCAAGTGATAGAATGCGTAATAATGACATTGGAAGACGTTCCAGCGATAGAATTAGTAAATCTCTGCATTATTTAGGAATAATATGCCTTTAATGAACAAGGTAAACCTATGAAAAGGCTCCCAGTGAATTGGTTCGGGGGGAATTCGTAAGCGGGGAATTGATCCCCCGCGATGATGTTGAACTACCACCCAACCCACCCCCCCGTTCATTTATTTATAACATTAACCAATAATCAGGTCTTGTAGATTAACATAAGACTGAATAACAATAGTACAACATGAGCGCGGGGGATCAACTCCCTGCATACGAATTCTCCGCGTACGGATTCACCACGTACGAATTCACCGGCGCCCGGTGTATTGGTCCGGGGGGAATTGGTACGAGGGATATATTACTGGGAAGTAGCACTCTAAAACATTGAGATGACTCACGAGTTACGAAGGATTTATTTGCATATTCTTAAATTGTGTCGGTTTAATGACATTATGTTTTTATTATTTGCGTTAATACTTAAAGATCATTTATTTATGGCAAAATGTTATTTAGAGCCGGGATGTGTGTGGAATCACTAAGTTGCCTTTAATGAAGTTAAGCCCAGGTAGATATGGTATCTAATGTTTTTGCGATTGACAGAATAAGGTAAAATGTGTTTATTTTACTTACGTCTCAAATCTCTATTGATCTATATAACGACTGTGCTCAAATATATTCACTGACCGCTGATTCAGTGATTTAAATTAAAGAGAATGGCATTTATATTTTAATTAGCCTCGGGTTTCTCAATAGTTCTTGCAATAAAATAACAGCCTTGATGATGCAAACAAAGCTATCAAAATCTAATAAAGGGAATAAACCTCCTTCTTTAGTTCAGTTAAATACATTTTAAATTAGTAATAATAAGATATGAAAAATACGAGCTATTGTGGAGATCAATCAAATGCAGATATAAAAGTTGAATTTATGCCCAATACTTATGAAATAATATCTATAAACACAATTAATTTTTTCAATCAGTACAGTAATGCGAGATTGGAATGAAAACTAACAAAAAGGCAGAAAAGTCCCTTATCACTAGCTTTGATAAAACAATGTTAAAAATGTCCTTAAATAAATAAGTTCTGCTAGTTATATGATGTCACAATTCATAACTCCGGTATGTGGATCAGATACGATTTAAAGACACGAAAGCACAATTTCTATTGGGAAAATTCAGTGAGATATATTAAATGAAAGTGTTATGTTGAATGACTATCTGTGGTACATCAATGCGGAAAGGTTGCGTTTGCTAATATAATTATTCACAAGTAAGTTCTAACAATGTAGCATCAATAAGTAGGTAAACTGTAATATAAGACTGGTTAATAGATTTAGAAAAACGTAAGGAAACTTATGAGTTACAATAAAGAATAAGCTAAAGTGGAACGGTATATGATCTTTAAGTTGCTCAAAGAAGTTCTATCGTAATTGAGTTCGCTCAAATATCTTTAAATCGGGTTCTAATTTGCTAAATCGAACATTCAATTTACTCAATTTACGTAACTCCTAAATAAGCTACAACGCCTAATAACAGTACTGGCCATCTTAGACAAACGTTTGCTTTCAAACGATGATGCAGAAGGAAATTAAGTATTCCCATGGAAAAACAGACTTGAAAAAAGTCTGACAGGGCCAGGAATCGAACCCGGGATCTGCCTATAACCGGGAGGCTTGTTGAAATGTTCTGGTCAGGTAGCCTAGATGGTTAAGGGTGCACTGGGTGCACGCCCTTATGTGCAAAGTCACCTTCACCCTTTCCTTATTTGAAATTAAGTATTCTAAGTTTAGTTGGAATTAATGAAAGAAGTAATGAAATTCTCTTTGCCATGGTGTTAATCTACGGATAATTAATGCAGTATTATCTTTTAATCGGAGTGGAAATATTCAGTTAAGAAACAAAGAAATTTAAGAGGAGAATAGTTATTTAGTTCTACTTGATTTGAGTTTGATAACTCTCTGAAAATCATCTAAACAATTCTATTTTATTAAAATTCAGTTAATCACTCCATGAGAATATCATTAGACATACAAATAGATAATTGTGTAACAAATATCGTTTAAAGGACAACAACCGGTGAAGATATAAATGAAGGAATTAATCGCTGGATTTTATCAAATGTCTTATCGTGAAGACTACGCCTCTCGTCATTGCAATATAAAAATACGAGATTTTATATCACTTGATGTATATTTTATTGAATTTCATATAATTCGATTGTCAGAAATATGCAAAAATGATTCTATTATTTGAAACAAGTGGTAATCTTAAAAATATATTCAATGTTACTATCCATTGCATTCTTTGATTGTATCTTTTTCCCAGACAAGGCGGTAAACGCACGAAAAGAAAACAAACACATAGTTCTCACAGAAGCAAACGATGAGTTTGCCTTGAACTTGAAGGAAAGCAAGGCAAAGAATTGAAGGCCATTAGGAAGTCATTACTCGTCTTTTGGCATTGTTAGCATGAGCCTACTTCTTTTACTGATACCTCGAAAGTGAAAGCAACGAAAATGAAACGAAAAAGATGCTTTGAAAATTCGAAATGAATTGAAGGCCGTTCGAAACCCATTACTAGTCTAAGAATGACTGTTTACGTGATCATGGCTTCTTTTGAAAGTGCTTTGAAAGTGAAAGCAACGGTGAAGGGAAGCAAAATATCAATAGGTGTTGGAAAAAGCTCATCGAAGAAAGCGAAACTGCATTTCTGGGTCAGATCACAGAAAAATACAGAAAAGGGGTAAGGGTATGTCTGACCATTGCATTGCTGTACTGTACTAATTATTCTCCATTACAGTACACCATATGATAATTATAAAAGATAGCAACATGCTACATGGTCGTTCAGATTATGTTGCTCAAAGTTCTTATTTAAAACCTTTTATTCACCCCAAAAACTATTGATCAATAAATCACTTAATTGATAGTCCGTTCCACAGGTTTTTACTATATATTACACGATGTGAAAATAAAAGTTCACAGTCAATAACGGGAGGACATTTTCAAAATACGTTATATTAGAGATTGATATAAAAATTGTGCTTACCTAAGCTGAAGCTCCAATTCACTGAATATACCATCGAAGGATCTCCTGTACGTAATTCACTTCCTGAAGACGCCAATGAGCATAACGCCAAGACAATATCGGTGTTGCCTCCTAAACAATTAAAAAAGAGAAATTCCAAATTAAGAAAATATGTAGATGGATAAAAATCAGAATTATAATCTAAAGCCATGCAAATGTAAAGCGAAGTAAGTAATTCGAAAACTCCGTATTCCTGTTCATTTGCAACCGTTGACCAAACAGTTTAAAATATATTATAACATCATCACACAATATTAAAAAGGTAATAACTAATTATAATCATTTAAAGAAGCCTTAATTCAACTCTTAGAAATTGGCTGAAGATATTGAATTAATGGCACGAAACAAAAACATTAATATTAGTGCTAATTTTTACCAAATCCATCAATATTCTTGGGTGATGAAGCTAAATTTTAAATGCAATTAAACAGTTAGAAATAAAAATGATTCAGATTATGAAATAATGCCGATTAAATTTAGAATTTCGTCGTTAAAGATAACAAGGAACTAGAGAACTTTAGCAACTAAAATTTTTGAAAAATCTTCTTAATTGATACATATCAGAAGAGTATTCTAAACCCGTGAAAATTTGAACTAAAACAAGCAATTCGAATATAAATAATTAATAAATATGGCTACTTTAACGATCAGTATTGAGAATCAGTTTAAAAAATAACGACCGCTGAAGGAAATTAATATTAGAAATCCGCACAAAATTGAATAGAATTCCTGAATTGATAAGGCTAAATTTAAATCTAAATTACAATAATTAGAAACAAATTCGTTCCTGATTATGAGATAATGAATTTAATGTTTAAGATGACAAAGGCACTTTCATCGCGGAACAGTTAGAACTTCTTTAATTTAAGCCCCAAAAACGATTTTAAATCAATTTTAGAAGGTTCGATTAATACAGTCGATGCCGTTGATAAGAATGCATCTATAAAAATTTCCTTCAACTACTGATTTCCTTTTAAATTCAAACCAGGATTACCGTGATGTTTATGAGTATGATCTTAACTTAGGCTATAAATTAACAGAAGGACTAATTGGAAAATATATTCAAGTAAAAGTACGTATTGAACTATTTATTGATTACGGGAGGAAGGAATTTAAACCGAAAATATGATTTCTTGTTAAATTGAAAACTCATAAATGAAAACTGCATTGAATTCGAGTCCAGGTTCACTCGGAATTTGTTCTCTCGTCTCTTAATTTCAATTTCAACTTGTTACTCGTAATGAAAAGGCACTTGAAATTTGCAAGATTTTTGCTTTCAAAACAAATCTCCGATGACGACTTGAAATAGCTAATTGCATACGTACGAAATATCCACTAGAGAAACAATTCAGAAGTTTAATTCCGATTGCGAGAAAAAATGTTTAACGAAATAAGGATCCAACTTCCAAATAAATAAAAATTCCTAAAAAATGCATCACTTAATATTGAATCCGAACCTAATCAGGTGTGAAAAAATTATAATTTGCATTAGAGGGATGTTGCAACTTAATATCATTATAACATTATAATAGACGCGAGAAAACCGGTATTGCTTCTGCGAATTTAATAAAAATACTAACAGGATGACGTAGATATAAAGACAATATAGATATATTACCTTATATTACCCTTCCATTATATTTAGTAATACAATCCATAAATTAATTAAAAATAAACAGCTACGATGCGTCCACATTTTCCGTTAAATTTCAAATCCGATTTTCCCTTGTTTGTGTGATGACGTCATGCACTTACGGAAGCATAAAAATTAACGACAGAAATATTTTAGATTATTATTCAGATAAAACAAGTCACTGGGCATAAACTGAGGAAAACGGGACTTCAGATTCTTGGCAAATTGAAAAAACATGCGGCAAGCCGAGGCTTTATCGGAATTTTTCTCTCGTTTTTTATACGCAAATTAAGAGTTTAACTCGTACGGTTTCGGACGCTAATGAAAAGGCAGTTTAAATTTTCACAATCGCCTAAGACGATGAATTACAATCTTGAACCGAAAATAAACTTATTCTCGTAATCATAGAAGCAAGACCATTCCCACGCGATGACATATTTGCACTCATCGAAACATAAAAATCAAAATAAAAGGCTTTTAGATTCGGGAATTGAGTCCACGTAGGAAAATTTAAGGATTCGATTTCACGAGAAGAATAGGCGAAAACCGGTTTCTCGTCCCGGCGACATTCTTTTCTTACTCTCAAACTCTCATAAAATGTCTTACATTCCTATTTTCAAGCAAACATGTTAACTTAATCCGCTAATGTCCATTCTTAACGAGCTTTTAAACCTGAAAAAGTTCTTACGAAATCGTATTAAACAGTTCCGATTCTAAATAATAATATTAATGTCATCTCGTTAATTCACTCTAAATTAAAATCAATCGCAAAATTATTCAAATGATGCGTCGTAGACTGATATTCCAAAAGGAAGAAACTTAAATTATATAATTCACCAACAGACTTTAGCAATATTTTCTCTGACATTACCTTATAAGGTATTTAATGAGACTTACCATAACTGGAAATCCTGGGTGACAAAGATGGACGTTGAGTATGACAACAAATTCAAATTCAACTGCTCCTCAAACACAGGTTGTCAGCACGACCTCTCTCGCAGAAATCCAGAGAGCAACTGACGAAAAGACCGTCCGCGCAATGGATGAACTATACTGCTGTCACCTGATTGGTCCAACTTTAACCGTCTTTCATCTTGGCCCCGCCCACCAACCGTCATGAAAATTTTCCACTGCTAACGATAGCAATTATAATTCAACGAATTTATTAAAATATCATTTGAAATATATGATGAATAATTTTCGTAGATTTTAATTATTTTATTTAAATTTCTCGATATCGTCGAAGTGCTGGATCGAAAAATATCAGTTTGCTTGATCTAAATATTATATGTTCTTAAAAAACATCTATATTTGGGTCCGGGTATTTAAGACTTTTAGGTTTTTTTATTTTCGAAAATGTAATAACGACTCACAAATTAATTTAATAACCATTCATCCCAAAAGAGAAAAATGTAGCAACCATATCGATGTAATTAATATACGCACAACTACTAACAAGATCTCATTGCAAGGATACGTTTTGATCAAAAGAAGTGCAGGTTTTCAAGAAATGACGTACATATTTACGAATAAAGCGAGAATATCTTATATTTTACTCTTAGAAATTCCTCTTTAATATACCAATTCTCTCGCTAGTCAAACACGTTATCTACGATGTCAACCAAAGATACATTTTATGAAGCAGAATTATTAAAACGAGACATAAAAGTTGATTGAATGATACATTAAACGTTGATGTAAACGAATTATAATATAGTATAATAGCTTACGGACCAGGAATGCACTATTGACCACTCAATGAAACACGAAATTTTCTAGAATAGGACGAAATTTGCTCTATTAAAGGTAAATCGGCTTGCATGAATATCTCATTTCTAATCTATGTAGTTAATTTACAGCCATTCAAAGGAATGCAAACACCACTCTCATCGTACTTACATGACCTCCATCTTGCGTCGATGGTGAATGTAGTTTGATGGAAGGATTCTGTGCTCTTAGAACTGCGTGATATGAAATCCCTTCACCCTGAGTCGTCTCGTTGATGGTTGTTACGCCGATTTAAAATAGTACTCGTGTCCACTATTATTCAAGGAAGTTACTGATCGACAGTTAGATCGTCATTATTTGACTGGTATTCGTTAATTGTTAACAATACTAGATAAACCAGCCAAGAATCTCTCCCATTATGCAACTTTCTAACCACGAGTTAAATAAGGTAATCAGATAACGATAAGAAATGGCGAAATTAACGTGAAACACTTGGGAATCGACAACTTCACGTCTTTAAACACTACGATCGAGATTCAAAGCAATGTGCACAATAATAAGATAAAATATAACAAGATGTTTGTCGGAGCACTGGTTTCAAGTAATTTCACAGTACTTACGTAGTGTTTTCGTATCGACAAAAATGGTGGGTTTTCCACAAAATGTCTGCTACAATTTGATGATTCCATAGATACGTTTTTACGTAGCACTCAGTTATTCACAGTGATTAAATTCAGAAAGTACGCAATCTGAAGCATTGTTATCAAACTTATTCCACAAAAATGAACACTTACAAGCACTATAATTGGTATTCCAACTCTAGAACGCCATTTCATAGTTTCTTCTCTAAGTCACGAGGTGATTGCGCTCCACGCCTAAAGAGAATTCCGATTGTCTTCGAAAATATGAAGAACGCAATTCGCGTTTCTGAGGCAGTGAATAATGGAGGGAAAACGTTTTGTTTCCTGTTATCAGAGTACTTACTGCTGAAGTTAAAGGGCTGCGCATTAACCTCCCGGTTTAAGCAAGGACCTGTGTGAAACCTAAAGTCAAAAATATCTTTAAGAGGTTATAAATGTTCATCTGTGCACAGTTCGTTTGTTGCAAATTGACAATGTTGCTTTAACTTCAGGATCTCTTGATTTTGAGTGTGCCACGGAAGAGAATGAGAGTGGAATCTAAAATAAAGAGTTTAAGCTGTCGGCCTGATATACAGCGTTATCCAAAAGTAAGTGTTGAAAAGTGCGTTATTATAACTCTGCGATAGAAGAATAGTCATGATAGAAAACCTCATGTTTGATTGATTTCACGCTGGAGCTGTACGAATCGGGCACAATCACACATCACATTCTTTTGATTAAAAAGCAACCTTGCAATTAAATCTTGCGAGTAGTTGTGCGTATATTAATTACATCGATATGATTGCTACATTTTTGTCTTTCGGGATGAATTGCTATGATATTAATATGTAAATCGCTATTTCATTTTCGAAAATAAGGAACCTAAAAATCTTAATATCCGGACCCATATATAGATGTTATTTTAGAACATATTATATTTAGATTAGGCAAACTGATATTTTTCGATTAAGCAATTCGACGATATCGTGAAATTTAAACAAAATATTTAATATCTACGAAAAAAATTGATTATTATTTTATAATGATACTTTAATAAATTCATTGAAATACAATTGCTATGGTTAGGAGTGGAAAATTTCCATGGCGGTTGGTGGGCAGAGCCAAGCTGACCGACGCTTACATTTGGACCAATCAGGTGACAGCACTATTGTTCATTAGTTGCGCAGACGGTTTTTTCGTCAATTCCTGCCTGAATTTCTGCGAGAGAGGTCGTGCTGAAACCTGTATTTGAAAAACAGTTGAATTTGACTTTGTTGTCATGCTTAACGTCCATCTTTGTCACCCAGGATTTCCAGTCAATGGTAAGTCTCATTAAATACTTTATTATGTATTGTCTGAGAAAACATTGCTAAAGTCTGGTGGTGAATTAAATAATTTAAGTTTCTTTCTAGTTTTATATCAGTGCACGACGTATAATTTGAATAATTTTGTGATTGATTTTAATTTAGGATGAATTACTGAGATGACAGTAATCTTTTATTTAGAATCGGAACTGCTTAATACGATTTCGTAAGAACTTTCTCGGGTTTAAAAGCTCGTTAAGCATGGTCATTAGTGGATTAAGGAAACATGTTTGCTTGAAAATCGGAATCTAAGACATATTATGGCAGTTTGAGAGTAAGAAAAGAATGTCGCCGGGACGGGAAACTGGTTCTCGCATATTCTTCTCGAGAAATCGAATACTTAAATTTTCCTACGTCGACTCAATTCCCGAATATAAAAGCCTTTTCTTTTGATTTTTATGCTTCTGAGTGCAAATATGTCATCGCGTGGGAATGGTGTTGCTTCTATGATTACGAGAATAAGTTTATGTTCGGTTCAAGATTGTAATTCATCGTCTAAGGCGATTGTGAAAATTTAAACTGACTTTTCATAAGCGTCCGAAACCGTACGATTGAAACTCTGAATTTGCGTATAGAAAACGAGATAAAATCTCCGATGAAGCCTTGAACTTGGCTTTGCCTCACGTATTTTTAATCTGCCTAGAATACAGATCTGCAGTTTATACGACATGTTTTATCAGAATATATTTTTAAATTAGTTCTATCGTTAATTCTTATGCTTCGCTAAGTGTATGACGTCATCACATAAACAAGGGAAGATCGGGTTTGAATTTTAACGGAAATTGTGGACGAATCGTAGCTGTTCACTTTTCATTTATTTATAGAATGTATTAACTTAATATTTTAGAATATGAATATAGTGGAATAGATTTATATCGTCTTTATATATACGTAATCCTGTTTGTATTTCTTTTTATTCGCAGAAGCAATACCGGTCTTCTCTTGTCTATTATAATGTCATAATGATATTAAGTTGCAGCATCCCTCCAATGAGAACAATAATTTTTTCACAACATATTGGTTTCGGATTCAATATTTTGTGATCCTTTTTTGGAATTTTGATTAATTGGGGCGTTAGATCCTTATTTCGTTAAACATTTATTCTCGCAATCGGAAATTAACTTCTGAATTGTTTCTCTAGTGGATATTTCGTACGTATGCAATTAGCTATTTCAAGTCGTCATCGGAAATTTGTTTTGAAAGCTAATAATCTTGCATATTGCAACTGCCTTTTCATTACGAGTAACAAGTTGACATTGAAATTAATAAACGAGAGAAAAAATTCAGATTCAGCCAGGAATCGAACTCAGCGCAGTTTTTTAGTACAAGTTTTGAGTTTTCCAAGAATAGAGTTTTGTCTGGTTTGATTTCCTTCCTCCCGTAATTGAAAAACAGTTCAATACATAGTTTTACTTGAATATATTTTCAAATTTGTCCTTCTGTTAATTGAAAAGAGATTTCTGCTTTTCCACAATAAATTTTATTTGGGAACTACCGGTTTCGGTACATTACCATCGTCAGGTTCACACACAACTGAATTATCAAACTGCCGAGGCATACATTGTAATTTGAGTGAATAAAAACCTTTGTGGAAAAGTAGAAATCTTTCTTCAATTGTATCTTTCCACAACATCTCGGCCGAATCGATTGATTATACTTCTGTTAATTCTTAGGCTTTGTTTAGATCATACTCATAAACATTACGGTAATCCTGGTATGAATTAAAAAGGAAATCAGCAGTTGAAGGAAACTTTAATAGATGCAATCTTATCAACGGCATTGATTATGTTAATCAAAAATCTTAATTTTGATTTATAATTTTTTGTGGCTTCAATTTCAGAGGTTCTAACCGTTCCGCAATGAAAATGCCTTTGTCATCTTTAACATTAAATTCATTATCTCATAATCAGAACCAAATTTCTTTCTAATAATTGTAATTAAGATTTAAATTTAGCCTGGAATGAAGATAGGAAATGTCTTTGCTCATGAAGTAGTGCGACTGAAACCCAATTATAAGCAAAGGTGAAAAGAAGCGACATGACTGGGACTTGAACCCAGGTGTCCTACATTCCGGGCAGGTATTCTACCACTAAACTACCTAAACTAAGAAAACCTGCCGGAAAATGGGAGACCCAGGTTCGAGTCCCAGTCATGTCGCTATTTTTCGCCTCTGTATATCATTAAATTTACCCTAACCATTTAAGGAATTCTATTCCACTTTGTACGAATTTGTAAAATTAGTTCCTGTCAGCGGTCGTTATTTTTTAAACTTACTCTCAATATTATTCGTTGATGTGATCATATTTATTATTAATTTATATTCAAACTGCATGTTTTGCTTTAATTTTTAATGGGTTTAGAATAATCTTCTGATTTATTTTCAATTTAGAAGAATTTACAGAAGTTTTAGTTGCTATAGTTCCCCAGTTCCTTGTTACCTTTAACGGCTTAATTTTAAATTTAAATGGCATTATTTCATAATATGAATTATATTTATTTCTTACAGTTTAATTGCAATTTAAATTTAGTTTGATCACTCTAGGTATATTGTTCGATTTGGTACATATTGGTACTGATATTGAAGTTTTTGTTTCGTGTCATGATTTCAATATCATCAGCCAATGTCTAAGAGTTTAATTAAGGCTTCTTTCATTGGTATTTAATATTAATTATTATCTTCTTAATATTGTGCGATGATGTAACAAAATATTTTTAACTGTTTGGTCAACGGTTGCAAATGAACAGGAATACGTAGTTTTCACATTACCCGTTTCGCTTTACATTTACGTGGCTTTAGAATATAGTTCTGATTTTAATCCATATATGTATTTTATTAATTTGAAATTTATAATTTTTAATTGTTTGGGAGACAACACCAATATTGTCCTGCTTATTGCTCATGGCCGTCTTCTAGAAGTGAAAGTCCTGCAGGAGATCCTTCGATGGTAATTACAGTGGATTGGAGCTTCAGCTTTGGTAAGCAGAATATATATTTTTATATCGAACTCTAATATCACGTATTTTGAAAATTTCCTCCAGTTATGGACTATTATTCACATCGTTTATTATATTATAAAAACTTGTGGAACGGACTATCAATAAGTTATTTTTTGATTTTGGGAGTGAAATAAAAGTAATTCATAAGAACCTTGAGCATTACAACAAACCTGAACGACTATGTAGTAAGTTGCAATTTTTTTAAAATCTCGTTTGATTTAATTTAATGGAGAGTATAAGTGCAGTACAGTAATGCAATTGTCAGACATACCCTTTCATTTTTCTGTGATTAGACGCAGAAATGCAGTTTCGCTTTCTTCGATGAGCTCTTTCCAAAACATTTTGATATTTTGCATCCCTTCACCGTTGCTTTCACTTTCAAAGCACTTTAAAAATAAGCTATGATCACGTAAACAATCGCTCTTAGACCAGTAATGGCTTTCCAACGGCCTTCAATTCATTTCACATTTTCCAAGCATCGTTTTCATTTCATTTTCGTTGCTTTTACTTTCGAGGTATCAGTAAAAGAAGTAGGCTCATACTTACAATGCTAAAAGACGAGTAATGACTTCCCAATGGCCTTCTATTCTTTGCCTTACTGTCCTTCAAGTTCAAGGCGAACTCATCGTTTGCTTCGTTGAGAAATATGTGTTTGTTTTCTTTCGTGCATTTACCGCCTTGTCTTGGAAAAAGATACAATCAAAGAATGCAATGGAACTAAAATTGAATATATTTTTTAGATTACCACTAGTTTCAAATAATATTATACTTTTTGCATATTCGTGATACTCGAATTCTATCCATTTAAATAAAATATACATCGAGTGATACTAAATCTCGTATTTTTATGCTGCAATGACGAGAGGCGAAAGCTTCACCATAAGACTTGATTAAATCCAGCGATTAATTCCTGCATTAAGTAAACAGACTTTACTTTCATATTTTGCAGATTAATTTAAATTTCATCATCTTATGGTATTTAGAAGTATTAAAAAATTTTATATTTCAAATTAAGGAAGACATTTTTGAGTGATATTTATGAATTTAACATATAGTTTTTGCTTATTAAAGTATTTATAATGTATAGCTTTTGCTTCTAAAATTCCAAACAAGAGAGAGACATGGCTGTTTTTATATGTCTGATAATGTTAAAATAACTTATTTCCTTCTTAGCATTTTGCCAAATATTCAAATTTAATAATCACATTCATATATTCCTCCTGAGTCTATGAACTATTTAAATTATTGCATTACATTATATTTAGATTTGCTTATTTCCCTATTACGTGGAGTTTCTATGTAAATGCCGATTTGAATGTGACTTTACCACTACGTTTAGATGACGGATGCATTAAAAACAATCGTTGGCTTATAAGCTAGTCAAATCAAACTGTACAGACTCCGTACAATCCTTTTTCTCAGAGAATTGGATATTAAACTTTCGATTGCCTTACCTATTAATAACGCAATAAAAGAAGGATATTGAGTACCCCCCGTTAGTTGTCACATGAAAAAGACGTATCTGACATCCTGGAGAATGGATTTAAATTCACGTTTTTTTCCTCAATTATAATTATAAAATAAGGAATTAATATTTGGAGATTCTAATGATTGCTAAAGATCAATGTTTTGCGAGAAAATCATAGTTTTTCCAGAATTCTTTCGGCATATTAGCGCATTTACCAAGGCCATTCATTCCACTTTTTAGAAATGCCGCTTCCTTTAATTATAATTTCATCTTATGAATTACGTTCTTTCTTTCAAACGCTAATAATTCTGAGGAAAATATATTTTTTCCACAAATGATATTTTTGCCTACAAGCAACAAAAGCACGATCAGGTGACGACGATCATTCGTCGAAACCGGTCGTGTTTTTGATGTTGCTAGGCTAAATACAACTTGTGGAATAAGTACAATATGTTTTACATACAGATTCACAAATCTCCAGGAAAATACTTAATTATTTTTCAACATGCGATGTAAATTAAATTTTACTTAGCGAAGGAAAGCCTATGGCTTTAACAGTGTAGTACAAGAAGTGAAAAATAGTGACTTTGCTGGGACTCGAAGACAAGCACACCACTTCAAAGGATGTAGCTTTGTAGATTATTAGATAATATACTAGTATTTTAGTGGTTAGAATGACGGTAATGTAGAGCGATTGGATCACCCGCCCGGAATGTGAGAGACCCGGGTTCGTGTCCCAGTCAAGTCACTATTTTTAATTTCTCGTAAACACCTTTATTGTTGTTCGATGCATTATTAATTCGAATTTTTTTGTCTTTAAGGATTAATGGAGATCTGCAATCGATTCACAAATCGATCGATCGATTCATTTATGGAACTCTTAAACTGTTTTTTGTAGTCCTTCTCTCGAACGCAATTAATTAGTAGAATACGGTGGGAAAACAGTATAGCAAAGCCGGGCTCGCATTCGTCAGTATTGATCTGATCATCCTATTGAGTAATAGAATTTTTTGCTATCAAATTTAAATTTATTTACCGAAAATTTTAATAATCCACATAATATATTGGATTTTATTACAAATGTTTATGGAATTATGACTCCACGGATTTATTGTCCCAATTCAGAAAGAGAGAAGAAATTTGTTGAGAAGTTTGAATCTTTATCATTTTGCAATAGTTTTCTGTTCTTCTCAAGTCTACGGAATGAGTGTTAAGTTCAGTATCTCTCTTACCAGAATAACATTCATTTCTTACCGAAATCCTTTGTAATTTTAATATTAAGTGATACTTTTTTCAGGAATCTCATTCAAATTTAAAGAACAGGTATTGAGAACAACATTTAGTCAATCATTCATAACCTCTTTACACTAACCAATTGGAATTCATGACCTTTTGTCACAAACGAATCTATGAGAATTGGAAGAAATTTTAGCAAACACTTATTCTAATTGTAAGGATTAAATTTCGGAATTGATTCTCCGATTGATACTTCTTATAAAGTTAACCAGATTTTTAAAATCTTTAACGGAAATGTGTTTTCAAAATAACGGATTTCCTCATTTGGAAAATTATTATTTTTTTTTATACATACAGATAACTGATCTCTTGAGGAAAATACTTATTACTTTTAGACATACGATGGTAATGAAGTTTTACTTAGCAGAGGAAAGCGTGTGACTTAAAAAATTTTGTGCGAGAAGGAAAAAAATAGTGACTTGGCTGGGACTCGAACCTAGGTCTCCTACCTAGTAAGCAGCTCGGACGTTTAGTGGTCAGAATACCCGTCCGGAAAGTGAGGGACCAGGGTTCGAATCCCAGTCAAGTCACTATTTTTCACTTCTCGTAAACACCTTTTTTGTTATTCGATGCATTATTGATTTGGATTTGTTTGTCTTTAAGGATTAATGGAGAGCTGCAATCGATTCATATCGATACTGCCCAGGCGTGATGTGACTTCGCAGAGAGAAAGCAGCACCGGAGATGGAGACGTCACGACGGAGTTCAAATTTAGGGTAATGATAACTTTTAATTACCCCGAATTACTCTTAATTACTCGCTGTACTTCACCTTTCAGACTTTTGAAACACAGAAACATTGAAGTACGTCTATTCAACGATCTTAATCTTAAAAATGTACTTGGTTCTAGTTAGTATAATGTTCCACTCGTACGTATTGTGGTAATTATCAACCACCTGTTTGGAGTGTAATTTCAAATACACCAGTGAATTACAACGTCAAAGACGACGGAATGAGCTTAATTTTCAAAAAATTTAATATTAAATTTATTTAACGAATATATAAATAATGCAGACAATTATTGGATCTTTCAATAGAAATTTTCACTTTTAATCATTTAAACTCTGACATTAAACGATTGAGAGTTGAGTTCAACAATCGCTTTTGTCGTTAAGGAATTGTTTAGGCCCACGAAATTACATAAACGTTCCTTAATTTGTGTCCTAATTCTCGCTGTTTCTGCTCGAATACGATACTTTATGACTAAAATAAGAGTCTTTGTTCATTCTTGTTTCTTTTCGTGATCATCTTGACTTCGTAGGACCATTATTTCTGATTGAATTCCACAAAAGAAAAAAGGTCTGCAGTCGATCAAAACGAACTCTACGTGCATTTCGTTTACGAGAGACGATTTGAATCTTTGTTTTGTAAGTGTTTTGAAAAATTGGAAAATGTTTACACATTTGGTGAAACATCGTTGCAATCTTTAAAAAAGTGAAAATTTGACTATGTTTTCCCAAGCTTTGAGTATTTGTAGTCGAGAAACAGTTAAATGTTCGACCGAAATTTCTCGTTTTTGCTCTTTTTCGTATATTTCATGCTGAATTGGATAATTTTTATCACATTTGGTTTAATCTCGTCGGAATCAATAATACGAGAACAAATTGTACTACGTTATTCAAACTTTGTGTATTCTTAAGCGAAACAAAAAACGTAAATTTTCCACTGAAATATCGCATGTTTCATCTTTTTTTCTTAAACATTTTGATAAAGTAGATAAATCATGTATTATCTCGATGGATCTTTTCAATAGTTTTACACCCGGATTTACCCAAGTTTTGCCGATACAATTATTTCAATACTGTATCGGTAATTGAATTTATATTAACGTTTTGACTTTTAATTTATAATAAAATAATGAGAACTATTGAAGACATTTCCTAGTAATACTGCATCTCTTTATTTTCCGGTATCCGATACTTGGAATGATCCTCGTCTGATAAATACTCCGCTGGTTTTTCTCACCGATTGGGAAAGTGAATCTCTGAGGCAAGTGAAAGTCACGACCTCGGTCACAAGACAGCTGATTTTCTAAAAGTTGGTAAACAAGGATAGTGCGTGAGTTAATTTTTATATTGAAGTTTTTTGAAAATTCGAATGGAAAAATTTTATTGATAATCTCCCATTCTAATGCTTAATCCTAAATTAGTCCCGTAAAAAATACACGTAATTTGTCTCTTGGGGAAAAAATGACCAAATAATTCTCTGAATTTTTAAGACCTCATTCAATGATAAATCATTCGATTAAGTTTATCGTAGTTCAAAAATCATTATTTAAAAACAGAAATGTATTGATACTTTTCCTATTACTGAAGAACTGGAATTCGGTGAAACTGAAGGTCAAGGGACAGCTGTTTGTTTTGAGATTACAAGGCAATTTCATTTTCCTCATGCTAGAAAGCATTTTGCGCTCACCTTGACCTTCTTTACCAGAACTACTCTTGCTTTCAATACATTTATATTTGTTGAATCATCGACTCAAATTTCTAACTTTCATTTCCGACTTTTAGAATAAATTTTCTAAGTAATTTAGTCGCTGATCATGTTTGAACGGATGATAAGGAATTGAGGATGAGTAATTTTTAAAATCAGTCACCAATGAGTGTCCTTTAGCTTTGAATTAGCACTTATGCTTCAGCTTTACTTTCCCTACCTTTTTAAACACTCATGCATTGTCTTAGGAGATATCACTATCGGTTATCCTAACGTATTTTATGATTCAAATTCATTGGCGAGCCTAGTGTTACATACGATTACTTTAATCTTAATCTACAGAAAATAATTAACAGGAGTTTTTATCGTCATTTTTGCTACGCTGACTTTCCGTGCACATTAAGTGAAAATTGAAACACCGTTCGTGTGACAAGATCTAGGAGCTTGAATTTTTATCGTTTCTTAAAGTGTTTTCAGTTCTTCTCAAGTGTATGAAATAAGACCTTAAGTTCAATATCTCTCTCATCAGAATTATGTGTATTCTTGACCAAATAACTTTACAATTTAATAATAAGATGTGCTATTTGAGGTATTTTAATTTAATTTGGAATAAGACAGTATTGAGAAAACAATCAAATAATGGTTATCTTCCTTCGTAAATGATTGTCTTTTCATCAGATTTGAATTGTGTCAAATAATAATTCTCATTTTAAAGAATGAATTTCTGAATTGATTCTCTCTGATTGATATTTTGCGTAAAGATTACAAGATTTAAAAAATAATATGAAAGGAGATATGTTTCCAAAGTAACGTATTTCCTCATTCAACAAATTAATAATTTTATCGCGTATATGCTACTGGCTGTAAAATAATTTACTCCATTCTTATAAATAAACGATGGAAATAAAGTTTGACTTAATAAAGGAAAGCATGCGACTTAACCAAAGCGTTGTAGAGAAAGTAGAAAAGTGGATTCCTAGTGAAAGCCTAGGATCCGAACCAAGGTTTTCCATTTTCCAGGACGTGGCTCGTAGGCATATTGGATAAAATTCTAGTAGTTAGAATAAGACTATTTAGTTAAACATAGTTTAATGATTATTTTCTTTGGATGCATTATCAATTTTCATTTTCGATTTTTTTTCCTTAAGGTTTGAGGAGAGCTCTAATCTATTTACATCGATATTGCCCAGGAAACAACTCAATCAAAAGCTACTGGCGCAGAGAAAAACCATTACTGAAGATACTCATGGAGACGCCGGAATTCCAACTTAATAAGAATAGAATGAGAATTAATGAGAGAGAATTTGAGGTAATGAGAATTTTCTGAAGCTTATGGTTTTTGCTTTCCGATACTAAATTCTGTTGTAAATTCTGATTTTTAATGGATAAGGTATACTACAGTTATTATCAAAATTATCCTGAAACTAACTTATATATTGACTACAAAATAACATGCAAAGTTTTAGGTACTTGCTAGACCTAATTTTGTTAGAAATTATAGGCCAGTCATAGGTCAGTTTGACTCGAATTTTCTAAGTTCAATTACGTATTCTAAATAGATGCCAATGATTTCGTTTTCGAGAATTTACTTTGCTTTTGTTTTTCACGGTTCAATTTACGACTTTTAGAATAAATCGGTGAAGTAATTCAGTCGTGTGTCTTTCCTTTCGTACGATGGCTACGAATAAAGAATCTGTTATTTTTTTAATCAGTCATTAATGAGTGTTCTGTTACTTTGAATTACAACTTAGGATCGAGTTTTGTACCTTCTTAAATATGCTTCCATTGTTTTAGGAGAAACCACTAACGGCAACCATAGAGAAAATCGAGTTTTCAAATTCATTGGAGAGTCCAATGGTAGAAATAATTCTTAACTTATTAAAAATAACCCGCCCACAAAGATGCATTTCATTTCAGTAAATTTCAGTTCGTTGTCCATTACATGCTCTGATAACCCTCAATTAGTTGCGAGTGGTCAATATGAAGCGTATTTCCTTCGGTAACAAAGAAACCAATGAAGGTATTTCAACCAAATTTTCGTTATGTAAAGATATTTGCTATGGTATAATCTGCAAATTTAGTTAAATGCGAGTGTTAAAAAGTAAGCAATTTTATCAGTGTTACCAATTTTACGAAAATAATTTTTAATGATGATCTAAACCAATGTTCAATAATTTAAAATGCCTTTACAAGAACTAATTAATTGCTAAGAATAAAAAAATACTGTACGCATCGCCAACTGAGAAAAATTTCTAAAACATATTTTTGTGGATATTTTAATGATTTTACCAAACATTTTTTGAATGCAACTGATGAGCAAAATGATTGAAATGCTCTTAGGGTTAAAAATCTTTATTAAAGCTCACTGAGTAAATTTATATTAATGTAATTCTATTAAAGTAATAAGGAATCATGCAGAAAACTTTTGAATAATTACTTTTTAAAAGTTGGTACTCCAGTTTTGTGCAGTTTATAGGCTGTATAAAGTTTAAGAATGTAAATTTATAACAGCTTAGAGAAAATAATATTAATACGCCAAAAATGTAGCATCATAAAAAATACTTTCATTAAATAAAACTAATATAGGTAACACTGATAGGGATAAATGTCCCATTTTTTAATATATCTTATCGTTTTGTCATAGTTTCGAAACCATTTAAATGAAAGTTTCAAAAAAATTCGTTAGTTTACTTTCGTGCAATATTTTCACTAAATAACGAGCTATTAACTAAATGAATCCTCTACTACATATTTCATTAGTTTTTAACCCTTAGGTCAATTCTTAATAGTAAAAATTAAAAGTTTAAAAGTTACTGCAATTTTGATAAGCAGTTAAACATTTTATTTAATGCATATATGATGCTAGAATATATTACTTTAAAATGTTTGAATTATTTTTTTATAGAGTCATTCATGCACAATAATAAATTGAATTGATTAACTGTGAAAGAGGTTTTGAAAATACAAAGAATGTTTGGGTTATTTTTACTCCACACGAATAATTACTTAATGTTTTTGTCACCACTAACTATGGGTCAACTCTTGCCTATCTACTTAATCTGTTGTAACGATATCTTCCCTTAAATGAAAAGACGACGCAAATATATAAATAAATCGCGATGTTACAGCCGTAAATTTAAGTATTTCGGCTACTAAAAGATTCAAATTCGAGGTAACCTATCAAAATGTTGACTCATTCATAAGCTGTCTGAAGGATTCGTCCTATTAAAATTATTATTTTAACTACCAAATTCCGCCATCAAGAGTGACGGAGAGAAAACTAAATCTATTCCCGTGCTTGTTAAGCCAAATTAAAACATAAATTATAGAAGATAGAAAAGAAAAGCTGAATTTTCAATCTACTTCTGTGTATATAATGATACAGTCTAGGCATTAATATTACTGTTTTCCTTGGAACTATGCTAATAATTACTTTTCTATCTATACAAAATAATTGGATAGGAAATTAAAGATTCATTTCCGTAATTTTCCTTCCATAGGACTTCTTGGTGCCCTTCAAAAAGCAGGAAAAAGAATTCACGGCCAAGCGAAAGAAGATGGAAGAAGTTGCACAGCGCATCCAGGGGCGAGAAGGAGTTGAGGTTCTTCCATAAACCTCTAATGCATCGCTCTACCCCGGAAGACAAATCAGAAGTGAAATACTTTTTTTTCTTCCGTGCCAAAATATATTTTGAATTATGAATATTAAAATATTTTTGAGGACTGAATTTGTATAGTGTTCTATGACCTGATTTGTGTATAATATGGATTTTAGAAACTTTGCGACCTTAGCCAAGCAATTGCAGAATGTATAGATTTTTTACGATGTGTCAGGTGGGGATATGAATAATTTGTAGATTCTGCACCTTTACGATGAATTACCCATATTTGTCCTGATGTTTGATTTCGAAAATGAATAAGAAGTGAAAAACAATATTTTTCTCCCGAGCCAAACTATATTTTTAATTATGTAGAGTATACAAGTTTGTAAGGCCGGAATTTGTAAAGTGTTCCTGACTTTAAATGTATATACTATATAAAATATTGCATCCTTTGCCAAACCAACTATTGCTGAATGTATAGATATGTTACCATGTGTAAGGCGGGGATATGTATAATTTATGAACTTTGTACCTTTACATTCAATTACCCCTATTTTACCTATAATCTTATTCAGAAGAAAGAATAAAGAATGAATGATGGTAGATGCTTATGGTAGAGGAAGGGAAGGAAGCAATTGATTGGGAGAGGGGCGGAATTGAGTGCGTAGTGGGCGTTATAGAGAAATGGATTTTATTGGGAAGGGCAGACGATTCGAAGTCAATGGGCCATAAAGTTGGGAGTGGGATTAAGGGTCTAGGTGAAGCAGTGGCAAGGAAATGTGGGAATGATCGGGATAGCGAGAGGGATAGGGTGGTTGGCTTTCGAGGGTGGGTGCGGTAGAGGGTTGGAGGGGAGCGGGTGAGGAAGAGGGTGGGATGGGAGCGGGTGAGGTAGAGGGTGGGATGGGAGCGGGTGAGGTACAGGGTGGGATGGGAGCGGGTGAGGTAGAGGGTGGGATGGGAGCGGGTGAGGTAGAGGGTGGGATGGGAGCGGGTGAGGTAGAGGGTGGGGTTGGAGCGGGAGGGGTAGAGGGTAGGGTTGGAGCGGGTGGGGTAGAGCGTTTATTGGGAGCAGGTGAGGTAGAGGGTGGTGTAGAGGGTGGGGCGGTAGCGGTTGGGGTAGAGGGTGGGGTATAGGGTGGTAGGGGAGTGCGTACGGTAAAGGGAGGGATGGGAGTGGGTTGGGTGGAGGGTAAGATGATTGTGCGAGGGTTCCAAATTATACTAGGTCAACTGTAAATTCACAAAACAAATGCCGATTTTTACGTAACTTGCTCAGAAAAAAGGATTTTTTCCTTATTTGGAGAGATCAAGGTAAGATATTTAAAATTAGTCCAATTCAACGAAATATTTTGAAGAAATTCAAGTTTTACTATAACAAATGAAATTTTGGTTTCATATTTAGAAACAGCTTTATAATAATTCTAATTTTCAAAACATTAACTCGAATGAAAATTTACAAATAGCAAAAGTTTGACATTTTTTCAAAACTTCCAAATTGTGGTTAAAAAATAAACAAATAAAAAAAATTGATGATGATGGAAATAGAAGGTCGAGTTAAAATTTTAAAATTTGTGTTGAAATCCAGTTCCTTGCCCTGAACTTTCGGTAGCTTCCAATCTTCAAGACTGAAGGAAAAAACAATTTAACTCTCACCACAGAATTTTATCTTTTTTAATCTAAACATTCCAGTTCACCCCCATTGCACTGGGAGAGAACACGATCGCAGCAAATCGAAGTCTGTTCCATTTAGTACAGTAAACGACTCTAATCAATTCCTTCCACATTCAAAGAGTAGCAAATAATCAAAATATGTGAAAACGGATGCTTTTATCTTAATTCAATCTCTCTTTGATTATCAAATTTCTGAAAAAGACGAGATTCTACTAAGCAAAATCCTGTTCGTGCTAATTCAATGGAAATTATGGACATAGTTAGTTTAATCTTGTTAGTTCTGTTTTTCTATCATATATATTATTTTTATTATATACATAATAGTATTTGTGTGTATATGTATTTAATTTATCCATTAGCCAAAAAAGCGAAAGCATCATCCATGAGCCAAAAGGGCGGAAGTACAATCCATGAGCCAAAAGAGCAGCAGCACCAGCTAGTAGCCAAAAGAGCGGCAGTGCTATCAATGAGCCTATAAGGTGGCTGTACCATTCAGGAGGAAAAGGGAGGCAGTACCATTAAATACCCAAAAGGGTGGCCGTACCATCCATGAGCCTATAAGGTGGCTGTACCATCCATGGGCAAAAAGGGTGGCAGTACCAACCATGAGCCAAAAGGTGGCTTTACAATCCCTGAGCCTAAATGGCGGCAGTACCAGCCATTAGCCTAAAAGGCGTAAGAATCATCCATGAGCCAAAAGGGTAGCAGTACTATCAATGAGCCAATGGGGTGGCAGTACCATCCATTTTCCTAAAAGGCGGCAGTACCATCCATGAGCCAAAAAAGCAGCAGGGCCAACCATGAGCCAAATGGAAGGCAGTACCATCCATGAGCCAAAAGGGCGGCAGCACCATCCAAAAGCCAACAAGGCGGCAATACCATCTATTAGACTAAAAGGCGAAACTATCATCTATGAGCCAAAAGGGCGGCAGTACCAACCAGGAGCCAAAACGGCGGCAGTAGCATCCATGAGCCAAAGTGGTGGCAATAATATATCTCTTTCTGCGCTCAGCAACACAATTGCATAATGCAGTTGCCATTGACCGATATTTTATAATTTATAGAGCATTTCTGTTTCATTCTTAACATATACATTCAATTAGAAAGTGTTCTTCTTCATCAAGTCTTGACTGAGGCCATATTAACAGTCGTCAGGGGAACTGGCCGTTAATAAACACCAAATTAAATACTTTTTTCGATTTTTTCCTCAAAATTCTCGTGATTTTGAAGACTACAAAATGATATTTCACGACCAAGATAACAATCTCTGATCAATCTCTATTCTGTTGGAACTCAAGTCGATTTCGTAATACTGTTATTTCTAATTTGATTTTGTACATGAGGGATTCATGCAAACTTATAAGAATGGACTTAAATTCAGAGTGTCAGACATTTGTGTATATTTGAAACTAGACGTTACTAGTAGCTGAAATTCTAGTCTACATCTTTTAGCGTTTGAATACAGTAAATTTCCGAGAGAATCCCTTTTAATGCAGTTTTAAAGCAGTATCCGTGGCTGAGGGAATGACGGTAATAGGGTATGTGTAAACAAAGTGTATGACTAATCAGATGAATACACATAAATATGCCAAAGTTTTCATATTGATATGGTTCTCTAACTCAAACGGTTAGTTCTGAAGGAAGCGACTAAGAAAAATTGGCATACTTGTCTATATTACACCATTTGCAGTTCCCTTTGTGGTACCAGTACAATTTAGGAAACCATTGTGCTGTTAAATATTGATAGAGATTTTTTACATAATTAAAAACATTGTTAGCTGATGAGATGCATTTTCAAAGCTTTATTTTGAATAACTAATTAAATAGTTAATTTGCATTACAGTCTGGGTCCTGGAGGAAATTATGGAAAGTGGAACGCAGATCAACAAATTTTAGCTGTTGTGTCCTATTCAAATAGAGATCATGGTTTAAATGAAAGTGTCCGAATTTATAACATCTCAAGGATTACTGTAAAAAGGCTGAAAATGAGAACAAAAGCACAAACGGGGAAATAAAAATTTTAAGACGCAGTATTTTTGGAAAAAATTTAAGCGGAATTAGAATAATACATCCTTAAATATGAAGAAATGATGCTTAGAGCATTATTCTACCTTTATTTATTTTGTTCAATAAGTCTCTTTCCTCTGGAATTTTCCCAAGCAGATGGAAAATGAGTTATGCCGTACCAATGTATAAGAAAGGTGACAAATCGAAAATGAAAAATTACAGACCAATTGTCATACAGTCCTCTTTAGCCAAGTTATTTGAAAAACACGTTTTATATTTAATATCACCACAACTGAATATTATTATTTGTCCACAACAGCATGGTTTTTGTCGAGGAGAATCTACAGCCACCATTCAGTGGTCTACACTAAACAGATTTACAAGTCATTTGAAAATAATAATCAGTTGGACTCAGTATATTCTGACTTGTTACTGAATAATTTGTGATATTAGCTTCCATATTTGTGTTATTTTATACTTGTTAAATCCTATTGTTTATTGTATTTTATACTTTTAAATTCCGTTATGTGGGTCCTGGGAATCAACCTAGGAGGAGTCCTTACGACTCCGGCAAATGGGAGTGAAATGCGCAAAATATTGGATTCATCAAGAGAATCCAACTAGCCTCTTTCACTCCAACTCCAACACATAACCTACAAGAGGTGCCCCTGTTTAGCCGAGCAACCCAGTGGAAGGTTCGGTAACCAATCCCAGCGGGAAACTGGGTCCGCGAGCCGATCAGTGTTGGGGGAAACACAAAGTCTGTCAACAGTATCATTGGCGGAAGAGGAAGGCGATTCCCAACGGCGAGGAAGGTGGAAGAACTGTCTTTGATATAATTGAAACCCACTAGTGTCTGCTCTGGTATTCAGCGACTGGTGGTCAGCATCTGTTCACCTAGTTGGTGCGGCTGTGACACATGTCTTGATCTCAACAATCAAGTCCGTAATTACCGTGATCTTATTTAAAAATCACCACAACCACTCTCAACTTGAGGTAATCATGATGGAACAGAAGGATTGTAATCCGCTACCCCAGGCCCCAGTCAACGTACTGGACTTTCCTGGTCATCGGATTCTGGGGGACCAGGAACATTATGAGGAGAGTAGTCAGAGCTTATCCAAATATCTACGAAAACACTACTTAGGCACACTTAACGCAAATACCCTTGTCAAAATTGGAAAGCATAAGCAACTCACAAATACGCTAGAAAAATTTCATTTCAAAATTCTCGCAACTCAAGAGACGCGCTTCACAGATGAAAACCATTTCAATACAGAACATTATAGATTGTATAAAGGTCAGCCTGCTTTCAAAAGAGGCACACCGTTATTGTTTGGCACAGGATTTTCATTACACAAATCTGTTTTAGATAATATCAAAGACTTTAACTCGATATCAGAACGCATCTCTACACTCTCTTTCAAATCTGGAAACAAGGGATATACAATTATCAATGCACACGCGCCTACAAACAAACACAACAGGTAGAAGCCACAAGAAGTCGAAGACTTCTGGAAGGATATGTAAAAATACCAGGAAAACATGTGAAAATTTTCATGGGAGACTTTAACGCACAACTAGGTAAGGAGAAGAAATACAGACGGTTCACGGGCCCGCATTCCGCACACAATTGTACGAACAAAAATGGGGAACGCCTCATATAATACTGTCAAAATTTTAATCTAAAGATTATGTCAACGCAATTTCAAAAGCCAAGACGAAAACTCAAAACATGGAAAGCCCCCTACAATATTTGGGGAGAATTCCAGATAGATCATGTAGCGATTTCGAACCAAAATACAAAAGAAATTTTAAATGTAAAAACACCTAAAGGATTCTTTGAATCTGACCATCACTTATTACAAGTAAAGATTAGGCCAATCCCAAGACAGAAGATAACCGCACAAAGAAAAATAATTAAACCGGATCCGGAATACATAAAGATAAACAAGGACAAATTTATCGAAGACATTAATAATAACTCAATAGAAAACTGGGCAGATCTAGCGAACACAATTCAGAAGGCAATGCGTTGGGGACAACCCCCTAGAAAACAAAAACATAGGTGGTGGAACGCAGCATGCGATCAGGCAATTGAAAGAAGAATACAGGCATGGTTAAAGTTCAGCAGTAACAGAACATCAGATACATGGCAAGAATTCCACAAAGTTCAGAAATAATCCTCGAAAGAAATCAGAAGAGAAAAACGTGCATACGATAACCTCAGGTTAAAAGAAATTGAGGAAGACTACAAGAGAAATAATACCGTAAATTTCTATAGAATATTCAAATAAAACATTAGGGACTATCAGCCTCCAAGCCACTGCTTCAAAAGAACAGATGGATGCCTGGAAACAAGTAAGAAAGAAAACTGCAAAATTCTCAAACAGTACTTTGATGAACTCCTCAACTGCAAGAAACCCACAAAAAAATTAACAATTAGGAAAACCAGATCAAATCCAGATTCTAATTCACCTACAATCAAAGAGATAGAGGAGAGCATAAAGCAATTGAAAAACAAGGCACCGGGAGAGGATGGTATAATCGCCGAGATCTGGAAGCTCAATGACAGAAACATCACAGGAAAAATTCATAAGATTATCACAGAAATTTGGGATGCAGAGAAAGTGCCGGAGGTATGGTAGGAAGGAAATCTACATCAGGGCCTAGAACTTGATGTCCGGTGATGTACAAAAGTAGGCAAAGGTGTACGGTGTGGTGGCGGAGGAACTGTGTCACTTAGCATTGACGACTATGTATGAAAATGGAGCGAAGGCATACGGGAAGGAGCAGACCAAGTTGTCAGAAAAATTCCGGAATATCGTCGAAGCAGTGGAATCATAAGCAGGTCGCTCCAGCCACTTAGAATTGTCTATTCAAACAATTTTCACAGAGTATGATCCATGCAACTGGGAGGATGAGCTAATAGCTCGTGTACCAAATGTCTTAGGAAGCTACGGCGAAAAAACTGGGAGAGGGATTCTAATGGAATCTTCCGAATTGTCCAGCCTACTTTCCTTTTATGAAGAAAATGTCATTCCTAAGTGCAGAGAGATTACAGATCCAAGTCATAACATGGAACTTCATCGGAAAATGGAAGAATTAATGGAGAAACATGATTTAATATCATCCGAAGAAAGAAGAATAAAACCATTGATAGAAGGATTCTGTCCATGCAGTGAATACTTGAGGAATTCCCTTCATTCCCAGATCATCCCAAATTGAAGTGAGAAGGGTTTTCTGTGTTAACAACCAACTGCACAAAACTGTGCACATTACAGGTTTTCCAAGAATTAAAAGAGAAATACAGAGTCATTCTGAAGAGAAAGGTGCTCTTCCTCTCGAGGAATTGCTTAGAAAGGGAGAAAGATAAAATAGTGAATGCTTCTAAAGGTAATGTTTAGGAGTATTTGATAATTGTGATGGACAAGGAGGCATTGAATCTATTGGAATTTTATGGTAATTACCTTAAAAAAATCAATGAATTCCTGAGCAAGGAAATGAGAATAATATTGATTACAAGCTCCCAGTCCATTGATAAGAAGTTTAACTTTGAAAGGGCTGTATAATATAAGTGGAAAGTTTTGACGGATGAATACAAAGACAAACTTGAAGTTATAACTTTTTTATTCAAGGGACAGGAGGAGCATGTAAATGTTTAGAAGGAAGACTTTCCCAAGTATTTTAATGAGGATGAAATTATGCAAATAATTGGTGAAGTAATTAAAGTAGATGATTGCAATGATCTATATTCACAGGATTACCTTCCTGAGACTTATGTTGAGAGAGCATTTACGGCAACTACTGTGGATAAAAAAATTTTTGAAAAATTGCCACAAGACACTAGTGTTTTCCTGTCCGGACTCAGCAAGGAGGATTTCGAGCAAGGTTTGATAAATGAAGTTCAGGTGCAGTGGATGGAGAAATCAGATGATAAATACAGGAAGACAAATCAGTATATATCTCTAAAGGTAATGATTTCACGACTTTTACGGATTTAGTAGGGAAAAACCCAAGAAAAACTACTATTTGGTTGCACCACGAGAAGAAAGTCTTTTATCTGAAAAACTCAAATTCGACTAGTGATGAATTCTAACAGCATACAAAAGAAGTGCCACTCTCTGAAAATGATACATTGGATTTCCTGAAAAGTAAAAGAATTCTCATAATATCTGATAACGCAGGGTGTGGCAAATCCACGGTCGTGTCCAGTCTTATCAATACTGTGAGGGAAAAAAAAAGCAAAAGAACAGAAGAAGATATTGAAAAGGAATATAAGCATCTTATGCTGTTGTTAAAGCAAAAGGATTGCCACAGAAATGGTTTACTTGGCATTGCAATGAGGAATGAAAGAGTAGAAATATCTGCTCATATTTTTAAGTTTTTCAGAGATCGTTTAGGCAAGGAGCAATTTTTAGAAAGGATAATTGAAGGTTTTGAGTATAAGTTACAAATATATAATTTCTTATTTAATGCGGGTATACATAAGGTCTGCAGTTTCGTCAAAACATCGCAAAATTTTTTTTACAATAAAATACAAATCTTGATTGAAAATTATCTTAAATTAAGTTTCATCCAGAACTCTTGTCATGAAAGTGATGATATGCATGGAAGAGTCCTTCCATTTCAGAAAGTGATCAGCATATTTTAGGAATGTACTGACAGTGAACAACTGAAGGAACTTCTTCTAACTTATGATGATTATGGCAATTACTTAATACACACTTTCATTGAAAGGTGTCAAAACACCCCAATGGTGAAATATTTGAAAGTCATTGAGCAGGTGTTGACAGATAATTGCACCATGAAAATGTTCTTAACGAGTAAAGATAGAAACTTAAATAATGCACTTCATTTAGCTGCTTTCAATGTGGATAAGAATATTAAAGAAATTATTTAATTATTTGGTAATTATCTCGAAAAAGATGAATTGAAGGAAACACTCCTTAGCGAAGATAAGTATGACCGTAATGTAATTAACTGCTTATTTATGTTCAATTCCCCAAAAATTTTAATCAACAATTTGAATAGTATCAGAGAAATTGTTGGAAAAGAGAATTTCAAAGAGTTGCTTAAAAGTAAAAATAGGAATAACCAAAACATATTTCATTACTATGCTTTAAAGGATATAATTTTACTGGGTATAATTCAATATTGTAACAAAATTTTAGAAAAAGAAGAGACTAAGGAATTACTCCTCAGTAAAGATAAAGATAATTAAAATGTAATTCATAGCTTATTTAAGTATAATTCCATTAAAATATTAATAGACAACTTGAATAGTATCAAGGGAATTATTGGGGAAGAGGGTTTGAAAATGTTGCTTAAAGGTAAAAAATGTGGTGTTAATAGCATTTTTCATTTCGCTGCTTCTAAGGATAAAATTTTAGAGGGTTTTATTAAAGGTTGTGAAAATATTTTAGGGGAAGAGGAGACTAAGGAATTGCTCCTCAGTAAAGATAATGATGATAGTTATGTCATTCATTTCTTATTTGAAATTCATTCCACTAATACATTAATAGGCAATTTAAATGGTATCAAAGGAATCATGGGGGAAAAGGGTTTGAAAATGTTGCTTAAAGGTATAAATAGTAATAATCTAAACATATTTCATTTTGCTGCTTATAATAATTATAACAAAGAATTAACTTTTCTCCGTTTATATTTGCGTGAAAATGAAATAGCAGACCTTTTGTTGGACAGAAATGTAGATGGTGAGACATGTTTGCGTTTTGCAGCAGAATGTTTAGGAATGAACCCAACGTATTTAACAGATTATGCACAACAGTTGCTAAGACGTGAAAGTCGTTTTGAAGAGTTTCTTCTGGCACAAGATAACAATGGGAACACATTCTTCCATATCATGATTAAATCAGATATCCATGAAGCAAATGTCGCATATCATATTTTTGGTTTGATGAAAGATAAGTTTTCAAGTGAGGTTTTTAATAAGTTATTGAGGGTGAGGAATAAGGAGGGAAAAACATTTCTACAAATGAATAAGAAAGGATATTGAGAAAATAATTAAATAATTTGAAGGAATTTTAAAGAAACACTTGTTGGAAGAACTCTTGAAGGAAAATTAAAGAAATTATGTATTAGGGGGTGTAGGGTATTGCTTATTGTAGACTGGGTGGTCCCTTAAATTTAGTTGTTTATTTATAAAATGTAAAAAGCTCAATTTACATGATTGTGATAATTTATTAAATAATCTCTCTGCTGTTTTTATGTATCCAATTCAAATTGGCCTTTTTGTCATTTAAGAAGGCTTGGCATTAATGTGTATGTGACATATATGTACATATTTATATAAAAGTGTTAACCACTGTCAAGCAGACGGGTTCTTATTTCTCTGTTTGCATGCAATATTTATACATATACCTATCTGTAAATACATTAGGTTCTAATGAACCAATAGTGAATCATATCAGCTCAAAATGTTCATAAATATGTCAATGAAAGTATAATAAGATTGGCTTGAAATCCCCGTGTTTTATTGAGAGCTTGAGCTCCGATTCAACAATACTTGTCAGGTGAATTGTTTTTTTAAATACTGCAAAATGTTTATATTGTTTAATTTGCCATACATCTCGTAGAGTATATTCAATGTCCGAAATTAGACTCAATATTCAAATTTCCCTTATTTTGGTACTTGTTTTCATTTCATGGGATCATTATTCCCAATTTAAATAAAAAGGAAGGCCTTTAATACAATGGAAACAAACTACACATGCATTTCTTATGAAAGCATTTGATATCGCGCTGGAGTCGAACCTGGTCCTATTATCAAAATGAAACCTTCACAGCCTTATATTCGTTTGATATCTATACAGAGGACCTTGTTGTTGTGGTTCATGGACATCAGCAGCTAATGTACGACTAATGCAAGATGTAGGTTCGATTCAATCAATGATTATATACATTATAATTACACCCTATTTCAGTCATTTAGCAAATTCTTTTCAATTTTTAGTTATGACAGTCAGTGGCAGATCCAGGGGGGAGTCTATGGGGGCTGTAGCCCCCCCAAGAAGTCACAGTAAAAAAAAGCAAAATATCTCATCAAAGCATTGAAATAATATAGTAGAAATTTACAGTAAAAATTTTTTAACTACAACGATAGATAATAATTAGCATAGTTCAAATATGTGTACCAAGCATTAACACAATCAAGTATTAGTGGAAAATTTTAAACTGAAAGGGCTAAAATGTTATTCGTATAGATTGAAAAAAATCACTTTACTTGCGAACAAGCTCAAAAAAATTCATTTTTTTAAATCTGTTAAATTGGATGCTTGAATACCTTAAGATAGAAGTAAGCACATTAAATTTTCTCTCTAAAAAAATACCTAATGCAAATAACTGAAAAGGATTCTAATGCAACATGCAATTTTAAAGTCATTTGTAAGACTTCGGAAACACTATTTGAATGTTTGTCTCAACACAGGAGTTGATTTTGAAGAATTTCATAGAGAATTTATTTTTTTCCAGTTCACAAGAAACTATAAAGATGTTTCTAATTACCAAGGACACTGTGAATGTACACTCAAGGAAGTTGTGAGACTTTAAAGATAGATAGATACCCTCTAATAATTTAAAAGAATATTATTAATAGTATAATGAAGTGTAGAGTTCTCAAATAACATAGTTGTTTTGATTAACATTTAAAGCTGACTGGAAGCTATTTAATAATTTGGAATCTCAATGGAAACACCATGTTTGTGGGAAACAGATTCAAACAAAACTTATAACTTACATAATAATGAATTGTATAGTTGCAAGCTCTCCAACTTTCAGAACGTGAAGGATATTTTGCATAAATTATCCTAATGCTTTGATCGCTTATAGTACAGTATGGGAATTCGTCATTTCTTTATTTTCCTAAAATAATATCGACTCACTTCTATGAACTTGAGCAAATATCTTAACAATTGAAGATGAAGTACTGAGCTTTGTATATCGTTTATGTTATTGTGTATGGTTAATTAGGTCTGCTTTTATTCTAAAATCTTAGGTTATTCATTCATAACTAGCAATGAAGTAAGTTGTAGTCATAACAGGAACTTTAAATAACCACCTAAATAAAACCTGCACCTATTCAAATACTTAGTAGTAACTAGCTGCAGGATAATCTTACCAGAAAATGTCTTCTTTAGTCTGAACATGATTCGAAATCAAACTCAATTTATTTGTATAAAAATAAGCTTCGGCATAATCTTGCCATTTTGACCAATAGTTCAAGAGTTGTTTTTCTCAGGAAAATAGAAATGTTATGTAAAACAAGTGATTTCTTAAGATGACTATCTGCGAATGAGAGCAAACTTTCTTTCTTGTTGAAAGTATTGTAAGGTTCATGGGTTGAGAAAGCTTTACCATTGACAAACAATCAGAACTATCTCCGTAATCTAGTCCAGCAACATATTTTGTAATTTTGAGAAATATTCCAACAGAGTTAGTCCCTAAATGTAGTGCGGCCATTCAGAGATTTTTCAGAGAACAGTCATTGGGGTAATTGCACTTGTAATTCAATGATCTAGATGATTCTTACATGCTAAGCCGCCTCTGTAACTCGTTTCATCTGCAAACATGAAAAGTGTAAATATTTGTCGGAGGAACGTCATAAACAGTCCATTGGTGAGATCCAGTGGAACCGGAACTATGTTCCAGCCTGTCTAGCTCTTTAGGACAGACACTTCCACAACCACGAGGTTGAACTCGAAAGGAAAGATATCTAATAACAAATGATTATACGATTACAAATGATTTAAGATTTTCAATATATTTCTAATCATTTTGTCATAGTCAAATATAAATACACTAAAAGTTTCATAAAAAAAATCGAAAATTTATTTTCACCTCACATTTAAACTCTCTTTTTCAAAAGGAGTGAAATTAATGTTCATTATTTTCCGACTGATGGAGTTCAAAACAGTGTTATTTTGGTAAATAAAATCAAAACATTATACCCTCTGCTACATATTATAAAAGTTTGAAACTCATGAATTAATTCTTATATGAAAATTATCAATTACATGAGTTATTGCAATTTTGGTACGTTTAAGCATTTTATTTAATTATTAGTAAATAGAAAAAGGACGGATATTCCGTCTCACGTTCAAAGCTATTTTTATTACCATAGTAGCTATACAGATAAATAAACTATTCCATAAGCACCTTCGAACACACTTCTAATACAAAAACCGAGCATTCCTTCCTCGATAAACAGTCAAACAACCAAAAACGACATGTATTGTACACATTTATTTGTTAATTTTTTTTGCGTTGGCTTCCGCCAACATTGAGCCAGGAAAAATGGCATTTTTGTTTCATTTTTTGGATCACGCACACTTCAAACACTTGTTCTCGAAAAGAAAGGACTCTGGGGTAAGAGATTGTCAATGGGGGATTAGTTAGAACGGTTAACATCTTCCTCAAAGTGGAATGAAGTAAATAGGAAACTCAGTGAATCGCAGTTTAAGTTTTACTTAGCTGACGAAAGGTCAAAGTGGTTTGTGAACAGCCACTCAAAATACATTCTGGGATTTGAGATAACACAACCTTTGCAAGACAAAGTCGCTCTGCATATAGTTACACAAAGTTCTGTTTTCATTCCGTTAAATGTTCATTGATTTGTTTAACTTAACATAAGATAGTCAAAGATGTTACTGAACAGCCATTTGAAATACATTCCAAGATTCGAGATAACGCAGCCTTTGTAAGATGACCTGCAGTTACACTATTTTCATTCCATTAAATTTTTGTCAATTCGACTGAAGATCACCGGATTTTAGCAAATTGTGAAATAAAGGAAAATATAATAAATCAATTAAACACTTTGCAATTGCTCACAAATATATTTCGGACAATCAGTTTCAACGACTTGATGTACTGGTGAGAAATAACAGTCTTTTAATTTTTTTCATTACCATAAAATGCTTTTCTGAATTCAGTCAAGGCCAGGACTTGAGAAAACGCGATCTTAGAAAGATAATAAAAATGTAAACCATAGTTAGCTCCAAAGTGTTACTTCTCAGCATAGGTAGCACAACGAATATTCACAATTTAATGAAGTAACAAACTTAAAAATTGAAAATAATGGCCAAATTTCTTCTTGCTAGCGAACCATCCGTAGCTTGCCACTGCTCTGAATATCAGCTGATTTCATAAATTATTCATTAATCAATAAAAAACAGCCTTAGTTTTGAATTGTGATGATAAAAACTTTTGCATTGCAGTTGCACAGTTTTTTTTAAACTATTATATGTTCATTGATCGAACTGAATAAACCATTAGCGGTTTATGATATAATACTGCAATAATACAATAATAATGCTTGGTTGGTAGTTAGACAAAGTTAAGTTTTCATTCCGTTAAATTTTCATTGATTTGTTTCACTTAACAGAGGATAAGTCAAAGATATTTGTGAAGATCTATCTGAAATGCATTTGAGATGAAGCAGCCTTTGCAAGACAATAATATTGCTTAGCGTTTAGTAGCACAAAGTTCTGTTTTGATACCATTAAATTTTCATTGATTTGACAAAAAAAAACTGGGTATAAGTGCAATACAAAATACCAGAAAATATATTCAATCATTTCTGGAAATAATAGTTGAAAAGTCATAATGAAATTACAAAGCCGTTTCTTATTTCATTACTGCAAGACGTTCATCTTAAATCAGTAAAGGATTTCCATAAAAACGTTAACCATCCAGTTCCACAAGGTTCTGAATTGGAGCCACTATATTTATACAAATAAACTCGACTTAACATGGGTCGTAAGGAGTTTACAAAATGCAAGAAAATACTCATTCGAACAGAATGAGTTCACTGAGTTTTCTACAGCATGAAATCACAAGTCACCAAGCTTGTGCATTCCAAAACTCACTGCGACACTTTGGTTTTAATGTGATTCGAACGTATTTTAAAAACAAAGGATGATTTTCTCTTTTGTAATCTTCTAGACGCATAAGTAACAGATTTTGGATTTCAAACAAAACGACACTTTTTAAGATAACACAACGCCTCGCTATCGTCATTCATCCATCTTCAATCATCCACATTTAAGTATCTATTCATCTAAGAATGAGCAATCCACTTCTCACCTCGTTTTATTTAAAAAAAAAACAATATTTACAAAAGGGACCTCCACTACAATCCTATTGCTTCCATTTTTGTTTTGTCAAACGATAACAGGTCTCTTATTAGAATATCTGAACTGAGTAAGCAGGAATTTCTAAGGGAAACCAGTATGAACCTATCCTCTGAGTATTAAACACTTTAGAGAACAGCCAAAGAGTTCAGAATCTTATCAAATAAGTCAAATTAAAATTCAATTGCCACCAGTATCAATTTCTGAGTAGGATAGCATAAGGAATTTCTAACAGAGACCAGGACAAAGCAATTCACTGAGTATTAAACAATTTCATCATCAGCCAAAATAACTGAATTCTTGATGATTGAATAAATTGAGCTTCGATTGCCATGAGTATCAATTCCAGAATAGGATAACATAAGGAACTTTAAAAATAACCAACATTAATTACAAGAATTAGACTTTTCAACCATCCATAACAAGTAAAACTTAGTAAAATTATTTGCTTTACTCATATTATCGAAAGAGGATGCTTAAATAATGCCAAAATAGGTATTATAAATAAATTGACATGAAAAATACCAACATGTGTTAATGAGGACTCTAGGTAATACAAGTATTAACAAAGCAAGGGGTTTTCGGATGAAATTCAACATGAAACAAAAGCAATTGGAATGAATTCAATCAAAAAAACCTTAATTAGGTGGAATTCTGTAATCACGATCAAATTTAAATAAAACTCACGGAGGAGGCTGAAATACAGGGGATATCTGACATAATCTAAAGGATTGTTAAACATAACTGGTTTTATGAAACTTAAGCAGAGGTTGCTGTACGCAGAACAGTAAAAGTTCCTTTTTTGTTTGCTAAAACCAGTTTCATTTAACAATCCTTTAGACCGTATTAAAATATTCATACGAATTCCACAAAAACTATTAAATTGCACGACCAGTTTGGAAGAAAATAAATTAAACCGGCACAAACCTATCTCGTGTTTGACAATGAGGGGTTAGGTTGAAACAGGTGGTGTAATTTAAAAGTTTAGTATTCAAAGTATTTCAATGTATTTTAAAGTAATCAGGTTTATAAAGGGATGCTCGGTAGTTCCTCAAGTCTTTAGGACAATCAAAAAAAGTCGTGGCAATCGAATGAACAGAGAAAAAAATGACAAAACAAAATACGGTCTTTTCAAGTCAAAACATCGTGGTATTTGAATGTGATAGAGACAAACGCAGAAAGAAACGATGCGACAAAGAGCAGCGGTTGCCACAATCATAAGAAACGTCCACGAAATAAAAAACAACAAGGAAACAACGCACATGCCATGTGATCAACACCCCAAAATTTTAGTTGAGAATTTTAAGAGTTTTCCGTACTTCCCGTCCAGTTTAAATCGCAAAACAAACAACTGCATCTACTAACTGTTTTCTGCTCAAAGGGACTAGACCTGCATATATGTTTGCACATATTAAATATATATGTACACAGACATCCATACATATCTATGAATATTTACAAGAACTTATAAATTTCATCTACCCATTTTAAGCAATAGTGAGCCTTGTTTTTTAACCGTAGACGTAGAAATGTCCTGTAATCCTTCGTTCTTAACTTTACCTATTGCGTAGAGCCCCGTACGACGTGCAGGGATATTACTAGCTAATCCACCCAAAATCAATTCCAATATATATATATATATATATATATATATATACAAAAATCAGACGTTTTCACAAAACGGTTCGGGAAATCACAGAATAGATTGTGGAATGTCAGACAATGCAAAACCAAAATGGCGAAATAAATATATAACCTCATTTAGGGTTTATTAAACAATTAAAGATGATTTGAAACCATCTGCATGACTAGACAAAACTTGTAAGCCAAGACTGATTGACTTATGCAAATCTTTTCGTTTTGTGTCAGCGATTTAAAAAATACAGTGAAATAATACTAAA
The DNA here is from genome assembly GCA_947579665.1 of Sympetrum striolatum. NCBI lineage: Eukaryota > Metazoa > Arthropoda > Insecta > Odonata > Libellulidae > Sympetrum > Sympetrum striolatum. The sequence continues at coordinate 403,774 of CANPUZ010000004.1, forward strand.
AAGGGATTATCACCTTGGAATTAATGCACATAAATCTGGTTTGAAATTAACTACGTAAAATGACTTAATTTTGTCAAACGAATCTCGTATATGGAAAAACTCCTTCACATACATTGCGATTCAAAAAAACGCACATATATTAACGAAAAATTAATAATAATGCAGACAATTCTTTGTACGAATGTCTCAATTGAGGCATTTAAGTTTGAAATTAAACAAGAAAATAACACATCCAGTCTGTGTAAAAGTTTTTCACATAAATTAAAAATCATACTCATATTAAAAAAGTGATGTTCATTACAAGGTTCTTTAGGAAACGACATAATACTATTGATGGTAAAGATGCTGGAAACACATAGATGTTCGTACACCAATACCAAATGCGGCAACTGATAAAATGAAACGAGACACAAAGATCCAGGATGATGACAACCAATACAATGAATGAAATGGATAAGAATTCCTTCGACAGCAAAACCATTCCTCAGGGATAGCTCTCGAATGGACCAGAGTGAGCAGCATCCAACAGCGTCGTCAAGGTCTGATATCGGAGGAAAAATGTCTTAGGGTGTGTTGAGATTTGATAGAACTGAGAGATGCAATCCGACAAAGTGTTCTGTGGGAAAGAAAGTCATGCAAGTGCAAAGGAAAAGATAAAGGGTAAGAAGCAAAGAAAGCGGACAAAGCAACAGTATAGCCTTCTATGGACAAGCAAGACCAACACAAGAATCAAAAATCAGAACAATATTGACTAAAAGATTAGCATGCGTTGAGTGAAACTTAAAAACCAGCACAAAAATGAGAAGGTTTTCTCAATTTCTAAACAAAATATGACCAAAAAACTGAAAATTTGCAGAATATTTTTTAGCTTTCTCGACTGTTTCTGGGCAAACTGCTGCACAAAATTTAAATTCTGCTAGCAATTTGTAGAGAGCTTGTTAAAAGCTTTAAAACCAGCACAGAAATGAAAAGGTTTTCTTGATTTGTAAGCGAAATCCCCCAGCCATGCCCCACTGGCGATTTTTTTCAAAATTTCAACTCTATTGGGAAAATTGCCGAGCAAAAGTGAAAATCTTCTAGTTTTTTTTAGAAAGACCTTGTCAAAAGGTTCAAAACCAGCTGAAAAATTAATAGGTTTTGTTGATTGTTAAGCAAATGCCAAAAAACTGAAATATTTCCAATTCATTTCAACTTTTAAACGAGTTTTGGAAAAATGGCTGTGCAAATTGAATATCTCTAGGGTTTTCGGAAAGATCTTGCTAGAAGCTTCAAATTGAGCACAAACTAAAATTGGTTTCCTTGATTTTTTTGCAAAATATGGCCAAAAACCTTCCAAATTATTTCCAAATTAGAAGTGGAATAATGAATAGTTGCATATAAGCAGTCCACATCAAAAGCAGTTTAAAATTGCTGCTAATATTTAGTAGATGTGCAAGATATTTCTGAAAAGAGAATACCAAACTTTTACTCAAATATTTGCTAAATTTTAACGTTCAATTTCAAATGCATCTAAAAATGTGTGCAGTATCAATTTCACTGTCTCTTGCTTCAGTTTTAAGTATTGTTATTGTGTCTAATGTTATTAAAAATAGTAGCGTTCAAGCAGAAAGGCGAGTGGTAAGTCCAAAAGGAGATCTTAAAGTTATTTCAAACATTCAGCAGTTGATATTCCAGTAAGAAAGCATGCCAAAGCCTTCAAAGCAACTAACATGCGATACATCAATTTTATCCTGAAAAGCACATTCAATCCCCAAGGCAATTATTTTGCAGTTTCCAGAAATTCTAGCGAACTAATAAGGAAATAAAAAACCATGCACTTAATCAATAGCATTCAGCGGCACTTGGTGGGATTTGATATTAAAGAATCTTTACTGTCAAAACTTGCACAAAATCTAGAAGAAAATCACAAACAGGTATAAATTATTTATGAATCATATTTTTTTAATCGCTTCATTCAGTGGCAGTTGTGAGCTTTAATTTACTATTTTTAACACTGTTGGGAGTTTGCTCTACCTAGATGGACAGGAAGTGACCACTTTGCTTCTCGATACCTATTCCATTGTCTCAGGACAACATAGAGGTGTTAAGTTGTTTATTTTAGGTATATCCATTTACTTACGAGTATAATGTTGCTTGCATTTTGCAAGCATGTTGATAACACAAATTCCAAGTCGACATCATATCGAGAGGGTCCTCAAAAGAAAAAAAGGATTGAAAAGATTCATAAAATTCGCTGCAATTTTTCCATCTGGCATCGAACCCAGGTCTTCCTGGTAATACTTTCTATGCAGCACAACAGAAGATCACCATCTCTATCTTTATATGAAAATTCAAGCAGAAATATTGGTTGCAACTGCCTCAAACGACATCTAACTTTTCCCTCATATTACTTATGAGAGAAATTTTAATAAACCCTGGCATCAAACACAGGAATTGCACGGTCTTATCTAAATTTTTTTCTTAAGTCAATTCCTACTATACATCTTGTAGCCAAGCAGGAACTTCCTATCATTTCAATAAGTGCTTCAAAAAAAATCATGAAAAACTACCTCAATGTATTTTTTTGCATCTTCATTGTCGATTTTTTTTTTAATTTCCCGAAAAACAAAGCAATGCTTTTAAATGGGAAAAATCAGGACTTTGGGGTTCTCTGGAATCAAACCCATGACACTGAGGTTCAAAATCGCAATTTTTCTGGTAGTTACATGTTCTGGCCATTATGTCGTAAAAATTTCAAGTCAATGACGCTTGTGGTTTAGCCTGTGAATTAGTATCCTATCTATCTATCTATATATATAGTTAGATGAATGAATGAATCGGGAGAAGCATCTATATATAATAGATACATATGAATAAATCCAGAAAAGGAATTATATATAATAGATAGCATCATATAATTACTGTTTAGCCATTGATCGATAATTTATAAACAAATAGACACAACTGAGAGTTAATTATTATCACTGTGTTTGTACAGCTAAGAGCAAAAAAAGTTACCACCCCTGACCCACCAAGAAATTCTAAGTCCACATTTCGGGCCGGCGAGCTTTTCTCTCAAAAAGGGAGGGAGAGAAAAGAAAGATGGAGAACATGGTACCTTACGCTAGCTCGGCTCTCGCGTTTGGATGGAGAATTTTTGTTATTTATATAAAAATCATTTACTACTGTCCATTATCTAGCACAAAATTTGATGTGTTAATGCATACTATTGTATTTGACGACGACAAACTGGAAAATAACTAAAGAAATGAATCGAATTTAATGCAGTAACTCTTACTTTGATTTCCAATAACAGACTATCAAATCATTTCCAAAACAACACAAATGAATTTCACTGAATACAACATTCGGCATCAAAATAACTCACATTTTGTTTTTCGAAAATTGATCATTTAAATCACTTCCAACGATTGATTATGCATATCAATGTGAACGAAACCAGCAAATTTTCTCTTCTTCTTAGCTCTAAATAGGCCAAAACAGAGGATCTTGGATTCAACAATGGCATTTTTTGTCATGGGGACCGGTTGCTCACAAAACTAACAACGAAATTCGGGTATTCCGAGTAAAATTTCGAAAATTCAGTTTGAAAACAATAATAAATGACCAAAATAAGGTTTTGTATTCTTTTTCTCTGCTATTGGTTTATGTCACAATCTCGTGTGACCATTCTTTCCAATTTAATTTTGCAAAAGAAATGAAGTCTGCATCGACGAATTTGAGCTTTACGTGCATTTCTTACGGAAATGCTTTGACTCGTCTGGGATCGAAGCAAGGACAAAGTGCCACCATTTTTTTAAATAGAAATACTTTCGTATTTTATATTTCATATAAATATTAGAATGAAATGTTCAGTAAAAATTTCAAGTCAATCGACCGAGTGGTTTTCGAGTTTTGCGGGCACAAGCATACGCAGGCTGTATTTTTATATATAAGATATATGCATGATTCGGTGGATCACTAGAATTTGATTGCTTTTACAAACCTTTCGTTTAACTTTTCCAATTGAAAATCATTCTATTATCAAGAGAAATAACTAAGGAATAAATACAAGGAAATAAGAGTTCCAAAACTTCCACACAGAAAGTCGTATAACTTTGACAAAGTTATTTATTTCCTTGTGTTTAGCTACCTATGGAGTTCTTCAAAGTTAAAACTCATTCGATTGATTTAAATAATGAATATTCTTTTCTAGATTACCATTTCCCCTTACTCTCGTGACTACTATAGATTGTATAATCCATTAATTTGTAAAATTATATTATCCTTATAACAACATTGTAGAAAAATTCACACAATTAGCTCCGACGCTTACTAGCACTATCTTCAACATTTACATAAATACGCGATCCTCCATATGGGGTGTGTCTGGAAAAAGAAGAAAGAATGAGAAGGAACAAAAGTGTGACCTGCAGGTGAAAGGGCAGAATTCCTGGAAAACTGTTAAACAGGACAAAACGAAATAGGTGGGGGAGAAGGGCAAGATAATCCTTTCATTGCCAAAGGGGAATGGAAAGGAAAAACTTTCTCGTTGGGAGAAGAGTATTTGGGTTGCAATTTGCTTGATTCATTTTAATGTTATCTAAAATAATGTGTTCGCTAGCTTTCTCTGATATATGTATAATTTTTAGCTCGCAATTAGAAGAATGACTCGAAGAAATAAATCTCTCATAAAGTGGGACTGCAGAGCATCAGATTAGAAATATTGTATGTTTTTCGGCCTAAAACTTACGAGATCTCACTGTTTATTTGATGTGGATTAAATGAAAATAATCATAAATCGCTTGATGAAACCACTGTCCTAAAAATTGGATCCATGGATTCCTTATCGTTTCGAAGTAATGGCTTCTAGTAAAAACTGTAGTAAAAGGCCAGCGGTGGACGTCCTTTTGGTAAAATTCTCGAAATTTTATTTCTCAAAAGATACTTCTTTCATATTTTTAGCTATTTATTGATCCAGGAATCGACTCCGAAGAGTATTAAAATTTGTTTATTTTACAGTTCTCAGTTTTTTAAGAAAACCATCTTTTATTTTATCAGTTATGGAAAATGATAAGACCGCTATCCGTAGATGTGGGTCAGGGATGTGGGTGTTTTTTTAGGTTAGACTGCAACACTAGGTTAACGATAAATGAGGTTTCGGGTTTTATTTGTGAGATTAACACCCACAGTAATGGGCAAGGGCATAGGTGCGAGCTTAGAACAAAAAAACGAGCTAATAATTGCGTAAGGAAACAGGAACTTGCCTCTAGTAATTCAATCTTAAAGAACAATGCGAGAGATTTTAAAATCATAGTAGTTAATTGCAGAAGTATACGTAAAAAGCAGATAGAATTCCTTAATCTTACGAGAAGTAATGATGCGGATATCGTAATAGGGACCGAGAGTTGGTTAAGCGAAGATATTTCATCAGGTGAGATATTTCCTCCGGATTATATTATTTATCGTAAGGATCGACTCTGTAGAATAGGTGGAGGGGTGTTTATCGCTGTAAAGGATTCTTTAAAGAGTCAGTGCGTTGACTTCTTGGAGAACGGTACATGCGAAATGGTATGGTGCTCGGTTATTGGACGGAGTGGAAAGAAGGTATTCTTTTGTTCCTTTTATCGGCCTCCGGATGGCGACAACGGATGTATAGAGCAACTAGCTGATTCGTTAGAGAATATTCGGAAGAAAGTGAAGGATCCCATCATTGTTGTAGGAGGGGATTTTAACCTTCCCCATATTGATTGGGAGAATTTATCGAGCTCGCACACCGGTAGAGAGAAGACTATATCGCAAACATTGATAGATACGTTTTCGCTTCACGCCTTAGATCAACTTAATAAGAAGGTTACGAGGAAAATTCGCGAAGGTCAAGGTAGTGTACTTGATTTATTAGCAACTTCGCATCCTCACTTGATCGATGATCTTAATATTATTGCTGGAATTTCAGACCACGATGTCCTAACTGCAGTTATGAAAGCGGAAATAGTAAAATCCCTCAAGCCACCACGGCAGGTTTATATGTTTCGCAAAGCGAGATTTTCAGAATTCAGGGATTATATTAATGCGAAGAGGGAAGATTTCTGTAGTTTTTTGTGCGGTAATACTATTGACGATGGCTGGATGGAATTCCTACGAATATTAAGGGAAGGTTTAGCTAGGTTTGTCCCAATTAAAACCGTTAGGGAGCGTAAGGATCCGCGTTGGATGAAACCTAAGTTGCGAGCGTTGCATAGGAAGCAAAGGATTTTACACGCACGGATGAAGAAGCTGGAGAAAATCGGAGTAGACTTTGATCTTGAGCGACAAAAATATTCGGAGATGCGAAGATTGGTTAAGGACGAATCGAAGAATGAGTTTCAGGAATATAGATCTAAAACCCTTTTAGAGTCTTTAGGAGGTGACCAGAAGGAATTTTGGTCATATGTCCGAGAATCTCGAGGAGGTCAGTCTTCAGTACCCAGCCTTGTTAATGACGTGGGTTTAATGGTTACTGAATCGTTAGAGAAAGCAAATCTAATTAATCGACACTACCAGGAAAGCTTTACTTTAGACGATGGACGCGCGAACGAATTTTCTGTGCGTGTTGATTCAGAAATGGAACCAATCGAGTTATCGGTGGATGGAATAAGAAAGTTGTTGCGGCAGGTAGACAAGAAAAAAGCGCCAGGACCAGAAGGTATACCATCGTTCGTCATTCAAACACTGGCGAATGAGCTTGCTCCCCTTCTTTTCTTATTCTATAGGAAAACCTTGGACGAAGGCGTTGTACCAATGTCGTGGAGGAGAGCGCATATCACTCCAATTCCTAAGAAAGGACGTTCCTCGAAACCTGAAGATTACCGTCCGATATCTTTAACGTCAATATTTTGTAAGACTATCGAGCACATTATAGCGAGTTCAATAATGCGTTTCCTAAGTGACAAAGGGGCAATTAGTCAATGTCAACACGGTTTCCGTAAAGGTAGGTCATGTGATACCCAGTTAGCCCTTTTTCTCTACGATGTAGTTAGAGCAGCTGATAAGGGTATAAGAACAGACGCCATATTTCTAGATTTCAGAAAAGCTTTCGATCGAGTATCGCATGTAAAATTAATTCATAAGTTGACGGCTTACGGTATTAACGGAAAAGTTGTTGAGTGGATAAAGTCGTTTCTCGGGGAAAGATCGCAGCGAGTTGCGTTGGACGGAATTTTATCTGATGAGGTTCGCGTCACATCCGGTGTTCCACAGGGAAGTGTATTAGGACCAATTTTGTTCCTAATATATATTAACGATGTTATGGATAATATTAAATGCAAGGTTAGGTTATTCGCTGATGATACTGTTGTGTATAGGGAGATCGTAACTGAAGATGACATTGGTAGTTTGCAGAATGATCTGAATATGATTTCGGGTTGGTGTAGTGATTGGCAGCTCGAGCTGAATGTAAAGAAGTGCGTTACCATGACTTTCACGCGATCCACTAACGTTACCTGCGTACCGTACAGAATTTCAGGAAATCCCTTGGAGCTCGTGATGCGTCATAAATATCTAGGAATTACGCTCAGCAGTGATATTTCCTTCAAAGAGCATATTCGAGGCGTAGTAGGAAAGGCGAATAGAATGCAAAGGTTAGCCAGCAGAATCCTTAGGGGATGTTCACCGAGAGTAAAAGAAATAGCGTACTTTTCCCTAATTCGACCTCTACTTGAGTATTGCTGTGCGGTTTGGGATCCTCATGAAGTAGGATTAATTTCCGATCTCGAGATGGTTCAACGTAGAGCAGCAAGGTTCGTCAAGGGAGATTTCAGATTCGACAGCAGTGTTTCGGCTATGTTAGGATCCCTCGGTTGGAACTCTCTTAGTGATAGAAGACGTGAATATCGACGGAAGCTTTTTGATAAATTTATCTCTACCGATTTCGGGGAGGAGATAACAGATATTGTCATCCCAGTTATATACCTACGCGACCTTCGAGAGAAAACAAAAAAGCGATACAGGGAAGTAGTTGCCAGGACGGATAGCTACTTTTGGTCATTTTTTCCGCGTAGTATTAGAGAAGCAAATAGCTCTCCAGATTAGATAGGTATTTTGGTGTCTTACACCCCCTGCCACGCGCCACTGGCGGATTGCAGGGTTTAAATGTAAAATGTAAAATCTGTCACTTTTGCATGACAATGGGTTAATCGAGGTCTAACCAAACCTAAGACTTAGCTAGAGGTATTAGTTTTTAGTACTCGACACAGAATGGGCAATTGTGTGTGTGTTACAGTAATGACGATTGTAATTGAGTTTAAATACGTATTTAAATGACATCCTTATTTTGTGTTTTATAAACCAGGTGAGATATACTAGCAAATTTTATAAGTGAATCAAGATGAGTTTAACGTTTTGGCTATTATCAACACTGAAAGAAAAAATGTATTCACTTACTTTTGGTGTTTTTTATATTAATTTTAAAGGTTCTTAAAATCTACGAAACTGATAACTGTGTCTATCATTTAATGGAATAAAAGAATTGAAAACCCTATACATCCAATGTTAGTAATAAAAAAGAACCAAAGGAACGCTAGTTTTTGCAAATAGCTATTTCTTAAATTTTCCCGTTTTATTGTTGATTGATTTGTAAGGATATCCCAAAGGTTTATGAAAATCATTGGTTAGAAGAAATAGCGAAAAAAGCCTGAAAAGTTGAATGTAAATATTGAGAACATAATATTGGAATTGGCATTTTACGAAGCTTAAGTTTCTAAGGGAGTGATCTTTCTATGGTTAATATATGTTTAATTCTTCTGCTGAAAGCATGGACGGTCCAAGATATGGGCAGTCTGGGAGACCGTCCACATCGCTTGTGGGCTCTTCTCAGATCCCTTGAAGATTTTCAATGATAAAATTATACGCGTAGCTTAAGGAATTTTAAGGATTACACCCGGTCACAATATTTTATTAAACTTTCTTTTATCCACTAAGGGGAACTAGTTCTAAACGTCTGCCTGCCCAGAATATCAATAATCTTCAGATTACCCCTTCCCGATGATTGTAATCAAATTCCTTTGCAATGGATGTAGCTTTCTTTGTTTCTAGTTCTCTGAATAATTTCCTTATAGTCAAATTGATTGAAGAAGCCGTTACTTTGTGAAACAGCATTATATAAGAAATTGTGAATCTTTGTCCTTAGTTATTTCCGCCATTTCTTATAGTCGTTCAGCAATGACTATATTTTTACGGAAATTACATTTAGTAAAACTACTTAATCAGGCGTAATCAATCTGAGTTGCCCTTACATCGGTAAAATCCGTTTAATAATTAAAATTTAGGCTTCGTATTTTCCCTTTCCTTTTTTTATGAGAGGCCAGTTAAGTCCATCAGCCATTATCAGATACAGCACTAGAAATACTGACATCTCGTACTTATTACCCATAATTAGTCTTAAATAAGATGGGTAAAGCTTCCCTTCTTGGGAAATATTTCTTATTGTCAGGAGAATCTATTACTGCTGAATCTTAATGCTGGTTTCATGGGCCTATTCTTCCTTAAAACTTCTTGGTTTAAAGATAAGGAAGACATTTACGATATCTTGAAGATGCAGAAATTTAAATGTGTGAATTGCTCGACATTTATGTATGATTAACTGGCGGAAGCTCTAATAATATGCATGAATGTATGCACATTGAATGCATATTCCTATTTGCATACATGATTAAATCCTACTAATTTTCAAAGCTAAATAAATTTACAGTGATAATAAATAATTTCGACTATGATAGGTCTATCATTAATGGTTTATGAATTTTGGATGTAAATGAACATTTTAGAAGTGAGTTCACATAACACCAAATGCAGTAGGTAAGGAAAATTTAACTTGAAAACTGCCACAAAAATCGGAACTTTTTTGAATGGTTATCTCATTTACATTCTCTTTGGCTGAACCATTGAAATATATTTTTCCAGTCACCCTCTTACCTGCATTATGTTGTCTTAAAATGGCTTAAATCGTTTTCTCAATCTTGTAATTGAACCATTTTCTCAATCGTATAAACAGCCTACATCCCAGGATCTGTGCATATAATTTCTGAACTTGTTTACCATATTATCTTTACATTTCTTAGATGAATGCCTTAGTGTTGAAGAGAATCATCATTTTCTTCTTAGTAAGCATAAAATTTTCAGTATCCCCATTGCTTATTTTCCTATCATCGTCTCCATGCTTTATGTAAAAAATATATAAGTAATTAATTGTGACCCCATTCATATTCCTTCATCGACGAACTCTTCATTATTTTTCCGTCCACAACTAAGAACTGGCATCTTTAAGTAATTCTCGCTCACGTGCAAAACCCCACCTCGAATATTAGACAGTCTGAAGCGACTAAAGACAGAAGTAACCTGTGACCGCTCCAATGAAGACCCTTTCTCTTTCCTCTCTCACCCCCACGGAGAAGCTACCTTTGTTTCGTTGAGAAGCCCAGTATGAATGGCACTCATATCGTTATGTAGACGAAAACAAGGAGAGCAGAAATAGCACCCAAGGGAACTGACCGCTGAAACCCTTAGTAGCAGATTTAAATTTATTATTCATGCATGAATGCATTACGTGCGTATTTTAAAAACGGAGTTATGTATAAAATTGTTGGTTCATACCTTTTTCCAATGTTGAAATTATTAATTGTTTCAGCATTCCAACATTTATTATGGAGAGGGTTTAAATGAAAGGAATTAAATAATTAGAAGTATATTATTCAATTCTTTTTGTGCTTGACTCGACTCTGCACGACTAGTACTTCTGATTTAATTATTCAAAAGAAATGTTCGTACACACAATATAAAGCGGTTTGTTAAAAGACTACAGGTTCGATAGTAGTAAGTCCTAAACGACCGGAGCCCTCGGCTGAGTATCCTTCAAGAATATAACTCTGTATAGAACATAATTATTAGATATATTCCTTAGCTATGATTTACATGACGAAATACGACACAACATGACCCTATTCTCAACGATAATGACTTTTGCAGCCCAATGGGGAAAAGATTATTACGAGATTATAGCGAGGACAGATGGCCTATCTCACGTATAGTATAAAGTGTGCTACTATTTAAATTATTTTAATCAAAATTCCCAGCAAATGTAAATGGCGTCGAAACAACTTGGCGACTTTCACAAATTCGTTTTCAATGAAAACTAGCAACTTATTTCCTATTTGAGTTCCACTATCATAAATCATTATTTGTAATAGCAGGTATTGTTTCATTATTACCACATTTTATTATTATTACATTTTTTTAATTTCCCCTTCTTCCGTTGACCTAATTTACAGTAGTTCATATTCTCTTAATTATCGTATCATAATCTTTACGAAAACATTCATCCTGCGGGCATGTGGAGCATTAACTGAAATAACCAATTCCATTCAAAATCTGCATTGATGGAATATTTTATGTTAGGAGGAGATATGAGCAGTCAAAGTAATTCATAATGTGAGTCACGATATACCTAATGCTGTCAAAGAATAAAGAAGAGGGTCTTGATGAGCGTTTCGCTACTGGGTGTAGCATCTTCAGAAGAAACTTCGATACGTGAGTCTCGAAGTCACTTCTGAAGATGCTACACGTAGTAGCGAAAGGTTCGTCAAGACCCTCTTCATTATTCTTTGACAGCATAAGGTATATCGTGACTTACATTATTAACATTGCTGTCAGTGGTGTTTTAATATTATTAAAGTAATTCATATCCAATATTTTATGAAGAAGAGCGAATTACACTTGAGATTCGAGCCAATTTAACGAAATACGAATTTAATTCTTTCATAATACAATACTGCTTCTACTGCAGCAAAAGCAATGACTTTTAGCAATTATTAATAAAATATATACCATCACAAAAGCCTTCAAAACGTGCCAGGCGTAAAGAGGAAGACGAAAAGCACGCTCAAAACAGAGAATCTGAAAGACTCGCCCTTCTCGAGTTATGCTGGTTGCATCTAAGGTGACAACTTTTTTATGCTGCTAGCTGTACATTGAAGGATGATATTCACACGCATTACTCAAGTTCCTTTAAAATATTGTCTGGACAAATAGCCAAAATGGTTTAAAGTAAACTGTATGGACAGTTATAGATGCTCCGAAATTCCCATGTCTGGCTCTAAACATCATGACTTTTACACCAAAGAGAATTCACAGACACTTCTCTGTAAGGCTAAAGATTTGATTAATCCTCTGCTAATATCATTTTAAAAGCTTATATATATTTGAGAAGCCTCAGGGTCAGAGTCAAGGTAGTTTAACCATGTAATTTGTTGTCTGATGGCTATCAGTAAACATCATTGCAAAAATGAAGAAAATGCTATGCTTATTAACTTGAATAATTTTCCAACTATACAAGCTCAACTTTGTTGACTTATACAATCCGCATTAAACTGAAATACTAAGTAACATAAAAGGAACAATTTTGAGCACAGCCAACTAAAATCATAAAATGCATTATGCTCTACTTACTCAAACCGAATGTGCCATTGAAAAAATTGTTCATCCCAAAATAAGAGCAAGAGAAGTTTAATAATCATTTGCCCACAAATCTATATCTAAAGTGCACATTAAGACCAAGACATTTGCACCACTGTCTAAGTGTTTATGATCAACATATATGCCTCTGAATAAGTATATCAATACGAGTATACACTGTTTATGAAATGCCAGTGGTAACTGTACGCAAGTGCTCATGTTATTCAAAATTGTTTGATTTGGTTTGATGGACAGATTCCCTTTAATTAAAAACTATCGGCTGACAGTTAAATCTCAACTCTTTGGGGTCTTTAATTTTACTATATAAAGTCTGATCGAAAGGGCTGTCTGCAAACATCTTTACAAAAATGCAGAAAATACTATTTATTTGAATAGTTTGCAACTGTAAACTTTTAACTTAATAAACATTTAGTCTGCCTTGCATTGGAATGATTAGCTGAATAGAGAGAATATTTTTTCACTCAACTAACTAAAATCAAATAATGCTTTGCATTGACTGCTATCTGATCTCATATTATTCCTGCTACTGTACCATAATGAATGAAATACAGTTCATTTTTCTTCTCGTAAAATACACTTTATAAGCTACAGAGGATTGAGTGGTGCTAAATGATATAGGATTAAGAAATTAAATGCCAAGAAAAGTGGCACTTCAATCCTCTTGAAAAACCTGGGGTGTGTAGATAATATTGCCAAAGAACTATTCACTCTACGTGATATTAAAAATATTTTTAACCCACCACCTAATTCAACCAAAGACCAAATCCATCCAGGTTTTCCATTAATTTTGTCAATGATTGTAGTTATAAACTAGCCCAAACTATTGGAACAGACCAGAAACGTCCCGCTTTTTATACCGGTCAGAACATCGGGTCATTACCTTGCAACACCAAAGACCGTTTAGATCCTCAGACCAGATCAGGAATATACAGACTTGCTTATAATAATAGTGACACTGTTTACGTTGGTCGTACGGCCTGCAATGTCAGATTAACAATGACGATTTTTCCGACTTCTCCACCCGTATTCTAAACCATGGACAAATTGGTACCAAATTAGACCATTTGGAAGAGTTTTACATTCACCTTCACCAATTTTGTTCCATCCCTTTAGCTAATGAGGTTTTGTTTTCTAATAGCCAGTCCCCACTCTTCAAGACCCTTTTCCCCTTCCTCTCGTGATATAATATTGTTTCTTTTTACTCCTCCTCCTTCGTGTCCCCTTCGTTTGGTTTTCGCATATACGTTCTTGCTCCTTGAAATAACTTCTGTTCTGGAGATGGTGCTGTGACAATGAAACTGGTAAACAGTTTTCTGAAAATTTGTGCAATTTGTGCAAGTGTGCTTTACCTTCGTAAGTTTTGACAGTAAAGATTCTTTGAGCAGGCGTTCAAAAGAGGGGATTAATAAGAGAGATTTTTGTACCTTTATTTAGATGGGCGTCAGCAGAAGGCTGAAGTCCTGAAGGGCTAACCTCACTGTTTCGTACATGGGCCTGTTCTCCTCCGGGGGCCCGTACTCGGACCCTTGGGGCCCTACCCCTGGCCCGCACAGGGTCTGCAGCTTGCTGATGTACGAGTAAAAGTTGTCGTGAGTGATTTTCTCTGGAGAAGATGACACGGAGGAAGATGCTGAAGACGACCAGGAATCGTGGTTCGCAGACTGTAGGTGGTGAGGATGCAGGTTGGACGCCCCCTGGTGATGCAGGTGATGCTGATGGTGCAGGGGATGGTGCCCTTGCTGCAGCTGTGGCGGCATCGCTTGTAGACCATTGTGGGCGGGGCCGAAGGAATGCGGAAGGTGGCTGTGGATTGGCGGAGGGTGCAGATACGGGTGGGGACTGGGGAGGCGTTAGGGTGCGGATAGTACCCCTGGGGGTTCCCTGGGCTCCCCGTGGGCCATTGGGGGGCTGTGGCTGGGGGCCCTGGGGCCCCCCATTTTTGTACGAAGATGGGATGCGTACGTGCTCCAGGAGCGTGATAACGTTGTTGCGGAGAGACTCATAGTACTCGTTGAGGTTCGAACTGCGCTGCGCGATGGCCTGCGTCTCCTGGGGAAAAGGATCTATGAAATAGGACAGAGTTGCTTATAATTCTTAAAGAATACTAAAGCCACCATTTAGCAGTAGCTTTTTGAACAAAAATCATTGTAATTTATAAATTAATTACCTTATATGCCGGTGTATAAGTCGACCTTTGACACCTTAAATAAATCTCTCAAAAACCAGTGGTCGACTTATACACCGAACATAAAATTCAATCTATACACCGAGGAGTAAATAAGTGAAACTGCCTCCTTAACACTCGTTGTACACAAACTCTCGACACTCACCTCAATTATTTATTACTGAAACTAATTTTTGGCAAGTCTTATTAACGTAGATATCACATAAAACAAATCAACAAATACAATTTCGGCCCAAAGCATGTTTTCTATTACTCCATGGCGGTAGTGCCAGGTAGATGGAAGACCTTTACATAAAATGGTGCATTTCTGAAATTGTTTCCGCCTTAATTTTTAGAGATATTCCTTAAATTGCATATAATTAATAATAACATTAGTACATTGAATTTTAATTTATTTTTAAACAGTTTAATTTTTATACGCAATATTCCAAATTCATCAGCTATATACTCGGCGTCAGGGATATCGAATTTTAAACTGAATAGTGAAATTATTTGAAAATATTTATTTGATTTTATTTTAATAACCAGTGTTATATGGATCTGAAACGTGGACGTTGAGAAAGAAAGATGAAACATACTTGGAGAGCTTTGAAATGTGGATAGTTGGACGGACATGATCAAAAATGAAGAGGTACTGAGGAACATAAGGAAAAGGAAAGCAAGATGGATATATACTAAGAATGACTACAGGGATAAGACTTTTAAAGGAAAGATGGTAAAAAGAGGAAGAAGGAAATTTGGAATACAGACTGATTTGAAGAGAGGAAAGGAATATCTCTGAAAAGGGAGGTACAGGATAGAGAAGGCAGTTTCGTTGAGACCTGTCCATGGACAGATATAGAATGATGATGATATGCAAGACCTGCGCTTTGTTACATATTTTAGAAATACAAGTAGAATGTAGCTTGCATACTGCAAGCAGATCAACAACACTAATTTCATATCGGGACGGTCCCCCGTCCTGATAGAAATTAGTTAATGTTTGCAAGATTACCATTAAAAAATATTCTTTTAAAAAACCTGTTTTTGAATTTTTTTCAAATTTTCACTTGCAATATCTTGGTTGGGGGACCAGAAAAAAATATGAAAATTGTACACATTAAAGGTCTTAATCATATAAAACTTCAATATTAATTTCAATTTTGAGATTCAATTGCAACATAGTTAAAATAATTGTCAATTTGTGCGTAAAATGCGATATTTTTGCCTTTGCGACTACTGGCTTTTAAATGTAGGCAAGGTAATTTTATGACTTTAATACATCTAATCAAATATAAACCCTATGGTAACATATAGGTTCAAATATACTAAAGGTTGCATTGTTGAAATTGTATATATAATGATTATAAAATGCAACATTTCAAATTACCAACCAACCAATTTCTCACCTAAAATCAGCCTAGTTTTTACTTAAATGTTCATTCGAAAGTTATGAAATTTCTTCACAAAGTTTAGGCGTTATGCTAAAAGTTTGACCAGGCACAGTGGTGAATTCTAGGGGAGTCAGTTTCTACAAGATATTTTTAATTGGCATCCAAAATTGGTCTTTTCCTTGTTTTTCCTAGATGGGGCCAATCTTAGAGTCAATTACAAAGACCTTTTGGATATTATGGTATGCAAAATTGACAATTACAATAGTATGATGGGAAAATGTCAAGATTGTCCAGGAAAACCAGACTTACTTGACATATTTTGAGGAATCAGAAAAAGGTGACTTGATTCCAGACAATATACAATACAAGTAATGGGTAACACAAGATAGAACTGAAATGGTAACCATCATTAAACCACGAGAAGAGTTTTTTGAAATATTAGTTACTAAGCTTGAAAATCTGAAAATGCATAATTTTTTTGCAAAATATCAAGGACAGCTCATGAAAGACAAAAGACAAATCCTGACAGATGATGAATGTGTGGTTCTTGCTGAAATTTCTGAAAATTACTCCTTTGTTATTCAAGATGTAGTACATTGGATAAACAAACAGGCTACGGTTCATACATTTGTATTTTATTATAAAAACTAAGGTAACTTGAGGAATCATAGTCTTTGTGTCATAAGTGATTACCTGGAGCACAAGACCATAACAGTGCATGCATTTCAGTGAAAATAAGTAAAAATCATAAAAGAGCACCACCCTTACATAAAAAAACTGATCTATATCTCCGATGGGGCTGCTAGCCAATACAAAAACAAAAAGAATTTTATCAGCATGTTTTTTCATAAAGAAGATTTTAGACTTGATGTAGAGTGGCATTTTCATTGATTCATGCCATGGGAAGAATGCGTGCGATGGAATTGGGGGTACTACAAAGGAGCCAGTCTACAGCGAACTTATGAGAATCAGATATTGACTCATCAGGAAATGTTCAAATTCTGTAAAGAACATGTTAAAGGAATTACCGATGACTTTGTGAAAACAGAGGAAATTCTAGAGATTTACACCAACGCTTTGCAGGGGATATTTAACAATCCTTAGAAGATTAAAGTCACTTGATCTTTTCATTGTTTTATACTGCAACAAGACTACTTAAGTGTCAATTCACATCAACATCACCTGATAGTGAACTTAATCAAACTGGAAAAGTTGTACCATTAACACTGCAAAGTAAAGACATAGTGGCTTGTATTTATCATGGACAATGGTGGATTGCGGAAGTGAATATTATTGAGCATCAAATCGGAGATGTGCATGTTATATTTTATCACCCACCAGGACCAAGGACCTCATTTAAAAAACCAGGAAAAAATCAAGTTTGGATGCCAACTAAAAATATCTTAAAGGAGCTGAATCCCAGTCACAGTGGTGAATTCACCACTGTCAAAACAGGTCAAACTTTTAACATAACGCCTAAGATTTGTGAAGAAATTTCATAACTTTTGAATGAACATTTAAGTAAAAACTAGGCTGATTGAAGGTGAGAAGGAACTGTTGCCAGTTTATTTATTTTTGTTTTTTTATTCAGTGATAAGTAGTCTTAGAATTCAATGTGACAATCCAAAACATTTTAAATCCTGTTGATTTGGTAATTTGAAATGTTGCATTTTATAATCATTATATATACTATTTCAACAATGCAACCTTTAGTTTATTTGAACCTCTGTGTTACCATAGGGTTTACATTTGATTAGATTTATTTAAGTCATAAAATCGAACTATGGTATCGAAAGTACAGTATGAATTACTTAGACTTCATTTTATTTCATACAAAGTTTGAAGTCGATATCATGCCGGGAAGTACTAAAAGCTTTTTTCTGTTATCTACATAAAAAATGCATTGAGGAATGTAAATGGCTCTCTGGGATCGAACCAAGGACCATCAGCAAATAAGTAAAATTTGATTATGAAATATATTTATGATCTCCAACTCCATGCCGAATATCAAGTTTCCATGCCATCGGCAAAAGGTCCAAAAAAATCTTAAAAATTGCCACAATGCATTTTAAACGGCCGAGTTTTGCCTGGACCTAGCATCGAACCCAGCATATTTTCCGTTAAACTCATTAATGTTTTTGATAGATCATGACCATATATATAGGCTCCTTGAGTTTTGATTCTCTATCTATCGGGAAAGTATTTTCTTTTAATTCCCAAAAATCAAAGCAATGCATTTAAAGGGGAAAAATCCGGACTTTTGGGCCCTCTGGAATCGAACCCTTGACACTGAAGTTCAAAAATCAAAATTTTTCTGGAGGTTACACGTTATGGCCAATATGTAGTAAAAATTTCAAGCCAATGACTGTTGTGGTTTAGCCCAGTGGTTCCCAAAGTGGGTGCTACCGCCCCCTGGGGGGCGGTGCTCTAGTTTAGGGGGGCAGAAGGAGCTAAGGGGGCGCCGGAGGGTCCTGACAAGGTGACAAATGTGAAGGCACGGTAACCTTCCTTTTGTCTCTGTTTTCATGCTTCGTTTTTAAAGTTTACATTGTTTCCCGCATCTGGAAGTACATAATTTTAACCATGTGTATCCTTACATTTTAAGGTAAGAACAGTTGAAAAATATTTCCAAGCCTTTCTCGAAAACGAGAAACTTTTGAAGGGGTTTAATCTCATTTGGTCTATCTTTGGCACAACTTCACAACACAGAGTGTTTCGGCTGTAAGGTTCAGTGTGAATAAAATGGGTGTGAATCCGGAGAGGAATCAGGTCATCTAATAATTAGTTTCGGTGGTCTCACATCAAATGTTTACCTGAATAATGATTTTCCAAACAAGTCAGTTCCCACAATATTATCATGTCTGTATTGGTGAGTTATTTTTCATTCATCACATGATATAATTCTTTTTATAGTACTATTATATTAGTAAGCATAACATTTTCTGTATCCCCATTGTTTATTTTCCTATCATCGTCTCCATGCTTTATGTAAAAAAATATATAAGTAATTAATTGTAACCCCATTCATATTCCTTCATCGACGAACTTTTCATTATCTTTCCGTCCACAACTAAGATTGGCATCTTCAAGTAATTCTCGCTCTCGTGCAAAGCCCCACCTCGAATATTAGACGGTCTGAAGCGACTAAAGACAGAAGTAACCTGTGACCGCTCCAATGAAGACCCTTTCGCTTTCCTCTCTCACCCCCACGGAGAAGCTACCTTTGTTTCGTTGAGAAGCCCAGTATGAATGGCACTCATATCGTTATGTAGACGAAAACAAGGAGAGCAGAAATAGCACCCAAGGGAACTGACCGCTAAAACCCTTAGTAACAGATTTAAATTTATTATTCATGCATGAGTGCATTAGGTGTATATTTTAAAAATGGAGTTGTTATGTCTAAAATTGTTGGCTCATACCTTTTTCCAATGTTGAAATTATTAATCATTTTAGCATTCAAACATTTATTATGGAGAGGGTGTAATTGAAAGGAATTAAATAATTAGAAGTATATTATTCAATTCTTTTGGTGCTTGACTCGACTCTGCACGACTAGTACTTCTGATTTAATTATTCAAAAGAAATGTTCGCACACACAATATAAAGCGGTTTGTTAAAAGACTACAGGTTCGATAGTAGTAAGTCCTAAACGACGGGAGCCCTCGGCTGAGTATCCTTCAAGAATATAACTCTGTATAGACAATAATTATTTGATATATTCCTTAGCTGTGATTTACATGACGAAATAAGCAACAACATGACCCTATTCTCAACGATAATGATTTTCGCAGCCCGATGGTGAAAAGATTATTGCGAGATTATAGCGAGGACAGATGGCCTATACTGGTATCATCTCACATATAGTATAAAGTGTGCTACTATTTAAATTATTTAAATCAAAATTCCCTGCAAATGTAAATGGCGTCCAAACAACGTGGCGACTTTCACAAATTCGTTTTCAATGAAAACTAGCAACTTATTTCCTATTTGAATTCCACTATTACATATCATTATTTTAAATAGCAGGTATTGTTTCATTATTACCACATTTTTATTCTTATTACATTTCTATAATTTCCCCTTCTTCCGTTGACCTAATTTACAGTAGTTCATATTCTCTTAATTATCATATCATAATCTTTACGAAAACGCTGATCCTGCGGGCATGTGGAGCATTAACTGAAATAACCAATTTCATTCTAAATCTGCAGTGATGGAAAATTTTATTTTAGGAGGAGATATGAGCAGTCAAAGTAATTCATGTCCAATATTTTATGAAGAAGAGCGAATTACGCTTGAGATTCGAGCCGATTTAACAAAATACGAATTTAATTCTTTCATAATACAATACTGCTTCTACCGCAGCAAAAGCAATGACTTTCAGCAATTATTTATAAAATATATATTATCACAAAAGCCTTCAAAACGTGCCAGGCATAAAGAGGAAGACTAAAAGCGCGCTCAAAACAGAGAATCTGTAAGACTCGCCCTTCTCGAGTTATGCTGGTTGCATCTTAGGTGGTAACTTTTTTATGCTGTTAGCAGTACTTTGTGGGTGCTCTAGCATGAAAACTATTTGTTGGATCAACACCAAATTTCATATATAGTATTTTGGTTGATGTCTTTAGAGTTTATTAGTTTTTGGAGTAAATCAGTAACCCGGAAGTCGAGCTTCATTCTTCAAAGCTCATTTCCGGTTTTCAAAATATCTCCATAAATATGATATTTAGGTATAAACTATTATTTATAAACGTTTTAGAAAATTAATTTTACCACAACTTTTGTACGAAACATATTTTTGTATCACTGATTGTGTAGGAGTTATTTGTGAAATACTATAAACCGGAAGTTGCTGATTGTGCACGTTGTGGGCGCTCTGGGTGCTTGGGCGAAGGCCACTTCATTGTTTTTCATCGAAAATGTCCCAAAAAACATTGTTTATAATGCTTGTGACATAAAAGATAATTTGTTATAAAATAACCACTTATTTTCCAAGTTTAGATTGAATATAGAGTTCGAAGATACTGTCGTAGATAAATATTTACATCTTATATATATGGAGAAAGTCATGTGCTGGCCACATCAGATTTTTTAAAAAGGTTTTGCAGATTATAAGATATGGAGCCTTTAAATAAGAGAGCTACACGTCGAGGGGTTTCTATATCAGTTACAGAGGCAAGGGGAAAAATTCATCTGGTAATGAGGTTCTTCTCTTTCCGTGAAAGCAATTTGTCAATCAAACAGGTAGGATATCCATTGGCACTGGCTATAGCTTTAATAGTACTTAGGTCACGAGAATAGTTAATGGGGGAAAGGGTTATCTGAAGCAATCAATCGATAAGGCTATGGAAAGAGGCTAATTTATGAGAGTAATGATGGTTAGAAAAGGCAGAAATGACACTATTTGTATAAGTGGGTTTACGATGGATGTTGAATACAATCTTATTATTTTTAAGAGTTAGAGTTAGGTCAAGGAAGTTCAAGGTATTATTACATTTGGTCTCATGGGAGAAGGAAATGTTTGGGTGGAGGGAGTTCAAAATTGCAAGGAAAGCAGCAAGTTGTCTATGGGTGCCATTCCATCCACAAAAAAATGTCATCAAAATAGCAAAACCAACAGATAATATTACTAAATAAAACCAAGTTGCATTTAAACAGCTTTTCTTCTAAGGAGTCCATGAAGATGTTTGCCAGTAATGGGGAAAAATGCGACCCCATTGCCAAACTGTCTTTTTGTTCATAAAAACACCCATCAAATAGGAAATAGTTTTGGCTGAGACATACCTTCACTAGAGAAACAAGATCTTTTGACACCAAATCGTCCAAATTATTAAGTTTTAAAATTTCGGAAAGCTTCTTCACTGCATCATCCACCGGAATACTGGTGAAAAGATTCAGTACCCAAAATACATAATCTTGAGCAGAAAAATCAATATAACAAATAATATTACAGGATACTTGATGCAAATTCATTTTAAATAGTCTTTAATTTAGAATTAGAGCAATGACCAAAGAAAAGCACCAAATCCATCAATTAATGTAAATGCTAAGGCGATATTCCTAATGACAGTAGAATCGGTATCTTGGAGTAACTCTCACGAACAATCTATCATGGAGTGCCCACATCCAAAATATATGTGGAAAAGCACTTACAGAACTTCATTGAAAGAAAAGTCGGTAGGAGCCAAGAAAAAGTGTGCGAGCGATGTTACTTAGCGTTTGTTAGGCCTCACCTTGAGTATGCATGTAGTGTATGGGCCGAGAAATGTCATATTAGGGATTTAGAAAAAGTTCAACGAAAGGCGATTTGTAAAGAATTGCTGCAATAAAACAGCGAGTGTCACTCAGATGATAAAGGGATGGGAATCATTAAGGAAGATAGAAGAAAATTTAAAGGCTAAATTTATTAAATAAGTTCAGAGAAATTACGTTCTCAGATGATGTAACCATTAAAATGCCACTGTTATATGGGCCGTTCTGATACTGCCCGAAAGATTAGGGGAATAGATGCTAAAACGAATCGTTTCAAAAATTCATTTTTTCATCGAAGTATACGCGAATGCAACCGTTCAGAAAAATAGAGTCAAGGTGCTTGCACCCCCTGCCACACGCCAAAACGCGGCTTGCAGGGTTCTTACATAGACATGCATATTTCGTTCCCAATGGAAGCATCATCATTGCTCAGAGGTCAGCGATGAACTGTTTCATATTATATTTTTAGAATGTTGTGGAACAAAGTCACACAACGTGCACCATCGACATTTTCGGAAACCCTCGACTTCGAGCGTTGATAGCTCGGATCGTCCCCTATTTCTCGTCGGTACTGGAAAATTGGATAGAAAATTCACTATTTCTGTTACTCTTTCTGATAGCTTTCATTAACAGCCCTTCACTCCTTAAAGCAAAAGTATCTTCCTATCCTAGGATCTTTCTATCTATCATCTTTGGTAACTCAAAGTCCTTCAGCAAATTTTACTTTGTTAGTACCTCCAACATTATTGTGGATGGTTCTGTTGTACCCTTTAAGAATTTGGTCTGAAATCACCCTCGCAATCACACTTTCATGGAATCTGTAAGTCTCCAAAATCGAATAAGGTTAATAAAACATTAAATCAGCCAAAACTACATAAGAACAATCTACCTCAATCACCCCATAAAATGCTTGTCTCCACTCTCTGCTTTCGACTACTGTTTCTTAGTCTACGATGAACTAACCTTAACCCTTAAGGACCAAGGGAGGCTTAAAAAATGTCCACCACTTTTCTTTTTCAATATTTGAAGAACTTAATCGTGTTATACAGTCTTATTACTTTGTTACATTGTCAAATATAGGTTGTTAAAGATAACTGTATGTTGATGCATTTTGTATGTTTCTTTAAAGCAAAGTAATGAGAGCAGAAATGGCACAAAATGACCCTCCCTTGGTACAACATGCTACATATTTTTGAACCAAATGGAATCATATATTTTGACAAATAGTTTTTAATTAATTTTAATAATTTAATTTTTTTACTGTAACTTGTTGTTGATTTATAAGCATAACTTACAGTAATTTAGAAACTTATTTTCCAAATTAGAGCTTTAAAGCCAATGAGAAGAAGCTTTATCATATCCTCATCTTTGATAAGTTTTTTTAAATAAAAATTTCATTATTTTTATCGCAATAGTATAATTTTTAGCAACAAATATCATTGTTAGAAGTTTTTAAAAATCCAAGAAGGCAATTGCTGAAGAGATATTATGTTTCAGTGTTATTTAATAAAAAAAAAATAAAAGTGGACAATTTTTAACCCTCCAGTAGTTCATATCCCCAGTTACCATCGTTAGTTGAAGCGTTTAAGACCAAATACCAGGAGAAAATACATGCTTGGTTCTTTTTGTTTTACAGTTTTTCACGATCTTTAACCACACTATATCCATGACCTAATAAACGAAACAGACACAGGTTTCACTTCGTGGTATTCATAAATACAAAATGGCTTCATGATAAAATTCTTTCACTACACCACAATATAACTACAAAGTGTTTGTAGTTGTATTGTGGTGTAGTAAAAGAATTTTATCATGAAGCAGTATCCATGCAGTTCACTTTCAAATATTCTGTTTCTTGTAAAACTACTCGGCCCTAACTTTCGTTTATGTCCAATCAATGTGACTAACACTTACTTGAAATCCTTCTTAATTAATGCATATAATTTCTGGAACAACCTGCCTCTTTTAGATAAAAATTCCAGTTCTGCACAATCTTTTAAAGGAAAATTGTTTTACTAAATTCTGGTCACCACGGATTAATACCAAAACCATGATACTGGCTTATTTCTTTTATGTATGAGGGCAGATCGGAAAGTAACCCACAATAATTTTTTCCTACCCTGGTATTGCAGCTGGATTTTGAAAGTTCACTACAATATAGTTCAAACTTCAAACTATATGGTGATGAAATTTCAACATTCCAGCTGCAGTACCAGGGGAGAAAACAATTATTGTGCGTTACTTTCCGATCTGCCCTCGTATCATCTATATTAGAGCAGACTATGTCTTTTATTATAACCTTATGTCTATTCTTTATCTATATTTGTATAATTTTGATGTGAGCAGATAATATTTGCACTAGATTTTATTTTTACTTTCTCCATGTACGAAGTATAGAGAAAGTATTGTTTTCATGAAAAAAATGGACTCAGAGATTTCATCGGAAATACAGGTTTTGGGGTCCCTAGAACAGGTTTTGACCATTTTTGGAATGATGTCTGTGTGTATATGTGTATGTGTGCTTGTGGGCGCTCTAACGTAAAAATTGTTAAGTATATCAATACCAAACTACATAGCACTGAGGTAAGTGAGTAGTCATTAATCAGAGTTGATTAGTTTTTGGAGTAAATCGGTTAAACCGGAAGTCGAGCTTTATAATTCAAAGCAAATTTCCGTTTTTGCAAAATATCTCCATAAATATGATATTTAGGTATATACTACTAAAAATAAAAGTTTTAGAAAATGTAATATACTATTACTTTTGCTTGAACCATATTTTTGTATCACTGATTGTTTAGGAGTTATTTGTGAAATACCGATAAACTGGAAGTAGCTGATTATGTACTTTGTGGGCGCTCTAAAATGAAAATAATTCGTTGTATCAACACCAAATTTCATATATAGTACTTTGGTTGGTGTCGTTAGAGTTGATTAGTTTTTGGAGTAAATTGGTTAACCAGAAGTCGAGTTTTATTATTCGAAGCTCGTTTCCATATTTACAAGATGCCTCCATTAATCTGATGTTTATGTATATACAGTTGTCTAAAAATATTACAAAAAATGTATTTGTATATATCTTCCAAGTTTAGATTGAATGTAGAGTTCAAAAATACCGTCGTAGATATATATTTACATCTTATATATGGAGAAAGTCATGTGCTGGCCACATCTGATCTTTCTGTCTTTTCTATAAGCTTATTGATAATATTTTCTTGATTATCTCTTAGTGATTGTATTTCCTAGATAGTATTTTATCGATTGTACTTATTTTTCCTGAGCTTATTTCTTACTGCGACAGTATTTTCTAACTGCGATAGTATGGTCTAAATATGGGATGCTAATGATTATATCTAAGTTTATATCTGCAGTTGTAATTTGTGATTTTATATACAATGCTTTCTAAGGTCTTGTGGATTACATACTTGGTATATGTTCTGTTTGTTCTGAATCGTTATATAATTGCTGAATTTGATATCGATTTTCATATCATAATTAGTGCAATAGTCAAGTAGATTTACAATCATAAGTAGTATTTTATGATAGTTTTTTAAACTTAATGCTTTATTTTGTTAGAAACGTTTGAAATTGTTTTTAATGTTCATCATTAATTTACGAAATACTCCAAATCTTAAATAATTTGTAATCTTAGTTATTAATGGTTATTTAACCACCTGATGAGCCTGCATCTGGCTCAAGAGGACCAAAAAGATTTACAATCTGTTTCTTGAACTTAAATGTCATGCAAAATTAATTTGTAAGGTGTTCACAGGCAGGGGGTATCATTTGCATTGCATTATTGTATATTTAAAATTTTCTGAATTAAAAAAAAATTCATTATTTTATAGAACTGTGTATGTTTTTATTGTAAACTGTCAAGGGGTCAACGCCTTTAATAAACATAATATTATTATTACTTTTTCTGCTCTTACAAGACTAAAAAATCCCAGAGCAGATTAAATTTACTATTATTATCCTACTGATCATCAAACTATTATCCATCAATAGTTAATAAACAAAAAATACAAAGCGTTTTAGATGTACCACTAATTTTTCATTGGAATTGAAAAGCAAACGTTTGCCAATGTCTTAATAGTCATTTCTGAGGCACTTACCCCAAGATTGTTGATGTCTTGATTCCTCAATGAGGACATCTTCTCAGCAATTGGTCCCTGGTCCACTTGTTCAGGAATCTGACAAATTGAAGGATTCAGTTAGTGGACATTGGTAATCGGTAGAGATGGGACAATCAATTAAAAAAAACAATTGAATAATTATTCGATTGTTTTCATTCGAATGAATTCACTCGCTTTCGTAGGCTGGACAGGACACAATATCTGGTCAGGGGCAGTAACACCTGGCTGCCGGGATATCGGATCAGATACACATACACACACACGTATATATGATATCTATATTCATATTTCATCAGTATCACGTATCTCTACCAGATTTCCACTAAATGGGATCACAGTACAAGCCACTTCCATCCTTTCCTCTTCAACGAGCATCGAGTGAAAAATCGAATAAATCTCTTCGATTTTTCAAACATTTCCTCTGAAGGAGTGAATTACTCCCTTGGAACAATCGAATGGATTTATTCTATTTTATCCACTCACTCAAAACAATCGACTAAATTCACTCGGTTAGGATAGAGTGAAAAATCAAATAGCTTTATTCGAATAATTCGATTGAAGCAAACAACCGAATTATTCGATTGTTTTCAATCGATTGTTCTCACCTCAAGTAATCGGTGTTCATTTTTCAATGATTTTGAGAGATGAGCAATCAAAAAACATCAATGATCTAATCTTATTTAGCGGTGGACTATAATGCTAGCAGATTGAAATATACTTTTACTTTTTATACTATAAGCACATTTTAAACATTTATATAATTCATCTGGTACAACTGACTTTCTGGTAATTTAATAATTTTAGAAAATATACTACATAAGTTTTTCTTTGTTATTAACCCTCGAGTACTCGCGTCTGGGTCAAATCTACCCATGTGAATTTTAAAATTCCATATCTTTTTGTTAGTGCTTTTTTTACATCTTCTTTCTCATAGCAGCTGAGTTTTGGAATGTCCTGAACCAGTCATCTATTTTCGCCGAAAATGGAAGTTTAATTATTTAAACAAATTTCTGTTAGCGGTAGTGCCAGGAAAGACCTTTACATAAAATATTGCATTTTTAACCTTGTTTCTGCCTTAATTTTTAGAGATTTTAAATAAATGTAATATAATTAATAATTATCAGTAGTATATTAAAGGTTATTTTATTTTTAAACAGTTAACATTTTACACAAAATATTCCAAATTCATGAGCCATATACTCGGCATCAGGGATATCGAATTTTTACTGAATATTTTTGCTATTTAGTTTGCTTATCATTTTAATAACCAGGTTAACCATTAATATGACAACATCACTAATTCATTAAATATTTATTCACTACATTTTGAGAGAATTTTCCCCTTTGGAAGAAGTCGGGTGGATTCCACCCAACGTGAGTACTGACATGACGATTTGGGACGGGAGTACTTGAGGGTTAAAGGTTAAACAACATATAAATTGCATTAAACCAATGAAAGAAAATATGGTTGGACTGGACAGACAGGGCCGAATTGGGATTTTATTTTATTTCATTAATTTTAAACATTTATATAATTCATCGCACACCATCGGCACTTCTGACAGATAGATTAAACTAATGCCCACTCATATCGAAATAATTGGGTCCGAGAAAGGTTCCTTTTGGTGGGAAGTCACTGAAAGAAATCAGCCCAAATTGCGATTTCGTCTTTGATTCCATCTGCAGAATTTCGAGATTCATCTGCTGATCGCACTCTGAAAGAAATCTTCCGGTGCCATGCAGAATTTCCACTTTCATGTATTTAATTGTTTTAGTTACCGTGTTTATGAGCCGCTCTTACGAAATGCTGAATTGAATTTCTGCCCTGCTCTCCCTTATTCATTTCTAGCTTTTCCATTTGATACTATAGACTGCTTAAGAGTGGTTATGCAGTTAGTGCGCAAAAGCATCCAGGAAAGAATACAATGTGTTGTCACGGTGATTAAATGTTTGTTGAATTATACGATACCGACCATCGATTTCTGTGAATAGGATTTATTACTTTGACATCTTAATCGCGGTAAAATATGAAAAATGGCTTGCCCAATCTAGGGAGTACAGTAGAGGATCATTTATCCAAACTTTATGGGACTGAAGTTGGTTCTCATAAAGGATATGTTTGGATAATAGGTATTTTAACCTGAATGAGAAAAAGGAACTGAAAAATAAGGCTTTGACGGGTTAGAGTATGAAATAAGTGACGATAATGCACATGATCATCAAAAATGATATATAATATACAATATACCAAAAAATACTTTGAAAGTCACTAAAGTTTTCCGCTCGCCGTCAAGGGTAGTCTTGGTGACCGTCAAAAGTTGTTTGCTTAGACTCCTCGTCTGAATAGGGCAGTGAAAATAGGACAATGGGTCTCTTTCTATGTGATTAAATGTGGGGTAGAGATCACAGAGACGAAAGTGGCTCCAACTGGTGGGAAAATGCAAGAAGAAGGAGGGATCCAGTTTCAATTGGGACACAACTAAAATCCCATTCTTATTGTCGTTGGTCTTGCAATGAATAAATACCCTTTAGTATACACAACTAAACTCACATTCTAAGACCTGTTTCACATGGACGCAGACGGTCTGCGCTCCGTGCTACGTGTGCAGATAAGGTTCCATTGACGTTAATGGAAGCTTACACATGAGTGCGGACAGTCCGCACATGGAGGAGCCATCCACGTGGCCCCTACGCCCCGCGGATCGTCCGTGGGCGTACGGGCCACAGAGGCAGGTTTGTGCTTGCAGATGAACGCGGACGGCTGATGCGGACCAAGCAGATTTGTCAGTAGAATCAGAGCAAGCTTGGAGAGAACAGAGCGAGCGCATCTTTTAGCCATGGATACTGACACTGAGCTGTTAATTGGAGAAGTAGAAAGAACTTATGGGATAACTCGAACGACAAATATAAAGACCTTCAGGTAAAGATGTGGGAGGATATTACACAAACGTTCTACCCTCACCTCCAGGATATGGAACTAAATGAAAGGGCATTTTTCTTCCATTTTTCCATAACCTAGTACACAGCAATTGCTTGAATTGCACTTAGAAGCATGTCGTTCTTCCACCTTGGCAAGCTGCACTCAACTGACACTGTGCCGCGGATGAAAACCGTCTGCATCCATGTGAAACGGGCCTAACAGAACCCTTCATGTCATTATCAGAAACATTAGGGAGTGCCGCAGGGAAGTTAAGGAAAAGGCACACTTGTTAGACCTATGCTTGAGTATGGCGATAGCATTTGGGATCCACACCAAAAAGGACAGACAATTTCGAGAATGAGCAGAGGAGAGAAGCAAGATTCGTGTTGATATGGGGAGACAGATAGCGTCACTGCAATGGTTGAAGAACGTGGCTGGGAAAGTTTCGAATATAGACGTCAAATAAAAAAGGTCAGGGAATATATACAAAACTATTACTGGAAAGCCTTCGTTGAAAGAATTAAACAATAGACTCAGGGATTACCTCGGGAGAAACGACCACAATCACTAAGTTGCCTAAACAGAGAACAGACATTTGTAAATAATGATTTCTAAATCAGGGAATAGTAGCACAAATACCTTGAGAAGTTTTAGAACCTTTTCTTCCTTCCTATAATATTTTTCAATACAATTAAAAGGGTTTAATGATTGTTGTTTTTTTAAAATTGTAACATTAGTGATCCAAGATTCGGAGTTATGAAATTAGGAAAGTAAGGAGACAAGGCGTAATTGAATGTTAATTCAATTATGCCTTCCAATTCATTAACCTCTTTGGGAACTTCCTTTTCATTGGTCATTAGCGCACCAGCAAGAAATTGGACGTAATTGAATGTTAACGCTCACCTCTTTGGGAACTTCCTTTTCGTTGGTCATTAGCGCACCAGCCAGAAAATGGACGCCCGACTGTGACAAGTAACCCTGTGAAAACAAATCCAAATTTAATACTAAATACAAATAATAATAATAAAAGGACTTAATTAGGGCAAGATGGAGACTAGGAAGTCTTATATCTAACCCTTGGTCGTATGACAAATGAATAGAGATAGATGGCAAAAGAAGAAAATTACTACGCGGATTATGAAACCTAAGAGCCATGAAGAAAATTTTCCGCTGCAGGTAAACACTCAATAGAAGGGGAGTATGAAAAACCTGCCAAGCCTACAGATAGAAAGCTAAACTTGATGATAAAAGTAGGTTAAAAGAGTTATAAAAGAAAAGAAGGAAAATTGATAGAGGCATACAAGAAAGAATGGACAAGTGATGACATGTTTAAACAAAAATCACAAACTGAAACTAATAGCAAAATGAGTTTAAAGTATAACAACATGAAATGTTTCAATAGTAATAAAAATAAAAATTATATGCATGAAAATAACATAATTGAAAACAGAATATTCACTACATTAAACTAAATTTGTCAATTATTACCAATAAATTAGCAAGAACAGGGTGGATAGGTAAATTTGAAGACGAAAGTAGGTTAAATGAGTTTTAAAAAGAAGAAAAATTGATAGAGGTAAACAAAAAAGAATGGACAAGTGACTACATATTTAACCTAAAAATCTCACAAAATGAAACTAATTGCAAGATGAGTTTCATTTATAATAAATAATGTCTGCGACTTGTCACAGAAAATGGCTGATCCATTCTCTTCTCAACAATCCATGTTTATCAGTTGCCACATTTCTAACAAAACAACTATAAACAAATAGTGTTCCAAGCTAATGCGGCAGGTATAGTGGCGATACGCGGATTATCGCCACACCACAATAAATTGGAATTCCCAGCCAGATAATCTTATAGAGTTGTAAACTATGAGGTGGAGTAGTAGAATTACTTGCTACAATAATTATAACCTATCTACATATGGATAAATGTGTGTGTGTGTGTCAAAGTAGTCACTATGATCACATATTTATGCAAAAGAATTTTAATCTGATTGAAAAATATTTAGGACTCCCACAACAGGACTAATGTTTGATTTTTCTAGTAAAAAACATAGATTTTCATTTTTTAACACAAAAACAAAGCAATTTTTAGTTTTCAAGAACAAAAATGTTAATTTTAGAATGTTAATTAACAGTATAAAAATTATATCTGTCTTTAAACATTTAATTTAAGGATAAGCAATAAAATTATCATTTTTTTTACAAAATTAAGGTCTTAATTGTTGACCATTTCATTCACTTCTAGTCTATGTTTTCATTTAGAAATTTGTTAGAACCATAAAAATAAAAGTACTCCAAATAATACAATATATATAATTTAAATTTGAGAAATCTACTTTCAAACCCATCGTTCTAGCGACAGTATATAGCTCTCATATTTGATGGACCACTGAAAACCACTAACAGTATACCTTCAGAGGAAAATTGATTCGTTTGTCATCACTAATTCCTTTCCTTGTACATATTTTCTTGCTCAAATAGTTTTCACGTTCGACGTCTCGAGGAATATTATCCAGGGTCATACGCATGAGCAACTTTCGCATGTCGTACATCTGACGTTAGTGCTGGAGATTGGTGCTACACTTAATTATCTTAAATTAAATTATGAAAATTATTTTTAATGGTCCTATGAAATCATTAAAGGTACCTTAAAAAGGAAATTTCAATAAGATTATTATTTCTTGGCCAAAGTTTACCAATATATTTACTTTTTTTTAATTTGTTAAATTAGACAGTCTGGTGTATTATTGAAGAAATAATTTAATTTGACTATTCTCTATATTGCTATAAAGTGAATATACAGGGTGGTTCAAAAGTCTGGAAATGGCGAATTTATTTTGCGCAGGGGTAGAAAATTGTAATTCTGACACTGGGGTATTTAGAAACTTTGCCTGGGAAATCGAATGGGCCCATCAGATTTTGGGCCCGATGGGGCCTTATACGAGATATGAGGCCCAACTTTGAAATTTCAAATGCAAACCTATATTTTTAATTGCAGAATCGGATTCAACCAAAACTTTTACATCCAAATTGGTTAAAACCCAATATTTTTTACCAAAATGATCAGTATCAGAATATCGTTTTTTGCCCCCTGGTTTGAATGATTCCGACGCCCCTGGATTTTTTTAACAAAAAACACAGCATAGAGCCTAAAAATGGACCAAAAGATTTTGGGTTTTAACCAATTTGGATGTAAAATATCAAATTAAATCCAAATCTGCAATAAAAAATACAGGTTTGCATTTGAAATTTCAAAGTTGGGCCTCATATCTCATATAAGGCCCCATCGGGCCCAAAATCTGATGGACCCATTCAATTCCCCGGGCAAAATCACTAAAGACCCAGTATTAAAATTCCAATTTTCTACCCATGTGCGAAATAAATTCACCATTTCCAGTCTTTTGAACTACCCTGTATATTTTTCAATGCAAAATATCTATGATTAAAAATAAAGATTCAACAGATGGTTGTTTTTTCATTTGAGGAGAAGATTAAAAGCACTCACTTCAGGCATCCTTGGTTCTGGTGGCACGGCAGGACAGATTGGTCTCACTGAAATGTCTTTCGGGATATGCGGCCATGTAGGAGCGACTTTTGTCCTCTCAGAAAAAACCTGCTGAAAAAGATGTCATTAACCTTTCATCTCCCAAGGTACCTTACTTCTACAATGAATGATTCATGGGAACTCAACTATTTACATACAAACAATCATAAGTAAATTTTATACTCTTAGTAATTCACCCAGTAAGGGGGATATGGGATAAACTGGGGCATGTTTTGAAATTCATCGATGGATCCATCAATGGCATCAGAAATCCATCAATCCATTTTTAAATTCCTCGATAGATTTACGATGCTTTCCACCTATGTCCATCGCTTCCATCGAGATTAATTCCCGATGAATAGCTGATGGTTCTGATGACAAAAATGGGTCATTCAAATTTTATTATCAATAACCTCATAAAAAGCAAGTATATGGCAGCTTACAATGGAAAAAATAATGCATTTATAATGCAACAATCAACGAACAAAAACAATGGGATGATTTACATTTCAACAGAGTTTAAAGAATTATGGAAATAGAACAAGTTGTAAATTCAACAGCAGCCATCTTGTCAAACAGCAGACAAACCAACGAACTGTTCTTAAATTCATCGAGAATCAATAATCTATCAGAGTAATAAGACATACATCGATGCAATCCATCGCTCATCAGATTGATGAATTTAAAAACATGACCCTGCTGAAGATTCTAAAGGAAATTGGAGTGGATTGGAAAGATAGAAGGGCAATAAAATAACTGTAAATAGGACAAAGAGTAGTGGTGAGGATAGGGGGAGATGAGACGAAGCAGACATCGATAGGCAGAGGTGTGAGACAAGGGTGTTGCTTGTCACCAATTTCATATAATATATACCGTATTTGACGGCATATAAGACGCACCTTTTTACCTAAATTATGTCTCGAAAAATTTCCCTGCGTCTTATATGTGAAGGTTCAACCTCCACAGGTTAACTTTCAGTACTGAATGCTATTTTAAGCCCAGATGGTCTATACTACCTATTTCATAATTGCAATCAATGATTGTGTTAATATTTGGCTTTTATGAAACGTGACAACTAAAAGAAACTAAATTTTAAGTTACTTTGGTACCGCGCTTTCGCACAGACTATTAAAACTTTTTTTCTTGTGAGTGGCGAACTTAATGACGGTGCATCTTATATGCCGTCAAATATGGTATGTAATATACAGTGGTACCTTGGTTTACGATGGCCTTAGTTAATGACGGACTTGATTAACCACGAGTTGCTGTAACCAAAAAATATCTTGGGTAACGACGTATGATTTAGCTTACGACACCTTGTCGATTGGTCTTTCCGGAGTTTCACGTTTTTCTGCACGTCTATTTATAATCACTATATTATAAACTAATATTTGGTGAACCTTACATCATAAAAATATACTGAATAGCAGCTAGCGGAGAATATTAAAAATAGTTCATTGCTAAATTGAAGCTAAATTCACATAGGCACATGTTGTCTCACCGGAGTTAAATCGGTAAATATTATAAGTTTTTCTTCCAATAACTGGGGTGCGTTCTCGATGCTAGGAAATATGGTAATCCATTACCATTATTATACCAGTGGAAAATCGCACCTTGGATAACGACAGTTTTGGTTAACGATGATTATCCTGGAACGGATTTGTGTCGTTTACCAAGGTACCACTGTATATGGTGATAAACTGGTAGAGGAAGCCTTGGAGGGGATTGGAGGGATAGTGGTAGGAGGAGAAAGTGTGAAAACCATTAATTATGCAGACGATCAGGCTGTGATAGCAGAGAGTGAAGAAATGCTGCAAGAAATGGTAGGGAAAATCGGTATGAAAGGAGAGGAATATGGAATGAAAGTTAACATTGAAAAGTCTAAGGTGATGAAGGTATCAAAGAAGGCTGGCCCAGTACAAATTATGTTGAATGGGAAGGAATTGGAGCAGGTCGATACATTTAAATATTTGGGAAGCACCATCACATCTAATGGCAGTTGTACAGAGGAAATAAGAAATAGAATAGCTCAGGGAAAGGCAACATTCCAGAAGATAAAAGATCTTTTGACAGCAAAGAACATCAAGATGGAGCTAAGGAAAAGATTTGCTAAGTGCTTTATCTGGAATATTGTGTTATATGGATCCGAAACATGGACATTGAGAAGGAGAGAAGAAAAATACTTGGAAAGCTTTGAAATGTGGCGAAGGATGGAGGGAAACAGTTGGACAGACATGATCAAAAATGAAGAGGTACTGAGAGGGGTTGGAGGAGAATTTAGGGAAGCATAAGGAAAGCAAGATGGATGAGCCATATCTATTATAAATAGATGCTTCTCCAGATTCATTCATCTATTATATATAGACGCTTCTCCGGATTCATTCATGTATATACCTATATAGATAGATAGATAGGATACTAATTCACAGCCTAAACCACAAGCGTGATTGATTTGAAATTTTTACCACGTATTGGCCTTAACGCATAACCGCCAGAAAAAATGCGATTTAGAACCTCGGTGTCATAGGTTCGATTCCAGAGGGCCCCAAAGTCCCGATTTTTTCCATTAAAATGCATTGCTTTGATTTTCGGGAATTAAAAAAAAATACTTTCCGGATAGGTAGAGAATCGAAACTCAAGGAGCCTATATATATGGTCATGATCTATCAGAAACATAAATGAGTTTAACGAAAAATATCCTAGGTTCGATGCTAGGTCTAGGCAAAAATCGGCCGTTTAAAATACATTGTGGCGATCTTCATTATTTTTTTTCATGCACTTATCGTTATGATAGGAAGTTCTCGCTTATATGGAAGATGTAAATTAAGCATAGGTTTTTGAAAAAAATGTAGATAAGACCTTACTGTTCCTGGGTTCGAAGCCAGAGCTCATAAAATTTTCTCTCATAAGGAATATAAGGGAAAAGTAGGACGTCATTTGAGGCAGTTGAACCTAATATATCTGCTTGAATTTTCGCACATGGTTTAAGGATGTGATCTTCTTTAATGCTGCATAGAAAGTATTACCAGAAAGACCTGGGTTCGAAGCCAGATGGTAAATATATTCAACATTTAAAATGCATTGAGTTAGTTTTCATAATTTATTTTGATGTATTAATCAAAATAATAGGAAAATCTTGCTTTGCTAGAAGATGTATATTAAAACTCAGTTTAAGAAAACATTTAACCCGCCGTTACTCGCGCGGGGTGTTTCTACACCCCAGCCGTTTTCAATCAGCCTCTATTTTTAAACGCTTAGGTTTATTGACCCCTTCTTCTCAGTAGCTTCATTTTTTTATGTTCCCGACATTTTCTGTAAAAATCGTGATTTTCTTGCCATTTCTTGCAGAGATATGACGCTTTTCATTTGATAATACTCCTATTTTTTGTTAATTTTCTGAAGTTCATGTTTTATTAATTCTTTTACGGGTTATTATTTGAAGTCTTACGTTTTTATTCGTTTGTTCCATGATCAATGATCACTAAGTAAATGTTATAACTCATGAATGTTATTGGTAAATACGTTGATGTAATTTTATCTCACTTGTAATCTCTAATAATCCCTCTCACTATTTAGCTCCGCGAAGCTTTCCAAGGCGAGGTTTCAGTTCTCAGGCCAGTTACAGAATTTGAGATAATATTAATTAGAAATTAAAAGATAAGTAATTCATTTATTGTATTTGTTATTATGAATATGTAAATGAAATATTACGGAGCGGACACCGTTGTCCCCTGTGGCAATGGAGCGTCGCCCTCAGCGCAAAGGAAGACCAAGCCCCTTTTTTCTCTGAGGGAGCGCGGCCTTGTTTATTGCCCCCTACTGTTTGTTCTGAGAGCACGTAGGTCTTACTTTCATGAGACATGACAATAAGGATTTGCTTCTTCGGTTGCATGGCTAAAATAATTGTCGATTGACCTCGTCGAAGAAGAAACAGGGACAGTCCTTCTTGGGGTGCCGAAACTCGGTTCCCGAAGACCGGGGTGGAAATATTTCGTCTCTCATTCTATTTTGTGGTGCCTCATAGATTCAACATAAGCAAGTTAGTGTTCGAGTTTGTGCGATAAGTTTACTCAGTGAAGAAATGCAACGCAAAGGATGGAATGACTTTTCTATTCTCCTATGCTCTTCTATACCGTTGGGAAAGTGTTTCTTCGTAAGTCTATCCATCTCCTCCTCCAAGCTCCTGGTAACTAATTAGTAAGTTAGAATTTTTTATATCTCAATTATAACATTCTTTCGTCACTGTAGATGAACAATTGATTCCTTTTCGAGGCAGATGTTCTTTCCATCAATATCTACCCAACAAACCGGCCAAGTATGGGACAAAGATTTTTGCTCTAGTGGATGCTGGAGTGTATTATATCAAAAACGTAGAAGTTTATGTTGGGGTTCAACCAGATGGTCCTTATAAACACAGCAATAGTCCCAAGGACGTCGTAAAACGGATTGTCGGTCCGATTGTGGGGACAAGGAGGAATGCGACTGCCGACAATTGGTTTCTAAGCAAGCCAGTTTTAGAGGATTTACTCCAGGAAAAGTTGACGCTAGTCGGGACCATCCGTAAGAATAAAAAGGAACTCCCTCCACAAATTGTAGAAGTAAAAAAGCAGCTTTTTTCTCTTCAGGAAAAACATGACCCTGGTATCATATGTCCCAAAAAAGAAAAGGTATGTGTTGATCATTTCAAGTAAGCACAAAGAAAACAGCATTGATGCATCCACGGGCAAGAAACACAAGCCTGAGGTAATATTTCGACTAAATAATTCGACTTCGAATAAAATTCGCTAAAAGGCGGCGTCGATAGTGTAGATGAAATGTATGGGACTTACAGCGTGGCAAGAAATACTTGAAGATGGCCATTTGCAATATTTTACCATTTGCTAAACACTTTGGGTATAAATTTTTTTATTGTACATAGAAGCGTATATCCAGACAACAGGATAAATAGGAGGATGTTCCTCAGAGAAATCCCTAAGTGGTTGGTAAAACTCTTTATAATAAAGAGGGCCAGGCAAAAAAACTTGCTAAAAGAACTAAAAAGAAAAGTAGAAAAATTTGAAGAGCCATCGACATCAGATCCTCAAGAGAAGATTATAAAAGGAGGTCGTGGGTGATGTGTTATATGCCCCAGGAATAAGGAAATAAAAACTAAACTGCATTGCGAATACTGCGATAAACGCATGCGTGCTTCGTTAAAATTTGAGAAGAATTTTAAAAAATAATATAAATACGTCAAAGGATTTTCCATTGTTTACTCAAGCCCACTCGAAATATTTTCTTTTACTTTTCAGCTTCATGAACGCGCTTCCCAAAACAAGCAGTAAATTAGCTTCAAGGTAGCATTAAATGGTGTTAGATGGAAAAAACACCTTTGTTTAGTACCTTTAAGTATTTTCATAACTACAGACACATTTATTCGTGCGAAGATATCGTTTCTAAAACTTTTCCATGTCGGAGATTACAATTACTTATAACATTTCTCAGGCGTAATATTTTCAGTTACTTGTAAAATTAAAATTTTAAATATCGTTATTTAACTTGTATAGTATACCTAGAAGACTTTTTAAGCTATTCAGAGTACAATTAGTAGTAAAAAAAGGATATCAAAGAAAGACCGGTGGGGTGCAGAAACACTCCGCGCGAGCATTCACGTCACAAAATTGAGCATTAATCTGGATTAATTATTCACTTTGATCGTTTTAAAATGTCTGCTTACGACGAATACGTTGATTACTACAAAGATATTTCATCTATAAGGTATACGAGTCAAATTTTCGTTTTATTGTACAATTTTTTGAGTATTATTATTGAATAGCTCATAAAAATTTTAAAAGTCGTAATATCAACGTAAAATTTAGGTTTCATATCCAAAAAGATTTATAAATTATAAAAGATAAGAATAATCAGGAATGTTTTTGAAGATAACCGTGATAAATAAAAAATTCGGGTGGAGTGTAGAAACACCCCGCACGAGTAACCACGTAACAAAATAGGGCGCGAGTAACGGCGGGTTAAATACAAAATGCTGTTCCTGGGTTTGATGCCAGAGCACATTAAAATTTCTCTCATAAGGAATATAAGGGAAAAGTAGGACTTCGTTTGAGGCAGTTGCAGCCAACATTTCTGCTTGAATTTTCATAGATAGTTAGAGGTGGTGATTTTCTGTTGTACTGCATAGGACGTATCACCAGAAAGACCCGGGTTCGATGCCAGACGATAAAATTGCAGCGAATTTTAAGATTATTTTCAATCTTTCAATCAATCATTTTTTTTCTTTTTAATACCGATCCGATATGATGCCCATATGAAATAAGTGTTGTCGATCTGCTTGCAGTATGCAAGCTACATTTTACTCGTCTATATATATATATATATATATATATATATATACGAGTAAATTGTTGCTTGCATACTGCAAGCATATCGACAGCAATAATTTTATTTCGGCATTATATTTTGGGACGGTCCTCAATAGAAAAAAAAAGGATTGAAATATTTCTTAAAATTCGCTGCAATTAATCGTCCGGCATCGAACCCGGGTCTTCCTGGTGAACTTACTATGCACCACAATAGAAGATCACCATCTCTAGCTATGTGTGAAAATTCAATTAGAAATTTTTGCTGCAACTGCCTAAAATGATGACCTACTTTTCCCTTATATTCCTTGTGAGAGAAATTTTTATCGTGCTCTGGCATCAGACCCAGGAACAGCATTGTCGTATCTAATTTTTTTTCTTAAGCTGAGTCTTAATTTACATCTTCTGGCAAAGCCAGAAATTCCTATTATTTTTATAAGTACAACAAAATAAATAATGAAAACTAACTCAATATATTATAAATGGGGGATATATATACCGTCTGGCTTCGAACCCGGGTCTTTCTAGTAATACTTTCTATGCAGCATCAAAGACGATCACCACCTCTAACCAATGTGTGAAAATTTAAGCAAAAATATTGGGTACAACTGCTTCAAAGGACGTCCTACTTTTCCCTTATATTCCTTATGAGAGAAATTTTAATATGCCCGGCATCGAACCCAGGAACAGTAAGGTCTTATCTTAATTCTTTTCTTAAACCAATTATTACCATACATCTTCCAGCAAAGAACAAACTTCCTATCATTTCGATAAGTGCATCAAAAAAATAATGAAAAACTACTCCCATGTATTTTAAAGGGCAGATATTTAAATCCTCCTATTATCGAACCCAGGATTACTTCTTTATAAGTCATTTGTGTTTTCGGTAGATCATGACCATATATATACGCTCCATGAGTTTTGATTCTCTAGCTATCCGGAAAGTATTTTTTTAAAATTCCGGAATATTGGAGCAATGCTTTTAAATGGCAAAATTCGGGACTTTGGGGCCCTCTGGAATTGAACCCACGACACTGAGGATAAAAATCGCATTTTTTCTGGCGGTTACACATTATGGTCAATACGTCGTAAAAATTTCAAGTCAATGACGCTTATGTTTTAGGCTGTGAATTAGTATCCTATCTATCTATCTATCTATATCAATGAATCCGCAGAAGCATCTATATATAATAGATACGAGTAAAATGTTGCTGGCATACTGCAAGCAGATTGATAACACTAATTTCATGTCGGCATCATATCGGGACAGCCCTCAAAAGAAAAAAAAAAGGGATTGAAAATATTCTTAAAATTCACTGCAGTTTTATCATCTGGCATCGAACCTAGGCCTTCCTGTTGAACCTAATATGCTGCACAAAAGAAAATCACCATCTCTTACTTTGTGTGAAAATTCAAGCAGAGATATTGGCTCTAACTGCCTCAAACGACGTCCTACTTATCAATAATGTATATGGCTCTCTGGATTCGAACCAATTACGAACTAGGAAATCTAAAACATGTTTTTGAAATGTAATTATGTTCTCTATCTATATGCCTAATTTCATGTTTTAATATTATTTGGAAGGGGTTAAAATTAATTCTTAAATATCGGATAATTTACTGATTGTAGAGACGCTTGGTGTCGAACCCGGGAAATAGTTGTAGCTGTGAATGCACAGTATGACTTATTAGGACTTGTTCTAATTTCATACAAAGTTTGAAGTCAATATCACGCCGGGAAGTAACTAAAACCTTTTTCTGTTATCTCCGTAAGAAATGCATTGAGGAATGTAAATTACTCTCTGGGATCGAACCAAGGACCATAAGGGAATATGTAAAATTTGATTATGAGATATATTTCTGATCTCCAACTCCATGCCGAATTTCAAGTTTCCATGCCATCGGGAAAGGGTCCAAAAAAATCTTAAAAATCACCACAATGCATTTTAAACGGCCGATTTTTGCCTCAACCTAGCCTCGAACACAGGATATTTTTCGTAAAACTCATTTATGCTTTTGATAGATCATAACCATATATATAGGCTCCTTGAGTTTTCATTCTCTACCTATCCCGAATGTATTTTTTTTAAATTCCCTAATATCAAAGCAATGCATTTAAACGGGAAAAATCGGGAATTTGGGGCCCTCTGGAATCGAACCTATGACACTGAGGTTCAAAATCACAATTTTTCTGGCGGTTGTACGTTATGGCCAATACGTGGTAAAAATTTCAAGTCAATCACGCTTGTGGTTTAGGCTGTGAATTAGTATCCTATCTGGGTATATACATGAATGAATCCGGAGAAGCATCTATATAAAATAGATACATAGGTATATAGATAGGATACTAATTCACAGGCTAAACCACAAGCGTGATTGAGTTGAAATTTTTACAGCGAATTGGCCATAATGTGTAACCACCAGAAAAATTGCGATATTAAACCTCAGTGTCATGGGTTTGATTCCAGAGGGCCCCAAAGCCCCGATTTTTCCCATTTGAATGTATTGCTTTGAATTTTGGGAATTTTTTTAAAATACTTCCCGAATAGGTAGAGAATCAAAACTCTAGGAGCCTTTATATATATTCATGATGATTTGAAAACACGAATGATTTTCACAGAAAATGTCCTGGGTTCGATGCTAGGAGGATGCAAATATCTGCCCTTTAAAATACATGGGAGAGGTTTTTCATTATTTTTTTCGATGCACTTATCAAAATAATAGGAAGTTCGTGCTTAGCTGGAAGATAAACGGTATGAATTAGTTTTAGAAAAAAATTTTCATAAGCCCGTTTTATTCCTGGGTTCGATGCCAGAGCACAATAACTTTTCTCTCATAAGGAATATAAGGGAAAAGTAGGACGTTGTTTGAGGCAGTTGCAAGCAATATTTCTGCTTGAATTTGCATATGAAGTTAGAGATGGTGATTTTCTGTTTTGCTGCATAGAAAGTATTGCCAGAAACACCCGGGTTTGATGCAGGGTGGTAAATATATCTCCCATATATAATACATTGGGCTGACATTTTATAATTTTTCAATGCATTTATCGATATGATTGGTAGTTCTTTCTTACATAGAAGATGTATATTAAGTTTTACTTTACGAAAAAAAATAGATAAGACACCACTGTTACTGGGTTCGATTCCAGAGCACATAAACATTTCTTTCATGAGGAATATAAGAGAAAAGTAGGACGTCGTTTGAGTAGCAGTTGCAGCCAATATTTATGCTTGAATTTTCTCACATAGTTAGATATGGTGCTCTTCTATTATGTTGCATAGGAAGTATCACCAAAAGACTCGGCTTCGATGCCGGACGGAGAAATTGCAGGGAATTTTAAGAATATTTTCAATACTTTTCTACTTTTTAGGACCCTCTCGATATGATGTCGACTTGAAATTTGTGTTAAGAACTTGCTTGCAGAATACAAGCTACATTTTACTCATACTAAGAATGCCTGCAGAAGTAGATTTTTGAAGGAAAGATCGATGGGGAAGAGGGAGAATGAAATTCGGAATGCAAACTGATTTGAAGAGAGGAAAGGAATATATCTGAAAAGGGATGCTGGGGATAGAGATGGAGAAAGCAGTTCTGTTGAGGCCTCTATGTGGACAGAAATACAATGATGATGATGAGTATTTCACTATAAGAACCATAGTAACCCGCAGAACCAGTATTCAATACTTATATCATTGAGTAATAATTTTATTTCACACCAAAAATTTGAATGATAAACTATATTTACACTAAGAGGTAAAATATCTCCTTTTAAAAGCCAAGGGAATCAACCAGAGAGACAAGTGTGCATACCGAGAACTGCGACACTAGCGTTGCGGTGACAGTTGAACAAAATGGTACTAACTTTCTGTACATACCTCAATTCTTAATCAGAAATCATATGTACGGGATTCCTATTAAAATTTGTGTGATTATTCTGAAAATTCGCAAATGC
This sequence comes from Sympetrum striolatum, assembly GCA_947579665.1. Lineage (NCBI taxonomy): Eukaryota > Metazoa > Arthropoda > Insecta > Odonata > Libellulidae > Sympetrum > Sympetrum striolatum. Next base: position 446,983 of record CANPUZ010000004.1, read on the forward strand.
CTGAAGAAAACACAATTTATAATAAAACTTATCTGCAATTTTTACAATTTTTGAGATTTATTAATATGCATATTGGTATCTGAGGTCTCCCTCCCTATTCTACTACGAGTAAAATGTTGCTTACATACTGCAACCATATGAAATGTATTTATAATCTTTACTCACATGCCCAGTTTTGAGTTTCAATGTTCCCAGGAAGGGGTTAAAAAAAATCTTAAAAATTGTAGCAATTCCTAATTTTAGTATACGACTGGTGTCAAACCCAGGACCTATTGGCAGATGCGAATAGACATTATAACTTTTTAGGACCTGATTTTATCCAATGTAAAGTTTGAAGTCCATATCATACCGGGAAGGTCCTGAAATAAGACTCCATTATCCCCATCTGAAATGCATACGGCAATGTAAATGGCTCTCTGGGATCGAACCAAGGACGATCAAGGAAATCTAAAAGAAGTATTTGAAATGAATCTATGATCTCAATCTATATGCTGAGTTTCAAGTTTCTATATTATTGGGAAGGGGTTCAAAAACATTCTTAAAAATCGTAACAGTTACTAATTTAGAGATGCCTGGTGTCGAACCCAGGATATATTGGCAACTGTGAATGAAAAGTATGACTTGTTAGGACTTGATCTTATTTAATCCAAAGCTTGAAGTCGATATCATGCCGGGAAGTACCTAAAATTTGTTTCCCTTATCTCCTTAAGAAATGCATAGAGCAATGTAAATGGCTCTCTGGAAACGAATTAAGGACAATCAGCGGAACGTTCAACAACGTACATAAAAGATATTTATGATCTCTATCTACATGTTGAGTTTCAAGTTTCCATCTTATTGGGAAGTGATTAAAAAAAATCTTAAAAATTGAAATGTAAATTAAACAGGAGAATATTTGCCCTGACCTAGCATCGAACCAAGGATCATCTTTAATGCTATCTTAATGGTTTTTGTTGGATTTGCACGACATCTAGCGATCTCTCGAATTTTAACTCTCTACTTTGCCGGGAAGTGCCTCAAAATATTTTTCGAAAATTTCTACCATGTATCTCTATGGTGAAAATTGGGACTTTGGGGCCCTCTGGAATCGAACCTGTGACAATGATGTTCAAAATCGCATTTTTTCTGGCGGTTACACGTTATGGTCAATATGTCGTAAAAATTTCAAGTCAATGATGCTTGTGGCTTAGGCTGTGAATTAGTATCCTATCTGTATATATGAATCCAGAGAAGGAATTTTATATAATAGATATCATTATTATAATAATTTCAACTACTTCATTGTGGAATGAATGAAGACGTACTTGTTGGATGGGTTGTGGATGGACAACGGGTGGCAGCATTGGTTGGCGTGGCTGTGGTGAGATGGTATGTGTGGCGGCAGGTGCTGCGCTAATGGGTGCTGGTGCTGTTGAGAATGGTGCTGCTGAGATTGGTGGTGCCATGAAGACGCCCTCTGCTGGTCCTCATACACTTGTGCATAAGATGACGGCATCTGCAATAACCACAAGGAACTGTGACTTGCTATTATAGTTTTTAGTTTAATTAATTGCTTTCAAACAGAAATCCCCTTTATCATCTTACTAGTAAACTCCCTCAACATGCATGATGGTCTTAATTTCAAATTCTATAATTAATATAATAATAACAATTTTATTATGCTCTGAGAAAGTCTCATAAGAGCAGAAAAAAGTTATACAAATATTATCTGCTCTCATAAGATAATAATACAAATTATAGACTATTGACATAAAGATGATACCAAAAAGGAAAAAGAAATAAGCCAGTATTAAGGTTTTAAAGTCATTCTGTGGTAACAATAAGGTAATCAATCACTTTTTCTTTAAATGATTGTGAAGAAGTGGAATTTTTAATACATACTGGCAGGTTGTTCCAGAAATTAGATGCAGTAAAACCATCGTAATCAAACACTAAGTAAATTCCACAATTTTATTTCAAATGACCGGTTTCGTCAACGAGTTGACAACTTCAAGTACATGTATAGAGATTTCCCGACATACATATGAGATAGGAAAGGGAGAGGGGTGTCTCGATGATTTTAAGAGCGTCGAGGCAGCGTCCTTTCGTCTCCCGATGAAGGAGTGAGGCTGAAAGACGCTGCTGTGGCTCTGATCGTTGAGATGGTCTGCAAAGGTCAAGCATGGACCCCCGGTAAGGACCCCGTAGGAAACGCTTATGTTCTGAAATCCTAGTCTTTAGGGCCCTTCTGATCTGTCCACGTAGATAGCGGGACAATCATTGCACGATAGTTCCTATACCCCACTGAGCGAGTCCAGGTCCCTCTTATCTTTGCCTGTGCATAAAGTTCCCAGGGATCTTGGAGTATAGAATGCTGGTCAGATTTTATCTGGCTGGTCTATTTTATCCCCCTGCCTGGGAGAATACTTCCAGATAAAATCCACCACTTCCAGATCCCTACTTTCAGCCTCGACTCCTTCATCAGGAGACGGAAGGACCCCGCCTCGACGCTCTCGAAATCATCAAGATTACTAGCAGAAAAAGGTAATGCTCACAAATGAATATTTTTTTCCTAACCCCTCCCCACTCCTTTCCGTACCTGCTTCTTTGTTTCCTCCTAACCCCCCTTTCGTCTCTCATATATATGTCAGGAAATTCCTATACATGTACCTGAAGATGTCAACTGATTCACAAAACCGGTCGTTTCAAATAAAATTGTGGAAGTTACTAAGTGTTTGATTACAATGGTTTATACTGAATTCCACAAAGTAAGGATAGAACATATTAATTATATTAGATGCAGTAATTAAGAAGGACTTTAGATAGGTATTAGTCCGAGGGATTGGACATAAAAGATAGTTAGGGCCGGAGCTGGTGGTTTTACAAGAAACAGAATATTTGTAAGTAAACATGTCATAGATATACTGCTGTTGAATATCATGAAAAACTGTAAATAAAAATGAACCATGCATATATTTTCTACTGGTATTTGGTCTTAACCTCAACTGATAGCAGTAATGGGAGATATGAACATCTTTCTGAAGGTTAAAAATGAATCAGATGCAGTTATTAAGAAGACGGAGTAATTTAAGGTATAACTCGGCTGTTAGATCATTGTACACTAGGGAACAGTAGTCAAATTCTGGAAGAAAGAGAGTGGAAACTAGCATTTTACGGGTTGCTTGAGGTAGATTGTTCTTGTCTAGTTTTAGCTGATATACTATTTTACCAACCTTATTCCAAATTTCGGAGACTAACGGATTCCATGAAAGCGTGTTTCTTAGGGAGATGCCTAAATTTCGGACCGAATTCTTAAAGGGGACAACCGAACCATCTACAGTAATGTTGGGGATGTTAACAAAGTCAATTTTACGGATGGACCTTGAGTTACCAAAGATGATATCTTGCGTCTTTGCAGGATTTAGCAACGGGTAATACGCAACATTACATTAAGTACTTCTCCAAAGCATATAAAATTGCAGGATTATAAAATTAACAGAAAAATAAAATGAAAACTTTAAAGTTGTTTAACTCATACCCTAATTAACGAGAAAAATCTGTATACCTCAGTCAACTGGATTCATCCAATCGCTATTGCTCAACCAAAACTAACCTTCCTGTTTACGCTGCGGACATCTATTTCTTCTTCTTTCTCCTCTTCCTCTTCAGCTTCACTCACAACATGCTGTAAAAGAAAGAAAATTGTTAAATAGTTACCGAGTGAATGATAATATTCATGTTGAACCATTGTTACAAATGTATTTCCAATCATTGAACAAAATATTGATTTTCTTCAGAAATATATGAAGAAATCGGCAAAAACTGGTCATTTTGGTCAAAAGATTTAGTTTTTTGGCTCTATTTTTCTTAAAATTTGAGTAAACCTTGTACAATTCTGACTCATCATGAAGGTAACCTAGAGATCTTTCCAAATAATGAAGTAAAATTTCATTAATATTAGCAATTCAGGATGAAACTGGAGAAAACCGGGCATTTTCGCAAAAGATTTTCAATTTTTGGGCTCTATTTTGGTTTAAATTTGTGTAAACATTGTCGAATATGTGGTCTTTTCGATGATCCAAATGAGAAAGAACAAAAACTTCCTTTCTTATTTGCAATTTAAGAAGATATCCGCAAAAACTGGGCATTTTTGCCAAACTTTTCAGAGATTTGCCTCCTTTTAGCTTAAAATTCAGTTTTTGCTCAAAAATTACACATCTTCTAGTAATCTGCGAAGAAATTGCAAAACTAGGAAATGTTTTGAAATTTTTTAGTTTTTTTGGCCCCCTGTTGCTTGAAATAGGAGTAAATGTAGTCGAATTCGTACTCTTTTTGAAGATCCAAACGAGATCTTTCTTAAAAAAGAACAAAAACTTTCTTCTTATGTAGCAATTTACTAAGATACCTGCAAAAACTAGGCATTTATGCGAAAATGTTCAGTTTCAAAGGAAGCACACACAACAATGTGGAATCACTGCTGTAGAGTCCACGTGGTTAATGACTAGGATTTTCGTGAACAAGACAGTTTTGCACATATTACCAGATGCCACGAGCAAACATAAAATACATTTTTATTATAATAATGTATTACTTATTTTTTAAGCTCAACTACTACCTTTAAGACATCTATCGGTTTATAAGTAATGGTTTTTTGCCTGTGGTATGCACTTATTCTTCGGATTTGCTAATCGGCCCGACTTAATCAATTGTTTTGTATTCAATTCAAAATTACTTATTGATGGATAAATCAATTACTCTTAATTCCATCTTTGGTACAAATTTCTCTTTATTACGTATGTATCATAATCGTACTTTATTTCCATTTACTCCATATAAGATTATGGTTTCAAAGGATTAGTCTTCAGTACTGCCATCTTGCGGCTACGGACATTAAGAGAGACAGTAAGTTTCAGCAGTTTCCAGTCCTTTACTTTTTAATAAGTTTGTGATTCTAACATATCTAATTGAATTCGTTATTAGTATTTCCGAAAAAGTGATTTGTCACTTCATTTTCCCCTTCATGAAAACTAAAAAGATAGCCAAGGAGGAAAAATAGTAATATTCCAGCAGAATGTGATTAGAAAAGAAAGCCATGCACCAAAAATAAAGGTACTTTGATTATTTGCTTAAGATCTAATCTGTTTTCATTATTCAAAATTTTATAAATTATTGTGATACATTAAAACAATAAAAAATGTCATTTATCAAGCTAACAATTATTTCCAATCTTCGTACAAACTTTTTTTCATTATCATATTTGGAAAATACATAATTTCTAATTAAAAATTTGATTTACATTAATACTATATTAGTACACATAGTACTCAATTATTAAGGTAATTTTTTCATCCCTTTCAATTTTGTGCTCTTTGAGAGTAATTCATATTTTATCAGCATCACATATCTCTGGCAGACTTCCTAAATGGGACCATGCAACTTCTATCTTCTCCTCTTGAACGTGTATCAAGTAAATGAGTGAAAGAATGCAGCAGATTAATTCGAATTTTCACTCACTTCCTTTCAATGAGTGAATCACTCAATTCAAACAATCGAATAAATCTATTCTATTATTTTTAACTCACTAAAAACAATCGAATAAATCTATTCTATTATTTTTAACTCACTTAAAACAATTGAATAAATCCATTCTATTATTTTTAACTCACTTAAAACAATCGAATAAATCTATTCTACTATTTTTAACTCACTAAAAACAATCGAATAAATCTATTCTATTATTTTTAACTCACTAAAAACAATCAAATAAATCTATTCTATTATTTTTAACTCACTAAAAACAATTGAATAAATCTATTCTATTATTTTTGACTCACGAAAAACAATCGAATAAATCTATTCTATTATTTTTAACTCGCTTAAAACAATTGAATAAATCTATTCTATTATTTTAAACTCACTAAAAACAATCAAATAAATCTATTCTATTATTGTTAACTCAATTCAAACAATTGAATAAATCTATTCTATTATTTTTAACTCAATTCAAACAATTGAATAAATCTATTCAATTATTTAAACTCACAAAAAACAATTGAATAAATCTATTCTATTATTTTAACTCACTTAAAACAAATGAATAAATCTATTCTACTATTTTTAACTCACTAAAAACAATCGAATAAATCTATTCTATTATTTTTAACTCGCTTAAAACAATTGAATAAATCTATTCTATTATTTTAAACTCACTAAAAACAATCAAATAAATCTATTCTATTATTGTTAACTCAATTCAAACAATTGAATAAATCTATTCTATTATTTTTAACTCAATTCAAACAATTGAATAAATCTATTCAATTATTTAAACTCACAAAAAACAATTGAATAAATCTATTCTATTATTTTTAACTTACTAAAAACAGTTGAATAACTTCACTCTGTTATGATGTAGTGAAAAATCAAAACGCCTTATTCGCATAATTCCATTGAAGCAAGAAATCGAATTATTCAATAGCTCCCACCTCTACCTGTACATACATATATACCTGTATATACATTCCTAGCCATTCCCAGTTAAAAGTTTAGTCAATTTTTATCTTAGTTTCAAATTACACTTTTCAAAAAATTCCGGTCGTAACTTCGGACGGTCGTAAGAAGGGGAGTGTCTGTAAAAGCAATTAACAAAAAAGCAAAATCGTAGGAATATTACCTCCAAGGCCTCCTGGTCCTCCATTCCCAAGTCGTCATTCGAATCGCCACCAGACACTTCATCCTGAAGACAAAACACACACATTAACACTTTTGTCTAATTCGGAAGGACAAACATGTATTCCACCACATTACACTATACCCATGGTAAAGTTATTTATATATTAGTAAGTATCAACAAACAGCACGAGGCCATTTACAGTTGACGAAATAACAAGAAGCAAGTAAAAACCCACAATCAGTGAGAACAATGTATATAAAAAAATCAACAACTTAAACTTAATTTAAATAATGAATAAAATTATAAAAAGGCAATCTATTGCAACCATATTTTGGATAGATTTAAGAGGAGAGAAGAAATGAAGAAAGGGAGTTAATGGAAAAAGAGTGGTCGTTTTACAGATGATAGACGAGGATTGCTCAGAGAGAATGGGCGAGTTGTTCTCCAAGGAACTCGGAAAGAGAGAGAGTAGGAAAAGAGAACTGATTTTGCATTCAATTATATTATACAGGAATGAGATGTCAGAGGAGAGGCTTTTGTTACGATACTATTTAAAAATCAAAAGTAAAAATAATTAAAAAGGCCCCACACGTTGGGCGCCAAGTTGTAACGAGACTAAATTAAATTAAATAAGAAATAAATGAAAATGCAGCACGTGGTGTAAAATGGTAGAATGATAAAAAAAAATCTGACGTGGCCAGCACATGACTTTCTCCATATATAAGATGTAAATATTTATCTACGACAGTAATTTCGAACTCTATATTCCATCTAAACTTGGAAGATAAGTGATTAATTTATATATTATTATCTAAGTCCACCAAGGCCGGAAATCGAACCCGGGATCTTCCTCTTGCTGGGAGAATGCTTTAACCAGCTAAGCTACCAAGGCAGAACAATTTAACATGCCGTTTGGGGGACTTTGTAGGCAAAGGGCAGTATGGTTTCGTCCGACTAGCGGCAAAGAAATTGAATATAACCATTACCAAACTTTGAAATTCAACCATATATATTTTATTCACAAATAATATCACCTTCTGTAATGTGGATTTACATGCTTGGCTATTTGAATAATATTTCAAATTATGAAAGTGTTAGCAAAAAACATGGGAAATTTATGCATAAACTGCATATGGTATATAGTACATATGGTAGCTAAATTTAAATTTGTATTGCCAAAAAGTAGAACACAGTTACAGTTCTCCTATTTATTAATTAAGATCTACAATTTATGCCCAAGAATAATGAGGGACTTATTGGATATAAGAAATAATCTAACTAGAAAGGATAAGGTTATTATTCTAAGCTGGGTAAAAGAACTTTTCTTTTTTGAAAACCTAAAAAACCTTTTAAAAGAATGAATATTACACCTCATTTCTAAAGTCTTATGTGTATACTTTTACATTATTAATTCCTTCCCGATTATAATTATTGTTTCATGAATAAATTATGTATTTTTCTTCTTCATATCAAACTATTTGTAAATCTTTATCATTGAGAAGCATTTTATCTATGTTGTATGAGGTGTAAAATGCGGGCTTGACATTGTAAGGAGTGAGGAAGTTAGAAATGTTGTAAGAAAGGCGGCCTACAAAAGGGAGTTTCACCCAAATTGAATTTACCGTGTTTGGGAAAGTGGGTTATATTTTGGATATGTTTACTTTCCTTAGATTGCGCGTGTGAATCGTGTCAATTAGTGTATCGGTGTAACTGTTGGCGATTTCTTTGATGACATTTAATTCGCATGTCTAATTTTGGCAATCGAGGGGAATTTGCATAAGCTATGAAAAGCTGCTTGTTTGTGTTCTGTGGGATGATGGGAACTAGCGTGTAATTAGTGTATGTATGTTTGCGATAAATGGAGAACTGAACCGTGTTTTCTTATCTTGATAATGTGATATCAAGGAAATTTAGTTGTTTATCAGATTCTAGTTCTAAAGAGAAGTTGATGTTGGGGTGTAACGAGTTAAGGTAATTCAAAAACATGTTTAACTATCTTAAAGAACCATTCCATGTACAGTAAATGTCATCCACATATCTTAGCCAGGTGTTAACATGTTTCATCAGTGGATTATCACTGCTAAATAATTTTGTTCCCAAATGGATATTTCAGATAACAAAAGGGATAAGGGGCAACCCATAGTCAAGCCATCTGGTTGGTTATAAAATGTGGAATTGAAAAGAAAATAATTATGCAAATATCGACAAGAGAGAGCAAATCCGTAGTTACGCACATATCAATAATAAGATTCAATAACATTTCTTTTGTTAAATTTAGAACATCACATTTCGGAATACTGGTAAATAATATTTTTAAATATTTTTTTTCATATTTGTAAATCATGAGTCAACGATGCAAAAGTACAACCCAATGTAATGTAAGGACTGTTCTTTGTTATTAAGTTCATGTAATGTCTTTCTTATGCAATTATTGAATGAATATTTCAACTATAGATAGTCGGACAAGTTTACATTATGTTATCTTTTGGCTAACTCAAGCATTATAATTACTGTTTTATGTTTATTTTACATCTATTACTGTAAATAGATTTTTTGTATATGATGATTGATTGATCTAAATAAAAATAAACATAAAACAAAATAATTCCATAATTTTTGATGAGGGAATCCCCCAATTCCTGTACAAGCTTTCTGTTTTGGAGACCTTGCTGTATGAATGCTTTGTTTAAACGGGTCAAATCAACTGTGGAAAGCAGTTTACTCTTTGTTCATTCTCTCGTGAATTCTAACATACAACGCTATCTTACGTAGAATTTAAATAAAGCAATAGGATTTTAGCAAGAGAAATAAAAGAGGTAATAAACCGTTATAACAAATTAATTTTAGCACTTTTTCAGCAATTAATGAGGGAGGTTCTATTCTCCGAACTATAGCCCGGCGATCAAATTTTTAAAATAAAGGAGCGTGGACAGAAAACTGATGTGTTGAAATATTCTTTTATCAATAGAAGGGAATTGAATTCATTACCTGGAGAACTTCTCAATCCAATGACGGTGAATATCAAAAATTTTTAAAATAAGCTTAGAAGATTATGAAATTTAAATTGTTATATGTATGTATGTATAAGGCATAGTTTTAATCACTAGTTATCCTTAGAATAAGAAAATAGCTCCATGTAGTACAAGTAATAATAGCCGACTGTATCCGTGTTTGGTAGAGGTGCTGGTATATTGTTTATCTGTCATTATCTGACATCTGGCATCATTAAACTATTGCAACAGATTAAACCGAATAAAGCTCCGGGTCCTGAAGACATACCGGCTCGAGTGTTCAAGGAAGTTGCAGAGAGCGTAGCACCTTTTCTTAAAGTTATATTTGACAAGAGTATGAGCGAAGGAAAGGTCCCGAAAGATTGGAAAATTGCAAATGTCACGCCAATATTTAAAAGTTGCTCTAAGGACGATCCAGCTAATTATAGGCCTATATCTTTAACATCACTGAGCGGTAAAATTATGGAACATATAATAGCTAGCTCTTTAATGGGTTTTCTTGAAACGTCCAATTTCATAATTAGGAATCAACACGGTTTTCGTAAGACTCGTTCTTGTACTCGATGGTATTAGTTCCAACTTGGTTAAGGTGACCTTGGGCGTCCCTCAGGGCAGTGTAATTGGACTGTTGTTATTTTTAGTATACATCAACGACCTCAGCAATCACATTGAAAGCAATGTTAGGATATTCGCAGACGACACAGTCATTTACAGGGAAATAGTTTGTTCAGAGGATAGATTAACCCTTTCGAACGACTTAGATAAAATTATGAATTGGTGCGATGATTGGCAATTAGAGCTTAATGTAGAAAAGTGCTCGGTAGTTAACTTCTTCGAAAGTAAATCTATAATTAATGATTATTCTTATAGTCTCCGAGGGGTAAACCTAATGTCAGTAGAATCGGTAAAGTATCTTGGAGTAACTCTAACGAATAATCTATCATGGAGTGCCCACATCCGAAATATATGTGGAAAAGCACTTAAGAAACTCGGCTTCGTTAAAAGAATTGTCGGTAGGAGCGAAGAAAAGGTTCGCGAGCGATGTTACTTAGCGTTAGTTAGGCCTCACCTTGAGTATGCATGTAGTGTATGGGACCCCGCCGAGAAATGTCATATTCGGGATTTAGAAAAAGTACAACGGAAGGCGATACGATTTGTAAAGAATTGCTACGATAAAACAGCGAGTATCACTCAGATGTTACAGGACGCGGGATGGGAATCATTAGAAGATAGAAGAAAAATTCAAAGGATAAATTTATTAAATAAGTTCAGAGAAATTACGTTTTCAGATGATGTAACCGATATAATGCGACCGCCCTGTTATATTGGCTGTGCTGATACTGCCGGAAAGATTAGGGAAATATATGCTAAAACGAATCGTTTCAAAAATTCATTTTTTCCGCGAAGTATATGCAAAAGCATCCGTTTAGGAAAATGGAGTCAAGGTGCTTGCACCCCCTGCCACACGCCGAAAGGCAGCTTGCAGGGTTCTTACATAGACATAGACATCTGTCATTTTTGACATATTTTACTAATTCGGCCTATTGCTACTGTTTCCTTCCCTTCTTCCCATCCTTGGGTGAATGCCGGATAGATTGTATCCCCCTCAACCGTTGCGACCTGGTATTAATACCAACTTGCAACGTTTTAATAAATAAATAAATTAAAATTATTGCACGAATAACTTTTTATAAACCACAAATACTGTCAAAATCATTGATTTACGATTTTAATTAAAAGTTTCATAGATTTCATGGAGGTAATGGTTGCATACATTGTGGAGTGTAATTTTAGTTTATTCAAGTTAGTCTAGTTTTTGGCCTTTGTGTTCTAAGTGTAGCAGTATGGGTGTTAAATCGGAGTGATGCCTGCTTCCTAATAAATGTTAGGTGAAATAAAAATAGCAAAATCAATAGAGTTTTTATTTTGGAGAGGGTCTTGAACTTGATTGAAAATAATTGGTGAAAATTGGGCATTCTAACCATAATTTGTAGTTTTTCCTCTCTAAATCGCTTATTATTAGAATAAAACTAGTTGAATTTGGACTCGTTTTGAAGCTTTGTAGGAGATATATCCAATATTCAATAAAAGATTAGAGGTTTAACAGTTGATTATGAAAAAATCTGCGAAAATCTGGCATTTTGTGCCTATTTTAAGCCCAACGGCTTAAGATATTGTTGCATTTTTATCGTCTCCCAAATGATGAGCAGTTAGCTAATAACCGGTAACACAGTAAAGTTTTGTTTTGTGGAGTTATATTAATATAGCTATAGATATATAGATAGAATACTAATTCACAGGCTAAACTAAAAGCGTCATTGACTAGAAATTTTTACAATGTATTGGCCATACTGTATAACCAACAGAAAGATTGCGATTTTGAACCTCAGTGTCATGGTTTCAATTTCAGAGGGCCTTAAAGTACCGATTTTTTCCATTTAAATGCTTTGCTTTGAATTTACAGAATTAAAAAAAATACTTCCCGGATAGGTAGAGAATCAAAACTCTAGGAGCTTATATATATGGTCATGATCAATCGAAAACCTAAATGACAACCAGAAAAAATATCCTAGGTTCAATGCTAGGACGATGCAAATAACTGCCCTTTAAAATACATTGGGGTAGTTTTTCATTATTTTTTAAATGCACTTATTGAAATGATAGGAAGTTCTTGCTTAGATAGAAGATGTATATTAAGACTCGGTTTAAGAAAATAATTTAGATAAGACCGTACTGCTCCTGGGTTCGATGCCAGAGCATAATAACATTTCTCACATAAGAAATATAAAGGAAAAGTAGGACATCGTTTGAGGCAGTTGCAGCTAATATTTTTGCTTGAATTTCCACACATATTATGATTAGGGTCTTTATAGTTAGAGATTGTGATCTTCTATTGTGCTGCATAGTAAGTTCACCAGGAAGACCCGGGTTCGATGCCAGACGATTAATTTGCTTCAAAATTTAAGAATATTTTTAATCTTTTTTTTCTTTTAAGGACCGTCCAATATGATGCCGACATGAAATTAGTGTTGTTGATCTGCTTCCAGTATGCAAGCTACATTTTACTCATATCATCAGTATTTTCACTTTAATAGGTTTTATTGTCTAACCATGGTTAGCATAAATATTTCAATTCAATTCGCTAACTCACCTTTCAATTTCTGCTGAACAGCTTGAGGATCTCGACCTTGGCGCAGTGGACGTTCTTCTAGTACACCTCAAACTCTATCATCCTCCAAAGGCACGGGGCCCAAATCTGCGTTGGCAATCCATCATCCTGGCAAATCTGCAACGATTTCGAAAGTTTGAACGTTGTATTCATTTAAAAATCAACGGAAAAAGATATTTCGTTAAAAAAGGTGTCTTTATTTAATCATTTATGAAATATGATAAATCATATCAGTTGATTAATCATTGAAAGAGGTCTTAAAAATTCAGAGAATATTGGAGTCATGTGACTAATAAGATAACTTTTTTTTAAACGATTAATTAATGGTTAATACTTGGCCACCATCTTATGAAGCGGTAGTTATGAATGAAATAAATTGAATATCACAATAATAAACTTCCCTAATAAAACAATGGATCTTGATAGGATAACTTAATTCATTGATGATTTCTATTTAATAAATTAATAATATTAAATTTTCATAATATTTATGTACACAAGTTTTAATTTAATTAATATGTTTAATGGTAATAATTTAAACTAATGCAATTTGGTTACATGTAGAACCTAAGTAAACAACTTCTTTCCTCATCAACGATTATTGGAAGCCATATATCATATGAGATATAATTGCAAATAATGTCAGGAAAATATGCATAGAGTCACTGATATGATTAAGAACAATATCATTTCTATGTGGGTCGGCCATTTAAAATTTCTTTTCAATATTTCTATTTATTGTATTTAAAACAATTTAATTATCCATTAATAAATTTATAATATAAATAATAATAATATATTAGATAATTTTTATAAATATAATATAAAGAATATTATATTCAATAATAATTTTAAAAAATAAATATTTTTTAAAATAATAATATATTATATAAATGATATAAATATAATATAGAGAATATTATGTTCAATAATAATGTATTAAAATTATAATATACATAATATTATATTGAGCCATGACTGCGAACAATTCTAGTTTCACACAAAGGAGGTATAGATTTTCTCACAAACTATGTGAAACTAAAATTTTACCATTTAAATTTAAGTTTTTTTCGAGAAAACGGTAAATTCTCTATATCAATGCTATGTAAACAACTACATGACAACCAGGTCAACATCAACAATGACTATGAACGAACTGACTAATTTACTCAAGTAAGTTAAGAGTGTTTTAAAAAACATGCTCGCATATCAAAACTAAAAATATTACGTCTGGCTTTATTATCCTACGATAGTAATCATTCATTAAATACCTGACAAGCCGTTGCATTTTTATTGCCGAGCTCTTCAAATGAAATGCAGCTTACCTTTGCCACACTTAGAATCACGAGAGAAGTAGATCAACTGTAGATTCAACCACTTTAAGCTGCTTATATAATTCAGGAGATATGAATCAAAACTGAAAACAATACGGATCTTACAATCAGTTCAAACCATTCCGTTGTCATTTTTCTTAAGCAGCACTTTTCCCTTACCTTAATCATGCTTAATGAATCGTTCATTTCCCTTCAGGGTAGAAGTGATATTTCTTCGCAAGCTACGAAAACGAGTGCATAACAAATAAGTAATCCTACATCCGCCTATCTCGATGGTAGACATAAACAATACACGAAGTAATACCACAAAGATACCGCTGGCAACTAACTTAAATAAAACACAATTGATAAACTTGCCAGAATTTACTCACAATTCGACTCGGAATACGAGAAATACCACAAAAAATCTAATTTTTGGCCACTACGAAGTTTTAAGCGAATAAAAACAACTACTGGGTATTAAATTCTCCATTGCAAAGCTTCAATGACATAGGTTGGGCACAAGTCTTTCGTAGTTACAGCAATTGCAACGTCAAGGAGCTGATCAAACCAGTAAATCACACAACAGCATACATCGCACGACAAAATTGCACGATTTAATAAATCACTGTACCAATTAACCATCACACAATGATCAAAATTAATTCCTGCACATTTTAAATCACACAACTTACTGCTTGCGTAGATGTCCATTAGTGTTTATCATTCTTTCCTTATCTTTTGTTAAAAGTTGGGTTAAATTTATACCCGACTGGAACTAGACAATAGAAAATATGTCACCGTACATATATTACTACAAACAGAGATGGAAAATGGACTTGTTTAATACGCGTTAAGTATAAAACAAATGCAGAACACATCGACGAGGATTATCGTCCCGATTACACGTATTTATCTCCACTCCCATGACGTGAACTAGATTCTCTGAAAAGTGAACACAAAACACAACGGACATTTTGTATAATCGACGAACGAAATCACTCGCATACGGCCCAAATTCCCATTTCATGCTTGCTTTACATCGCAACGACCACCACCAAGGCCTTTAAAGACCATAAACATACCTCCAAGTCGTATAGGAAGTTCAGAGTCTTGTAAACTGGGTCCCCGGAGGCGGATCGCTGCGAAAAAATATCGCTCAGAGTTAACGTTTCTTTCAAACAGAGCCTACAGAAATGATCGAGGGTCATTTCGCCCATTATTCCCACGATGGACTCAGTTTCAAAGGCGAATCTTCCT
Organism: Sympetrum striolatum; assembly: GCA_947579665.1. Classification (NCBI taxonomy): domain Eukaryota; kingdom Metazoa; phylum Arthropoda; class Insecta; order Odonata; family Libellulidae; genus Sympetrum; species Sympetrum striolatum. The sequence continues at coordinate 462,388 of CANPUZ010000004.1, forward strand.
CGAAGACTGCAGCAGAAATGAATTTCTAAGATTACGGACCTTCCTTAATACTTCGCCTCGATATCCAAGATGGCGCGATTCCCAGTTCTCCGACAATGATGATGCAAGAATAAGAGGTTAGGCTTCTCGCCACCAGAGCGTCGCTGGCCTAATGGCCTGATTCTTTTATTTAAGAACTTCTTTCTGGTTTCTGCATTCCAAATTACTTCTCTTGGTAGGTTGAAGAAGAAGGATACGAGAAACGTTGTATTAAAATAAGTAACCAAGGTATCCTCTTTGATTCAAACATGGTGGAATTAGAACAACATAATCAATATGATTGTCTAGTTATGATTAAGTGGGCGAGTAGATTAGAAGCTATCCAAGCCGCTGTGTGATAATTCAACTCCTAGCGCATAAATTCGAACTTCTTTTATGTAGTTGAAAAATACTCGTGCCGAAGTATTTCATTATAAGCTTATTGGTTTACTTATAATGGATTACTAAAAAAAATCCACCTTTTTGAGCCAACTGGTATAAGGTTCAATTCCACACTCATCAATGTTTTACCAAGAGAAATTCATTCAGTTAAATTTCACTGGCTTTATCTCTTTCCCTAAATTCAATCTTATCTAATAAGCACAGCTGTGTATATATTTATTTATCCGATGTCGATAACTCTCGTAGGAAATGCACGGGAGAAATTTTCGAATGTTAATTTCATGCACTTCCCGACGTACATAGATTACGAGTAAAATGTAGCATGCATACTGCAAGCAGATCGACAACACTTATTTCATATCGGCATCATATCGGGACGGTCCTCAAAAGAAAATAAGTATTGAAAATATTCTTAAAACTCGCTGCAATTTAATCGTCAGGCATCATACACGGGTCTTCCTGGTAAACTTACTATGCAGCACAATAGTAGATAACCATCTCTAACTATGTTTAGAAATTCAAGCAGAAATATTGGCTGCAACTGCCTCAAACGGCATCCTACTTTTCACATATATTCCTTATGTGAGAAATTGTAATGTGCTCTGGTATCGAACACAAGAACAGCATGGTCTCATCTAAATTTTTTTCTTAAACCGAGTCTTAATATACATCTTCTATCTAAGCAAGAACTACCTATCCTATCGATAAATGCATCAAAAAAATAATGAAACGTTACCCCAATCTATTATATATGGAGGATATATTTACCACCCGGCGTCGAACCCGGGTCTTTCTATTATTACTTTCCATGCAGCACAACAGAAAATCACCATCTGTAACTACGTATGCAAATTCAAGCAGAAATATCGGTTGCAACTGCCTCAAAAAACGTCTTACTTTCCCCTTATATTCCTTATGAGAGAATAGTTATTGTGCTCTGGCTTTGAACCAAGGAATAGTACGGTCTTATAATTTTTTCTCTTAAACTAATTCTTACCATACATCTTCGAACCCATGACACTGAGGTTCAAAATCGCAATTTTTATGGCGGTCAAACGTGATGGCCAATACGTCGTAAAAATTTCATATCAATGACGCTTGTGGTTTAGCCTGTGAATAAGTATCCTATCTATCTATCTATACGAATGAATCCGGAGAAGCATCTATTATATATAGATGCTTCTCCGGATTCATTCATACATTCATATAGATAGATAGATGAATAGATAGATAGATAGGATACTAATTCACAGGCTAAACCACAAGCGTCATAGACTTGAAAATTTTAGGACGTTATGGCCATGACGTGTAACCTCCAGGAAAAAGCCGACATTTAACCTTGGTGTCATTGGTTCGATTCCAAAAGGCACCAAAGTTCCGATTTTCTCCATAAGGATACATGGAGGCGATTTTCAAAATTTTTTAAATAATACTACAAGGATAGGTAGAGAATCAAAATTTAAGGAGCTTACAGATATGTTTGAGAACTATTGAAAAAAATAATGATTACTTATAAGAATGTCCTGGGTTCGATGCTAGGACGATGCAAAAATCCTGCGTTTAAAATGCAAGGGGATAGTTTTTCATTAACTTTTTTGATGCACTTATCGGAATGTAAGGAACTTTTCGCTCAGCTAGAAGATACATATTAAGAATTGGTTTAAGAAAAAAAATTTCATAAGTCCGTACTATTCCTGGGTTCGATGCCAGAGCACATTTACATATCTCTCATAAGGAATATAAGGGAAAAGTAAGTCGTCGTTTGAGGGAGTTGCAGCCAATATTTTTGCTTGAATTTTCACACATAGTTAGAGATAGCGATCTTCTATTATGTTACATAGGAAGTATTACCAGAAAGATCCGGGTTCGATGCCGGGCAGCAAATATGTCTCCCGTTCAAAATACATTGGGTTAGTATTTCATTATTTTTTTGATGCACTTATCGAAATGATAGGAAGTTCGTACTTGGCTGGAAGATGTATGAAAGTATTGGATTAAAAAAAAATTCATAAGCCCATACAATTCCTGGGTTCGATGCCAGAGCACATTAGCATTTCTCTTATAAGGAATAAAAGGGAAAAGTAGGACGTCGTTTGGGGCAGTTGTAGTTAATACTTCTACTTGAATTTTCACACATAGTTACAGATGGTGATCTTCTAGGATGCTGCATATTAAGTATGACCAGGAAGACCTGGGTTCGATGCCAGACGAATAAATTGCAGCGGATATAAAGAATAATTTCCATCCATTTTTTTCTTTTTTCTTCTTCTCTTGCATTCTCACTTCTCAATGCATTTCTTACGGAGAAAGCGGAAACATAATTTAGGTACTTCCCGGCATGCTATCAACTTCAAACTTTGCATGATACAAGAGCAACTCTTTACAAATCAAACTGTGCATTTACAGCTTACAATAAGTCCTGGGTTCGACACCAGGTGTCTCTGCAATCAGAAGTTGATCCGATTTTTAGGAATTAATTTGAAACCTTTGCCAATAATATAGAAACTTGAAATTCGGCAAATAGATAGAGATCATATATACATTTCATGAAAATATTTTAGATTTTATAGATAGTCCTTGGTTCGAATTCAGAGAGCCATTTACATTCGTGAAAAGTAGGACGTCGTTTCAGGCTGTTGCAGCCAATATTTTTGCTTGAATTTTCACACATAGTTAGACATGGAGATCTTCTATTGTAGTGCATAGTAAGTTCACCAGGAAGGCCCGGGTTCAATGCCATGGTTGAAATTGCAGCGAATTTTAAGAATATTTCAATCGTTTTTTTTTCTTTTGAGAACCGTCCCTATATGATGCCGATATAAAATTAGTGTTTTTGATCTGCTTGCAGTATGCAAGCAACATTTTACTCGTATATCTATTAAATATAGATGCTTCTCCGGATTCATTCAAGGATATAGATAGATAGATAGATAGATAGGATACTAATTCACAGCCTAAACTATAAGCGTCATCGACTTGAAATTTTTACGACGTATTGGCCATAAAGTATAACCGCCAGAAAAAAGCCGACTTCGAACCTCAGTGTCATGGGTTCGATTCCAGAAGGCCCCAAAGTCGCGATTTTCCCCATAAGAATACATGGCGGGGATTTTCGAAAAATGTTTTGAGGCACTTTCCGGAAAAGGAGAGAGTTGAAATTCGAGGGATCGCTAGAAGCCGTGAATATCCATCGAAAATCCATGGTTCGATGCTAGGTCGGGGCAAAAATCGGCCGTTTAAAATGCATTGTGGCGAATTTGAAGATTTTTTTTGGATCCTTTCCCGATAACATGGATACTTGAAACTCGGCACGTGGATATATATGTTGAATATATTTCATAATTTAATTTTATATGTTCGCTGATGGTCCTTGGTTCGATCCCAGAGGGCCATTTGCACTTCTCAATGTATTTCTTACGGAGATAATGGAAACAAAATTTAGGTACTTCCCGGCATGTTATCGACTTCAAACGTTGCATATAAAAAGATCAAGTCTATGCAAATCAAACAGTGCATTCACAGCTATCAATGTGTACTGGGTTCGACACCAGGTGTCACTGCAATCAGAAGTTGATCCGATTTTTAGGAATTATTTTGAAAACTTTCCCAATAATATATAAACTTTAAATTCGGCATATAGATAGAGATCATAGATTAATTTCATGAAGATATTTTAGATTTCCTAGATAGTCCTTGGTTTGAATCCAGAGAGCCATTTACATTCGTGAGAAGTAGAACGTAGTTTGAGGCAGTTGTAACCAATATTTTTGGTTGAATTTTCACACACAGTCAGAAATGGTGATCTCCTATAGTGCTGCATAGTAAGATCATCAGAATGACCCCGGTTAGATGCCAGACGATGAAATTGCAGCGAATTATAAGAATTTTTTCAATCCTTTTTTTTTTCTTTTGATGACCGTCCCGATTGTTGCCGATATAAAATTAGTATTGCCGATCTGCTTGCAGTATGCAAGCTACATTTTACTCGTATATATATAGGTATATCCGGAGAAACGTCTATATATAATAGATACACTGGGGATCAAAAGTCTAACCATGTTCCATAAGTGCCACTGCGTTGAAATTTTTACGACGTTATACCATGACGTGTAACCTCCAGGAAAAAGCCGACAAGCCCGGTGTTATGGGTTCGATTCCAGAAGGCCCCAAAGTCGCGATTTTGTCCATAAGAATACATGGCGGGGATTTTCGAAAATTTTTTTGAGGCACTTCCCGGAAAAGGAGAGATTTGAAATTCAAGGGCTCGGTAGATGCCATACATATCTAAAGGAATCCATAAAGACATCTACGAATATTATCCTTGGTTCGATGCTAGGTCGGGGCAAAAATCGGCCGTTTAAAATGCATTCTGGCGATTTTTAAGATTTTTTTGGACTCTTTTCCGATGGCATAGAAACTTGAAATTTGGTATGAGGTACGATACCATAAACATATATCATAATCAAATTTTACTTATTCGCTGATGGCCCTTGGTTCGATCCCAGAGGGACATTTAAATTCCTCAATGCATTTCTTACGGAGATAACGGAAACAAATTTTAGGTACTTCCCGGCATGCTATCGACTTCAAACTTTGCATGATAGAAGAACAAGTCTTAACAAATCAAACTATGCATTCACAGCTATCAATGTGTCCTGGGTTTTACACCAGGTGTCAATGCAATCAGAAGTTGATCCGATTTTTAGGAATTATTTTGAAACCTTTGCCAATAATATAGAAACTTGAAATTTGGCATATAGATTGAGATCATAAATAACTTTCAGAAACATTTTTTTGATTTCCAAGGTCGTCCTTGGTTCGAATCCAGAGAGCCATTTAAATTCGTGAAAATTAGAATGTCTTTTGAGGCAGTTGTAGCCCATATTTCTGCTTGAATTTTCACACATAGTTAGAGATGGTGATGTTCAATTGTGCTGTATAGTAAGTTCACAGTAAAGACCCAGGTTCGATGCCAGACGATGGAATTTCAGCGAATTTTAAGAAAAATTTCAATCCATTTTTTTCTTTTGTTGGCCGTCCCGATATGATGCCGACACGAAAATAGTGTTGTCGATCTGCTTGCAGTATGCAAGCTACATTTTACTCGTATAATAGATAGACGCTTCTCCGGATATACCTATAAGTTATATATAGGGGATCAAAAGTCTAACCATGTTCCACAAGTGCCAACGACTTGAAATTTTTACGACGTTATTGCCATGACGTGTAACCTCCAGGAAAAAGCCGACATTGAACCTCGCTGTCATGGGTTCGATTCCAGAATGCCCCAAAGTCCCGATTTTCTCCATATGGATACATGGCGGGGATTTTCGATAAAGTTTTTGGTGCGCTTCCCGGATAAGTAGAGGGTTTAAATTCAAGGGATCGCTAGAAGCCGTGCAACTCCAACGTTAATCAGAAAGATATCGCCGAATATGGTCCATGGTTCGATGCTAGGTCGGGGAAAATACCGGCCGTTTAAAATGCATTGCGGCGATTTTGAATATTTTTTTTGGATCCTTTCCCGATAACATGAATACTTGAAACTCGGCACGTGGATAGATATCATAAATAAATTTCATAATCAAATTTTACATGTTCGTTGATGGTCCTTGGTTCGATCCCAGAGGACCATTTCCACTTCTCAATGCATTTCTTGTGGAGATAACGGAAACAAAATTTAGGTACTTTCCGGCATGATATCGACTTCAAACTTTGCAAGATACAAGATCAAGTACATACAAATCGAACTGTGCATTTACAGCTATCAATGTGTCCTGGGTTCGACACCAGGCGTCTCTACAATCAGTAACTGATCCGATTTTTAAGAATTATTTTGAACCCTTTCACAATAATATAGAAACTTGAAATTTTGCATATAGATAGAGATTATAGATTTATTTAAAAAAAAGGTTTCAGATTTCCAAATCGTCCTTGGTTTGAATCCAGAGAGCTATTTAAATTCGTGAAAAGTAGAACGTCGTTTCAGGCAGTTACAGTCAATATTTCTCCTTGAAATTTAACACATAGAGATGTTGATCTTCTGTTATGCTGCATAGTAAGTTCACCAGGAAGACCCGGGTTCAATGCCAGACGATTAAATTGAAGCGATTTCTAAGAATACTTTCAATTCTTTTATTTTCTTTTGAGGACCGTCCCGATATAATGCCGATATGTAATTAGTGTTGTCGATCTACTTGCAGTATGCAAGCAACATTTTACTCGTACCTATATATATATACACTCATTCATAGGGGATCAAAAGTCTAACCATGTTCCACAAGCGCCACTGACTTGAAATTTTTACGACGTACAGGCCATAACGTGTAACCTCCAGAAAAAATCCGACTTTGAACTTCGGTGTCATGGGTTCGATTCCAGAAGGCCCCAAAGTCGCGATTTTCTCCGTAAGAATACATGGCGGTAATTTTCGAAAATTTTTTTGAGGCACTTCCCGGAAAAGGAGAGAGTTGAAACTCGAGGGATCGCTAGAGGATATGCATATCCAACAAAAATCATAAAGACATCTTCGAATATTGCCCATGGTTCGATGCTAGGTCGGGGCAAAAATCGGCCGTTTAAAATGCATTGTGGCGATTTTAAGATTTTTTTTGGACCCCTTCCCCAAATCATGGAAACTTAAAATTCACCATGGCGTTAGATATCACAAATATGTATCTTAATCAAATTTTACCTATTCGCTGATGGTCCTTGGTTCGATCCCAGAGGTACATTTACATTCCTCAATGCATTTCTTATGGAGATAACGGAAACAAATTTTAGGTACTTCCCGGCATGATATCGACTTTAAACTTTGCATAAAATAGGATCAAGTTCTTACAAATCAATCTGCGCATTCATAGCTATCAATGTGTCCTGGGTTCGAAACCAGGCGTCTCTACAATCAGTAACTGATCGTATTTTCAATAATTATTTTGAACCCTTTCCCAACAATATAGAAACTTGAAATTCGGCATGTAGATAGAAATCATTGATGCATTTCAAAATAATGTATTAGATTTTCAAGATCGTCCTTGGTTCGAATCCAGAGAGCCATTAACATTCCTGAAAAGTAGAACGTCTTTTGAGGCAGTTGTAGCCAATATTTCTGCTTGAATTTTCACACATAGTTAGAGATGGAGATCTTCTTTTGTGCTGCATAGTAATATCACCTGTAAGACCCGGGTTTGATGCCAGACGATGAAATTGCAGCGAATTTTAAGAATATTTTCAATCTTTTTTTTTTCTTTTGAGGAACATCCCGATATGATGCCGACATGAAAATAGTGTTGTCGATCTGCTTGCAGTATGGAAGCAACATTTTACTCTTATATATAATAGATATGTAGGGGATCAAAATTCTAACCACGTTCTTCAAGTGCCAACGACTTGAAATTTTTACGACGTATTCGCCATAACGTGTTACCTCCAGGAAAAAGCCGACTTTGAACCTCGGTGTCATGGGTACGATTCCAGAAGGCCCCAAAGTTGCGATTTTCTCCGTAAGAATACATGGCGGGGATTTTCAAAATTTTTTTTATGGCACTTTCCGGAAAAGGAGAGAGTTGAAACTCGAGGAATCGCTAGAAGCGTTGCATATCCATCGATAATTAGAAAGACATCTTCGAATATTGTCCATGGTTCGATGCTAGGTCGGGGCATATATCGGCCGTTTAAAATGCATTGTGGCGATTTTTAAGATTTTTTTTTGACTTCTTCTCGATAATATGGAATCTTGAAATTCGGCATGATGTTAGATATCGTAAATATATTTCATAATCAAATTTCTTCCATTCGCTGATGGTCCTTGGTTTGATCCCAGAGGGCCATTTGCACTTCTCAATTCATTTCTTACAGAGATAACGGAAACAATATTTACGTACTTTCCGACATGCTATCGACTTCAAACTTTACATGATACAAGACCAAGTTCTTACAAATCAAACTGTGCATTGACAGCGTAGATGATGTTCTGGGTTCGACACTAGGTGTCTCTGCAATCAGAAGTTGATCCGATTTTTAGGAATTTTTTTGAAACCTTTCCCAATAATATAGAAACTTGAAATTTGGCATATAGATTGATTTGATTAATAACTTTCAGATACTTTTTTTAAATTTTAGTGATCGTCCTTGGTTCGAGTCCCGAGAGCCATTTAAGTTCGTGAACATTAGAGTGGCTTTTTAGGCAGTTGTAGCCAATATTTCTGCTTGAATTTTCAAACATAGTGAGGGATCGTGATCTTCTATTGTGTTTCATAGTAGGTTTATCAGTAAGACCCGGGTTCGATGCCAGACGATGAAATTTCAGCGAATTTAAAAGAAAGTTAAATCTTTTTTTTTCTTATGAGGACCGTCCCGATGTGATGCCGGTATGAAAATAGTATTGCCAATCTGCTTGCAGTATGCAAGCTACATTTTACTCGTATATATATATATATATATATATATATAGATACATGAATGAATCCGGAGAAGAATCTATATATAATAGATACATGAATGAATACGGAGAAGCATCTATATGTAATAGATACGAGTAAAATGTAGCTTGCATACTGCAAGCAGATCGATAACACTAATTTCATGTCGGCATCCTATCGGGACGGTCCTCAAAAGAAAAAAAAAGATTGAAAATATTCTTAAAATTTTCTGAAATCATATCGTCTGGCATCGAACTCGGGTCTTTGAGGTCATACTTACTATGCAGCACTATAGAAGATCACCATCTCTAACTATGTGCGAAAATTCAAGCAGAAATATTGGCTAAAACTGCCTCAAACGACGTTCTACTTTTCACGAATGTAAATGGCTCTCTGGATTCGAACAAAGGACGATCTTGGAAGTCTAAAAAATTTACTTTAAATGTATCTATGATATCTATATATATGCCAAATTTCAAGTTTTTATACTATTGGGAAGGGGTTCAAAATAATTTTGAAAAACGGATAAGTGACTGATTGTAGAGACGCCTGGTGTCGAACCCAGGACATATTGGGAGCTTAAGATTGCTTAATATGACTAGTTTGGACTTGATCTTATTCCAGACAAAGTTTAAAGTCGATATCATGCCGGAAAGTACCTAAAATTTGTTTCCGTTATCTCCGTAAGAAATGCATTGAGGAATGTAAATGGCCCTCTGGGATCGAACCATGGACCCTCAGCTAAAATAAAAAATTTCATTATAAAACATATTTGTAATATCTAACCCCATGTCAAATTTCAAATTTCCATGCCATCCGAAAGCAGTCCAAAAAAATCTTAAAAATCGCCACAATGCATTTTAAACGGCTGATTTTTTCCCCGACCTAGCAACGAACCAAGGATAATATTCGTAGATGTCTTTAAAGTTTCCTTTAGATATGCTCGGCATCTAGCGATCCTTCGAATTTTAACTCACTACTTTTCCGGGAAGTGCCACAAACAATGTTTGAAAATCCCCACCATGTATTCTTACGGAGAAAACGCGACTTTGGGGCTTTCAGGAATCGAACCCATGACACTAAGGTTCAATGTTGTCTTTTTTCTGGAGGATACACGTTATGGCCAATACGTCGTAAAAATTTCAGGACAGTGGCACTTGTGGAACATGGTTAGAATTTTTATCCCCTATATAAAACTGTACAGATGAAAAGCTTTATTTAATAGCAGGTTACAAGTGGCGACTTTGCGGTGCGCCGTCTGGCTCAAGACTGGTTGCCTCGTGGCCAGGTAAAAAACAGGAAAAATGAAAACAAAAGAAATGAGGTCCACTCTAGGTGAACTCCCGGCGGGCAGCCTTGCCCGGCATCACGCGGGAAGACAAGATTAGCCTTAACATCCGGTCCGCCTCGTCCGGAGGACGAAATATGTCTGAGGCTTCGGATATCAGGCAGCTGCATTCGGCATCGGCAATGGGCTGAGTCGCACTATTGGCCTCTGTAGCTCCGTATTCGTCATCTTGACGGTAACGACTCGAACGTGCCCGTCAGGTCCAGGGCGCACTTTGGTGATGCGGCCCAAAGCCACTTAGAAGGCGGGTAGCGCTCGTTACGGACGATCACCAGCTGTCTTACTTCAAAATTTTTCCTTGGATCACGCCACCGACTCCGCTGTTGAAGGTGGTGCAGATATTCTTGGGACCATCTTCTCCAGAAGTTCAGCCACATCCGCTGCACAAGCTGCCACCTAGATAACTTATTATCATTAGGACACTCGGGTTCTGGAATTTTAAATAGATTTTCCCCGATTAAAAAGTGCGCAGGAGTCAGGGCATTCAGGTCATCAGGGTCACAGGTAAGAGGGCATAGAGGTCGAGAATTGAGGCAGGCCTCAATCTGAATAAGAAGAGTAGTGAATTCCTCAAAGGTCAGAGTGTGTTCACCAACTACTCTGCGCAGATGATGCTTGGTCGACTTTACACCAGCCTCCCAGAGGCCTCCGAAATGAGGTGAACCAGGTTGTATAAAGGACCAATGGGTTCCATCGTTTGCCAGAGATGATGCAACTTCCGCGTAGAATGCAGAAGCAGCACCAAACATCTTGCGTAGCTCCTTGAAAGCCCCATGGAAGGTCGTCGCGTTATCGCTGTACAGGGTATTGCACACTCCTCGACGACCAACGAAGCGCCGGTAAGCTGCCAGGAACGATTGAGTGGTGAGATCGCTGACAGCTTCAAGATGTACTGCTCGTGTGACAAAGCATACGAACAATACCACATAGCCCTTGTACGAGCGATGTCCTCTGCCTTTAGTGGTACATAAATAAAACGGCCCGGCATAGTCGAGACCAGCTACACTGAAAGGGCGCGCTGGTGTTGTTCTCGATGCAGGAAGATCACCCATCAGTTGAGCTCCAAAGCGCGGTTTTGCTCGATGACATCTTACACACTGCCTAGTTAATTTTTTGACTAGTGACACATCGCCCAATATCCAAACCTTGTTCCGTAGAACGTTGAGTGTAAGGGTAGGTCCACCATGGAGTGAGGAAAGGTCAGCAGATTCAATCATAAGTTGGCTCAGGTGGGATTTTATGGGCAAGATTGGCGGGTGCTTGGCAGAAAATGAAAGGAAGGAGTGTTTCAGGCGTCCTCCTACACGCAAAATACCTTCTTCGTCAAGGAAGGGATTCAGACGTTGCAACGGGTTACAACGGGACAACGGTTCGCCTGAACCTAATAATTTTAATTCTGCTCCGAAGGCCCATGACTGCGTCAACTGGATGGCCTTGCAGCGTGCGGCAGCGAGTTCCTATGTACTGAGGAAAGTAGTCGCCTAAGGCTGTAGACGCCTGCATCGGGATAAAACCCTTAGGCAGTATGCCAGCACTCTGATTAGCCTAGACAGAGTGGAAAACCTTTGGAGAAAAATATTTTCCTCTTCCATCCTCTGCAGAGTGAGTACTTGGGGAGTGGGCCAGGCATCTGGTTGTTGTGGCCAGTTTTCCAACAAGGATGATAGCCACTCCGGTTCTCTCCACCATAACGATGATCTATGAAGAGAAACTGGATCCAGGCCCCTGCTTGGGAGGTCCGCTGGATTTTGAGGAGACGGTACATGACGCCAAACAGCAGAGGGCAGCTCTGTCTATATATATGAGACCCTATTGGCTACGAAGGTTTTCCATGAGCAGGGATGTTTTCGTAGCCAAGCGAGAGTCACCTGAATATCCGACCAGGCGAAAACTGGTATCGATGATAGCGTGTCAATTCGACGCAGGTAGTTGATTAAGCGGACGAGGAGAGCAGCTCCACATAGTTCTAACCTGGGAATGGAGATTGTTTTAACCGGGGCCATTTGGACTTGGCTGCAAGTGGTGACACCCGGCATTGGTTCACGTCATTAAGGACACGGATATAAACTACCGCCGCGTAGGCTCTCTCTGACGCATCAGCGAATCCATGCAGTTCACATCGTGACGATGGTGTAACTCCCAGCCAGCGATCAATTTTAAGCTCCGATAGTTCAGACAATGCATTGCAGTAGGTCGTACATCGTTCCACAATATCTGTAGGTAGAGGCGTATCCCAATTGGTCATTAAGATCCACACATCTTGCATAAGGATTTCTGCCACAATGGAGACAGGGGCTACCCAGCCTAGTGGATCGAAGAGACGTGCTATGTTGGAGAGTACCGTCCTTTTCATGAGGACCATTTTGGTAGCGTCTTGGACCTGAAAGTTGAATCTAAAAAGATCAGCTGCTTGGTTCCACATAAGCCCGAGAGTTTTGACGGACTCTTTGGAGTCGATGGGTTTCGCCTGCTTGATATCTCGATTCTGAGAGGATGACTCACAAAGCAGAGCAGGATGATTAACGGCCCATTTATTTAGTTGAAATCCGGCACAGGCAAGCAATTTCAATAGTTGGCTTTTGATCCTCAAAGCTGAGAAGAGTTCATCGGCCCCGGAGAAGATGTCGTCTACATAGATATCCTTGTGGAGGCAGGCAGCTCCAAGAGGGAAGTGATGCCCCTCATCTTCAATGAGTTGCCGAAGGGACTGCATTGCTAAGAACGGTGCGCAGGAGGTACCGTAAGTCACAGTGCTGAGTCGATAATCGACTTCTGGCGTATCTGGATGCGGCCTCCAGACTATTCTTTGAAGATCCTGATCAGCCGGATGCACTAAAATTTGCCGAAAAATCTTCACAATCTCGGCGGTGAATACAAAACGGTGACCTCGCTACTTGGTGAGTACTAGCGCAAGGTCATTTTGTAAAGGAGGACCAGGGAGAAGGAAGGCATTCAAAGAGTGCTGCTGAGAGGTACGTCGTGATGCGTCGAATAGAGCTCGGTGTTTCAATAATGAAGGATAGATGACAGCATGGTGAGGTAAGTACCACGCCCGCTTGACTTGAGAGTCGACACTAGGGACCCTTTCCATGTGTCCAAGTTCTTCGTATATCCTCAAGAAGTCACGATAGAGAGGTGCAAGCTCCACCTCCCGTAAAAATCTTCGCTCAGTTGATGCAAGAGACCTATGCGCCATCCGACGTGTCTCCTCCACAGAATCAGGAAGCTCCGATGAAATCGGAAGGCGAACGATGTACCTTCTGTCCGGTCCACGAGAGTGAGTATCTTTAAAGTGCAGCAGACATTGTTCCTCTTCTGGGCGCAATGTCTTGGTGGAAGGAGGAATTTCCTCTATTTCCCAGGAGCGTCGAAGAGAAATTTCAAGACTCTGGAAAGCGGAACAATGCAACGAAACCAGGGATTTACTCGAGGAAGACTCCGCCCGCCGTGACCCACTCGATTCACATGGGCCCGTTATGACCCATCCAAGAGTAGTGTTCTGGGCGATGATTTTGCGTTGAGGGAATCGTTACAGACCTTGACGAAGAACTTGACCATAAACGTCAGCACCCAGGATGAGGTCGATTGTCTGCGGCTGATGAAATATCGGTCTGCCAACTGCAGACCGGAAAAAGAAGACAGGTCTATCTCGACTATCTCCTTCGCAGGAAGTTGATTTGTCAGACGAGGCAGCACCAAGGCCTCACACTCGAGACCGAACGACTGGTCGTAGGTAGAAGAGAGAGTAAGTTGAACTAAGTTCAGTGCAGTGCCAGCCTCTGCAGCCCCAAGTCCTGACAGAGGAATGTACGTTCGCTGGCGAGGTAGATGCAGAAGTTGCGCCAAGGACTCCGTGATGAAAGATGCTTCGGAGCCATTGTCCAACAGGGCTCGAGCTTGAATTTGGACTCCATGTGGTCCCAAGACCACAACCCGTGCTGTAGCGAGAAGGACGGTGTAATGTGGAGCAGCCATAGCGGTCAGTGAAGTGACTGCCGAGCCCGAGGTGGCAGCGAACGCGTTTGATTGATGATTGTCATCCGAATCAGTAGCAGAGTGAAGGCCGTCGTTGTTTACTAATTCCGTATGCAGGAGCGTGTTATGCCGCCCACGACACCGTAAGCATCGCTTTTCCGACTTGCCCTGAGGCGATGATGACCCAAGCAGTTAAAGCAAACTCCCAGTCGACGAACTTTATCTCTTCTCTCTGAGGGCGTCTTTTCCGTAAAGCGAGGGCAGGTGGCTAAATAGCGACTCAATGGGCAGAGTCCACACTTGCGAGCGGTTTTGGGAGATCCTGCATTCCTTTGCGCGTGAAATGACTTCACCTCCGACAAAAAAGATTCAGAAGAAAAGGCGCTCCCTCTACCGGAACTTGGAATAGAAGTTATCATATCTAACACCCGTATGTGACTTTCCAGGAATCTCATTAGCTCCTTAAAACTGGGGAAAGGGTTAGGATCCAACTGATTCTCTGAGGTCGGATCGGTCACTACATCCTTGGAACTTAGGTGCGCCTCCCAGGACTTTCGTGACTCCTTGTCCAAACGTTGAGCTGTGATGAAGACAAGCCAGTCATCCCATGTTGCTACTGGTCGGCCGAGATTCTCGAGTGCGCCAACCACTTGATGTGTTTTGTCGACTAAAGTCCGCAGTTCCAACGCTGATTCCCTCATAATTTTCGGAAGATTCATCAGGATGGAAAGATGAGTATGCAAACAGAGTCGCAGATTGCAGTATCTAGCCTTCAGGGCCTCCCAGGTTGTCTTGCAGATAGCATCCGTTACCGAGATGTTCTTGACAAAATCCGCGGCAGAATCTTTCAAACACATTTTAAGGTATTGCAGCTTAGTTGCTGCTGAAAATCGAGGCTCCGCATCTACGATTGCCGTAAATGAATCGCAGAACGATTTCCAGTCAGCATAAGCACCCGAAAATGTTGGGAGCATTGTTTTCAGAAGCTGTACCGGTAATTGATTATTGACATTGTTAGCTTGATCGACGTCACCTTGGATAGGTACGGGCAGGGGTGTTTCGGTGATTCGCGGAAGCATCTCGCGTAATTCAGCACCCGCATAATGGTAACTCTCCTGAGTCTGCTCGTACCGACTCTCCGTAAAATATGTCTCCTTAATTGCGTCCTCACGGGTCGCTAGCTCAAAATTCGTCGTGCTATACTCGCTCCAGTAACGCTCAAGAGAGCGCAATCTCGTTTCAATGGCTTCTTTTGTGATGTTTGCGACTCCTTTCTTTTTCAAATTCGGAACAAATCGGATAATCAAACGTTCCCGTTGCTCCTGCTGCGCGATCAACTGCTCCGTCGTTAGAGACATGATTCACACTAAGGTAAAAAGGATTATCTGAAGTGCGAATTTAATCGAATGTCCAAAACAATGCGCGAGAAGTTAAAGAGTCCAAGAGACTAACCTTAACGTCTTACAGAGGAACAGCCTCGAAAGTAACAACATTACGACAGAACCGCAATTGGCGACGAAGAGTAACAGCATACGAGGAACAGCATCGAAAATGAAACCACGACAGAACAGCTGTGGAGAAAACAAAAGCGGAATGTGAGGATCAGCCTCGAAAATAAATGCACGACAGAAGAGCTGTCGGCGACAAACGATAACAGTAAATGAGGAACAGCCTCGAAAATTAAAACACGATAGAAGAGCTGTTGCGACGAACAACAACAGTAAATGAGGAGCAGCCTCGAAAATGAAAACAACACGACAGAACCGCTGCCGATGGCGAGAGGGGTGGTCGAAGTGAGGGCAAATAGTGAAACAGGTAAAGAAGGGACCACGAAGTGAAGAGGCAAAAAGAGAAAGTGAGTCCGAAGTCCAGCGCCGAAGGGCGCGTCGAATTGAGACGACCGATCTGAAGAATAGAGAAATGAAAATCCCGCGTAGATAGGAAGTTCCAGCGTGGTAAAAAAGTAGGAACGAAGATTCGGCGTGGAGGAAGTATCCAGCGTTGATATGATGGTCCGGTGTAGTAAAGACGATCCGGTGTAGGAATGAATATCCAGCGTAGATAAGAAGATCCGGTGTAGCAATGGCTATCCGGCCCAAAGGACCAATTTATGTACAGATGAAAAGCTTTATTTCTTAACAGGTTACAAGTGGCGACTTTGCGCTTTGGGCAAAACCTTCCCGTTCCATCCCCTAGCGTCCCGCCCTATTACCCAACCCCCTACCGTCCCACCCAATTACCACAGCCCCTGCCGTCCCAGCACCTACCTTCCCGCTCCCTTCCCAACCCCCTCCCGTCCCGAACCCACCCGTCCCGCCCCCTACCGTCCAACCCCATTACCCAACCCCCTACCTTCCCGCTCCCTACCTTACCCCCTCCCGTCCAGCCCCCTACCTAACTCCCTCCCGTCCCGCTCCCTCCCGACCCACCCCCTCCCGTCCAGCCCCCTTCCCTCCCACCCCATTACCCAACCCCCAACCTTCCCGCCCCCTACCTAACCCCCTCCCGTCCAGCCCCCTACCGTCCCGCCCCCTTCCGTCCCGCCCCCTTCTGTCCAACCCCCTACCTTCCCGCTCCCTACCCAACCCCCTCCCGTCCCACCCCATTACCCAACCCCCGACCTTTCCACCCCCTACCCAACCCCCTCCCGTCCCGAACCCACCCACCCCGCCCCCTACCGTCCCGCCCCATTACCCAACCCCCTACCTTCCCGCCCCCTACCCAACCCCCTCCCGTCCAGCCTCCTCCCGTCCCGCCCCCTCCCGTCCCGCCCCCTACCGTCCCGCCTCCTTCCGTCCAACCCCATTACCCAACTCCCTACCTTCCCGCTCCCTACCCAACCCCTCCCTACCCAAGCCCTCTACCCCACCCTCACCCATACCACCCTCAACCCCACCCTCTCCAGTCCCGCCTTCTACCCCACCCTGAGCTGTACCACCCTATATCCCAACCACTCCCTTTCTTCCCAACCACAGCTCCTTCTGTACAATTACCACCCATTCCTAACCCTTTAGCCTACCCAATCCGTACCATATGATCTACCCCGTATGTTCCATTCCAATATAACGCCCAACACTCCATTCCACCCCTCTCCCAATCAATCGCTTCTTTCTCTAATTTTCCCATAACCAGCTTGCATCCCCAACCTTCAATCTTTATTCACAATTAGACAATAGCAAAATCTGGGAAAAATTCAATGAAATGGTACTGAATATATAAATTATACATAGCCCCGCCTTACAAAACATAGTAAAAGTATACATTCTGCAATTATTAGTTTGGCTAAGAGCACAAAATATATCCATATTATATTCATTTCAAGTTATGGTACACTATACTAGTTCCGGCATTACAAATGTTTATACTATACACAATAGAAATTATATTAAATCAATCGCTTCCTTCGCTTCCTCTCCCATATTCACCTCATAATACCTTCAGACTGTCTTCCCAATTAGACATTCAGAAAAATATTAATAAATTCAATTTAAAGGTACAGAATATATAAATTATTCATTGCCCTGCCTTACATATCATAAAAAATCTATACATTCTGCAATAGTTATTTTGGCTAAGGGCAAAGAGTTATTTTATATCCATATTATATACATTTCAAGTCATAGTACGCTAGGCATTTTCCGGCCTTACAAATGTTTATACTATACATAATTGAAAATGTAATTTGCCACGGAAGCATTGGAAATTAATGCATTTCACTTTTAATTCATCTTCCAGGGTAGGGTGATGCTTTAGGGGTTTGCCCTTGGGTTCTACTCCCACTTCAAAACCTGGGTCGTTGTCTGGTAGTTCCACAGTAATGTTTTCAATTTAAGTCCTGAATCAATCTACAGTGGAGCGCGGGATCTTTCAGGCGGGATTTTGGAGCCGCTGAAAAATGTTAGACAGTGTTGCTGATGCCAAATGCAAGGACCTCTGCTCCTTCCCGCACCCAGAGGTACTGTGCAACCTCTTCCATAATCTTGACTAGGCCATCAAATGCATTCTCCTGGTTTTCGATGGCCATCATATAGAACTAGAATTGGAAGGAAAAATGAGATAATGAAAATTAAAATGTTACATCCTATCTAATTATTATGTAAGAATAGGGATGTAAATATAAGCATACATCCAAGGAAAACAATACTATTATTACCTAAACTGTATCATTATATAAAAACAGTAGATTACAAGAACTATATAACTTTCCTTTAAACTAACATTTAAGGTGAATTATCATATTTAATCTCAATTCTAAGAGTAAAGAAAGTATGCAACTTACAAACAGAAATATCTAAGAATCCCAGGAAATTATATTTATTACAGAATTTGTATTTTTGAAAAGGAACATCACATGCAAGCTCGGCATCTTCTATGGTCTCATCTCTCATCCTGATGGAGCATAGTACACATGTCAGGAATCTGGACATAAATATAATATATAAAAATAATAATCAAAATAATGAGAAAAAAATAATAGAGAACAAAATATTGACAAAATACTAGCTACTAAGCATTATTATTATATATTGGATAATAGCATAATAATCTCAGTAAACTTATATGAATGGGATGACCAACATTGAAGAGAGTGTCCGCAGCAGCTCCATTGTTATCATCCCATCGTCCAGATGAAGCATTGTAATCATATCAGGAGTCTGGAGGAAAAAAATAAAAAGATAATGAGAAAAAAAACTAATAGAGAACAGAATATTAACAAAATACTAACTACTGAACATAATTTATATAGATTGGATAATAGCATAATTATATTAGTATACTTATATGAATGGGATGTCCAACATTGAAGAGTTAGTCCTCAGCAGCTTTTATGGTCTCATCTCTCAAGCTGATGAAGTATTGTAAACATATCAGGAGTCTGGAGGTACAAAATAATCGAATTAATGAGAAAAAACTTATAGGGAACAAGATATTAAAAAATACTAGCTATTGTTTGGAATGTTAGAGGCAAAAGCTTTAAATTATAATTACTGTAATAAAAAAATCTATATATTAAAATTATGAAAGCACAGTCAGAAATTTCTTTTTTAATTTGAAATGTATAGGTTTGTAATTCTTTGATATAAAATAAGATGATGAAATAAAAATAAAAAATTATCTGCAAAATTTGAACGTATAGTCTGTAACTTATTTCTGTGATCTGGCCTACCGATGTCCCCGGAGCCTCTTCTGTTGACGGTTGTCATTCGCATTTGTGAAGTCATACGGCAAAGACTTATCGACATTTGTGAAAGTTCGCAATTTAAAACTGGAAAGAATAGAAATACCTAAATAATTAATCGTTTATTGGTGAATATAGTAATACCAGGAAGAGAATATTTTAAAAATACAATTCCTAGTGATATAGAAAAATATCGCATTAAAGTACATCTATGAAGTTACATAATGGTGACCCACTTCCATGTTAAAACAAAATCTTTACTCATCAACACTTCTAAACGACAAATTAGAGAAGAAAAATTTTTATCGAGGGCACTAGGAAAGTCATAATGATGGTTCTGACATAAGAGGAAAATAAACAAATGATAAAAATCGAAATTCAATTACTTGTCAGGTGTTAAACCAGTAACTTTGATTAACTGCATAAACTTTGAATTAAACTCACACCATCATCTGAATATTGTGTAAATGCAATTAAACTTTATCGGCAGTATTTAATAAGCCCTCAAAAATATTGCTAATGCTTATTTTATATAAAAGGATTTTAATGACTTTCGTTCTGATTGGTTAAATAAGGATTATAAATTTATGGATAAGGAATTTTGTATAAGAGAATGGATAACAAACGTTAAAAATTAGATAAAAAATTTCGTAACTTGAATTCTTGTATATCACACCAATCCAAGGTAACTAATGCGGGAATCATGAACCTATGCCACATGCCGAAAGAAAGATCACAGGGTACGCATATAAAAGTTTAAATTTACTCAACAGGAAGCAAATTAAGTAGCTTAACATATTCTGAAATGACGTTGGAAAATGTAGAATTGATTGTATTACTCTTTGAAATGCTTCCCCAGGCAATGGACGAAAATTCTCGCCGAAGAAGCTGAAATAAAACTAATCTAAGATTCGAGGGGGACTTTTTTAGATGAATCGAACTTTTTATTCACCGATGGTTTTACGATGCTTTCCACCGATGTCCATTGCCTCCATTGAGATTAACTCCCGGTGAAGAGCCGATGGTTCTGATGACAGTATGACGGGTCATTCAAATGTTAATCGCCACATAAAAAAGCAATGAATTGGGAACTTACATATAAAACGTATTTATAATGAAAAAAACGATGCAATTTTATATGTTTCACCAGAGGTTAAGGAATTATTAAGATAAAACAAATTGCAAATGCAACAGAAGCAATCTAGTAAAACAGCAAAAAAACTTACGGACTGTTCTTAAATTCATCAAGAATTTATAATCCATCAAAGTAATCAGACAAACATCGGTGTAACTCAGTCAGATTGATGAATTTAAAAACGTGACCAGTGCTGGAATGTAATCGAACATGAACTTCCTAGTTTCTGATTGCTTTAAAGATTTATAGATTGAAATTTTCTTCCAAATTCTTGCCAAACTGAAAAGGAAACGATCTAGTTTTGAAGAATGTTTTATTTTATGTGATAGTGATTCGAATTTTGCTAAAAGAATAAATCCTTCAGACATGGACGTTTTTTTTGGTTCTGAAAGCGAACATACAAATAAACACTGTACACAGATCTGAATACCTAGTGTTAATTACAATAACGATTATCTTTCTTCTACTTTGTTATTGAAAGTGCTATTCGATACCTTTTATCATCTAATATCGTCTTATTCCTTCAAAATAGTCTACAATTTACGAAGAATATTGTTAATAAAATGCACAATTTTCTCTACGAAAACACAAAAAGATAGAATCGGGAATGTTGATATTGGATTCCACGACGGAGAAGCCGTTTGTGTTGATCCATTAATAATAGTTAATTACTGCTGAGAGAAGGAAATTGTATGTCTTAAAGAAAGAGGAATGCGCAATTATAATCTAACTGCTTCTTCTGGATTGAGGATATGCAAATGGAATAGATTTATCGTTGTCCTGACAACTTCTTTCTAATATTTGCTCAGTATTATAGTAAGATCCAGTATTACAGTATTATAGTAAGAAAGTAATTTCCTTTCTGTTCATAAAAGAGATGTAAATTCTCATTTAACATGTGAGATATCGCCATACAACGAATAGCAGACTCGATCAAACACTTAAAAAGTTGTGGTTCACATTTGCAAGTGATAGAATGCGTAAAAATGTCAGTGGAATGCAATCCATTGATAGAATTAGTAAATCTCTGCATTATTTAGGATGAAATTGCCTTTGATGAACACAGTAAACCTATGAAATGGCGCCCGGTAAATTGGTCCGGGGGAATTCGTACGCGGGGAATTGATCCCCCGCGCTGATGTTGTACTACCACACAACCCACCCCCAGGTTAATTTATTTATAACATTAAGCAATAATCAGGGCCTGTAGATTAACATAAGACTATAGACGAGAATAACAGTAGTGCAACATCAATTCACCGCGTACGAATTCACCGGCGCCCAGTGAATTCGTCCGGGGGTAATTGGTACGATGGATATACTGCTGTGAAGTAACACTCTAAAACATTGAGATGACTCACAAGTGACAATGGATTCATTTGCACATCTTTTATCTGTGTCGGTTTAATGGAATTATGTTCAAATTATTTGAGTTAATAATTAAAGATCATTAATTTATGACAAAGTGTAATTCAGAGCCGGGATAAGTGGAATCACTAAGTTGCCTTTAATGAAGTTAGGCCGAGGTAGAAATCGTATTTAATGATTTTGCCCGAAAACACTAATAAATTGGATTTGAGTGCATCAATATTTCAGTTTCGTCATAACTTTGAACACGCGACATATATAAGGAGAATGGGCAACACTTGGCAATTCCCAGAATTAAATTGAATGTTATTATTATACGTACGTCTCAAATCTCTATTGATCATAGAACGATTGGGCTCAAATATATTTACTGACTGCGTATTCAGCGATTTAAATTAGAGAGAACGGCATTTATATTTAAATTGCCTCGTGTTTCTCAATAATTTTTGCTATAAAATAACAGCCTTCAGGATGCAAAAAGAATCCACCGAAATGTAATAAATGGAAATACCTCTTTCTTTAGTATAGTTTAATCACATTCTAAATTAGTAATACTAAGATATGATCTTTACCAACTGTTCTGGAGATCAATCGACTGCAGATATAAAAGTCGAGGTTAGTAACATTATGCCTAATGCTTATGCAATAATATCTATTAATACCATTAATTTTTTTAAAATCAGTACATAATCTCGAGATTGTAATGAAAAGCAAATACTAACAAAAAGACAGTTGGGTCACCAAACACTGGCTTTGATAAACCGATGTTAAAATGTCCTTTAAATAAAAAAGTTCGGCTGGTTTGTTGCCTCGGTTATACGATGCCACAATTCATAACTCCGGTCTGTGGTTCAGATTCGATTTAAAGACACGAAAGCGCAATTTTTATTGGACAAATGTAGAGAGACATATTGAATGAAAGTGTAATGTAGACTGACTATCTGTGGTACATCAACGCGAAAAGGTTGCGTTTGCTATTATAAATATTCGCAAGTAATTTCTAACAATGCAGCATCAATAAGTAGGTGAACTGTAACAAATGATTGGTTAATAGATTTAGAAAAACTTAAGTAAACTCATGAGTTACAAAGAAGAATGAACTATGGTGGAACGGTATGCCATCTTTAAGTTGATTTAAGAAATTCGAAGTTCTATCGTTATTGAGTTCGCTCAAATTAATCGCAATATATAATATATAATTTTGAATCAATGGGGTTCTGATTTGCTGAATCGGGCATTCAATTTATAAAACGCCAAACTCCTAAATAAGTTATAACGCCTAATTACAATACTGACCATCTTAGACATACGTTTGTTTTAAAACGTAGAAATAGAAGGAAATTTAGTTGGAAATTATGGAAGAATTAATGAAATTCTGTTTGCCATGGTGTTAATCTACGGATAATTAATGCAGTTTTATCTTTTAATTGGAGCAGAAATATTCAGTTTAGAAACCAAGAAATTTTATGAGGAGGATAGTTATTTGGTTCGACTAGATTTGAGATTGATAACTCCCTGAAAATCATCGAATTAGATTTATTCATATTCAGTTAATCACTCAATGAGTATATCTTTTGACATACAAATAGATAATTATGTAACAAATATAGTTTTAAGAATAACAAACGGGTGAAGATATTAATGCAGGAAGTGATCGCTCGATTTTATTAAATGTCTTATCATGAAGATTACGTCTCTCGTCATTGCAGCATTAAAATACGAGATTTAGTATCACTCGATGTATATTTTATTTAATTGGATATAAATCGGGTGTCAGGAATGTGCAAAAATTATAATATTATTTGAAGCTAGTGGTAATCTAAAAAATATATTCTATTTTAGTATCCATTGATTGTGATTGTGTCTTTTTCAAGACAAGGCGGTCAATGTTCGAAAGATAACAAACACATAGTTCTCAACGAAGCAAACGATGAATTCGCCTTGAACATGAAGAAAAGCGAAGAATTGAAGGCCATTGGGAAGCTATAACTGGTCTTTTGGCATTGTTAGCATGAACCTACTTCTTTTACTGAACCCTCGAAAGTGAAAGCAACGAAAACAAAAACGATGCTTTGGAAATTCGGAATGAATTGAAGGACGTCGGAAACCCATTACTGGTCTAAGAGTGATTGTTTACGTAATCACAGCTTCTTTTTACAGTGCTTTGAAAGTGAAAGCAACGGCAAAGGGAAGCGAAATATCAATAGGTCTGTGAAAGAGCTCATCGAAGAAAGCGAAAATGCATTTCTGCGTCAGATCACAGAAAAATACAGAAAAAGGGAAAGTGTATGTCTGACCATTGTATTGCTGTACTGTACTAATTATTTTCCATGAAATTACACCAAATGGCAATTATAAAGATAGCAACTTACTACATGGTCGTTCAGATTATGTTGTAATGCTCAAAGTTCTTGTGAAATATTCTTTCAACACCCCCAAAACTATAGATCAATAAATCACTTAATTGATAGTCCGTTCCACAGGTTTTTATTATATATTACACGATGTGAAAAATAAAACTTCACAGTCCATAACGGGAGGACATTTTCAAAATACGTTATATTAGAAATTGATATAAAAATAAATGTATTTTGCTTACCTAAGCTGAAGCTCCAGTCCACTGACATTACCATCGAAGGATCTCCTGCACTACTTTCACTTTCCGAAGACGCCAATCAGCGATACGCCAGGACAATATCGATGTTGCCTCCCAAATAATTAAGAATTATAAATTCCAAATTAATATACTGTATAAGGATTAAAACCAGAATTACATTCTAAAGCCTCGCAAATGTAAAGCAAAACGGGTAATTTGAAAACTACATATTCCTGTTCATTTGCAACCGTTGAGCAAACAGTTTGAAATATCTTGTTACATCATCGCACAATATTGAGAAAATAATAACTAGTAATAATTACCAATTAAAGAAGAATTAATTAAACTCTTAGACATTGGCTGAAGATATTGAAATGAAGACACGAAAAAAAAACTTTAATATCAGTACTAATTCGTACCAAATCGATCAATATTCGTAAGTGATGAAGATAAATTTCGATTGCAATTACATAGTTAGAAATGAATTCGATTCAGATTATGAAATAATGCCCTTTAATTTTAGAAATACGTCGTTAAAGATAACAAGGAACTACAGAACAATAGCAACTAAAACTTCTGAAAATTCTTCTTAATTGATAAAAATCAGAAGAGTATTCTAAACCCATGAAAATTTGA
Source organism: Sympetrum striolatum (assembly GCA_947579665.1). Taxonomy (NCBI): domain Eukaryota; kingdom Metazoa; phylum Arthropoda; class Insecta; order Odonata; family Libellulidae; genus Sympetrum; species Sympetrum striolatum. The sequence goes on from CANPUZ010000004.1 coordinate 487,465, forward strand.
AGTAAATCTAGCAATTTGAATATAAATAAATAATAAACATGGCCACTTCAACGGACAGTATTGAGAATAAGTTTAAAAAATAACGACCGCTGAAGGGAGTTCATATTACAAATTCGTACAGAATCGAATAGAATTCCTGAAATGATAAGGCTAAATTTAAATCTAAATTACAATTTCTGAAATTTTGATTTCTTGGAAAATTGAAATCTCACCCATGAAAACTGAATTGAATTCGAGTCCTGGTTCACTCGGAATTTTTTCTCTCGTTTCTTAATTTCAATTTCAACTTGTTACTCGTAATGAAAAGGCAGTTGAAATATTCAAGATTTTTAGCTTTCAAAACAAATCTCCGATGACGACTTGAAATAGCTAATTGCATACGTAATATTATTATCATTGCATACATAAAATATCCACTAGAGAAACAATTCAGAAGTTTAATTCCGATTGCGAGAAAATGTTTAAAAATCTAGGATCCAACTTCCAAATTAATCAAAATTCAAAAAAAGGATCACAGAATATTTAATCCGAAACTTATTTGATTAAAAAAAAACTATTATTCTCATTGGAGGGATGTTGCAACTTAATATCATTATAATAGACGAGAGAAGACCGGTATTACTACAGCGAATGATAAAGAAATACAAACAGGATTACGTATATATAACGACGATATAAATCTATTCCACTATATTACTCTTGAATTATATTAAGGTAATACATTCTATAAATAAATTAAGAATGAACAGCTACGATGCGTCCACAATTTCCGTTAAAATTCAAATCCGATCCTCCCTTGTTTATGTGATGACGTCATGCACTTACGGAAGCATAAAAATTAACGACAAAATATTTTTTAAATATATTCAGATAAAACAAGTCACTGGGCATAAACTGAGGAAAACGGGACTTCATATTCTTGGCAAATTAAAAAAACATGCGGCAAAGCCGAGGCTTTATCGGAACCTTTCTCTCGTTTTTTATATCTAAATTCAGAGTTTAACTCGTACGGTTTCGGACGCTAAGGAAAAGGCAGTTTAAATTTTCACAATCGCCTAAGACGAGGAATTACAGTCTTGAATCGAACATAAACTTATTCTCGTAATTATAGAAGCAAGACCATTCCCACGCGATGACATATTTGCACTTAACGAAGAATTAAAATGAAAAGAAAAGTCTTTTACATTCGGGAATTGAGTCGACGTAGGCAAATTTAAGGATTTGATTTCTCGAGAAGAATAGGCGAGAACCGGTTTGTCCTCCCGGCGACATTCTTTTCTTACTCTCAAACTGTCATAAAATGTCTTAGATTCCTATTTTCAAGCAAACTCGTTTACTTAATTCGCTAATGACCATGCTGAACTAGCTTTGAAACCTGATAACGTACTTACGAAATCGTATTAATCGGTTCCGGTGCTTAGGATACAGAATAAGGTCATCTCATAAATTATCCCTAAATTAATATTAACCACAAAATTATTCAAATGATACGTCGTAGACTGATATTCCAAAAGGAAGAAACTTAAATTATTTAATTTACCAACAGACTTTAGCAATATTTTCTCAGACAATACCTAATAAAGTATTTAACGAGACTAACCATTAAGTGGAAATCCTGGGTGACAAAGATGGACGTTGAACATGACAACAAATTCAAATTCAACTGTTTTTCGAACACAGGTTATCAGCACGACCTCTCTCGCAGAAATTCAGGCAGCAAAGACGAAAAAACTGTCTGCGCAACTGATGAACGATAGTGCTGTCACCTGATTGGTCCAAATTTAACCGTCTTTCATCTTGGCCCCGCCCACCAACCGTCATGAAAATTTTCCACTGCCAACGATAGCAATTGTAATTCAACGAATTTATTAAAATATTATTTTAAATATATGATGAATATTTTTCGTCGAGTTTTATTATTTTGTTTAAATTTCGCGATATCGTCGAAGTGCTGGGTCGAAAAATATTAAAGTTTGCTTGATCTAATTATTATAGGTTCTTAAATAACATCTATATTTTGGTACAGATATTTAAGATTTTTAGGTTCTTTATTTTCTAAAATGAAATAACGATGTACAAATTAATATCATAACCGTTCATCCCACAGAAGAAAAATGTAGCAATCATATCGATGTAATTAATATACGCACAACTACTAACAAGATCTCATTGCAAGGATACGTTTTGATCAAAAGAAGTACAGGATTTAAAGAAATGACGTACATATTTAGGAATGAAGCCAGAATATCTCATATTTTACTCTTAGAAATTCCTTTTTAATATACCAATTCTCTTGCTAGTCAAACACGTTATCTACGATGTCGACCAAAGATACATTTTATGAAGCAGAATTATTACAGCAAGACATCAAAGTTGATTGAATGATACAATAAACGTTGATGTAAACGAATTATAATATAATATAATAGTTTACGGACCAGGAATGCACTATTGACCACTGAATGCAACACGAAATATTCTAGAATAGGAAGAAATTTGCTCTATGAAAGGTAAATCGGCTTGTATGAATATCTCATTGCTAATCTATGTAGTTAATTTACAGCCATTCAAAGGAATGCAAACACCACTCTCATCGTACTTACATGACCTCCATCTTGCGTCGATGGTAAATGTAGTTTGATGGAAGGATTCCGAGCTCTTAGAACTTCGTGATAAGGAATCCCTTCACCATGAGTGCTCGTCTCGTTGATGGTTGTTTCATCGCCGATTTAAAATAGTACACTTGTCCACTATTATTCAAGGAAGTCACTGATTGACAGTTATATCGTCATTATTTGACTGGTCTCGTTAATTGTTAACAATACTAGATAAACCAGCCAAGAAGCTGTCCTATTATGCAACTTTCCAACCACGAGTTAAAGAAGGTAATCAGTTAACGATAAGAAATAGAAAAATTAACATGAAACACTTGGGAGTCAACAACTTCATGTCTTTAAACACTACGATCGAAATTCAAAGCAATATATGCAATAATAAGATAAAATATAACAAGATGTTTATCGGAGCACTGGTTTCAAGTAATTTCACAGTACTTACGTAGTGTTTTCGTATCGACATAAATGGCGGGTTTTCCACAAAATGATTACTATAATTTGATGATTCCACTGATACGTTTTTACGTAGCACTTAGATATTCATAGTGAATAAATTCAGAAAGTACACTATCTGAAGCATTGTTATCAAACTTATTCCACAAAAATGAACACTTACAAGCACTTTAAATGGTATTCCAACTCTAGAACGCCATTTCATAGTTTCTTCTCTAAGTCACGAGGTGATTAGGCAGCACACCTGAAGAGAATAGCGATTGTCTTCGAAAATATGAAGAACGCAAGTCGCGTTTCTGAGGCAGTGAATAATGGAGGGAAAACGTTTTGTTTCCTGTTATCAGAGTGCTTTCTGCTGAAGTTAATGGGCTACGTATTAACATCGCGGTTTAAGCGAGAACCTGTGTTAAATCTAAAGTCAAAAATATTTTTAAGAGGTTATAAATGTTCATCTGTGCACAGTTCGTTTGTTGAAGGTAGACAATGGTGCTTTTTCTTCTGGATTTCTTGATTGTGAGTGTGCCACGGAAGAGAATGAGTGTGGAAAACTAGAATTAAGAGTTGAAGCTCTCGACCTGTTTTACAGGGTTATCCAAAAGTAAGTGTTGGAAAGTGCGATATTCTAAATCTGCGATAGAGGAATAGTCAAGAAAGAAAACCTCATGATTGATTTCATATCACGCTGTAGCTGTCTGAATCGGGCATCTTTCGTTCACCTTACGATCACAAAATGCAATATTTGAAAGTAAGTACGATGATGATGATATGTGCATTGAATTTTATCTTAATATCCATGTATTTGAGACTTACGAATCCACTTCGAGGGTTAGCATGGACACAATCACCTTGGTAACTACAATGATATCGAATTCTTAACGCAAATGTATTCGTGTTCGAGATTATGTAGTAATGTTATTCATGATGCGATTGACAGTACTTTCAAGGAAGGATATTTCATTGGATAAATAATCTAAAAACACTTATTAACTCTTGATTATGGCGGTCAAGTATAGTAATGTTTATTGGTAGTGAAATATGAATGTCAAAGAAGAAATCTATCAAAACCACTTCTTCGTTGTAACTTGTTTCATCTTGCTACTTACGTGTATTTGTGAACCATTAATACAGCGAGTGAAGATACCAGATATTGCCGAAGTTTCCGGGACCTCCACATAACTGAGTAATGTATCATTCGATCCACTTATATATCTCGATTAAATAATTTTGCTTTAAAAAAGCATCTTTGGTTGCCATCGTAGAATACGTGTTGGATTTGCGAGAGAATTGGTATCTTTAAAAGCAATTTCTAAGAGTGAAATATAGTTTTCTTAAAAGTAATTTTCTTGACGTAATTTCTTGAAATACTGCACTTCTTTACCTCAAAACGTATCCTTGCAATCAAATCTTGTTAGTAATTGTGGGTCAATGTATTACATCGATATAATTGTTAAATTTTTCTCTTTCTGGATGAATAGTTGTAATATTAAATTGTAAATCATGATTTCATTTTCGGAAATAAAAAACCTAATAATCTTAAATATCCAGATCCAAATATAAATATTTTCTTAGGAACATAAAATATTTAAATTATGCAAACTTTGATATTATAAGATCCAGCACTTCGACGATTTCGCGAAATTTGAGCAAAATAATTAAAATCTACGAAGAAATTAAATATTTATTTTTAATAATACTTTACTAAATTCGCTAAAATATAATGTCAGTTGGCAGTGGAAAATTTCCATGGCGGTTGGTGGGTGGAGCCAAGTTGAAAGACGGTTAAATTTGGACCAATCAGGTGACGGCACTATTGTTTAACGGTTGCGCAGACGCCTTTTTTGTCAGTTTCTGCCTGAATTTCTGCGAGCGAGGTCGTGCTGACAACCTGTGTTTGAAAAACAGTTGAAATTCGTTGTCATGTTCAATGTCCAACGTTGTCTTCCAGGATTTCCAGTTAATCGTAAGTCTCACTTAATACTTAACTAGGCATTGTCTGAGAGATTATTGCTTTGTGTTGGTGAATTTAAGTTTTTTCCTTGTGTTATATTACTGTACGACGAATCATATGTTTCATATTATGATTGATTTTAATTTTGGGTGAATTAATGAGATGACATTAATCTTTTTATTTAGAATCGGAACTGTTTAATACGATTTCGTAAGTACGTTCGCCAGTGTAAAAGCTCGTTAAGGAAGGTGATTAGCGAATTAAGTAAACATGTTTGCTTGTAAATAAGAATCTAAGACAGTCTTCTGAAATTTTATGACAGTTTAAGAGTAAGAAAGGAATGTCGCCGGGACTAGGTACCGGTCCAAGCCTATTCTTCTCGAGAAACCGGAATCTATAGGTTTGCCTATGCCGAGTTAATGCCCGAATGTATAAGGCATACATCTTTTCTTTTGATATTTTGAAGTGCAAATATGTCATCGCGTGGGATTGAGGGTATTTAGTTGTAGTCTTTCTTCTGAGATAACGATAACTTCTATGATAGTATTTCATCGTGTAAGGCGTGTGGAAAGTGAAAATTAAAACTGCCTCCGTACGAGTTATACTCTGAATTTAAATGTAATAAACGAAAGAAAAATTCCGATAAAACCTCGAACTCGGCTTTGCCACCTGTATTTTCAATTTGCCAAAAATACAGATCTGAACTACCGTGTTCCTAAATTATGCCCTGTGACTTGTTTTATCTGAATATATTTTTAAAATATTTCTTTCGCTAATTTTTATGCTTCCGTAAGTGCATGACGTCATCACATAAACAAGGGAAGATCGGATTTGAATTTTAACGGAAATTGTGGACGCATCGTAGCTGTTCATTTTTCATTCTATTATAGAACATATTGCCTTAATATAGTAGAAGAGTAATATAAGGTAATAGATTTATATCGTCTTTATATCTACGTAAACAGGTTTGTATTTATTTATCATTCTCAGTAGAATTACCGGTCCTCTCGCGTCTAAGATAACGTTATAAGGATATTAAGTTGCAATAACCCTCTAATGCGAATAATAATTTTTTCACACCAAATTAGTTTTGGATTCAATATAGAGTGATGCCTTTTTGGAATTTTTATAAATTAATTTCAAGTCGTCATCGGAAATTTGATTTCAAAGTTAAAAGTCATGTAAATTTCAACTGCCATTTCATTACGAGTAACACGTTGAAATTGAAATTATGAAACGAGAGAAAAAATTCCTAGAGAGCCAGTACTGGAATTTGGTTCAGTTTTAATGTTTGTAATAATATAGATTTAAATTTAGCCTAATAATTTCAGGAATATTATTCCATACTTTACCAATTTTTTTATTAATTCCCGTCAGCGGTCGTTATTTTTGAACTTATTCTCAATGTTGTTCATTGATATAACCATATTTATTATTTATTTATATTAAAATTGCGAGTTTTACTTTACATTTTCACAGGTTTAGCTCTTCCGATTTGTATCAATTTAGTAGACTTTTCAGAAGTTTTAGTTACTATAGTTTCCAAGTTCCTTGTTGTCTTTAACGACGTAATTCTAAATTTAAACGGCATTATTTCATAATCTTCACTATATTTAATTCTTACAGTTTAATTTCAATTTTAATTTTGCTTGATCACTTTTGGCATTTTGTTCGATTCGAAACGAATTAGTACTGTCATTAAAGTATTTGTTTCGTGTCATAATTTCAATATCTTCAGCCAATGTCTAATACTTTAATTAAGGCTTCCTTAAAGGTTAATTATTATTAGTTACTATCTTCCTAATATTGTGCGATGATGTAACAAGATATTTTAAACTGTTTGGTCAACGGTTGCAAATGAACAGGAATACATAGTTTTCAAATTACTTACTTCAATTTACATTTGCATGGCTTTAGATTATGATTCCAATTTTAATATATATGTATATATATATTTTCTTAATTTGGAATTTATCATGTTTAATTGTTTGGGAGGCAACAACGATATTGTCCTGCGTATTGCTCATTGGCGTCTTTTAGAAGTGAAAGTCGTACAGAAGATCCTTCGATGCTAGATTCAGTGGATTGAAGCTTCAGCTTAGGTAAGCTGAATATAAATTTTTATATCAATCTCTAATACCACGTATTTCGAAAATAACCTCACTTTATGGACTTCTTTTTTTCTCACCGTTTATTATATTATAAAAACCTGTAGAACGGACTATCAATTCAAAGATTTATTCTTCAATAGTTTTTGGGTTGAAAATAATATTTCATAAGAACTTTGAGCATTACAACATAATCTGAATGACCATGTAGCATGTTGCTATCTGTTATAATTCTCATATGAGTAATTAAATGGAAAATAATTAGTACAGCATAGCAATGCAATGGTCAGACATACACTTTCCCTTTTTCTGTATTGTTCTGTGATCTGACGCAGAAATGCATTTTCGCTTTCTTCGATGAGCTCTTTCCAACACCTATTGATATTTTGCTTCCCTTCACCGTTGCTTTCACTTTCAAAGCACTTTAAAAAGAAGCTATGATCACGTAAACAATCACTCTTAGACCAGTAATGGCTTTCCAACGTCCTTCAATTCATTTCACATTTTCCAAGCATCGTTTTCATTTCATTATCGTTGCTTTCACTTTCGACGTATCAGTAAAAGAAGTAGGTTCATGCTAACAATGCCAAAAGACGAGTAATGACTTTCCAATGGCCTTCAATTCTTCGCTTTCCTTCAAGTTCAAAGCGAACTCATCGTTAGTTTCTGTTAGAAATATGTGTTTGTTTTCGTGCATTTACAGCCTTGTCTGGGAAAAAGATACAATCAAAGAATGCAATGGAACTAAAATAGAATATATTTTTTAGTTTACCACTAGTTTCAAATAATATTATAATTTTTGCATATTCCTGACACTCGAATTATATCCATTTAAATAAAATATACATCGAGTGATACTAAATCTCGTATTTTTATGCTGCAATGACGAGAGGCGAAATCTTCACCATAAGACTTGATAAAATCCAGCGATTAATTCCTGCATTTATATCTTTACCCGTTTGTTGTTCTTAAAACTGTATTTGTTACGCAATTACCTATTTGTATGTCAATAGACATTCTCATGCAGTGATAATGAACTGAATTTGAATAACAATAGATCCATTTAGATGATTTTCAGGGAGTTATCAAATTGAAATCAAAGTAGCATAATTTACGCGCAGTACCAATTTTCAGGGCGTCCATTAGAGTTAGTGCACCACAAATAATACTTAGGAGTCGTGTTGTATCATGAAGGCTCCTCTGTTATATTATTGCAAAAATTATTGAGAAACACGAGGCGATTTAAATATAAATGCCTTTCTCTTTAATTTAAATCGCTAAATCAGCAGTCAGTTATTTGGGCTTAATTGTTATATAGATCAATAGAGAATTGAGACGTACGTAAAATAAGAACATTCAGTTTAATTCTGTGAACTGTTGCCAATTCTCCTTATATATGTCACGTGTTCAAAGTTATGACGAAACTGAAATATTGATGCATTTAATTCTAATTTATTAGTGTTTTCGGGCAAACACATTAAATACGATTTCTACTTAGGCTAAACTTCAATAAAGGCAACTTAGTGATTCCACACACATCCCGGCTCTGAAAAATACTTTGTCATAAATTAATGATACTTAAGTATTTACACAAATAATTCAATCATAATGTCATTAAACCGACACAATTTAAGGATGTGCAAATGAATCCTTAGTCACTCGTGAGTCATCTCAATGTTTTAGAGTGCTACTTCCCAGTAATATATCCCTCGTACCAATTCCCCCCGGACCAGTTCACCGGTCGCCGGTGAATTCTCACGCGGTGAATTCTCACGCGGTGAATTCTCACGCGGTGAATTCGTACGTGGTGAATTGATCCCCCGCGCTGATTTTCTAATATTGCTATTCAGTCTTATGTTAATCTACACGCCATGATTATTGGTTAATGTTATAATTATATCAACCGTGGGGTGGGTTGGGTTGGTAGTACAACATCAGCGCGGGGGATCAATTCCCCGCGTACGAATTCCCCCTGGACCAATTCACCGTGCGCCATTTCATAGGTTTACTGTGTTCATTAAAGGCAAATTAATCCTAAATAATCCAGAGATTTACGAATTCTATCGCTGGAATACCTCCCAATGACATTCTTACGCATTCTATCACTTGCAAATGTTAACCACAACATTTTGAGGGTAAAGGTAAGGGTAAACTCTGTTGAAACGTAATTCATCGCATCGTTGGTTGCATTATAAATTCGTTATATTTGTAAAATGGCATTTACTTGCTTTTTTATTGGGTTATTAACATATTGAATTTGAACGCTACTGTCATCAGAACCATCGGCTCTTCACCAGGAGTTAATCTCAATGGAAGCGGTGGACATCGGTGGAAAGCATCGTAAATCCATTGATGAATAGAATGAACGGTTTGATGGATTCATCGATGAATCTAAAAAAGTGCCTACTCGAATCCTAGATTGGTGTTATTAAAAATACCTCGGCAAGTATTTTTGTTTACTGGAAGCATTTCAAAGAGTACTACAATCAATTCTACATTTTCCAACAGCATTTCAGAATACGTGAAGTTACTAAATTCGTTTCCTGTGGAGTAAATGTAAACTTATATATATACCCTGTGAACTTTCTTTCGGTATATATGACTCCCAACATCTGTTACCTTAGAGTGTGGTGATATATAAGAATGACAAGTTTCGAAATCTCTGATCTAAATTCTTTCCTTGGAATCCCACTCTCTTTTACAAAGTTCCTAATCAGTAAGCTATATGGTCCATATTTTACCAATCAAAAACATTATAAACCCTTCTATAAAAAATAAACTTTGCCGGTTTTTCTGAGGGTTTATTTAATACTGCTTTAAAAGTAAATTCTATTTAGACAATATTCAGATGATGGTCTTTGTTTGATACCTAGTTTAAGGAGTTATTACCACTTTAACACCAGACAAGTAAATGAAATTCTATTACGTAATAAAACTTTAATTTGTTTTGTTTTTATTCTCTACTTCTCACGAAATATTGGACTATTGAGTAAAAGCACTAGTATTATTCAGATAACCAAAATTAAAAAGAAATGGTTGAACGTTTCTTACATTTCTCTGAACGATTTAAGGGAAGTTTATATTTGCAGATATGTAATTCGAAAATATTAAAAGGAGATGCAGTTCATTTTGATAAAAAAACGTAAAATTTTAGCCAATTATGTTGAAAAGTGAGACTATAAGTTACACCTTTAAAGAATACCTGATTTTAATTCTTGTATTATTTTTTCTACAGGTGAATGCGGCATCGAACACTCCTGACTGTGACTTTATTAGTGAGTAATCCAGTTAAACTTCCTATTTATCTTGCGACTTAAATTTCAAATACCATTATTTCACTATTGACAGCGAGGCAAACTGACAAACTCAAGTAGTTATTTAGAGCTTAGGATTCGTGGTGACAACTACTTGTGGATCAGGAATCCTGGAATCAGTTATTTTAATCTGTTCTTAAGTTTTCCTTTAGAATAAGTAATTAACGATGCATTGAATAGTAGTACAGTAAACTCCCGTTTCTCCGAAATGGACGGCGGCCGGTTCGGATAACGAAAATTTCGGATAAACCGAAGTCCCGCGTGAAGCACCAGGAATTGCATCAATATGATCGTAAAACTTACGTACAGTCCTGGCCAAAATTAACGCAGCACCGGCCGTAAGGATCGCTAGGGAGGTGCTGCGTTAATTTTGGCCAGGAGTGTACGTAGAATGCTATTGACATGGATGTGAATAAGTCTGCATCTTTTGGACTGAAAAATTTGTGTTGACGTGCTAAAAAGGCGTCAAAGTATGAAAGAAAAGTCAAATTTTTAAATGCTAAATAAGAAAGCTCATTTATTTTTAATTCTAAGAGAAAAAATCCGCCTTATTAGTCAGCGGGAAAAAACAGAAGTTTTAAAGAGGTGTCACGAGAATATAAGTAATGGTTTGCGATGGTATTCGGTGGGTGAATGCATTCGGAAGAGTTTTTTCGGATAAAGTGAATTTCCGATAAACGGGAGTTAACTTCTATTCAATCTTTTCTAAATTCCTCAGAACAATTAGTAGTAATCAATCGCTGCCTATTTGAATTTATATTTAGTGGATGCAGTGTTTGTTGGTAGTAGTTTAGTAAAAGTGCATATATATGTATTAAACACCTGCTTCGTAGGTGCAGAGGGAATAATGCCCAATTCTTGTCAGCCCTAGTCAAGGGGCCAACGGATTAAGGCACCTCAAACTGCATCTCTTAGCACCCGTTTAATCTGAGAGCTGGAGGTTCAAGTTCCACCAGCCATCTTGTCAATTTTATTGGGAAAATTATGAGGAATATCTGGGGGTAGCTATTTTGAAAAAACTCGATCCAAATTAATTGAAATATGTAGCTAAATGTCACCAGTAATACAGTTTGGTCTCCTAAGATCTATGCAAGTAAAGTTGAACCTTTTTCTTTACGTATTTCTAATACTATTTCCTATAAATTATTGGGATGTTCAGTGCCGGGTGTATGAGGCCTATGGGCAATCCAACGGGAGGAGTCCTTTTTTGGACGATCTGGCGAAATTCATATTTTAAACCCCCCCCAATCTGTCTTGACTTGTTGAGAAATTTCCCTCTTTCTCCGCGACTCAACGGGGTGCTGTCGGGTTTCCCATTTTTTACAATTTTTTTTTACATATTGTCACCTTAGTGGAGGTCTATGGGCACGGCCCACGCTGCCCACTGCCTAAATCCAGCAATGCGGATGTTTAAACTGCCATCGTTGCGTAGTATCCTATTCTCGTCACCAGACGATCTGCAGTAAGTTCGTTTTCCTCATATGTCTGAACCATCCTTATTTCTATTCTTAGTGCCCTCTATTGCAACTTTTCTACTCTTATTTACTGTTTGAAGTGTTGATGAGTACGGTGTTTTTACACCGACGTGGATCACCGGTAAATAACTTCATAGATGCGTTATATTTCTTGTCACCGGGAATTTATTTTTAAGTTATTCTCTTCCTGATATTACGACATTCACAAATAAATGAGTATTTACCTTGGTGTTTCTATTCCTTCCAGTTTTAGAAAGTGAGCTTGCTCAAATTTCGATAAGGCTTTACCGTATGGCTCCACAGAGGTGAGTGACCACCGTCAACGGAAGAGGCTCTGGGGACAACGGTGGCTGGATCTCCAAGTTAAGTAAACAGACTTTACTTTCATATTTTCCAGATTAATTTTTATTTCTATTTCATCATGTTATGGTATTTCGAAGCATTAAAAATTATTATATTTCAAATTAAGGAAGACATCTCTGACTAAGATTTCATAATTTTAAAACATATTTTTTGCTTATTAAAGTAATTATAATTTATAGCTTTTGCTTCTAAAATTCCAAACAAGGAAGACACATGGCTGTTTCTAGATGTCTGATAATATTAAAATAACTGATTTCCTTCTTAGCATTATGCCAAATTTTCAAATTTCATAATCACATTCATATATTCCTTCTAAGCCCGTTCACTATTTAAATTATTGCATTATATAATAATATTATATTTAGATTTGCTTTATATATTTCCCTATTATAGGAATATGGAATTTCTATGTAAATGCCGATTTGAATTGGTCTTTACCACAATGTTTAGATGACTGTTGCATTAAGAAAAATGGTTGGCTTATAATCTATTCAAATCAAATTATACAGACTCCGCACAATCCTTTTTCTCATAAAATTCGATATTTAACCAGCAGAACGCCTCTGACGGCCAATCGAAAGATGAGGGAAGAGGTTGCAAAGTGCCTCCGGGTGCGGAAGGGAGCTGAGGTCCTTGCATTCCGCATCAGCGACACGGTCTTAAAAGGCCTCCAACTCTAGCAGCTCCACAATCCCACCCAAAAAATCCGGATGCTCCAAAGTAGAATGATTCAGGACTTACATTGAGAACATCACCATGGTACTGAACTATCAGACAACGACCCTGGTTGCGAAGCGGGTGTAGAACCCAAGGGCGAACCCCTAAAGCATCACCCTACCCCGGAAGATGAATTAGAATTGAAATTTATTCTCTTTCTTCCGAGCCAAAATATATTTAAATGATGTATAGTATAAAAATTTGTAAGGCCGGAACATGTATAGCGGACCATGACTTGAAATGTATATAATATGGATTTAAAATATCTCTGTGCCCTAAGCCAAAATAACTATAGCAGAATTGATAGATTTGCTATGATATGTAAGGCAGGGCTATAATTAATTTATATATTCTGTACCCGTATTCTATACCCTGTATTACCCGTATTTTTTCCTTATGTCTAATTATGAAGATAGTCTGAAGGTATTTGGAATTGGTTATGGGAGAGGAAGAGAAGGAAGTGATTGATTTAATATATTTTCTATCATGTATAGTATAAATATTTGTAAGGCCGGAACTAGTATAGTGTACCATAGCATGAAATGAACATAATATGGATATATTTTGCGCCCTCAGCCAAACGAACTATTGCAGAATGTATAAGTTTACTATGATGTGTAAGGTGGGGCTATGTATAATTTATATATTCTGTACCTTTTCATTGAATTTTTCCCGTACTTTTCCTATTGTCTAATTATAAATAAAGAGTGAAGGAAGAAGATGGTTATGGGAAAAAAAGAGGAGGAAGCGATGATTGGGAGAGGCGCGGAATTGAGTAGGTGTTGGGCGTAATAGAGGAAGGATATGTATAGGGTAGATCATATGGTATGATTTGGGTGGGCAACAGCGTAGGTATTGAAGGGAGAGGGTGGGACGGAAGAGGGTAGGACGGGTGAGGGAGGGGTAGGCGGTGGGACGGGAAAGGGAGGGACGGGAGAGGGTGGGTAAGGGGGCTGGGTGGTAGTGGGTGGGGTAGGGGGCGGGACGGGAGAGGGTGGGACGGGAAAGGGTGGGACGGGAGAGGGTGGGTTAGGGGGCGGGACGGGAAAGGGAGGGACGGGAGAGGGTAGGTTAGGGGGCTGGGCGGTAGTGGGTGGGGTAGGGGGCGGGACGGGAGAGGGTGGGAAGGGATAGGGTGGGACGGAAGAGGGTGGGTTAGAGGGCTGGGTGGTAGTGGGTGGGGTAGGGGGCGGGACGGGAGAGGGTGGGACGGGAAAGGGTGGGACGGGAGAGGGTGGGGTAGGGGGCGGGACGGGAAAGGGAGGGACGGGAGAGGGTGGGGTAGGGGGCGGGACGGTAGACGGTGGGTCAGGAGAGGGTGGGGTAGGGGGCGGTACGGGAGAGGGTGGGTTAGGGGGCTGGGCGGTAGCGGGTTCGGCAGGGGAGGGACGGGAGAGGGTGGGACGGGAGTTGATGGGACGGGAGAGGGTGGGTTAGGGGGCGGTACTGTAAAGGGAGGGATTGGTTAGGGTGTGGTTAAGGGTGGGACGGTAGGGTGTGTGGTAGAGGGTATTCGACTCAAATACGATATTCCACGACAAAAACTGAGCCTTTGGTCAATTTCCATTCCTTTGGTATTCATCTCGATTTCGTACGACCATTATTGCTGATTAAATTCCGCGAAAAAAAAATGTCTGCAATCGATCAAAATGACATTTAAGTGCATTTATAATACGAGAGACGATTCGCGCCATCCAGAGTCGAACATAGGATACTCTGGACGAACTAAATATCTATATGTAATACTTAATTGGACCTTTAACGACTACAAAATATTTATAATTCTATTCTATGTCAGGAAGAGCATGAAATTAAAGTTCGGAAATTTCATTCGTTGATACCATCGAGGAAAGTAAAACTTCGCAAATGTTCATGAGAGATATGTGTGAATGTCGATACAAAACTTCTTTGAAATCCATGATTGTCGAGCGGGGCACTTCTCTGAAATCAGACCACTTGACATAGAATGACCCATGTATGAGTTATGGCACATTTTCATAATAAAAGAGTTTATTTAATAAACCATTTTCATATCTTTAAAATAAATTTGACTCATATTTATTCTTTGCAAATTATATTCATTTCTTCAGATGTATCTTTATTTCACAAAAATTTAATATATAATTTGATGTTTTCTAATTACAAATGAAGATCAATAAGCACATGATGGTTTGTTTTGATAATTCTTGTGATTCAACTTAGTGTAAGGAGTTAATGGAAGTTGTTTTATAAGTGTTGTCATTTGATATTACCTCGCTATATTCCAATCATTTCTATCATTTCTATAATAAATAAATTTAATATCTTTGTATTTCTGTATTGCAACAAATTTTTATTTGTGTAGCCTGAGTGATACCAACGAAAGAAACTTGTGTAATAGTTAAGCAGAGGAGAGAAGTTGATATGGCAGCTTAAAGAAATAATTCTAGCGTCTAAATCTGATGGGGTAAATATTCCTTAAGCTAACATATACTTATGTAAACCGTAGTTTTCCTTTCCATAAAATAGAGCTGGGAAAGTGATGTTGCCTTATGTTTTGGGTCAACTTAAACGCCAAACAGAGGGTAAAACCTGAAACAAACCTCAAAATTTTAGGGGTCAACTTATACTGTGGCATAAAGGGTAATTGCAAAGACCTCTCCTATACTTGCTTCAAATTTCCTTGGACCAATAACTTTATTATTATGGTTAGATGGTCAAAAAATAGAGAGATATTAATGCAAATATCTGCGAAGTATAGTAAACAATTAGAAACGATAGGGTGATTATTAAAAGCTGCATATTTCTTCTTTGAGGATGTAAAAAAAGTTTCAGAATGTATTCCTTGTTAATGAAGATCTTATATATGTATGTATATAGATGCTTCAATAATGTATTATTATATGTATATATATGTAAAATAATACATTAATTACTTATATATGTATATTAGGGTGTCCCAAGATATAAGGGGAAAACCTTTTCTTGCAACATTAAATTCGCATACCCTCTATTTTTTCAATTTGGCCTTTTTAACTTACTTTATTAATATTATTGTGATTGGATAATGGTAACCTGTGCCATCTTGATGCCAAACAATTTCGAGAAATGAAAATTTGTTCCGACAAGGGGGACACCAGTTTAGAGGGAAATTAACAGACGGATTCACACGAATCTTTCAGGGCACGTTCTTTGCTTAAAAATAGTGGACAATTTCTGGCCGTTTAACTCAATGGGCTTTTGTTCATAAAAAAATAGCAACTGAATAGCAGAGTTAGGCATCCACATTACACAATTCTCTTCCAATTCTTTTACCGAGTATTTATAGTTTTGCAACTAAATATCATATTATTACCTTCAAAGCATTTGTTAATTTGAGTTGGTATTGATTCTAATGCACAGAACTTTGTACAGAGGGCTAGAATCTAAGAAAGTTGGCAAAAAATTCAAAACTGGATTTTATATGTGCAAACTTTGACACTGAATTGTTACTGCTGAATTAGTTCAGTATACAGATATTACTATTATTACTAAGTAAATAAATTTGATTCCTGCACATTAAAATTATACAGGGGGCACACATTTTCATAAGTAATATGGTAACTTTATATGGCCAAATAGAAAAAAATTAGAGGGTATGCGTAAAAATATTATCCCTTAAATCTTGGGAAACCCTAATGTACACCATAAAAAAATAATCTAAAATGACTGTATTTGATTCAAAATGATAGTAGGATGCAGCTAAGTTATACCATGGCTCTTAAAATAAACATTGTAATATATGGGAGGGATATTGCCATACTCTATGAGGTTTATTCCTGCAATTAGGCCATGAAAAGTGAGAAGGATGCAATGAGTGGCGTTTTGAAGCTTAATCAACAGAATGAAGTAGATCAATCTTACCCAGAATAATGGTATTATTATTATCAGTTTTATTACATTGGAAAAACAACAGGCGACATTACCCGTGGCATTAAATGATCATGAACTGAACACATATCTGAACATTCACACTGGAATAAAATGAATGAGATAATGTTACAAAATCCCAAAACCGTGCAAAAAGTATAACACTAGTCAATGCTCAGATACATTTTACAGAGCTAAATTACCGATTTGTACAACATTAATTGCTAATTGTCTATAAATATCTTTATTAGCATCATCCTCTATACTTATTGAAACTATGTTCTTTAATTACTTTTAGAAAAATAATAATGTTCACCCCACATTATGCTACCATAACCACAATGCAACATTTACAACTGAGTAGAAATTTTTTCAGCTATGTACATCTTAATAGCAAACTTTTAATGATTTTCTTAAACTTCTGTTCATTAGCAGAGAAGGGCAAAAAAATATTTCTTCATGTAACGCATTCCAGTCCAATATGGCTCTATTTAAGAACGAGAATTTACCAAACTTTTTCCTTTTTTGTAGAAGCCTGTACTTTGTGCAGGCGATCCTTTTTTCCTTATTCATTAGGACAGTTTATAGGATACATCATTCCAGCTGGAATTCCTGGAAAACTTCTTTAATTGGTCTGACCTTGCCAAGAGCTTTAAGATCCAGTAGGAACGCATCTGCTGAGATAAAAGATCACTTAAAATTCCCTAAATTCCCAGTACCTTCCAAATGTTTGCTAGGAAATTGAAATGACCAAACATATGTGAGAAATAGAATGTGTGCTGTATCTAATTGCCATAAAATCCCTCATTTCATTAAGCATCATTTTCTAGAAACAATAGAAAGGAAACGTACCCCAAGAGGGTAAATTAGACGAGACTTTTGTCTATTTTCTTATACAGAATACTTGGTGAACTGAAGAAGAGACGTCGCACATTGTTTAATTGTAATCAAGTAACAAGTGTTAGCTTTAATAAGTATTTCTCCAAATTCAATGGAACATTTCTTCTAAACAGGACCAATCATCATCATTAAATAAACCGATGAGAATTGAAGACAAATAGTGTAACCAAATCAATCCACAGATTTAGTAACAGAAATTCTTGATCTGAGATCAGATTGGAATATCCATTCATAATCCATCTATAATTTCTGTCAAAATCACAGGAGGAGTCTAACGTCAGAAAAGTGAAGAAAAAAAACGCAACCTGCAGAGCACTGTTAAGAATTTTTTGCGGGCTCCCCTTTAACTACATGTATATTTGGGGTTCAATTTTCCTCTCATAAGGGACTCGGGAGCTTGTCTATCCTATGACATGGACTCAGATAGTTTAAATGAACCTTTTACTTAAATATCGTGTTCGATTTTTCTTCAAAGTTTTCTTGATTCCTTTCATCATGGAAAATAAAACATGCCTACAATGTAAACTTCTCGGATGCCGGTGGCATCTGCTAGAGCGATACTGAGAACAAAATATCAGCCATCCTCCCGCAAACTGTATGAAAAGCTCGTTGATTATTCTTATGTTAATTTTATGTATATTCTAATGCATTAATCTATCTCAGTTTTAACTGATTAATACCAAGTATGGTATAAAAATTCCTAAATAAATGTTTACTGCAATGAGATAAAGCTACTCTATCATACATCATAATAGCTTTCCAGGGTAATTAGAGATTTTCCGCTTGTGCAAATGTTTGTTCTAATTCATAATTGGGGCTCAATGCAGTAGAAGTTTTTAAAATGACAAATACGATAACTTTTATACCATGCAAGACCTGCAGATGCAGTGGAGAGCACAATGAAATGTTCATTAAAATGCCGTGGATTAATACTGATGTTCGTTCTGCTTCATTGAGTTCAGATAATGAATGAAATAATAAAATTAAGGAAGATGCATAAATTCTAGTTTTGGTAGATTTTGTGGGTGCAGCTATTCTGTTGCTCAGCAATTGACCATACTGCAGGCAGAAACAAGCCCCCAGTTATTTACCTATAAAATCTTTAAAAATGCAAAAATATCTGAATTGCTTTGTGTTACACATTGCTCAAACTACATTTTGTGTTCCAAAACGTTCGAAGACTCTATCAAACCTTGACAACTCTGAATCAAAGCCGCAAAATCACGAAAAAAATCAATGTTTTGGTATAGGGAGATACGAAAAGTGTAACCCAGCATGGCTTAATGCGCAATCTGCCCCTTTACCTCTGGCTTCACTTTTGGTCGCTAGAGGGAAATAGTAATGCTACCTCTGTGGTCAAAACCTTATGGTTGTGACAGGAAGATTAGCAGATAAAGCTTGGAAAATTAAGAATTAATTGAAATCAGGCTGCTTCGTAGAACATGAAGAAAAATCTTCCATCTTCAGTATGTACAATGAATGCAGAAAAAAATAATGGTGAAGTCCATAAGAGAAGCAATTATTGGGCTTTAATTTTAACATTATGCAGGCATAGCATAACTAAAACTGTTACAGCAACAACGTAAAATTAATATTTTTTATAAATTGCTAAAGTAATGTATGGAAAGAGATCCAGCAGTAAATACTTTAGATAAAATATACCTCTATGTAGTCATTGCTAGCATTAACAAGTTACCAAATTGTTATTATTAAAGTTCCTAGTTATTACAGTTTCTCAAAACAATTAATTCATCAAACCCCTAAAAAGTGCATGAACTATAAATCCTTCCAGAATATAAATCTTAGATTTTCCCATCTTATCCTTATTACAAGCATGACATGAAATCTTTCATCGAATTGGAAGTTTAAATTGCTAACGTAATTATTAAAGTACGGATAAATTGTAGAATTATGTATTTTCAGTTTTCCTCCTGGAAATCCGGGAAATATTTAGGAAGGATCAAAAATCTTTGGCTAAAATTGGCGTAACTATAAGAATGTGGGTGTAAATTAATCCAAACTATAAAATATACAATACTTTCATTCTTTATTCAAGTATATCTGCTTGAGAAGACAGTGAAATAGTCAATAATAAAATGGACAATCAAAGGAGTTACAAAGAGGGTGCTTAAGAGCATATTAAGAATCATTTGAACATATTACCTATAAATAATAAAAGACAACTTAGCAAATGAATAACAAATCCCAAATGACAATGATGATACCATGTTCAATACACAAATGGAAACAAAACACACCCAAGAGAATTATGACAAATCAAACCAACAAAAAACCACTAAAAACATCCAAATATGCATTAAATAACATTTTAGAGTCTCTCTTGATTTCCAAAATATTACACTCTCATATGACAACAATCGAAGGAATTAATATAACCACAAATTCAAAATGAAACCCAGATGACGAACGATTAAACACCAACATGACAGGAATCGAAGGAATTAAATTTACCACAAATTCGAAACAAAACCCAGACCATGAATGATTAAACACCCACATGACAACAATTGAAGGAATTAAATTAACCGCAAATTCAAAATGAAACCCAGACAACGAACGATTAATCACCCATTTGACAATAATCGAAGGAATTAAATTAACCACAAATCCAAAACAAAACCCAGACGACGAACGATTAAACACCCTTTTGACAACAATCGATGGAATTAAAATAACCACAAATTTAAAACTATATAAAACCCGATGATGGATTACAACAACCTGTGAAATCAAAAGGAGCCCCTAAAACCTTTAAAAACCAAGCTATCATCAGAAAACAGCCAAAAAATACTAAAACCATGTTTTCTGACAGATGTCTGGAGATTTTGGAATCCCTCTTGATTTCCAAACTATTACACACCCATATAGCAACAATCGAAGGAATTAATGTAACCATAAATTCAAAACGATATGAAACCCAAACAACTAATGATTATGACCATGTACGAAATCAATAGAAGCCCTAAAACTTTTAAAAACCAAACTATCATCAAAAAACAGCCCAAAAAATACAAAAACCATGTTTTCCGACATATGTTTGGATGTTTTGGAATTCCTCTTGATTTCCAAAGCAAAATATACAAACAAAATCAACAATCAACACACTTAGAAGAACATTAAAATTAAGTTGAGCTTTCACACTCTGATATCTCTTGATCTTCAATGAAAACTTAATATATGCATGCAAACAAAATAAAAACTAAACTTAAGAATGAATACTTTCAGAAGAACATACTCTAATATTTAACATTCACATCCCCAGATTTAGTTGCACTTAAAGTTCCATTAAATACAACTCCATTCAATAAAAAATCTACAGCTCCAAAAACTGATGAAGTTCACTTTAAAGTCCCCTGTAAAACTGTATTCTGCACAATGTTTGCATTTTCTTCTTTCCCATGCACAAAAAACAAACTGATATCAAGGTGCTCCATGAAGAGTTCCACATAAAACTTGCTAATAAGTCTGCAACAAATGTATTAGTTCTTGTACTATCCACAACTTGGTAGAAGGAGTAGTAGATGGTCTGGCATCCACTAGTTTCTGTCCACATCTACTCCATTGACTAGTTGGATTTCAGCTGGATTTAGCAGCTATGCGTAATTACAGTTTTTGATATTAATAAAACAAACAATAAGATGGCAGTAGTCTCTTTTAAACCTCCAAATCACATTAATAAATATCATAACCAGATAAGCAAAGTAATGCAATGCAAATAACATGATAAACCAAGAAACCAGAATGAGAGCAATTATCTAAATGTTAACATACCATAGTAGGTAAAAACAAGATGCAATATGAGATCCATTTGGGGAACCACAATTTTATGGATCATTAAAATAATACTTATATAACATATCCTATACTTTATGTTAGAAGAAGATACTAGGATTGAGCTGTAATTTACAGATGCCCATCACAAAGGTTTATCAAGACTTTAAGATGAAGCACTTTTGCAGATTCAGGCATTTCTCAGTCTGATTTACAGCAAGAATTCTTAGTTGTCATACAGGATACATCTAAAAATCTAATTTTTGAACAACATACCAGCACAATAACAAAGATTGTGCCATGACAAGAGTTCTTCAACATAAGGAGCCAAGACCACACCAAATTGAAATTACTCTTAATCATTTGAATATTGTTGCATTGGGCCCAAATGCTTAATATTTAATTATTTTTCATCATCAGAAATCAGAGCAATTTCTCTGATAAGATTATACTTAAAAATAAAAATGATTGGTCAATCCATAATGCTAAAGCAATTGCTACTAAAAATCCTTACACGATATTTATATATTTAAAAACATTTTGAAATCCATGAGCATACTTCCCATAAAATGTATGAAGCAACTTATTATGCAAATACGAATTACGCATTGACGAATGAGAACAAATGACAACTTATTTCCATGAGAAACAATCTGTATCAGCAGATTGACAAATAACATTGACATATCAATGATACCAAACAAATGTCTACCTTATTAGTTTGAATAAAATATTACAAACTTAGTCTCAATAAGTCATTTAAAAATAAGATATGAAATAATATAAACCACTTAAATAAAAAAGGATTAACTTAGGAAGGACTGATCAAGACCCAACAATACATTCTATGAACCAGAGCAAAAATGCAACGACAAATGTGAAACTTCTATGAATAACCAACAATGCCCTTTTTGGGATCCACCCTGAACAAATTATACATTAGCCAATGTAAACAAATTGCAACTTATTTCCATGAGGAATATCTGTAGGAGCAGATATACAAATAGCATTGACAGCCATATTTCCAAATATGCGTAAGAAAGTATCAATTCTTTATATTCGATGTGAGATACCTTTTTGATTCAATACAATATTACACACATAACAGCCTCACTGAGCCATATAAAACGTATAATAATATACTAATAGAATAAATTTAAACTACCAAGGATTAACATAGAAAAGACTGATCAAGGCCAAACAATACATTCTAAGAACCAAAGCAAAAATGCAATGACAAATGTGGAACATCTGCGAATACCCTACACATTGCTCCTTTTGGCATGTGACAGGAATTTTCAACTAAATGATAACCACTTTGTTCAAGTTATTTAGTATTTTCTCAAGGTATAAATAACTTGTCCTACCATCCTACTCTTTAGTTAAGCTCATTGCTGAATCAGCCGAAGTAGAGGGGGGGGAAGGGGTCGGCTTTTTTATTCTGAACATTCATTCTATCTCAGCCTATCTTTACTCTTATATTTCAAAGATTCCTAACTCCTAACAGTATACAGAGCAAATGAAGAAAAATTTATCCACTGCTAGAAATATCCATATCGAAAAGCCTAAGAAAGATAAGAAATATAAGATTAATAAATGTACCAATAGACTGAAAAGTAAATAACACTTAAATTTAACTGAAGATCAGATTCACAAGGAAACCTGTAAACAAATGAAAAGAGTATTAAGAATATAAATTCAAATGGAATATATATAATGTTAATCTGTCTCAGGAATTACTATACTCATGTTTAGCTTTAAAGTCATCTGTAAGAAAAATTCTAGTCTAAATGCTAGATTAGTTTTGACTGTGGTTAATATTTAATCTAAGACCAACTACAAAGACCAACAACTAAAAAGAGAGCATGCTTGGTACCATTACATCTGCAATGAGGATGCTATAAGGAGGAATAGCAGAACATATGAAATACATATAAAAATTAAAACAAAGTGCATAAAATAACATATGGGGGCCCCCAAATAAAATATCACAAAAGTTATTTTTATATGCATAAAATAATACACCTTTCTGAGACAACAATTAACTAATAATAATAATAATAATAATAATAATAATAATAATAATAATAATAATTTAACAAAGTACAAATATTAATTGAAGCCCTGCTGTAAAAATGAAAACATTTTTACAATTACTGAAAATTACTATTCTTGCAAGTACCAATGAACATTTAAGAAACTTGACAAGGTAATACCATTTCCTGGAATTGTGCAATTCATTAATGCAAAGAGATAAAAATCAATCCAAGGGCATCTGTGGATTGATGCTGCATGGCTGGAAGAACAACTTCAATTCTTTATGGTATCTAAACTCATAGCCTGGCTCTTTGCGTATGGACTCTGATCTGAAAATGAATGAAACAATTACATGATTAAATAACTATATATTAATATGACAAGCAACAGCAAGAGGAACAAGTAGTGTAAGAGTACATCAGTATAGTAAAGAAATTAAGAACTATCACGGCCATATTCATAGATCGTTGATTTAGCGTGTAACTAGAGGTTGCTATGTAGTGATTAACTATCGAGTGATTAACGACTAACTAAAATGTGGTACTCATAGATTTCAACTAGTGTGAAACTAGAGGTTGCTACATAGACAACTGCTACACAACTGAAAGTGACACAGGGTGAGTTTAATGGTGGGAAAGTGAAGAAAAAAAAAAAACGCAACCCGCAGAGCACTGGTGAGAATTTTTCTCCAGCTCCCCTTTAACTACATGTATTTTTGGGGTTTTATTTTCCTCTCATACGGGACTCAGGAGCTTGTCTATCCTATGACATGGACTCAGATAGTTTAAATGAACCTTTCACTGAACGATCATGTTCGATTTTTTTCTCCAAGTCCTATTGATTCTTTTCATCATGGAAAATAAAACATGCCTGCAATGTAAACTTCTCGGATGCCGGTGTTGTCTGCTAGAGCGATATAAAAAACGAATCATCTGCAAACTTCCGCAAACTGTATTAAAACCTCGATTATTATATTGTTAATTTTATGTGTATTATAAAGCATAAATCCGACTTAGTTTTTCATCGATCAATACCAAGTATGGAATAAAAATTCCTTAATAATCGTTTACCGCAATGAGATAAAGCTACTCCATCATACATTATAATAGCTCATTAGGGTAATTAGAGATTTTCCGCTTGTGCAAATGTATGTTCTAATTCATAATTGGGGCTCAATGCAGTAAAAGTTGTCAAAATGACGAATCTGTTCTTACAGCCAAATGCACTGCAATTGGTCATATTGACGGCAAAAGCAAGCCCCTGCTTATTTATTATTATTATTATTATTATTATTATTTATTTATGTACGGGCAGAGCCCTATTACACATCATGGTTACAGATAAATTTGATAATCTTTGAACATTAAACAATACAATATATTCACAAAAAATAAAAAGAAATATATGAAAAATATGAAAAATAAAAGTATAAACATTTGTATACCCAATTAAAAGGAAGAAAGCAAATCACAAATACAACAAAGTTAAAATTATTTCAGAAACTAAACTACATTAGACATAACAAAACTCCTGAAAGTACAGTTTGAGACATTAAAAAAGTCAATTCTATTACAGTATTTATTGGCTTCCCTCAAGATGCGATAGAATGGTAAATAAAACATGTAATTTCTATGTAAGTGTGGAACATTAAAAAGAACAGGGTTTCTGGTAATGACTATCGGGCAATTAAAATTAATAAGTGAGAGCAGTTCAGAACATTTAATAGAGCCATTTAAAATATTATGCAAAAATAGTAGACCGAGCTGCTTCCTCCTAGTAGAGAGAAGTGGTATATGTAGTTGACACATTAGTTCCTCATATTCACCACTTTCTCTATTAAAATTAAATTTATGTGCAACAATCCTAAGGAATTTTCTTTGAATCTTTTCAAGCTGTAACTCATACTTTGTGTAATATGGATTCCAAATTACCGAGCCATATTCCAAAATAGATCTAACAAGTGATATATATAATAACTTAAGACAATTGATATCATAAAAGTCTTTGGTCACTCGAGTAATGAATCCAAGCATCTTGAATGCCTTAGTGGCAATAGTCTGTATATGTAATTGAAATCCTAATTTTACATCAAAAATAACCCCTAAATCAGAGATAGATTGAACTCGCTTTAGAGTACTATCACAAAGACGGTAATCATAATGGATGGGAGTTCTCATTTTTTGGAACGTTATTGTGCTACATTTATCAAGATTCAGTTGAATGAAGTTCAATTTACACCAGCTACCTAGTCTATCTAAACAATTCTGTAATTCAGCACTGTTATTAAGGTTGTCAATAGGATGAAAAATCTTTAAGTCATCTGCATACAACAAGTAATTAATGGGACTTAGATGTTCACCAATATCATTGATAAAGATTAGAAACAAGAGAGGACCTAAGTGAGACCCCTGAGGTACCCCGGAAGTGGCAGTGAAGGTATAGGAAATATAGTTGTCAAGCTTAACTAACAATTTTCTGTTAGCTAGGTAACTGTTAATTAGAGCCAAAGCATTCCCAAATACACCACAGGCTTGCAATTTAGACAATAGTAACTGATGACTGACTTTGTCAAAAGCTTTAGAAAAGTCTGTATATACAGTATCAACCTGCCTATGATGTTCCAGAGCATGAGATATAAAATTATGAAATAATAAAAGATTAGTGCTTGTAGATTTGCCATTGGTAAAGCCATGTTGCTCACTGATTAGGATCCTGTTAAGAGCAGGAGAAAGTTTATCAAGAAGAATACTCTCAAAAACTTTAGCCAGAACTGGCTGAATAACAATTGGCCTATAATTACATATATTATGTCTATCACCACTCTTAAAGATAGGTATGACATATGCAGTCTTAAAGCTGTCTGGAAAGACAGCACTTTCAAGGGATTTATTAAACAGTATGAATAAAGGATACAACAATGCTTCACCACACTTCAATAACAGTAAAGGAGATATATTGTCAGGACCTGGACTTTTGCGAACATCGAGAGAATTTAATTTATTCATAATCTCATTTGTTGTGATTCTTATATTGTTAATATCAATACTAGATTTAAAGTTATGTTGAGGTATATCATCTAGGGTATAGTTTGTGTAAACTTTAGCAAAGAAATCAGCAAACTGATTACATATATCCTGTCTATTATTATAATTAATACCATTGTGATGCATTACATTGGGAACTTTGTTAGATCCACGCAGATTATTAACAGATTTAACCTATTAAACCTTTAGAAACACAATAATAACAAAATTACTTCGTGTTACACATTGCTCAAACTACATGTTGTGTTCGAATCACTCAATCAAACCTTGATAACTCTGTATCAAAGCCGAAAAATCAAGAAAAAACAATGTATTAGTATAGGGAGGTACGAAAAATTCTCAACAGCATGGGGAAATTCGCAATTTGCCGCTTTGCCCCTGGCTTCACTTTTGGTCGCTAAAGGGAGATAGGTTATGCTACTCCTGTGGAAAGTGACGTTCTGAATTTGGCAACCTTGCATCAGCACCTCAACCAAATGAAAAAGTTGTTTACATTGCTTCTGCCCAAAGGCAAGGCTAATTTTCATCCAATTTTTCTTAAAGAAGCGATTGATATGGAATCTCTATCATCCATTCTTTCTGCTGTTTGATGTATTGAAATATTCTCAAGTAAAATCTATTGTATTGGTTTTCTATGGTGCAAATAACATCAGATAAATACAAAACTTACAGAGGATGTCTAGGATGGGCAAACATTGGTACACTCTTCTTATTGACACGTTGGAGATAGTCTTTACATTGTTTATTTTCACGGTTGTTTATTCAATTAAAATATCTAAAAATCAATTGTTAAGGTTTTAATGCCGTAAAGAATATGGTATAAATATACGACAGGCAGGCAAGGTATGGTGAGTTCACTAGGTCAACTATTTATCAAGATTTTCTCCCGTGATTTCCAATTATACAACTTTTTAATTGGTAGGGAACATATTCAGATAATTTAAATTGTATTATTTGTTAAGATTTCTAGTTTTTTTATAATAATATTCAATTGAGACCTTAAGTTCATATTAAGTATCAATGAGCATTCAGAAAGGAGGTCATGAAGAGATAAACTGGACACAAGACGATTTGAGAAATGTTTGTTGACAGCTAAACCATCATTTACAGAGAGTATCATGTTCTTTCTTACAGTTTGTTGCTATTTATATTCACAGATATGGACTTAAGTTTGTAGTTATTATGCTTTCTGTGAATTTATTGAATGTCGTTATTCGACAGTGCAGGAAAAAGTGCAGAGAAAAGCTGCTCGATATGGTATGGGAAATTTTTGGAAAACAGATAGTATAACAGATATGCTGAAGATTCTCAGTTGGGATAAATTAGTAAAAAGAAGAAAAATTAATCAAGTAAGGTAAAGTTAGTAAGTTAGTCAGCTTAAGGTTGCATTTATAGTATAGTTGCAAGTAAAGATGGGTGAGAAGGTTCCCAGAATTCAATCAAGAAACCAGACTTCCTTGGGAAAAATAGCCACGAGCTAAAAATTAAAACTAGGCCGCATACAACAGATATAGCAAAGTATTCTTTTCTAAACAGAGTTATCTCTGAATGGAATGCGTTACCTGAATCCCTCTTTAAGCCCTTACCTGTGAGTTTTAAATCCTTTAAAAAGAAATGTTTTCAAATTTTGAAAGATATTAATGTATTTTGGGGACTATTCTATATTTAATTTTATTAACGATATTCTGGATGAAGTAGGGGATTGCTTTACAGGGTATATACGGTTGGGTTTTACCTCGTGACCACTACAGTAGCCGAGAAGGCCTGTCATGAACCTTGAAAAATCCAGAATAAACAAAATACTTATTACAATATCGTTATTTTTATATGTTAATATTGTTTTATTATATTATGTTATGATTAACTTGTATAGTATCATGTTTAACATTTTAAGACTAACACCTGGCAACAGAAAATTTGCAGTTGTTAATTGTAAATAAATAAATAAATATTCATAGAAACTACTCTATTACATCCATATTCAATTATTTTTTCATTATGAAGAGGTATAAATACAGAGAGATCAACTTTTAAGGTTCATTCACATAAAAATGGCTTGATTATTACTTCACTTTCATAGCACTGCTAAAAAATTAATATATTATATCAGAAATGTCAGCAGATTTTCAATGAAGATGATTAAGTAAAATTATTTAAGCAAATTATGCAAGCCCACACAAAAAATCCTACAGAGGGTCATCACAATGATATTTCCATTATAACCTGATGAATTATACTAGAAATGCAAATGTTCAATAAATTTCCCAACAGAAGTTTTTCTCTTTCATGGTGCTATTAAGAATTGAAGGTATGCATTATCCATTTATCCATTTCAATGAATATGCCAAGTGCCAAGATAGGACATAATTAACACTTCTTTCAAAACAATGCATGCAATACTTAAAGCAAAACTTTGATGGCCCAGATTTAAAAATGAATGTTTAGAAACAATTTATAAACTCATTTTAACTTACTTTAACATCATTCACTATTATCATTCATCTATATATCTTTATCATGCATACTTGATCCTGCTTTTATATTAACAATCATGAAAAACACTATTGAGTCTTAAGTAAATGTAACACATACTTTTCTCTATACTGTAACTAGAAGGCAAATGATAATCATTCCATTCACAATTGAAAAATATAACTTCCTTTATTCAGCTTTCTCCCAATCAATCAAAGTAACCTTTCAGGTCACAATTCTGAAATCTATATTTACATCTAAATTCTCTGTCAGGGTATCTCAGATTCACTTAAGGCAAATAAACTCTTTAAAAAAATCACCCTTTTGTTATTTTTCACACCCCTTTTACTTCCAAAACTTCAGTATCATCGTAGAACAAATTTATATGAATACAAATCCAGAAACAACTAGGTACCAGTTGAAATTCATACAAGTTGCTTAGGAGAATTTAAGGAATGATACCGCCCTCAAAATTAAATGCGTAGAAAGTGATAAATAATATTAAAATGAAGAAAAATACGTTTTAGAGCATATGGAACAAAACTTTTTATGAACTCTATACTGTCTGCTACATATAGACTACCAAAAGGAATGCAAACAATAAATAAATTCAATACTGCAGTAAGAAAATGCAGAAAATACAGTTAACAGTCTAATTAGAATGTCAAATCTGACAAATTTACAGCTAATAATACACAATATCCGTTCATCGCTTAACTGCTAACAAAACCGGAGGAAGAAATTCCATTATGGCGTCAAAATCATCGGCTAGTTACATTTAAAACAAGGGGTCCCGCGTCACTAGCGATAACTATTTTATTTAGTTACATGGTATGCCATCAGAGCCTTAGCAGTGCCAAGTCAATCTACGAGTACGAAATTTAGAAATAATCATACGTTAGCTTTAGCTAGGGGTTGCTAAACAATCTATGAATTAGGCAATCAATATTTAATAAAATCAATCTTAGAAGAAGAGCCAGATTACATTTTTCATATGAAATAATAATACTATTCAAACAAATACCTTGAAGAATATGAGAAAATCTTGGGCATCACCATAATTTCCTTGGTTTTTAGAATTTGTTGTTAATAATGAGCATCGTTTCATTAAAAAGGCCAGGATACAAAATCCACCAAAAGACATCTGATCGATGATCTACAGCAGGAGGACCAACTTCTCTTTTTGGTCAGAGAATTAATAGTCTTCTCTCTAAGGGCACAAGTAAATGAACATGAATAACTTTCATCAGAAATTAATTAGATTAAAAATAGCAAAAGCAACAAGTAATTTTATAAAAATCACTATGGTGAAGAAATCAACAAGATCTATGCTCTTTTACCATTCCTTTACTTACAAATACATGAACTCCCAAAAAAAATTTGAGTAGTTTGTTGAGAATTGCAAGAATCCTTTCACAGAAATGGCCAGGAAGAAACATCCGAGGAATCATTTTGCTGATTTATGTTCTGGCTGCAATAACTCCTCTTCAAGTTGAACAATTAGCAGGTGAACTATTTGCCTGTGAACTCAGATTGGATAAGAATTAGTGAAAACATACATAAATATGGAAAACTAAAGCAAATCAACATTTTTATTATGAACCTCTGACACATAATCCCCACTAACCAACTTTTAAATGGTGCGCAAATATGTAGTTAAATAATTTAGGGAAAAGAGGCTCTTATGAATTGAGGAGCAAACTTCTAGGTGAGTAGATCCGGAACACAAATCCTGGTCCTCCAAGATAAGGATAAAGTATGGGGCTAGCAACTCTACCCTATAAAAATATAAAAATTAAATATAATATGAATCCACTAATTACGCCTTGGATTAATCATGTCTGATAGTTGACCTGACAAATTGGTATGGGCATTGAGTATAGAAAATTAACAACTTGGAATGTAAAAACCATGCCAAAACCAGGAAAGAAAGAAATTTCCAATTACATATTTGGAAAATAACTAGGACATAATACCTCTTCCAGAAGTTGGATGGGTAAGATCTATTAGAATTGATAAGATTTGACAGTACTTTACAGTGGTCCTAGACATTCAATTTGATTATATGGAATCGGCTTCATGATCTATCTATAATTGTATCAAGGAATAAATGTGTTAAAATTTGAGCTATTATGGTCCAATATAAAGTGCAAAACTGCAAGCATTTGCTTCAAAGGCAGACAAACAACGACAAATGAACAATGTACCAAATGTAACAGATGAAAAATGTAAAAGAGCAAGAAATAACTGAAAATACTGAAAAGAAAAAATGGAATATTTTAAAATATTGTAGAAAGTATCAACAGAATTTAAAAAATATGAAAGCCCAGATCTAATGAGAGTAAAACATGAACTGGTCAGTAGCACTTGAAAATCAGGGAAGCTTCATGAAGATATGAGAACTGGATTGATTAGCCCAATATTTAAGAGAAAGATGATAAATTGGAATGCAAAAACTATGGAGGATTATGTTACTGTAGCAAGTAAAATCTTCACTAGTATTATCCTGTAATAAATAAGCATCTATGCCAAAAAAATTCAAGAAAAATCTGTGTGGCCTTAGATGTAGAAGCACCATTGATTATAAATTCAGGGTGACAAATAATGAAGAACTGTTATGAATACAACATTCATTTGCATATGTGGATGATATACCTCAGATAGTGTGAATGATCTAAAGGAAATATTAACTGACATTGGAGGTATTTGGTAAAGAATGGACCTCAATGTAAATTAAGATAAGACCATAAACATGAAAAATATCTTCTAGGGAGTCATTTGGGACTACATGTTAAGGACATAAGTATTATTCCAAGGTATGGAAATTTTCTGAATAAAAATAATATTTCTGAGGAGATAAATTGAAGAGTAATGTAAGGTAACAAGGCATATTTTGCAAATAAACCCCTCAAATTAACTTCTGCACTGGAAATGTAAATTGAAAATTTATGAAACCCTGATATGACCAGAAGTTTGGTATGACATTGGTCCTATCCAAATGAGATGAAAAACCACTAAGAAGATTTAAAGAATGATTAGGAGAATTTATGGCCCAGTCAAAGATGAAGAAATGTGGAGAATCAGAATGAACAGGGAAATAAAGAAAATATTGGAAAAGAAGGATTTAGAAGGATCTCCAAGTCAATGCAGCTATAATTGTTAGACCATGTTGAAAGAAGTGCAGAATGCCCAAATTGTTAATTAATAGTAAGATGAGAGGAGGAAGATATAAAGACCACACAAAATATGGCTGCAATTTGTTAAAAAGGGCCTTAAGTCAATGGTAATAGGAAGATTGAGAAAGCAAAGATTTGATCTTAATGTAGGCAGTCAAGGCACACAACGGGCTGAGGATGATCTCAATTCAAGTAATTAGGTCAAATGATTTAATGCTTATGTAAGATAATTAGAAAATTAAAACAAAACAAGGAATGGCCCTTAATTAACTATAACAAAAGGAGGAAGAAAGTACTTTATGGATATTGAAATTTTGTACTGTTTAGTAAATCCTGCAATGATAACAAAATGTATCACAATGGGTTGTAAAGTTAAATGAAGAAGTTGCTTTGATTCAGGATAAATACAATTTTCCAATAAATTGCTTTAAATTTTAATATATATTTAGAAGAAGAATGGGTGTTTGAATTTTCAAAAGATATTAATTTAAAAGTATATTCTATAAAAAGTAAAATTCAGGTCTTGAATCTAGATTCATCTCTGTGACTCCATCCAATCCCAATTATTTATAAATACTATATAATCAATATGGTAATAAACCTTGGTTATCAATTGTTGGATTGAATAGTTAATATTAAATAATTGAATAATTTGCTTCTATTTACATGACAAAGATAAAGGATCATAACTGCTAATTAATCTAATAGTAAATCAAGGTAAATTCAAGTGCAAATTGAGCAAGCTAAAGAGGCTACTGAGGAGGATAGAAACAGTATTTAACATTGACCAAGCTATAAGGAGGATGATAGTTTTTGATCTAGCTTTGGTTTCTGTTAAAATGATCAATGACTTTGTAGCAAGTTATAAAACTAATAACTGGTCAATCTCTATTAATTGAAGTCAAATATTTTAATGAAATTATCATAGTGTTCTCCTTTTGAGAAGAGCTATCCACAAAGATATCTATTATTCAATTGTAAATAATTATTATGAATAAGGGATTGAATAAATATATATGAAATTACTAGAATTACTAGAATCAAAATTCAAATAAATGGCCTTCTTGGTTTTTGCCTTCATAAATGAATACATACACATACTATGCAAGCATAAACATTTTCACTTTTATCATAGTCAGACTAATTTAATTAACAGGTTTTTTGCTTTACTGAAAGATTACCTATTTACAATATTACCTCATTAATGGGAATCTTTAATGCACATGAATTGGAAGGAATACCTGCTTTATCACAGCAAGTAAAATGAAATAACTATTTTAAATTTATTTTATGTTAACCTTCCCCAGTCCCTCAGTGATATTTCATTAAAGTAAGAAATTTAAGATTTTATTATGAACTTTAATCTTAGTAGTTTATTCAAAAAAGATTTCTCTATTTTTTATACCATCACTTGAGTGTGACCCTTAATTAGGTACCACTGACTCACATGGATAAACATATATATATAAATTTATATTTATTATCATAAAAGTGATGTCTGAGAATACCCATTAGCTAGAATATTTAGGTGTTATGATGATTTATAAATATTTTCTAATAATTTCCACATTTATTTTCTTTAGTCGTTATACAATCATGCTCATTCCACAAACTAAGCATGCTTAAAATAAAAGAAAACATTTCCACCAATCATTTTAAAGAGATTGTAAAATTGTAGTCCACCACCATTCATTCATTAACAAACCATTCAACTCATTCATACCTTTCATTCTCATTCATCACTCAAACTAAAATCTATCATCTTGTTCCTATGCAAACATATCCTGCAGCAAGAGAGCTCTCTTTACCATAACACTTTCTATATGTTCTAAGTAACTAACTGCTATACCTGTGCTATTTCCTAACACTCTTTCCTAAATAAGATAACCTATCTCTTATTCCTACTGTATCATTCCTTTAACTAAGAATTCATTGTGCACACCCAAACAAACCATTCACACAAATCATCAAAATACACTATTACAGAATAAGTTAATAGAAAAGTGGAAATAATATAAAAGAAAATAATAGTGGAAATTATTCTAAATACTTTTAGGATGATCAATTTCTCATTCAGTGAACATTTCTTATTCACTTCTATCAATTTCTAAATTCTAATCAATCTGTACAAACAATTTGAAGCAAGTTTATTTAATATTGAGTAACATAGATAAACATTTCCAATGTCATACAAATTAATATGGGTTTTCTCAAACCTTAATCTTGGAAGTTTATTAAAAGTTACAATTTTGATTTGCTCCGAAAGAAAGCAAATAGCTCAAATGAATGAATAAAAGCAGATTTCATAAGTAGATTCAAATAACACTTCTATAAAATTGGCATTTCCATATCAGAGATTAATTGCATTAAGTTTCAATCTATCCTCAAAGGTAAATTTATATTTATGGGCATTTTAAATATTATGAGCTATAACACAAATGTACTTATTTCTCACGAGGTGGAAACAATAGACCCTTTTTGAATTAAAACATTTTATCTAATTTATAAACAATGGCTAAGAGGTAAGTAAATTTGATATAATAATGAATGTAAATATTAAATTAGCATCAAAGATTCCCATTCAATATAAAAGAGGCATATATTTAATTAATTACCAATTGTAGAGATTTCATTACCTATAAGATACACCTAAAGAACAATCAAAAGTGGCTGAATTAATATTTATAGCTCCTTGCAAATCTGGATTTTAAAAATAAGTTAAAATTATTCTTAGTAAAGTTAAATATAAACCAAAAAAATTTTTATTATCTATGAATATACCTTGATTTCAGGATTGAACTTATTTACATTAAATTTATTTTATGAGCATTCTAAAAATATCACGTTGAAGCAGTTAAATCACTTAATTTCAAAGTTTTTCTTGACTTTGCTGAATTTAACAGATTCAGTTATTGGTTAAAAAAATGAAAAAGCAAGTGTATGATAAATTTGTGATAAAATTTAAAAATCAACAATCCTTGTCCACCACTGTGCGTAAGTTCAGACACTAGTTTGAAATATGGCAAGTGAATGAAATATTTTAAATTTGCTCCAAAAATGTAACTTTGATGATTTTAATCAGAAGTAGCTGGAATTATTTCTTCAAAAGAAATTGTAACACAGGAATTTAGAAAGCTATAAAGTCCCTAAATTGTGTTTACTAGGATAATTCTAGAATTAAGTCACAGAGCTGAAATTTGAAATAACAATATGTTATGCTAACAAACGATATGAATGCATCACAATCGCTTAATAAATACCAATGTTTTTATCTGTCCTTAAAATTAAAATTTAAAAATTAAATCCTAATGAAAAGAAAGATCTCACTTAAAGTTGTTGAATACTTAAAAAATAGAGAATATGAGCTAAGTGCAAATACACGCATCCAATACGTGATGAATTCGAGAATTTGAAAATGGAGGATAAAAGGAGAAACTAGATGTGCCTAGAGTTTCAAAAGTGAGACTTTTGGAGTGGATAATTTAGATTCATTCACAATGTAACAGCTGAAGAGGGACTAGGAAACAGTAGGAATGATGCTGAATGAAAAGACGAGCAATAGGCATGCAATATAGTGAGAGGATGTACTGACAAAGCTAAAAACAAAAATGAAAAAAGTTATCATCAGATGTATATGTCAATGTTAAATAAGGAGGTAGAATCAATAGAAAGGCTTGGAGAACCTTATGGGTAGGACCAAGGGAGAGGAAATTTGTAATGAAAGATTGGAATGCAATTAGAGGGAGGAAACAAAATTAAGTTGAGAAAATAAAGGCTTTGAACAGTAATCATAATCTAGTGCTGGCCAAATGCAGCTTGAAACTAAAGAAATTGAAATGAAATGAGAATTAAATATAAAGAGGTTTTAACAGCATATAAAGAATTAATGATTCTTCAATTTTTTCACGAGAAAGTGTTAACAAGTGGAAGAAGTGAGAGAGAAACTTATAATTATAACAGAATTGGAGGGAAAAAACAGAGACCAGAAAAGAATGGATAACACCGGAAATGTAGAAAATAAACAGAATAAATCCCTACTAGCATTAGTAAATAAGAATAGAGGAACCTTAGAAACGAGAAAAATGGAGATTGCAATAAGGAAAAGAAAATATATTTGGAGGAACAATGCGAAATGAAAATTATTAAAGTCGATGATTGAAACATTTAAGATACCTACAGGTATGAAACATTCTTTGGTAAAAGAAATGTCAGGAGCAATGGATTGAAGAATAACAGACAGGAGTTCATTTAAGATAAGGAAGCCATCGTTAAAGAGTGGACAGTACATGCTAAGACACAGTCTAAAAGAATGAGATGGAAGAATTACTAACCCTCGAGGAGAGATGTGATACCATCTGAAGACAGAGTTTGATCTGGTGGTAATGGAGACTCAGGGATAAGAAGAAAAGAGGAATCAAATATCAAAGTAACAGGCGAACGGCTACTGCAGACTGTGTACAATACGATAAGGATTAGCAGAAGCGCTAACATGAATTAACATTCTGAAATTAGCTCAATTCTCGACAACTACGGCGAAAGCGGTCCCGGGTTCGATCGTGGGAGGGAGCAATGCGTGAAATGACATCCCACTGGGAGCAATTTTGTCCAAAAACACAATTCATGATAACCAAGTTCCGTGGCTTTCCGACACTAAGAAAATTGTCAAAGATTATTAACTAATTCCTATCAAAGGAATACGCTGCCACCAGGG
This sequence comes from Sympetrum striolatum, assembly GCA_947579665.1. Lineage (NCBI taxonomy): Eukaryota > Metazoa > Arthropoda > Insecta > Odonata > Libellulidae > Sympetrum > Sympetrum striolatum. The sequence goes on from CANPUZ010000004.1 coordinate 524,478, forward strand.
TAAGGCTGCCACTGTAGGGTAAGGTAATGAAGGGACCGGTAACTAACTTTCGCGGAAAAATAAGTATCCCTTGATTAAGTTCACATTCGAAGGTTGATGCACCAGAGGTTTTTTAAAATGGAATACGTTCAATATAAATTATAGAAAAAAACGACTTACTCCAAATGTCTCCCAAGTATCGTCACTTCTTCGTAGCAAAAACTGCAGAGACTGCCGAAATAGTGTTGTGGAGCTCTCAGTCATATCGGCGAGTCAATGGCTGCGAATTGAGAAGCACAGCGATTAGTAATAGGAATGAAGGAAAATTTCACATTGAATACCTGTATCTTTTCTTAAAATCGATTCAGCGATACTTTGTAAATTGGTAGAAATTAATGAAAGGAATTTAACAATATAATCACCATAAATACCCGCGTTCCTCCGTCACAATTAGAAAATAACCATACGTTTTCAACGGCTACAGTGGACGGATTAAAGATAAATGCGATGTGCCGCCAATCATGACTCTCCCTTCTGTAATGAAATGAATTGTTAAGTTGTAATTCCAGTCTTAAATAAAGAATACAATGCAGCTGCGAACATCCTTTTGAAAATGAACCTCATAATCCCATATGACAAAAACGCACAACGCTACCCTACCGTTTAAAATGCTTAATAACTAGAAAACTTCAATTACCGTTGTATTGCACTGTCTTCCGGAGCTGAAAGGTTCGATCCCATTTCACCGTGCGAATACGAGGTGCATCAATCCAGGATATTGGGGTCTACGGGGAGACATTGCCCACGTTTTACTCCAGCGAACTAAAGATATTCCTGAAAGGAATCAAGATATACACTCAGATTTCCAATCAAATAGAACAAATTTAAGGTATTGATGAATTAATAAGTAAATCAGACAATTAAATCCATCCACTATATCTAAATTGTTCGTTATCAAATATCCAAAAGCACTCAAATGAACGATTCATTCCGGTATCGACAGGAACACCAGACTAATTTATTTATCGAACGATGAAAATCGTAATAGCTTACCTGTCAAACTTCGGGCATACACCCATGAACGTGCCTTCGTTCCCTCCTCTGGAGCTTCCCCTTCAGCCCGACTACGCTCAACAACTTTCTTTCCACGAATGAACGAGAAACCGCAAGGACGAGTCTATTAAAGAAGGGAAAGAGGGGAGGAGGGTGGTGAAACAAAGACGATCGGTTTGCCGTCGTGAAAAATATTTCAAAACTATTTTAAAGTCAATTTACAATATAAAATTCAGGAATTAAAATAATTATGTTGGTGAGACATTGAAAGAAATACTTTCCTAGAAGGTAAACGGTGTTATTTTATTCAAATGATTGAAAATAGTCTTACGCCGCAACCAGAGACATCTACCACTTGCATTAAGATGCACGTGAAACGATATCGGCAGATAGCTTCCGCACTATTCCAAATGTTTCGATTTGAAATTTCTATTTAAAAAATACAAACAATCATTTTTCGTTATTAAAGTATGTATAATCGGCGAAAGGTTGGATTACTATTAATTATTTATACGATTCCTCGTATCTATTTAATACTTTGACTTGATCTTCCTTTAAATTGACTTAAAAAATAGTAAGTTATGGTAGCTAAGGATAATTTAAGTTAAATCGCTCCTGCATGCATACGGATTATGGAAGTCTGCATATGGATCTGCTTGGAACTAATTTTCCTGAAACATACCCCGAGGCCTCACATAAAATTTCCTATTGTTACGTTCACAATCAAAGCTATGCTTTGCCGAATTTCAGACCAATTTGAGGTTTGTTGAAGTACGCGCGATATATTATTACTGTCATTAAAACATGATTGATGCTGTGATCCATTTCTCTTTCCTTGATTGATAGGTTTTGTTGATTTCTTACCATAGATTAGAACGTGTTGAGTGCAGGTGGGAATATTTAAAAATCACATTGAAAATGCACTTTCGGAAGCCGAAATATTTGAAGGAAAATGTTGCAGTGCAATGAATTCTATGAAACCACGTAGGAGAGCCAGTATCTCTGACATGGCATGAATTGCAAATGCTGCCAACAAGAGATTACTTGAATTTGGGTAAATAACTTTACTTTCTCCTTGTTTAATTTAGACTTTGACAAGAGAAGTGAAGCTCGGCGCCAAGCAACTGCTTTTCTTAGACGAGGAGCGATGCGGAAAGCTACATTTCAACAGCTGTTAAAGAATGTCGCAGAGGCATGAATCAGATGGAGCAGAGTTTCACCTCTATAATAATTTTGATATTCCTTTTTCTCACAGAAGAAAATAGCGTAGCATGGAGGTGTTATCACTTCAGCTTTAAGGTTACAATTGCCGATTCCTTAATCGTAGTCGTTTTCTTAGACTCAAATTTCGGAATCTCTTGCTTGAATAATAGTACAATTACGCTAAGAATATAGTGTTCTTTCTTGCTGTAGTCAATTATTTTTATGCTACTCATAAATAGTCACGATCTGCTTCGATTAAATCAACATATAATTGCAGAACCCACGTCATTCTCATTTCTTCCTAATTACGTTTAATAAAACGTCTCCAAGTTGAATGCCAAGGGTAGGGAAGTGGTGGTCGCCTTTAAAAAACGATCATTCTGAAAATCAACAACCTCGGTGTCATGGGTTTGATGCCAGAAGGCCCCAAATTCACGATTTTTCCCGTTTAAATGCATTGCTTTGATTTTCGGGAATTTCTAAGAAATACTTTCCGGATAGGTACAGAATCAAAACTGAAGGAGCCTACAAATCTGGTCATGATCTATCGAAAACATTGATGACTATCATAGAAAATATCCTGAATTCAATGCTACGACGATACAAAAATCTCCCATTTAAAATGTATTGATGTAGTTTTTCATTACTTTTGTTGATGCACTTATCGAAATGATAGGAAGTTCTTGCTTTGCTAGAAGATGTATATTAAGACTCGGCTTAAAAAAAATTTAGATAAGACCATGCTTTTCCTGGGTTCGATGCCAGAGCACATTACAATTTCTCACATAAGGAATATATGTGAAAAGTAGGACGTCGTTAGAGGCAGTTGCAGCCAATATTTCTGCTTGAATTTTCACACAATGTTAGAGATGGTGAACTGCTTTTGTGCTGCATAGGAAGTATCACCAGAGAGGCCCGGGTTCAATGCCGGACGGATAAAATGCAGCGTATTTTAAGAATACGCAGTACGCAAGCAACATTTTACTCAAATATGCTACGCCGAACCTGATGGCTACGTAGCGAGCACGCGCAACCGGAGGTAGTGGAAGGGACACTATTTAACCATGAGTCACCTGAACATGCTCGGATATGAAGGTGAGCCATTCATCTAGTTACTAGTTGTGGATCCATTCGATTTAATTTGCAAAGGATGAGGACGGAGAGGTTGACCGCTGGAGGAGAAGGAGGGGAGACTTCACCCCATAGAGCCTTCCAACCGGCATTAAGAGGAAGAAGTGTATTTACTGCAAGGCTGCTTGAAGTGCCTTCGAAAATCTTTATTCGATTTCGGAAATGGTTGGCTGCTTGTAATGGTTAGGATGCTGGTTCCTCACCGATCGGCATCATTTTCTTTCGCTTAATTTTTCGAAAAAACCGTATTGAAATAGTAGAGATGCAAGAGGTATCGTAGAATTCTGTTATATTTCCTCAACCAGCGTAAAATAAAGCAGCCGCTTGTCTGCTGACTCACGCTCTCCCAACAATGCCCCGCTTGGTGAATTTCTACTTTAGGACTAAAAATTTACCTTTAATTTTGAGCTTAATCTGGGGTTATGGGGGCAATGCAGCGTTGCCATAACTCACCGGGTAGTTTCTATAGGAAACATAAAAACCTTAATTTTCATCGTAGAACGTAGATCAAAAGACGTATGTACTTGTCTTAAGACGAAAAATACGACGGATATATCAAATTGTTGTATATTGCAATTGTTTATAACTTTTCAAATCGTACTGAACGCCTTTATTTACCTCTCGTTTGATAAATGCAGATATCTGCTGATAAGTCGAGGTCCCTTATCAGTTCCGAGCTCGAGTCATAGGAAAAAACTGTGATAGAGCTGCAAAATTGTCGCCTAGGGATGGACCTTTAAAAAACCTCATTTAACTACCATAAACCTAATCTGGTTTCAACGTAATATTCATATTATAATGTTTTTAAAGGCATACACTATACCAAATGACTTATTGAAGAATAGGTATATCTCTGTTTAGTACTGCTGCGCCCAAATTTATTTGATTGACTTTTGATTTGGAATGTTTTTCTCTCTTCGGGAGATGCCGCGAACGAGTACAAATACGCGGCAGTTGCTAAGGCTAATAATCATCCCGAAATATAAATAAACAGTCAGAGTGTGACTGACAAGGGGAACCCACGGTCTGGGAAATGAAGTTCGGGATGAGACTTTGCGTGGTAATAGCAGGGCCCGAAACTCGTACTATGCTAAAGCCATAGGACCCCATAGGGCCCCAGTCCCGAGAAAAAGGGCCTCAAAGTTTTTACAACAATATATATACTTAAAAGTTTATCACATTGTTCATCTGGCACGGTAGTCTAGGCGGTAGCAATCCTAACTGGTAAAGCGTAGTCTCCGTGTTCAAATCTCTGTTAAACCAAAAATTTTTTTCTTTTTTTTCATAAATTTTATTTTATTTTTCATTTTATTTTATATTCATTTTATTTTGTATTCATTTTATTTTGTATTAATTTTATTTTTTAATTTATTTAATACTATAATGATAATCCTGTAAATATCGTCATACATCGTAAAAATGTGCATGATCTGAAATATTGTGTATCGGAGAATAATGAAGTCAAGAAGAATAGAAATTATATTTGCAGTTATTTTATTCCTAATCCGATTTTTTTTATTATCATGATAATGATACTTAAATAATGATAATTATCATAAAAGCATTCGAAGCAAAAGATATTTCGGCAATGTGAGCAACAAATAAATGATGGCTGTTTACATGTACAAGGAGTTTTAAGCAGGTCTATTGAAAAGCAAACTTCGTTAACATTCCTAAAACTTCATACCAAATTTCGACGAGGAAATCGTTATCAATATTGATCAAACAGGTACGGGAAAAATGAAAAAATCCCGTAATGACGATTTTAAAGATCCTCTAATATAGCGTCAGAAATTTCATGAAGCGCCTACAAAATTCTGCTACTTTGGTTGAAAAAGAAAAACAATTGCTTCTCGGAAAGATTGTATCAAAATTAAATCCATAGTTCACCACCAATTATTATCTCCAAGTTTTACTGATATGCTTCAATACGCCTGGTTCGCCTCAAAATTAACAGACAACCGAAAAGTTTTAGGAATGTTAACGAAGTTTGCTTTTCAATAGACCTGCTTAAAACTCCTTGTACATGTAAACAGCCATCATTTATTTGTTGCTCACATTGCCGAAATATCTTTTGCTTTGAATGCTTTTATGATAATTATCATTATTAAGGTATCATTATTATGATAATAAAAAAATCGGATTATGAATAAAATAACTGCAAATATAATTTCTATTCTTCTTGACTTCATTATTCTCCCATACACAATATTTCGGATCATGCACATTCTTACGATGAATGACGATATTTATAGGGTTATCATTATAGTATTAAATAAATTAAAAAATAAAATTAATACAAAATAAAATGAATACAAAATAAAATGAATATAAAATAAAATGAATATAAAATAAAATGAAAAATAAAATAAAATTTATGAAAAAAAAGAAAAAACATTTTTCGTTTAACAGAGATTTGAACACGGAGACTTCGCATTACCAGTTAGGATTGCTACCGCATAGACTACCGTGCCAGATGAACAATGTGATAAACTTTTAAGTATATATATTGTTGTAAAAACTTTGAGGCCCTTTTTCTCGGGACTGGGGCCCTATGGGGTCCTATGGCTTTAGCATAGTACGAGTTTCGGGCCCTGCTATTACCACGCAAAGTCTCATCCCGAACTTCATTTCCCAGACCGTGGGTTCCCCTTGTGAGATATAAGTGGAGAGTTCTTATCTGAGTCGGTGCTAAACTTAACTGCGTTGGTGACATTTTCCGACTTAGTTTCTTGTGTTGATTACGCTCCGTAATAAAAAGTGTTGTTTTTCGGATTACGAGAAGTGCTTCATCATCCCAGTACTATATCTTTTGAGAAAAGATTCATACCGATTTTAGGTATTTCACTAAGTCAATCAGGTGATGTTTTCGAAATAAAACTGTCCAAGGAACATTATTAATTACCTGATATGAAAGAATAAATTTTAACTCTATACATTCTTCGTATAATATGGTTGAATGTCACTGATTATTTATTTATTTATTTATTAAATTCTTACGGGATGAACCCACTTACATTAATGGAAATACAGAAGAGGAAATTATGTCATTATCTATTATATATAGATGCTTCTCCGGATTCATTCATATAGATACCTACATAGGTATATAGCTAGAGAGGATACTAATTCACAGCCTAAACCACAAGCGTCATTGACTTGAAATTTTTACGACGTATTGGCCACAACGCGCAACCACCAGAAAAAATTTCGATCTTGAAACTGTGTCATGGGTTCGATTCAAGAGGGCCCCAAAGTTCCGATTTTTTCCATTTAAATGCATTGCTTTGATTTTCCGGAATTAAAAAAAAATACTTCCCCGATAGCAAGAGAATCAAAACTCAAGGAGCCTATATATATGGTTAAGATCTATCGAAAACATGAATGACTCTCAAGGAAAATATCCTGAGTTTGATGCTAGGACGATGCAAAATTTCTGCCCTTTAAAATACATGAGAGTAATTTTTCATTATTTTTTTTGATGCACTTATTCAAAAGATAGGAAGTTCGTGCTTGGCTAGAAGGTGTATGGTAAGAATCGGTTTAAGAAAAAAAATTTCATAAGACCGTACTATTCCTGTGTTCGATGCCAGGGGACAGTAACTTTTCTCTCGTAAGGAATATAAGGGAAAAGTAGGACGTCGTTCGAGGCAGTTACAGTCAATATTTCTGCTTGAATTTTCGCACATAGTTAGAGATGGTGATTTTCTATTGTGTAACATAAGAAATATCACCAGGCAGACCCGGGTTCGATGCCGGGCGGTAAATATGTCTCCCGTTTAAAGTACAATGGGTTAGTTTTCATTACTTTTTTGATGCACTTATTGAAATGATAAGATAGTTATTGCTTTGACAAAACATGTATATTAAGACTCGGTTTAAGAAAAAAATTAAATAAGACCATGCTGTTCCTGGGTTTGATACCAGAGCACATTAAAATTTCTTACGTAAGTAATACATGGGAAAAGTAAGACGTCGTTTGAGGCAGTTGCAGCCTATTTGAGATTGAATTTTCACACATAGTTAAAGATGGTGATCTTCTGTTGTGCTGCATAGTAAGTTTACCAGGAAGACCCGGGTTCGATGCCAGACGATTAAATTGCAGCAAATTTTAAGAAATATTTCAATCCTTTTTTCTTCTTTTGAGGACCGTCCCGATATAAAGCCGATATGGAATTAGTGTTGTCGATCTGCATGCAGTATGAAAGCTATATTTTACTCGTATATGTATATTTGTGGCACGCTTTCGGTTATGCCGTAAGGTACTTGTTGCAGAAATAATCAACAGGAACCGAATGTTGCTTGGCTATTTATTCTTACTAAGTTTACAAGACGCCAAACGGCGCTGAGTTTAATACAAAATCTTAAGTGGACTGCACTCTGTCGCTGCTTTGGAGAAGTAGAGGGGGCCCAAGCGTGGCCCCGTCTCCCGCCAAAAAACAATTTCGCAGCGTCGTCCGGTTAGAGGCGGCACTAGGCGCGAAGCCGTCTGCTGCGGCCGCCACAGCACCCCCTGGCAGTAATTGCGTCTAAAAAAATAAGAGAAAAAATGGTTAATATTTTTCAATAAATCGTTGAGGAAAATGGACTCTTCTGCCGGAGCGGGTGGACGCAGGCTGCCCAGATGAATCAGAATGCGGCCCCTCGCGGTGATCTTCGTTGTCCGTCGAAACGATGCGGTTGCGTCTCTGAAGGCGGTGTGGAATTGTGGGCCCTCGGCAGCTAGGATGTACGCCGGTTTCAAACGATTAAAAGACACGACGTCTTCCTTGTTTCCTCGCTTCCGAAAAAATGTTCTCTCCGCTCCAGGACTTCAAAGGGACCATCATACGGGGGTGGGAGACTTGTTCTCACGGCATCATTGCGGACGAAAATTTGATTTGTCGTCCACAAGTTTTTGAAAACGAAGGTTTACGTTTTTCCGTGACTCGTTCCGGGGGTCGGGCGTAAGTGCCATCGTAATCTAGTGGCGTAGGATGTGATGTCCTCGTGGCGGGCCTGGTTCGAAGAATTCTCCAGGTAGGCGGAGGTTGCAGCCGTAAACGAGATTTGCCGGTGTCGCTTTGATGTCTTCCTTCCACGCGGATTGGATGCCAAGTATGACTGTCGTAGTGCTGGCTACGACTGGTTCCCGCGAGGGAATGAATAGGAAAACAGTCACGGTTCATACTCTATTTATTTGACATATATAGCACTTACAGAGCAAAGGGGCGCCCTTAGCGGGTGGAGGAGGAGCGGGTGCGTTGGTAAGGAGTGGCCGCTGAGGGCTTTTGGTGCGGGTGCTTCCACGAAGTTGTTACAGGCCTTCCGCACGTCCCTTTGCGAGGACTCAACGGTCGATCTGGTGATTGAATGTCTTTTTCACACTTTGGCCACTCCTTATATACGGAAACAGGGCGGAGGCGGGAGATGGCGTAACTGCCCCCGAAGCCACCCCCTGTACCCTGTGACCCGACTGGGGGTGGGGCTACCGGAACCTCCCACGCTCTCGCCCTAGCCCAGATGCACTCCCGCTCATCCGACCAACTGTAACTCCCACATCACCCCGTCAGCAAACGAAACCATGGGGTGGAGGGAGAGGACGCAATGCTTAATCAAAAATAAACAAAAAAATAAAATGAAAGGCAAAGAAACTAATATAAGGAAAAATATATAAAGCAAAACAAAAGAAATATATCCAACAATTGTTCCGTTCAAGTCCTGCGCCTTCAGAAGCGCCCTTTTTTTGTTTGTTCAATAACCGCTTTCGGCGGTTATGGTTTCTGCGCGATGGACTCACTCTTCTGGAGAGGGCCTTCTCCTGAAGCGGCCCGGCAGCAATGTCTTCGTGGACCTTGGGTGCCTACGGTGGGGGAGGAATTCGGCAGTCCAACTCCTCCGTACTCTCTTCCCAGGTCAAGGTGAGGACATCCTGGTCCTCGTCTGATGAGTCGCCGAGTTCTCTTCCTGGAGTTGGTGGCCTCCCCATTGGGACGTCGTCGTGCTCTGGCTCGCTGAACGCTGCCATCAGGTCTCTCCGCACCTTGTTGGGTTGCAAGAGGTAATCCCGGCAGGAGATGTATGTCCCGGGTGTCACGGGATACTCCGGCGTCACCACTGGTCCCAAATCTTCCGGGCTTACAGGGCCAGGGGGCAACGGGTGAACCTCCAGCAGAGGGCTGCCAAAGATTTGTAGGCACCTTCTCCTAATGACCTTCTCCGTCGGTGCCATGCTGCCAGAAATCGTCCGGACGATGAACCACCCTTCCAGGTAGCGATCGACCTAGGTTAGGCAGTACCTAAAACCGCGTGAATGAGGCAAAGGACCGACGATGTGGACGTATTCGAAGAAACGTGTCTTGTGATCTTCGCCCTTTGACACGGGATGCAGCTGCGTGCCTAATTTCTGCAGTCCTTGGTAATTGAAGGCCATACGTAGCGCTGTCAGACCATCCTTACCGTCCTTCTGATGCTCGGGTGGGGGAGGTTGTGGACAGCGAGGAAGGGCTGCTTCCGGAGCTGTAGAGGAAGAAAAGGCCTCGCCGTATGTGCGGAAACATCGCAGAAAAGCGGTGTTGTCGCACCTGGGAGAAGAATGTCTTTCAGTTGAAAAGATGTGGCGCCATGCAAGATGCTCTGCAGCTCTTCATCCTCCGCTTGGACTACGTCTTCGAAAGAGGGGAGGGCGTTGACCTCATCGATGCGAGATAAGTTATCGGCGACCACATTATCCGTACCGGCAACGTGTTGGATGTCCGTGGTGTGCTGACCAATAAAATCCAGGTAACACGTAGGTGAGCGGCTTGTGATCTGTAAAGATAGAAAATACTCGGCCCTCGACCATATGTTTAAAGAATTTTATAGCTTCGTCAAACGCGAGCAATTCGCGATCGTATAATTGCGTTGGGCAGTGCTAAGTTTCTTGGAAAAGAAAGCTAGTGGTTGCCAGGAGTTATCAATCCACTACTGAAATGTCACACCCATTGCGGTTTTGGAAGCGTCCGTAAACATGGCCAGCGTCGCCCCGGATGGGAGCATTGTTGAGAAAACTTGCGCCGCAGATCCCAACACAAGGTCCGTACATTGTACTTGTAATGTGGGAAGGGGGTATTTTAACTTACCGCCAAAGAGTGCCAAAACCATGTCAAATAGTAAAACGTAATCCTGTTTCGATAATTAAACACATTAATGACTCTAGTTTTAGGTTTAAGAGGCTTTGACCTGTTTGTTAGAACTAGGAATCATCAATTTACTATGTTTAAAATCAAATTTTAGGTATGATGCCGTAAAGATAACCCAACAAAATGTACGTGGTAAATATCTGATGCACTGAAAAAGTTTTTAGGATGCGTGACAAAAACTTTTTTTAATGAGATTTTTTTTTAAATTACCCTCAAAGATTTTGTCAAAGTTCGGAATTTTGAGAATTTAAGAATTTGAAATTTTATTTTGGCTAAACGGTAAGAGTAAGGGTAAAAGCCATTCTCTTGTCAGTTACAACAACTATACAGCATTTTCAGAAAAAGAATTCAACAATACATCTCAAATACTTACGTCACCATGACCATAAATGTCTGGAAAGTCATGGTTTTCTCAGAAAATATGAAAAAAATTCGTAACTTGAAAACAAAAGATGATCGGACACCAAAATGATTTGCAAACCTGCTTCCAAGGTGATGCTCTACCTCTGTGTTTTGTTTGGTCCATGACTTTCGGGACACCCTGTATAGTTAGTCCTATAATGACTCTATTAAAACAGACCTTTGTTCCTTGTGTTATAAATAGTTGTGCATAGAGGAATCAATTTTAGTAACTCAGAACAAGATAAGTAATTGTTTAATAATTTATGTAAGAAAAGTAGATCTAAATTCTGCAGTCTAGAAGAGAATGTCTTTAAACCCAGTTCTCTATACATGTCATCGAAGGAAATATTGTTTATATCAAAGCCTAATTTTCTTAAATAAATTCTTACAAAGCGCCTTTGTATGTACAGTAGTTTACCAAAACATTTATTAGTCTATATTTATAGTTATCTTTTTATCTTCAATTATTATGTACAAATAAATCTATATGGTTTGCATAAGCAATAAATTATTACAGAAACTGTATATTACAGCACAGGAAGTTTCAACTTTTTGGAAATGATTTATTCTTTTAACCATAATTCTTTCCAAGCTTTACATTTCAAATAAAGTTAAAACAGAAGCATTTTTATATTTTACAATTTTTTGTAAAAGTGTTAGTTCAATAACTCTTAATTCATTCATTATACCAAAATATATTTTTAAAAACCATTTATCAATATAAAAAAAAATTTAGAATGCTATGTATATGACAATGCATGATTCAGGACAATATGTTTTCGAAGAAGAGGTTCTACAAAAAAAATACTCCACCAGTTTTAGGGGATATTTTATTGTTTTATTAATTACTTGTAGATTTTCTAAGTTGTTGCTCCCCTATTCTGAAAAGAATGGAAAACAACTATAGGATTAATGAAAAATATGTAAGAGACAATGTTCTAACATAGGATGAATAATTGTTTCCAGAAAAGTAAAAAAATATTTTAAATGATACATAATCAAAGCTGTCTCATTCAGAAACTGTTCTTTATAAGACAAGAAGTGCGTTTATCTATAATATTAGTAAAAAGAGTTTTCTAAGTAGTGGTACAATTGGTAGACATATAAGCATTTATTTTGTTGAGGGGAATATTAGTTGCTGTGTCTGTGGCAAAACACAAAAGCTGCATATACTAAGAAGACTTAACCAGCTTAGGAACCTGAGAGATGGAAAGATAGAAGATTGAAAGCAAGAGCAAGCTCAATTTTTTAAAAGATGCAAACAGAGTTTTTGTAACATTGGTAATCCTTTTTAATACTTAAGAACTAACTCAGAAGAGAAGCCCTTTAAGATTGAAGTTTGTCATTCAATGTTTATATCAAAAAGGTAATCACAAAAAGCATATAACTAAACTTTGATCATGGTCTTTTTCCTTCAAACATTGTGGTCATAAATTCAATAGAAGGAAGCTATGGATATAAATTAAAACATTTCAGGATGAATTACAATTTTAAAGCTTTAATAGAAATTTAGCTTTTATGTGATTTTATCATTTCTGACAATATAAATAAATAACTGATTCTTTTCAGAATTTCATTAATTTGGATCATAGTTCGCAGAGGTCTTATAGACAAATTGGTCTTAAATTAATCTTAATTTTTTTTAATTACATACAACTCAAATTTGAGATGTTAAATGAATTTTTGGACAATATTTAGCATGTAGGAACAAAAGTATATGTTCCTTGTTTTTTCTCTAAACTCTATTCCATTGTAAGCAATCCATTTATTGAGAAAGTCCAAATATTCTTCTACTTTATCTCAATTTATAATCTAGGATTTTCCTTCATTATGCAAAGCAATGTCATCAGCAAAGGCCATTGCATTCCCTTTGAAATCATGCTTACACAGGTTAGTGATATTTAACAGAAATAATATAGATCCCTGTGGTAGTCCAGTTTCTATAAGTTTATAATAACTAAAACTATTTCCTTGGTATGCACACTTAGATCGTAGGGATAAGTAGCTCTTCATCCAACATTATGCAACTACACAAATTCCTATCTATTTTTTATTCCAATAATGCTCCAGAGTGAGAAAAGCCTTTTTAATGTCAATCTATAATCCTACATCATGTGCAATTAAGTGTATAGCTAATGGTTTTTATTTTATTTAATGAAATCGGAAATATTTTGATTTTTGTCCATATTTTGCTGAAAAATCAACAAAAACTATACATATAGAGCTCCCTTTGAAGTTTTTGAAAATATCCTTCCAAATCTATAATAGATTTTTACTTTAGTACAGCAGTTTACCAATATATTTTGTAAATATCAAAGGAATTCGGAAATATTTCATTTTTTTAACCCTTTTTTGTTAAAAATAAAAAAAACTAGTGAAGTTTGTGCTCCTTATGAAGTTATTGACAAGATCTATCTAAAACCATAACAGATTATTGCTTTAATATAGTAATTTACTAATATATATTTCATACAAAGTAAAATATTCAGAAATATGTTTGTTTTTTGACCATTTTCTCCTTAAAAATAAAGGAAAATTATTCATGTTTTCAACAAGATCATTCGAAAACCATAACAGATTTTCACTTTTATGAAACAGTTTACCAATATATTGTCTAGAAATCTAAGGAATTTGGAAATATCTCGATTTTTTTGACCATGTTTAGCTCGAAAATCAAGAAAAACTATTCATATTTAGCTCCATAAACAATTTTTTGAAAAGATATTTTGAAATCCAAAATGGCATTTTAATTTCTACAACAGTTTTATAAAACTTAGTAGAAAAATCTAAAGAATTGAGTAATATTACTGTTTTTTTGACCATATTGGGCTTAAAAAGTAAGAGAAACTATTCAGATTGAGCTCCCTAATAAATTTATTGAAGAGCTCTTTACAAAAGCAAAATAGATTCTTACTTTTGTAAAGCAGTTTAGTAAACTTTTGTCTAAAAATCTAAAGATTTGGTAATATTTCTGTCTTTTGACCATAGTTTGCTTCATAACCAACAAACACTATTCAATATTCTGCTCTTTATGATGATTTTGAAGGATCACTCCTTAATCTCAATAGAATTTCAGTTTTGTACTGTAGTTATCAAAATATGGTCTAAAAATCAGAAGAATTTGGAAATATTTCCGTTTGTTTACTATATTTTGTTTAAAAACCAAGAAAAACTATTCAAATATGTGCTCTTTATGAAGTTGTTGACAAGATCTTTCCAAAATGATAAAAGATTATCACTTCTATACAGTAGTTTACCAAAATATTCCCTAAAATTAAAAGAATTCAGTTATATTTCTTTCTTATGAACATATTTTACATAAAAACAATGAAAAACTATTAAGGAACTACTGGTTTTGGTATATTACCATCGTCAGGTTCAAACAAAACTGAATCCTTAAACTGTCGAGGCTTACATTGTAATTTGAGTGATGACAGATAAAATACAATGTAGATGTTGGAAATAGACATACATATTATGACAACGAATCAGGAGGGGGAATGGGAGGGGAATTTTACAGATGACTAAAGGATGGGGGAGAGGGCGGGATCCAAGATGTGGGAGGGAGAATGAAAAAGATACTCGTTAATAAAGGAATAATTAGGAGAGGTGGAAAGGAGAGAGTAGGAGAGGTGACGTTTAATTTCAAGCTGTTCTAGGGCATTGAGTCGAGGACTTTTACTTTGAAAGTGAAGGATTTATGTGGAATCACTTGAATGACAGTTTTCGAAAAGGTGTTTAGCAAAGTGGGAGGAGGGAGATTTATGGAGGAAAGCTCTATAGTGTTCTTGTGTTCTGACATTAAAATTGTGGGTTGTCATCCCAATGTAAATTCCATCACAATCCTTACAGTTTAATTTATATACTCCCGGGCTGTCTAAAGCTTTGAATTTATCTTTCGAATTGGCTAGTAATTTCATTAGCGTGTCATTATTTTTATATCCTGGAATCACGTTATATTTTTACTTTCTCCATATACCAAGTATAGAGAAAGTATTGTTTTCATGAAAAAAATTGACTTCGAGATTTCAACGGAAATACACGTTTTGGGGTCCCTAGAACATGTTTTGACCATTTTCAGAATGATGTCTGTGTGTATGTGTGTGATAGTGGAAGCTCTATCGTGAAAACTATTAGTCCTATCAATACCACACTTTATATATAGTACTGTGGTGTGTGCTGTCAGAGTTGATTAGTTTTTTGAGTAAATCGGTTATCCGGAAGTCGAGCTTCATTCATCAAAGCTCATTTCCGGTTTTCAAAATATCTCCATTAATATGATATTTAGGTATAAACTATTATTTTTAAACGTTTTAGAAAATTAATTTTACTATAACTTTATTACAAAACATATTTTTGTATCACTGATTGTGTAGGAGTTATTTGTGAAATACTGATAAACCGGAAGTTGCTGATTATGTACGTTGAGGGCGCTCTGGGCGCTGGGGCGAAAGGCCACTTCATTGTTTTTCATCGAAAATGTCCCAAAAAACATTGTTTATAATGCTTGTGACATAAAAGATAATTTGCTATAAAATAATCACTTATCATCCAAGTTTAGATTGAATATAAAGTTCGAAGATACTGTCGTAGATAAATATTTACATCTTATATAAATGGAGAAAGTCATGTGCTGGCCACATCAGATTTTTTTAAAAGATTTTGCAGATTATAAGATATGGAGCCTTTAAATAAGAGAGCTACACGTCGAGGGGTTTCTATATCAGTTACAGAGGCAAGGGGAAAAATTCGTCTGGTAATGAGGTTCTTCTCTTTCCGTGAAAGCAATTTGTCAATTAAACTGGTAGGATATCCATTCGCACTGGCCATAGCTTTAATAGTATTTAGTTCACGGGAATAGTTAATGAGGGAAAGGGGTATCT
The DNA here is from genome assembly GCA_947579665.1 of Sympetrum striolatum. Lineage (NCBI taxonomy): Eukaryota > Metazoa > Arthropoda > Insecta > Odonata > Libellulidae > Sympetrum > Sympetrum striolatum. Next base: position 540,289 of record CANPUZ010000004.1, read on the forward strand.
GAAGCAATCTATCGATAAGGCTATGGAAAGAGGCTAATTTATGAGAGTAATGATGGTTAGAAAAGGCAGGAATGACACTATTTGTGTAAGTGGGTTTACGATAGATGTTGAATTCAATCTTATTATTTTTAAGAGTAAGAGTTAGGTCAAGGAAGTTCAAGGTATTATTAAATTCGGTCTCAAGGGAGAAGGAAATGTTTGGGTGGAGGGAGTTCAAAATTGCAAGGAAAGCAGTTGTCTATGGGTGCCATTCCATCCACAAAAAAATGTCATCAAAATAGCAAAACCAACAGATAATATTACTAAATAAAACTAAGTTCCATTTGAACAGCTTTTCTTCTAAGGAGTCCATGAAGATGTTTGCCAGTAATGGGGAAAGAGGCGACCCCATCGCCAAACCGTCTTTTTGTTCGTAAAAACACCCATCAAATAGGAAATAGTTTTGGCTGAGACATACCTTCACTAGAGAAACAAGATCTTTTGACACCAAATCGTACAAATTATTACGTTTTAAAATTTCGGAAAGCATCTTCACTGCATCATCCACCGGAATACTGGTGAAAAGATTCAATACACAAAATACATAATCTTGAGCAGAAAAATCAATATAACAAATAAATTCCAGGATACTTGATGCAAATTCATTTTAAATAGTCTTTAATTTAGAATTAGAGCAATGACCAAAGAAAAGCACCAAATCTATCAATTAATTTAAATGCTATGGTGATATTCCTAATGACAGTAGAATAGGTATCTTGGAGTAACTCTCACGAACAATCTATCATGGAGTGCCCACTTCCAAAATATATGTGGAAAAGCACTTACAGAACTTCATTGAAAGAAAAGTCGGTAGGAGCGAAGAAAAAGTTTGCGAGCGATGTTACTTAGCGTTAGTTAGGCCTCACCTTGGGTATGCATGTATGGGCCGAGAAATGTCATATTCGGGGTTTAGAAAAAGTTCAACGAAAGGCGATTTGTAAAGAATTGCTGCAATAAAACAGCAAGTGTCAATCAGATGATAAAGGGATGAGAATCATTAAGGAAGATAGAAGAAAATTTAAAGGATAAATTTATTAAATAAGTTCAGAGAAATTACGTTCTCAGATGATGTACCCATTATAATGTGACTATTATATGGGCCGTTCTGATACTGCCAGAAAGATTAGGGAAGTAGATGCTGGAACAAATCTGTTGCAAAATGTAGGTCTTTAAATGAACGCCTACGAGTTATAAAAATGAACGTATACTTCTTCTTATACAATGGTTGTACAAAAACAGAAAATTCTGGAATGCTGGTTGCTTCCAGATGAGTCTCAGCACATGGACTGATGAGGGAGTGCTGCTTGAGTGAGAGAGCCAGTGAAAAGTGACAATGACAGGTTCTCCGCGTCCCCAACGTAGGCAGGCTGAGTCGCGATTCATGTGTGTTTTGTTTCCGCGCCACCTTGGGAAATTTTCGCAAACATGCCGCCCACCTTGAAGGCCTGACTTCAATAACTAAATAATGAGAGAAAGAAAAAAAATCAGTTATTTCAATTAGTTTACAGGCAAAACACATATTTGTGTTATTGCTCTTTTAAGAAGTCCTCTTGAGGTCCGTATAGTCGCCACCCTGCTAATGCCGTCCTTCCCAGGATCAAGCTCTACGATTCTTCCGACCGGCCATGTAAATGGTGGGCGAAATTCTTCCCTCAGCAGGACCATGGCGCCTTCCTTGATATCGCTCCCTCTTCTCATCCATTTCGGCCGTTGTTGCAGTGAAGACAGGTATTCTGTTGACCACCTTTTCCAGAAATCTTGTTTCAGCCTTTGACAATACTGCCAACGAGACAACTTATTTATTGTTAGTGGAGTCAAATCCGGCTCGGGAATGGAGGTGAGGGGTTGACCAATAAGGAAGTGGGCTGGAGTGAGAGGGTTTAAATCATTAGGATCCTCCGAACAGGGAGTCAAAGGGTGAGAATTAAGACAGGCTTCAATTTGGGTTAGAAGCGTATTCATCTCTTCAAATGTCAAAAGAGCTTGACCGGTTACTCTCTTTAGGTGATATTTAACTCTCTTTATCCCTGCTTCCCATAATCCTCCAAAGTGAGGAGATCGAGGTGGGATAAAGTGCCATTCTATTCCTTTGTCTGACAGGGTACTTATTATTTTATTTTGGGTCGCCTCCTGTTGGAAAAATTTACGCAATTCAATCAATTCCTTGTTGGCTCCCACGAAGTTCGTTCCATTGTCGCTGTAGACATGCGCGCATTTTCCCCTGTGGGAAGTGAAACGCCTGAAGGCAGCCAGAAATGCTGATGTGGTAAGATCCGACACCAACTCTAGGTGAATCGCTTTGGTCGCAAAACATATGAAAAGAGAAATGTAACATTTTATTGGCGAAGAGCGCCTTTGCTGAACATGGCGGCAAAATATTGGGCCGCAGTAATCCATGCCCGTATATAGGAATGGTCTGCACGGATTTACTCTGCTGGACGGCAGTTCACCCATTAGTTGATGCAGGAAGTTTGGCCTCGCCTTGAAGCACTTCAAACAATTATGCACTGTTTTTTTAACTAAAATTTTTCCTCGAAGAGGCCAATAATTTTGGCGTAAATTCGCTAAAAGCACTTGAGGTCCAGCATGTAATGATACGATGTGGGCATTGAGTGAGATTAAATCTGTCAACTTACATTTATCCGGAAGTAGTGCAGGATGCCTATGTGCGTAATTCAAATTTGCATTCTTTAATCTTCCGCCCACCCTGATGACGCCATCCTCGTCTAGAAATGGGGCTAATGATTTTATTTTGCTTTTGGAGGATACTTCCTTATTTCCTAATAAATGCCTGATTTCTGCTGCGAAATGTTGACGTTGGGCGGACTTTATAAGAATTTTCATAGCAGTCTTAATTTCGACAGCTGTATGTGGACCTACGGTTCTTTCATGAGTAGGACTCTTGCTGTTGCGAATGAATCTCATGCAAAATGCGGTCACTCTTCTCAATTTTCCGAGAGAAGAAAAGCGCTCTGCCAAGTCGAAATCTACATCAGTGGACATCCAGGCGATGATTTTAGGATTCTTTCTTTCAAGATCCGCTTCCGGGTGGTTCTCTCCTCTTGTTAATGGCCAATCCTCCTCCTCTTTCTGAAGCCAGTTTGGCCCAGAAAACCATAATGGGGATTAGCTTATTTGTTCTGGAGATGCTCCTCTGGATAACATATCCGCTGGGTTATCATGTGTTGGTACATGTCTCCAATTCATGTCAGCCGTGGCGTTCTGTATCTCAGCCACTCGGTTGGCGACGAAGGTTTTCCAGTGATGGGATGGAGCAGAGATCCATGAATGCACAATGGTCGAATCTGTCCAAAGAAACACTTCATGAACGTCAATGCCAATTTTTAAAAGTTTTGCAATAGTCTGCGTGAGTAAGAGAGCCCCACATAATTCGAGCCGTGGGATCGTTAATCTTTTCAATGGGGAGATACGAGACTTTGCAAATAGGAGCTTACTTGATATGTTTCCCACAGCATCCGTGCAGCGAATGTAAACACAAGCACCGTACGCAACTTTGGATGCGTCGGAGAAGCCATGAACTTGCAGTTTCCGAATTTCTGTTTTGCAAGAAACTTGCCTCGGAATAGATAATTTTTCAATGTATGACATTTCCCTTTGGAATTGGTTCCATTTAGTGTGGATTTCCAAAGGAACTGATTCATCCCAATTTAATTTTAGCTCCCATAATTGTTGCATTATTAATTTAGCCTTTACAATTACTGGGGCTACTAAGCCTAAAGGAGCGAATAATGTGGAAATATTGGATAGAATACTGCGTTTGGTTACTCTTGAAGATTTTCTTGGAGTGTATTGAATTTGAAAATAATCTTCTTGAGGATTCCACAATATTTCTAACGTTCTTTTAAGAATTTTGGGCTCGATATTGACCGAAGATTTACTTTCCCGATCTTGTGGATCAATGGATTCCAATAATTTTGCATGGTTTGTGGACCACTTACGCAAATGAAAGCCTGTGCGTCTTAACATACATACAAGCTCACTCTGTAAATTGAGAGCTTCCTCAAGAGTGCGGGCGCCGCTTATCAGATCATCCACGTAGAAGTCCTCCTTTGATGCTGTGGCAGCTAGCGGAAAATCCTCTCCCTCTTCCATGGCCAGTTGGACTAAGCATCTGGTCGCTAGAAATGATGAACTTGCCAGTCCGTAAGTGACGGTGGTTAATCGGTATTCCTCCAACGGGTCCTCAGGAGAACTGCGCCACAGGATGCATTGCAAGCTGGTATCTGATGGATGAAGTCCGACTTGGCGGTACATCAGCTTAATATCTGCTGTGAAAACATAAGTATGAAATCGAAATGAGAGAAGAATTGATAAAAGATCACGCTGAATATTAGGTCCAACCATTAATATATCATTCAATGACATGCCCGTTGAAGTCTTTGCCGAACCATCAAATACTACCCTTAACCTTGTGGTTGTGCTTGACTCCTTGATTACCGGATGATGTGGAAGATAATGTTTTGAAGTGGATTCAGTGGGTTACACTTTGGAAATCGGCTCCAGATACTCATTTAAGAATTCGTAGTAGTCTTGACGTAGTTGGCGATCCTTGCAAAGTTTTCTTTCCAGTGTGCGGAAACAGCGTTCAGAGTTGAGTCTGGAGTCTCCCAAAATCATGTGGCTGCTCCTCATGAGTAATCTGACGATGAATCTGCCATCTGGATTTCGTCTGGTATGAGTAACAATGTATTCCTCGCAAGCCTTTTCTTCCGCTGAATATTTGGGCTCTCCGCTAAGGTCTTCCACCATCCAGAATCTCTCCATCAATTCCTGAAGTTTGGGCTGCGTACTTAAATTGCAGGAAATTTCCCTTTATTTATTTGCATGTTTCCTGATATGATCCAACCGAATACGGTTTTTTGTAAAAGTGGAAGTTTTTTGGTAATTCTTATTTGTCCAGTACAGATTGAACTCCAAAATATATCTGCTCCAAGTAGAGCATCTACATCAGCTGGTATATTAAATCCTGGATCTGCTAAGATAATATTCTTCGGAATTTTGAGGGCAGATTTATTCAGTCGGCATTGAGGTAATCTTTGAGTTATTTTGGGAAGCACCAAAAACTCAACAGGGGAGCGAAAGCGATTAATTCGAGACGCAATGGTGGTGTGGATGCAATGAGATGCTTTCACCATTTCTTGATTTATTCCTATGATAGGTTTAGATACCTTGATTTGCTGGAGATTTAATGCCCTTGCTAACGTTTTGCTCATAAAATTTGATTGGGATCCCAAGTCTAATAAGACTCTACATTGATGCATTAATCCTTTCGAGTCCTTAATATTGATTAATGCAGTTGCAAGCAATATTTGATGAGTGTCATTACAGTTATGAAGACAACTAGGTGTTGCGTTGGCATTATCATTCGCTTGATGATCATCTGCGTTCCTACCGTAATTCTCCAAATGCAGCAGCGTATTGTGCTTTTTGTTGCATTTTCTACAAAGCGTTGCCTTGCACTGAATTGTTAAATGCCCTGTTCGTAAGCAATTCTTGCAGAGTTTAAATTGCTTGACCTTAAGCAATCTCTCCGACACGTTTAGATTTTTGAAAGTAGGACAACGATAAATTAAATGACTCTGCTCGCAAATTGGGCAGATTGGCTCATTTGCAGTACAATAACTCGAAAACCGGTGGTCTTGAATCTTCGGTTTGGATGCGACCGTTCCTTTCGAGTAACCAGATGATTTATTTGATATGACTTCCGAGTCATCTTCGCATACCTCTAACATTTTGTATCTTCTTTGAAGAAAATCAACCAATTCGCTGAATTTAGGCAGTTCGGCCGAAGTCTCTGATGATTCCCACGCGCGTTTGGTGGTAGAATCAAACTTACTCGTAATTAAATGAATTAACATAATATCCCATTGGTCAGTGGGTTGTCCCAGCGATTTTAAGGCTGTGGTATGCTTTAAAGAATCATCCAATATATGAAGCAATGAAGTGGCTGATTCTTTTTCTATTTTGCTCAGACCGAATAATGCTTGAATGTGCTTATTGATTATAAATTTCTTACTTTCATAGCGACGCTTTAAAAGCTCCCACGCTGTTTCGTAATTGTCAGCCGAAATCTCCAGTGAAAGCAAGATTTGGGAGGCATCGCCTTTCAGGGAAGACTTTAAATATTGCAATTTCTGAATGGAAGAAAGCGAGGCATTTTCATGAATGAGCGAACGGAAAGTTTTGCTGAAATTAAACCACTCGTCATATGCGCCTGCGAAGGTAGGCAACTGGAACGTAGGCAGAGGTATGGGCAAAGGGGCAGAAGCGCATTCTTTCGTTACCCTGTTTTCGCGGTTGGCATTCTCATGCAAAAGGTCTTTGAACCAAGCCATTAATTCGTAATAGTTTTCCTCGAATTGCTCCCGTTCTTCCATTAGCTGAACTTGCTGCTTACCTTCGGCATCACTAAGCTCCAATTCGATTTGGACATTGTCAAATTCGGTCCACGTGTCTTCTAGGCGAGTAAGTCTCGCCTTTAATTGATTCAAAGGAATACGGTCTTCCCCTTCGGCTAAAATTTGCCTTAATCTCGTTGGACGAGATTTAACTAGTCCTCTCCTATGGGTTAAACGCCTTATCTGGATAGCTTCCATGGCAAATTAATAATTCACTGACGGAGGTGGAAAAAAGGGATTGGCTTGATAAGGAAAGCCAGATTTAAAATTTAGACTCCACTCACCTCTTGATTCGATGATTAGATTGGAGTTGGCATGGTCCTGGAAGTGCCGTTGATCGGTGCAGGTGGTCTCTTGTGGTGAAGTCGCCGATGCTGGTCGATCAATCACTATCATGTCGGGGTCACCAAAAAACATTGCGAAATGTAGGTCTTTAAATGAACGCCTACGAGTTATAAAAATGAACGTATATTTCTTATTATACAATGGTTGTACAAAAACAGAAAATTCTGGAATGCTGGAATGCTGGTTGCTTCCAGATGAGTCTCAGCACATGGACTGATGAGCGAGTGCTGCTTGAGTGAGAGAGCCAGCGAAAAGTGACAATGACAGGTTCTCCGCGTCCCCAACGTGGGCAGGCTGAGTCGCGATTCATGCGTGTTTTGTTTCCGCGCCACCTTGGGAAATTTGCGCGAACAAGGCTTGTAACACAATATATCATTCTTTAATTTATAATTAATACCATCCGAAATTAACTGTCTATCTTTCGACATGGAGATTTTATGCAGCAATAGTCCCAAAACCGGATCCTTTTTCTGGTGTTCACCAATGTCGATAAAGGAGAGGGGAATCTTATGGAGGAAACAGTTAGTTTCCGAAGAAAGTGGAGGATGAGGAGGAATCAAAACTCTTGACAAACAATCGGCTGGTTTATTAACTGTACCCCTGACATGATGTATTGTAAATTTATAAGTGGATAGCTTTTAAACTATCCTGCCAATTTTGCCAAGCTGCTTGGGATGAGAGAACAACCAAGTCAAAGCCCCATTATCGGTATAGAGGTGAAAATGAGCGAACTGGAGATAATCTTTGAATTTTTCGACGGCCCATGAGCACGCCATGCACTCTAGCTCGTAGGTCGTTAACCTTTGCTCATGAGGCGACAAAGATTTACTTGCATAAGCAACAGGAGAGAATTTATCATTAGTTTTATGATTAAGAACAGCCCCTAAAGCAATCTGGCTAGCATCGACGAAAAGATGGAATTCTCGATCAAACGATGGCATGGTTAACACCGGAGGATTAGCAAGGGCAGCCTTTAACTTTTGAAAAGAGGAAGAATGCTCCGAGGACCAAATAAAACGAGCACCCTTCTTTTTCAATTGATTCAACGGATAAGAAATTTCAGCGAACTGAGGAATAAATTCAGTATAAAAACCAGCCATACCGAGAAACCTCACTACTTGTTTAATACTGGTGGGCACAGGAAAATTGAGAATTGGACGTACCCTTTCCGAATCGACAAGCAGTGCTCCATCTCGAATGCAGTGTCCAAGGAATGAAATAGAAGTCTGGCATAATTTAATCTTATCCTCATGAATCGTAAGACCAGCTCTCCTAAGTTGGTGAAGAACGGCCGTCAGATGTTCCTTATGAGAAGACAAATCTTCAGAAAAAATACATAAATCGTCGATATAGGGATACACACAATTGTATTTCAAATCCCCTAACACAATATCCATCATTCTGGTGAATACTTGGGGTGAATTAACAAAACCAAATGGCAAACGTGTGAATTGGTACAAACCAAAAGGCGTAACAAAAGCGGTCAATTTCTTGGAAGATTCACATAAAGGAATTTGGTGAAAAGCAGAGTCCAAATCAAGTATGGAAAATACTTTAGCCTTGGATAAATACTGAAAAGCATGTTCAACAGACGGAGTTGGGTACGGGTCGATTTTAACCTTTTTATTCAATTTACGATAATCAACCACCAACCGTAATTTATCAGCCTTCTTTGGAATCAAAAAGGCAGGGGAAGCCCATTCCGAGTTGGATGGTTCTATTACTCCTTGCTGAATTAAAGAGTCTAAATGTTCCCGCATTAACTTCGCTTTTGGAGGAGGGAGAGTGTAGGGATGAGAACGTATTGGAGAAGTATCATTTAATTCAATTCGATATTGCATAATGTTAATCATGCCCATCTTTGAGGTGACAACATCAGAAAACTGAGAAATTATTTCCCGGAAACCCGAAGGTAGAGTCGAATCAAAAGGAGTTTCAACAGAATTCGCTGCCATATTACCAGGACCTGCTTCCGGCCAAAAGACCGGACTACTTTCACCCACAGAGGAACTCGAATGAACAATTTGACAAGACTCTTGTGGACGAGGCAGATACCACATAAAAATAATACTAAGTAAATGCGAACAAGTGAAAATAACACATTATTATATACAAATTAAATGATATGGTTCAGTTTGCACAAATAATAATGATATCAACTTATCCTGTAGAGAGTGTCCCACGTAAATTCACGAGAAAGTCGGCACACGCGATCGAAAACAAGTCTGCCGCCACAGGCGTCGAAGGGGTAATGTTCAGCAAGCAACGCTCTCGAGCAAAATGACCTTCTCTTCGGAGGAGTCCGTTTTTCATGAAGAAGAGGGAAAAACAATGAAGCACAGAAATTCGCAACGAAAGGGGTTCCGCAAATTGGCCAATCACGTTGCTAGAAACTGTCACAGAACTCCGCCGTGTTAATTAGTCCAATCGCCAACAGTATCACTGCACTGGTCAGTATGAAAGTCGTGTTTTCTAACGGCCCTCCGCCGTTCGGCCCTTCTGCCTGAGGCCTTTCTGACTGAGCCATTCTGACAGCAACTTGTAAACGGGCAACTTAAAAATGGGCAACTTACTATGGCCAAATTTCCCTAGAAATTCGTCACGTGCAAAATAATAAAACTGAAGCAAATTAACTTTTGAGTGCCATGAAGAGTTGCCTAACATCATGAGAAAATTGCCAGGCTATTTCAGAGAGAACTGCAGAATTTTTGAAATGTTATCTATTAAACCCATACTATTCTGAATAATTAGCAATACATTTTACAGGATATTGAAATCAAATAATTTTTTATTATGCTTTTTCTATTTCAGATATAATGAAAAAAGGTTTTTGCATTAAATTTTTTTACAAAAATTGCTTTCGAAACAAGAGCCGCTCAGGGCGAGGCCAAAATTTCCATGAAAATTTTCCAACATCGCTGTGGGCGACATTGGAACTCAAAGGGTTAATGATTAAACAGAGAGTCCATCAAGGCTGTCAAATTCTTTGACTATCTGATTACTTACTTTTGTTAATAGCTCAGAAGAATTTCTTTCATTGTTAGTTCCCTCCTCAGATTCAGCTTCTTCTATTTTGACCAATGCCTTGAAAGGAAATATGGGATGTATTTTTATAATACTTGAGATATTGGAAATATAGATTTAGAAAAATTATTTCTAGCTCAATGTTACAATCAAGAAAATTTCTCCTTGAAAAAGTGATAAGAAAAGGAGAAATTATAAATACATCATAATTTTGAAATGATATCAAAAGCATTTATTTGTAGAAACTAAAATTTTCCATATAAAATACAATTAGTAAATATTCTACATAATGACAAAAGATGATATAAATTCTGCCACATTTCCATGCAAGACTAATAACCTCATCATCAGCATTGTAGACAAAAATAATATTAAATAATTGGAAATTGTTGTTTGAATATAATGGAATCCTCATATTCTAGGAATGATGTATTGCAAAATGTAATCATGGTTAGCTTGCAGTTGGCAAGTAACATATTACCATTTTACAAACATGCACAATAACAATACATGAAAGATATTGTGACTTCACTGCATGATAAAGTTAGAAGAGAGAAAAAGATGCCTAATCAATTAAAAATAAAATATAGAGATTTGAAATCACCACTATCTCTGATTCAAGGAAAACCATATCAATTTTAATAACAAACTGATTACTTACTTCTCTTAATGGCTGACAAAAGACTTGTTGATTCCTGTCATCTTTAAACTCCTCAACAGGAACTTCATCTGCTTCCTTAAATTGAGGTTTAATAAAGAAAATTAGCAAAGTTGTTCAAAATTATGGAAAATCTTGTTTATGTACTGAAAAACCTTCTAAGGCATAACACTAAGCAATATTGATACATATATCCAAGGTTTTCTATATGAAAGGCCTTTTGTAAATAGTAAGTATCAGCAAGTTCACCTGTAGAAAGCAGATGTAAATCTGTATTCATCCAACTTTATTTAAAAACTGGTAGTCAAATCTGTGAAAGGCAGCAACATGTAACACAACTCAATAAAATATCTTTCAATATGGTCTTTTATTATTTTTCAACACTCATAATTAGATAAAAGATTATTCAATTGAATTAGTCACCACCACAGTTGATTCTAAATCATGATTATCATTTCTTTTTCAAATTTTTGTAGGGCTTCAGGCATATGTCCCTTCAAGGAAAAGATGAGTTTATAACAACCAAACAGTAAAATGAGCGATTATGATACCAATTCACTTACCTTTTTCTCAGTGTCTATGAGGTTTTCCCATTCCAGCACCTCAAACTCTTTTTTAACAGGAGCCTACAAATAAAATAGCTTTCTGATAGTGAATGTAAGTCATTCAAAAAGAAATATTCAGATGTTTAAGAGATATTGCCGCTGAGTGATATAACATAAATATATATAAAGACATTGAATAGAAATGAATACAATCATTCATCAGACTTTTTTAAAATATTTATTGCATGATACGCAGCACTCAGCCACAGGACAGGACCATAGGCCACTTTCGCACGGAATGTGTTCATTGGTCACAATCACTACAAATTAACAATTTAATTGAAAATTATATTTATAAAGTAGTAAATAAAATGAATTCATAATTTTTTATAGTAAATTGGAAACTTGTCACACATGTGGCACAAACATCATTATTATCATGCATTTAAACCTTAGAGAAGGAATCAAAATAAGAATTTCTGATAAGAAATTGAAATTAAATGTGTTTTGGCTAGCTAAAATAAAGAAAATATAGCCTCTGTCATGGGGTAGAACATAAGAAAGCCAAAAGGGGAGGATTAGAAATGCAGAACTATGTTTATTCATAGATTTTGAGAGATAAAATAAAAATTGTTTAATGAAAAGTTAGAATAGGAACTTGAAATTTATACTTACACTTATAATATTAGCACTTCTTGGTGTCTCCTTGGGCATTTTCCACTCCTCTATATCAATTTCATCCTTAATTTGAAGCTACAAAGAATAAAAATATAACAGATTAATCTCTAAATAGTGCTTACTCCTCTACAATATTAATAAGAAAACTAAACAACTACTTCAATATGGAACTTAATAAAAAGAAGATATCAAAGATTCTATATTAAACTGTCTTTTTTAAGATCAAGACCTCCTTTAGCAAATGGATTTACATCAAAATATATAATACACTATTTACTTTTAAAACAACTCACCATATTATCAAAATGCTCTCCATTTTCACTGCCTTCAACTTCACTTGCTCTTTCCTGAAATATCACAGAAGTAAATTCATTCTTTACTTAAAATTATCATTACATATTTCTGAATACTAATGTTGATCATTTGAGCTATATATAGATAGAATTGGAATCTCTTGAGCTTTCATATTAACTTCATTTCCTTATGAGAAACTCTATTTCTACTTCTTATATTCAAACAAAATGAAAAAATGAAACTTATATCAAAATGAAATAAACTCATGCCCTTGCTCTGAAACCTCAATGCTATCAAAATCCATGAGCAGATAAAAGTACGCACACACTTCTCTGAGTGAATAAGAGATCTTAAATGCATTTCTTCCTTGAATAACTAGGATAGATTTTTCAATGAGTTTATAATGAAGTTAATCATAGCTGTAATAACTTTATCATAAAGCTCTCTGATCAAAATATATGAAAATAGTGACCAAACAGGGGCAAAGACAAGGAACATATAAAACATTTTTTCATCTTTAGCTGTACTTCATTAAGAATTGAAATTCATTAAGAATCTGAAAGAGACATATGAGACATTGAGTATTTGTACATTTACAACTCTTTAAGATAGAAATATAAAATGTATTGAGAACTTTTTCTTGAACTAGGTGCTACGCTTATTCTGTTAATTATGACTTTGAATTTTGAAATGAAAATTAAATCCATACAAAAAACTTGTGCCTGGGTATCTAAAGTAACCCACCATCAGCATTTTTAAATCCTATATTGCTACTTTATATCCTCAACCATTAAAGTCACTGAATCACCCAATTAATTTAATATTGTCTTTAAAAAACCATCATCAGTAAAATTTATATATTTCTTATACAATAATGATTTCATCTGGAAACGTTTTAGAAAACCTTTCCATATGATACTTCCTACTGATTTTAGGAAATGATATTTGAATACTTCACATAATGGAAGGGACATTTTAAAATCAAGAAATTGTTAGCAGATAAACAATTGTATCAACAATTTCTTCAAAATTGATCTTAGGTTAAGTGCAAAGAAATATTACTACAAAAAGACTTATTCAATTTAATCACACACTACTTCCCTGGTTATCAGCTCATGATAATCATCTTTATTAAAATGCTGAATTGGTACAGGAATCAGAAGCTTTAATGAAAATCATAATTTTTTTATAATAAAAGAAACTGTAAAGATTTAATATCTCATTCCTGTATTTACCTGCTTTACAATCTCTCATGGCTAAAATTAACGCAGCACCTCCCTAGCGATCCTTACGGCCGGTGGTGCGTTAATTTTTGCCAGGAGTGTACTTCTGATTCCACAATATCTAATTCTTCATTTATTTGGAGCTGTAATTAAGAGGGATATGAATTCTATCAAGAACTGATTTTAAACTGAGATAAAGTAATATTTTATAAGTATATATAGTATAGGTATATATAGCATAAGTATAGATACACCAATTCAGAATTTAGTTTCAATAAAGGTCTTACCTCCCCCAAAAAGGGGCAGTAATAATATAAATAAATGCAAACATTAGTTAGAAATAATCAACTCTCAATTTCATGGCACTTTTCTACCAAAAACTAACCTCCGATTCAACGCTATCAGACTCTATACCTTTTTCCTCAAATTCACATGCTCCATCCTGAAAGTAAACAATTAAAATAAATCTCTCTTGTATTTCATAAATGTTCTTTGATAATAAAAGTGGCAAAAGTCATACCATTGTAGTTTCTTCATCCTTTTCTTCCAAACCATCCACGGAAACTCCACCCAGATTCTAAGAAAAGTAGTAAGAAACATAAGTACCATGTATATTACATAACAATGCCACGGGCTACATCAGAAATAAAAATTATCTTAATTATTCTCTTTCTAATTGTCTCTTACATATATTTCATGCATCCCATAGTTGTTTTCCATTCTTTTCTGAACGGGTAAGCAACAACTTAGAAAATCTACAAGTAATTAATCAAAATAATAACTATCCCTTAAGACTGGTAGAGAATTTCCTTTGTGGAAACTCTTCTTTGAAAACATTGCTAAATCATGCGTTCTCATATAAATTGCATCCTGAATCTTGTTTTTTAATTGGTGAATGGTTTTTAAAATTATATTTTCGTATAATGAGGTGAATTAAGAGTTATTGAATTAATACTTTTAAAAACAATCGTAGAAGATAAAAGTGCTTCTGTTACAAGATTATTAGAAATGTAAAGCTTGAAAAGATTTATGGTTAAAATTATAAATAATTTCCAAAAAGTAAAAACTACATATGCTACAATTAACAGTTTCTTTAATAAGTTATTGCTTATACAAACAATATATATTTATTTGTACATAATTGACGATTAAGAGATAACTACAAATATAGACTAATAAATATTTAGGTAAGCTACTGAACAAAAGTGAAAATCTAATATTGTTTTGGTATGATGTTGTCAAAAACTTCAAAAGAAGCACAAACGTGAGTAGTTTTTGTTAGATTTCAAGAAAAATATAATCAAAAGACAGAAATAATACCAAAATCTGTAAATTTTAGTCAATGTTTCTTTAAACTACTGTAATAAGTGAAAATATATTTTGGATTTGGAAAGATTATGTTTAAAACTGCATTAGGAACAAAAACTTGATTAGTTTTTCTTGGTTTTTAACTAAAATAGGTTAAAAAGAAAGAAATATAACCAAATTCTTTCAATTTGTGAACAACTTCAAAAGCAAGACTAATTTGAATAGTTTTTTTTGTTTTTAAGCAAAACATAGTAATAAAACAAAAATTATTCCAAATTCATATGATTTTAATACTATATTTTGATAACTACAGCGCAATACGGAAAATCTATTAAGCTTTTGGAGTGATCCATCAAATACATCATAAAGAGCATAATATTAAATAGTTTTTCTTGCCTTTTAAGCAAACTATGGTCAAAAGACAGAAACATTTTCAAAATCTTTAGATTTTTAGACAAAATTTTAATAAACTGCTGTACAGAAGTTAAAATCTATTTTGATTTTGGAAAGAGCTTGTCAATAAATTTATTAGAAGGCTCAATCTGAATAGTTTTTCCTAGTTTTTAAGCAGAATATGGTAAAAAAACAGTAATATTACTGAATTCTTTAGATTTTTCGAATAAGTTTTATTAAATTGTTGTAGAAAAGTAAAATGCAATTTTGGCTTTGGAAATAACTTTTTAAAAACTTGATTAGGGAGCTCAATCTGAATAGTTTTTTTTTAATTTTTGCGCTAAATATATTGCGCTAATATATTATATTATTAAGTGAAAATCTGTTACGGATTTCGAATTATCTTGTTGAAAACTTTTTTACGAGCAAAAACATGAATAGCTTTCCTTTGAAAAGTGGTCAAAAAACCAACATCTTTCAGAATTTTTTGCAATTTATGAAATATATTCCAGTAAATCTTTATATAAAAGCAATAATCTATTATGGTTTTACAAATATCTTGTCGAAAACTTCATAAAGAGCGCAAACTTCAATATTTTTTTAATTTTTAGTAAAATTTGGTTAAAAAAATGAAATTTTTCCGATTTCTTTTGATTTTTGCAAAATAGTTTTGTATACTGCTGAACATAAGAAAAAATCTATTATGGATTTGGAAGGATATTTTTAAACATTTTGTAGACGAGCTCAATATGTATAGTTTTTGTTGATTTTTCAGCAAAATATGGACAAAAAACGAAATATAAATTTATTAAATATAGTATAAGCTATAAACTTAATTACAGATGATGTTTTCCAAACTTGACTAGTTTTGCTCCATTTTTAGCAAAATTGAGCGAAATTAATCAGGTTAGGACTAATTTGAAAGTTTATAACGAGATTTATCTAAATTCAGAGGATATATTTAATTTTTCATAGAAGTTTACTCAAAAAACTTCAAATACTTGTAAAAAATATTGGTGAATTTTCAGGTTTTTGGCCAATTTTGCTAACAATTGAGAAAAACAGAACAAGTTTTATGCTTATTTTTATGTTTATGACGAGATATATCCAAGTTAATAAGATATATTCAATTTTTCGTAGCAGTTATCCCAAAATACGTCTAAAAACGAAAAAAATATAGGTACCAGGTTTTTGGCTATATTTTGCTGAAAATTGAGAAAAACAGAACAAGTTTGGATTCATTTCAATGTTTATGACAAGTTATATCCAAATAAATTAGATAATTTCAATTTTTCGTAGCAGTTAACCCAAAATACGTCCAAAAATCAAAAAGAATCGGTGAAATGTCAATTCTTAGGCCATATGTTGCAAAAAAACGACCAAAACTAGTCAGGTTTGAATTAATTATAAAGTTATTGACAATATATATTCAAATTCAGAAGAAATATACAATTTATCATAGTAGTTAACCCAATAAACGTCAAAATTTGAAAAAAAAAAATCGGTGAAATTTTAGCATTTTGGCCATATTTTGCTAAAACTTCAGGATAATTAGTAAGTTCTGCTTTCATTATAAAAATATTGATGAGATCTAACTTAATTCTTCAGAATAATTCAAATTTTCTCAACAGTTAACCCAAAAAATGTCAAAAACTCGAAAAAAATATTGTTGAAATTTCAGGTTTTTAGCCCCATTTTGCTAAAAATTAAGCAAAGATGGTAAAGTTTGTACTCAATTTATTTTTATTGACGAGATCTAACCAAATTCATCAAAAATTTTCAATTTTTATCAGCTGCTTAACCAAAAACCGTCGAAAACTCGATATAAATCGTTGAAATTTCAGGTTTGTGGCCATGTATTGCTAAAGATTGAGAAAAACAGAACAAGTTTGGACTCATTTTAATGTTCACGACGAGATATATCCAAATTAATTAGATATTCTCAAATTTTCGTGGCAGTTAACCATAAATACCTCTAAAAAAATCAAAATGAATCGGTGAAATTTCAGATTTATGGCCATATTTTGCAAATAAAGAGGAAAAATAGTAAGGTAAGGACTCATTAAAAACTTATTGGCAAGATCTATGGAAATTTAGTATAAATATTCAATATATTCTAGCAGTTAACCCAATATACGTTGAAAATATGAAAAAAAAATTGGTGAAATTTCAGCATTTTGGCCATATTTTGCAAAAAAGACGAGCAAGAATAGCAACGTTTTGACTGATTATATAGTTATTGACAAGATCTTTTCAAATTCAGAAAAAAAATTCAATTTATCGTAGCAGTTAACATAATAAACATCGAAAACTCGAAAACAATATTGGTAAAATTCCAGGTTTTTGGCCATATTTTGCTGAAAATTGAGAAAAAACAATCAAGTTTAGACTGACTTTAAAGTTTTTGACGAGACCCAACCAAAATCTATAGAAATATTCAATTTCACATAGCAATTAACTCAGAAAATGTCAAAAACTTGAAAAATAAATCGGTGAAATTTCAGGTTTTTGGCCATATTTTGCTAAAAACGACCAAAACTAGTCGCTTTGGATTCATTTTTATTTTTCTGATAAGATCTAACGAATTTCAAAAAAAAAAGTTCAATTTTTTGTAGAAGTAAGTTCAAAAAATGTCGAAAACTCAAAAAAAAAATCGGTGTATTATCAGCATTAGGCCATATTTTGCTAAAAATTCAGCAAAATTAGTCAAGTAGGGACTTATTTTAAAGTTATTAACGAGATTCAACTAAATTCTTTAGAAATATTCAAATTTTCCTAGAAATTAACTAAAGAAAACGTCAAAAACTCGAAAAATAAATCGATGAAATTTTTAATTTTTTATAGAAGTTAACCAAAAACACGCTGAAAAATCGCATAAAAATGGTGAAATTTCAGGGTTTAGGCCATATTTTGCCAAAAAAATTACCAAAACTAGTCAGATTTGGTCTCATTATAAAGTGCTTGACAAGATCTATTCAAAGAAGGAAGAAATATTCAATTAATCGTAGCAATTAACCCAAAAATCGTCAAAAACTCGAATGAAATCCGTGAAATTTCAGGTTTTTGGCCATATTTTGCCAAACATTGAGTAAAACTAGTCTAATTTTGATTCATTTTAAATTTTTTGAGAAGATCTAACCAATTTCTAAAGAAATATTCAATTTTTTGTAGCAGTTAACTCAAAAAACGTCGAAAACTCGAAAAAAAATCGGTGAAATTTCAGCATTTGGCCATATTTTGCTAAAACTTCAGAACAACAGGTCAAGTTTGATCTCATGTTAATGTTTTTGACGAGAAAAATCCATATTAAATAGATAAATTACATTTTTATTAGCAGTTAACCCAAAATACGTCGATAATTCAAAAAGAATTGGTGAAATTCTAGGTTTTAGGCCATATATTGCAAAAAACAAGCAAATATAATCAGATTTGGATTAATTATAAAGTTATTGACAAGATCTATTCAAATTCTGAAGAAATATTCAATTTATCATAGAAGTTAACCACATTAACGTTTAAAATTAGAAAAAAACGGTGAAATTTCAGCATTTTGGCCATATTTCGCTAAAAATTCAGCAAAAATAGTAAGTTTTGCACTCATTTTAAAAATATTGACGAGATCTAACTAAATTCTTCAGATAAATTAAATTTTTGTCAGCAGTTAACCCAAAATACGTCGAAAATTCAGAAAGAATATTGGTGAAATTTCAGGTTTTTGGCCCCATTTTGCTAAAAATTGAGCAAAATTAATAAAGTTGTTACTCAATTTATTGTAATTGACAAGATCTAACCAGATTTAATTGAAAATTGTCAATTTCTATCAGCTGCTTACCCAAAAAACGTAGAAAACTCGATAAAATTGTTGAAATTTCAGGTTTGTGGCCATATTTTGCTAAACTTTGAAAAAAATGAAAGGTTTGAATTCACTACAATACTCATGACAAGATTTATCCAAATTCATTAGATATTTTCAAATTTTCGTGGCAGTTAACCATAAATACGTCTATATAATCAAAATGAATCAGTGAAATTTAAGGTTTTTGGCCATATTTTGCTAAAAAATGAGCAAAACTAGAAAGGTTTGTAATCATTATATAGTCATTGACAAGATCTATTCAAATTAAAAAAAAATTATTCAATATATTCTAGCAATTAACCCAAAACACATCAAAAACTCAAAAAAAATATTAGTGTAATTTCAGGTTTTTGGCCATATGTTGCTTAACATTGAGCTTAACCTCTGGTCATTGCCCTCTGTCATTTACCTCAGGTCATCGACCTCGGGTCATCGACCTCTAGTCATCGACCTCTGGTCATTGACCGCTGGTCATTGACCGCTGGTCATGAACCTCCGGTAATCGACCTCGGGTCATCGACCTCTGGTCATCGACCTCTTGTAATCGAGCTCTTGTAATCGAGCTCAGGTCATCGACCTTTGGTCTTTGACCTGGTGGACCCCTACTCATTTTATTGTTACATTCATTTTTACTTCTTTAAAGTTTTTACAGATATTAAAACCAGAAGTAAGAAGGGGTATCAAGTTTTTATACCATTAATAATTTTGGCACTCAGTGAAACTTTGTTTTACTTTAAAGAGACATCTGCTTCACTTAATATTGGCTTTTGCGATAACAATTTATAAGTCACAAGAGCAGACATTTGATCATGTAGGTGTGTATTTATAACATGAGGTTTTTTTCGCATTATATATGTGTCAGTTTCAAGAACGCAAAATAAAAATTATTTAATAATTAAAGTAAATGCACAAGGTAGGCTGTTAAGAGATTTGAAAAATTTTACAAGAAACATCACGTTAATAGAATTGTTAATTTTAAACCAAATTAAATCTAAAGAAAAAATATTAATGTTTTATGTATATCAATATATAATAAAACAATTCTCATAAGTCATAATAATGTTTTTTTTTATATTAATTCTGATTTAAGCAATCTTAACATAATTATCATATAATATACAAACAAATTAATGGACAATATTTCACTGATACAAATTAATTTGCAACTGGTTTCACAAATAATTAACTAACTACATAAATAAAAATATTAAGAAACAATTAACTTATAAATAGAAATGAGACAGAATAAATACACGCATAAATTTATCCCCAAAGAAAATAAAAAATTACTTTGATCACGTTTTTGGTTGAAGCAAAAAGATATTTGGGGAAAATTAGTCAAAATGAACTCTAACCAGTCCGCTTCATTGATAGTATATACCAACATCAATTATATATGTATAGACACTTCTCTGGATATACCTATATATATACGGGATCAAAATCCTTACCATGTTCCTCAAGTGTCATCACTTCAAATTTTTACGTCACACTGGCCATAGCGATTAACCGCCACAAAAATTCAGATTTTTACCCTCAATACCGTGGGTTCGATGCCAGAAGGCCTCCAAATCCCAATCTTATCCACAAAAATGCATTGCGGGGATTTTTGGAAATATTTTGAAGCACTTCAATGCAAATTAGAGACTTAAAATTCAAGGAATAGCAGAAGGCCCTGCACATCCAATGAAAACATCAAAGGCATCTCCAAAGATTATCCTTGGTTCGACGCTAGGTCATAGCAATTATTCTACATAAGAAACAAAAGTTATGATTTTTATTAGCATTTGCAAGCTTTATTTCATTTTCAAAATTATATAGGAGATGATGGACAGAGGGAATCCAGTCTAGAGATGGGCGCCGCGCCAATTACGCCAGCCGCCGACAATATCACGCTGCCACTGCCGAAGAAATAACTATGGCACGCCGCCGCCTATAAAATTTTCGTGGTTTTGATTTTAAAACAAAGTTCAGCAGTCGAAAATATATTGACAAGTGGTTCGAAGAGGTACGCTTTGAACTGAAAGAATACATCTCGGGCTTTCCACGAGGGCGCTGAGTTATAGGTGATATCGATACGTGTTACGATTAGGCCCTTTGCACAAGTGCTGGCAAAATTGGTGCCAGTGTAGGAGTTGAGGACCACTTAACAGGCAGGAGTCACTGTACAATGAGTCCCACCAGAAGGTGGCGTTCACTTGACAAGTGTGCCTTGCCTGGGCGTGGTACACTTTACTCAGGCGGCTATCACTGAATGCATAGTTTTCTTCACATATTAGCAGTTTTTTGTCTAGAATTTGCGGAAACTTGTTTCTAATTATCAGACATAAGTTTTAAAGGAATTATAAATTATTATACCACATCTTATAAGTAAAAAAATTTATTTATTTTAAATCAATGAAAAAGCTATAAATTGTCTCTCTTTCCATTATAGTTACTTGAATTTTGAGTTGAATAAAACTTGAACAAGAATGTCCACAGAAAAACAAGTCCCATAAAATTTTAGCTTTATATATTTCATGTGTAACTATGAAATAGATATTTTTTTAAAATCTTTTTGGTACTTTATCGCAGTCAGAAATATATAAGTTCCTATTATTTTGAGCTCTCAAACAGAGCGCCCAATTTGAAAAATGATACCTCAAAATATATTAATTTAATTAACACAATATTGCGGTATATATTTTTAATCAAAATTAAAATTGAATTATATTTCCTTGCCACCTGAAAAAATTGTTACCGATTATGTAAATCAACTTTTTCTCAGTAATGAAAGTAGTTACGCTTGCAAAATTGGTTTCGGTACCAAGCTCTTGGTAGAATATTTCATAATACGTATATATAATAATATATTCTACACGTTATATAATTCATGCAATACATTGCGGAAGATGTAACTTCCGCGATGTATGTTCGCTTTCGAATGTTTATAATAGAATATAGGGGTTTAAAATAACACAAATAAAATTCAGTCTCAATATACTATCTCGCTGGATGTTTTTAATGAATGGAGTATAGCGAAAAGTAGTAGGCAACTACATTTTTGAACGCATTTTTCTTAAACTTCTCGACATTCCCTTCAAAATTTTCAGGATGTATTTTCCCAGAATATTTACCAAGAAATTTTAAAGTATCAAAAAATCATAAAAGGAAGCAAATTATCAAGAATAAGAACTTCTTCGTTTCTGAAATGAGACTGAGTATTCGAAGAACAAGTACAAACAAATTTGATACGAATTTCCAAATTTTTAATTTTAAACATTTTTCTTTTCTTATTTTTCTTGTAAATATGATGATGATGATTAACTATAATTAAACTTCACTGAACAGTTTTCAATTACTGTATCCCCATGTGGTATAATATTAAAATTAATTTAGGCTAACTTTCTCTATCAATGTGTATATTTCTACTACGTGCATTAATCTCTCTTATGAACATGGGGCCGTTTGAGATACATTAGGCTTTAGTAATGGCAAGTAATGTGCATTCATTAGGTATCATAATTTATGTGAATACTTTTATAAAAGCCATCTTGAACATACATGTAAACCAAAATGTTAACTCCAACAAGAAAATTTTCTTCATAGGGTACAACAGTATTATCCTGGATTACCTTCAATTCCTACTAATTGAAGCATCTTTTGATTAATAAATAAACCCCTAATGCAGAGTTCTAAAACATTATAATCGATTTGAATATCTTTATTAGAACATAGTATATTCCCGCAAGCAGCACTACCATTGAGAGGAGTTTTAGTACATGCAGGCTCACTTTCAAAAGCAGACTAGAGCCACAGAGATTGAATAAGATGGTATTCATCCAGGACAACTATGCGTTGTGTAAAGATTTTGTTGACAGAGTGTAACCTACTGCTGAATGTTATTAATATATTTATTTTAAACTCTTCTAATTCATTCATTTGCTTATGATTATTTTAGTTCGTTTAAATGTAAATGATTCGATTTGCGTTCATCATTTATACATTTTTTATTTTCTGGAAATTTCAATTGAACGTCTATTCCTGGATTCCATACTTGAAAAATGTGGCGCAAATGTGATTTAAACTAATTCACAATAATAGCTCATCCATTGATCGACATTCTACTTGCTAATTGTGCCCCGTTTGTGATACCACTCTTTAAACATTCTTAAAGTAATGTAGTTTAATTATAAGAAGCATGCTTTTGTGAAAATAAGGAAAACAACGAATTTCCAAATTAACCTCTTTATGGCACAGAGTGAGTTAGAATCGAAAAATGCTGACCAAGAATAAGGAAATATTTTTAGTGTGAACTTTGAAACTTCGCATTGCCATACCTCAATATGTTCTGCTTACAATAGCCCCAGACAGCTTATGTAAGCTCGTTTTCCTTAAATCGGAGGGTCGGAGAGAGGATAAGAGAAAGAAATATAACTTAAAAGACATGTTGCATGAAGTGAGTATTTCACCAACAGAAGCTAACTCAGAGATCTGATGAAAGTTATGCAATTATTCAAATATTCAACTGTGATCACTTAAAAAGCATAATTAAGCTTCAGGGTTTATTATTCAAGACTGTATTGATTTTTTTCTCTATGATTTTGCTCGTTGGAGTTTGGTTTGAGGCTGAAGAATTTTGAAAAAATCTAAACCTGACATTATTCCTGAATTTTGGTCAATTTTGACCCCCTGTAGAATTTAAATAGGGAGAAATCAGCGTAAATAATTTGGTAGTAATAGGCAGGATTTATTTGAGAATTGCAAGTACTAAAGTCTGCACTCGAGAAAAGGATTTTTTTGCCTAGTTTTTTTTATTTTAGCTCATTGTTCTGCGTATTCAAGATAGCTCTACATTGTCATTATTGGTATGATATAATTGTAATAATGTACTCTCAGATATTTGATTTATTCGCCTCTTTCTGTGCCGTATACGAACGAAGTTTTACTCACCGCCAGTTAAGCCGTGCCGCCGCCAAAGATTAAGCAGTCAGCCTTCACGACGTTTGCTTCATTTTCCCCTACGCCGCCGCAGACAAAAATTATAACGATGCCCATGTCTAGTCCATATGATACCGGGAAAGTCCTGAAATAGGACTCCATTACCCTCATCTGAAATGCATAAGGTAATGTAAATGGCCTTCTGGGATCAAACCAAGGATGATCAACAAAATCTAAAACAAGGTTTTGAAATGTATCTATGATTCTATCTATATGCCGAATTTCAAGTTTCTATATTATTGGGAAGGGGTTCAAGAGGAAACTGAAAACTTCTACCTAACTCTCGGCACTGAACATGACAAAGAAGCCCACTACTACAAAGTCATTACGGGAGATTTTGATGCTCGTGTACGTCATCAGGAAGCTGATGACACACAGGGACTGGGCCAGAAAAATGAGCAAGGTCACCGCTTAGTAGAGTTTGCAGAATGCACCAATATGAATATAACAAATAAGTACTTTAAGAAAAATCCGACAAGGAAATGGACAAGGAGACGTCCCAATGGAACAAAAAATGAAATAGACTACATAATGGTAAACAGACTCTACACTGTAACTAACTGTAAAGTTTTGAATAACTTCAACACTGGAACTGACCATAGAATTTTTAGATGCAGAATTAATATTAACCCCCAAATGGAACGAAAATAGTTGGTATCTTGCAAGATGGATGAGATAAATATCGCTAAACTATGAGATAACAAGAAGCAGTTTCAGCTGGAACTTAGAAATAGATTCTCAACACTTCAGGAGGAAGAACTCGAAACCAAAGTTATGAAGAAAGCGGCAGAGGAAGTATCAAGCATGCAAAGAAAACCTAAGGAAGG
Organism: Sympetrum striolatum; assembly: GCA_947579665.1. Taxonomy (NCBI): domain Eukaryota; kingdom Metazoa; phylum Arthropoda; class Insecta; order Odonata; family Libellulidae; genus Sympetrum; species Sympetrum striolatum. The sequence goes on from CANPUZ010000004.1 coordinate 564,878, forward strand.
TGAAGTTTTGAATAACTTCAATACTGTAATTGATCACAGAATTGTTAGATGCAGAATGAATACTAACCCCCGAATGGAATGAATGAAGTTGGTTTCATGCAAGAAGGATGAGATAAATATCACTAAACTATCAGATAACAAGAAGGATTTTCAGCTGGAACTAAGAAAAAGATTCTCAGCACTTTAGGAGGAAGAACTCAAAACCAAAGTTAGTGATGAAGAAAGTGGCAGAGGAAGTAGCAAGCATGCCAAGAAAACATAAGGATGAGAAATTTAGTGATAGAACCTGGTAAATGATGAAATGATGGAAGGAACTGAAGAATTCAGACACTCCAAGAGATAACATCGAATATGCCGAGCTTTGCAAAGCCATCAGAGTAGCAATCAAGGGAGATGTGAGGAATTTTAATGAAAAGTTTGTGCAAAAGGCCATAGAAAATAATATGAGCATAAATAGGGCTAGAAGACGCCTAGCAGTTGGCAAAAAATAGATTTTAGCATTACAGAAAAGAGATGGCACAACAAAATTTAACAGACCAGCAATATTGAGGACTGTAGCAGAACACTTTGGCAACCTATACAAGAAGATGGGAAATGCAGAAGAGGAAAACCAGGAGGAAAGCCAAAGCTCACAAAATCTCCTCTCCATTCTCCCAGAAGAGGTAATGACAGCGATTAAGCAGATGAAGAATGGGAAAGCAGGAGCAGATGGGGTGTTGGCGGAGTATCTGAAAGCTGGTGGAACAGAGTTTGTTTATGTCTTAGCACAACTATTCAGAAATTGTCTAAAACAAGGAATGATTCCCAAGGAATGGAACCACACAAGGATTGCCCTTCTGCACAAGAAAGGAAGCAAAGAATATTTGAAGGACTATCGCCAGATTAGCCTCCTTCCAGTTGTCTATGAAACATTCATGAGGATAATAGTTGAATGTCTTAAGATGACCCTGTCTTCAGCACAGCCTAGAGAACATACAAAATTCCGGAAAAGCTTCAGCACTATGGACCACATCCACAAACTACAGGCAATTATTAACAGAACGAATGAGTACGAGATGCCACTCGTCCTTTGCTTTGTGGATTACAAACACGCCTTCTATCAAGGGATACATTCTGAGTACATCCGTCTCTTGCACCTTGATTTGGAAGAGAAGGGCTTAAGAGTAAATGGGGAGTACATCAGTCACCTTTGTTTTGCAGATGATATAATTCTCTTTGCAGCTAACGCAGAAGATCTAACTTCAAGACTTGAAGAGCTAAACACAGCAGGACAGAAAATAGGACTCAGGATAAATCTAACAAAAACAAAGGTAATGTATAATTCTTTTGCAATGCAAGAACCAGTCAAACTTCAAAGAAAACCTCTGGATGTTTGCTTGGAATAAACATACCTGGGACAACTTGTAACAACAGGAGAGAAAAACAGGATTAATGAAGTAAACAGAAGAATTAAACTTGGCTGGAGCACATTTGGTAGGAACTCACACATTCTGAAGTCAATAATGCCAATGGTTATGAAGAGGAAGATCTTCAACCAATGCATTTTACCAGTCTTGACCTATGGAAGTGAAACTTGGGTGTTAAATGCTGCAATAACCGAGAGACTTCAGACAACGCAAAGGAGCATGGAGTGCTGTATGCTGGGAATCACAAGAAGAGACAGGAAACGCAACACTTGGGTGAGACTGATGACTGGAGTTACAGACATCATAGATAAGGTAAGATCACTAAAATGGAGGTGGGCAGGCCATGTAGCGAGAAGAAACGACAACCGTTGGACATCTGCAGTTCTCAACTGGATACCAAGAGATGTGAAGAGACCAAGAAGAAGACTTGTGGACAGGTGGAATAGAGACATCATCAAGTACTTAGGTGTAACGTGGCAACAAGAAGCTCACTAAGAAGCGAGGACATTGTGAGATTTGTGAAGGCTCAAAGACTAGCTTGGCTGGGTCATCTGGAAAGAATGAGCAAAGAAAGGCTGCCCAAGAAATTACTACATGGAAGGATGGATGGAAAAAAAAGGAAGAGGAAAAGATGGATTTGGAAGAAGAAATAAAGGCTTTGAGGATTGAAAGATGGTGGGAGAAAGTGCAGAACAGGGGAGAATGGAGAGGCGTCTTGAGGGAGGCCAAGGCCCACACTGGGCTGTAGTGCCAAAGAAGAAGAGGAATGATTAAATGCTTTGTGTGCAGTGTGTTCCTGTGTGGCTGCGAGACATCGACCCTAAAGAACAAAGAGAGAAACAGAATAGAGGCATTCGAAATGTGGGTTTGGACAAAAATATTAAACATAAAGGGGAAGGACAAAGAATGAAGAGGTACTGAGGAGAGTGAATGAAAAAAGAAGATTGGTTGATTTGATAATGCAAAGGAAGAAGAATTGGATAGGGCATGGAATAAGAAGGAAGTGCTCACTTAAGGATATGCTGTAAGTGGAGGGACAAAAGAAGAGACGAAGGAGAAATTCATTTAAGAATGAAGAACAGAGCGGAGGATAGGGAAAATTGGAGAAACAACCCCTAGGACCTGAACAAACAGACTATCAATGATAAGTTTAACCTGCGTTCCAATATCCACACACACAATACTCGTCACTCTGAACTTATTGATATTCCTCAACGTTGACTCAGGAAGACAGCAAATAGCCTAAACTACTCCGTAACCAAATTCTTTAACCCTTTAAGGACTGACGTTCCCATAACAGACTGCAGCTGTGTTCTCTAGGTAGCTAAACAATATCTCGAGTATCATAATATGGTCAGTAAATGTTATTTTGTGGGCTAAGAGGGTCCAAAGCTTAGTTTCATTTGAGTTTTGGCGCACTTAAGGCAAGGGAAATATTTCTTGTGATTTTCTGAAAAACAGGGAATTTTTTAGATGGATCCTTCTGGCAACTAATTTTTACAAGTTTTACTGTTTTCAATTAAAAGTAGACTTTTGCTTGTACAACTTTAGTATGATGTTCTGATCATCCAAAGAAATGAAATGGAGCAGACTTTGAGGTTATTTGTTTTTGTTATAACTAGTGATAGGTCGATTCCTAAATTTTAGCGATTCTGACATTTCTATTCTACCATTGCCGATTCTGTCGATTCTGATGCCATAGGCTCCAAGAAAAATATCACTTAATTCCAGGTAACAAGAAAAACACTTAAAAAATCATTACTCTGTGAAAGAATCAGTTGACAAAACATCATACTATTTAATTAAATGGTGAAATTTCAAGTGTCTCATCTTTCGGTGATGAAAACTTTACAAAGGATCTATGTTGTTTATTAAAATGTTTTAATAAATATGAGGTAGATTTTGAAGTTTCACCATGGAAAATTTTTGCGCAGTGGAAACACATGGCAATTTGATCATATATAGGATCAATATGAAAATGATTCCACACTATCGACATTTCAACGCTCAGTAGAAGTTGAGGTAAATTTCTAGATTCACACAGTTTGCGTTTTTTAAACCCACTAGATTTAGCCCGTTTTCAATGATATCAGGGATGATACTTCGTTCATTGCGGCTTATTATACAAATAATAGCGAGGGTAAATTTCTAGATTAACACAGTTTGTATTTTAATTGTGTGAAACTAGAAATTAAACGAAGTCAACAACAATGTTTTGAACCTTGAAAACTTATTTATCATTACGGGACTAAGGCATGGAAGATATGGTCACTATGCTGATTTGAATGTGTTTTGTTTTTACGATTACATGGTGCGAAAATTCAAATGACTGTTGGAAGTACGGTCATATATAAATTTGTGGTTTGAAGTACTACTGTAATCGGAATCAACTTTTCACTTTGGTAAATACTCATTTCCGATTCCAATTCTTGGCATAGAATGGAGGAATTGAATCGACCCATCACTAGTTATAACGTTGTTTATTGCTCCGTTCCCATATGGGCATGTCAAGCCTTCCCACTACTGTGCGACTTCCTTGCCAATGGCTGTAAAGGAAAGCTGTATATAGTATATTAGAGAATATTTTGTGACATAAAGACATTATTTTTGGTTAAGTTAAGAATTATTTTAGTTTTAAGTTGAGACAAAAAGACTATGGCAATTTTTATGTATTCTCATGAACGAAATTTTGGAAAATCTTAAATTATTTAGAAGAAGCGGCAACAACAAATAATAGTAAATGATTATTGTGTTAGATATTCCAATCCTTTCAAATTTTATTAGCTTCACATAAAAATTATATCATTAGATCTGTTATATTTTCTGTTCAGGAAATACGTTAGTCTTCATGAGTCGACTTCACTGAAGGAGGCTCTCCGAATCCTTGCCGAGGATGAAGAGAGTGAAGTAGATGTTACCGATTTATTCATTTCTCCAACAGAAGAAAATGAGCTTACTAATGAAGAATCGGCTGATAAAGATGAGAAAATATTGGTCGACAATTTCACTGGCAAGCAAATGAGGGCACAAGCCGAGATTTGGTTGGCAACCAAGGAAAGAATTGGTGCTGAAGAAAACGAATTGGCAAAAATATTTGCCCAGAGAAAATGGATAAGGGCAGCATTGAGTGCACAGGAAGTTTTTCTGAAGCAGATTACTGTTCATACTCTATATTTAGCTGCATCTAATTGCTAGAGCTCTTCATCGATGACAAGCTCCTCGCAATCATAGTGTAACAAAGTGAGAATTATGCCCGATTTTTTAATTGCCCCAGTCCACAAATTACAGCGGAGGAGATGCGAGCGTTCATTGGCATTTTGATTGTCTTTGGATAGAAAGTTCTCCTGGAAAAAAATATTACTGGGACGCGAAAAAGGATCTACATATTCAATTGGATAGTCGAGCGATGAGGAGGGACTGATTCTTCAAAATTATGAAGTTTTTACACTTAGCGGATAATACTAAGTTAGACAGTCAAGCGATGGGTTCTACAAAGTCTGGCCTACGATGAAAAGGATTACATAGAGATGGATGCAGCATTTGGTGCCTTCCCAGCTCTAAGATGGTGGAGGATAGATGATCAGATACTACGGAAGACACAGCTGCAAGCGATTTAGTAGAGGAAAACCGATAAGATTCGGTTATATGTCTTGGTGCCTGAACTCTGATGCTGGATACTCATTAATTTCGATTTCTACCATGGGAGAATTCTTAAAGTGATATAAAACATGAAGAAGCGGTTGGAAGAGCAGCAGCTCCTCTTCTCACTATGCTGGAGAAAATTGCTAAGAAGGAATTACAGTACAGGATAATCTTTTAACAGAATATAATTATTTCTATCGATGTTCATTTGAAGTAGTATGTGAAAAAATATATTACCATTAATTTATTTTACTGAATATCTATTATATATAGATGCTTCTCCGGATTCATTCATGTACACATCTATATATATATATATATATATATATATATATATATATATATATATATATAGATAGATAGATAGAATACTAATTCACAGGCTAAACCACAAGCATCATTGACTTGAAATTTTAAGATGTATTGGCCATAATGTGTAACCTCCAGAAAAATTTTGATTTTGAACCTCAGTGTCATGGGTTTGATTCCAGAGGGCCCCAAAGTCCCGATTTTTTTCATTTAAATGCATTGCCTTGATTTTTGGGAATAAAAAAAAATACTTCCCGGATAGGTGGAGAACTAAAACTCAAGACACCGATTGATATGGTCAGGATCTATGGATAAAATTAATGACTTTTACAGAAAATGTCCTTAGTTCAATGTTAGGACCATGCAAAAATCTACCGTTTAAAATACATTGAGGTATTTTTCATTATTTTTTTTTTGATGCACCAAACGAAATGATAGGAAGTTCGTGCTAGGCTAGAAGATGTATGGTAAGAATTAGTTTAAGAAAAAAAATAGATAAGACTGTACTATTCCTGGGTTACATGCCAGAGCTCATTAACATTTCTCTCTTAAGGAATATATCTGAAAAGTTGGACGTCATTTGAGGCAGTTGCGGCCAATATTTGCTGCTTGAGTTTTCCCATATAGTTAGAGACTATGATCTTCTGTTGTGCAGCATAGTAATTATCAACAGGAAGACATGGTTTCAATGCTGGACAGAGAAATTGCAGCTAATTTTAAGAATATTTTCAGTATTTTTTCTACTTTTGAGGACCCTCTCGATATGATGTCGACTTGAAATTTGTGTTATCAACATGCTTGCAGAATAATTTATACGAAAGACTATATTGCCACATTTGAAAGGATGTGGCTACAATGGAACTGGGCGAATCAGAAAGAACCGGATTCTGAAAGATTGTCCACTATCACCAAAAAATGATCTAAAAAAGGAGAAGAGTGGAGAGGGCATCACAGCTATTTCTACATGCGAAGGAATAGGAATTACTAAATGGCTGGACAATTTATAATTGTAACAGCTTTAACAGAATATGGAGTTACGCCTTTGATGAAAGCTAAAAGATTTTATAGAAAACAAAAGAAAATTATTCAGCTTCCATAACCCTTCGTCATATCAAAGTATAATAAGCATATGGGTGGAACAGACCAAATTCATGAACAGGTAAATTCACCGCATATTGGAAAGATATGATTAATATAAATCATTCACAACTCAGAAAATCAAATAATAAAAGGGAATCCTCAGATCCAAGGACAAAATTAGAGTTTAGACGGGAGATTGCTAGGGCGTACTTTATTTGGTATAGGACGGAAAAAAACCACCTGGTGGATGACTCAGCAAGGCTTCAACATCAAAAACTGGCTCCACACAAGAGTTGCGGTATGATCATTTAATCCGTAAAATTTGATATACCACAAAAAAGGAAAAAGCTGCACATATGAAGAGTGCAAGAGTCGTGGGAGAACAATGCGTAACAAATGCGATGTTGGGCTATGTATAATATGCTATACAAAGTACTTAAGAAAATAATTTTAAAATAAATACTTATATATTCCAAGAAAAAAACTTCATAAAATATTGTTTTAAAATAAATAACATTTTTTGTGATAAAATGCTTTTTTTTTTATTTCATCATGGTGCGCGCATTAGTAGTAGTGCTAAGGACTGACGTGCCCATTTGGGAACAGGCATTTGCAACGAACCTATTATTGTTAACTATTTTAAAACAATTTTCTCTTGTTAATTTAGGTCATCTGAATACCAATGTACTAAAATTAGGGTAATTTTTAAGAAAAGAAAATTCTCATCCTTGGAGGGATGGAATGAGCTTCCCTCAAGCGTAAGAAATACACCTTTAGAATCCTTCAAGAATGTATTTCATGACTGGATTTTACTAAATTTACTCTACTCCATGGACGAATATTTAAATATGAATATCAACATCGTTTAATTCTTCAGCCAATGTAACTTACATTATGTTCTTCCTAATTTATTATGCTGTATAATTTTGTTCACAAAATTGCAAAATATGACAAAAATAAGTTATGTAAAATCACAAACTAATCTAAACGTGTGAAAAACAAAGGCTTTCAATCAGTGAGCAACCCTTCCTTCACATAAATATACTTCCATTTTAAAATGTTAACATCGACATATTATTAAATTCTAAATAAATACTAATAGACGATACTGTAAATACAGCATAAACAAATTAACAGTCATAATCACCGTTGATGCATTACCGGAAATGCAACATTGTTTACGAGATGAAATCATGATTTGTGAAGTTATTCCTCAGCTATTATCAGATGCCAACAGATTTATATGGTGGCATGGTAGTTTAGTGGTTAGAACAACTGCCCAACACATATATAATCCACAATGGTATTACAATTGAACTTATAACAAATCTAACTTGAATTGCATCTAATTCTAATAATTATTATACCAAAACAACAATACGCATTAATCATTAATAGCTGATCAATTGCGACAATTTCGTCAACAAGAGAAACTATTAGCTAAGACCTCATATCTACAAATATTATAATAATGGCAAATAATTTGCAGAAAACACATACATCATTCGAACTCCTTAAATATTTACTAAAAAGTAAACTGGGCTTGTCCGAATTGCATCGTACTCAGCTAAAAGAGCAATTAAGTTTATTTTCACGTATTGGCTAAGTAAAAACATCGTAAAAACTAAGCAATATACTCACCAAGTTTCCTTTCAAACAAACGAGATCGATTTCGCAATATTTTCCAAAAATAAATTAACGGGATCATACTTACTGCCATTGTATACTGTTCTTAGACTTCTTCTCTATTAACCCAATGCCTTCCCGCACGTTCGCTTTTTCTTATATACGTCTCTTCTGATGAACTGCCAGCAAATCAGCTGCCTGCGATGAAAAATAACATTATATCCCACGTTAAACATGTATATTTACCGCAATTTGATGCCACGCCGTAACATACTTCATTGATGTACATCTTATCCTCGAATGGTAAACTGTGCGATGCAGCATTGCTAACAATAGGACATTAATATTGCAAAAACACGATCTGGGGCCGAAAGTTTCGATTTAAAACACACAAAATATGATTATTTCACATTTTATACGCAAGAGTAGGGATAGTTGATGGATTAAATTAGTTGCGATCCGAAACATGTGCGGAATGACAGTCTTAGAACTTTGTAACGACCGCGGCTCGTTACTCTCACTCCCTCGACGAAATAAACCCGAGGTTGAAAAGAATTACACAGCCAACTCGCACGTTTACTCACGATTTAGAGATCCAAAAATCCATCTTTGGCTTTCTACAGCAGGGAGGCGAAGCGGATAGTCAACAATCCGAGAGATTTTTCAAACTTACTCTGCTGGTTGTCAGCCTTTTTCTCCAACAACGGTACGGAGGCGTACGCAATATCGATGCTCGAATGTTTGCGCTTGGGCCGAATTTCAAATTAAAATCTATTAAGCCAAAGAGAACAAAAAACAATCATTAAATCAAAAGGCATTGATATCAAACGACATAATAACAGAGTTTATTTTCAGGTATCGAGTTAAGGAATTCCACCATCCCACTAGTTACAAGTATGTCCGATAAATTCACTAGAAATTGTTTTTGAAGTATGTTAATCATCTTGTTATTTTACAATTTTAAGGCTACCAAATCACATAATAACTTATTATCGAAGAAAATTATTATCTCAGAAATTTGCATTTTGGTTTCATCGAAAGAAAGCTTACGTATGCTTTGTTTACGTTGTACCTTATCTTCTGATACCCCTCTCGATTTCATAGAACCATTGATCTTTATTTAATTGGGGAAAGCATTGGACTATAAAAACTAGCTAATAAGTTTGAACACTTTTTAAAAGATAATGAACATTAACAATGCCATATTTAGTATTTAACGCCGTTGAATTTAATCTACTTCAATATTCCCCGTAGAGAATCAACGGGCGCTTCAGCTAGTTAGGATATAAACACTTATTCCACATTTAACTGAGATATATTCTTAACTAAATAATTAAAAAATAAAAATGAACTGAAAACTATTTACAGACGTTTCCGATATATTCTTTTCAAGGTTCAGTTCATAACTCGTCAAACATTTTTAGCCCTTGAAAGCTTACAGAAAACTTCGTTTCGTGCTAGCCGCCTGAGAGGGTTCTTTCAAGCTTATTTGCTTCTACAAGCAATGTGGGCGAACAACAAGCCCATTGGGCGGAAAACCAAAGTAATATTAATCTTCTTATTTTATTACCGTTTTGATGAAAATTCTAAGTAAATATTTCTTATTTCGTCAAACTGAAATCTATATTATTGCACTTTTGACAGCAGCCGGAAATATATTTTCATTGGGTGAGTCGCTGGCTCAGTCGCCTTATATGTGTCTTCCTCTCAAGAGCCTGTTGTGTCTGGCGTCTGGATCTAATATCTGTGTTCTTGTGTAATATATCTGATACAATAAGATTTGTATCGGTGATAAGCACGGATATTGTTTATTATAATTCAAAACTTAGAGAGTTCACATACTGGATTCCACTATCTTTTATCCTTCCCGAAGATGGGCGAAGTTGTTATTAATTCCTTCTGTAGGCTATGCCTGAGAGAGACTTTTTCTCTCAGTAATATTTTCTCCAGTCACTCTCCTTCAGGTGAACTAATGTACCAAGTGTTGAACTACGTGTACGCTTTGGAGGTTAGTTTGCTGTGATGTCTTTTAGGCTTACGTTGTGGTTGTTTTAAGTTTATACTCTAACAACGACCACTTGGAAATGTTAATGTTTTGATTCCTATTTAATCCAGAACAGAAAATCGAATTTTTTGTAAGACGTATTTGACGTGTAGAATGCAATGACTTCGAGGTAGAAGTTTGATCCAAAATGTGCTGCCGGTTGTTTGCACGAACGAATTTGGGAATTGTGTTTACTTAGGGCTTGAATTCTAGCGGGATGATAGATGTCGCTGAAATGTGTGGTTGCCTTTATTGGATTAATAATTATATTTTATATTTTTTAGATTTTCCCCGACGACGGTATGCCACCTCTAATATGTGCACCGTGCTCTTGGAAAATGCACGAATTCAACAGCTACAAGATGAATGTTCATTTTGCAAAGGAAGAGATTGTAAAATTGTTGCACGAGATAAGGCCTGTGAGTACTCATTCAATTGATGTTGAAGTGAACTGGTGTGAATTTCATTTAAATATATATTCCAGTGCATTAAATGTACATACGAAAAATTGTCTTACCTTTAAATACTTTTAGGATTCCGTGGAAGATTCTGACAATAGCGAAAATAGTGACACGCCATTTGAGTCTGATTCTAATCCTCCGGTGAGTTTAAGGAAACGTATATTATTAAGGTATTGTTTTGAAGTTATGATCAATGTAGAAAACAGATAAATACAACATAAGCCGTTTTCCTAAATGCTGTGTTTATGGCCCATTTGGCATTGAGTTTAATGACAAATGGAAGTAGTACAGAAGCTTTAGTTGTTGTTTACTATTTTGTATTATTTTAATATTTATAAAATATCATCTATTACTTTTAATGGATACAAGCAGTTTCTTGAGAGAACTATTGTGTGCTTACCTTTTTCGTGTACTTACAAAAATTGATTAACATGCGGATATAATGTACTACCATTGGTAATTACATATTTAATGAGTATTTGATAGTTATGATAATTAATGTTAGATGAGGGAATATATGTGTACATTTTTCCAGGTTAATATTAAAGAGGAGATAGATATAGAAGAATGGCAGATGCCAGAGGAATTAAAAAGACCAATGGATACTGAAGTGAGCATCATAATTAGTAGCTTTTTGATTTCAATTGAGATTTTTTGATTTCCTGAATATGATACATTGTCATTGCTGTTCTTTTCTTTAGGGAGATGGCTCTGAATCATTACTGCATTCAGGCAGAAACATCATGAATATTCAACAAGAGTCAGCTTCATCAGAAGTGGTGAGCATTGAATTTTTTCATTAATCATAAGTATTATGCTAACTTTGACTGAAAATTAAAATCAGAATAATGCTCAAAGAATGTTTTAATGATTTTAATTTGTGTTGTACATTGTGTAATAACTTTTTCTTTTATTATTCTCAATTAATGAAAGCAAATTTTTTCCAATTTAGATAATGCAAGGGATAAACTTCGAGCTGAAGCAAGAGGAGCTAATTATTGACCAAGAGGAAGCAATTCAGGTAATTATACTTCTCGGTATTGTAATTATGTTCTAATATATATCTACTTTTGCTTGTCCATTTCTCAGACTTTGCTATATATTTATTTAGGTTGCAAATAGGGTTTGTGTAGTAATGTAATTGTAACTGGGAAACCTCATGACATATAACTATATCACTGTTGATGTCGTGGAATGGAATCTTAAAAATTTTTATGATTAATTTATGTTATCAAAAATATCTTTTAAATTTTATTTTCAAAGAAATACTTGAATTACAACTTGAGGAATTGAACGAAGAGGTATAGAAGGAATATCTGCTTAGCAATTGACAAGAAAAAATAATCAGTTTTAAATATTGACTTGTAATTTTGTCTACGATTCATTGTAAAAGGATGTCAAATATGTTTCGAGAGTTTCTCATTTTTTTCATTTCTCTTCTTCATTCTTTCGTGTTGAATAACTAATACTGGGACTAGTTTGTTTTTTAAATAAACTACTTTAACTTGTTTCATATTAATACTGTTTTCTTCTTCATTTCAGACCCCTGTGTCTTTGGATTTAACAAATTTTTTGAGTTTGGAGGCTTCAGAAGAAGCTGTTGGGAGTCTGTTTGAGGGAGAGAGCATTTGCTCTACTCAAAGTATCTCCGTTGAGATGAGAGACACCAATTAGAGGATACATGAGGAAGATCTAAGAGATGATATTGAACCAGAAGAGGAATCACTATATTCTGAGATTTCAAGGAGCATTTTGACTGTTAGAAAATCTGGACGGTCGCAATTAAAAGCCCATCTTTCTAAGGGCAGGTTTGTATGTGATATTTGTAAAAAACGTTGTACAACTAAGCAGAATTTGGGTAGGCTTTTATGGGTCCATTATGATGAAAGTCCTTTTAGCTGTAGTAAATGTGATAAAACATTTAAGTCTGACAATCTGAGGTATATACATGAGCTCAGGCATCTTAGAGACAAAATTCATTTTGGAAAAAGTGAAAAGGGAACCAAAAAATTCCTGTATTCATTTGACTTATGTGCAATGAATTTTAGTTCTGAAATTGGGCTATGGAGACATTCTAATGTGCATAATAGTAAATATGAATGTTACTCTTGTGGAAAATGTTTTTGGGATACTTCTGGCCTTAGGAGACATTTAACAACTCATACAAAAGAGAAGCCATTTAAATGCGAAGTGTGCTTAAAATGTTTTAGTCTAAAGGGTAATCTGAATACCCATTTGTTAAGTCATTCTTCAGAGAGACCATATGTCTGTGATATCTGTGATAAGAGATTCAAGACGATGCAAAGTAAGAATCGACATGCATTATGTCATTTGAGAAAAAAATGAAATCCTTACTTGCTATGTTTGTCCCTTTTTATAGTCGCAGAAGTTTCTTTGCTGAACACTGCTAATAAATATGGAAGAAAAAATTTTAATTTTTTGATTTTTTACTGCATTTCCTAAATCGTTTATCTTTAAATTGATTTATTTTTAAATTTAATCTATTTTTTCAAAACTAAATGCAAAAAACTTGGCAATACACATTTCTGCACAACGATCTTCCTTAAAAGAGGTTATACAAACGGAAATTATTACCAATTCCAAGAAATACAAATTATTTAATTTAATACCCTATCATAGAATTTTCTAAGCTTCACAAAGCGTGCTTTTTCCACCCCCTCCCCTGCACTTTCTTGGTTAGATAAGCGGGCTGAGTGCTCCACGAAACAAGGATAAGTAAAATTCTACATGGACAATGGTAGTAATTTTTTCACTGTAAAAATTATCAAATTCGTCAACAGTGCGTGCATGCTGTGCCTAAGGCACTTTAAAATTTCTTGTAGGTCGTTAAATAACGAAAATAACAGTTTTCTTTATCAACAATTTTTGAATAGTAAATAAATAGTAAATAGGTTTTAATTCGGCACATACATTTATAAAAGATAGATCTTGCACCTTTTGAAGTCTCATGATGATAACTTGAGAAGTTTTAAAAAGTTAGCGTTCAAAGTGGAGCTACCGATTTCTGAGTGCAAAAAAACATGCTTTTTTTCATACGATGCCTCATAAAAAATTGCTGATGGTATTCACAAAACTAAATATATAAAATGTATAAATAAATTTCCTTTCATTTTCAGCTTATTTCATTGCTATCAATGAATAGGTTACTGAGATACAACACCTCAAACTCAAGTATCTAGACTTTTTGCATGGATAGTAGGTGCTTTACTAGAACAGACATTTTCAAATAAATAGTTCGGTTTTTTGTTCTCAACACGTCTTCATGTTTATTTCCATCCGAATTCTTCCATGTCTCAAGAGGAGTAATTAACGCATTTTAAAAAGACGGTTACAATAAAACTAATACCAATTGTATCCCATCAGCTTTCACAACTACATCATCGTTGGAAAATTCCATTGAATGTCAAAACAGAATAGCAACATTAATTACGAGACATGTATATTTCTGAGATATTTTATAACAAACGATTAAAATATTCACACAAATAAAAGTATCAGGATCTAACTTACAGGTCTTGTTTTGCTCATCAACTTAATAATCTTGGCTACAGCAGAACGGACCTTTCTCTTTAATGAGTCGAACTCTATCATTCTACACATGCAATGGGAGCATATTTGAGACGCGAGACCATCATTCTCGAATATCCACATCATAAATACATAATATTAAATCACTCATTATGACCAACAATAAATGAGATTAGAAATATCAAGATTAACTATATCAGTATGGGATATCACTTTCAAATAGCATTAATGCTACCGAAACGTTTTAAACCAATTAATAAGTCACACGTAAATGTAGTTGTTACAATATCTTTAAAAAAGTTGATCTTCAAAAGTAACACCTTCACAAAAATTCCTAACAGACGACAAGAATAAACATAGAACTAAATAATTGTTTGTAATGATTTAGCATTTTCAAAAACGATAGCTCATATATTGGCAATCATCTCATTTACTTTGATATCGTATATAAAAAGAAGAATCTGACACAAAGGATCTCCAGTTGCAGAATGGTGCAAGAATACGTTAGTGAGTGAAAAACCTTCCTTCGAACAGAGTCTATGTCTATGTCTATGTAAGAACCCTGCAAGCCACCTTTCGGCGTGTGGCAGGGGGTGCAAGCACCTTGACTCTATTTTCCTAAACGGTTGCTTTCGCGTATACTTCGCGGAAAAAATGAATTTTTGAAACGATTCGTTTTAGCATCTATTTCCCTAATCTTTCGGGCAGTATCAGCACGGCCCATATAACAGGGGGGTCGCATTATATCGGTTACATCATCTGAAAACGTAATTTCTCTGAACTTATTTAATAAATTTATCCTTTGAATTTTTCTTCTATCTTCTAATGATTCCCATCCCGCGTCCTGTAACATCTGAGTGACGCTCGCTGTTTTATCGTAGCAATTCTTTACAAATCGTATCGCCTTCCGTTGTACTTTTTCTAAATCCCGAATATGACATTTCTCGGCGGGGTCCCATACACTACATGCATACTCAAGGTGAGGCCTAACTAACGCTAAGTAACATCGCTCGCGAACCTTTTCTTCGCTCCTACCGACTATTCTTTTAACGAAGCCGAGTTTCTTAAGTGCTTTTCCACATATATTTCGGATGTGGGCACTCCATGAAAGATTATTCGTGAGAGTTACTCCAAGATACTTTACCGATTCTACTGACATTAGGTTTACCCCTCGGAGACTATAAGAATAATCATTTATTATAGATTTACTTTCGAAGAAGTTAACTACCGAACACTTTTCTACATTAAGCTCTAATTGCCAATCATCGCACCAATTCATAATTCTATCTAAGTCGTTCGAAAGGGCTAATCTATCCTCTGAACTAACTATTTCCCTGTAAATGACTGTGTCGTCTGCGAATATCCTAACATTGCTTTCAATGTGATTGCTGAGGTCGTTGATGTATACTAAAAATAGCAGCGGTCCAATTACACTGCCCTGAGGGACGCCCGAGGTCACCTTAACCAAGTTGGAACTAATACCATCGAGTACTACTCGTTGCTCTCTATCGGTGAGAAAGTCTTTTATCCAGTTAATAACTTGTGCATTGATACCCGCAATTTCTAATTTGTACAGCAATTTATGATGAGGTACCTTATCGAAAGCCTTCCGAAAATCTAAAAATATCGCATCGACTTGCTTATGTTTTTCAGCAGAGTTTAGAACATCGTGTACTAATAAAGCCAGCTGAGACTCGCAAGAACGAGTCTTACGAAAACCGTGTTGATTCCTAATTATGAAATTGGACGTTTCAAGAAAACCCATTAAAGAGCTAGCTATTATATGTTCCATAATTTTACCGCTCAGTGATGTTAAAGATATAGGCCTGTAATTAGCTGGATCGTCCTTAGAACCACTTTTAAATATTGGCGTGACATTCGCAATTTTCCAATCTTTCGGGACCTTTCCTTCGCTCATACTCTTGTCAAATATAACTTTAAGAAAAGGTGCTACGCTCTCGGCAACTTCCTTGAACACTCGAGCCGGTATGTCTTCAGGACCCGGAGCTTTATTCGGTTTGATCTGTTGCAATAGTTTAATGATGCCGTCTTCTCTGAAGGTGATTTTCGACATTGATTCAGGTTTATCAACATTCGGGAGAGTATTTGATGTATCGTCAGACGTGAAAACGCTTCGAAAAAAATCATTCAAGATATTAGCTTTGCCTTTAGCATCGTTTACTATATTACCGCAAGTATCCTTTAATGAACCAACAGTTTGCTCTTTACCTTGGACCTCACGAACGTACGACCAAAACGCCTTTGGGTCCTCTTCCAAGTGTTCGCATAAAATCTTCTTTTTATATTGACGGAGGGCATCTCGCATAATTCGTTTAGTTTCCGACTTTGCTTCCTTATGTTCGCTCTCTACTCGATCTATGTTGATACTATTCGGTTGCCTCGCAGCGGCTTTTAATTTGGAATGCAAACGCCTCTGTTTCTTTAGTGCTCTCCTAGTCTCCTTATTATACCATCTAGGTTCATTAATTTGATTTGAAAGTTTTGAGGGTACAAATTTATCCATTAGGTCACGCATTGTTCTTACAAAGAGATTCCACGTGTCCTCGGTATTTAAACATATCGCGCGCGTTTTATACTCCAGAAATTCGTACATGAGTTTACTACGATATCCTTCGAAATCAGCTCGCGGGTAAAGATAAACTCTGCGCTTAGGTTTTCTGTGCTTTACCAAGTTAAGGTCGAAATCTATAATTATGGCTTTGTGATCGGATATTCCATCGCAGACAGATGTGTTAGATACTCGTTCAGGGGTGTTCGTAAGAAAAAGATCTAAAATGGTTAATTCCCTGGTAGGCTTTTTGACTAGCTGGTGTAATGAATTTTTTTGTATTAAATTTAACAAGGTCCTACAAGAGTCATTGTCCCGAGCTCTTTTCTTGACTACGTGCTTTTGCCAATCGATGTCTGGAAGATTAAAATCTCCTCCAATTATCATTATGCTATTGTTGTTTTTACGCGAGTAAAAATTTATTTCATCGTTTAAGTTACGCAAAACATGACGCGAAGAGTTGGGCGGCCGGTAAATAGCACATACATGTAGATTGGGTTTATTTGGCTGACTAATGGTACACCATACGCTCTCGATACAACTGTTAGGATACGTATGTGAACTACTCCGCAAAGAACTTTTAACCGCTATAAATACTCCTCCACCCACTTTATCCTGACGGTCCTTACGATAAATCTTAAAATCTTTAGGAAATACTTCGTAGTCATTAATATCGTCAGTTAGCCAGCTTTCGGTGCCTATAATTATGTCGGAGTCGTTACTTCGGATAAGATGTTCAAGATCGGCTACTTTGTTTTTGATGCTTCTACAATTAATAATGGCAATCGATAGTTCATTTACAATGGGTGAAGCCCGGGAAACGCGTTGTTGCTCATCTTCAACTTGCTCAGTAATTTTTAAGGTATTCGATTGTTTATTAACTTTATTTCCTATATCGGAGCCACTTAAATTAGAAGCATTCCCACAGATTCCCTTTAGCCTAAAAAAAACCTACAATGCTCGTAAATCCTATGAGCCACCCCGCTCGCAGCTTCAGCAGTATAGTGAACACCAGAGCCGTTCAAGGCGAGGGGGTACGACAAGAGGGTCGGCCGAAGGTCCACAAAGTCAACTCCCATGCCCCGACAGAACTCCCACATCCGCGCATTCAGACCATCTATTTTAGTCCGAACGCTTCGGCTGCAGTCACTCCGCGGGACGATGCTGCAGATGGACAGCCGCACATCGATGCCAAGCGACTCCTGCACGCGCTCAACCTCGGAATTCAGGTCCTCAAAAGAACGCAAAATATCCTCGGGAGGGCGGTGACAGGCATCGTTGACTCCAACATGGGCCACCACCCGCAGCCGAGAGCAACCCGTGCCCCTGGCCGCCGCACCTACCGCACCCGTGACTTGGGCCACATGCCCAGAGGGAATACACCAAGATGTAACCCTAATGTCACCTCCCTCCCTCTCCGCCCTTCGCCGCAAAGGGGCCACAATACGCTTAACATTAGAGCTCCCTATCAATACAATCCCCCCACCCCGACTTCCTTTAGGCGCAGCTACTTTGGAGGGAAGAGGGGCAGGCATGGCCTTCCGAACAGGCTCATCGACACTTTCCAGCACCGAGAACTTATTGCGAATAGGGATAGGATTCGTCGTCACCTCCCCATTGCCCTTGCCAGCCCGCGCTGCTCCTCCACTCCTCGTAGCCACCATCCACTCGGGCTTCAGGGGGAGAACAGAGCCCGAGAGGTTAGGAGTAGGCATCACCGCCTCCGCGACAGACCAACCAGCGTTTACTCTAGGGCGAGCCCCAGTGGTCGACGTGGAGGGAACTGACGCAGTTTTGGGAGCCACCCTCCCCCTCATCGAGGTATTCCCACCTCCTAAAACCAACGAGCGAAGCTCTCCAACAACCCTCTCAAGGCGGCAGATCCGTGCCCACAGGGGGTCGGTGTCCACCTTCCTTTCGCGAGCCAGGACAGACCTGTAGGAAGCCATCCTATTGCTATGGAATTTACACTGGCTCACTAAATGGGGAACTAAAACGAAAACAACTAACAATGAACAATGAGTTACCACCCGCTGTGCTTTACCTGGCTGACCTAACCTGTGTAGAGGGGCTAGGTTTCTAACTTCGGAGACAAAATATATACACTAACTAAAGGATTACCGTGAGAGGAATTTATCTGTGCAAGTGATTCGTATAAAGTTTAAAATAAATAAATTAGATTATACAGGCAAAAATGGATGTAAGCGCCGCAGAAGATTAAGTGTTAGAGTACAACTGTTACAGTTACAGTTCTACAACTGTTCTCCAAACGAATTTCACCCATTTTACTGCAAATGATTCATAAAATATCCTCCAGAAATAAAAAAATAAGTAATAACTGTAAAAATGGCAATAATTACATACCAAACATTGCTAACGTACTAACACAGTGAGCTAAAATTAAAGAGAAAACTGAAAGACAGAATTAGCGTGCTGGTTTCTTTGGTGTTGAGATTGTAATGCATAGCTCTAGAATAATTAACGACCATAAGTTTTTCATTGAGGTTAAACATTAATGGCAAAACACAAGTTTCTTCTATCTACTCGGCATCTCACCGATTTTCATTTCAAAGTAATACGGAGGGTTTCTGTAATTGGCTCTGCCTCTGAGATAAATGAAGGCTATGTGCGTTATCATTCCGTACTATCTCGAGTTTTTAGTGTTAAGGAAAGATAACATTAGGAACATCATTAATTTACCGTTACATAAGTCATTCGTTCAATCAAGGCTCAGTGATACCTGTAAAGTTATACATTATATTTTAATAACTAAGAGAAGCAGTACCAGAATTCCGTCATTTGGCTGTTTTATTTGCTATTTGCATGGAGTTTTAGAGAAGGGAGAAAGGGATAACATCCAAAGGCAACCTGATAGCAGCGCCACCTATCCGTGGTTTCTGGAACTAATGCTAAAATCGTATAGTCCAGTCTTGACATAGGTGTTCTGTGTTAACTTGGAGATACGGATAACATCGGAAAGCAACCTCTGCTCACACAGAATAATATGTTTGTTTATGCTTAATTAAGTATTAATTTGTGTTACCCGACACAATAACATAGCAATATATATTAAAATAGTTCTCGTGTACTATAAATATGTGTCATTTTCATAAGGAATGATGCATATACCATTATTCATATTTCTTTTGTACCAAGTTGTTTAATACTAATTTCTTTGTTACTTATAACCTTTTGTATTCATATATATAGATATGTATTGTTTATGTAGTATTTTAAAAAAGGGCTCTCGGCCTGTGAAATAAACTATTATTATTTCAGAACTTCGAGAGAGGGTAAACATTGTAGAGCAACCTCTGCTCTATTTGAATAATATCTTCGTTTATGCTCAATAAATTGTTTATTTGTGTTACCCAACATAATTACATAGCAATTTATATTAAAATAGTTCTCGCGTGCTATAAGTATATGTAATTTTCATTCAGAATGATGTATATATCCATTATTTAAAAACTCGGAGAAAGGGCAAACATCGATAGGCAACCTCTGCTCACATTGAATCTCTCTCTCTGAAAATCATGAACAACAATCATAATTCTAGACCTCATGAGATGTTCTAATGTCTAAGGACTTCAATTCAATATATCTTAAGGGATAAATGACTGACCCAGCAAATTTCCAATAACGGATCCATAGTAATAGTAAGTGGCTCAGTGAAACAAGTCTCTTCCCGTAGAAGTGCTTTCTTTATGTCACTTTTTCTGATAGAGTCTGGCTTTTTAAAGCAATGAACTGACGACTGCCTGTTTCTAATAGTTTTTTATAGCTTCAGGTGAGTACTGAGCTTAGCAATGGGGGGATACCTTCGGCTTTAATACTCTTTGGAGCCTATACAGTTTATGACTTGTTTTTGAGATGGCCCTGGTTCATCATCTTTGGATTTGGTTGCATTACTAATTAGTTTCGTAGGTGGAGAGCTCAGGTTTGATTCACATGCAATCATAGGAGTAGGTCTATTCTGTAATAAAAACGAATGAACCTTGTGGTCATGTTTACAAAGGGCATAATTATTACGGAATGAGCAATGATACATGTGGCAGAAAAGCTCTCAAGGCAAGAAATCTCATCACACCTTATAAAACACAAATGAGGAAAGAGTCATTTCTTAGATACAATAGTCACATTGTAAAGTATAGATGAGTCAGTTTGAGATTTGACATGCCAAACCTTTCCAGCAGATGCTGGCATAACATCTTGATCTGAGATTCGAAAATTAATAAGAGAGTAGTTCAGAACATTTAATAGAGCCATTTAAAATATTAGGTAAAAATAATAGACCAAGCTGCTTCCTCCTAGAAGAGAGAAGTGGTATATGTAGTTGACACATTAGTCCCTCACATTCACGACTTTCTCTATAAAGATTAAATTTATGTGCAACAATCGTAAGATATTTTCTTTGAATCTTTTCAAGCTGTAACTCATACTTTGTGTAATATGGATTCCAAAATACTGAGCCATACTAAAAAATATATCTAACAAGTGATATATAAAATAACTTAAGACAATTGATATCATAGAAGTCTTTGGTCACTCGAGCAATGAATCCAAGCATATTGAAAGCCTTAGTGGAAATAGTCTGTATATGTAATTGAAATCCTAATTTTTCATAAAAAATAACCCCTAAATCAGAGATAGATTGAACTCGCAAGTAATTCGCAATCAGTAGGTCTACTAATTACTCCCAATTAGTTACTCAAAGTCTCTTCATCTAGATGACCGGTGATGAAATGAGCTATAGGGTAGCCGACACCATACTCATCAGGCACAATTAAATTTAACAAATAAAACTTGTACTGGTTAGTGCCGTGAGTTGAGTCTATGCACAATATTCTACCACAGCCCGCCAACATCTCAGTGCATTGAAGTTTCTGCTGAATACCGAAAACAGAAAGTTCAGAAGCATGCTATAAATTGTCTAGACCTTCATCTCCTATTACAGTACCTGAGCCAAGCGGTTTATTAACTAAAATAGGGGTGAAAGTAATGAAATGTTCCATACAGGGTAATACACTATCTAAACTAGGATCTACAGGTTGAAAATATTCTTGAATTTATGTGCTATTTTGTTATTAATTTAACATTTTGCTCCAGAAGGGAATTTATCTGAAAACCTATTTGTTTTATTACACACTTGCAGTACTACATCATTTTATGGTGATTATTAAACTTTCAGATAAAGTACTGAAGTTTACAATCATGAATCACATGTTCCCTATTGCGCTTTACTAAAAACATGTTATTGAGATGACAATGATTATCCATCCAAGCATTGAAATCATGCATATCTTTGAATTCATATTCCTCCACTGAAATGTCATCTTTGTGATGATATTTCTGTGCTCTGCAAATGACAAGTCATGACAAATTGATTTTGAAATTGAACATTGCAGTCATGATGTAGACGTTTAATATACTTGTATCCTTCACCACAGTTTTTCTTATGATGGCTATTGGTGCTTCTGTTTTAATAAGATACTTGGCATTTTGAGCATATTCTTGGATAAGTAATCAGTGTTATATTTTCTGTTTTAATGCAAGTTGACATGGTGACAAAATTATGACTTTTTGCATACACTTTGTAACAGAGGTAACACTTTCGTGGATAAATATATACTATGTCACCATCATTGTGTGATGAACTACCATTCTGAATATTTACATTTATCCCTACCATGCAATTTTCAACATGCAAAGAATTATTACTTCCCTTTTAACAAGCTTTAGCATGCATATTAAGACTAACATGTATCTCATTCATGTCAAGGATAACAGAAGTGGGAGATACGCTGGGAAATACTGCAGGTTGCCTACACACCTCAGATACTGAATGGCAGGATTGGATGGAGTATTTAAAGAATGCTTGAATAAGTTTAGGTGATGAGCTTTAATTATTACTGGAAAAGATTAATTGGAGGACTTGATTGATGAGGAAGGGGAAGAATTGACCATGTAACACAAATATAAACTTTATTGAGCATAAACGAACATATTATTCAATGTGGGCAGAGGTTGCTTTCCAATGTTTGCCCTTTCTCTGAGTTTTGAAATAATAGACTAATACATCATTCCGAATTGAAATGACATATATTTAAAGCACACGAGAACTATTTAAATAAAAATAGCTTTGTTATTATGTCGGGTAATACAAATATACTACTTTATTGAGCATAAACGAATATATTATTCAATGTGAGCAGAGGTTGCTTCCTGGTGTTATCTGTCTTTCCGAGTAAGCACAGAAGACCAAAGCTAAGATAAGGCACTAAGACTTTTGAATTAGTTCCAGAAACTATGGATAGGTGGCGCTGCTATCAGGTTGCCTTTGGATGTTATCCCCTTCTCCATTCGGAACGACCCGTGTTTATATACATAACGGTGATAGAACAAAAACAGTAACCTTGTGGCTTATTCTCTAACTTTGGCTTTCGATCGGAATGGTGTTTTTGGTCGGAATGGTCGGCCATATTGCCCCAAATTACGATCGGAATCATGAAAGTTATTCTATAGCTCGCTATTCGATCTCGAGCGGGTTTTTACTATAGGAATCCTCACGCGACCTAAAAGCTCGCGTTACGGTGGCCATATTGATCGGAATTCTAAAAGTAAACAATAAATATGGCGGTTCGTCTGGCAGCGGCAATATTCCTAGCAGAGGAAATGGAAGAAAGAGAAATGGTAATTGGTCGCAGAACCCTAAGGGACTTGACAAATCCCTTTGCGATGTCCGCCTGAGAATTCCGGAATAAATTTAGATTACCCCAAGAAGGGGTTATGTATTTAATACAAAGGTTAACTCCTCAGCTGAGGTAGCCAAGGAGAATCACTGGCATTCCAGTACATTTACGGGTAAAGTTTCACAAAATATTAATTTTCTGGAAGCATAAGTAAATGACGTATACTCTATATTAAATTAATGATAGTTGTGCGTTATATATGAGCGATGTCTACTTATGCAAATCCTGTGTGCCTGTAACTTTTTCGCTAGTGGAATGTATCTGAAAAGTCTTTATCAGAGAAGAGTTACATAATGATATATTAAGCTGTCCGCTTGATGTCTTCATTTCTCTTCTTAAGGTAAGAGGGAAGAGGGGATTTATCAATTTATTCTTTAGTTCAAGTTCCAGTTGATCTCACAAAACTTTCATTTTCATTCATGCAGCAATCTTGTTACCCATAAAATTCACTCTTGGTCACTAAATAACTATTTTAAACTTGATGCTGATAAATCTCAAGTTATTCATTTTTCTTATAAAAACAAACTAGTACAAGCATTAAACATCCTCTTGGACGGCAACATCTTACCTCAGGTAGACTCTTGCAAATTTCTTGAGTCTCATCTTTACTGGGATTTTCATGTCGATAAGCTCTTGCATAAACTCAGTCCTCTTTGTTTTCTTGTTCGGACCATTTGTTCTACTATCTCATTTAAAGTCATTCTTTCACTCTATTATGGTTTATTTTATTCACATATTGTATACAGTGTTATTCTTTTCTGGGGCTCATCCTCCCAAGCTCTTAAATTTTTAAATTACAAAAGAAAGTTCTAAGAATGATGGCTAATGCAAGGTATGATGCACCGAGCCTTCCACTTTTCAGGAACATCAATATTTTACCTATTCCATGTATTTATATACTTACTATTGTTGTACATACAAGATGTAATTTGAAGCACTTTGTTACAAACGCTGATGTTCATCATCATAGGACTCGGAATGTTAATAACTTGCATGTTCCTTTTGTACGTAATAGATCTAACTATCTTGGACCCAGGCACATGGGCCTTATACTGTACAATAAAATCCCTGACTATCTTAAGAATAATATGTCAATTACCACTTTTAAGTGCAAATTTAAGTCTTTCTTAATTGAGAGAATGTTTTGTGGCATTGAATATCTCTCCTACTGTTAATTTTCTTTGTACTGACGAAATCTATATCCTGTACTGGATCTTTGGCTGAATAAAATATTATTATTATTTATGTACATGCTCCAAGTTGAAGGTTACTGAATATTAAGACAACGTTTCGGAAACTTGCCGCCTTCAGTGAAATTATTTCTTTTGAATTTTAATATAGAAAATAACAATGTTATTGTATGTTATTAACCATTAATAACGAAGTTTCAAGAATACAGTTATAATAAGCATTAAACTTGTGGATTGCCGCATCACATATGCATGTATCACTCTTCAATGAAAGATACTTTCAGATGAATTTTACTTGTAGTTACGTGTAAATTGATTGAAATATGCTCAAAGGAAAATGAGAACGGCTTCTTCTGCTACTATAAACCTATTTTGTCATGATTACCCTACCTATAATCGTAAGAATTTGTTTAAAAAAGGTAGGCTGTCACTCATAAAAGGTCTACTAGTTTCGTCTCAGCACCATTCAGTAGAGTATACCGTAGCAATTACATGGTTGATTGAAAGGATAGAACAGAAACTAACAACCCTCGGTGAAATTTCTCTTCAAAAAATGGATATTCTTGTTTTCATTACATTACTTAACCATGAAGTTTCGGGATTAAAGAGAAAAGGCATAATTTCACAAATTACCGCAGAATAAAATAAATACTGTACATCATTATGAGTTACCTGAAATAATCGCTGAGAATCTGCAATTATTGCAAAGCCAAGAGAGGATTTTGAACCCAATCCAACAAAGCAATGTGCATCGCAGAAAAGCGATACTTTTTGTCCAAGGAATCATTAAAAACTATATCAATGTACTATATGAATATATAAATATTAAAAAATTCCATTATGATGCATTTAAAATGGTCTTAAACGTAACTTTTTTTACAAATAATGTACAAAAGGGTACATAGACAGTGCTATGGACTAAGCAAATGCTTTGGCTGGCGAAGAAGCAGCTACTTTGCTAATTTAATCATAACCTTTATATATCCTTTAATTGTTTCTGTCTGTAACCGTAATTCCTAACAACGCCATCCTGTCTTTCTCTTACTATTAAGAATATTTTCTATCGAACGGCCTTCTGAATACTGCCAAGCAGACGAGAAAACGGCGTAAACACGCATGCGCGAGTATGAGAAAGTATTAAAGCATGTCAGTTGAGTGCAGAAATCTGGCTACACCGATTCCGATTCGACAGTCAGCTACGATAATACGTATAGAATACCGTTTTCAGCGGAATTACCATTACGATCGTTATGAGTCCACTTGGGTGGAATTCTGGTTGAGTTCATTCCGATCGAAAGCCAAAGTTACAGAATAAGCCCCCTGGGTTCGACAACAGGCGTCTACAACAATTAGATATTACAACCATTTTTAAGATTTTTTAAGCCCTTCCCGATAACATTGCAACTCAAAATTGGCGTGTGAATAAAGATTAAAAATACAATTTCTCTGCTTTTTATATGCTTTAAGCAACTTTTATAAGGACTATAAAGGAAAAGCAGGAAGTTCATTGGGGCAGTTGCAGCCAATATTTCTGCTTGAGTTTTCAAACATAGTTTAAGATGGTTTTCTTCTATTATGCTGCATAGGCAGTATCACCAGGAAGACCCAGGTTCAATGCTGGACTGATAAAATGCAGCGAATTTTAAGAATATTTTCAATCCATTTTTTTCCTTTTGAGGACACTCTCGATATGCTGCCGACATGAAATTGGTGTTGTTGATCTGCTTGCAGTATGCAAGCAACATTTTACTTATATTATATACGACTAAAATGCAGCTTGTATACTGCAAGCAAATGGTTAATAGCGTAACATAACTATACTTACACATGCAAAGGTTATCTGTCTTCAAGGTAAAGACTCCGAAAGAATTATGAAAATTCAGCCACCATGTTTAAAATAGAAGATATGCTTACGGTCTGGTATGGAAGCCAGGTCTTCCTAGTAATACTTACTATGCAACTCAACAGAAAATCATCACCTCTAACTGTATGAGAAAATTCAAGCAGAAATATTGGTTGCAAATGCCTAAAACAACTTCCTACTTTACACAAATTCCTTATATGAGAAATTGTAATGTGCTCTGGCATCGAACCCAAGAACCGTACAATTTTCAAAGACTACGACAATATTAGAATTATATCATTGATAAGTAAATTTATATCTTACCTTTTTTATCACATTTTAAGGAAGTTTCCATTTGTCTTCTGCATACTAATACTGTTAGAAAATTTATTAAATCTTCTACATTGTCTTGCTAAATTGATATTGTTTTGCAGATGAATTCAAAGGTAAAGGATTTAGGAATATTCAACAATCATACAAATTAAATTTATTTCTTCCATATTTATTAGCAGTGTTTAGCAAAGATACATACATGACTATAAAAAAAGGGACAAACATTCAAAAATATCATTTTTTTCTCAAATGATGTAATGCATGTCGATTCTTATACCCCTTACTCTTGAATATCTTATCACAAATATCACAGACATATGGTCTCTCTGAAGAATGACTTAACAAATGGGTATTCAGATTACCCTTTAGACTAAAACATTTTAAGCACACTTCGCATTTAAATGGCTTCTCTTTTGTATGAGTTGTTAAATGTCTCCTAAGGCCAGAAGTATCCCAAAAACATTTTCCACAAGAGTAACATTCATATTTACTACTATGCACATTAGAATGTCTCCCTAGCCCAATTTCAGAACTAAAATTCTTTGCACATAAGTCACAAGAATACAGCCTTTTTTTGGTTCCTTTTTTACTTCTTTCAAAATTAATTTCGTATCTAAGATACCTGAGCTCATGTATATACCTCAGATTGTCAGACCTAAATGTTAAATCACATTTACTACAGCCAAATGGTCTTTCATCACAATGGACCCTTACATGGCAGCCCAAATTCTGCTTAGTTGTATAACTTTTTTTACAAGTATCACATACAAACCTACTCTTAGAAAGAGGGGCTTTTAAGTGTGACCTTCCTGATTTTCTAACATCCAGAATGCTCTTTGACATCTCAGAAGATAGTGATTCCTCTTGTGGTATAATATCATCTCTTAGATCTTCCTCATGTATCCCCTTTTTGGTGTCTCTGATCTCAACGGAGATACCTTGAGTAGAGCAAATGCTCTCTCCCTCAAACGGGCTCCCAACAGCTTCTTCTGAAGACTCCAAACTCAAAAGATTTGTTAAATCCAAAGACCCAGGGGTCTGAAATGAAGAAAATAGTAATCAGTATTGATATGAAACGTGTAAAAGTAGTTTTGTTACTTGAAAAACAAACTGCACCCAGTATTATGAATTCAAAACAAAAGACTGAAAAGGGGAAATGAAAAAATTGAGGAACTCTCAATACATATTTGACATCCATATACAATGAATCATAGACAAAAGTATAAGACAATATTTAAAACTGATTATCATGTTTTGTCAATTGCTAAGTGGATATTCCTTCTATACCTCTTCGTTCAATTCCTCAAGTTGTATTTTGAGTATTTCTTTGAAAATAAAATGTGAAAGATATTTTTGATAACATACAGTTATCATAAGCATTTTTAAGATTCTATTTCACGACATCAACAATGATATATTTAAATGTCATGAGGTTTCCCAGTTACAATTTCTTTACTACACAAACCCTATTTGCAACCCAAATAAATATATAGCAAAGTCTGAGAAATTGACATACTGGACATTCAAGAGTAGATATATAGTAGAACATAATTACAAGACTGAGAGGTATAATTACCTGAAGTGCTTGCTCTTGCTTCAGCTTTAAGTTAATATTTTGCGATATCTAAATTGGAAAAAAGTTGCTCCCTTGAATTGAATATAATAACAGAAAAAGCTATCACACATATATAGATATATAGATAGATATATATCTATTATATATAGATGCTTCTCCGGATTCATTCATATATATATATAGATAGGTATATAGATAGGTATATAGATAGGATACTAATTCACAGCCAAAACCACAAGCGTCATCGGCTTTAAATTTTTACGACGTATTGGCCATATCGTGTAACCACCAGAAAAATTGTAATTTTGAACCTCAGTGTCATGGGTTCGATTCCAGAGGGCCACAAAGTCCCGATTTTCCCATTTAAATGCATTGCGTTGATTTTCGGGAATTAAAAAAAAATACTTGCCGGATAGATAGGGTCTTAAAACTCAAGGAGCCGATATATATGGTCATGATCTATCGAAAACATAAATGAGTTTTACGGAAAATATCCTGGGTTCGATGCTAGGTCGAGGCAAAAATCGGCCATTTAAAATACATTGTGGCGATTTTAAGATTTTTTTTGGACCCCTTCCCGATGACATGGAAACTTGAAATTCGGCATGAAGTTGGAGATCATAAATATATTTCATAATATAATTTTACATATTCGCTGATGGTCGTTGGTTCGATCCCATAGAGCCATTTACATTCCTCAATGCATTTCTAATGGAGATAACGGAAAAAGGTTTTAGGTACTTCCCGACATGATATCGACTTCAAACTTTGTTTAAAAATAAGATGAAGTCCTAATAAGTCATAATGTGCATTCCCAGCTAACAATATTTCCTGGGTTCGACACCAGGCGTTTCTACAATCAGTAAATTATCCGATTTTTAGGAACCCCTTCCCAATAATATTAAAACAGGAAATTAGGTATATAGATAGAGAACATAGATACATTTCAAAACATATTTAAGATTTCCTAGATCGTGCTTGGTTCGAATCCAGAGAGCCATTTACATTATTGAAAAGTAGGACGTCGTTTGAGGCAGTTGAGCCAATATTTCTGCTTGAATTTTCACACATAGTAAGAGATGGTGATTTTCTGTTGTGCCGCATATTACGTTCACCAGGAAGGCCTAGGTTCGATGCCAGACGATTAAATTGCAGCGAATTTTAAGAACTTTTTCATTCCCTTTTTATTTTCTATTGAGGGCCATCCCGATATGATGCCGACAAGAAATTAGTGTTGTCGATCTGCTTGCAGTATGCAAGCTACATTTTACTCGTATATATATATATATATATATATCTATTATATATAGATGCTTCTCCGGATTCATTCATATATATAGATAGGTATATAGATAGATATGATACAAATTCACAGCCTTAACCACAAGCGTGATTGAGTTCAAATTTTTACTGCGTATTGGCCATAACAATTAACCGCCAGAAAAATTGTGATTTTGATCCTCAGTGTCATAGTTCGATTCCAGAGGGCCCCAAAGTCCTGATTTTTCCCGTTTAAATGCATTTCTTTGATTTTCGGGAATTAAAAAAAAATACTTTCCGGATAGGTAGAGAATCAAAACTCAAGGAGCCTATATATATGGTCATGATCTATCGAAAATTTAAATGAGTTTTACGGAAAATATACTGGGTTCGATGCTAGGTTGAGGCAAAAATCGGCCGTTTAAATTGCATTGTGGCGATTTTTAAGATTTTTTTTCGACCCTTTCCCGATGGCATGGACACTTGAAATTCGGCATGGAGTTGGAGATCATAAATATATTTCGTAATCAAATTTTACATATTCGCTGATGGTCCTTGGTTCGATCCCGGAGTGACATTTACATTCCTCAATGCATTTCTTATGGAGATAACAGAAAAAGGTTTTAGGTACTTCCCGGCAAGATATCAACTTCAAACTTTGCATAATATAAGATCATGTCCTTGCAAATCAAACTGAGCATGCACAGCTACCAATGTGTCCTGGGTTCGACACCAGGCGTCTCTACAATCAGTAACTGATCCTATTTTCAATAATTATTTTGAACCCTTTCCCAATGATATAGAAACTTGGAATTCGGCATATGGATAGAGATCAAAGATACATTTCAAAAATATGTTTTAGATTTTTTAGATAGTCCTTGGTTCGAATTCAGAGAGCCATTTACATTTGTGAAAAGTAAAACGTCTTTTGAGGCAGTTTTAGCAAATATTTCTGTTTGAATTTTCACACATAGTTATAGAGGGTGATCTTCTGTTTTGCTGCATAGCAAGTTCACCTGGAAGACCCGGGTTGGATGCCAGATGATAAAATTGTAGAGAATTATTAAGATATTTTCAATTTTTTTTCTTTTGAAGACTGTCCTGATAGGATGCCGACAATAAATTTGTGTTGTCGATCTGCTTGCAGTATGCAAGCTACATTTTACTCGTATATATATATATATATACGAGTAAAATGTAGCTTGCATACTGCAAGCAGATCGGCAATACTAATTTCATATAGGCATCATATCGGGACGGTTCTCAAACGAACAAAAAAAAATATTCAAAATATTCTTAAAATTCGCTGTTATTTTATCGTCTGGCATCGAACCCGGGTCTTACTGGTAAACTAACTATGCAGCACGATAGAAGATCAACATCTCTAACTATGTGTAAAAATTCAAGCAGAAATATTGGATACAACTGCCTCAAAAAACGTTCTAATTTTCAGGAATGTAAATGCCTCTCGGGACTCGAACCAAGGACGATCTTGGAAATCTAAAGCATAATTTTGAAATGTATCTATGATATCTAACTACATGCCGAATTTCAAGTTTCTATATTGTTTGGAAAGGGTTCAAAATTATTATTGAAAATAGGATCAGTTACTGATTGTAGAGACGCCTGGTGTCGAACCCAGGACACACTGGTAGCTGTGAATGCACAGTTAGATTTTTATGAACTTGATCTTATTTTATGCAAAGTTTGAAGTCAATATCATGCCGAGAAGTACCTAAAATTTGTTTCCGTTATCCCCATAAGAAATGCATTGAGGAATTTAAATGTCCCTCTGGGATCGAACCAAGGACCATCAGCGAATATTTAAAATTCGATTATGATATATTTTTATGGTATCTAACCTCATACTGAATTTCAAATTTCTATGCCATCGGGAAAGGGTCAAAAAAAAATCTTAAAAATCGCCACAATGCGTTTTAAACGGCCGATTTTTGCCCCGACCTAGCATCGAACCCAGGATATTTTCTGTAAAACTCATTTATGTTTTCGATAGATCATATTCATATATGTAGGCTCCTTGAGTTTTAATTCTATACCTTTCCGGAAAGTATTTTTTTTTTATTACCGAAAATCAAAGCAATGCATTTAAACGGGAAAAATCGAGACTTTGGGGCCTTCTGGGATCGAACCCATGACACTGAGGTTCAAAATCGCAATTTTTCTGGAGGTTATACGTTATGGCCAATATGTCGTAAAAATTTCAAGCCATTGACGCTAGTGGTTTAGCCTGTGACTTTGTATCCTCTCTATATATATATATATATATATATATCTATTATATATAGATGCTTCTCCGGATTCATTCATGTATCCATATATATATTCATATATATATATATATATATATATAGAGAGGATACAAACTCACAGGCCAAACCACAAGCGTCATTGACTTGAAATTTTTACGACATATTGGCCATAGAGTGTAACCGCCAGAAAAATTGCGATTTTGATTCTCAGTGTCATGGGTTCGATTCCAGAGGGCCCCAAAGTCTCGATTTTTCCCGTTTAAATGCATTGCTTTGATTTTCGGGAATTTTTAAAAAATACTTCCGGGATAGGTAGAGAATCGAAAATCTAGGATCCTTTATATATGGTCATGATCTATCGAAAACATAAATGAGTTTTACGGAAAATATCCTGGGTTCGATGCTAGGTCGAGGCAAAAATCGGCCGTTTAAAATGTATTGTGGCGATTTTTAAGATTTTTTTTGGACCCCTTCCCGATAGCATGGAAGCTTGAAATTCGGCATGGAGTTGGAAATTATAAATATATTTCATAATAAAATTTTACATATTCGCTGATGGTCCTTGGTTCGATCCCAGGGCGCCATTTACATTTCTCAATGCATTTCTTATGGAGATAACGGAAAAAAATTTTAGGTACTTCCCGGCATGCTATCGACTTAAAACTTAGCGTGATAGAAGAACCAGTCTTAACAAATCAAACTATGCATTCATAGCTATCAATGTGTCCTGGGTTCGACACCAGGTGTCTCTGCAATCAGAAGTTGATCCGATTTTTAGGAATTATTTTGAAACTTTTCCCAATAATATAGAAACTTGAAATTTGGCATATGGATTGAAATCATTAATAACTTTCAGAAACATTTTTTAAATTTCCAAGATCGTCCTTGGTTCGAGTCCCGAGAGCCATTTACATTCGTGAACATTAGAGCGTCTTTTGAGGCAGTTGTAGCCAATATTTCTGCTTGAATTTTCACACATAGTTAGAGATGGTTATCTTCTATTGTGCTACATAGTAAGTTCACCAGTAAGATCCGGGTTCGATGCCAGACGATCAAATTTTGGCTAATTTTAAGAAAAATTTCAATCCTTTATTTTTCTTTTGAGGATATTCCCGATATGATGCCGATATGAAATTAGTATTGCCAATCTGCTTGCAGTATGCAAGCTACATTTTACTCGTATATATATATATACGAGTAAAATGTAGCTTGCATACTGCAAGCAGATCGGCAATACTAATTTCATATCGGCATCATATCGGAACGCTCCTCAAAAGAAAAAAAAAAGGATTGAAATTTTTCTTAAAATTCGCTTAAATTTCATCGTCTGGCATCGAACCCGGGTCTTTACTGTGAACTTACTATGCAGCAAAATAGAAGATCACCATCTCTAACTATGTGTGGAAATTCAAGCAGAAATATCGGCTACAACTGCCTCAAAAGATGTTCTAATTTTCACGAATGTAAATGGCTCTCTGGATTTGAACTAAGGACGACCTTGGAAATCAGCGGAAAATGAAGCCGGCGGCGGTGGCGTAACGGTGTGAACGCTGACTGCTTAATTGTTGGCAGCAGCGCGGCGTAACCAGAGGCGTGTAAAATTTTTATTCGTATACGGCAGAAAAAAGGGCGAATAACTCAAATATCTGAGGGTACATTATTACAATTATATCATACCAAGTAGAGCTATCTTGAATACTCAGCACAATGAGCTAGAATCGAAAAAACCTGGCAAAAAATCCTTTTCTTGAGTGCGGAATTTAGTACTGGCAATTCTCGAATAAATCCTGCCTATTACTACCAAATTATTAAAGCTGATTTCTACCTATTAAAATTCTACAGGTGGTCAAAATTGACCAAAATTCACAAATAATGCCAGGTTTAGATTTTTGCAAAATTCTTCAGGTTCAAACCAAACTCAAATGAGCAGAATCAATGGGAAAAACCAGTGTTAAATAATCAACCCTTAAGCTTAATTATGATGTTTTAAGTGATCACAGTTGAATATTTGAATTATTGCATCACTTCCATCAGATCTCTGAATTAGCTTCTGTTGGTGAAATACTCACTTCATGCTACATGTCTGTTAAGTTATATTTCTTTCTGTTATCCTCTCTCGGACCCTCCCATTTAAGGAAAACGAGCTCACATAAGACGCTGTCTGGGAATATTATATGCAGAACTTATTGAGGTGTGGCAATGCAAAGTTTCAAAGTTCACACTCAAAAAATATTTCCTTATTCTTGGCCAGCATTTTTCGATTCTAGCTCGCTCTGCACCGTAAAGGGGTTAATTTGGCAATACGTTGCTTTCCTTATTTTCTCAAAAGCATGCTTCTTATAATTACGCCACATTACTTTAAGAACGTTTAAAGAGTGGTATTACAAATTGGGTACAAATAGCTAGTAGAATGTCGATCGGTGGATGCACTATTGTTGTGAATTAGTTTTAACATCACATTTGCGCGACATTTTTCAAGTATGGGATCCAGGAATAGACGTTCAAAAGTTTCTAGAAAATAAAAAATGTATAAAAATGAACGCAAATCAAAAAATCTGATGTGACCAACACATGACTTTCTCCGTATTTATTGAAAACAAAAGCCTATGCTGGTAATATATAAAAAACTCCAAAAGAATGAGTGTTACAGGAAAATGTTTCATACAAGCTTAGCAGTAAAAAACATTATCTATAACTTTGGTAGATAATTGTATATACCTACATTGCATTCTGACAGAGATAAGTATGAAAAACTTCAATTTATGGCTAAACAACAACTTCCGGTTAACCATTATTTAAGAATAACTCCTAAGCAATCAGTGTTACCGAAAATTGTTTCATACAAAAGTTGTAGATAAATACATTATCTATAACTTTTGTATGTAAATGTATATACATAAATTGCATTTTGACAGAGATATGTATGAAAAACTTCCATTTCTGGATTAACAGCAACTTCCGGTTAACCATTATTGGGGAATAACTCCTAAACAATCAGTGTTACGAAAAAATGTTTAATACAAAAGTTGTAGTAAAGTACATTATCTACATTTTTTGTGTGTAAATGTATATACCTATATTGCCTTCTTACAACGATATTTAAGAAACTAAGTTTTTTTTCCGGATAAACCGCAACTTGCGGTTAAGCGATATTCACCAAAAACTAATCAACTTTTGGCATTGTTAGAAAAATTCTAAATATAAATTTTAAAAATGATCGGATAATTACTTTTTAAGATAGAGCGCCCACAAAATTTTTAACCACAGACAGACAGACACACACACAGACAGACATGTTCGGGAAAATAGCTAAAACATGCTCTATGGGCCCCAAAATATCTATTTCCGTCGAAATCTGGAGGTCGAATTTTTTTGCGAATACAATACTTTCTCTATACTACGTATAGGGAGAAAGTAAAAATTTAAGTTTAAACAAACTAAAAGAATAATAAGCAAATGAATGTATGAGATGAGTTTAAAGTAAATATGTTAATAACATTCAGCAGTAGGTTACACTCTATCAACAAAATCTTTGCACAACGCATAGTTGTCATGGATGAATACCATTTTATTCAATCTCTGTGGCTCTAGTCTGCTTTTCTTATCGTTGAGAGTGACCCCGTGAAATTTAATTATAGTTAATTATTGTCATATTTACAAGGAAAAATAAGAAAAGAAAAATATTTAAAATGAAAAATTTCGAAATTCGTAGCGAATTTTTTGTACTTCTTCTTTAAATACTCACTCTTATTTCAGAAACGAAGAAGTTCTTATTCTTGATAATTTGCTTCCTTTTATGATCTTTTTAAATTTCCTGGTAAATATTCTAAGAAAATACATCCAGAAAACTTTGAAGGGAATGTCGAGAAGTTTAAGAAATATGCGTTCAAAAAAGTAGTTGCCTACTACTTTTAGCTATACTTCATTCATTAAAAACATCCAGCGAGATAGTATATCGAGACTGAATTTTATTTGTGTTATTTTAAACCCCTATATTCTATTATAAACATTCGAAAGCGAACATACATCGCGGAAGTTACATCTTCCGCAATGTATTGTATGAATTATATTACGTATAAAATATATTATTATATATACGTATTACGTTTCGTTACCAAGAGCTTGGTAACAAAACCAAGTTTGCAATCGTATCTTCTTTCATTACTGACTGACTGATTACATTACAATTTTTTCTTTTGATAAGGAAATATATTTAAATTTTAAATTTTGATTAAAAATACATACCGCAATATTGTGTTAATTAAATTAATATTTTTTGAGATAAAATTTTTCAAATTGGGCGCTCTGTTTGAGAGCGCGAAATAACGGGAACCTATAGCTACACATGCAATATATCAAGCTAAAATTTGATAGAACTTGTTTTTCTGTGGACATTCTTGTTAAGTTTTATTCAACTCAAAACTGAAGTTACTATAATGGAAAGACCGACAATAAATAGCTTTTTCATTTATTTAAAATTAATAACTTTGTTTACTAATAAGATATGATATAATAATTTATAATTCCTTTAAAACTTATGTCTGACAATTATAAACAAGTTTCCGCAAATTCTAAAGCAAAAATTGCAAATATGTGAAGAAAACAATGCGTTAAGTGATAGCCGCCTGAGTAAAGTGTACCCCGCCCGGGCAAGGCACACTTGTCAAGTGAACGCCACCTTCTGGTATGACTCACTGTACAGTGACTCCTACACTGGCACCGATTTTGCCGGCACGTGTACAAACAGCCTAATCGTAACACGTATCAATATCAGGTACAACTAAGCGCCCTCGTGGAAAGCCCAAGATGTGTTCTATCAGTTCAAAGCATATCTCTTCGACCTACTTGTCAGTATATTTTTGACTGTGGGACTTTGTTTTAAAATCCAAGCCACGCCGTGCCGCCGCCAATAAAATTTCAGGTGGCGGCGCGGCGATGCGCCGTAGTTATTTCTTCGGAAGTGGCGGCGTGCCCGATATTGTTGGCGGCTGGCGTAATCGGCACGGCGCCCATCTCTAGCTACAAGTTATTCGTCTGGCATCGAACCCAGATCTTCCCGGTCATACTTACTATGCAGCATCATAGAAGATCACCATCTGTAACTATGTGTGAAAATTCAAGCAGAAATATTGGCTTCAACTGCCTCAAACGACGACTTACTTTTCCCTTATATTCCTTATGAGAGAAATGTTAATTTGCTCTGGCATTGAACCCAGGAATAGTACGGGCTTAAGAAATTTTTTTTCTTAAACCAATTCTTAATATATATCTTCTAGCTGAGCCAAAAGTTCCTTACATTACGGTAAGTGCATCAAAAAAATTAATGAAAAACTATCCCCATGCATTTTAAATGCAGGATTTTTGCATCGTCCTAGCATCGAACCCAGGAGGTTTTCATTAGTAGTCATTAATTTTTTTAATACTTCTTGACCATATCTGTAAGCTCCTTGAATTTCGATTCTCTACCTGTCCGGGAAGTATTATTTAAAAAATTTTGAAAATCCCCACCATGTATCCTTATGGAGAAAATCGGGACTTTGGGGCCTTCTGGAATCGAACCCATGACACCGAGGTTCAATGTCGGCTTTTTCCTGGAGGTTACACCTTATGGCCAATAGGTCGTAAAAATTTCAAGTCGGTGGCACTTGTGGAACATGGTTAGACTTTTGATCCCCAGTGTATATATATCTATTATATGTAGATGTTTCTCCGGATTCATTCATGGATATATATACCTATATAGATAGATAGGATACTAATTCACAGCCTAAACCACAAGCGTGATTGACTTGAAATTTTTACGACGTATTGGCCATAATGTGTTACCTCCAGAAAAATTGGGACTTTGAACCTCAGTGTCATGGGTTCGATTCCAGAGGGCCCCGAAGTCCTGATTTTTTTTGTTTAAATGCATTGCTTTGATTTTCGGGAATTAAAAAAAAATACTTTCCGGATAGGTAGAGAATCAAAACTCAAGGAGCCTATATATATGGTCATGATCTATCGGAAACATAAATGAGTTTTACAAAAAATATCCTGGGTTCGATGCTAGGTCGGGGCAAAAATCGGCCGTTTAAAATGCATTGTGGCAATTTTTAAGATTTTTTTTTGGGCCCCTTTCCGAATGCATGGAAACTTGAAATTTGGCATTGGGTTAGAAATCATAAATATATTTCATAATAAAATTTTACATATTCGCTGATGGTCCTTGGTTCGATCCCAGAGGGCCATTTGCACTCCACAATGCATTTCTTATGGGGATAACGGAACACATTTTAGGTACTTCCCGGTATGATATCAACTTCAAACTTTGTATGAAATAAGATCAAGTTTTAGCAAGTCATTTTGTGTATTTACAGCTTCCAATACGTCCAGGGTTCGACACCAGGCGTCTCTTCAATCAGTCACTGATCCGATTTTTAAGAATTATTTTGAACCCTTTCCCTATAATATTAAAACTTGAAATTCGGCATATATATAGAACTTATAGATACATTTCGAAAACATAATTTATATTTCCTAGATCCTCCTTGGTTTGAATCCAGAGAGCTATTAACATTCGTGAAAAGTAGGTCTTCGTTTGAGGCAGTTGCAGCCAATATTTCTCCTTGAATTTTCACACGTATTAAGAGAAGATGATCTTCTGATGTGCTGTATAGAAATTTCACCAAAAAGACCCGGGTTCGATGCCAGACAATTAAATTGAAGTGAATTTTAAGAATATTATCAATCCTTTTTTTCCTTTCCGGGACCGTCCCGATATAATGCCGTTATGAAATTAGTGTTGTCGATCTGCTTGCAATATGCAAGCTACATTTTACTTGTATATATATATAAGTATATTTGGTGAAGCGTCTATATATAATATATATATATAAAGAAATATATATATATATATATATATATATATATATATGAATGAATCCGGAGAAGCGTCTATATAGGATAGATCTCATTAAGATGCCAAGTTACATTATTTTAACACAAAAACCCTATGTGTAACCGTGAACACTATGACATACTCTGGGAAATTAATATATTGCTCATTCCAGAGTCAATATGTAAAATAAGATATTCACTTTACCATACCAAAAATTAAATTACCTGAACTGCATCCCCATTAACAATAGTAAGCTCACTCTCCTCTTGCTTCAGCTGTAAGTCCATCCTTTGTAATGTCTATTTTGAAAAAATATTGCTTTTATTAAAAGAGATAAATCGGAAGGAAAGGCATTGAGACTATGTACAATACAACACTAAAATCTCAAACAACATTCAGTGAATTTTCTTCAAATTTTAATTTACTGTCAAAGTAAATACAAACTATAAATCATAAACAAATGCAATGCTTACCACTTTTGATGAAATTGATGCAGGATCAATAGTAATAATGTTTGGGTCATCATGAAATACGGATTCATAGCCATTCCCATAAAAGAAAAGAACAGTAATGTGAAATTAATTCAAATGTAGAAGATAACATTTGATTGCCAAATGGTACTAAATATTATATTGACCCCAATATCCATTGTCTCCACTTTCATCTCCTGAGGCATCTGCCACTCCACTATTTCTATTTCTTCATTAATGAAAGCCTAGAAAAAACTATTATTTCTTTAAAAATCTCAACAAAATTTTAATTTACATAACTGTGAAATACTCATTAACAATTTTAACACCAGTACAATATATTAACCAAACTAGTTTTTAACTTATAAATTTACCTGTTGATATATTATAGACAATAACATAAAGAAAGTAAAACTACAACTAACGCATTTATAAACCTCACTATAAGTAATCTAATTCTATACCTAATGGGCCATTAACACAGCATTTAGGTAAACGGCAAATTTAATATTATTCCCTTAACATTATTGTTATAATTTCAAAACCC
The DNA here is from genome assembly GCA_947579665.1 of Sympetrum striolatum. Lineage (NCBI taxonomy): Eukaryota > Metazoa > Arthropoda > Insecta > Odonata > Libellulidae > Sympetrum > Sympetrum striolatum. Next base: position 604,685 of record CANPUZ010000004.1, read on the forward strand.
ATCCTTGAATATGAATGGTTCCATTAACTCACCAAATGAGTAGAATCAGATGGGGAAGTGCAAATGGAACTGCTCTCTCCCTCAAATGCATTTCCAACAGCTTCTTCTGAAGCCATCAAACTTATAATATTCTTTAAATCTGATGACTTAGCAGACTGAAATGAAGAATGGTAGTAAACAGTATAAATATGAAACTAGTTAGAATAATATTGTTTCTTAAAATCTAACTATTAACAGCATATAGGAATTTAAAAGAAAAAGAGGGATGAAGGGAAATGAAAAAATTGAAGCATTATTCACTTTGAAATAAAACGAATTATAGACAGGCAAATAAATTGATACTGAGAACTGAATATTAATTTTTGTCGATTGCAAACAAGATATTATTTCTTTCAATTCCTCAAATTCTACTATGAGTAATTCTTCGAAATTAAAATTTGACAGGTACATTTTTATGACATTAAAATTATAATAAATATAATTAATGATAAACACTCTTAAGATTCTAGTCCTCTATATCAATATTTATGTAGTTATATATCACTTAGTTTTCATAACATCATTTTCTTACAAAAACCTTATTTCTAACCGTACAGCATGACAGTCTGAGAAATTGACACATTGCTTATTCAAGAGAAAATTAAAAGAAGAAGAAAATTTACCAAATGAAGGCCTCAACTTAAGTATGCATATAGTGTATGGGACCCTGCTGACAAATGTCATATTCGGGAATTAGGGAAAGTAAAATGATTGGTGATATGATTTGTAAATAATTCCTTCAATAAATCAGCGATTCATACTCAATTGATACAAGATGGGATTTATTCAAAGATAGAAGACTTATTCATTGAATAAATTTACTAATTAAGTTCAGAGAGATTGCAGTCTCAGAAGATCTAACACATAAAATGTGATTCCTCCTGTTACATGGGCCATTGTAATACTGTAAAGAAGATTAGTGAAAAAGATGCTAGAACAAATTGTTTCGTAATTCACTTTTTCCATGAACAATACGCAAAAGCAATCGATTCGGAAAATAGAGTCTGGTGCTTGCACCCCCTGCCACACACAGAAAGGTGGCCAATCAGGGTTCCTACATAGACTTTCGGAAGAGAAATTTCCCCTAAAACTGTCTCAAGACAAATATTAACGTATCCTGAAATGTTTACATTTTGCCAATAATGCTAAATAATATCATCTAAGTGCCAGCATAAATATTTTTAAATTCGACCTCTTCTAGATTATTTGAATGATAAAGGTGAGAGCATTATTCTTATTTATTGTGTCTGTTCTGGGTTCTTAGATAGACAAACACAGAAACTCTCAATAGCAGAGATTAGTTTCATAATCCGTGAGTAAAGGATGATTAAATCCATATCAACTGATTACTAACTTACTGTAGTAAATTCCTGTCAGAAGATTCTTTCCTCATGCGTATTAGTCATAAAATCAGAATGCGATTCAAGCTACTAAGCATAGCACATTTTCAGCATTCCTTTTGGCAAATATTAATCGTCTGATGAATTGCCTGATGCATAATAACAATGTAGACAGAAGAAGCATTGAAAAATATTTTTTTTAATAAAAGACTTCATTAATTTATTCATGCAAACAAATGATGGATATATGCATTTTGCCAGTAATGGGCATTATTATTTCCTAATATAATGAAAATAGCAACTGATTTGATAATATCTACATAAATTATACAGCAGGAGGAAATATATACAACCATTAGATTATAATCAAAAGAGCCGAACACTTGAGGAAGAAAATTGTAAAATCAACACAAGCTTAAAAAACAATCTTATGGAAAGTTTCCATTGAGGATAAAGCCAAAAGAAATTAGCAGATGAAATTAAAATTAAAAATCGATAATTTAAAAGAGGAATAAATGCAACAATGATAGATTTAATCCAAGCAATATTTGTAAAATAATGTTCTACACTTTTACATACAAAACTTTCTACCAATAGTAGACTTATAGGTCATGAAAAATATGTACATGAAAATACCATTATGTTTTTTTAAAGACATGGCATCAAATAGAATTGAACTCAGTCTAAAGAACCTCGGGTTTTTTCCTCTTAAAATTAAAATTTAAGAAACTATGGGAAAGTGTTATAAAAGAGTAATTTGTATGTAATTCTTTGTTTGACTTATTCTCAGTAAGCCTAAAATTTCTAAATAAAATTTCACTACCAAGAAAGTCAAATTCAAAGAATTTTTGCTCATCAAGTAAAAGATAACCTCAATAAAATTAGAGAAAAATCAGAAAAATGATGGGGAATTACAAATTGTGAACTTATAAGTATTTGAAACTAAATTTCTAAAGACCTAACAGAGAAAGTTGATCATACATTGATACCCAATCAATTTGACTATTGTTGCTTAGCATATCTAGATCTCAGATGAACAAAATTACAAATTACGATGATTAATGAACTGTTACATAAGGCTTATCTTCAATCGGAGAAATTAAGACCACATAAGTGAACATTGTCAATAGCTTAAGTGGCTAAGGAATAGAAAGGGAAGAGAATATTTTCTAGGTGTATTTTTATATAATTTGTTGAAAAGTAACAGACCAGAGTATCTTATAAATCAGTTCCATACAAGAATCAATACAGAGAGTATAATAAATTTAAGAAATAACACCCAAAATTACTACCGTCCTTCTTTACAATATACTTTTTTGACCAAGAAACTCTTTGAAAAATTTGTATTTAATTCTGGATTTGTTGTAAACTACTACTTTTACTATTATTATGAACAAAGAACTGGCACTATATATGAATCATGAATAATCTATATCAATAAATACATAAGACTCACCTCTTTTAATAGCTGATAAAAGGCTTGTTCATTAGATTTTTCTTCATATTCCTCTTCAGGAAGTTCCAATGGCTCCTTCAAACGAAGTTTTCAATTGCAAAAATTAGTACAAAAATAGCAACATCATGGAAAATGCAATTCAGAGCACCCAAAGCAGTATGAAATCAATAAATACATAATATATCTAATTAAAACTCAATTAGATATATATATGATGGGAATTTCTTTCTGAAATTTTAACATTACATTTTTCTACACACAGCAATTCTGTCATGAGAGAAAAATAATTGTTTTTATGAAAATTAATTATAAGCATTATCTATAAGATAATTTTAAGCATTGGCTTTGAAAAGCTATCATCAAATATATCTAATTCTCAATAACTGATGAGGATGTAACAAAGTAAATCATGGCAAAAAGGAGTGTATTATTAAATATAATCACTCACCACATCATCTGATTCAAAAGCATTATAGTCATCTTTGTCAGCTTCTTGAAAATGCTGTGCGGCTCCAGGCACCTGTCCAATGAAGAACATTTTCTAATTATGTAATGAACCGGAGCATTAAAACATACTACTTCATTATTATTGAACTCACCTTTATGACTGTCTCTGCTGGCATCTCCCATTCCACAATATCCAATTTTTCTTTAATGGAGACCTACAAGATATAACATTTTTATAAAAAGAAGATATGTTTGAACTTGATAAAACATTATATCTAACTTCTTAAGATTCATAAAGTTATGGACAATGAAAGGTAAGCTCTCTCAGTTCAAAACATTGCCTATTAAAGAGTCTTATAATGATATTTATATATGCATACAAATTTTACGAAAAACCTAGGAACAAATAATTTAAACTAATTCTACTAATTATTGCCCTACGTTGTTTTAATGATTATATGTGATCATTTTGTATATCTACCTTGTACTGTACTGTACTTTAATAAATGTGAACTAAATTAGGTACTCAAAACTGTATGCTTTAGTAGAGGGATTTTCCCTCATATTATGAAAAAAATAAATAAATTATAACATATCTCCACTTTACTCACAGATTTTAACAGAATATCAGCGTTAAAACGTTTGTCATTAAAGTCACTTCCGCCGTCTATACTACATTATCGTTATAACCTTTGCTTATTTAATAATTTGAGTGTTTGATTTCAATATATACTTTTATCGATAAAATGCTAAAATTTGACATGTATCATTCATATAGTTCAAGCTAATTTACTTTCCCTATGTAATATAAATGATTATATTTGATCATTTTGTATATCTACACTGTACTCTACTGTACTAATTCTAATATGAACTAACTTACATACTCCAGATTGTATGCTTTTGTAAATACGATTATCCCGGGAATTATGAATAAATATGTAAATTCTAATATATATCCACTACTATTCATATATTTTAACATAATATCAGCGATAAAAGTTTTGCCATTAAAGTCACCTCCAACATCAATACTAAATTATCGTTATAACCTTTGCTCGAATGCAAAAAACAGAATCGCAATATCAAATACGAAACTCTAGACCAGATAAATTACATTACATACAACTATCCTAAGTATTCGCTCAAATCAACACAATAAGATAGTTATCAAAAGTCAACTTACGGGTCCTTTTTGGCTCAGAAGTCTCATAATTTCAGCTTCGGCAGAACGGACATTCTTCTTGCATGCGTCGAATTCTATCATTCTCCACATGCAAGGGGAGCAGATTTGAGACGGAAGACCATCGTTCTCGAAGATCTAAAACATTAATACGTAACGTATAATTACGGGTTAACATCAATTGTGTACTATGTTTGAAATACGAAAGTAAATTATTTTAGAATCAGAAATCACTTTCAAACAGCACAAATACAACCGAGAAGTAAACTGCAACCATTCACAATAAATAAATTATTTCGTAGGTAAGACGTCAACAAAGAATCGTAACAGACGACATAACAAGGATTATAAGTAAATAATTGTTTATAGTGTTTGCATTCTCAAAGAGAGATAGCACCTAAATATCCAATCAACACACGTACCTTCATCTCGTATATAAAATTGAGAATCTGATACAAAGGATCTCCAGCTGCAGAACGCTGCGAGAATATGTTTGTGAGTGAAAAACCTTCCTTCAAACACAGTCTACAACAATGACTCAACCTTATTTCACCCATTTTGCAAACTTCACTGAAATGGAGGCACTAAATATCCTTCAGGAAGGAAACAATAGGTATTATCAATATTTATAATATTATATAAATCCAATGATTTCATGCATAAAAATCGATAGCATACTTACAGAGTGAGCTGATATTAAAGAGAAAGCTGAAATATGGAAACAAACTTCCACTTTATTTGGTATTGAGATTGTCTATTTTAGCCTGAGATTAACAACTGACATTCAAATTTTGGTAAAATTTCACTGAAATTTTAACCAAATTTATACTAAGATAAATATTAATAGTTAATCGAAGGTTTTTTTCAACGTTATCTACCGTAAACAGCAATGTACTCCTAGGTAGTACCGAAGTTTACCATAGGATACTTTGCCTCCGATGCATCACAGCTCCGCTCATCACTAGTACGGAAGGTTTCTGTAAGTGGCTCTGCCTCTGAGATAAATGACGGCTACGTGCGTTATTATTCCGTCCTATCTCGGGTACTTCGTGTTTAGGGAAGATAACATTAGAAAAATCATTAATTTACCGTTAAATCAGTCATTAGTAGAGTCAAGAGTCAGTGATAACAGTAATATTATACATTATACTTTAATAACTAAGAGAAGCAAGGCTAAAATTCCGTTATTTGGCTATTTGATTTGCTATTAGCTTCTCCTGAATGTACATTAGCGATGTTTTGTACCAAATACTTGAAATAATTGCAGATAATACTTCTTGTTTATATTCCAGTAGTTTTTGCGCTTCGTTTACAGTGAAGTTTAGTAACACATGAGAAATAAGGTTGGATAATTGTTGTAGACTGTGTTTGAAGGAAGGTTTTTCACTCACGAACATATTCTCGCAAGGTTCTGCATCTGGAGATCCTATATATCGGATTCTCAATTTTATATACGAGATGAAGGTACGTGTGTTGATTGGAAATTAGTATTCTAGTTTCTATGACAATGCTATTCACAAACTAAATCTATCTGTAATTTTTCTGGTATGCATTCTCGTTGATATCTCGCGTGCAATAATTATCTTCTATGTATTATCTTACGACGACTGTGTTTGCGTGTGACTTAAGTTATTGTACGTAGGTATTGTATTTAGTTTGGCATTGAACTGGCAATTCGAAAATAATACCTTATTTTAAAATTGCTCATTTTTGTATTACTATGCTCGTTTTTATTGTTGGTGTTAATCTATCACCAAAATATCATCTTTCGATGATGTAGATCTTCGAGAACGATGGTCTTCCGTCTCAAATCTGTTCCCCTTGCATGTGGAGAATGATAGAATTCGACGCATGCAAGAAAAACGTCCGTTCTGCTGAAGCTGAAACTTTGAGACTTTTGAGCCAAACAAGACCTGTAAGTTTCCATCTGAAAAGTACATGAGTTCGTTGATTTTTGTGAATATGTCTTTTTTATTCTCTGATATTTTCTTTGGTGTATTTTGGTCATTAATAGGGCTATTCGTTATATTTTTAGCATATGAATGAAGTTTCAAACCATGGCTCAGTAATAGTATCTGAAGACAATGAAATGGTATGTTTTTAACTGCTGTAATTATCAAAGTAAATTTATGAAAGGTATTAAAGATGTATCAAAATGTGTTTATTTGTTTTAAAGGATGGAGCTGTGGAATTTGGAATTGAGGGTAGTAATTTTCATTCTGATGTAAGTTTAATGTCAATTATGGATAATCAGTATTTAGTTTGAGATGTAATTGCTCTTTAATTTTGTTATTGACTCTTATTGGAGAATACCGATATTGATTTATCTCAAAATTTCACAAGTAAAATGGTGAAACCATATTGCTCAACTGCATCTTTTAATGTTTCTATAGATCTCTGAACTTTTTCAATTAGTAGTCATTACTATAAAAAACCTTTTTCTATCTGTAGGCTACAATTAAAGATGAAATAAATGTGTTTGAAATGGAAAACCCTATAGAAACTTACATTAAGGTAAGTAAATTGATAATAAAACTGAGTACTTCATTTTTTTATTTGTTACGTAATTTCTATTTTTCTTGAAGGAACCAATACCTGAAACTGTTCAGCATTTCCAAGAAGCTGATTTTCATGTTTTAGAATCTACTGAAATCGTGAGTTATTAAATGGAATATTTATTTCCTTAATATTGAGTAATTCAACCTAGCTTAATTGAAATGTATTTTATCCATGTTTCATAAGTTCATCTATAAGCAAGATCTTAATGTGATATTGCCTTTCTAAGATTCAATGTAACGTATATTCTGTTAATACATCATATTTTTTATGGTTTCCTACTGTGTAAAATAGGAGATAAAGGTTTTCTATAAAAAAGTTCCCTTGAGATGGAAAACTAATTTTGAATGTTAATTTTTTTTCTCCTTTCACTGTTTTCAATGTTTATTTTAAAAATGATGTAAGGAATACACATTTCCATACGCATAATTCATTTTACAGAAGACATTTCTTTAGAAAAACATTGGGTAAATGCAGTAATTACAAATTTTTATGTCATGGTTGTGATTTTACTGTATAATTAAGCTTTGCTGTGAAATGAATAATTATATTCTAATTTCTTCTCTTAACCTGATTACAAGAAATCAGATGGAGTTACAGTGAAGGAATTTGGAGATGACTGCAATCAATGTGTCTTTTGTCAACCATTAAGAGAAGTAAGCAATCAGTTTTTTTTAATTTATATGACTTTCCTTGAACCAGAGATTATTCAAAATTAATATTTTTTTACATTTAATTTAATTTGATTTTTATCAAATTCTCTCAGATTCCTAATTTTATCAGTTGCAGTTGAATCAAATAACATTGTGAGGTCCCAGGGAATACCATATCTGAGATTTCTGTAACTTTTTAAATGTAGAAACTCCTTGCTCTTTGCTGTTCTCAATGCATTGCAAATGGTTACCGCTGTGAAATTTTGGTTCAGAAGGTAAATTTTGAATATATCTTTTGACTCAATGACTATTAAGGCTTCTAGCTCATAGCTATGGTAGGCCTTCTCAGTTTCTGTTGTCTGTCGACTAAAATATACAACAGGTCTCCATGCCTCTCCTTCGCGATGCTGTAGTAAGATTCCTGCCAATCCCTGTCTACTGGTATTGGTATAAACTTAATGTTCAGCATTGATGTCGAATAACACTAACACTGGGTGTTCTATCAACTTTTCCTTCAAGTCGGGGAATGCCTTTTCTCGACTTTCTGTCTACTGAAACTCCTTCTTTGTTAATGCAGTCAACGGTCTGCTTATTGTGGCAAATCCTGGTACAAATTTATCATACAAGTTACAGTACAAGTTATCTCATATCCTAAATACTCAAATTTTTCCTTAAAGAACTCACACCTAGAATTTTTCACGGTTAACCTAACCTTCTTCAGAACTTCCAGCAATCATTCCAGTTTCTCAAGCCCTTCTTCCATTGTTTTGCTAGGAATGAGCACATCATCCATGTACACTAAAGGTGCGTTCACACGAGGGGACTTTTGACGCGCGGGTTTTATGTTTGAGGCCGGATGGGTTGCAGCTCGCATTCACACGGAGGAACTTTTTGAGAGTACGCGCGGCTTCTAACGGTACTTAAATCTCCACTGCGGCAAAGCCGCAACGCTGAGTTGCAAACCTGTTCACACGTAGCAACTTGGCCCTCCTGCATCAAGCAGTTGGGATCAGGCGCCAGTTCTCAGTGGGTCGGAGTGGAGTCAAGCGGAAGAAGGATATCAGTTCATCTAGTTGCGTAGTGTAGTATATAGTAGTGTATTGTGTAGTGTAGTATATTGTGTATGAAGTATAGGGTATTGTGTTCAGTTTTGTATTTTCTTGTTTAATTAGGTCCTTAGTTGTAAATATGCCATCGTTTATTCTTTTCTTTGATTACAACTTACCAATTTTTCTCTTTATAGGGGAACCTCCATTAATTATAATTGTTCACAAACCTTCAAGAAACAGTAATTGAAATATTCTTGGAGCTTTGTGAACAACTCTGTGAACAACTGTCTCAACAGCCATGTTCCTTCTAAAAATCCTTCCTTCCTTACGCGTTCTAAAAATTTAATTAACTTATTGACAGTATCAATAGCTATTTTACAATTTTTTACTCGTTATAAATCTTTGTGAATCATTTCACGCTGATGCATACATATCCACATATTAACTTCGGTATTAGTGTACATCAAATTCGATCAGATTTTTTATAAATAGGGTATACTTAAAACTGTCCTTTATCTGAGGCTGCAATTGTTCGATTTGCCTTGATTTTTACTTGGTTTTTACCAGAATGTTTAAGCGTGCGAGGAGGTTGGTGTACGCAAGGGCGAGACAGAGTTAAGGATGTAATTAATTCCTCATAGTTCATTCATAGAGGGTATAATTTAGTCCTCAGAATTTAAGCCTGCCAAATTGATTTTAATCTCTTTTTATTCTAAGGGGAAAAGAAAAAATAATGCTTGAATAAATTGGGTAAAGGTAAAGAATAAAGGAATACTCAAAGGAAGTAAAAGTTTCATTCAGGCTTGGAAATGGGAATGCATTCCTAGAAGAGATTAAGAGACTGGGTTTTGCTGTGTGTTCAGACTATTGATAAATTCTTTCGAAATAAGGTTGGCACAAGGGTCTACGAATTCATTCAAAGACAGGAACAATAGCTAAAGATAAGACATCTTACGAATACTATGGGGAACTCCTGCGCAGGAGGTGGTCTACCTTTTCTAAGTTCACATTTTACTTGTTGGGAAGGATATACATCCTGCTGAGGATTCTGTTTCAAGATGATCAAAGCTACTGCTGACACTTTCTGGTTGAGATGACGATCGTTACTAAAAGCATATTTTTCCGGAACAGCCATTCTATTCTCAACAAATTCTTTGCACCATTCACTTAACCCGTTTTGAAAAAAAACCAAGTCACTGATGACATTTTGAAAGCAGGTCTTCATTTAAGAATGGAAGGAGAGCATGGGCGCATTTTGAAAGCATTTGGAATAGAAAAAATAATGAGAAATCTTAAAGTTAAGCTTCATTTATTTATAAGGTTCACTTTGTCATAAGTTTAATTATGTGCAAATGTGCGAGGTTATTTTCCGACATTTTTACGAAGAAATATCATTACTAAATAAATACAATAATTTTTAAATCCAGTATTGAGATAGTTATAACAATGATAATACTCTCTTGTACTGCTATAGCATTCAAATTTCGTTTTTATTTTTTATCTGCACCACTATCCGAGTGGTTTAACACTCCGCATATTCGTCATCTCTCTGCGCGGCATGCGGGAAAGTTTCAGCCGGTTAGAACTTTGCGTCAATGTTGCAGGAGCCTAAGAAGCCCTATTCACACGGAGCGTCTTTGCCGCACAAGAAAGCCGCAGACACCCGCTCTCAAGGTCACAAAAGTTTAGCCGCACAGTCGTTCACACGTCGCAATATTTGAGGGGTGCTTGAGGATTTCGGGACGCGCTGCAAGAAAAGTCCCCTCGTGTGAACGTACCTTTATACATGTGACAAATCCATGCAAGTTGTTTCTTTCCTATGGACAAAGTATAATTAAATAATGGAATAAAAGAAGAATCAAATCCATCAAGTAATGTAAATGCTATGGCGATACGCATAAAAAGGGTTAGTTGTAAGAAGAGACTTGATAGTCTCAATCTCACTCTGAATAAAGTCCTTTAATATTGTTATTATAACTCGCTCCCAATAGAAGGGGGTGAGGAACAGGTTCGTGTCATATATTACATTTTTACTTTCTCCCTATACGGGTATAGAGTATTGTATTTACTCAAAAACTCGACCTCCAGATTTCAACAGAAATTGATGTTTTCGGGCCCATAGAGATTATTTTTGCTATTTTTTTGAACATATCTGTCCGTCTGTCTGTAAGGTAAGAAATTTTGTTGGCGCTCTATCTTAAAAAGTAATCATCCGATCATTTCCAAAATTCATATTTAGTATTTTCCTAACAATGCCAAGAGATGATTAGTTTTTCATGAATATTGCTTAACCGGAAGTTGCGGTTTATCCGGAACAAAATTTTGTTTCTTTAATATCTCTGTCAGAATGCAATGTAATTATATACAATTATTTGTAAAAATTATAGATAATGTATTTTACTACAACCTTTTTTTGAAACATTTTTTCGTAACGCTGATTGTTTAGGAGTTATTCTTGAATAATGGTTAACCGGAAGTTGTTTATCCAGAAATTGAAGTTTTTCATGCATATCTCTGTGAGAATGCAATGTAGGTATATACAATTACAAGTAAAATGTTGCTTGCATACTGCAAGCAGATCCACAACACAAATTTCATATCGGGATCATATCAGGATGGCCCCCAAAAGGAAGAAAATAGGATTGAAATATTCTTAAAATTTGCTTCAATTTAATCCTCAGGAATCTTCCTGGTGAACTTACTATGCAGCACAATAGAAGATCACCATCTCTAACTATATGTGAAAATTCAAGCAGAAATATTGACTGCAACTGCCTCTAACGACGTTCTACTTTTCACGAATGTAGATGGCTCTCTGGATTCAAACCAAGGACGATCTTGGTAATCTGAAACCTGTTTTTGAAATATATCTATAATTTCTATCTATATGCCGAATTTCAAGTTTCTATATTATTGGGAAAGGTTTCAAAATAATTCCTAAAAATCGGATCAACTTCTGATTTCAGAGACAACTGGTGTCGAACCCAGGACATATTGTAAGCTGTGAATGCAAAGTTGGATTTATAAAAACTTGCTCTTTTATCATGCAAAGTTTGAATTCGATAGCATGTCGGGAAGTACAGCTAACAGCATAAAAAAGTTACCACCTGAGATGCAACCAGCATAACTCGAGAAGGGCGAGTCTTTCAGATTCTCTGTTTTGAGCGCGCTTTTCGTCTTCCTCTTTATGCCTGGCACGTTTTGAAGGCTTTTGTGATGATATATATTTTATAAATACTCGCTAATAGTCATTACTTTTGCTGCGGTAGAAGTAGTACTGTATTATGAAATAATTAAATTCGTATTTTGTTAAATCGGCTCGAATCTCAGGCGTAATTCGCTCTTCTTCTTAAAATATTGGACAAGAATTACTTTGGCGGCTCTTAGTTCGTCCTAACATATATAATACATAACATTGTCCATCAATGCAGATTTATAATGAAATTGGTTATTTCAGTTAATGCTCCACATGCCCGCAGGATGATCGTTTTCGCAAAGATTGCTTAATTATGATACGATAATTAATAGAATATGAACTACTGTAAATCAGGTCAACGAAAGTAGGAAAAATAAGAAAAAAACGTATATTATAAATATAATAATGGTGTTGCAGCTTTGTGAAAAATAGTTAAGTAAGAAATACATTTAAATTGACTATCCGCGAGCCTCCATAAGGCTTATTGCAGAGAATGTGAAACACTCAACTATCTAAATAATTTACTTATTTACACACCTTATAATTTATGTAAGATGATAACAACATAAACCATCTGTCCTCGCTATTAAATCACGGTAATATTTTCCCCATCTGGCTGTGAAAATAACGATCGTTGAGAATAGGGATCATGTCGTCGCGTATTTCGTCATGTAAATCACAGCTAAGGAATATCTGTAATAATTATTGTCTTTACATAGTTATATTCTTAAAAGATACCCAGCGGAGGGCTCCGATCATTTTGGACTCACTGCTATCTAAAATACATTTAAATGCTATGAAAAATACATTTAAATCTATTGCTAAGTATCTCTGTGGCAAGCCCACCTTTTGGTGCTATGTCTGCTTTTAATGTTTTTGTCTACATAACGGTTAATCGGTAGCATGCATACCTTCCTTCTCAAGAAAACAAAGGGAGCTTCCCTGTGGGGGTGAGAGAGGAAAGAGGAAGGGTCTTCAATGGAGCAGTCACAGGTTACTTCCGTCTTCAATGCCTCTAATTTTCGAGGCATCGTTTAAGGGTTTTGTATGAGAGAGAGAATTGCCTGAAAATGTCATTCTTCGTCATGGATGGTGATATAAAGAAAAGTTTGTCGAAGAAGGAATATGAATGGGTTACTTCATGGAGACGATGATAGGAAAATAAACAATGGGAATACGGAATATTTTATGCTTACTAAGAAAAGAATGTTTATTCTCTTCAACTCTAAGGCATACATCTAAAAAATATGAAGATAATGTGGTAAACAGGCTCAGAAGTGATGTGCAGATATCCTGGGATGTTGGCTATTTATAAGATTGAGGAAACGATTCAAGCCATTTTAAGACAAAATAATGCAGGTTAGAGGGTGACCGGAAAAATATGTTTTCAATGGTGCAGCCAGAGGGAATGTAAATGAGATCAAAGATTCGAAAAAGTTTAATTTTCCTAACATACTGAATTAGATTTTATGTGAACTTACTTCTAAAACGTTCATTTGCATTCAAAATTCATAAACCATTAACAATAGACCTATCATAGTCGAAATTATTTATTATCAATGTAAATTTATTTTGCTTCGAAAATTATTGGCATAGGGTAGGATATAATCATGTAGGCATATAAGAATATGCATACAATGTGCATACAATTAGAGCTTCCGCCAGTTGATCCCACACAAATGTCGAGCTATTCACACATTTAAATTTTTGCACCTTCAAGATATCGTAAATGTCTTCCTTATCTTTAAACCAAGAAGTTTTAAGGAAGAATAGGTGAGGCTTGGAAACCAGAATTAAGATTCAGTAGTAATAGATTCTCTTGACATATTTCCCAAGAAAGGAAGCTTTACCCATCTTATTTAAGAGTAATCATTGATAATAAGTACGAGATGTCAGTATTTCTAGAGCTTTATTCAGTAATCGCTGATGGACTAAACTGGCCTCTTATTAAAAAAAGGAAAATTGAAAATACGAAGGCTAAATTTTAATTATTAAATAGTATTTGCGGGTGTAAGGGCAACTCAGATGGATTACGCCTGATTTAGCAGTTTTCCTAAATGTAATTTTCGTAATAATATAGCCATAGCTCAACGACTATAAGGAATGGTGGAAATAACTAAGGAAAAAGATTCACAATTTCTTACATAACGCAGTTTCACCAAGTAACGGCTTCTTCAATCAATTGGAATTAAAGGAAATTACTCAGAGAACTAGGACCAAAGAAAGCTGCATCCATTGCGAAGGAAATTGATTCCAATCCTTGGGAGGGGGTAATCTGAAGATTATTGACATTCTGGGCAGGCAGACGTTTAGAACTAGTTCCCCTTAATGGATAAAAAAAGTTTACTTAAATATTGTGACCTGGTGTAATCGTCAAAATTACCTAAGCTATACGAGTATAATTTTATCATTGAGAATCTTCAAGGGATCTGAGAAGAGCCCACAAATGCTGTCGACAGTCTCCCAGACTGCCCATGTCTCGGACCGTCTATGCTTTCAGGAGTAGAATTAAGCATATATTAACCGTAGAAAGATCACTCCCGAAGAAATTAAGCTTCGGAGCATTCTAATTCCAAAATTACGTTCTCAATATTTACATTCATCTTTTCAGGCTTTTTCTTCTAACCAATGATTTTCATAAACCTTCAAGATACCCTTAGAAATCAAACAACAACAAAACGGGAAAATTTAAGAAATAGCTATTTGCGTAAACTAGCGTTCCTTTGGTTCTTTTTCATTACTATCATTGAATGTATAGTGTTTTCAATCTTTTTACCCATTAAATGCTAGATCCAGTTATTAGTTTCGTAGATTTTAAGAACCTTAAAAATTAATATAAAAAAACCACCAAGAGAAAGTGAATACATTTTTTCCCTCAGTGTTGATGATAGCCAAAACGTTTAACTCATCTTGATTCACTGATAAAATTTGCTAGTCAATCTCATTTGGTTTATAAAATAGAAAATAAAGATGTCATTTAAATACGCATTTAAACACAATTATAATAGTCGTTACTGTAACACACGCGATAACTTGCCCATCCTGCGTCGAGTACTAATAATTCATACTCTAGCTAAGTCTTTAATTTGGTTAGACGTCGATTAACATTGTCATGCAGAAGTCACAATTCCACGGATAGCGGTCTTAACATTTTTCGTAACTAATAAAATAAAAGATGGTCTTCTTAAAATACTGAGAACCTCAAAATAAACAAATTGTAATACTCTTCGGAGTCGATTGGTGGATCAATAAATAGCTAAAAAAGTGAGAGAAGTAACTTTTGAGAAACAAAATTTCGAGAATTTTACCAGAAGGACGTCTACCGCTGGCCTTTTACTACAGTATTTACTGTAAGCCATTACTCTGAAACGATAAGGAATCCATGGATCCAATTTTTAGAACGGTAGTTTCATCAAGCGATTTATGATTATTTTCATTCAATCCACATCAGATAAACAGTGAGATTTCGTAAGTTATAGGCTGAAGAACATACAAAATTTCTAATCTGATGCTCTGCAGTCCCACTTTATGAGAGATTTATTTCTTCGAGTCATTCTTCTAATTGCGAGCTAAAAATTATACATCAGAGAAGGCTAGCGGACACATTATTTTAGATAAAATCAAAATGAATCGAGCAAATTGCAACCAGTCCTCTTCTCCCAACCAGAAAGTTTTTCCTTTCCATTCCCCTTCGGTAACAAAAGGTTTATCTTGTCCTTTTCCCCCACCTATTTCGTTTTGTCCTGTATAACAGTTTTCCAAGAATTCTACCCTTTCACCTGCACACACACTTTTGTTCCCTCTCATTCTTTCTTCTTTTTCAAGGCACACGCCATATGGAGGATCATGTATTTATGTAAATGTTGAAGATGGTGCTAGTAAACGTCAAAGCTAATTGTGAGACTTAGCTACAGTGTTGTTATAAGGATAATTTAATTTTACAAATTCTTGGATTATATAATCTATAGGAGTCACGAGAGTAAGGGGAAATCGTAATCTAGAAAAGATTATTCCTTATTTAAATCAATCAAATGAGCTTTAACTTTGGGGAACTCCATTGGTAACTAAGCACAAGGAAATAAATAACTTTGTCAAAGTTACACGACTTTTTGTGTGGAAGATGTGGAACTTTTATTTCCTTGTGTTTATTCCTTAGTTATTTCTCTTCATGATAGAACGCTTTTCAATTGGGAAAGTTGAACGAAAGGGTTGTAAAAGCATTCAAATTAAATTATAATAATCCACCGAATTATGCACATATCTTATGTATAAAAATTCAGCCTGCATATGTTTGTGCCCGCAAAACTCAAAAATCACTTGGTCGATTGACTTGAAATTTTTATAGAAGATTCCATTCAAATATATATATATACGAAAGTGTTTATATTGTAAAAATGGCGAAACTTCGTCCTTGCTTCGATCCCAGACGAGTCAAAGCATTTCCGTAAGAAATGCACGTAAAGTTCATTTTTGTCGCTGCATGCTTCATTTATTTTGCAAAATTAATTTAAAAGTAATAGTCATAGGAGATTGAGACAAGAACCAATAGCAGAGTAAATGAATAGAAAACCTTATTTTGGTCGTTTATTGTTGTTTCCGAATTGAATTTTCGAGATTTTTTACGGAATACACGAAATGTTTTGTGAGTATAAACAGCCGGTCCCCCTGACGACAAATTCCATTGTTGAAACCGAGATCCTGCTTTTTGGCCTATTTGAAATTAAGAAGAAGAGAATAGTTGCTGGTTTCGTTCACATTGATGAGCATAATCAATCGTTGGAAGTGATTTAAACGATCGATTTTCGAAAAACGAGATGTGAGTTAATTTGATACCGAATGTTGTATTCAGTTAAATTCATTTGTATCGTTTTGGAAATGATTTAATAATCTGTTATCGAAAATTAAAGGGAGAGTGACTTTGAATGCTGCATTCAATTCGATTAATTTCTTTAGTTATTTTCCAGTTGATCGTCGTCAAATTCAATCGTACGCGTTACCACATCAAATGTTGCGGCAGATAATGGATAGTAGTAAATGATATTTATATATATAATGAAAATTCTCCATCCAAACGCGAGAGCTGAGCTAGCGTAACGTACCATGTTCTCCATCTTTCTTTTCTCTCCCTCCCTTTTCGAGAAAAAGGCTCGCCGGCCCGAAATTTGGACTTAGAATATCTTGGTGGGTCAGGGGTGGTAACTTTTTTTTGCTGTTAGCTGTACCTAAATTTTGTTTCCGTTATCTCCGTAAGAAATGCATTGAGAAGTGCAAATGGCCCTCTGGGATCGAACCAAGGACCATCAGTGAACATAAAAAATTTGATTACGAAATATATTCATGATATCTATCCACATGCCGAGTTTCAAGTATCCATGTTATCGGGAAAGGATCCAAAAAAAATCTTCAAAATCGCCGCAATGCATTTTAAATGGCCGAATTTTGCCCCAACCTAGCATCGAACCATGGAAAATATTCAAATATGTCTTTTTGATTTTCGTTGCATATCCACGGCTTCTAGTGATCCCTCAAATTTCAACTCTACTTTTCCGGGAAGTGTAGCAAAAAATTTTTCGAAAATCCCCACCATGTGTTCTTATGGAGAAAATCGCGACTTTGGGGCCTTCTGGAATCGAACCCATTACACCGAGGTTCAAAGTCGGCTTTTTTCTGGAGGTTACACGTCATGGCCATAACGTCATAAAAATTTCAAGTCTATGTCTATGTAAGAACCCTGCAAGCCGCCTTTCGGCGTGTGGCAGGGGGTGCAAGCACCTTGACTCTATTTTCCTAAACGGTTGCTTTCGCGTATACTTCGCGGAAAAAATGAATTTTTGAAACGATTCGTTTTAGCATCTATTTCCCTAATCTTTCGGGCAGTATCAGCACGGCCCATATAACAGGGGGGTCGCATTATATCGGTTACATCATCTGAAAACGTAATTTCTCTGAACTTATTTAATAAATTTATCCTTTGAATTTTTCTTCTATCTTCTAATGATTCCCATCCCGCGTCCTGTAACATCTGAGTGACACTCGCTGTTTTATCGTAGCAATTCTTTACAAATCGTATCGCCTTCCGTTGTACTTTTTCTAAATCCCGAATATGACATTTCTCGGCGGGGTCCCATACACTACATGCATACTCAAGGTGAGGCCTAACTAACGCTAAGTAACATCGCTCGCGAACCTTTTCTTCGCTCCTACCGACTATTCTTTTAACGAAGCCGAGCTTCTTAAGTGCTTTTCCACATATATTTCGGATGTGGGCACTCCATGATAGATTATTCGTGAGAGTTACTCCAAGATACTTTACCGATTCTACTGACATTAGGTTTACCCCTCGGAGACTATAAGAATAATCATTTATTATAGATTTACTTTTGAAGAAGTTAACTACCGAACACTTTTCTACATTAAGCTCTAATTGCCAATCATCGCACCAATTCATAATTCTATCTAAGTCGTTCGAAAGGGTTAATCTATCCTCTGAACTAACTATTTCCCTGTAAATGACTGTGTCGTCTGCGAATATCCTAACATTGCTTTCAATGTGATTGCTGAGGTCGTTGATGTATACTAAAAATAACAACGGTCCAATTACACTGCCCTGAGGGACGCCCGAGGTCACCTTAACCAAGTTGGAACTAATACCATCGAGTACTACTCGTTGCTCTCTATCGGTGAGAAAGTCTTTTATCCAGTTAATAACTTGTACATTGATACCCGCAACTTCTAATTTGTACAGCAATTTATGATGAGGTACCTTATCGAAAGCCTTCCGAAAATCTAAAAATATCGCATCGACTTGCTTATGTTTTTCAGCAGAGTTTAGAACATCGTGTACTAATAAAGCCAGCTGAGACTCGCAAGAACGAGTCTTACGAAAACCGTGTTGATTCCTAGTTATGAAATTGGACGTTTCAAGAAAACCCATTAAAGAGCTAGCTATTATATGTTCCATAATTTTACCGCTCAGTGATGTTAAAGATATAGGCCTGTAATTAGCTGGATCGTCCTTAGAGCCACTTTTAAATATTGGCGTGACATTCGCAATTTTCCAATCTTTCGGGACCTTTCCTTCGCTCATACTCTTGTCAAATATAACTTTAAGAAAAGGTGCTACGCTCTCCGCAACTTCCTTAAACACTCGAGCCGGTATGTCTTCAGGACCCGGAGCTTTATTCGGTTTAATCTGTTGCAATAGTTTAATGATGCCGTCTTCTCTGAAGGTGATTTTCGACATTGATTCAGGTTTATCAACATTCGGGAGAGTATTAGTCGTTGGCACTTGTGGAACATTGTTAGAATTTTGATCCCCTATATATAACATATATATAGGTACGAGTAAAATGTTGCTTGCATACTGCAAGCAGATCGACAACACTATTTTCATGTCGGCATCATATCGGGACGGCCATCAAAAGAAAAAAATGGATTGAAATTTTTCTTAAAATTTGCTGAAATTCCATCGTCTGGCATTGAACCTGGGTCTTTTCTGTGAAATTACGATACAGCACAATAGAACATCACCATCTCTAACTATGTGTGTAAATTCAAGCAGAAATATGGGCTACAACTGCCTCAAGAGACGTTCTAATATTCACGAATTTAAATGGCTCTCTGGATTCGAACCAAGGACAATTTTGGAAATCTAAAAAATGTTTCTGAAAGTTATTTATGATCTCTATCTATATGCCGAATTTGAAGTTTCTATATTATTGGCAAAGGTTTCAAAATAATTCCTAAAAATCGGATCAGTGACTGATTGTAGAGACGCCTGGTGTCGAAACCTGGACGTATTGGAAGCTGTAAATGCACAAAATGACTTGCTAGGACTTGATCTAATTTCATACAAAGTTTGAAGTCGATATCATACCGGAAAGTACCTTAAATGTGTTTCCGTTATCCCCATAAGAAATACATTGTGGAGTGCAAAAGGCCCTCTGGGATCGAACCAAGGACCATCAGCGAATATAAAAATTTTATTATGAAATATATTTATGATTTCTAACCCCATGCCAAATTTCAAGTTTCCATGCATTCGGAAAGGGGTCCAAAAAAAATCATAAAAATCGCCACAATGCATTTTAAACGGCCGATTTTTGCCCCGACCTAGCATCGAACCCAGGATATTTTCCGTTAAACTCATTTATGTTTTCGATAGATCATGTTCATATATATAGGCTCCTCGAGTTTTGATTTTCTACCTATCCGGGAAGTATTTTTTTTTTAATTTCCGAAAATCAAAGCAATGTATTTAAACAGGAAAAATCGGGACTTCGGGGCCCTCTGGAATCGAACCCATGACACTGAGGTTCAAAATCGCAATTTTTCTGGAGGTTATACGTTATGGCCAATATGTCGTAAATATTTCAAGCCATTGACGCTAGTGGTTTAGCCAGTGAGTTTGTATCCTCTCTATATATATATATGATATATGAATGAATCCGGAGAAGCATCTATATATAATAGATATATATATATATATATATATATATATATATATACGAGTAAAATGTAGCTTGCATACTGCAAGCAGATCGGCAATACTAATTTCATATCGGCATCATATCGGGACGGTTCTCAAAAGAACAAAAAAACAGATTCAACATATTCTTAAAATTCGCTGCAATTTTATCGTCTGGCATCGAACCCGGGTCTTACGGGTGAAATTACTATGCAGCACAATAGAAGATCACCATCTCTAACCATGTGTGAAAATTGAAACAGAAATATTGGCTACAACTGCCTCAAAAGACGTTCTAATTTTCGCGAATGTAAATGGCTCACTGGATTCGAACCAAGGACGATATTGGAAATCTAAAACATGTTTCTGAAAGTTATTTATGATCTCTATCTATATGACGAATTTCAAGTTTCTATATTATTGGGAAAGGTTTCAAAATAATTCCTAAAATTCAGATCAACTTCTGATTTCAGAGACAACTGGTGTCGAACCCAGGACATATTGTAAGCTGGGAATGCAAAGTTGGATTTATAAAAACTTGCTCTTTTATCATGCAAAGTTTGAAGTCGATAGCATGCCGGGAAGTACCTAAATTTTGTTTCCGTTATCTCCGTAAGAAATGCATTGAGAAGTGCAAATGGCCCTCTGGGATCGAACCAAGGACCATTAGCGAACATAAAAAATTTGATTACGAAATATATTCATGATATCTATCCAGGTGCCGAGTTTCAAGTATCCATGTTATCGGAAAAGGATCCAAAAAAAATCTTCAAAATCGCCGCAATGCATTTTAAACGGCCGATATTTGCCCCGACCTAGCATCGAACCATGGACAATATTCGAAGATGTCTTTTTGATTTTCGTTGCATATCCACGGCTTCTAGCGATCCCTCAAATTTCAACTCTCTACTTTTCCGGGAAGTGGACCAAAAAATTTTTCGAAAATCCCCACCATGTATTCTTATGGGGAAAATCGCCACTTTGGGGCCTTCTGGAATCGAACCCATGACACCGAGGTTCAAAGTCAGCTTTTTCCTGGAGGTTACACGTTATGGCCAATATGTCGTGAAAATTTCAAGGCAGTGGCGCTTGTGAACATGGTTAGAATTTTGATCCCCTATATATAACTTATATATAGGTTTATCCAGAGAAGCGTCTATATGTAATAGAATATACAATTATATACAAAAGTTATAGATAATGTACTTTACGCCTTGCCAATTAATGTTTATTTGTAATTGTATTGTAAACTAGATGACCCTGTGAACTTTGTACCACCTAAAATTCTATTCACTTCTCGTTCAATTTCACTCGCTCTCGAACGTAATTCGGACATGCGAATACGTCTTTTATTTTTATCCGTCTCTCGCTGGTCATCAGTTAGGTTTGCTCGTGTAGTAGTTTGCCACGCATATGACTGACTACGACGACCTATGTCAGCTCGTCCTCTCCTTCGCATTGTAATGAACGCTGCAAAACGACACGGAATTGTTTTCACAGTCACTCAAATATGTTTATTTTTGTAAAATTTTATATTCTAAAATGGGCACCTTGCTCGTTAAATAAATAAATAAATAATGCTTCATTTTGCATAACGATAAGTGGATATTTTAGATTAGTTATTGTCTCATCCTAAAAATGACCGACTTTTATTTATTTATTGACAATTTAATTGGGCAAAACTGGGACTAAAAAGTCCCATCTTCCATTTAACCATTGTACACTCCTGGCCAAAATTAACGCAGCACCGGCCGTTAGAATCGCTAGGGAGGCGCTGCGTTAATTTTGGCCAGGAGTGTACATATACATACATTGTGAGTGGTTTTAAATGACTAAATGAAGAAATTACTAATATTTACAACATGAAATCGCTAACTAATACAAAGGTATATACAGGAAGTTATTTAATGGTTTCTTTATTAACTATCTTTTCCTTTTCAACAGGATAACGCTGATGCTTTGGCAGGTGTGAGTTCTGAGGCAAGACAGACTCTGGAAAATAATAGAAATGTAGCCAACGATGGTGAGTTTATTATACTGAAACATGGTCCAATAAATATTATAAATAAATAAAAATGTGGAAAGAAGATTTGAGGTAATATTTAATTAATACTCATTATTAGAGTTGTTAAGCTATTAAATTTTTCTTCAATCGTCATTGAACTTGGTCCTTTAAGGTTTAAGGGTTAATATGACAGAGATAAATAGAACAATAGAATGAAAGAATAAGGCCAGGTAGCCATCAAATGCAAAGCAGAGCTGAGAGGGGAGAGTAGCTTAGCTGAGCAAAGCGGTTAAAATTTGATTATAAACGAATAAGATGGCATAAGATTTAATTTTCTGGTATTAATATCATTCTCTGGTATAATGGTTAAATCACAGAATTTCTGTAAGAGATGGATTCTATTATTATAATTAAGCTGGCGTACTTTCATTAACATAGTATTTGAAATTAAATTTATGTATTATACCAACATCATGTAAGGTTCTAAACATAAGTACAACACACTTTTCATTTTATAATTACAGAATTTGGTAATAGTAAAATAGTTTACAATTTAATATCAATTAGAGATGGGTCGAATCCAGTTTTTCTCGAATCCGAATCTCGAATCCGAATCTTAAATTCACCCTCGAATCTCGAATCTTATTTCGAATCCAAATCTTAACTTTACCTTGAATACTAAATTTTATCTAAAACCTAAATGTTGCCTTTTCCTTTTTACATAAGCTTGTATTTATTTTGAACTCTAATATTAATTTTCCACACTATAGAATTAAGCACTCCAACTGCAAGCATATAAAAACTTTATTGCTTTTGGTTTTTATTAAAAAAAATGAGCATTTTAACACGTTCAGGATCAAGCCGATTCCTCTTCTCATCATATATAATGCCAGCTGTGCTGAACAGTCTCTCTGATTGCACTGTTGCGGCTGGTGCTGAAAGGTACTTCCTAGCCAGTTTTGGTAGCACTGAAAACTGATGTACAACTCTTTTCCAGTATTCTAAGGCATTGTTTTCAGGAGGAAGAAGCTCTTCTCGCAAATACCTTTCCACTTCTTCCTCAGCAATAGCAGAATGATTACATGTTTGTACAGGGCTCATAATACGGCTATAAAATGACCACATTCCATGCATCGACGTCTTAACATCTGATGTAGGAGCCTATGATAAGAAAGAAAATGGAAAGATTTTAACATGTCTATATAAACCATGAAATAAGTAGCAATCAAATGATAAATTGCTTACGCTAGCCTACTTACCAGTTCTCTCCTTTCCTCAGGATATGTTCCACTTATGTTTTTAACTTCCTGAATTAGCTGGGTTTTGGCTTGTTGAAAAAGCTCTTTACTTTAGAAAACACTTCCTTTGAACCTTGGATCAAGGAGAGTTGCAACAGCGTAGAATTCATTACTTTCCACTGATGGGTATCGGCACTTCAGTGCAGTCAATAAGTCGTTCTTCACACCTTGTAAGCCAGAAGAGACTGGTGCAGGTTTCTTCAATTCATGCATTGCACTGTTAATGATGGGGTTAACTTCTGATATGGTAACATCAGCTGAACTCACAGCAAAAGTTGCTTGATTAAAAATGTTTGCAATGCCTGCAACACTTACAATCTGCTCCCAATGATGAGAAGTTAATTCAACAGGAACAGTAAGATATGTCGCTGCCAGTGTAACTGCTACCTTTTGTTCAAGCAACCTTGTAAGCATATGCAATGATGAGTTCCATCTGGTGGGCTCATCCTGCAGTAGCCTGTGTTGCTTAACTCCCACAGTCACTTGGGGTATTTATAAAACTTTGGTAGCTATGGAAGAGTGCTTAAAATAACCTACAATACGCCAACATGTAGCAATCAAACCACTCACCATCCTATTATTAAGAAGTCCATCTTTGACCACCAACTGCAGTGTGTGAGCAAGACATGGAATATGGCTGAAATCAGACTCATTAAGAGCACAGCATATGTTCCTCCCATTATCACGCACAATCAAATATATTTTGTCTTCTATTTCCCAGCTTTTAAGAGTTTCACAAATAAATACCCTCAAGTTTTGACCAGTCTGTGAAACTTCAGGAAAAGGCTCTACCTCTGAACACAAATGGTGAGATTTAAAGTCAGCATCAATGAAGTGAGCAGTTATACTGAGGTAATCATCATTACTCGCTGACGTCCACATATCTGTTGTAATGAAAATACTCTCTGCTTTGCTGAGAATGGCCTTGACTTTTATTTTGTTTCATCATACATTTCTGGAATTAATTTATTTCCAATATGCTTCCTAGATGCCATTGTGTATCTTGGCTCTAAATGGAAAACCAGAGCCTGAAAACCTTTATTCTCTACAACTGACAGGGGCTGATTATCCAGGCACACCATGTCAGCAATTGATCTTGTGATTTCTTTACTTCGTTGATCACCTGGCTTGAATTTTCCCTTTTTCTCCATGAAACTTTTCAATTTCAATTGTGATGGCCCAGAGTTTTTCCTCTTCGGCAAAGGGTAATGAGGGCTCAAGTCGCGTGAAGGGCTGTCCATTGCAACAGAGAAACTTGAGGAAGCAGAGTGCATTGTCTCCTCTGCATTGGAATCAAGGGATGGTGACTCTGGTACATCAATAGAAATATAAGGTAAATACCATTGTAAAACTGAAAAGATGGTATTCCCATGGGAAATTTGCTACTTCGATAAATAATCAACATGAATGGTATGTAAGTTCAAAGATGTGTTTTATTTTTACTTACCTTTCTCCCTCCTCGTCACTTTTGGCGGCAAACATTTGAAAGCAATGCTTCCTCATGTGTTTCTTCATTGCGCTCGTGCTATGCGATTTCCCACCGTCGATTTGCGCCTGGATATCAGATGACACGGCCGCCGCGCCGGGCTCATCTATACCTTCGCTTCCGAAGCATTTGAGTTTTTGGATACACGTGCCCTCAACTTGCTGTTTTTCAGCTTTGAATTCTCGAAAGTCGCCTTAAAAATCGCCAGTCGCCAATGCTCCCATTAGGTAGCCAAGTAGTGTTTGGCCAATTTGGCGACTTGTGCGCACATCTGGTCACCCTGGCGCATATTCTGAATTTGCCCGCTCAGGAAATAGGAATTTATCACTCTCGAAGGATCGATTCTATCATTGCTTTCGATTGCACTCATCGTAATGGCGGTAACGTTGAAATTGCTGGTTGGTTGAAATAAACGCAAGGATTTTCATCTGCTGAGGATGTAAGTGACTTAGATTTTTAAGGATTCGGATTCGAGGTGAAACGCAATGGATTCGAGGGATTCGAAGATTCGAACGTCTCATCCCTAATAACAATATGTTGCATCTTAAATTATTATGCAAGGTCCATCAACAAGATTAATCACTTAACTCACGTAAGCTATTACATTTTTCTCCATCGTCATCCAACTTCTAACGTTTGTTGAGGGGTAAATGTCTCAAAGAGGAGCACAATCCATTTTTTTAAACCTGCTTCAAATTGTCGTATTTTTATTCTTTTTAATGGTGCATAACTGAATATCTTACTGTTATTGGTTTTAATGCTATGGTTTTCAAGCTGGTGTTCCTCTCTGAGATGACCTTGCTGAAGATGTCACAGGATCAGTTTTTTATTTTCCAAACCTTACTTGCATTCAGTGATTAAATTTGCGAGAAAATCTTTTGGGGCTGTTGTGAATTGTTTGGACAAGATTTAACAATGATTGTGTTCCATTAAGTTAAGTAAATATCCTAAATTGGGACTTAATTGAACTGTATTCAAATTAGACCTAATTAAATTACTTGTTCCGATTTCATTTATCATAGATTGTCTGGAAAGGAATACTTTTTGCGAAATGGAATTGGTCATAAGTAGAGGTGTTTCAAAATGTTTTTATTTTTTTTTTCTTTTTGTTGATTAGAAAACCAAATTGTGGTGTTTTGTGTTTTTATTATGTTTCCTAAATTTGGTGTTACTAATTTTCACGGAGTCTCATTTAAGCAAAGTAATAATATTAGGCATACTTTAGCATAAACATTAAAAGCATTGAAAATATTATTAATTGTAAAATATACTTAAAGTAAAATTTATTTAAAGCTGTGTTGTTTACACCTAAGGAAAATGCTTTCATAGCTGCAGATCAACAAAACATGATATTTTCATTAAAAACATATTTACACGATATATGTTAGGAAAAACAAAACATATTTCTTCGTGAAATTAGGCGACATTTAGTGATAATGGAAAGAATGTTTTGTGAATTTATTGCAAAAGATCAAAGCTGAATTCGCGTAACGAAAGATGTCATGGGCGATCAAAAATATGACAAAAAATATGTAAATAATACAATTATATATTGTACATTTATTGAAATCATACCAAAATTACATCTCCCTCTCTTAAAAATGAAGCGAAAATCACCAAAATCCGTGCTGCTTATTAAAACTGTCGAAATTAGCATTATTTCACTAAAAAGCCCAAAATTTGCATTGTTTGTTGGTTTTATCGCTTATTGCGAAAAAAAAGACCTCTACTCATTATGTTAGAATCAGTTGCTACACCTTAAAAATCTACAAATTATTGTGAATTCTTCCTTGTATTTAATTGCTGACTTGTGATCGTTTCAGTGTGTAACACGTTCCGTGCGGATAGCGGCATATGCCGCTCATGTTGGTCCTACCCTGTAGCCCAGAGCGGCATTTCACGCCATAAATATTATAAAAGAAAGATAAATGTTAGCATAATTAAAAAAAAACTTATTGCAGCATATAGAGCTAACATTCATATAGAGATTTATTCTTTCCGCGAACAATATGTGACAATAACTGAATAAGGAAGTAGTTTAGATTCAACTGGTGTTTACACCCCCTGCCACACGCCGAGAGGCGGCTTGTAGGGTATTAATGTAAATGTAGATGTAGAGGTAACATTCTATGTATAATTCAAATATTATTTATATATTTATGTATTTATATTATTATATTATATAATTATTTTATTACATATGTATAAATATGTTATATTAAAACAATTCAGCCATAGGATAGTAACCAATGAAATCGACACTGCACGGAACATGTTAAGGATGAAACTAATCATTTAGAAGAATGAATAAAATGCAAATGTATATCAATTGAATCATAGTTAATTGAAGTCAGGAAATAATGCTAAACTGTCCATTACAGTGTATCTCATCCAATTTTCCACGCAAGACAAAAACTCCCATTGTTTGACAAATAAGTTATATTTTCACCGTAAAATTATAAAATCTTACCTTCAAGGCATTCTTCACCTTTTTACTTTCTCCATATACGAAGTATAGAGAAAGTATTGTTTTCATGAAAAAATTGACTTCGAGATTTCAACGGAAATACATGTTTTAGGGTCCCTAGAAAACGTTTTGACCATTTTCGGAATGATGTCTGTGTGTATGTGTGTGTGTGTGTGTGTGTGTGATAGTGGACGCTCTAACGTGTAAACTATTAGTCGTATCAATACCAAACTTCATATATAGTACTGTGGTGTGTGCTGTCAGAGTTGATTTGTTTTTGGCGTAAATCGATCAACCGGAAGTCGAGCTTTATTCATTAAAGCGCATTTCCGGTTTTCAAAATATCTCCATAAATATGATGTTTACGTAAATTGTATTACTTATAAAAGTTTTAGATAGTGTAATTTACAATAACGTTTGTATTTAACATATTTTTGTATCACCAGTTGATTAGGAGTTATTCGTGAAATACTGATAAACCGGAAGAAGATGATTATGTACTTTGTGGGTGCTCTAACATGAAAACTATTTGTTTGATTAACACCAAATTTCATATGTAAAATATTTATTACAGTCATTAGAGTTGATTAGTTTTTGGAGTAAATCGGTTAACCGGAAGTCGAGCTTCATTCTTCAAAGCTCATTTCCGGTTTTCAAAATATCTCCTTAAATATGATATTTAGGTATATACTATTATATACGAGTAAAATGTAGCTTGCATACTGCAAGCAGATCGACAACACTAATTTCATATCGGCATCATATCGGGACGGACATCAAAAGAAAAAAAAATTCAAATATTCGTAGAATTCGCTGCAATTTAATCACCTGGCAGCGAACCCCGGTCTTCCTGGTGTACTTACTATGCAGCAAAATAGAAAATTACCATATCAAACTATGTGTGAAAATTCAAGCAAAAATATTAGGTGCAACTACCTCAAACGACGTCCTACTATTCACATACACTCCTTATTTGAGAAATTATAATGTGCTCTGGCATCGAACCCAGGAACAGCATGGTCTTATCTATTTTTTTTCTTAAACAAAGTGTTAATATACATCTTCCATCTAAGCAAGAGCTACCTTACATATCGATAAATGCATAAAAAATTATGAAAAGATACCCCATAGTATTATATATGGGTGATATATTTACCGCCCGGCATCGAACCCGGGTCTTTCAGGCAATACTTTCTATGCAGCACAAAAGAAAAACACCATCTCTAACCGCGTATGCAAATTCAAGCAGAAATATTGGTTACAACTGCCTCAAATGACGTCCTACTTTTCCTTTATATTCCTTATGAGAGAAACGTTATTGTGCTCTGGCTTCGAACCCAGGAACAGTACGGTCTTATGAACATTTTTTTCTAAAACTTATTCGTACCATACATCTTCCAGCCAAGCACGAACATCCTATCATTTCGATAAGTGCATCTAAAAAAATAATGAAAAACGGCTCCCATGTATTTTAAAGGGCAGATCTTTGCATCGTCCTAGCATCGAACCCAGGATAACTTTTGTAAAAGTCATTGATGTTTTCGAAAGTCCAAGACCATAAATATAGGCACCTTGAGTTTTACTTCTCTACCTATCCGGAAAGTATTTTTTTTTAATTCCCGAAAATCACGGCAATGCATTCAAACGGGAAAAATCGGGACTTTGGGGCCCTCTGGAATCGAACCTATGACACTGAGGATCAAAGTCTCTTTTTTCCTGGGGGTTTCACGTTATGGCCAATATGTCATAAAAATTTCAGATCAATGACGCTTGTAGTTTAGGCTGTGAATTTGTATCCTATCTATCTATCTATCTATATAGGTATATATATGAATGAATCCGGAGAAGCATCTATATATAATAGATAAATGTTTTATAAAATGTAATTTACTATAACTTTTGTATGAAACATATTTTTGTATCACTGATTGTTTAGGATTTATTCAGGAAATACTGATAAACCGGAAGTTGCTGATTATGTACTTTGTGGGCGCTCTGGGCTCTATGGGCGAAAGGCCAATTTCATCGTTTTTCATCGAGTATGTCCCGAAAAACATTATTTATAATGTTTGTGACATCAAAGATAATAATATATATAAATTAATCACTCATCTTCCAAGTTTAGATGGAATATAGAGTTCAAAATTACTGTCGTAGATAAAAATTTACATCTTATATATGGAGAAAGTCAAGTGCTGGCCACATCAGATTTTTTGTTATTATTATAATGGATTGAATCCCTATTTCCGATAATAAATCAAAATTCATGACTCGATACATGAGTTTGGCCGGTCATGGATTTGGTAAATGAAAACATGTCTCCCATGAATCAAACACGTTTATGTGAATTTCAGAGAAAATATTTGGCAAATCATATTGAATCGAATTGACCTTCAGCACAAGAAGCAATTATATCAGCCAGTACTGAGGGCTTTCTTACAAATTCTGAAACTTTATACATTTTCAATTTGACCACGTATTTCATGTAAGAGTAGAGGTCATAAACCGGAATTTGTTTTGGAAAAATTACACTTCTGTTATTTGAAAATTATCGTAAGTATTGTAAATTATCATAAATTATCGTAAAGTATCGTCTTCATCCAATAAGGCTTGCAAGTCCTTGTCTTCAAACTTTTTCGGAGGTTTCCCACGGTCCTCGTTTCTCACGTCAAAATCACCACTTTGAAATTTTTTAAACCACTCCAAGCACTGAGTTTTGCAAAGAGCATGTTCACCGTATGCTTCGACAAGCATTCTATGCGATTCTGCAGCAGTTTTATTCAAATGATAGCAGAAAACCAATGTTGTCTGCAAATTGTAGTTTGTAGGCACAAAACTTGACATGTTTGAGGTTATAGAAAAATATACCGGTGTATGAAACTTAGGTTAATGTGTGTTGACATACTTCATAGTAAGAGTGTATTGATTGAAATAATGAGTTAATTCTTCCCTTGTCAAAGTTGTAGGTTAGAAAGGCAGAAATCGTGTCCTATAAATATATTTGTTTTTGTTCCTTTTTAAAATTACATTCAAAATCGAACAAGATAATTAAATTTTATAAATCAAAATCTTTCTTCTTTTATTATAAATATCCTATCTCATTTTATTAAAAGTATTTTAGTTGGCTGATGATAACCATCAATCGACAGTTGTTTTTTTTAGTAAATATTTTCTGTACGATATCTCTTTCATTTGTTCTGAAGATGGACTGGTATATATTTTGTTTTGTTTCTCTTTTATTTGTCATCACTTTTTATTTTAATTTCATTTCATAGTGCGAATTCTGACGCAGATATTCCTTTCGACACCTGTGTTCCTGTGAAAGTTTTATTGGAGCAAACGCTTATGCTGTCTGATTAGAGACGATTTTAAAGGTTTGTGAATTTATTTATCTGAAATTTTTAATAACATATTAACTTCATCATTTATTGCAAATGTATTGACAAAGAGCAGAGGCCATTTATAGCTGACAATTAACAATAATAACAATAAAATTAATAATATAATACATTTGTTATCCGAATAATGCAAGAAAATATAATGATGTAGGAGTTTTGTGAGCCTAAAAAAATTCTCTTGCATAATGTGCTTCCTCACCCCTGCCATAGACCTTATGAGTAGGGATTGCAATATTGTACTAAAATTGCAATACCGGTATTCGCTAATTTTAGATCTTAATACCAGAATACTGGTTTTATTACCGGTGGTAGGAATTTTAGAAAAAGAAATAAAACACTAGTGTTTCTTTGTTTTATTTGCCAGTTTTATTAGTAGAGAGAGTAAATATCACGAAAAATCATTTGTAACTTATAAATTATAACAGTATATAAATAATCACAAAAAAGTAAAGGATAAAGGAACCTATTATGTATATAATTCATAAAAAAAGTGGAAATCACAATTCAGTCTGTTGTTCTACTACAAACTTTTGAAAGGTGATCTTAAAAAACATAATGCATCAATTGTACTGTCATTGAGCCTGGAATGTGATTTTGTGCAAAAATTACCAGCTGTCGAAAACGCTCTTTTAGCATCTACGCTGGTTGGTGGCTCTGTTAGCAATGCGCGATATACTTTTTCCAAGTATTTACCTCTAAATCCCTCATCTTCAAATAAATCGATTTCTTGTCGGATGGTCACGGCTATAGCTGATTTCTGCATTGTATTTTGGTTTGTTGAATGTTTTTTAGATATCGCCAATTCTAATTTTTGTTCAAGAGACAATTCCTTTTCTCTATCTATATTAGTGGCATCATCATCTTCGATAACAGTACCAAATTCTTCAGAATGTGGATAGGTTTGTAGGTAAACTTGATCAAATTTGATTTGGTTAGTCTCTTTTCTTCTTTATAATTTTATTTTTCACTTTTAAAATCATTATAATTGTTTAAATACCGTAAAACATATTCTATTTCGGTATGCCTTTCTTATGTGCTATTTTTCAATGTAATATATAACCCTTCAGATAGTGAACTTACCCAGAAATAATCTACGGAAATGAAGTAGTTTCTTGCGATTCTATTTGTATGCGTAGTATTTTCTTTTCTATGATTTATACATTCGGTGTAAGTGTCTGGAGGAAGGTTTATTCAGGTTAGTTTGTTACTTCAGTATTTATTAAAGGTTGGGCAAATATTTTCTTATAAATAGAGCTTCGAAAATGTGTATAGGATATTAAATGAAGGCTCCCGAAGGCAGATATTCTAATTCAGAATCTTTGCAAAAACTGTTGTTTCATTAAATAGAAAAATCACTTTTGCGAATGAAGCCTTTTTTCTATGATTTTTTTATCTAAAAATTTAATTTTCAAAACTGTTAACTATGAAAAACTTACTTAACCTTCGAGCACTCACGCTGAGTGCGCCAGTGTGTACATTTTCATTCGTAAATTTATTATCTTTCCTTGTTATTATTCTGTGTCCCTCAAGTCTTCCCACAATAATATTCTCTGTGTACCACCCGAGTTTCCCATAAATTGGGTTCAATATACGGAAACAAAGAAACTGTTTTGAAGCTCATGTCGCGCTGGCACACCCCGTGCCCAAGTTCAACTGAATATTTTACTACAAAGAGGAGTAATTTTTTTGGGATAATTAGACCATTTATGTGAAATTATAAATAAATGTGATCCGTGAAGGTTTGTGCACAACTTTATACATAAGTAATTTCCTTTAAGGTTTCAAGTGTTAAAAATGTTGAAGCGTGATTTATTCCGTAAATCATTAAAAATCTATTAAAAAATAAATGTGGTCAATCGATTTTCAAGGCTTAAACCATTGTATAATGGCTATAAATTATTAATTTAAGGAAATATTATTTTAAGAAACTATTTAAAAGATAATCACTGGCGCATGGAGTGCGCTGGCGCTACTGCTCGTGTTACGCCATGGGGTGGGAGTGCTCGAGGGTTAATATTCCGTTATATTACAGTTTAATTTCATGTCAGAAGCATTTAATTCAAAGTGTCTTCAAAATGTGAAGGAACGGTAATTGTAGATCATTTAATATGGAAAGATTTAGTACGAAACAATTTTTTCCTCATCCTCTAAAGTATAAATTCGTTATATTATTTTTCTGAGGCATTCATCCCAATAAGGGATATTCTTAAAGTTTGGAAAACTTTATCTAACTATAGGAAGAGCTATAACAACACCTTGGCCAAAAAATTCAAAGATTGCCAAAGTATTTCCTGAATCCCTTTTCTACCCAACTTCTTTTGTTTTCGTGGTGTTGAGTCTTCCCTTACAAAAAACTATAGAATATTTAATTAACTAAAGGATTCGAGGTTGGAGAATTTTTCACGGAAGTGATCGGCACACAACCGTCTTCTGCCTAAAATCGACAAGGACTAATTTAGGGTGGCCTTGAGAACATTGAAAAAACCTTGAATTTTTGCTGACCTTGAAAAACCGTGAAAACGCCTTGATTTTTTTGCAAAACCTTAAAAATCCTGATCCAACTCATTATCCTGGTTCAATCCAAAATAAACCACTCATTCAAATTCACCAGTGCAATGGCACCAGTGCTGCCTATGCAAAAACTCTGAAACCTCATACGTCAACGCCATTTGTTCTGCTGATTCGAGTTAAGTCCTGTGAGTATTTATGTGAATACATCAGGTATTGAAGGCATATATCGAAGCTGAAAAAACAGTTTGTTCTGTCGAAGAAAAGAATATTACATAAATCAAATGATCTTTGGTCTATGTAAGTGGAACATTTTATGTGAAATTGACATTTAATGTCTATGTCTATGTCTATGTCTATGTCTATGTAAGAACCCTGCAAGCCGCCTTTCGGCGTGTGGCAGGGGGTGCAAGCACCTTGACTTTATTTTCCTAAACGGTTGCTATACTTTGCAGAAAAAATGAATTTATGAAACGATTCGTTCTAGCATCTATTTCCCTAATCTTTCGGGCAGTATCAGCACGGCCCATATAATAGGGGGGTTGCATTACATCGGTCACATCATCTGAAAACGTAATTTCTCTGAACTTATTTAATAAATTTATCCTTTGAATTTTTCTTCTATCTTCTAATGATTCCCATACCGCGTCCTGTAACATCTGAGTGACACTCGCTGTTTTGTCGTAGCAATTCTTTACAAATCGTATCGCCTTTCGTTGTACTTTTTCTAAATCCCGAATATGACATTTCTCGGCGGGGTCCCATACACTACATGCAGACACAAGGTGAGGCCTAACTAACACTAAGTAACATCGCTCGCGAACCTTTTCTTCGCTCCTACCGACTATTCTTTTAACGAAGCCGAGTTTCTTAAGTGCTTTTCCACATATATTTCGGATGTGGGCACTCCATGATAGATTATTCGTGAGAGTTACTCCAAGATACTTTACCGATTCTACTGTCATTAGGGGTTTACCCCTCGGAGACTATAAGAATAATCATTTATTATAGATTTACTTTCGAAGAAGTTAACTACCGAACACTTTTCTACATTAAGCTCTAATTGCCAATCATCGCACCAATTCATAATTCTATCTAAGTCGTTCGAAAGAGTTAATCTATCCTCTGAACTAACTATTTCCCTGTAAATGACTGTGTCGTCTGCAAATATCCTAACATTGCTTTCAATGTGATTGCTGAGGTCGTTGATGTATACTAAAAATAACAACGGTCCAATTACACTGCCCTGAGGGACGCCTGAGGTCACCTTAACCTTAACTTAATTTAAGAATGGTTGATGGAATGCCCAATGAGCCCAGGTGCCCAAAAACTACTCTTCTGAAAATGTGGTCGACCAGATTTTTTTGTAATGATTTCTGCAAATTTAAACCCAAAAACGGTATTTTGACCTTGAAAAACATTTGACCTGACCTGGAAAAACCTTGAAATGACCTTGATTTTTTAACTTCCCATTCTGCGGCCACCCTGTAATTGGAACAGAATAAAATTGCATACTAGAATAAAGTTCAGGATGTTTACCTAAAGTTCTTTTCAAGAGCTTTAAAATGAGTGTATATGATGCCATGTAATTTTAAAACTCTTCTAGAAAACCGTGTCGGCCTGTGTAATCAACTTTGTATTTCGCTCTTCAAACATTACCACCTCAAAGTGGGATATAACTCATATCACAAATATTGGTGTAATAGCTTCATCAATCTCCTTCTCCAACTATAACTTACCAAAGAGAGACTAAACTGATCCTCAGCTGAATTTACCACATAATATAACTAGTTTGAAGAAGTTAATAATTGCGTTATTGCTCAGATAAAACTTTTATCTCCTCTAAAAGTTGCCATTCTGTCCAAATCAGTAGGATAGAAGAGGTCAAATTAAATTTCTTAGATTATTACTAATAATATTAATAATGCATTTATTATCTAAGGACATGAAAAACATGTATAGTTTACAACAGTAATACAATATATGTATATGTATACAACAGATCAATAAATTTTAAAAAATCAAACAGGAAAATAAGAATAAAAAAAATTCAAACAATTACATTTAGAGTACATTTTTTTTAATTGTCATGCATAGTGTAGAATATAAAACATGACAAAAAATCAGTGATTAAAAAATTCACCCACATCATAAAGGCATTTGTCCGTGAGTGAGTCTGTGAACTTCAGATTTGAAGGCATTGGAAGATTTGATATTCTTTACTGTAATGCATTATTTTATCGTCAGAGAGGATCTGTAATTATAGTAGTACTTACAGCATGTCCTTCCTTTGCTAAATAGAGAGAACTCTTTGCTATAAATTATTCATTTCTTAATCTTTCCATTTTCTATCTTTTCTTGTTGAAAAAAGTGTGATTGACATTATGCATAAAATAACATACAAAGTAGGTGACATGAATGTCACTCACTGCAAAGATTTTGTCGCCCAGTGACAGTACTTGTTCCCAGTGAAAAAGAGTAAAAAACTCAAGCGTTTGGATACAATGTTTCTTTTCAGGGATAGAGTTCGGGAAGGTGGTGGACCCTATATTCCTTTCGAAAGAATTCCCATTTATTCACATTCGAGTTCATTGTGTGACTCGCCAGGTAGGCGATGGTGTCCAATTGGTAGATGTTGTGGAAGATCTTTTGAGTGCTAATCATATAATTTTCTATAGTGTGATTGTGTACGAGGGCGGTGATAGTGAGTGCACCGTGAAATACCTTGGAAATCGACTAGGAATCCGAAAGTACGATTGGCGCGAGGACAAGGAGAAAATAATTGGTGGCAAGGCAATTATTAATTAAGCAAACCTTTCTTAGTGAAGATTTTTTCCATTAGAAGGTAATTTTTTAAAAGATATTACATCTTCATTTCTTTTTTTTCATACCGAGAGGCGTATAGTATGCTTCTGCTCGATGGCTCTATAAAGGTCCAACTGTTTTCCGCGCAGCAACAGTAAAGTTAAAGCTTAATAGCCAGAGAGCAAAAAAATGACTTATTTTGGTTATTTTAATGGAATATTGGGTAGTGGAGAAGGTTCAAGCAGTTCCAATGTCGCCCAGTGATAATTCCTTAAAATATGCTCTGCATTGTACTATTTAAGTGATGTTTCAAAAAGAATTAATTCCATTCTATCTGTATATTGTGTACTATACAATGATTTTCCTTTAGCTTAAGAGATGAGCCATTACATAATACTCAAGCCATAATGGTAAATAATTTTGTCTTATTTTGTTTTTATCGTAACACTGGCTGCGCTTCTAATAATTTATGGAAAATATGGAAGCATCAAAAATGCATATTTTTGTATTACATATAACTACTACCTCATTTATTCATTAGACTCAGAACCGGACAGTGCTTCGTGTGGTAAAACATTATTTATTACTGTCCACAATCATATGAAAGAGAAATTTAATTAAAATGAAAATATCTGTTGACATTTGTAAGGAATAGGTCAATGCAATAGTCATGTCAGTCAGTATAAGAATAGCCAAGGCAGAAGAAAACTATTACTTGAAATCGAATTGAAAGAAAAAGAAATAAATAAATTTATGTAGATGAATTTTAATATTTACTTTGAATTATCAAAAGTTAACCAATTAACTTTTCATTTAAAAATACAGGCTAGCATCAAATCTTAGTGATATTCCACTTCAATTAAAGAACTGAAATAAAATGAACTGAAAAAAACTTAAATGTAAATTAAGCCAAACTAAGAATTATGCTAAGCTGTTACACAACTGATAATTACACTAGCCTAAGAATTTATAACGACACAAAATTTTGCAATGCTTGCATTCTCTCTGTGTAATGATACAAGTTTTCCTATATCAAGTCACAGAAATATCCGCTGGTTCTTTATATCATGAGGTTGTTCCTTTGTTTGCGATAATTGCCACATTGTGCAGCACTGCATATGCTACTACAACTTCCATTACTGTATCTAAACAAATATTAACACTATTTTACAGGATGGGAAAGTGTCTCTTCCATACCCCAAACATTCTTTCGATTATATTTCAAGTCTTTATGTGACTTTCATTTTAGAGTTGCTGATATTGATCAGAGGGCTTCCTAATTCGTGTCATCAGATAATTATCCTGCCTATAGTCCAAATCTCCAAGCAATACCGCGTTTCCAAAGTATTTATTTTCCAACTTATTCTTCAGGGAAGAATTGTATAAAATAGTTTGGTCGTGGCTTTTGTTTTATATCACTCTGCTCTAAATCTTTCTAATAAATTATTTCGTTGGATGTATTTCTCCATTTTCAATACTATTCATCTACAAGTAATTATAAAAAGAAACTTGCATCAAGGAGTATGTCCAACATTATGCACCTTCGCAGAAAATACCTTCAATGAAGCAAAATGAAGGAGATATTTGGTACTTTTTCCACAAAATTTCCTGATTCTGTGAATTTTAAACCTTCAATGAAGCCTTGGAAGCAAGACTTGAGACCATACACGTTAACGGACATGCCTACTATTACTTTAGGCAATTGTTTATTCTTTTCCTCAGTTCCTTATTCTACTTTCACACAAATTCCATTTAATTTTCAATGTTCTTATAAGTTACACGACATTTGCTTTTTCTGACCAGTAACAGAAGTTTCCACATCAGAATTTGGAGAGCTTGTTAAATCATGGAATACTACCTTAAATGCTAAAATTACCCTCAAATTACTTGTCATATTTGTTAAATATATAATAACTTATTGTACACTTCACCGGAACCAACATATATCTATGCGTAATGAATGTGAAAGAAAAAACGACCTTAAAATATTACATATAGGTATAATAGGAGTCATACCAACTTAATTAAAATATCCGAACAAATATTTTCCTGAAACTGTGGAGTATACACTTAATTTTCACCAGAAAACCAACTGAGGTGATAAGTTAGCAATAAAGCTTGTCCGCCATATTGAGTGTTTACTCCCATGATGCGTTGCCCTATCAATCAGTTAAGGACTTGATCACAACCCAATCTGTTTGATAAGATAACAAACGCTTTAACTAACAGATAAGGCTTAACCATCGATTATAATACTCAATTTTTGAGTTAACCTGGAGGTTAAAGTTATCCTATAGATAACTACACATTATAATACCGGGCCTAAGTCTTACTAAGCCCATCCTCTTGAATCCAAGAGCAGTGAGTGCGGCAGAATAGAACTGTTAGGTTTTTAATTATAATTGATGCTTCATAATGTGTAGAAAAGTACGTTTCCGTCAAAAATACCATATTTACTTGAAAATAACGCGTATTCTTTTGTCTTTTTTTTTCGCCACATAAATCAAGGTGCGCGATAGAATCGACCCCTCCATAAATTCGAGCACAATACTATTCGTTGGCTTGTCCCATAGCGTGAGGCCGGCTGCATTTTAGGCTCACCCTGGGAGTTAACACATAATTTTATTGATTCATACATCCTAATAAAATTCCGTTTGCTTGTATAAAATGTGGAAAATTATTGCTCAATGATTGTCAAAAAATAATGGTGTGCCTTAAGATAATCTTAATTCATATCAAATTGCTTTCTCGAGTTATTTTTTATTCACTAATGACTGAGTCACTCGAGAGGGGCAGAGGTTACCCTGGGAATCTGAATCAGCACTGCTTTTATCTCCTATATTCCCACCCATCCTGGATCAGACAATTTGGTGCCAAGTTTCATATGAAAACAAATCCCACGGGTGGATGCCAATATGTTGGGAACTCGATTAAAATTCCAGCGCTAATTAGAGAGGTCGCCAAAAAGAAACAAGAGACGAGGTGATAAGATGTGCGGAGGGATAAAAGGGAGAGTGAAACTCATGAGAAGTTTCTAATCTAAGCTCCCTGAGGCATCTTTGCCGAGGAAGGGTGAGGCAACTCGTGGAAAACAAATGCGTGAATTAGTTGACAATAATGTTTGCATTTAATTCTCTGCCGTTTGAAGAGATAACACGCCTTGGATTACCGTTGGCTTGTCAGACTTTGTCCCTCACGACAATTGATGATTCCGAGATATGCCGCCTGAAGGACAAACAGAAACGTGGCACTGGTCATAACGATACTTCAGAAATGACCACTCGTTATAATGAACGTAACTCCTTATCATTTTTGCAGTGAGATGGACAACCTCCGAAAAATCACTCGCTATAACCCAACTCTCGTTATATGCCGTACTCGTACAACGGACTTCTACTGTATTTACATTTTCTTGTGGGGTATGCAGATCATTGACTCTGTGAGTGAAGTGGTTGTGATAGTCTATATTTTTTCGGAAAGGGAGATGTTTTGCCTTGGATACAATAATGTTTTACAACAAAAATAGTGTTTTAATACTGTAAATTACTCATTCTCAAAAGAATATTTGTATATATATTCAGGCAAATAACCTAAAGTTTGTCCTCTAAAGCATTATCCTTATTTGCATGTAACTGGGATTAAGTAAAACTGGTTATCAGCATGAGATATTTATGTGTATTAAAACAATTAGACAAAGTATTTGCTGATTTGTTTTATGATCCATTGCTCCGAGACTAATAGTTTATTACTGTAATTTGTTCTTATAATTTATTGTTATTATTAATTATTTTAATTGAGTATTCTATGTTATCATTTTAATATTATTCTTGCAATTTATTATTGTAATTTAATAATTTACTGAATTATTGTAATTTAATATTTTATTTTTTACTTTAAATTATTCATTACATTCATTATTGTATTTTTAAAGGAAAGTAAAACCTGGAAATACTAATTTACATATTTATTTCTATCTGGAATTACGTCAAGCAGTTTGCCAACTTGAGATATTTATGCATGTAAAAATAAAAAATAATTTTGTACTCACAACAGATTTAGAAAATTTTTCTTTAGTTATTGTAGATTTTTTAAATATTCATGCCTCCAATTATAGCTTTTGTAAATTCCTTTATTTGCCATTCATATATTTATTTATTTATTTACAATTTACAACTGCAAATAGGCTGTTGCCAGGTGGCAGTCTTAAAATGTTAAACATGATACTATACAAGTTAATCATAACATAATATAATAAAACAATATTTACATATAAAAATAACGATATTGTAATAAGTATTTTGTTTATTCTGGATTTTTCAAGGTTCATGACAGGCCTTCTCGGCTACCGTAGCGGTCACGAGGTAAAACCCCACCGTACATACCCTGTCAAGCAATCCCCTACTTCATCCAGAATATCGTTAATAAAATTAAATATAGAATAGTCCCCAAAATACATTAATATCTTTCAAAATTTGAAAACATTTCTTCTTAAAGGATTTAACACTCACAGGTAAGGGCTTGAAGAGGGATCCAGGTAACGTATTCCATTCAGAGATACCTCTGTTTAGAAAAGAATACTTTGCTATATCTGTTCTTTGCGGCCTTGTTTTAATTTTTAGCTCGTGTCTATTTTTCCCAAGGAAGTCCGGTTTCTTGATTGAATTCTGGAAACCTTCCCGCCCATCTTTACTTGCAACTATACTATAAATGCAACCTAGTCGATTAATTTTTCTTCTTTTTACTAATTTATCCCAACCGAGAGTCTTCAGCATATCTGTTACAGTATCCATTTTCCGAAAATTTCCCATAACGTATCGAGCAGCTTTTCTCTGCACTTTTTCCAATGTCATTATTCGACACTTTTCGTATGGATCCCACACGGAAGTCGCATATTCTAAAGTCGGCCTAACAATTGACAAATATGCTTTTTCTTTCACTTTCCTGCTACCACCTTTTAGATTTCTCATTATGTAATGTAAAGTTCTGTATGCCTTCGCGACAATTTGATTTATGTGTTTCTCCCAGTTATCAGCAGTCTTTATGAAATCATTGCCCAGTCTTTAACTGTGTGTTGACAGTAATCTCTTATATGTGAAGGTGATGGATTTACTCTTGTTTGTGTTTATATTAATTTTGTTCTCCTTTACCCAATCTTCTAAGGTGATTAAATCTCGCTGAAGTACTTCCCTATCTTCTTTGCTTCTAATTCTTCTGTATATTATACGATCGTCTGCAAACAATCGAATATTGGATTTAGTATTTGAAGGTAGATCGTTTACATATGTAAGGAAAAGTAGAGGCCCTATTACACTTCCTTGCGGAATTCCAGATGTTACATTGACATCACCAGAGTACCTCATATTCAGTCTTACTCTTTGAGTCCTATCAGAAAGAAAATTTTTCATCCAAATGACTACTCTTCTGTCAATGTTCAATTTATCCAGTTTATCTATACGTATATCATGAGGTACTTTGTCAATTGCTTTTGCAAAATCGAATATAATAGCATCCACAACATCTTTACTATCTATTGCCTCGGCTATGTCCTGATAAAGCCCCACCAGTTGAGTTTCACATGAAAATCCTTTCCTGAATCCCTGTTGGCAATGACTAAGCCAATTGCTCTCTTTCGAAAAACTTCTGAGGTAATCTCCAATGCTCAGGAACTTTTCTTGGGTTCTCAACCGGGTCAATTTTTTTTTATAGCTCCGATGTTTTGACAGCAACCACTGCTGCCATTTTCAAGGATGTCGATGAAAGTTGAAGTCCGGATATATTTATGATTCGGGAGGGAGCCCCCTCGTCTCGGATTGGTCCTTGCAATCTGCGTTCGGATTGGTCGTTTCAATCTGCAATCTGATTGGTCCTTCTCTGTTGTTTGATTTTCCGAATTGTTGGGTTCCAATTTTTACTGAGGAACATTCCTTCGTCACGATTCAAGTTATTTTGGTTGAGGCGGATAAGAAGAAAAGTTCCTGAGCAGCATACACCGGGAAAGCATAAGATCTTTCTGTAATCTCCAATGATCTTCTCCATTACCTTACAAACTACAGATGTTAAGCTAACCGGCCTGTAATTATTTGGCTGTTTTCGATCGCCTTCTTTATAAATGGGTATGACTATGGCCCTTATGCAGTCAGTTGGCAAGGAGAAATTATTCAATGAGGCATTAAAGATAAGTTTTAAGTAAGGAATTTTATCTGACTCCCCTAGTTTTAGGGCTTACGCTGCTATTTCATCTATTCCCCTTGATTTATTATTCCCCAATTTCATTACTTTATTGTAAATATCTTTATTCTGAATAACAATGGATTTAGATGATGTAAGTTCTGCATTGGTGCTAATTTCATCACTTAGAACTCCTTGCTTTGATTCTTGATACATACTAACAAACCAAATGTTTAATATGTCAGCTTTTTCTTTGTCTTCAAATATTTCTTTGCCGTTTTCATCTCGAATGACAATAACATTTTTAGTATTATCCTTTCTCCTTCGAAGGTATTCGTAAAAGTCATTTGAACTTTCTTTATCAAGAATAGTTTCTAAGTATTTGTTTTCCGCATCCTTCTTAGCTGGGTTTAGCTCCTTTACTAAGTTTTGATACTTCATCTGGTTAATAACCCCTTGTTCTCTATATTTATGAGCCATCCTAACCTTCCTTTTGAGCTTTCGTATATTTCTGTTGTAATATTCCAGATCCGGATTTTTTTTTCAGTTGTTTGTAGGGCACGAATAATTTTATTAATATATTGAAATATCATCAATGTACAGCATTAACCCAATTACAGCTGAGTATGAACAATGCAATGAACAAACTGCAAAGAAACTGTAGGCAAAGAGAAATCATTCCCTATGCCCATGGTGTGAGAAGATTCTTCGTAGCCAAATGTTTGTGATTTTCTAGAAATAGTTTTAATTTGTACGAAAAGATATTTAGATATA
The DNA here is from genome assembly GCA_947579665.1 of Sympetrum striolatum. Taxonomy (NCBI): domain Eukaryota; kingdom Metazoa; phylum Arthropoda; class Insecta; order Odonata; family Libellulidae; genus Sympetrum; species Sympetrum striolatum. Next base: position 647,980 of record CANPUZ010000004.1, read on the forward strand.
GATCAATCCTGTTGACGCACAGATAGAGAAGAAGGATGAAAAAGGTTTGCATGATAACACATGTTTTATTAAATTATGCGATGGAAATGAAGGAGAAAAAGTCTGCCATAGCCGGGGATCGAACATGGGTCTCCCAATTGCCAGTCGGTCGCTCTAACCACTAAGCTACCACGGCAGAACAATCTCTCCTTCATTTCCAAGGGCTATGATGGTGTGGAAGCATGTCCATTGAAGAAATTGCATTGCCCTCTGTACACGCAGACATCAAAGATGTTCATCAATCATAGCGACGAAGATCATTCGAACCTTCTTCGTCCTTCTTCATCTTGCTATTTTCCGGGCTATCGGAAGTCGCTATGATGAATGGACATCTTTGATGTCCGTATGTACACGGAGGGCAATGCCATCTTTGATGGACCCTCTACCACACTTCTTATCCATCATAGCCCTTGGAAGTGAAGGAGAGATTGTGGTGCCGTGGTAGCTTAGTTGTTAGAGCAACCAACCGGCAATTGGGAGACCCGGGTTCGATCTTCAGCTACGGCAGACTTTTTCTCCTTCATTTCCATCGCGTAATATAGATATAGGTTTAATCCTGCTGAGCAACTTAAATGTATATAAAGAAAGATTGCATTTGATTTGATTTTATTAACAAGCACAGAAATGCTATTTTTACTTTCTCCATATACATAGTATAGAGAAAGTATTTTTTTCATGAAAAGATCGGCTTCAAGATTTCAATGGGAATACATGTTTGGGGTCCCTAGAACATGTTTTGGCCATTTTAGAAATGATGTCTGTGTGTGTGTGTGTGTGTATGTGTGTGTGTATGTGTGTGTGTGTGTGTGTGTGTGTGTATGTGTGGCTGTGCTTGTGGGCGCTCTAACGTAAAAAATATTAGCCGTATCAATACCAAACTTCATATATAGCACTGTGGTGTGTGCTATCAGAGGTGATTAGTTTTGGAGTAAATCGATTTACCGGAAGTGGAGCTTTACTTTTTGAAGCTCGTTTCTGTTTTTGCAAAATTCCTCCATTAATCTGATATTTAAGTATCTACTATTATTTATAAAAGTTTTAGAAAATGTAATTTACTCTAACTTATGTATGGAACATATTTTTGTATCACTGATTGTTTAGGAGTTATTCATGAAATACTGATAAACCGGAAGTAGCTGATTATGTACTTTGCCGGCGCTCTGGGCTCTATGGGCGAGAGGCCAATTTCATCCTTTTTCATCGAACATGTCCTGAAAAACATTATTTATAATGTTTGCGACGTAAAAGATAATATGATATAAAGAATTCACTTATCTTCCAAGTTTCAATTGAATATAGAGTTCGAAAATACTGTCGTAGATAAATATTTACATCTTATATATGGAGAAAGTCATGTGCTGGCCACGTCAGAATTTTCATTATATTATGATTATTATTACATTAGTTACAAGTAGGTTGAAAACCAGGTGGTAACTTTTTACAATTTCTTCCTTAACTATAGCATAAATATCTTCATAATAAATATAAAACAGTACATCATTGTCAAACACAGACACAATCATCACATTAGTTTATATACAATATCGTAAATATAATTACATGTACAGTATCTTCAACCAGCAATATATTTTAATTTAAATAATTTTCTTTTAAAAATGTTTCTGTTTTGTGGGAAGGGGCTGAAAATTTCCTTAGGTAGGTCATTCCAATCTGTTTTATTTAAGAAGGAACATTTCCCAACATCCTTCCATTGACCTATGGTTCTCATGATTCTACATCACAAATACATATATACAGGAGGTAATAGGAGCATTGGATATCTATCTATTATATATAGATGCTTCTCCGGATTCATTCATATATATAGCTATATAGATAGGATACTAATTCACTGGCTAAACCACAAGCATCATTGACTTGAAATTTTTACGATGTATGTGCCGTAACGTGAAACCCTCAGGAAAAAGGTGACTTTGATCCTCAGGTTTATGGGTTCGATTCCAGAGGGTTTCAAAGTCCCGATTTTTCCAATTAGAAAGCATTGCTTTGAATTTTGGGAATTAAAAAATAATACTTTCCGGATAGTTAGAGAATCTAAACTCAAGGAGCCTATATATATGGTTATGATCTATCAAAAACATTAATTACTTTTACAGAAATTATCCTGGGTTCGATGCTAGGACAATGCAAAAATCTGTAATTTAAAATACATTGAGGTAGTTTTTTATTATTTATTTAGAAGAACTTATCGAAATGATAGGAAGTTCTTGCTTATGTAGAAGATGTATGTTAAGAATCGGTTTTAGAAAAAAATTTATATAAGACCGTACATTTCCTGGGTTTGATGCCAGAGCACATTAAAATTTCTCACATAAGGAATATAAGGGAAAAGTAGGACGTCATTTAAGACAGTTGCACCCAATGTTTCTGCTTGAATTTTCACACATGGTTAAAGATAGTGATCTTCTATTGTGTTGCATACGAAGTATCACCAGGAAGACTCGGGTTCGATGTCTGGCGGTAAATATATCTCTCATTTAAAATAAATTGGGTTAGTTTTTCATTATTTTTTTGATGCACTTTTCGAAAGAATAGGAAGTTCTTGCTCAGCTAGAAGATGTTTGTTAAGAATCCGTTTCAGAAAAAAAAATAAATAAGACCATGCTGTTCCTGGGTTCGATACCAGAGCACTTTACAAATTCTCACATTAGGAATATATGGGAAAAGTAAGACGTCGTTTGACGCAGTTGTAATCAATATTTCTGCTTGAATTTTCACATATAGTTAGAGATGGTGATCTTCTGTTGCGCTGCATAGTAATTTCAGCAGGAAGACCTTGGTTCGATGCCAGACGATTGAATTGCAGCGAATTTTAAGAATATTTTCAATTTTTTTTCTTTTGAGGACCGTCCCGACATGAAATTAGTGTTGTTGATCTGATTGCAGTATGCAAGCTACATTTTACTCATCATAAAGATAGGTTTAAAATATATAAATTGTAATATGAACATCACAACATATCTATACATAAAGATATAAAGAAGTACATAGATTTTATACAAAACATGAGGGAATCAGAATATTTCACACATATATAAAAAACATTTTAACGCAAAACATAATTGAAAAAAAAGGCAAAGAACTGGAATAAATTGATTAGAGAATGTTTTTATTCAATTAATGAATTTTTTAAACTAACCTATTAAATTGGATAATTAATTTACTGTCATCTTTTGTAAATAATATACTGCTTTTTGTTTCTTTTGCTAAAAATTTTTATATGTGAGTATGTAAATATTAATGTATGCATATTAATATTGATTTTACAACTAGCAGAAGTTCCCGTTGAATCTAAACAGTGATATTAAATTTCATAAATACCAGAGTAAGAACCTTGACCACATGGTTTAAAATTAATGATGGATAGCAAATACCAGACTTTCCAATTTTACCAAAATATTTTAATACAAAACAATTGAAAAAAAAATTAAATACTAAAACAGGAATAAACTGTGATTACATACTACGAAGGAAAACAGAATCAGGAATTAAATAATAGCTTAATATCACAAATTTTTGAATGCAGACTTTATTTGTATAAAATACGAGTAAAATGTAGCTTGCATACTGCTAGCATATCGATAACACAAATTTTTTGTTGGCATCACATAGAGTGAGTCCTCAATAGAAAAAAAATGGATGGAAAATATTCTTAATTTCTGCTGCAATTTATTCGTCTGGCATCGAACCCGGGTCTTCCCGGTGTTACTTACTATGCAGCACCATAGAAGATCACCATCTTTAACTATGTTTGAAAATTCAAGCAGAAATATTAACTGCAACTGCCTCAAACGACGTCCTATTTTTCCCTTATATTCCTTATGAGAGAAATGTTAATGTGCTCTGGCATCGAACCCAGGAATAGTACGGGCTTATAAAAATTTTTTTAAAACCAATTCTTTTCATACATCTTCCAGCCGAGCACGAACTTCCTATCATTTCGATAAGTGCATCAAAAAATAATGAAAAACTATCCCCATATATTTTAAATGCGGGATCTTTGCATCGTCCTAGCATCGAACCCAGGACGTTCTCATTAGTAGTGATTAATGTTTTTAATTGTTGTTGACCATATCTGTAAGCTCCTTGAATTTCGATTCTCTACTTGTCCGGGAAGTATTATTTAAAATATTTTGAAAATCGCCACCATGTATCCTTATGGAGAAAATCGGGAATTTGGGACCTTCTGGAATCGAACCCATGACACCAAAGTTTGATGTCGGCTTTTTTCTGGAGGTTACACGTCATGGCCAATATGTCGTAAAAATGTCAAGGCAGTGGCACTTGTGGAACATGGTTAGACTTTTGATCCCCAGTGTATCTATTATATATAGACGCTTCTCCGGATATACCTAGATATACACTCACTCACTGGGGATCAAAATTCATAACGCATAACGCTCCATATTTTCACCAATCTCTTCCTCAGTTCTAGATCAATACTACTGCAACATTTCTCTTCTTATAGAAGAGAAATGTTGGCTTCCTTTGCCATAGCTATTCTTGTCTTGATCTCCGCACTGCTCTTCCAATCCTCTGTCAGCATGCTCCCCAGATATCTATACCTTTTAACCTGCTCTATTCTTCTTCCCTCATTTGTTTCAACATTAATAACTTCTCCCTCATTCACTCATAACTTTTGTTTTACTGGCATTAATTCTCATCCCATATATTTCCATTTCTTCTTCTTAAAATCTTATCGTTCCTTGGAGTGCCTGGTTGTCATCGGCCAAGATAACCATATCATCAGCAAATCTGATGCATTTTATTTATTTTCCTCCGATACTTATCCCTTTTTCCTCATCCAAGGTGTTGCTAATCATATCCTTAATATAGAGGTTAAATAATGTTGGTGAATGGCCCTGCCTTACCCCTTGACCCAATTCCATCCACTCTGTCAATTTTCCATTAACTTTCACTGCCGCTTTCTGGGTTCTATACAATTCCCTGATCAGCCTCCTGTCCTTCCAATCTACTCTCTTAATTTTAAGAATTTCCATTAATTTATCCTACTCGACCCTGTCGAAAGCTTTCTCCAAATCAATGAAACATAAGCTTACTGCTTTTCCTCTTTCCTGGTATCTTTCTCTAACTATTCGCAATAGTCCAATAGCTTCTCTAGTGCTCCTTCTTCTTCTAAAGCCAAATTGTTCCTCTCCTATATTATTTTCCATTACTCCTAGGAGTCTTTGATTCAAAACCCTAAGTAGTATTTTTGCAGCATTCTGATTATACGAGGCTTGTCCAGAAAGTAAGAGTACTAAATTTTTGAAGGTTACAAATATTTGCATTTGAACAAAAAACTACCTGGTTATATTAGTACATATGTAAGCTATTTTTCGACATAATCGCCATTCATTTCAATGCAGATGGTGAACCGGGGTGTTCATTTTTTTATTCCTTCCTCGAAGTAGTTTCCCACCAAACCCTTCGTCCACTTCTCCAGCTTCCCCTTCACCTCCCTGTCGGTTGAAAACCTTTTTCCACCCATGTGCAGCTTCAGGGAGGTAAAAAGATAGTAATCTGATGGTGCTAGGTGAGGGGAATACGTGGGATGGTTCAGGACATCCCATTTAAACGAGGCTAGCAGTTCCTTCGCCTCCACTAGATTCAACTTGTGTTGGTCTGTCAGCTGTTATGGGACCCTCCTCGCAGACAGTTTCCGATATCCGAGGGTTTCTGTGATGGTTTTGTGTAGCAGAGATCTGGAGATTTGTGGAAACATCGCAAAAAGTTCATCCACAGTTGATCTACAATCGTCATGGAGCATATTTCCGATTTTTTCCACAATATTGTCAGTCACAATTGAAGGTCTTCTGCTCCTGTGATCATAATGCTCAGACGTACGACCGTTTTTAAACTCCCGACACCACTTGAACACACTAGTACGATTCATAGCTTTATCACCATATGCAGATTTTATCTCATTATAAACCTCAAGCAGAGTTTTTCCCTTTCAAACAAGGTAATGGATGAAGCCATGTATTTTGCACTTGGCGGGACATTGGATTGACATTTTTCATGAAACGTATTGTTGCATCGACAGTTCTCAACATACTGACCTTAAACAAGTCTTGTTATGGAAGGGAGGAATCAGGCTACATGGCAAATTAGCCAACATGTCAAAAAAAATCTCTGTCTACTCTGTAAAAACAGTAGTTTATTTGTTATGTTTTCTTTTTAGTGTAACGTACGTAACAGCACCTGTCTTTTTCTTTTGACATTCCCACCGCTTGAAGTAGCTGCTGGACACATTTTATTCTTATTTTCATCCATTTAGAAGGTTAATTAATATAGTATACATACTTACTTGTGTACACCCTCAAAAGATCGGCGCAAAACACACGCAGTGGTCGCGTTCAAAATTACTGTTTTTATATCATGAAATGTTTGTTGTTTAGATGTTGGGATAGAGGATCCTCTACTGTCTATGTATTGCATACTGCCTTTCAGGGGTTTGGTGCCTGGTGCCTATTTGTAGTCCTCAAAATTAAATTAATAGAAAAGAATTTTCCAATAATATCATTATGCATGCTTCAAGCAAATGAAAGTATCGCATACATTTTGCTTACAAAAAATTTGATAAACTAATGATATTTATTGTCCTATATAAGAAAAGATTTCCTATAAATATTAAACTTTGGTTTTGTAAACCTAATACAATTTCCTTTCAAATGGTACATACATCGGACATTCGTATAGTAAATAGTTTCCAAGTTATGAATATTTTATTTTGGATACCTCTCATCCAGACACCCTTTAATTTCTATTTAACAACCTTAATAGATAATTGTTTTTTATACTTATTTAATTTGTGAGTTTTATAAATCATGCCTTCTTAACATATGATAGGGCTGTGCCCATAAATAAGTAATCATAATTATTACCTATTATATATGATTTCTTCTCCAGATTTATTAATATATATAGATACCCAGATAGGATACTAATTAACGTGCTAAACCACAAGCGTCATTGATTTGAAATTTTTACACACGGCAATGTTGCCATTGGGTTGGGATAGGTGGGAGGGATTTCTATCAGAAATCTAGAAATCCTCACCCCAACCCAACCCAACCCCCGTTGAGATATTTAGTACACCCGCTTATCTGACTGAGCAACGTTGCCGTGTGTAAATGGGTAATTTCTTGCAAAATCACGAAAAATCTAAATTTTCATTGTAGAATGTCGATCAAAAGACACTTGTATATCTCTTAGGAGGAGTGAAATGACGAAGATAAGATAATACATTGTTGCTCATTTAAATTGTTTATAATTTTTTAAATTGTATTCCACATGGTCAGTTGTTTTATGGTCCTCCCTGATGGGAAGGCGCTCCCGAGATGGGAAGCGGAGCTAAGGGTCCGGATTAGGATGGCGACCCTCCAAAATTCTACTTGAAAAAAAGTAACGGTATAACCCCCATATAACTACCATTAACCGAAGATGTTAATTCTACCGCAACAAGTGAGCCCCAACCTTCGATATCCAGCGGTATGCAAGCAGGACAGCGAATACGGCAGCATAAGAGAAAAAGAAGAGAGGGCAGCAGAAATGATGGAAGCGCTGATATATCTTTACAAGACACTGACGACAGTGTGACATTAAGTGAAGACTGTTTTATTGAATTGGCTTAACTGGGATTAACCCGGCCGAACAAATTAACCGCTGGGGTGTATACAGTGTGAATGAGATTGGGCTAACAAAGAACTTTTAATTCTTTGAGCTGTTAGACTAACATTAATTCGAGTTTGTAGCATTAATCTAATTAGAGTTGAATGATTTTAACTTTATTTCCTATTTTAAACTGTATATATGGTTAAATAATACCAAAAAAATATCTTTTTTTAATTTATAAAGAAATGATGTGTTTGATTTTTATTTGAAAATAAACAATGTGTAACATTAGGACAATTTGATTTCTTCTTGCCTTTTCTAGCAGATAATGGCACTGTCCCTAAGTTGCCCCAGGTAAGATTGGAACAACTATAGAGGGAGCCTATGGGAATGTCATTGCTCCGATAGTAATACAGTGTCTATAATTAATAAGAGGAAGGTTAACTAGATATACGTGGTGCATTCAAGTTATAACACCTCCGATTTTTTTCTCATAAACTAATCACAGACAAACTGTGAAACTTCTGTCACATCTTGACGTAATCTCCTTGCAGGGGTAAACATTTTTTACATTGACGATGCCATGATTCCATGACTGCTACAAACACTTCTTTAGGGGTCTGCTTTGACACTGGAAAATCGCTGATGCAATTGCAGCACGTCTAGTGAATACGAAGAGTGTCTTTCATTTTTGGAAAAAGCCAAAAGTCACATCCATGACATCATCACCACATGTCTCACTCAGCTGGCGATGCGTTTAAACGGTGGCACAGCACGCAAATTGAGAAAAAGAATGATTACACACTGTTCCTGTATTGAGAACGGCGCAATTTTAAGTATTTACAACAGTCCTTACTGTATCTGCTGCCACAGGAATTCTATTTGCCTTACAGTGCTGAAATCTCTATCACACATTTAGGATGATTGTGCGCATATTTTAAAGCAAACCGCATGTTTCTATCAGTAGCCAATCTTGAGAAAAATAATCAGAGGTGTTATAACTTGAATGCACCACGTAAAGCCGAAGTCTCAACGAATTATGTTGGTGTAAGTATTGACGGGAGACATAAAAAAACCGGAAATGTGTCCCAAAGTTACCTTGGAAACAAGGTCAAAAATGCAATATTTTACGTAAAGGTACATCTACCTGGCATCACCGCTAATAAAAATTTGTTTAAATAATTAAACTTCCGATTTGGCTATAATGCATGACTGGTTCAGAACATTCTAAAACTCGGCTACTATGAGAAAGAAGATGTAAAAAAAGCACTTATAAAAAGATATGGAATTTTGAAATTCACAAGGGTCAATTCAATCCAGACACGAGTACTCGAAGGTTAAAATTTACCCCATAAAAAGTGTTTTTCCATCTTTTTCTAAGGACTTACTGAATGACCCTCCCATAAGCACCTGCCTTCTTCCTTGGGACATTTCCTGGGAGCACGCCTTCTCGTGCAAAATTACCCCTACCCTATTTCCTTGGGGCATTGCAGCTAATGTGAAGCATATATTTATTTTGCAGAAAAAAGCAATAAGAATAATATCTGGTATTAATTCTTGGGAATCGTGCAGACCCGAATTTAGAAGTCTTGAAATCATGACTATCTTTAGCCAGTTTGCTTATTACTGTCTGTTAAATGTCAAGGAGAACATCAGTAATTTTAATTTAAGATCTCATGTGCATGGTTATGACACCAGAACCAAGAATAACCTTGATATACCCTACTAAAGGTTAGCTAAATCTGGTAACCATTTCCAGGTTAAAGGCCTTCAACTCTTTAATAAACTACCTCCTAATATACGTAATTTGGACGTGTGAAGGTTCAGGATCTTTCTTTCCAACTTTTTAACTAGTACTTCTTTGTATTCTATTGATGAATTTTGTAACTGTAATTTTGTAATTTGATTTTGTATATTGTTCTGATATTGTGACGATGTATTTTACCCTATCATGTAAGTTTTATCAGACAAATAAAGGTATTATCATTATTACCTACCTAAAAGATTTTTCCTTTCCTTCTCTTTGACTGCTTACAGTAATATTGATAATAATTTTTATTTATTCAACGATGTACATATGCATGTATGTGTCAATAATATCCACTCAATCCAATCAACACAACACAGTCAAATTTTACATTATAACCATATTATAACATACGTTAGGTAAAGATACAGCAAAAAAATTGTTCTTAACCAATTTTCACAAACACATTTCATCTCTACAACATATTCTGGTTCCCCTCTTTTAAAAATTCATTAACTCTATAATATGACTTTGTTAGAAGATATTTCTTTAATTTATTAACAGAAATGTACCATTTTATTGTTTTTGATAGAGATAGGTAGATACGCTTTTAAGGCCATCACTTCAAAACTTCTTCCAGTAAGACTTAGTTAGTATGGTGGGATTCTCAAATTTTCTTTACCTCTGCTAAAATGAATGTGCAGATCCTCCTGTTTAGAGTACCTACCCACATTCTGATGAATGTGGACAGCACATGCATAGATATATATGCAGAGTGCATCGTCAGGATACCCCATTTTTTGTGTAGGGGCCTACAAGATGATATAATTTATATGCCACAAATTAAGCCTGATACAAAAATATTTTTTGTTAATAACCCATTCATAGGTTGGTAACTCTGATAAGGAATCATGTTATGATTTCGAAAGTATTACTAATCGTTTTGTCATAGTCGAAAACCTGTAAACTGAAAGTTTCATACAAAATTGAAAATTTATTTTTGTTCCATATTTGACTGTCGGTTTCAACTCATGCTTAATTTTGTTCCAACAGAACGTTGCATTGAGTGAGAGTGGGCCTTCAGAGGCAACTGCATCGACGTATCCCAAGAAGAATTGCAGGAAAAGGGCACTCCTACAAGGAAATGCCTCACAGGTAAGTCAAACCTTGTTAAAACTTTTTAAACCCACCTTATAATATAATCACCATTGTCTACACACACATATCAATTATATATAGATGCTTCTCCGGATATCTATTATACATAGACGCTTCTCCGAATATACCTATATATAGGGGATCAAAATTCTAACCATGTGCCTTTGGTGAAAGCGGTCCTGGGTTCGATTCCCGGTGGGAGCCAATGTGCAAAATGACCTAAGCATGTAGAAGCACTTTTAACAATACTACTACTACTCTAACCATGTTCCACAAGAGCCACTGCCTTGAAATTTTTACGAGATTATGGCCATAACGTGTAACCTCCAGAAAAAAGCCGACTTTGAACCTCATTGTCATGGTAACAGAAACAAATTTTAGGTACTTCCCGGTATGATATGGACTAAAAACTTTGCAATAAATAAAATCAAGTCTTACGGTCTGTTCACAGCTACAAATAAGTCCTGGGTTTGACACTAGGGGTCTTTATGATGTTTAAGAATTTTTTGAAGCTCTTCCTGATAATATAGAAACTTAAGACTTGGCATGTAAATTATTATCATAGTTACATTTCAAATACGTGTTTTAGCATTCCTTCATCGTCCTTGGTTCGATCCCAGAAAGCCATTTACATTACCCAATACATTTCAGATGGGGATAATGGAGTTTTAGTTCAGGACCTTGCCAGTATGATATGGACTTCAAACTTAGCATTAATTAAGATCAGGTCCTTACAGGTTATAATAGCCGATTTGCATCCGCTAATAGATCCTAGTTTTGAATCCAGGCGTCTCCAAAAATTAGAAATTGCTAGGATCTTTAAATTTTTTATAGCTCTTCCCAATAACATTGAAACTCAAAACTTGCAATGTGAATAAGGATTATAAATACATTTATAATCTTGCAGTATGCAAGCATCTTTTACTCGTAGATAGAGATCATAGATACATTTCAAAAACGTGTTTTAGATTTCATTGATTGTCCTTGGTTCGAATCCATTCATAGGGGATCAAAATTCTAACCATGTTTCACAAGTGTCACTGACTTGACATTTTTATGACATACTGGCCATAGAGTGTACCTGCCAGAAAAAATGGGACTTAGAACCTCAGTGTCATGGGTTTGATGCCAGAAGGCCCCAAAGTCCTGATATTTTCCATACAGATGCAATGTGGGTATTTTCGAAAATGTTTTGAGGAACTTCTCGAAATATTAGAGAGTTGGAATTCAAGGGATCGCTAGAAGCCGTGCATTTCCAACAAAATCCACAAAGATATCTTTGAAAATTATCTTTGGTTCAACTCTAGGTCAGGTCAAATATTCTCCTATTTAAAATGCATTACAGCAATTTTTTTAGATTTTTTTAAAACCCTTTCCCAATAACTTGGAAATTGAAACCTGGCATATGAATAGAGATCTTAAAAACATTCAATATACGCTTTTCAAGGTTTCCCTGAGGGTCCTTGGTTTGATCCCAGAGAGTCATTTACAATACCCTTTTGCATTTATATATATATATATATATATATATATATATATATATATATATATATATACGAGTAAAATGTAGCTTGCATACTGCAAGCAGATCGGCAATACTAATTCCATATCGGCATAATATCGGGACGGTCCTCAAAATCAAAAAAAAAGGATTGAAATTTTTCTTAAAATTCGCTGACAATTCATCGTCTGGCATCGAACCCGGGTCTTTATTGAGAGCTTCTCTGCAGATAAAAAGAAGATCACCATCTCTAGCTATGTGTGAAAATTCAAGCAGAAATATTGGCTACAACTGCCTCAAAAGACGTTCTAATTTTCACGAATGTAAAGTGCTCTCTGGATTCGAACCAAGGACGATCTTGGAAATCTAAAACATGTTTCTGAAAGTTATTTATGATCTCTATCTATATGCCGAATTTCAAGTTTCTATATTATTGGGAAAGGTTTCAAAATAATTCCTAAAAATGGGATCAACTTCTGATTGCAGAGACGCCTGGTGTCGAACCCAGGACACATTGATAGCTGTGAATGCCCTGTTTGATTTCTAAAGATTTGCTCTATTAACATGCAAAGTTTGAAGTCGATAGCATGCCGGGAAGTGCCAAAATTTTGTTTCCGTTATCTCCGTAAGAAATGCATTGAGAAATGCAAATGGCCCTCTGGGATCGAACCAAGGACCATCAGCGAATATGTAAAATTTTATTATGAAGCATATTCATGATATCTATCCATATGCCGAGTTTCAAGTATCTATGTTATCGGGAAAGGATCCAAAAAAAATCATCAAAATAGCCACAATGCATTTTAAACGGCCGATTTTTGACCCGACCTAGCATCGAACCTTGGACCATGTTCGGCGATGTCTTTTCTATTTTCGTTGGATATTCACGGCATCTAGCGATCCCTCGAATTTCAACTCTCTACCTTTCCGAGAAGTGCCTCAAAAAAATTTTCGAAAATCTTCACCATATATCCTTATGGAGAAAATCGGGACTTTGGGGCCTTCTGGAATCGAACCCATGACACTGAGGTTCAAAGTTGGATTTTTTCTGGAGGTTACACGATATGGCCAATGTATCGTAAAAATTTCAAGTCAATGGCACTTGTGGAACATGCCTAGACTTTTGATGCCCTATGAATGAATGAATGAGTGAGTGTGTATATAGGTATATCCGGAGAAGCGTCTATATATAATAGATATATATATATATATATATATCATCATCATCATCATCATCATCAGCCATTTTCAATCCGACGTCGGATGTAGGCCTCCCCAAGTACTTTCCAATTTTCTCTGTCCTGAGCTTCTCGTTGCCACGTTACACCTAAGTACTTGATGATGTCTCTGTTCCACCTGTCCATAGGTCGTCTTCTTGGTCTCTTCACATCTCTTGGTATCCAGTTTAGAACGGCAGATGTCCAACGGTTGTCGTTTCTTCTTGCAATATGGCCGGTTCACCTCCATTTCAGTGATCTTACCTTATCTATTATGTCTGTAACTCCAGTCATCATTCTCACCCAAGTGTTGCGTTTCCTGTCTCTTCTTGTGATTCCCAGCATACAGCGCTCCATGCTCCTTTGCGTTGTCTGAAGTCTCTGGGTTATTGCAGCATTTAACACCCAAGTTTCACTTCCATAGGTCAAGACAGGTAAAATGCATTGGTTGAAGACCTTCGTCTTCAAAATCATTGGCATTCTTGACTTCAGAATGTGTGAGTTCCTACCAAATGCGCTCCAGCCAAGTTTCATTCTTCTGTTTACTTCATTAATCCTGTTTTTCTCTCCTGTTGTTACAAGTTGTCCCAGGTATGTGTATTCCAAGCAAACATCCAGAGGTTTTCCTTGAAGTTTGACTGGCTCTTGCACTGTAAAAGAATTATACATTACCTTTGTTTTTGTTAGGTTTATCCTGAGTCCTATCTTCTGTCCTGCTGTGTTTAGCTCTTCAAGTCTTGAAGTTAGATCTTCTGCGTTAGCTGCAAAGAAAACTATATCATCTGCAAAACGGAGGTGACTGATGTACTCCCGATTTACTCTTAACCCCTTCTCTTCCCAATCAAGGGTTTTAAAAACTTCTTCTAAAATGGCTGTGAACAAGATGGGAGATAGACCGTCACCTTGTCGAACTCCCTTCTCAATCTTGAATTCATCGGTCTCTTCATGAAGCATTACAGAAGCTGTGGCATTCTCGTAGACACTGCGCAAGAGGCGGATGTACTCAGAATCTATCCCTTGATTCTTCAGAGCTTTCAGAGTGGAGGAGGTACTTACCGAGTCGAAGGCCTGTTCATAATCTACAAAGCAAAGGACGAGTGGCATCTCGTATTCATTCGTTCTGTTTATAATTTCCTGTAGTGTATGGATGTGGTCCATAGTGCTGAAGCCTTTCCGGAATCCCGCTTGTTCTCTAGGCTGGGCTGAAGACAGGGTCATCTTAAGACGTTCAGCTATTATCCTCATGAATGTTTTGTAGACAACTGGAAGGAGGCTAATGGGGCGATAGTTCTTCAAATCTTCTTTGCTTCCTTTCTTGTGCAGAAGGGCAATCCTTGCCTGGTTCCATTCCTTGGGAATCATTCCTTGTTTTAGACAATTACTGAATAATTGTGCTAAAACATTAGCAATCTCTGTTCCACCAGCTTTCAGATATTCCGCCAACACCCCATCTGCTCCTCCTGTTTTCCCATTCTTCATCTGCTTAATCGCCGCCATTACTTCTTCTGGGAGGATTGAGAGGAGATTTTGTGAGCTTTGGCTTTCATCTTGGTTCTCCTCTTCGGCGTTTCCTATCTTCTTGTATAGGTTGCCAAAGTATTCTGCTACAATCCTCAATATTGCTGGTCTGTTATATATATATATATATATATATATATATATATATATATACGAGTAAAATGTAGCTTGCATACTGCAAGCAGATCGGCAATACTAATTTCATATCGGCATCATATCGGGAATGTCCTCAAAAGAAAAAAAAAAGGATTGAAATTTTTCTTAAAATTCGCTGAAATTTCATCGTCAGGCATCGAACCCGGATCTTACTTGTCACCTTACTATGTAACACAATAGAAGATCACCATCTCTAACTATGTGTGAAAATTCAAGCAGAAATATTGGCTACAACTGCCTCAAAAGACGCTCTAATGTTCACGAATGTAAATGGCTCTCGGGACTCGAACCAAGGACGATCTCGGAAATTTAAAAAATGTTTCTGAAAGTTATTAATGATCTTAATCTATATGTTAAATTTCAAGTTTCTATATTATTGGGAAAGGTTTCAAAATAATTCCTAAGAATCGGATCAACTTCTGATTGCAGAGACACCTGGTGTCGAACCCAGGAAACATTGATAGCTATGAATGCATATTTTGATTTGTTAAGACTGGTTCTTCTATCACGCTAAGTTTTAAGTCGATGGCATGCCGGGAAGTACCTAAAATTTGTTTCCGTTATCTCCGTAAGAATTGCATTGAGGAATATAAATGTCCCTCTGGGATCGAACCAAGGACCATCAGCGAATATGTAAAATTGGATTATGATATAATTTTATGGTATCTAACCTCATACCGAATTTCAAGTTTCCATGCCATTGGAAAGGGGTCCAAAAAAAATCTTAAAAATCGCCACAATGCATTTTAAACGGCAGATTTTTGCATCGACCTAGCATCGAACCCAGGTTATTTTCCGTAAAACTCATTTATGTTTTCGATAGATCATGACCATATATAAAGGCTCCTTGAGTTTTGATTCTCTACCTATCCGGGAAGTATTTTTTAAAAATTCCCGAAAATCACGGCAATGCATTTAAACGGGAAAAATCGGGACTTTGGGGCCCTCTGGAATCGAACCTATGACACTGAGGATCAAAGTCGCTTTTTTCCTGGGGGTTTCACGTTATGGCCAATACGTCATAAAAATTTCAAGGCAATGACACTTTTAGTTTAGCCTGTGAATTAGTATCCTATCTATATAGCTATACGAGTAAAATGTAGCTTGCATACTGCAAGCAGATCGACAACACTAATTTTATATCGGCATCATATCGGGTCGGTCCTTAATAGAAAAAAAAAAGGATTGAAATATTTCTTCAAATTCGCTGAAATTTCATCGTCTGGCAATGAACCCGGGTCTCTCTGGTGAATTTACTATGCAGCACAATAGAAGATCACCGATTCTAACTATGCGTGAAAATTCAAGCAGAAATATTTGGCTACAACTGCCTCAAAAGACGTTTTAATTTTCACGAACGTAAATGGCTCTCTGGATTCGAACCAAGGACGATCTTGGAAATCTAAAATATGTTTCTAAAAGTTATTTATGATCTCTATCTATATGCCAAATTTCAAGTTTCTATATTGTTGGGAAAGGTTTGAAAATAATTCCTAAAAATCGGATCAATTTCTGAATGCAGAGACACCTGGTGTCGAAGCCAGGAGATACTGTAAGCTGTGAATGCAAAGTTTGATTTGTAACGACTGGCTTTTCTATCATGCTAAGTTTGATGTCGATAGCATGCCGGGAAGTACCTTAATTTTGTTTCCGTTATCTCCGTAAGAAATGCATTGAGAAGTGCAAATGGCCCTCTGGGATCGAACCAAGGACCATCAGCGAACATCTAAAATTTGATTATGATATATATTCATGATATCTATCGACGTGCCAAGTTTCAAGTATCCATGTTATCGGGAAAGGATCCAAAAAAAATCTTAAAAATCGCCGCAATGCATTTTAAACGGCCGATTTTTGCACCGACCTAGCATCGAACCATGGACAAAATTCGAAGATGTCTTTTTGATTTTCGTTGGATATGCACGGCTTCTAGCGATCCCTTGAATTTCAACTCTCTCCTTTTCCGGGAAGTGCCTCAAAAAATTTTCGAAAATCCCTGCCATGTAATCTTATGGGGAAAATCGCGACTTTGGGGCCTTCTGGAATCGAACCCATGGCCCCGAGGTTCAAAATCACATTTTTTCTGGCGGTTACATGTTATGGCCAATACGTCGTAAAAATTTCAAGTCAATCACGCTTGTGGTTTAGGCTGTGAATTAGTATCCTATCTATCTATCTATCTATATAGGTATACGAGTAAAATGTAGCTTGCATACTGCAAGCAGATCGACAACACTAATTTCATATCGGCATCATATCGGGACGGACATCAAAAGAAAAAAAAAAATCAAAATATTCGTAGAATTCGCTGCAATTTAATCACCTGGCAGCGAACCCCGGTCTTCCTGGTGTACTTACTATGCAGCAAAATAGAAAATTACCATATCAAACTATGTGTGAAAATTCAAGCAAAACTATTAGGTGCAACTACCTCAAACGACGTCCTACTATTCACATACACTCCTTATTTGAGAAATTATAATGTGCTCTGGCATCGAACCCAGGAACAGCATGGTCTTATCTATTTTTTTATATATGGGTGATATTTTTACCGCCCGGCATCGAACCCGGGTCTTTCAGGCAATACTTTCTATGCAGCACAAAAGAAAAACACCATCTCTAACCGCGTATGCAAATTCAAGCAGAAATATTGGTTACAACTGCCTCAAATGACGTCCTACTTTTCCTTTATATTCCTTATGAGAGAAACGTTATTGTGCTCTGGCTTCGAACCCAGGAACAGTACGGTCTTATGAAAATTTTTTTCTAAAACTTATTCGTACCATACATCTTCCAGCCAAGCACGAACATCCTATCATTTCGATAAGTGCATCTAAAAAAATAATGAAAAACGGCTCCCATGTATTTTAAAGGGCAGATCTTTGCATCGTCCTAGCATCGAACCCAGGATAACTTTTGTAAAAGTCATTGATGTTTTCGAAAGTCCAAGACCATAAATATAGGCACCTTGAGTTTTACTTCTCTACCTATCCGGAAAGTATTTTTTTTTAATTCCCGAAAATCACGGCAATGCATTCAAACGGGAAAAATCGGGACTTTGGGGCCCTCTGGAATCGAACCTATGACACTGAGGATCAAAGTCTCTTTTTTCCTGGGGGTTTCACGTTATGGCCAATATGTCATAAAAATTTCAGATCAATGACGCTTGTAGTTTAGGCTGTGAATTTGTATCCTATCTATCTATATAGGTATATATATGAATGAATCCGGAGAAGCATCTATATATAATAGATATATATATATATATATATATATATATATATATGTGGGAATAACGAAGACTTATTTGTAGACCTTCTCTGTGAGATAACGACTTCAAAATTTGAATTAATAAGTTTTATTTCTTACAGGCCTTTGTATTCGCATCTTCCAAATGATTCTGGGTTCGAAACGAAGCCTCTCTTATATTTGAAACATATGGCGGTCTTTTCAAATAATATTTGATACATTTTCGAAAATATTTTCAGCTGCATCCTGGTAGGATGGGGAATACAAAGTCATTTGAGGTCCAAGAAAACATGCTCTCCTTTTTTATATCTATAAAACTGTCACCATATGTGTAGGAGTTTGATGCTTGTTTGAATGCAAATTTCTCCTTTTTATAATAAATTGCAGCAATTTTTAAGAATGTTTTCAATCCCTTTTTTACTTTCTCCATATACGAAGTATAGAGGAAGTATTGTTTTCATGAAAAAAATCAACTTCGAGATTTCAACGGAAATACATGTTTTGGGGTCCCTAGAACACGTTTTGACCATTTTCGGAATGGTGTCTTTGTATGTGTGTGTGTGTGTGTGTGTGTGTGCGCTTGTGGGCGTTCTAACGTAAAAACTATTAATCGTTTCAATACCAAACTTCATATATAGTACTGTGGTGTGTGCTGTCAGAGTTGATTAGTTTTTGGAGTAAATCGGTATACCGGAAGTCGAGCTTTATTCTTCAAAGCTAATTTCTGGTTTTGCAAACTATCTCCATAAATATGATATTTAGGTATATTCTATTAATTATAAAAGGTTTAGAAATTGTAATTTACTATAACTTTTGTATGAAACATATTTTTGTGTAACTGGTTGTTTAGGAGTTATTTGTGAATTACTGTTAAACCATAAGTTCCTAATTATGTACTTTGTGGGTGCTCTGGGTGCGGTGGGCAAAAGGCTAATTTCATCGTGTGCTGGCCACATCAGATTTTTTTCTTTTGAGGACCTTCTCGATATGATAGCAACTTGAAATTTAATATATATGATCGTATATTTAAAGTACTGTACGATCCAAAGTTCTATATGGTATGAAAAATTAGGATATGAGAACCCAAATTTCTGTTTCTAAAAATCGATTCTATATCCAAGTGGCCTAGTGTCTAGCCCAGGATCCTTTTGTATGATGAGGTAGCATTAAAACAATTATTATAATTATTTATATAATTTTTACTTTCTCCCTATATGTAGTATAGAGAAAGTATTGTATTCACAAAAAAAATTCGACCATCAGATTTCAACGGAAATAAATGTTTTGGGGCCCATAGAGCTCGTTTTCGCTATTTTCCCAAACATGTCTTTCTGTGTGTGTGTCTGTCTGTGGTAAAAACGTTTGTGGGCGCTCTATCTTAAAAAGTAATTATCGGATCATTTCCAAAATTCATATTTAGTATTTTCCTTACAATGCCAAGAGTTTATTAGTTTTTGGTGAATACCGCTTAACCTGAAGTTGTGGTTTATCCGGAACAAACTTTTGTTTCTTACATATCTCAGTCAGAATGCAATTTAGGTATTTACAATTATGTACAAAAGTTATAGATAATGTACTTAACTGCAACTTTTGTTTGAAACATTTTTTCGTAACACTGATTGTTTAGGAGTTATTCTTGAATAATGGTTAACTGGAAGCTGTTGTTTACCCAGAAATGTAAGTTTTTCATACATATATCTGTCAGAATGCAATGTAGGTATATACAATTACATACAAGAGTTATAGATAATGTATTTTAGCACAACTTTTGTTTGAAACATTTTTCTGTAACACTCATTGTTTTGGAGTTATTTATATATTACCGGAATAGGTATTCTGTTTTCAATAAATATGGAGAAAGTCATGTGTTGGCCACATCAGATTTTTCTATTTTTTGTTTGGATTTTCTTGATACTATTTTCTTGATTTTATTTTCTCGTTTGTATTTTAGTGATTGTATTTTCTTGACAGCATTTCTGGAACTTATTTTCTTTTTGATTATGTTTTAATTTTTAAATTTTACTTTTGATTAGATTTTCTTAATAGTTTCTTCTTTTTTATTATTAGTATAATCTTGATTTTATCCTAAGTGGTTGTGTTTTCGTGATTATAATTCATTGATTGTGTTTACTTAATTTCATTTTATTGATTGTATTTTCTACATGGTATTTTATTGATTTTTTCTTCATTAATTTCAGTATTGTAATAGTATTTTATAACTGTAAATATTTCGTAAACTGTAAATGGGATTACATCCTTAATAAACAAATTATCATATTCATTATCTGCTTCTTCGCCCCACTCACATTAACCCCAAGAAAATGAAGGTAATTATTAATTATAATTTCAAATAAAGTCTAAAATAGTCTAGAAAAAAGTAGAAGAGAAAGACTAGATTTTAATATAGTAAAGAGTATTAGCATAGCAACAAATTCTCCTTACGACACCTCTATCCACTTTCGAATTTTCAACTGAATATGGAAGCAAGAGAAACTTCAGTACCCTCGAGTACAATAAGACCAGTTTCCATCTTATCAGGAAGTGAATTTTTTATATCACCGCAATGCTTTTTAAATGGGTTAATATTTGCCTTTACCTTTACCTTTAATGTGGTTCCTTTTGAAACTGTTAGAAATGCTTACTTTGCCTTTTTTCACGCACATTTATGCTATGGTGTTAGACTATGGGGTCATGCATCGGAAGCTAAAACCATTTTAATATTACAAAAGAGAGCTATCAGAAACTCTCCACCTAAAGAACACTGCAAACCTCTCTTTGCCAGTTTAAAAATAATGACTGTTTATAGTTTGTATATATACCTAAATCTTAGACTTGCTAAAGAGAATATGAAGTCACTCAAAATAAGATCTGATGTACACAATCACAATACAAGAAACTCAAAGAAAATAGATAAACCTAATTGCAGATTGTCCAAAACACAAAACACATTCTAATTTGTGTATAAAATTTTCCAATGCACTGCATGTAGGTGCAGTGTAGTGCAATGATGTCAAATTTAACAGCATAATTTTTAACTGGTTAATCTCTAAACCATTGTATTCAATAAGTGAATTTTTCTACTTTAATTTTAATGAACTAGTGTTTTAATTACCTATTTTATGACGAGATCTATTGTGTTTTGTTACAATTAACGATCAATAAATTATTATTATTATTATTACCTAGCATCGAACCATGGATAATCTTCGAGGATGTGTTAATAGTTTTCTTTGGCTATTCACAATTTCCAGCTATCCCTCGAATTTCAACTCTCTACTTTGCCGGGAAGTGCCTCAAAAAAAGTTTTGAAAACCCTCACCATGTATCTTTATGGGATAAATCGTGACTCGTTGGGGCCTTCTGGAATCAAACCCATGACTCTGGGGTACAAAGTGGCCTTTTTTCTGGCAGCTTTGGTGGTCATGGAACTGTTCTCGGTGTAATTCATCTTGTTATGAAGGCATGAAGGATTTTGAAAGCGTTTTGCGCATCTTTGGAAAGGTACTCACCAAAATTGCAGCCATTTTGGAAACACAATTGTTGTTTGACTATCAAATGAAAAGCTTTGTTTGGTCGGAAACTTTTCAGACTACCATGCATTAACTACTGGCGATTATTATTCCAAGCTGATTTATCTTATAATTGGAACATATTTTTTACTGTGAAACGTCGCTTTACGATTAGTATATTTTTACCTTTGCTTCATTGGGGAGGGAAACATATGATTCACTTTGAAGAGTAAATATTTTCTCTGCAAAACTGAATAATTCACTGTTTATGAACGAAGGACGTGGGAGTAAAGTTCGCAGGTGGAGGAACAGATTGGAGTCCTTGAAACGTCAATATTTTTCACTTCTATTTACCATTGGATATTTTGAGCTGCCGTGAAAGGAGAACTTTAGGACATGAGTAGAGAAACACCTCTTTCCTTATTTTTTCGTCTCAATGTTCACGAAATGCAACACAGCAGAGCTGGAAGATCTAGGAATGAATTCTTTCTCATGCTTAAGACAGTATACTTCGTTAGTGGATGAGTCCATGAAGGACAAGAAAAGATAACTCAAAGTAATGGAAGACGTAAAACCTCTTAAGTAATTCAAAGAATCCTATTGAGATGTTGATTTCATTCAATCCATCTGCGAACGGAATTCTCTCTACAACTAGTAGTCTTATCATTGAGCCTAGTCACTTAAATGTAATCTAGATAATGCAATGCAAATTATATCTTTACGGATATCAGATCGTTTGGTTAGTGTGATTTTCAACTCCTCCGCCATTGAATATAAAATGCTTCGAATAGGAGATGAAGTTTGTTAAAGGGTGTGAGTTTTGTGTAATTGCGATGTGAACATATTGCAGGGAGCTGCAGTTGGGGATGACTCCTCTTTGGCACTGAAACGGTATTGCGAGTGGAATTGGGAGAGGATCAGCCAGGAAGGCCAAGCGTACGGAATGAAGTGGCCGTACCTGTGTCATATATGCTTGGGGAGGTTCATTAACGAAGACATCCTCATGAGGCATCGGATCACTCACGGCACCATCACCGATCATCCCAACTCATCTTGGAAGCAGCTCTACTCCATCCCCTACAATGAAGTTAGTGTAATAATAACAATAATATGAATTATTATTATTATTATTTTTGCACTTTCTCAGCGTTTCTGCTGGAAAAAATTCACCTGTCCATAGATGGTTAGGACTCGGTCAACACGGAGAGAGAATTCACCCTAACCAAGGCGATCTTATTATCAATTACTGAGGAACTTGCGCACAATGTGACAAGTTTGCATTAATACTGCTTTCTGTGCTGCATCGATTGTATATCCCTCTAATCCAATTTTCTCCATATTTTTACTTTCTCCATATACGAACTATATATGAAGGCATATGATAGATGATAGAGGAAGTATTGTTTTTATGAAAAAAAACGACTTCGAGATTTCAACGGAAATACATGTTTTGGGGTCTCTAGAACACGTTTTGACCATTTTTGGAATGATGTCTGTGTGTATGTGTGTGTGTGTGTGTATGTGTGTGATAGTAGGCGCTCTAACGTGAAAACTATTAGTCGTATCAATACCAAAGTTCATATATGGTGTCTGCTGTCAGAGTTGATTAGTCTTTGGAGTAAATCGGTTAACCGGAGTTGAGCTTTTGAGAACTTTTCGAAGCTCATTTTCGTTTTTGCAAAATATCTCCATTAATCTGATATTTAGGCGTATACTATTATCTATATTAGTTTTAGAAACTGTAATTTACTATAAATTTTGTATGAAACATATTTTTGTTTCACTGATTTTTTAGGAGTTATTCATGAAATACTGATAAACCGTAAGTTTCTGATTATGTACTCTGTGGGCGCTCTGGGCGCTGTGGGCAAAAGGCCAATTACATAGTTTTTCTTTGAACATGTCCCAAGAAACATTATTTATAATGTTTGTGACGTAAAAGATAATAATATATAA
Source organism: Sympetrum striolatum (assembly GCA_947579665.1). Classification (NCBI taxonomy): domain Eukaryota; kingdom Metazoa; phylum Arthropoda; class Insecta; order Odonata; family Libellulidae; genus Sympetrum; species Sympetrum striolatum. The sequence continues at coordinate 671,668 of CANPUZ010000004.1, forward strand.
ATTAATCACTCATCTTCCAAGTTTAGATGGAATGTAGAGTTCGAAAATACTGTCGTAGATAAATATTTACATCTTATATATGGAGAAAGTCATGTGCTGGCCACTTCTTATTTTTACTTAAGTTGTTGGTTATCAATTCTTCAACAGATATTACAAATGGGACAACCTGGACCTCTACTAATTTCCAGATATCCTTTACTTGCCACTCTTCGTATTCGTCCCTCTTTTCCATCTCCGCTCTTCGTATGTTATGAGACAGTGGCACGGCTATGTCAATTATTATTGCGGTTTTGTTGGCATTGCTAATTAACAATATATCTGGTCTGTTGTAATTAATGGTTATATCAGTTAAAACTGGTCTATCCCAATAGAGGATGATCTTGTTCCTCTCTAAAACAGGAGCAGGCTGATACCTATAATATGGAACGATATCCTCATCAAGGAGTTCATATTTCAGACCCATTTGTAATGTATGAGCTTCGCCACCTGGTTGTGCCTTCCTAGGTATGCTGTATCTGCTAGATTTGGACAACCAGCCATTGTGTGTTCAATGGACTCCTCTCTTTTTCCACATTTTCGGCATCTATCTTCCACACTCAGCTTCGGGATATGTTTGTGGTAATTTAACGTTTTCATTACTCTGTCTTGGATTGCAAAAAGGAATCCCTCGGTTTCAGGATACAAGTATCCTTGGTGTATCCATTGCAATGAGGCCCTCCTGTCGATATAAGACTCATCTAGTAATCTTAGGAACTTTCCATGGTGATACATACTTTCCCATACTTTTTTATCCTCTTGAGTGTTTAGTTCTTTACTGGTTCCTTTCTGTTGGAGATTGAGGGGAGTGTATCCCTCATCAGTTTCAACCGCCATCTTCATAAGTTCGTCAGAAGATGTTCTTAGTTTCTCATTCATTTGAGAAACCTGGACATTACACATATTCTTGATGTTCAGCAGGCCTCTTCCACCTTCCTTGCGAGGTAAATATAACCTCTTGACAGATGAGTTTGGATGAAGGAATCTAAACTTCGTCAGGAGAGTTCTTGTTTTCCTTTGTATTTCATCTAAGTCACTCTCAGACCATTTTACTACCCCAAAGAAGTAAATAAGGATAGGAACTGCCCAGCTGTTGATTCCTTCAACTATCCTCTTCCCTGATAGCTTTGTATTACATAATTTTAAATTCTCATTCTGTATTTTTCTTTGAACTCCCTTTTCAGTTGAGTATGGTCTATTCTACCATTTCGGAGAGACCCCAGGTATTTATAGATTTCATCCTGTCTTAGATTTTTTATTCCAAAGAAATCTTCTTCGTGTTTTTTAATAGTTCCTCTTTTAATGCTGACGGTCGCACATCTTTCAAATCTAACAAACTATAGAGATATTTCTCCTTATGACGTTATCTTACCAAAATTTTAAATGATTGTCATTCTTGAGGTACAGTTGAACAAAATATTGTCCAAAAATCTATATAATTTGGTACTATTTCTGTTCTCTGAACACATTTTGCTTTAAAATCAATCAAAACTATTGAGATATTTCTCCTTATGACGTTTTAGACATGATCTTTCCAAAATTATAAATGATTGTCATGCTTGAGGTAGAGTAGAATAAAATATTGTCTAAAACTCTTTATAATTAGGTAATATTTCTGTTCTCTGAACACATTTTGCTATAAAATCAATCAAAACTATTGAGATATTTCTCCTTATGACGTTTTTACCATGATCTTTCCAAAATTATTAATGATTGTCACTCTTGAGGTACAGTTGAACAAAATATTGTCTAAAACTCTTTATAATTAGGTAATATTTCTGTTCTCTAAACACATTTTGCTATAAAATCAATCAAAACTATTGAGATATTTCTCCTTATGACGTTTTTGTCATGATCTTTCCAAAATTATAAATGATTGTCACTCTTGAGGTACAGTTGAACAAAATATTGTCTAAAACTCTTTATAATTAGGTAATATTTCTGTTCTCTGAACACATTTTGCTTTAAAATCAATCAAAACTATAGAGATATTTCTCCTTATGACGTTTTTGCTATGATCTTTCCAAAATTATAAATGATTGTCACTCTTGAGGTACAGTTGAACAAAATATTGTCTAAAACTCTTTATAATTAGGTAATATTTCTGTTCTCTGAACACATTTTGCTTTAAAATCAATCAAAACTATTAAGATATATCTTCTTATGACGTTTTTGTCATGGTCTTTCCAAAATTATAAATGATTGTCACTCTTGAGGTACAGTTGTACAAAATATTGTCTAAAACTCTTTATAATTAGGTAATATTTCTGTTCTCTGAACACATTTTGCTTTAAAACCATTTAAAACTATTAAGATATATCTTCTTATGACGTTTTTGTCATGATCTTTCCAAAATTATAAATGATTGTCACTCTTGAGGTACAGTAGAACGAAATATTGTCTAAAAATCTATGTAATTCGGTAATATTTCTGTTCTCTGAACACATTTTGCTTTAAAATCAATTAAAACTATTAAGATATATCTTCTTATGACGTTTTTGTCATGATCTTTCCAAAATTATAAATGATTGTCACTTTTGAGGTACAGTTGAACAAAATATCGTCTAAAACTCTTTATAATTAGGTAATATTTCTGTTCTCTGAACACATTTTGCTTTAAAATCAATCAAAACTATTGAGATATTTCTCCTTATGACGTTTTTGCCATGATCTTTCCAAAATTATAAATGCTTGTCACTATTGAGGTACAGTAGAACAAAATATTGTCCAAAAATCTATGTAATTCGGTAATATTTCTGTTCTCTGAACACATTTTGCTTTAAAATCAATTAAAACTATTAAGATATATCTTCTTATGACCTTTTTCACTATCGATTTTGGGGAGGAGATAACTGTATTGTTATCCAAGTTATAAAGATATGCGAATTTTGATAGAAAACAAAAATGTGATACAGGGAAGTAGTTGCTAGGACGGATAGTTACTTTTGGTTGTTTTTCCCACTAAGTATTAGGTAAGCTTATAGCTCTCCAGATTAGTTAGGTATTTGGGTGTCTTGCACCCCCTGTTAAGCGCCACTGGCGGATTGCAGGGTTTACATGTAAATATGGATAGGTTATATCATTGCTGTGCCTTAGTTTCACAGGATAATGTTCTAATGTTTGTGTTTTGTTTGTGTAGGAGGCTCCCCCAAGTAAGAGAAGACGGAAATGGAAGAGGAAGACTGAATTTGGAGTGAATTGGAGGCAATCATTCATAAGGGCTACTCGAGTAAGTAAAGGATTTAAGTTCTTGATTTTTAATACTTCATCATCTGCAGATATTTGCAACCTCTGATTCGTAGTGGCCATCAGTTTCAGCACTCTAATGAAACCTTAGCTTGGACAGTTGGTTCAAAAGTGAAAAAAAAGATAAGAGTCCTTTTAGCTATGATGTTATATATTTGTTATTATATTCATCTATAATTAGTGTCATTTGTGAAGATGTTTTATCCGATTGCTTGAAGTGAATATGCATTTTTCCCTGTCTTTTTTGTATAATTTTATCTCTTCTCTGCTTGTCTTTCATAACTTTTCTTTCTCCTTCATCACAAAATATGTTTTCTATCTGTAAGTTTCGCCGGTGAAACCTACAGATAAACCCTTTCTTTAAGTGTTTTCCTGCAGTTATTTCCTAATCCCTCAGCTCACGTTTTATTTAAATCCACATATTAGTTTTCTTCTTTTGCAAACTATCTCATTCTTTCTGTTTCTCATTTGACGATGGGTGGGATGTAAGAAGAGACTTCTTAGTATCAATCTCGCCCGAATAAAAGCCATTTATGATTATTATTATTAGAATAAAAGAATGAAATTAAAAGAACATAGTATTGAGACAAGGAGAATGATAAATTATGATGTTCCTGAGAATTATAATAATTATGGTGCTCATAGGTTTAACAGCGTTGTACCGAATATCTTTAATAAATTACCAACCCATCTGTTGTATTTAGCATCATTAAGTGATGTTAAAAATAGTATGAAAAATTTCCTACTACACAATGAAACATTATCATTTTAAAATTATTATTTTATAATCCATTTTTGATAAGATGTGTATATAGATATAATTGTGTTGTTTTGTGTAAAACGTACGATTGTTAATGACTGAGTATTCTTAAAGTTTTGAGAAGTAAGTTATATGTCTGTAATTCTTTAATATTTTATATTTTTTGGTTGTCTTTTTATTTGTGCTCCTGACGAGCCAATTATTAGCTCAGGAGAAGGGAAACCAATACCTACAGGTGCAATTTGTTTGCTCAATTTTGTCCAATGTAATGGACTAATAAATAATTCAAACCTTGCAAACGTTGCAAAAAAAATTATTATATACCATTCTGTGGAGGTGTAAAAGTCACCACAACGAAAAATTTGCACCTGTTTGTACTTTTTTTAGTTCATATCTGTTATCAGCAACTTTAAATTAGTAGGGAATAGCTATTGTCGTCCATGTCATCAAAAAGAATTATCTATGCGATATAATAATAATAAATAGTGTTTATTTGGGCTAGATTAAGAATAAAAAGTCTCTTCTTCCATTTTACTCATCATCATCTATTATAAAATTAGAAGTAGAAACAATTAAAAGAATTTTAGTTGTAAAAACCCTAAGAGATTCTTAGGAAAAAATATTCACTGCAGGAAAACATCCACAAAGTAAATGGGGTGTGATAAACCTGCAAAAACCTACTGATAGTGATAGCTAAAAGATTAGGAAAAAAGAACATTAAAATATAAATAAAAACACTACCAATAATAATAATAATACCTTTATTTGTCTGATAAAACTTTCATGATAGGGTAGAATACATCGTCACAATATCAAAACAATACACAAATTCAAATTACAAAATTACAGTTACAAAATTCATCAATAGAATACAAAGAATTTCTATTTAGAAAGTTGGAAAAAAGGATCCTGAACCTTTTCACGATCTATATGAATGCCAATAACTTTAACTGACTCAATAAGACAGCTGAAATTACATAAACTACATACCAATTGTTCGGTTTTGTCAGGGTTCCGATGAAGACCATAAGTATAAATAAGTACTTACATAAGATATATAAATAAGAATCAGTTAACATTTAAAACAATAAAGCTAGCAATGTAGAAAATGACATAAAACAAACAAAAAAGAAAAATAAGGAGAAAGTACAGGGATTTTCATCCATAAAATACATTATGAGGAAAAAAAATGTTATTACAAAACTGTATCGAAATAATACATTCAGGAAGTACTAGTCAAAATTGTATATAACATAGACATTTAGGTAACTCTAAGTAAGAAAAAAAAGAAAAATGAAACATGAGAATAATGTGATAAAAATCGAAGGTGTATCAGATAGAATTTGCAAACTCATGTTAAAGATCAATGAGCATTACTCAGTGCAGGTCATTCAAGTCTACGCACCAACAGCGGCAAGCAGCGAAGAGGAAATTGAATACTTCTACCAAACTCTCGGCACTGAACGTGACAAGGAGGCCCACTACTACAAAGTCATTATGGGAGATTTTATTGCTCGTGTAGGTCAGTGGGAAGCTGATGACACTGTCGCAGGACAATATGGACTGGGCCAGAGAAATGAGCGAGGTCACCGCTTAGTAGAGTTTGCAGAATGCACCAATATGTATATAACAAATACATACTTTAAGAAAAATGCTACAAGGAAATGGATGTGGAGAGGTCCCAATGGAACAAAAAATGAAATAGACTACATATTGGTAAACAGACTCTACACTGTAACTAACTGTGAAGTTTTAAATAACTTCAACACTGGAAGTGACCACAGAATTGTTAGATGCAGAACTAATATTAACCCCAAATGGAACGAAAGAAGCTGGTTTCTTGCAAGAAGGAGGAGATAAATATCAGTAAGCTATCAGATAATAAGAAGCAATTTCAGCTGAAACTTAGAAATAGATTCTCAGCACTTCAGGAGGAAGAACTCGAAACCAAAGTTATGGAAGTCATGAAGAAAGCGGCTGAGGAAGTAGCAGGCATGCCAATAAAACCTAAGGATAAGAAATTTAGTGATAGAACCAGGCAAATGATGAAACGACGGAAGGAACTGAAGAATTCAGACACTCCAAGAGATAACATCGAATATGCCGAGCTTTGCAAAGCCATCAGAGTAGCAATCAAGGAAGATGTGAAGAATTTTAATGAAAAGATTGTGCAAGAAGTCATAGAAAATAACAAGAGCATAAAGAGGGCTAGAAGACGCCTAGCAATTGGTAAGAAACAGATTTTAGCCTTACAGAAAGGAGATGGCACAACAACGTATAACAGACCAGCAATATTGAGGACTGTAGCAGAATACTTTGGCAACCTATTCAAGAAGATGGGAAATGCCGAAGAGGAAAACCAAGAGGAATGCCAAAGCTCACAAAATCTTCTCTCAATCCTCCCAGAAGAGTTAATGACAGCAATAAAGCAGATGAAGAATGGGAAAGCAGGAGGAGCAGATGGGGTGTTGGCAGAGTATCTGAAAGCTGGTAGAACAGAGATTGCTAATGTTTTAGCACAAATATTCAGGAATTGTCTAAAACAAGGAATGATTCCCAAGGAATGGAACCACGCAAGGCTTGCCCTTCTGCACAAGAAAGGAAGCAAAGAAGATTTGAAGAACTATCGCCCCATTAGCCTCCTTCCAGTTGTCTATAAAACATTCATGAGGATAATAGCTGAACATCTTGAGATGAAACTGTCTTCAGCCCAGCCTAGAGAACAAGCGGGATTCCAGAAAGGCTTCAGCACTATTGACCACATCCACACACTACAGGAAATTATTAACAGAACTAATGAGTACTAGATGCCACTCATCCTCTGCTTTGTGGATTACAAACAGGCCTTCGACTCTGTAAGTACCTCCTCCACTCTGAAAGCTCTAAAGAATCAAGGGATAGATTCTGAGTACATCCGTCTCTTGCACAGTGTCTATGAGAATGCCACAGCTTCTGTAATGTTGCATGAGGAGACCGATGAATTCAGGATTGAGAAGGGAGTTCGACCAGGTGACGGTCTATCTCCCATCCCAAGTTTTTAAACCCCTTGATTGGGAAGAGAAGGGGTTAAGAGTAAATGGGGAGTAAATCAGTCACCTCCGTTTTGCAGATGACATAGTTCTCTTTGCAGCTGACACAGAAGATCTTACTTCAAGACTTGAAGAGCTAAACATAGCAGGACAGAAGATAGGACTCAGGATAAATCTAACAAAAACAAAGGTAATGTATAATTCTTTTGCAGTGCAAGAACCAGTCAAACTTCAAGGAAAACCTCTGGATGTTTGCTTGGAATACACATACCTTGGACAACTTGTAACTACAGGAGAGAAAAACAGGATTAATGAAGTAAACAGAAGAATGAAACTTGGTTGGAGCACATTTGGTAGGAACTCAAACATTCTGAAGTCAAGAATGCCAATGGTTTTGAAGAGGAAGGTCTTCAACCAATGCATTTTACCTGTCTTGACCTATGGAAGTGAAATTTGGGTGTTAAATGCTGCAATAACCCAAAGACTTCAGACAACACAAAGGAGCATGGAGTGCTGTATGCTGGGAATCACAAGAAGAGACAGGAAACGCAACACTTGGGTGAGAATGATGACTGGAGTTGCAGACATCATAGAAAAGGTAAGATCACTAAAATGGAGGTGGGCCGGCCATGTTGCGAGAAGAAACGACAACCGTTGGACATCTGCTGTTCTCAACTGGATACCAAGAGATGTGAAGAGACCAAGAAGAAGACCAAAAGACAGGTAGAATAGAGACATCATCAAGTACGTGGGTGTAACGTGGTAACGAGAAGCTCAGGACAGAGAAAATTGGAAAGTACTTGGGGAGGCCTACATCCGACGTCGGATTGAAAACGGCTGATGATGATGATGATATCTATTATATATAGACGCTTCTCCGGATATTCTATTATATATAGACGCTTCTCCGGATATACCTATATATATATATAAGTTATATATAGGGGATCAAAATTCTAACCATGTTCCACAAGTGCCAATGCCTTGAAATTTTTACGACATATTGGCCATAACGTGTAACCTGCAGGAAAAAGCCGACCTTTAACCTCAGTGTCATGGGTTCGATTCCAGAAGGCCCCAAAGTCGCGATTTTCTCCATAAGATTACATGGCGGGGATTTTCGAAAATTTATTTGAGGCACTTCCCGGAGAAGGAGAGAGTTGAAACTCAAGGTATCGCTAGATGCCGTGCATATCAAAAGGAAACCATAAAGACATCTACGAATATTATCCTTGGTTCGATCCTAGGTCGGGACAAATATCGGCCGTTTAAAATGCATTGCCGCGATTTTTAAGATTTTTTTTGATCCCTTTTCCGATGGCATAGAAACTTGAAATTCAGCATGACGTTAGATATTATAATTATATTTCATAATCAAATTTTATATATTCCCTTATGGTCCTTGGTTCGATCCCAGAGGGCCATTTACATTCCTCAATTGATTTCTTATGGAGATTACGGAAACACATTTTAGGTGCTTCCCAATATTATATCTACTTGAAACTTTGCATAAGATAAGATCAAGTCATTACTAATCAAACTGTGAATTCACAGCTACCAATGTTTCCTGGTTTCACCACCAGGCGTCTCTACAATCAGTAAATGATCTGATTTTTAAGAATTTTTTGGAACCATTTCCCTATTATATAAAAACTAGAAATTCTGCATACAGATAGAGATTATAGATACATTTCAGGAACATGTTCTAGATTCCCACGATCGTCCTTGGTTCGAATCCAGAGAGCCATTTACATTCGTGAAAAGTAGAACGTCGTTTGAAGCAGTTGTAGCAAATTTTTTGCTTGAATTTTCACACATAGTTAGATATAGTGATCTTCTATTGTGCCGCTTAGTAAGTTCACCAGGAAGACCCCGGTTCGATGAAAGACGCTACAATTGAAGCGAATTTTAAGTATATTTTCAATCCTTTTTTTTTCTTTTGAGGACCGCCTCGATATGATGCCGAAATAAAATAATATTGCCGATCTGCTTGCAGTATGCAAGCTACATTGCACTCGTACCTAGATATATATACACTCATTCATTCATTCATTCATTAGGGATCAAAATTCTAACCATTTTCCAGAAGTGCCACTGACTTGAAATTTTTACGACGTATTGGCCGTAACGAGTAACCTCCAGAATAAATCCGACTTTGAACCTCGGTGTCATGGGTTCGATTCCAGAAGGCCCCAAAGTCTTGATTTTCTCCATAAGGATACATGGCGGGGATTTTCGAAAATTTTTTTGAGGCACTTCCCGGAAAAGGAGAGAGTTGAAATTCAAGGGACCGCTAGATGCCGTGCATATCTTAAGGAATCCATAAAGACATCTACGAATATTATCCTCGGTTCGATGCTAGGTCGGGGCAAAAATCGGCCGTTTAAAATGCATTGTGGCGATTTTTAAGATTTTTTTTGGACCCTTTCCCGATGGCATAGAAACTTGAAATTCAGCATGATGTTAGATATCATAATTATATTTCATAATCAAATTTTATATATTCCCTTATGGTCCTTGGTTTGATCCCAGAGGGCCATTTAAATTCCTCAATGCATTTCTTATGGAGATAACGGAAAATAAATTTAGGTACATACCGGCATGCTATCGACTTCAAAATTTGCATGATACAAGAGCAAGTTCTCTCAAATCAAACTATGCCTTCACAGCTTACAATATTTCCTGGGTTCGACACCAGGTGTCTCTGAAATCAGAAGTTGATTCGATTTATAGGAATTATTTTTGAAACCTTTCCCAATTAAATAGAAATTTGAAATTCGGCATATAGATAGAGATCATACATACTTTACATGAACGTATTTTAGATTTTTCTAGATAGTTCTTGGTTCGAATCCAGAGAGCCATATTCATTCATGAAAAGTAGAACGTCGTTTGAGGCAGTTTCAGCCAATAATTCTGCTTGAATTTTCAAACATAGTTAGTGATGTTGATCTTATGTTGTGCTGCATAATAGGTTTACAAGGAAGACCCGGGTTCGATGCCAAATGATAAAAATTGCTGCGAATTTTAAGATTATTTTAAATTTTTTTTCTTTTTAGGACCGTCCCGAAAGGTTGCCAACATTAAATTGGTGTTGTCGATCTGCTTGCAGTATGCAAGCAACATTTTACTCGTATCTATTATATATAGACGCTTCTCCGGATATACTTATATATATAGATATACACTGGGGATCAAAAGTCTAACCATGTTCCAGAAGTGCCAATGACTTGAAATTTTTACGACGTTATGGCCATGACGTGTAACCTCCAGGAAAAAGCCGACTTTGAACCTAGGTGTTATGGGTTCGACTCCAGAAGGCCCCAAAGTCGCGATTTTCTCCATAAGATTACATGGCGGGGATTTTCGAAAAATTTTTTGAGGCACTTCCCGGAAGAGTTGAGAGTTGAAATTCAAGAGATCGCTAGATGCCGTGTATATCTAAAGGAAACCACAAATACATCTACAAATATTATCCTTGGTTCGATGCTAGGCCAGGGCAAATATTCTCCCGTTAATTTACATTGAGATTTTTAAGATTTTTTTAAATTACTTACAGATGACTTGGAAACTTGAAACTTGGCACGTGGATATATATCATAAATATATTTCATAATAAAAATTTAGAACTCGCTGATGGTCCTTGGTTCGATCCCAGAGGGCCATTTACATCCTACAATGCATTTCTTATGGAGATTACGGAAGCAAATTTTAGGTACTTCTTGGCAAGTTGTTGACTTCAAACTTTGCATTTAATAAGATCAGGTCAAACCAAGTCATAATGTGTTTTCACAGCTGCCAGTAGGTCCTGGGTTCGACACCAGGCGTCTCTACAATCAGTAATTGATTCAATTTTTAGGAACTATTTTGAACCCTTTCCCAATAATATAGAAACTTCAAATTCGGTATATAGATAGAGATCATAAATAACTTTCAGAAACATGTTTTAGATTTCCAAGATCGTCCTTGGTTCGAATCCAGAGAGCCATTTAAATTCGTGAAAATTAGAACATCTTTTGAGGCAGTTGTAGCCCATATTTCTGCTTGAATTTTCACACATAGAGATAGTGATGTACTATTGTGTTTCATAGTATGTTCACCAGTAAGACCTGGGTTCAATGCCAGACAATGGAATTTCAGCGAATTTTAAGAAAAATTTCAATCCACTTTTTTATTTTGATGGCCGTCCCGATATGATGCCGACATAAAAATAGTGTTGTCGATCTGCTTGCAGTATGCAAGCAACATTTTACTCGTATATATATATATATATACAAATATGGTAAATATATGTAGAATTGCGCAAACCAAATGCATAAAAGTTGCAATAACAGAAATCCTTATGTGGTGGGAATGAGTCCATATCTATAATCAGCCACCCTAAGTTAGTTAAAAATAGATAGAGGTGTTTGAAAATGTTTTAATTTTTTCTGAAATTTATAGATTTGAAAACCAAATTGTGGTGTTTTGTGTTTTTATTATGTTTCCTAAATTTGGTGTTACTAATTTTCACAGAGTCTCATTTAAGCAAAGAAATTATATTATGCACACTTTAGCAATAACATTAAAAGCAATGAAAATACAATTAACTGTAAATTATACAAAATATTAAATTAAATTTATTTAAAACTGTGCTGTTTACACCAAAGGAAAATGCTTTCATTTTGCATGGTTGAACTGGTTTTCCGAAACAATGATCCATGGGGAGTTTCATGAAGAATTTATAAGTGCTTTACAAAAACTTATGATTAACCTGCAGTTACTCGCGCCCTATTTTGTTACGCGGTTACTCGCGCGGGGTGTTTCTACACCCCACCGGACTTTTTCATTTATTACGGTTATCTACAAAAACATTCTTGATTGTTTTTATCTGTTATCACTTTTAGATATTTCTAGATATGATATCTAAATTTTTCGTTGATATTACGACTTTTAAAATTTTTATGAGCTATTCAATAATAATACTCAAAAAAATTGTACAATAAAATTAAAATTTGAATCGTATACCTTATAGATGAAATATCTTTGAAGTAATCAACGTATTCATTGTAAGCAGACATTTTACAACAATTAAAGTGAAAAATTAATCCAGATTAATGTAATTTAACCAGCGATTACTCACGCTCAATTTTATGACGTGAATGCTCGCGCGGAGTGTTTTCACACCCCACCGGTCTTTCTTTGATATCCTTTTTTACGATTAATTGTACTCTGGATAGCTTAAAAAGCCTTCTGGGTATATCATAGAAGTTAAAAGACGATATTTAAAATTTTAATTTTACAAGTAACTGAAAATATTGCGCCCGAAAAATGGTATAAGTAATTGTAATCCCCGACATGGAAAAGTTTTAGAAACGATATCTTCACACGAATAAATGCGTCTGTAGTTATGAAAATACTTAAAGATACTAAACAAAGTTATTTTTTCCATCTAACACCATTTAATGCTACCTTGAAGCTAAATTACTGCTTGTTTTGGGAAGCGCGTTCATGAAGCTGAAAAGAAAAGGAAAATATTTCGAGCGGGCTTGAAAGAGTAAACAATGGAAAATCCTTTGACTTATTTATTAATATTTTAAAACATTCTTCTCAAAGTTTATCGAAGTGCTTTGCATGCATGCGTTTATCGCAGTATTCGCAATGCAGTTTAGTTTTTATGTTCTTATTCCTGGAACATATAACACACCGCCCACGACCTCCTTTTATAATCTTCTCTTGAGGCTCTGATGTCGATGGCTCTTCAAAATTTTCTGCTTTTCTTTTTAGTTCCTTTGGCAAGTTTTTTGCAAGGCCCTCTTTATTTTAAAGGGTTTTTTCAACCCCTTAGCGAATTCTCTGAGGAACATCCTCCTATTTATCCTGATATCTGGATATATGCTTATATGTACAATAAAAACATTTGTACCCAAAGTGTTTAGCAAATGGTAAAATATTGCTAATGGCCATCTTCAAGTATTTCTTGCCACGCTTTAAGTCCCACACATTTCATCTACAGTATCGACGCCGTCTTTTGTCGAATTATAAAATGTTATTACCTCAGGCTTCTGTTTCTTGCCCGTGGACGCATCAATGCTGTTTTCTTTGTGCACACTTGAAATGATCAACACATTCCTTTTCTTTTTCGGGACATATGATACCCGGATCATGTTTTTCCTGAAGAGAAACAAGCTGCTTTTTTACTTCTACAATTTGTGGAGGGAGTTCCTTTTTATCGTTACGGATTGGCCCGACAAGCGTCAACTTTTCCTGAAGTAAATCCTCTAAAAGTGGCACGCTTAGAAACCAATTATCGGCAGTCGCGTTCCTCCCTGTCCTCACAATTGGACCGACAATCTGTTTTACGACGTCCTTTGGACTATTGCTGCGTTTATAAGGACCATCTGGTTGAACCCCAACATAAACTTCTAAGTTTTTGGTATAACATACTACAGCATCCACAGGAGCGAAAATCTATATCCCATACTTGGCCAGTTTGTTGGGTAGGTATTGACGGAAAGAAAATCTGCCTCGAAAAGGCATCAGTTGTTCATCTACAGTGACGAAAGAATGTTATAATTGAGATATAAGAAATTCTCACTTACTAATTAGTTACTAGGAGCTTGGAGGAGGAGATGGATAAACTTATGAAGAAACACTTTCCCAATGGTATAGAAGAGCACATGAGAATAGTAAAGTCATTCCATCCTTTACGTTGCTTTTCTTCACTGAGTAAAGTTATCGCACAAACTCGCTAATGTCGAATCTATGAGGCACCACAAAATAGAATGAGGGACCAAATCTTTCCACCCTGGTCTTCGGGTACCGAGTTTTGGTACCCTCAAGAAGGACTGTCCCTGTTTCTTTTTCGACGCAGTCAATTGACCATTATTTTAGCCATGCTATCGAAGAAACAAATCCTAATTGTTATGTCTCATAAAAGTAAGACCTAAGTGCCCTCAGAACAAACAGTAGGGGGCAATAAACAAGGCCATGCTCCCTCAGAAAAAAAGGGGCTAGGTCTTCCTTTGGGCTTTGCCACAGGGGACAACGGTATCCGCTCCGTAATATTTAATTTATTCATAATAACAAATACAAAAAATAAATTCCTTATCTTTTAATTTCTAATTAATATTATCTCAAATTCTGTAACTGGCCTGAGAACTGAAACCTCGCCTTGGAAAGCTTCGCAGAGCTAAATAGTGAGAGGGATTATTATTATTACAAGGGAGATAAAATTACATCAACGTACTTATCAATAACATTCATGAATTATAACATTTACTTAGTGATCATTGATCATGGAACACACGAATAAAAACATAAAACTTCTAATAATAACCCGTAAAAGAATCAATAAAACATGAAATTTGGAAAATTAACCAAAAATAGGAGTATTATCGAATGAAAAGCATCATATCTCTGCAAGAAATGGCACGAAAATCACGATTTTTGCAGAAAAGGTCGGGAACATAAAAAATGAAGCTACTGAAAGAAGGGGTCAATAAACCTTAGCGTTAAAAAATAGATGCTGATTGAAAACGGCTGGGGTGTAGAAACACCCCACGTGAGTAACTGCGGGTTAATGATGAATCTCGTATTATTTAAATGAAGGAAGAATTTGTTAAGTGTCTGTAAATTAGAGACGACACTGTTTGGGAGTAGATTGTGTCATATCTTACATCCAAGCTCTTACATGCGTACATTTATCATGACTTAAATATACCACAGATTTGGTCAGCTAATCCCTTAAATAAATAATTAGGAAATGGGTGAGAATTTCTCCCGGAAAATCATGGTTTGAGTCGCAGTGGACATTTTCTCACCCTCGTTTATCCTTGTGATTGCATTGCAAACCAATCGATACTCTTCAAAATATAACTTTTTTCATCAACCATGTTTGCAAGAAAAGGTAAAATTTGTCAGTCTGTTAATTTTGTTATTTCATTTGAAGTGAAACTTATTCAATCCTGATATAATCGTCTCTCTTTTTCAAAGCATGGCAGATTCCTGCGACCCAGAAAGAAAATGAACTATCGGGTGGACTGCGCAGATTCCGACTCCATAGACTCAAGGTCGGTGAAATCGCCTCCAGTGCCTCGCCCTTCCACTCATCGCAAACGAAAATCACATTTGAAAAAAAGCCACAAAAGCATTTCTGCTGATCAATTGATTACCGATAATGCAGTTCCGGACATCGCAACTGACTATTCATTGCAATCTTCAGCACCTGCAGGATGCATCAAAGAGCAATCTTCAGGTGCTGAGGATCGCTCTTCTTCAGGGGCATTGAAGGAAAATGAAGAATCTATCAGGGTTAGCACAAGTACAGATGCTGTCAATTCCATCCGTAATAATGGCAGAACATCAGTTGGGTCAGATGAAGACATCTCAGTATCAATAAGTGGGATAGATTATTTGGGAAGTCTTTTTATAACTACATCTCCGAAAGTGGCTGGAACTTCAGATGAACTTTCTCCTAGTCCACGGGCAATTGAAGACCAAAGCCAATCTGTATCAGAGGAAAATAGCATAGGATGCCATAGCAAGGAAAAGGCTCATGAATGTACCTGGAAGTCCCAAAACGCTGGGTTTCACTCTTCATTTAAGAAGTTCATGGAGCCACGACACTAAGAGGGTGAACAGTCAAACATTTCGAAGGAATCAAGCACCAAAGAGGTGACTCCCAGGCACAAGGAAGATGAGGCAACTGCCAAAGATGAATCTGAAATTGTGGAAAGGAAAAAGAAGGAAGGAGGGCACAACTCGGCTGATTGCAAACGGAAAACTAATGAAGCAATGCTGGAAAATAGCAGTAGTCAAAATTTTTTCGACACCCCAAAGATACCAAAAGATCGCTCCGATAGCTCTACTGGTACTTCTGAGAATATTTCAAGCATTGCAGATAATTACTCCGCAGATGAATTTAGTATGTTGAGACGAAGTAAGTTGAAAAAGCTGAGAGTTTCCAGTTCTGATTCGCAAGAAAATGAGAGAGATTCTGTCAAGTATTGCAGTTGTACCCAGAAGTCAATCGGATCTGGTGAAAAAGAAGTGATTGATGCCTGTACAAATTCAGTTGGTATAGGCAAAGAGAAAAATCGCTGTCCTAGCTCTTCACGGAATTCAAAAACGCAAGATCTTCACAAAGCTCCTTCCAGAACACTGAAGGATAATTCAAATTCCCGTAAGAAAAATGAAGAAAGTTTAGATGGCATATCCAGGAAAGTAGGTACAGGGAAGGTGCAAGTTTGCGGTGATCAACGAAGGAAAAGCAGAATAGATACTGTGGAATGCAAGAAAACTGAATACCCAAAGAGTTCCAAGTTCCATACTCATCTCAAGGGAGATTGTCATGGTACTTTAAAGATGGTTTCAAAATCCTCTGACAATGAAACTCGGAGAACAGTTGATGAAAGGGCACTGAGCAAAGAAGGCCAGAAAAAATTTAAAAGAGACCTTTCCAGTAGCTCTTCTTCGAACTCAGTGACAATTATCCGGGCTAATGTTAAATCCGCCAAAGAAAATTGCTCAGATTTTGCTGTTTCGAAGAAGCACCGAGGAAAAGATTCCAGAAGCATAGATCCCAGCCCATCAACGAGATCCAACCCTGAGGATGGAAGTGACACAGATTCATCTAAAGTTAGAACTCCTAGTCTAAGTGCACCTAAAACATATAAACCATTAAAATACCCGAGGAGTGTTAGAGCATCTTCCTCCAGCAGTTCCAGCAGTGATGCAAGCAGGGATGAATTGAAGCGTGCCTTAAACACTTCTGAATGCAACAACAAAAAACGGATGTTGATTCAAATCTTATCCAACTCGCAGAGTAGAGGAATAATCGCGAGGGCAAGAGGCTGTAGACAAAATTCCAGCGATAGGAATGCAAATGGACCAACTGTAAGCAATGCTTCAAATCCTGGTATGGAGTCTTCTAAATTGCAGAAAATTGCCAGGAGAAGAAGTACTTCTGCACTTATAAGAGAGAAAAACCTTTCTGCCCACAACTCCAACGGCACATCCGATAGCGAAGAGAGTGGGAATAGTGTATCAAATTCAGATACCAAGAAAATACCCAAATCTATTAAAGACAGAGATGCTTACGAAAGGCAGGATTCAAAATTCAAGAAAAAATCCAGAACTTCGAGCTCTCATTCCAGCTGTAGAACTAGCAGTGGAGGAAATGAAAGTAGTGAGTTAAAATCTTCTGCCCCGAGAAGACCCAAAATGAACGCAGGAGGTAAAAGACGCTCTGAAATTGGTGCCCAACATAGGAGCTCCAGCCACTCTGTAGATGACGAAAGAATCAACAGAGGTACCAAAAGCAGTGCGTCATTTCCTGCTGTGGAGAAATCCACCAAATGTCTGGATAAGGAAAGAAAATCCTCTGAATCCACAGAAGCTGCGAGTCGTAAAGTGAGTACGGCTGTTGAAAAGACATCAAAGGCCCTCTGTAAAGAAACAACCAATGAGAAAAGGGCTGATGACCTGCATTCTAATCCGAAGACAGTAGAAAAAGCCAAATGTGCAAGAAAAGACAAGGAAGGGAATGCCTCTACAGTACCCAGTACATCAAGTCGCAAACACCATCATTCTGTGCACAGACACGTAACGAAAGCTGCCAAAGACATGCATTCCAATCCAGAAACATTTAAGGCTAAATCTCAGAAAGAGAATAAAAAAAGAAGTCTCTCTTCCTCTAGTCACGAGCGTGATTGTCAGGTTAAAGCCAAGAAAGATGGATTTAAAAGTAAGGTCTCACATTCAGCAGACACAGTAACAGGCAAATCACCAATCAATAGTGAAAGAAGGAGCTGTCCTGAAAAGAAAACTGTAAGCAACTCCTCCGGCCACTTAACTAATGGTAAAAAGAAGGATGAAGGTGGAAAACAAGATGGTTTGGATACTGACACAGCTGTAAAATCAAAAAGAGATGCATGTCTGCAATCTAAAGCATCTGGTACATCAAGTCACAATAGACATCAATCTATGGACAAAGACCCAACCCAAGCTGGTTCTATCCATCCAGAGAAATGAAAGGCTGCGAAGCCTCATAAGGACAATAGGAAAAGAGGTATTTCTGCTGATGCCAACACCTCCTCGGGACACAAGCATGATTATCAGGTTGAAACCAAGAGGGAGCTCTTCAAAAGTAACATTTCATGTGCAGCAGGTGACGAAACATCCAAGTCAAAAATTAATGCTAAAGGAAGCTGTCTTGAAAAGAGAGCAGAATGCCCCTCTTCCAGGAAGTTCAGTAACGGCAAAAAGAAGGTTGAAGGTAGTGAGCAAAGTGGTTCCAATCCTGCCACAGTAGGGGATGCGAACAAAGACAAATGTCTGCAAGCTACAGCGTCCAGTACATCAAGTCACAATAGCTGTCATTCTGCGGATGAACACCCAACCCAAGCAGCAAAGAACATCGACTCCAATCCAGAAGTATTTAAAGCTGGGAAATCTGAGAAAGACATTGAGAAAATATTTCCTCCAGCAGTATCCAATACTTCCTCTGCACATAGGCATACATCTCAGACTGAAAGTAAGAAGCAAGGCCTTAAAAATGATGTCTCAAATCCAGGAACTGGTGAAACACCAATGAATAGTAAAGGAAGTAGACCTCTCAAACAGAAAAAGGAATGCAGGTTCTGCGACACAACTAACGGTAAAGGGAAGGATGAAAATGGCAAACAGCATAGTTCATCTCCTGCCGCTTTAGGAAAAGCAGACAAAGATAAATGTCTGCAGTCTTCAGCACAAAGTACAAAAGGTCACAATAGCTATCATTCTGGGAGTACCCAACCAACCTCAGCTGCAAGAGACATCCTTTCTAATCCAGAAGAATCAAGGGCCAAGAAGCATCAGAAAGACTCAGATATCAGAAATAATAAAAGATGCAATTCTGTAGAAGCCTCTTTGGTTCAGCAGCATGATTCTCAGGCTAAAACCAAGAAAGAACATGGGAGAAGTAAAGGGTCACGTTCGGCTTCTGGAAAAACAGCAACACCACAAGTGGGTACCAAAGAAAGCAGTCGAGCAAAAAAGAAAGAAGAATGTAGCTCTTCCAGCCAGTTCAGTAATGGAGAAAGAAAGGACAAAGGTAGTGAACAACCAGGTTCCAATCCTGCCACAATTGAAGAATCGAACAAAGAGAAATGCCTGGAATCTAAAGAAAGTCACAATAGCCATCATTCTGTGGATGGAAACCCTACCCAAGGTGCGAGGAGCAGCCATACTAATCCAGAGGCATCAAGGCCCAAGAAACACTATAAGAAAAGCAGTGTTTCTGTAGAAGGCAGTGGTTCCTCTAGCCACAAGCATGATCCTCAGGTTAAAACCAAGAGTAGGGTTGCAGATCCTGATGATGGAGCCAAATCACAAATGAACACCAAAGGAAGTAGACCTCCTAAAGAGAAAAAGGAAAAAGGTAGCTCTGCCAGCCACTTAATTAATGGTAAGACTAAGGATGAGGATCAGGAACAACATGAATCAGATTCTAATGTGGTGGTAGATGCAAAGATAGATGAATGCCCGCGATCAAAGGCAACAAATACGTTAATTCATCAAGCTTTAAGTAGTCACCCAACTGAAGCTGGAAAAAGAATCCATTCTAATCCAGAAGCATTTAAAGCTGAGAAATATCAGGAAGACAACTGGAAAATAAGTCATTCTTCAGATGGCAATTCTCCCACTGGTCACAAGCATAACTCCCAGGATGACACCGGAAAGGAAGACTTCAAAAGTAACATCTCACATCCAGCAGTTGGTGAAACAGCAAAATCACCAATGAATAGTAAAAGAAGCAGGCCTCCAGAGACTAAGCATGAAAGCAGCTCTTCCTGGAACTTAACTAATGCAGTAGAGAAGAGTGAAGGTGGTGGTTCTGATTCCGCTGTGGTAGGAGAAGCAAGTGAAGATAAAATACGTCCAGAAAATATAGGTGAAATGAGTCGAGAAAGTAATAGTATGAATCCTATTGAAGTAAATCAATCTAAGGCTCGGAATGATGAAAGCTGTTCTTTGGTTAGAGCCAACATGTCACATAACGACTGCAGCTCTGAAGAACCATCTATTGACGAAGTATGTAATGAAACTCCTGAGAAAAGGGCTTCAACTCCTTCTGTAGTGAGGATATCTGAAAGCAAGGTAGACCAAAAAAGTAGTGGTTCTACTGTACCACTCACATGTAGTAACAGCAGTCTGACAAATGATGTTCGTGGAAAAGATGCCAAAGCCATCAGTTTGAATACCCCCCTCAAAGAAACCTCCATGAAAGATGTATCTGGAGTGAGCACCACAGAAGCATCAGAGGGGACCACTGGTAGCTCTAGCAATGATTTGAAAAATGTCTCAAATGTTTCCAGGCAAAATTGCCTACCCTCCGATGTTCATTTGTCAGAGCATAGCACATCGACATCCAATGCTACACCTGTTGGTTCAAAGGACTATGCAAATAGTTGTGCTGCTGGTGAAATACCCAAAGAAGAGAAGTCGAGTGGCAAGTCTGATGTTCAGATCGATGGAGAAGGTTCACCAAAGTGTGACTTCAGTCAGAGTAGCAACAATATCAGCTCATCAGGAAGCACTTTGGAGGGCGTAGATCATAGAACCGGATGTGTCAATCCACATTCGTGGTTTCTCATACCACTTATTGCTAAACTAAGAGGTAAGCCTGTTGTTGTATTTGACAAGAAATGTTCATATGAGAGTGATTTGGATCCTGCAGTTGTAAAATCTTCCACATTCCAACGAGACGCTGGTAGAACAAACATCAGTGCATCGTTAACTAGTTCGGTAGGTTCTGACCGTGGATTCAGCTGTACCCATTCAAGAGTTTGCTCAGAGGAGTCGGGAAACAGCCAGTCACAGAATGTATCCAAACCTTGTGTTTCAATGGTTACATCGCAAGATTCAACAACTGTAGGTGAGCCATATGAAAGTGATAAAGTTGCAGAGCCTTTGACTTGTGGTAAATCTGGCACAAACTCTGAACGTGAGTGTAAAATGAAGATTCTGAAATTGAAAGTAATCTCTCTCCAGTCCAAGCTCCTGTGTCTCACAAAGATGGAGAAAGAAGGGATTCTCCAGCAGAACAAAGTACATCAAATAATGTGGGATGCATTCATGAGGAGGGAGGTAGTGAGGTTGATGAAAGCAATGTTTCAAATCCTGCAACTGAAGAAAGGTCCTCGCTCAATGAGGATATGAACTTGAGCCTTGGCGTTCCAACAGCAACCACAATAAGCGAATTGGGTTCACATTCAACAACTGGAATATCAGCAAATTTGTCAGAAGATGGACACCCAAAACCCTCTATTCCACCATCGTTCGTGTCAAATTATTGTTTTATCAATAACAATCAACATTCCCTGTCTGTTCCCTATGATTCACTAAACAAACCATTAGACTTAAGTCAGAAGTTACCTGGGGAGACAGCATCCAGCAGTGTAAGTCCCATTTGCGTCAGTATTGACAGTGCTAAAGTGAGGGAACAAAACCCCACTCTTCCTTCTTATAATCATGCTGCTGAAAGCTATGCACCAACAACTAGTTCCAGTAGCAGATATTCCAGCAGCTCGAAAGGTACACCAGAAAATGTGAGTGGTAGTTTATGTATAAATTCGGAATCTAAACAAAGATATTCTGAAGAGAACCAACCATTATTTAGCGATGAAACTCAAACAAGAAATCAGTCTCTATCTAATCCTTCAGCTGAGCATCCAGAAAGTTTGAAGTCTCATGAAAATTGTCCCAGAACTTTACCGGATCCACCTAGGTTCTATGAGGATTCTTTAAACCCTGGTGACGGTGCATCTGGATATTGTTTCAAGAACTTAACTAGTGCGAAAATGGATTTTACTGCCAATAGTAATCCTAATGAAGGAATTCCTGCACAAAGTCACATGTCTTCCAGGATGGAAGACCCAGAGAAAAATCCATCCAAAACTATTCCTTTAGAGGATTCAAGGAGTTCTGTGTCACCAAACCATCACAGCCCTCAAGTCTTACCTTATTCATCTAGGTTCAGATTTGCAATTTTTCGGGGTAATTGGTCAACCAGTGATACTGGAAGCTGCAAAGTATATCCTAGACCTGAAGAAACTGTGACATCTCAAAAGGGCTCTGGGGCAGTGCCTTCATCTGACAGTTGCAGACACAATTCTGTTGATAAGCTCAACAATCTTGTTTTTCAAAGCGGGGGTGTTTGCCCTGTAGATCAAAGTTCATCCATGTTTCAGAATCCAGCGGGATCGTCTCTGGATGTATCAGAAAGTGTATCAGTGAATTCTTTTGATTTTCCTGGCGTCCGTAATTTTACATCGACACCAGGAAAAGTGGAATGGAAAGTGTTACCAATGAGCCTTGATCCTCCTGACCCAACCAAACCTATCCCAAGGGAAATCCATTTCAAAGATGGAACCTCAACGTCTATCAGGTTGGGTTATAGTTGTGATGGAGAAGTCAGCGAAGCCAAAATCAGATTGTTTGACTTTCTCTCGAAAATTGGGATCATGCATGTGAAAGAGACCAATCCAAGTGCCATACCAGTTAAGTTCGGTGCAGTTAAAGAAAGATCTGAGAGTAGCATATCCATCAGCCATGCAAATAATACAGACGAAAGGCCTGAAGGAAAAGTTGTGGATCCTATTGCTGTTAGTACCTCTGAACTTGCGGATGATAGCCAAAACACATCAACATTGATATTTGATAGATCCAGTGTTAATGAGGAAATCTCGGGAAGTAAAATATTGCATCATAGTGTTGAAGGAGCATTCAAATGTGGAACAGATGCACGTGGTGGTCCATCGGTGAAAGGATCAGAAGGTTCCAGCCCAAGTTCTAGCAGTAGTAATACTGGATCTCTTATGAGTAAGCTTGAAGATAACCACGCAGAAAGTTCTTCAGTTGTAATATATCCATCCAACTCTGCTCTGTCCACCAGTTATGAAAATGCAGTAATGCCTGAAAAGGAAACTCGCATAAGTACTGCTGTCGCAAACTCCACTTCCTCCAGGGACTCTAGATACCAAAGTGAAACTAGCAACAACGTATCCCAAATCAGACCTATTAGTACAGTAACAGACGCAGGGGAAGGAACATTGCAAAACACTAGTTTCACTTGTACTGGAATGAGAAGAGGTTATGATTGCAGTGAAAATGAGGAGTTTGCCTCAACACATCGCAAAAGGCAAAGAGTGGAATTAGGAAAGTCAGAGATATTGATGGATCTTCCTGAGTCTCCACGTGATGGCAATTCTTGGCAAAAGTGCGCTTCCAAGGATTTATGTTATAGGATTGTCAGATGCCAGTCTTCCAACAAAAGTAGATGTGAACTTTCACGCAGTACTAGTCTCACCACAGCAACAAGCTCGAAGCTTCCGGAAGATGATGTAAAAGGCTCTGAGTCAGCCGCTATATCAGGAGAGGTTAGCTTCAGTGCTGAGTCTAGGACTAATTCCGACAATTCTGAAAGCATCACCTCAAATCTCTCAGTGAGTTCATCCAGATACAAGGAAGATGCAGAGAGAAGTGAAACCTCTAGGGTACCTACCCTAAACAGTGGTTCCAAAATCGAAGAAAGCAATACAAAGGGAAATGATGTGGACCCAGAGGATGGTGTCAAGATTGAAGAAGATGGTAGCAACAAGAAAGATGTAAACCCGGCTGCTGTCTCCAACGGTAGTTTCAAAATTGAAGAAGAGAACTGCTGTGGTGTGACACCAGAAGTTGATTTAATTTCCGAATCAGCAGTTGAAGATAGTTATAGCAACAGCAGCACCTTGAAACCAACAGTAGGAATAAATGATGGAACTAAACCAGTAGCTGTCATAAATATCGATTTAACAACTGAAGAAGATGGTGCAAGCAGAAATGCTGAAAACCAATCAGGTGTTGTAAGTGGTGCCATCAATGTAGAAGAGGGTGTTGCCAAAAGAAGTTCTTCTAAACCAGTAGCTATCGTAAATATGGATTTAACAACTGAAGAAGATGGTACAAACAGAAATGCTAATAAAGCACCGGTTGATTTGAATGATGCTGTCAAAGTAGAGGAATGTGTTGCCAAAAGCAGTCCTTCCGAACCAGCAGCTGTCATAAATATCGATTTAACAACTGAAGAAGATGATGCAAGCAGAAATACTGAAAACCCATCAGGTGTTGTAAGTGGTGCTGTCAATGTAGAAGAAGTTATTAGCAAAAGCAGTGCTTCAAAACCAGTAGCTGTCATAAGTATTGATTTAACGACCGAAGAAGATGGTGCAAGCAGAAATGCTGAAAACCTAACAGGTGTCGTAAGTGGTGGTGTCAATGTAAAAGAAGGTGTTGCCAAAAGCAGAGCTTCCAAACCAGCAGCTGTCATGAACAGTGACTCCGCAACTGAAGAAGGTGGTACAAACCATGGTGATGAGAGACCAGCAGCGTTGTTGAAGGGTGACCTCAAAATGGAAAATGAGTGTACAAACTGCAGTGATATGAGTTTCGCTGTTTCAATAACAGATCCCACAATTGAAGAAAGTTCTAGCAACCTTAGTGGTGTGAAACCTAGAGCTGTATTAAATGCCCATTTGACAAATGAAGAAGATGGTACCAACAAAAATGCCATAAACGCAGCAGCTGTCTCAAATGGTGGTATTGAAATTGAAGAAGGTGGTACCTTTAGCAGTAGTGTAAAAGCATTAGCCGTTACAAACAGTGATTCGACAAATGAAGAAGATGGTGCAAACAGAAAGTCTTCAAAACCTGCTGCTTACTCAAACAGTGGTATTGAAATTGGAAAAGATGGCACCAAAAGCAGTGCTGTGACACCAGAAGTTATTTTAATAACCAAATCCACAATTGACGAAAGTTTTAACAACGGACGTGCTTTGAAACCAGAAGCTGCCTGTAATAGCAACTCTGCAACTGAAGAAGATGGTATGAACCGCATTGGTATGAATCCTACAGCCATATTAAATATAAAATCCACAACTGAAGAAAATGGTAAGGACAGTAGTGCTGTGAATGCAACACCCACCTTAAATGGTGGTGCCAATATTGAAGAAGATGGCACCATCCATGGTGGTGTGAAACCAACAGCTGTTTTGAATAGAAATTCCACTACTAAAGGAGATAATAGCAACAGGAAAGATGTAAACCCAGAAGCAGTGTTGAAAACTTCTGTCAAAATCGAAGAAGTTGGTACAGTAAGCATTGGTGTGAAAGAAGCAGCTATTTCAAATGATCGCAGAAGTAAAAAATATGGTACCAACACAAGGTCGGCCACTGTCTTAAATTGTCATATCAAAAAAGAAGATGGTTCTTGCTGCAGTGCTGTTAACGCATCGGCTACAAGAACATCTATGATACAAACAGATTCCTCTAAAGCAAGTATTAATAGCGTACAAAGCTCATTAACGAAGCCTAGTAATAGTTATTGCAATCGCAGTTTAAAAGGCTACCCAAATGGTTCAAAACAGAATCCATTGAGGTCTAGTGAAAGGTATGAAGAGGAAATTGAATAGGTCTATTCAATTGTTTGTTGTAACCCAGTGATATCCTTGGCCTACACCAACATGCCAAGAGTCGCTGTCGGCAGTTCATGATGCACCAATTTGGCATCGATGCCAAAATGATCATTATGGCAACACACAATCTTTTCGTCCCCTCAATCTTTTTAAATCTAATCTCCCTCCAGTTGCCAACAAGGTAATGCAGAGTGGCCACAGGACCTTGAAAAAACCTTGAATTTTTGCTGACCTTGAAAAACCGTGAAAACGCCTTGATTTTTTTGCAAAACCTCAAAAAATCCTGATCCAACTCGTTATCCTGGTTCAATCCAAATAAACCACTCATTCAAATTCTGGCAGCAGTGCTGCCAATGCGAAAACTCCAAAGCCTCATACATAAACAACCCTCAACATTCGTGCCGGTGATTTGGGTAAACATTAATTTCTGGGTAAAGTTTGAAAGTTGTACCTTGTTTTTAATGGAATAAATTCCAAATTTTAATGGAAGAATTTAGTAAAAACCAAAAACTGTATTTTGACCTTGAAAAATCCTCGACCTGACCTGGAAAAACCTTAAAATCAATTTTTAAGATCCTGTTCTGTGGCCACCCTGTTAATGGCTCCGAGTGCATTTATTTCACAATCAGATGCAGAGACATCTAATGTGGTGAAATCTTTGCTATTCCGTCTTATCTGTTAGCAAATATATAGGCCCAGGTTGTTGTGAAGAAATATGGACTGCAGATTTCAGGGAATGTATCTGGAGGAAGCCAACCATTGGCACCGTCCCTTGCTAAAGAATCCACGGTTCTTTGAGTGGAGAGTAAGAGAAGTTTAGTTCCAAGGTTTTCTCAAGATATTGGCCCACCTCGAGTCATGAATAATATGGTATTCTAGGGTTCCCTTTGGAGGAAGAATGCTCAAAAAATGGTTTTATATCAGTGTAAATCAGTGATTTTATTTATCTGTGTAAATCGCTAGCTTCATACTTTTGTTTAAATTTGATTCCTCTCTAAAGTAAGACACTTTTGAGTACTGTGGCCACATCGTAAACAGATTCATATCATTACAGTACCAAAGGTGTCACTACTTCAAAGTATTTTCAAAATATTGTCTGGGGAGTCCCTGGAACTTTTTACCTACCCCAGATTTTGAAACCGACTTTTTGGGAATGATTTTGATAAATTTTGAGAATCAACTCGAGAAGTAAATTGATTTTCTCTGAAGATTTCAAATCTCTGATAGATGGGCCTAGTGTATAAAGATAGGCTTTAAATATTCAAGTAAAAATGTTAACGATTAAGAATCCCATCAACTTGTCAGGGTTTTTGTCACTTTAGTCATTCGTATACTCTTTGGTCTGACCAATACATTCCTTGTTCTTACTCAAAATATACTGCATTAACTTGAAAATAACACGCAATCGAATGTAATGTGCATCCCAAATTTAGAGGCATTGGAAATCAAGAAATGCTTTGCCTGCAAATGTAATGCGCACCTTAAATAATGCAGTCCCACTGTATACCTCTGCACTATACACCTATATGGTGCTATATATGTATATTTATACAAGTATGCACTGTATAGGAAATGCAGGTAGTTGTGTACAGCAGGAGTTCTACAAAAGTTTGCTCAGTAAACATTTCAAAATCGGTCTTTGAAAAAGTTTGATGGGCTAGCCAATTCCCTTTCTGATAAAAACTGTCGGCCTACAGTCAAGTATTTAGTGGCTCTTAAAGTCAATATATTGATAACGTTTGACGAGTTACATAGATTCAAGATGAGCCAAGGATGCGGCTGGCCCTGTGCACGAGTAGTATTCTGCACGAATCTTGTGCACTGTCGATTCCAATGCATAGCCTGATTTTAGGGTATCACGACTAAAGGTTGACAGCAATTAGGTTGACGACAAAAGGTTCACACCAATAGGTTACCGTGCCAAAAGGCCAATAGCCAAAGGGTCGACAGTAAATAGGTCGCCATACAAAATGGTCGACAGTAAATGGGTCACAGTGGAAAAAGTTCGAAATTAAATTAAAAAGATGGCTAAAAATTTTGCAATCTGTAATTTTACTATTTCTTTCAGGTGGGACTTAATGGAAACGATATCAATCAAGTACATTGACAGTGGCAAGTACAGTGGGTTGGGTTGGGTTGGGTAGGGTTGGGTTGACCATTTTGTATGGCGACCTATTTGCTGTCGACCTTTTTCCACGTCGGCCCTTTGGCTATCGACCTATAGTCGTGGAACCAATTTTAGAGCCAAAACAGGACCTAAGGTGGTATGTTATTTCAGAGTAAATAGGGTATTTGGTCTTCCACATTTATTCAGTTTACCTCTAATCTTATTCAAGTCTGAATAACTCCTCTTAAGTGTTGGGATGCATTTCTGTAGTTTCCATCTCAAGCGTAGACTTCAGGAACGAAACTACAATGTTTGATGCTCAAAAATGGTCTTCTCTGTTGAAAGGCACTCCTTGCCTCTTAGGGCCCTCTTTGTATTGCTCTATTTTATGAACGAAGATATCTCAAGGGGACATTCTTCTACTGGTGAGTCTTGTTTTAATTATTCTATGGTACAAGTAAATCCTGGATGGCAACTACATTGGTACGCTGCAGCTAATTTCCGTTAGCAGAGGACTGATGCGCAAATATCAGATTCACTGACTATATTTCAAATGCTTAGATGTTGCTCTAACAAGTAAATTCATATATATATGTAAGTTGAGTATATATATGAATTTATAATCTTCTTCTTGTGCCACTCCTATTGGAGATTTGAATTCGTCAAACTCTCTTTCTTTTTCCATCTTCTAAAGAATTCATTGCAATTCAACCATTTTTAAATTGTCCATCCAGAAAATTCTTCATCTGCTTCTACTTCTCTTCTATATACAGTAGAGGATCGTTTATCCAAACGTTTTGGGACCGAGGTCGCAAAAAGGATATGTTCGGATAATAGGTACTTTAACCTGAATGAGAAAAAGGAACTGACAAAAAGGCTTTGACGGGTTACAGTACGAAATAAGTGACGATAATGCACGTAAATATTATTGAAAACTTTTATTTAAAGAAGATTACACATGACCATCCCTGCAAGGTTTTTCTTTTCGAAATGACTACCGTTGAGTCAGATTCTGCAACAAATTGAAGATTTCGGTCCTTCTGTGATTTTATATCACGTATAGTTTTCCTGCTAATATTGTATTTCTGCTGAAGATTAGATGAAATGACGCCACGATCTAGTTTGTTTATTATCAGCCCACGTTTAGCTGTAACGT
Source organism: Sympetrum striolatum (assembly GCA_947579665.1). NCBI lineage: Eukaryota > Metazoa > Arthropoda > Insecta > Odonata > Libellulidae > Sympetrum > Sympetrum striolatum. Next base: position 700,478 of record CANPUZ010000004.1, read on the forward strand.
CAGCACCTGTCTTTTTCTTTTGACGTTCCCACCGCTTGAACTAGCTGCTGGAGACCTTTTCTTCTAATTTTTTTCCATTTAGAAGGTTAATTAATATAGTGCAAATACTTACTCGTGCACACGTGCGAAAGATCGGCGCAAAATTCACATAGTGGTGGTGTTCAAAATTACTGTATATCTATCGTGAAATGTTCGTTGTTTAGATGTTTGGATAAACAATCTTCTACTGTACTATTTCAGAATTTGTCACTCTTGCCTTGTCTTTGGTTTCTCTCTTTTCAGCCAAAACTCCATTTGATGTAAACAATGAGAGATTTTGATATACAGGTAGTGCTTTCTAGTAATTACAGCAAACTAGTTTCTTTTAGCATCCATGTATTTGCCATCCTTGACCAAGATCCTTGAGAATCACTTCTTTGCTTGCTTAGAAATGTTTCAAGGCAATAAATTTATATTCTCTATCCTGGAAGCGAAAAATCAAGATGATTGCTTTGGATTTAATTACATTTTATATTGTAAATAATTCTAGATTTGATTGTGTATGCAATGCTCTTTATTTTAAACTACAGTTTATCTACTCAAGAAACTGTTTCTATAAGCTTATTTTTGACAAACTTTAAAATCAACCTAGTTCCTTATGAAACGGTAATAATTAATTTTAATATTCTGAGGTAAATTTTATAGTGCTTTTACAGTTTTTATCATAATTTTTTGAAAGATGGTGCTTTTTATCTTTATCTTATTTTTGTTATATATGTATGAGAATATATGAAAAATGTATATACTTATTATGTTAGGATATCAAAGTCATTTGTGCTTAAAACTTAATATAATTGTGTTATTTTTACATTTTAAGAAGTTTTAATGTGAAGAGAAGAAATTTTGAATTCTTCAGCATCTTCAAATGGTGGAAACCAATGGTAGACGGACATTGAGTTCTACTTTGGAGTTAATCTTTCCCAAAAACCCTGAATCTGAAAAAAATTGAAAAATCTCTTATCTATCTCTAAATGAATATTTTGTATGGTGTAAACAAAGAATTATTTTTACTTAATTTGTATCGTAGAGCAATTAAAATCTCTCATATTTCACAGGATTTTGTAAAACTCCCTTTCGGGTACAAGCAAATGATGACTTAAAAAGTCATCAATGACTGGAAAAAATAAACACAATATACTCTATTCCACAAATTTTTAATTCCACCACATACACGACTGGTTTCAGCTAGTCATTGTCATCATCAAGCTGTGGAATTGAATACATTGTGCTTATTTTTTCCAGTAATGGAATTCCACAAAGTGACAGCTGCCTCCACTGATTTTAGTCATCAATGAGTAAATATACATTTTCAAACTCCTGTATGTCTCAATGGGAGGTTTTGCATGTGTGTGAAACCCATCATATTATACATTCTATTTTGATCTGCTACGAAGGCTTTTGCTGAGTGTTTATTCCATTATGTGATAATGTTTTTGGGTTTCAGAGCATTTTCCAAAGTTGGATTGCAACGATTGCTATATTTTTCTGATTATTCTTCTTTCAAATATACTTAAATAATTTTCATCAGTCTTTGTTGGTGTTGTAGTATGCAATTACAATGCAAGTAGTTCTGTTTGAATAAAAGTGGTTCTCCTCTTACTGTTTCACATAGACATTAATTGTGAGGTTTTTGAGATTGAGGAAGTCTTTCATCTTTAGAGAATTATATTATAATTTAAAGGCCTAAAATTATCTGAATATAGTTGAAAGTACTTGAAGGTTATATCTATAGAAATTTTGAATTAAACCCTTTTCCTCATGATGAATTCAAGTTGACTTTCTGATGAGTTGCCATCAATCGTGAGGCATTTTATATATTTTGAGAAAGAGCAAATATTTGCTGATTCACAAACCTATGTCTTGTCTTTCACCTTTTCATACAAACCTTTCCCTGTAAGTCGGTCTTTTTTACAATTTCATGGTTAATTTAATTTTTGAGGTATACCCATTCGAGGATGCAAATTTTGTCCAGATCAATTTTATTTCCATTGTATATTATTCTTTTGAAAGAGGATGAGGGTTTGCTGTGATTGGCTTATTTAGCAGGAACGATGATTCGTTTTGAGAAGAGGATGTTACATTGTCCGACTTTATATGAAACCAAAATTTGTGATGAGTAAGATACCTTGTGTGTTCTTTGACAGGCTGTGCTAGAGATTGTACTTTTGTACAAATTTGGAATTGGATATATTTGGAAATGATTATATATTAATGGGAGAGAAAGGAAAATTATATTTACACAAAAGGTAAATTAGAAGTGTTTATAAGCAGTGAAAAATCCAAGATTTGGTTAGGATAATGTATCAGTAGCAAGGATATAATCAGAAGGGGGGTTTAGAAAAAACAACTATTGTGATGCGAAAGCATCATTGTTTCTATGGAAACACTGTCAAAGTTGCAGAGAATTTATGAAGCATAGTACTTGAAGATAGATCTAAATGTGATCAACATCAATATATCACATTCATAGATATATATATTCATATGTTTACAAATATATTTATGTAAATGTGTATAGAAACCAATTATTTTACCATCATGGTGATTGGTTTACTATGGAAGGCCTATGTTTTGGGCTCTAAGAAGTACTTAAGATTGTGTAGATGTTTAAATAAACCAGTAGAAATTATCATTATATTAGACATCTTTTTATGGGATGTATACTTGTACATTTGTCTGCCTTTAGAAGCAACCGTAGGCCTAGAAAACATGGTTGGTTTTCCGATGTCAGTGTTTGGCTATGCTCTCTCTGGTCAAAATACCCTAAAGGTCTTCAATCTGAGAACTGGATGTTTTCTTTCCATGAATGCCCATTTAGCTAACCTGTACGCTTCCCCTACTTGTTGCATGTTAGTGAATAGCTCTGTTGAATTCTGTATGAGCTCAAGCTTGTCTCTTCCATGTTGATGGTTCTCTCGTGACGATGTTTTGTGTCCGTTAAAGCAGGCTTCTTGAGGTCAAAGAACCTGAAACCCCTGCTCTTTGGCGACATTGTTTTTCTTGCATTATAGCACGCTTATTCAACATACTGTATGTAATAAATAAAATGAAAATACTTAGTAACTTCTACAGAATGTAAACCATGTTGATGTATCAACGAAAATAGACACCTTCTTAAAAATACGTTCTGTGGAAGAGTGTGTTTTTATTTTATTCTCGACTAACTATGATAAATTATGTTGAATAAGAATAAGATAGTAAATGATGTTTCATATATATTCGTGGCCTGAGATTCTTGGTTGATGTCTAACGATAAATCTACTATTTGTTGTCACACCCAAGTAAAACATTGTTTGTAAAATGTACATGTATCTGCTAGCTAGATCAAAGCTGTTGTGATCCTACTTATCAAAATCTGTCCATTTCCTATCAATCATTTGGTGCTGGTAGAGTAAAATTTAAATTTGCCCCGATAGACTTAATCAGTTAATTTCAATATAAATTTGTAATGTGTTCGGTGTTATTCGTTCTTTCGTTTCAGGAAGTTGAGTAGAAGTGCTTTAATATTTTAAGTTCGAAATGTTTCAACTTCGTCTAGCAGTTTTCTTCGGACAGACAGGGTAATCTTATTGGTATTACTCCTTCACAAGAATTAAGTTGTAGGTCTTGTGATGCGTGATCTCAAAAAGTATTTTTTTTATATAGTTGGGAGTATTTAATAAAAAAAGTTGCTCAATGTTGGGTGAGGAGAAATTTATTTATGTTGTAAGTCATCTACTGAAAGAATCCATGCAAATGTACAATTTATAGAGAACTTACATCGTCTGTATAATATATTTATGGAGAGTTATATGGCAAGGAAAACATAATTTTTTATGATATATCAGTGAGATCTTTTCTTTCTTAAAAATAGTGTATATTTCATTTTGTACTTAATTTTGTTATGGAGTGGTATTGCATTTTTTTACGGTATGTTGTTTCAAAAGTTTTGGTTAATTCAAAAACATCATCAGGAATTTCCTATTTAATCTCCGAATTTGATTCTAAAGCTTAGGGTTACGTAATTTTCTTAATTGATTATTATATACTTCTTCAAATGATTATTGTTTAGATAAGGGATTCTATCATATGAAATTGCAATCTTATATGTTGCGATGATAGTTTAATTGATCAAGTCATTATGTTAAGTACTATTCTCAGACAACTTTTTAAAGGTAAAGAGTTGGTGGATGACTTACCAGATAAATAGTGGCAGAAAGTAATAACTTTTGTATGGTTTGTTTTAATAAACAGCATTCCACATCGGTACAATAAATCTTGTATCGATGGTGCATTTACATTTATACAACTGTTTTGAATTTCAATTGTTGCTACACAAGAGAGCACATTTAGGATATGAGAAAAATTATCTTTCTACGCTATTGAGAACTGAATAAATGTTTGTATTTTTATATGTATTGAGACCATACTAATTGGTTGTCTGATCAACAGGTTTCATTCTTTATTTGTCTGATTCTTTTCTATACTATTTCCTAGAATACTATTTTCTACCTTCTTGACTGTGATTGTATCACTGTTTTAATGTGACAAAAAATTGTGATGTGTATTTTATGAATGTATTTGAAATGTCCAAAGAAAGAAATAAATGTTGGTTGTTGCAAAGAGTCAATTTTGGTTTAAATGAATACCTCTTCCATTCCTTAGCCCTATTTCTAAACTAATGGTAATGAACATAAAATTATTACATATTACTAGCAGAATGTCTGTTGATTCTCAAGTTTAATATTGGACTAAAGACAAACCATATACCACTAATACTTCTTTCTAGAGGGAAATTCTATAGTATACTAAGTCCTTGAGTAGAGAGAGAGTAAAATTGTTTAAAACTGTGTACTCTAACTAAAAATTCAGTAAATAATTACTTCGCTGTAAATAAAACTTGGTTGCTACTGACGTTTAAAAAAATAAAATTTAAATCTTCGTAGTTTTTCCGTAGGATTCTTTACAGGATATTGTTCGTAACAGCAAATGTTAAAATCTCATGTAATTTTTCTTCTTCATAAAGTGTATCACTTATTATAAGGATTAATTTTAACTTGAATTATATTCTTAATGGGTTTTGATGGTGTATTTCCGTACGCTAATATAGAAATCCTGCTTTTTGTTAGTTCTAAACGTTCGTGGGAGTATAGAAAGAAGGGAAGATAATAGTATTGAAGTTATTAGATTGTATAACATGATTAAGTTCTTAAAATATTGAAAAAGAAAAGTGGTGGACATTTTGTAGCCCTCCTTGGTCCTTTGAGGGTTAAAGAAAGATTAAATAAGAAACTAAACATTACAAAAGACCAAGTGAATAAAAATCCTACAGCAACCAAAGAAAATCATGAAATAAATTAAACTAGCGGAGTGCCTGTTGATTCTCAATGGAAATATGTCAAAGATTGTCTCTGCAACAAACACCAATAGAAAGAAGATGTACCAGGAAGAGCAAAACCAATTGTCAATATCAATGATTCTATTTTGTGACAATTATCTTAATTGTTTGCGATTGTTTTCAGTTGTATCAGCAAATAATTGTAATTCAGGGACATGATTCCTATAGTTCAAATATTCAAAGATGATATTTTCATGTCTAGAGTAACATATCTGAAAACCATGATGGAGTTTAATATTGGACTAAAGGCAAACCATATACCAGCAATAATTGAATGTTGGTACTTTTTCCATGCGATTCTTCACAGGATATTGTTTGTCACAGCAAATGTTAAAATCTCATGCAATTTTTTCTTTTTCATAAAGTGTATCACTAATTATCAGGATTTATTTTAACTCGACTTATATTCTTAATGGATTTTGATGGGTAAATACATGAACTTGGAATCGCCTTCATTGTAAAGGGGGATGGCTTGTTTACAGCCTCGAAATTTTGATAAAATATTCACGCATTTTATCAAAATTCTCAAAATTTTGATTCGTGAACGATATTTCACGACCTAAATAAGAATCTTTATTCTATTCCCCTTCTCTTGGTGCTTGATTAGACTAAACACGTAATTAGCATCAAACCAGTGGCATAAAATCTTAAAGTCAGTAGAAACTGTTCTATTGCTGACATCGCCTTATTTCTTAAAATAGGAAGTGTATGATCAAGCAGTTATTTCATACATCAGATACTTTGGATTAACTTTACAATACCTTGTTGTTCGATGCTCTATTTTCATCGCAATTTTTTCTAAAAACGTAACCACCATTTCTTTATTTAGTCTAAACCTTATAAAAAAGTCTTCTTCACTCAATGTGTTGAAATAAATCGGTCGAATCTTAAATATTCTAGGATTTCTTGTTCTCAGCAGTACTCGAAATAAAAATTCATCGTCGTCATCCTCAATATCTTGAAACGTTTTCAATACTTCCATTTCTTGTCTATTATGTGAGGTAATAATCAATATTGTTATTAGAGAAGGATTTAGTGTCATTATTTACCTATGATAAGCATCTCTTTTTAAAGGGACTCGTTTCTGAGGTAGGAAATTATGCTGGCTGTTTTTGCTTTATATCACTCTGCTTTAAATATTTCTAATATTTTATTTGTTAGATATCTTTCCCCATTTTCAATACTTTTTATCAACAAATAAGTATAAAAAGTAACTTGCATCAAGAAGTACATCCACAATATAGACCATCGTGGGTAATACTTTCATCGAAGCCTTCAAAGCAATACTTGAGACCATACACGTTAACAGGCAGGCCATCTATTAATTTAGAGAATTGTATAATAGTTTTCTCAGTTCCTTAATTTTACTTTCACATGAATTTCAATGTTCTTTTAAGTTACACTACATTTGCTTTTTCTGGCCAGTATTTTCCATGTCAGAAAATGAAGAGCTTGTTAAATCATGACTATTATCTTGATATCTTAAATGCTCAAAATCATCCCAATATTAATTTTATATTTATTACATATATAATAACTTATTGTACACATCACCGGAACCAACATAGATCTACGCGTAATGAATGTGACAGAAAAAACAGAGAAAAGCTCGAGAATTCCAAACAATTTTGACTAACTTAATATTCATAGGCATTAGTTGCAACAGCAGTTCATTTTCTCCCGTATTTACTGACAATGTTTTTAAATGATTTTAGAACTCACAATTTTTTGAACCAGTAACAAGCAAATTTGTAGCATATATTATAAAGAATAAATGTAAAAAGTTTTGATCAATTTCAGCCTTTTTACTTTCTCCATATACGAAGTATAGAGAAAGTATTGTTTTCATGAAAAAATTCGACTCCGAGATTTCAACGGAAATAAATGTTTTGGGGTCCCTAGAACACGTTTTGACCATTTTCGGAATGATGTCTGTGTGTATGTGTGTGTGTGTGTGTGTGTGTGTGTGTGTGTGTGTGTGTGTGTGTGTGTGTGTGTGAGTGTGTGTGTGTGTATGTGTGTGTGTGATATTGGGCGCTCTAACGTGAAAACTATTAGTCGTATCAATACCAAACATCATATATAGTACTGTTCTGTGTGCTGTCAGAGTTGATTAGTTTTTGGAGTAAATCGGTCAACCGGAAGTCGAGCTTTATTCATTAAAACTCATTTCCGGTTTTCAAAATCACTCCATAAATATGATATATACGTATATTTTATTCCTTATAAAAGTTTTAGATAATATAATTTACTATAACTTTTGTATTTAACTTATTTTTGTATCACCGGTTGATTAGGAGTTATTCGTGAAACACTGATAAACCGGAAGAAGATGATAATGTACTTTGTGGGCGCTCTAACATGAAAACTATTTGGCGGATCAACACCAAATTTCATATGTAGTACTTCTATTACAGTCTTTAGAGTTAATTAGTTTTTGGAGTAAATCGGTGAACCGGAAGTTGAGCTTCATTCTTCAAAGCTCATTTCCGGTTTTCAACATATCTCCATAAATATGATATTTAGGTATATACTATTATTTATAAATGTTTTAGAAAATATTATTTACTATAACTTTTGTATGAAACATAGTTTCGTATCACTGATTGTTTAGGAGTTATTTCTGAAATACTGATAAACCGGAAGTTGCTGATTATGTACTTTGTGGGCGCTCTGGGCTCAATGGGCGAAAGTCCAGGTTCATAGTTTTTCATCCAGCTTGTCCCGAGCAACATTATTTATAATGTTTAGAGTTCGAAATTACTGTCGTAGATAAGTATTTACATCTTATATATGGAGAAAGTCATGTGCTGGCCACATCAGATTTTTTCTTTTGAAAACTAGAAATAGAAATGTCGTACAAACTTGAGATTAGCACCAAGAGAAAGAAATGGGGTAAATTTCTAGAAACCATTTCATGTTTGTGTTAATAAACAATAAAAAAGCATGGCTTATTTTCCTGTATTTACTTTGTTTTCCTTTTGAAGAGGGAAATGGGATGTAATGAGTGTGAAATGCGTTAAAAATTATTATTGATTATATAGTCATCCAGCTGATAAGAGACTTAGAATATATTTACTTTTATTAATATTTATCGAGGATTCAAATACCTTGGAGATTTAACCAAAGGTCACTGAAACATCTCCAAGATATCCTCTGAGACATATCTGAAGAGGACAGAGACAGATCTACGTGATGTGACTGAGAACTTTTCGAAACATGTTGTTAGACATTTGAGATAGCTCTGAGATGTGTTTCTGCTATATGGAAATGCTATATTAAAATTTACAATTTTCATAAAATTACGAAAATTAAGGAATAATAGAGGAAAGAATTTTAAATTTCGTAAAATATTCCGTTTTCGTTGCTTTTTTCAATCATATCTCGTTAAATGACGAAAATTAATGCAAAATAGAGGAAAAAATAGAAATTTCGCTAAAATTATCCCTTTTCGTTGGTTCTTTAGATGATATCTCATTAAAATGACGAAAATTAATGCAAAATAGAGGAAAAAAATAGAAATTTCGCTAAAATTATCCGTTTTCGTTGGTTCTTTAGATGATATCTCGATTAAATTACAAAAATTAAGGCTAAATTGAGGGAAAAAATGAAATCTTGCTAAAATTATCCGTTTTCGTACCTTTTTTCGATTATATCACGATAAAATGACGAAAATTAATGCTAAATTGACGAAAAAAATTTAAATTTCGCTAAAATTATCCGTTTCCGTTGCTTTTGTTGATCATATCTTTATATAAAGACAGAAATTAGGGCAAGAAAGAGGAAAAAAGTTTATTTTCACAAATATCATCCTTTGTCCTTGCTTTTTTCGATCATATCTCAATAAAATGACAAAAAGGAGGGCTAAATTGAGAAAAAAAATCGAAATTTCGATAAAATTATCCGTTTTCATTGCTTTTTTCGATCATTACTAAATAAAATGTCGAAAATTAAGGCAAAATAGCAGAAAACAATTGAAATTTCGATAAAATTATCATTTTTCGTTGCTTTTTTTGATCATATCTGGATGAAATCTCGGAAATAAAGGCAAAATACAGGAAAAAATTGAAAATTCGCTAAAATTATATGTTTTCGTAGAATTTTTCGCTCAAAATTTGACTAAATGTGGGTAATAATGGAAAAATAAAGGAAAAAAATTGAATTTTCGCTAAAATTATCAGCTTTTGTTGCTTTTTTCGCTCATACTTCGATTAAATGTGGGAAATAAAGGCAAAATAGAGGAAAAAAATTGAATTTTTGATAAAATTATCCGTTTTCGTTGCTTTTTTCGCTAAAAATTTGATTAAATCTGGAAAATGTAGGCAAAATAGAGGAAAAAATTAAAGTTTTGCTAAAATTATCCATTTTCGTTGCTTTTTTCGCTCATAATTTGATTTAATGTGGGAAATAAAGGCAAAATAGAGGAAAAAAATAGAAATTTCGCTATAATTATCCGTTTTCGTCTCTTTTTTCGGTAATTTCGTCATAAAATGTGGAAAAAAAAACGATTAAATAGAGGAAAAAAATAGAAATTTCGCTAAAATTATCCGTTTTCGTTGCTTTTTTCGCTCATATTTTTGATTAAATGTAGGAAATAAAGCTAAAATAGAGTAAAAAAATTGAATTTTCGCTTAAATTATCACTTTTCGTTGCCTTTTTCGCTCATAATTTGAAAAAATGTAGAAAAAAAGGCAAAATAGAAATTTCGCTAAAATTATCCGTTTTCGTCCCTTTTTTCGGTAATTTCGTCATAAAATGTGGAAAAAAAATGATTAAATAGAGGAAAAAAATAGAAATTTCGCTAAAATTATCCGTTTTCGTTGCTTTTTTCGCTCATATTTTTGATTAAATGTAGGAAATAAAGCTAAAATAGAGTAAAAAAATTGAATTTTCGCTTAAATTATCACTTTTCGTTGCCTTTTTCGCTCATAATTTGAAAAAATGTAGAAAAAAAGGCAAAATAGAGGAAAAATAGAAATTTCGCTAAAATTATCCGTTTTCGTCCCTTTTTTCGGTAATTTCGTCATAAAATGAGGAAAAAAACGATTAAATAGAGGAAAAAAATAAAAATTTCGCTAAAATTATCCGTTTACGTTGCCTTATTCACTCATAATTTGATTAAATGTAAGAAATAAAGGCAAATTAGAGGAAAAAATTTGAATTTTCGCTAAAATTATCCGTTTACGTTGCTTTTTTCGCTCATAATTAGATTAAATGTTGGATATAAAGGTAAAATAGAGGAGAAAAATTGAATTCTCCTTAAAATTCTCTGTTTTCGTTGTTTTTTTCGCTCATTATTGGATAAAATGTAGAAATAAAGTCAAAATAGAGGAAAATAATTGAATTTTCGTTAAAATTATCAGTTTTCGTGGCTTTTTTCATTCATAATGTGAATAAATGTAGAATGTAAAGGCAAAATAGAGGAAAAAATGAATTTTTGATAAAATTATCCGTTTTCGTTGCTTTTTTCGCTCATAATTTGATTTAATGTGGGAAATAAAGGCAAAATAGAGGAAAATAATAGAAATTTTGCTTAAATTATCCGTTTTCGTCTTTTTTTTCGGTAATTTCGTCATTAAATGTGGAAAAAAAAACGAGTAAATTGAGGAAAAAAATTAAAATATTTGCTAAAATTATCCGTTTTCGTCCATTTTTTCGTTAATTTCGTCATAAAATGAGGAAAAAAAAACGACTAAATAGAGGAAAAAAATAAAAATTTCGATAAAATTATCCGTTTTCGTCCCTTTTTTCGGTAATTTCGACACAAAATGAGGAAAAAAAACGAGTTAATAAAGGAAAAAATAGAAATTTCGCTAAAATTATCCGTTTTCGTCCCTTTTTTCGGTAATTTCATCATAAATGAGGAAAAAATACGAGTAAATTAAGGAAAAAAATAAAAATTTCGTTAAAATTATCTGTTTTCGTCCCTTTTTACGGTAATTTCCTGATAAAATGATGAAGAAAAACGAGTAAATTGAGGAAAAAAATAAAAATTTCGCAAAAATTTTCCGTTATCCTCCCAATTTCGGTAATTCCGTCATAAAGTGAGGAAAAAAACGAGGAAATTGAGGAAAAAAGAGAAGTTTCGCTAAAATTATCCGTTTTCGTCCCTTTTTTCGGTAATTTCGTCATAAATTGAGGAAAAAAAAGCGAGTAAATTGAGGAAAATATAAAAATTTCGCAATAATTATCCGTTTTCGTCCCTTTTTTCGGTAATTTCGCCATAAAAGGAGGATAAAAAACGAGTAAATAGAGAAAAAAATTGAAATTTCACTAAAATTATCCGTTTTCATCCCTTTTTTCGGTAATTACGTCATAAAATGAGGAAAAAAATCGAGTAAATAGAGGAAAAAAATAAAAATTTCGCTAAAATTATCCGTTTTCGTCCCTTTTTTCGGTAATTTCGTGATAAAATGATAAAAAATAACGAGTAAATTGGGGAAAAAAATAATAATTTCGCTAAAATTATTCGTTTTCGTCCCTTTTTTCGGTAATTTCGTGATAAAATGATGAAGAAAAACGAGTAAATTGAGGAAAAATATAAAAATTTCTCTAAAATTATCCGTTTTCGTCCCTTTTTTCGGTAATTTCGTCATACAATGAGGTAAAAAAACGAGCAAATTGAGGAAAAAATGGAAATTTCGCTAAAATTATCCGTTTATGTCCCTTTTTTCGGTAATTTCGTCATGAAATGAGAAACAAAAACGAGCAAATAGAGGAAAAAAATAAAAATTTCGATAAAATTATCCGTTTTCTTCCCTTTTTTCGGTAATTTCGACATAAAATGAGGAAAAAAACAAGTAAATAGAGGAAAAAATAGAAATTTCGATAAAATTATCCGTTTTCGTCCCTTTTTTCGGTAATTTCGTCATACAATGAGGTAAAAAAACGAGCAAATTGAGGAAAAAATGGAAATTTCGCTAAAATTATCCGTTTATGTCCCTTTTTTCGGAAATTTCGTCATGAAATGAGAAACAAAAACGAGCAAATAGAGGAAAAAAATAAAAATTTCGCTAAAATTATCCGTTTTCGTCTCTTTTTTCGGTAATTTCGTCATAAAATGTGGAAAAAAAACGATTAAATAGAGGAAAAAAATAGAAATTTCGCTAAAATTATCCGTTTTCGTTGCTTTTTTCGCTCATATTTTTGATTAAATGTAGGAAATAAAGCTAAAATAGAGTAAAAAAATTGAATTTTCGCTTAAATTATCACTTTTCGTTGCCTTTTTCGCTCATAATTTGAAAAAATGTAGAAAAAAAGGCAAAATAGAGGAAAAAATAGAAATTTCGCTAAAATTATCCGTTTTCGTCCCTTTTTTCAGTAATTTCGTCATAAAATGAGGAAAAAAACGATTAAATAGAGGAAAAAAATAAAAATTTCGCTAAAATTATCCGTTTTCGTCCCTTTTTTCGGTAATTTCGCCATAAAAGGAGGATAAAAAACGAGTAAATAGAGAAAAAAATTGAAATTTCACTAAAATTATCCGTTTTCATCCCTTTTTTCGGTAATTACGTCATAAAATGAGGAAAAAAATCGAGTAAATAGAGGAAAAAAATAAAAATTTCGCTAAAATTATCCGTTTTCGTCCCTTTTTTCGGTAATTTCGTGATAAAATGATAAAAAATAACGAGTAAATTGGGGAAAAAAATAATAATTTCGCTAAAATTATTCGTTTTCGTCCCTTTTTTCGGTAATTTCGTGATAAAATGATGAAGAAAAACGAGTAAATTGAGGAAAAATATAAAAATTTCTCTAAAATTATCCGTTTTCGTCCCTTTTTTCGGTAATTTCGTCATACAATGAGGTAAAAAAACGAGCAAATTGAGGAAAAAATGGAAATTTCGCTAAAATTATCCGTTTATGTCCCTTTTTTCGGTAATTTCGTCATGAAATGAGAAACAAAAACGAGCAAATAGAGGAAAAAAATAAAAATTTCGATAAAATTATCCGTTTTCTTCCCTTTTTTCGGTAATTTCGACATAAAATGAGGAAAAAAACAAGTAAATAGAGGAAAAAATAGAAATTTCGCTAAAATTATCCGTTTTCGTCCCTTTTTTCGGTAATTTCGTCATAAAATGAGGAAAAAAAACGAGTAAATTGAAGAAAAAAATAAGAATTTCGATAAAATTATCCGTTTTCGTCCCTTTTTTCGTTAATTTCGTCATACAATGAGGTAAAAAAACGAGCAAATTGAGGAAAAAATGGAAATTTCGCTAAAATTATCCGTTTATGTCCCTTTTTTCGGTAATTTCGTCATGAAATGAGAAACAAAAACGAGCAAATAGAGGAAAAAAATAAAAATTTCGCTAAAATTATCCGTTTTCGTCTCTTTTTTCGGTAATTTCGTCATAAAATGTGGAAAAAAAATGATTAAATAGAGGAAAAAAATAGAAATTTCGCTAAAATTATCCGTTTTCGTTGCTTTTTTCGCTCATATTTTTGATTAAATGTAGGAAATAAAGCTAAAATAGAGTAACAAAATTGAATTTTCGCTTAAATTATCACTTTTCGTTGCCTTTTTCGCTCATAATTTGAAAAAATGTAGAAAAAAAGGCAAAATAGAGGAAAAATTAGAAATTTCGCTAAAATTATCCGTTTTCGTCCCTTTTTTCAGTAATTTCGTCATAAAATGAGGAAAAAAAACGATTAAATAGAGGAAAAAAATAAAAATTTCGCTAAAATTATCCGTTTACGTTGCCTTATTCACTCATAATTTGATTAAATGTAAGAAATAAAGTCAAATTAGAGGAAAAAATTAGAATTTTCGCTAAAATTATCCGTTTACGTTGCTTTTTTCGCTCATAATTAGATTAAATGTTGGATATAAAGGTAAAATAGAGGAGAAAAATTGAATTCTCCTTAAAATTCTCTGTTTTCGTTGTTTTTTTCGCTCATTATTGGATAAAATGTAGAAATAAAGTCAAAATAGAGGAAAATAATTGAATTTTCGTTAAAATTATCAGTTTTCGTGGCTTTTTTCGCTCATAATGTGAATAAATGTAGAATATAAAGGCAAAATAGAGGAAAAAATTAATTTTTGATAAAATTATCCGTTTTCGTTGCTTTTTTCGCTCATAATTTGATTTAATGTGGGAAATAAAGGCAAAATAGAGGAAAAAAATAGAAATTTTGCTTAAATTATCCGTTTTCGTCTTTTTTTTCGGCAATTTCGTCATTAAATGTGGAAAAAAAACGAGTAAATTGAGGAAAAAAATTAAAATATTTGCTAAAATAATCCGTTTTCGTCCCTTTTTTCGGTAATTTCGTCGAAAAATGAGGAAAAAAACGAGTAAATAGAGGAAAAAAATAGTAATTTCGCTAAAATTATCCGTTTTTGTCCATTTTTTCGGTAATTTCGTCATAAAATGAGGAAAAAAAAACGACTAAATAGAGGAAAAAAATAAAAATTTCGATAAAATTATCCGTTTTCGTCCCTTTTTTCAGTAATTTCGACACAAAATGAGGAAAAAAAAACGAGTTAATAAAGGAAAAAATAGAAATTTCGCTAAAATTATCCGTTTTCGTCCCTTTTTTCGGTAATTTCATCATAAATGAGGAAAAAATACGAGTAAATTAAGGAAAAAAATAAAAATTTCGTTAAAATTATCTGTTTTCGTCCCTTTTTTCGGTAATTTCCTGATAAAATGATGAAGAAAAACGAGTAAATTGAGGAAAAAAATAAAAATTTCGCAAAAATTTTCCGTTATCCTCCCAATTTCGGTAATTCCGTCATAAAGTTAGGAAAAAAACGAGGAAATTGAGGAAAAAATAGAAATTTCGCTAAAATTTTCCGTTTTCGTCCCTTTTTTCGGTAATTTTGTCATAAAATGAGGAAAAAAAACGAGTAAATAGAGGAAAAAAGAGAAGTTTCGCTAAAATTATCCGTTTTCGTCCCTTTTTTCGGTAATTTCGTCATAAATTGAGGAAAAAAAAGCGAGTAAATTGAGGAAAATATAAAAATTTCGCAATAATTATCCGTTTTCGTCCCTTTTTTCGGTAATTTCGCCATAAAAGGAGGATAAAAAACGAGTAAATAGAGAAAAAAATTGAAATTTCACTAAAATTATCCGTTTTCATCCCTTTTTTCGGTAATTACGTCATAAAATGAGGAAAAAAATCGAGTAAATAGAGGAAAAAAATAAAAATTTCGCTAAAATTATCCGTTTTCGTCCCTTTTTTCGGTAATTTCGTGATAAAATGATAAAAAATAACGAGTAAATTGGGGTAAAAAATAATAATTTCGCTAAAATTATTCGTTTTCGTCCCTTTTTTCGGTATTTTCGTGATAAAATGATGAAGAAAAACGAGTAAATTGAGGAAAAATATAAAAATTTCTCTAAAATTATCCGTTTTCGTCCCTTTTTTCGGTAATTTCGTCATACAATGAGGTAAAAAAACGAGCAAATTGAGGAAAAAATGGAAATTTCGCTAAAATTATCCGTTTATGTCCCTTTTTTCGGTAATTTCGTCATGAAATGAGAAACAAAAACGAGCAAATAGAGGAAAAAAATAAAAATTTCGATAAAATTATCCGTTTTCTTCCCTTTTTTCGGTAATTTCGACATAAAATGAGGAAAAAAACAAGTAAATAGAGGAAAAACTATAGAAATTTCGCTAAAATTATCCGTTTTCGTCCCTTTTTTCGGTAATTTCGTCATAAAATGAGGAAAAAAAACGAGTAAATTGAAGAAAAAAATAAGAATTTCGCTAAAATTATCCGTTACCGTCCCTTTTTTGGTAATTTCGTCATAAAATGAGGAAAAAAACGAGTAAATTGAGGAAAAAAATAAAAATTTCGATAAAATTATCCGTTTTCGTCCCTTTTTTCGGTATTTTCGTCATAAAATGAGGAAAAAAACGAGGAAATTGAGGAAGAAATAGAAATTTCATTAAAATTATCCGTTTTCGTCCCTTTTTTCGGTAATTTCGTCGTAAAATGAGGAAAAAACGAGTAAACAGAGGAAAGAAATAGATATTTCGCTAAAATTATCCGTTTTCGTCCATTTTTTCGGTAATTTCATGATAAAATGATGAAGAAATACGAGTAAATTAAGGAAAAAAATAAAAATTTCGCTAAAATTATCCATTTTCGTCCCTTTTTTCGGTAATTTCGTCGTAAAATGAGGAAAAAAATCGAGTAAATAGAGGAAAAAAATAGAAATTTCGCTAATATTATCCGTTATCGTCCCTTTTTTCGGTAATTTCGTGATAAAATGATGAAGAAAAACGAGTAAATTGAGGAAAAATATAAAAATTTCTCTAAAATTATCCGTTTTCGTCCCTTTTCTCGGTAATTTCGTCATACAATGAGGTAAAAAATCGAGCAAATAGAGGAAAAAATAGAAATTTCGCTAAAATTATCCGTTTATGTCCCTTTTTTCGGTAATTTCGTCATGAAATGAGAAAAAACACGAGCAAATAGAGGAAAAAAATAAAAATTTCGATAAAATTATCCGTTTTCTTCCCTTTTTTCGGTAATTTCGACATAAAATGAGGAAAAAAACAAGTAAATAGAGGAAAAAATAGAACTTTCGCTAAAATTATCCGTTTTCGTCCCTTTATTCGGTAATTTCGTCATAAATAGAGGAAAAAAAACGAGTAAATTGAAGAAAAAAATAAAAATTTCGATAAAATTATCCGTTTTCGTCCCTTTTTTCGGTATTTTCGTCATAAAATGAGGAAAAAAACGAGCAAATTGAGGAAGAAATAGAAATTTCATTAAAATTATCCGTTTTCGTCCCTTTTTTCGGTAATTTCGTCGTAAAATGAGGAAAAAAACGAGTAAACAGAGGAAAGAAATAGATATTTCGCTAAAATTATCCGTTTTCGTCCATTTTTTCGGTAATTTCATGATAAAATGATGAAGAAAAACGAGTATATTGAGGAAAAAAATAAAAATTTCGCTAAAATTATCCATTTTCGTCCCTTTTTTCGGTAATTTCGTCGTAAAATGAGGAAAAAAATCGAGTAAATAGAGGAAAAAATAGAAATTTCGCTAAAATTATCCGTTTTCGGTAATTTCATCATAAATGAGGAAAAAATACGAGTAAATTAAGGAAAAAAATAAAAATTTCGCTAAAATTATCCGTTTACGTTGCCTTATTCACTCATAATTTGATTAAATGTAAGAAATAAAGTCAAATTAGAGGAAAAAATTTGAATTTTCGCTAAAATTATCCGTTTACGTTGCTTTTTTCGCTCATAATTAGATTAAATGTTGGATATAAAGGTAAAATAGAGGAGAAAAATTGAATTCTCCTTAAAATTCTCTGTTTTCGTTGTTTTTTTCGCTCATTATTGGATAAAATGTAGAAATAAAGTCAAAATAGAGGAAAATAATTGAATTTTCGTTAAAATTATCAGTTTTCGTGGCTTTTTTCGCTCATAATGTGAATAAATGTAGAATATAAAGGCAAAATAGAGGAAAAATTGAATTTTTGATAAAATTATCCGTTTTCGTTGCTTTTTTCGCTCATAATTTGATTTAATGTGGGAAATAAAGGCAAAATAGAGGAAAAAAATAGAAATTTTGCTTAAATTATCCGTTTTCGTCTTTTTTTTCGGCAATTTCGTCATTAAATGTGGAAAAAAAAACGAGTAAATTGAGGAAAAAAATTAAAATATTTGCTAAAATAATCCGTTTTCGTCCCTTTTTTCGGTAATTTCGTCGAAAAATGAGGAAAAAAACGAGTAAATAGAGGAAAAAAATAGTAATTTCGCTAAAATTATCCGTTTTTGTCCATTTTTTCGGTAATTCCGTCATAAAATGAGGAAAAAAAAACGACTAAATAGAGGAAAAAAATAAAAATTTCGATAAAATTATCCGTTTTCGTCCCTTTTTTCAGTAATTTCGACACAAAATGAGGAAAAAAAAACGAGTTAATAAAGGAAAAAATAGAAATTTCGCTAAAATTATCCGTTTTCGTCCCTTTTTTCGGTAATTTCATCATAAATGAGGAAAAAATACGAGTAAATTAAGGAAAAAAATAAAAATTTCGTTAAAATTATCTGTTTTCGTCCCTTTTTTCGGTAATTTCCTGATAAAATGATGAAGAAAAACGAGTAAATTGAGGAAAAAAATAAAAATTTCGCAAAAATTTTCCGTTATCCTCCCAATTTCGGTAATTCCGTCATAAAGTTAGGAAAAAAACGAGGAAATTGAGGAAAAAATAGAAATTTCGCTAAAATTTTCCGTTTTCGTCCCTTTTTTCGGTAATTTTGTCATAAAATGAGGAAAAAAAACGAGTAAATAGAGGAAAAAAGAGAAGTTTCGCTAAAATTATCCGTTTTCGTCCCTTTTTTCGGTAATTTCGTCATAAATTGAGGAAAAAAAAGCGAGTAAATTGAGGAAAATATAAAAATTTCGCAATAATTATCCGTTTTCGTCCCTTTTTTCGGTAATTTCGCCATAAAAGGAGGATAAAAAACGAGTAAATAGAGAAAAAAATTGAAATTTCACTAAAATTATCCGTTTTCATCCCTTTTTTCGGTAATTACGTCATAAAATGAGGAAAAAAATCGAGTAAATAGAGGAAAAAAATAAAAATTTCGCTAAAATTATCCGTTTTCGTCCCTTTTTTCGGTAATTTCGTGATAAAATGATAAAAAATAACGAGTAAATTGGGGTAAAAAATAATAATTTCGCTAAAATTATTCGTTTTCGTCCCTTTTTTCGGTATTTTCGTGATAAAATGATGAAGAAAAACGAGTAAATTGAGGAAAAATATAAAAATTTCTCTAAAATTATCCGTTTTCGTCCCTTTTTTCGGTAATTTCGTCATACAATGAGGTAAAAAAACGAGCAAATTGAGGAAAAAATGGAAATTTCGCTAAAATTATCCGTTTATGTCCCTTTTTTCGGTAATTTCGTCATGAAATGAGAAACAAAAACGAGCAAATAGAGGAAAAAAATAAAAATTTCGATAAAATTATCCGTTTTCTTCCCTTTTTTCGGTAATTTCGACATAAAATGAGGAAAAAAACAAGTAAATAGAGGAAAAACTATAGAAATTTCGCTAAAATTATCCGTTTTCGTCCCTTTTTTCGGTAATTTCGTCATAAAATGAGGAAAAAAAACGAGTAAATTGAAGAAAAATATAAAAATTTCTCTAAAATTATCCGTTTTCGTCCCTTTTTTCGGTAATTTCGTCATACAATGAGGTAAAAAAACGAGCAAATTGAGGAAAAAATGGAAATTTCGCTAAAATTATCCGTTTATGTCCCTTTTTTCGGTAATTTCGTCATGAAATGAGAAACAAAAACGAGCAAATAGAGGAAAAAAATAAAAATTTCGATAAAATTATCCGTTTTCTTCCCTTTTTTCGGTAATTTCGACATAAAATGAGGAAAAAAACAAGTAAATAGAGGAAAAACTATAGAAATTTCGCTAAAATTATCCGTTTTCGTCCCTTTTTTCGGTAATTTCGTCATAAAATGAGGAAAAAAAACGAGTAAATTGAAGAAAAAAATAAGAATTTCGCTAAAATTATCCGTTACCGTCCCTTTTTTGGTAATTTCGTCATAAAATGAGGAAAAAAACGAGTAAATTGAGGAAAAAAATAAAAATTTCGATAAAATTATCCGTTTTCGTCCCTTTTTTCGGTATTTTCGTCATAAAATGAGGAAAAAAACGAGGAAATTGAGGAAGAAATAGAAATTTCATTAAAATTATCCGTTTTCGTCCCTTTTTTCGGTAATTTCGTCGTAAAATGAGGAAAAAACGAGTAAACAGAGGAAAGAAATAGATATTTCGCTAAAATTATCCGTTTTCGTCCATTTTTTCGGTAATTTCATGATAAAATGATGAAGAAATACGAGTAAATTAAGGAAAAAAATAAAAATTTCGCTAAAATTATCCATTTTCGTCCCTTTTTTCGGTAATTTCGTCGTAAAATGAGGAAAAAAATCGAGTAAATAGAGGAAAAAAATAGAAATTTCGCTAATATTATCCGTTATCGTCCCTTTTTTCGGTAATTTCGTGATAAAATGATGAAGAAAAACGAGTAAATTGAGGAAAAATATAAAAATTTCTCTAAAATTATCCGTTTTCGTCCCTTTTCTCGGTAATTTCGTCATACAATGAGGTAAAAAATCGAGCAAATAGAGGAAAAAATAGAAATTTCGCTAAAATTATCCGTTTATGTCCCTTTTTTCGGTAATTTCGTCATGAAATGAGAAAAAACACGAGCAAATAGAGGAAAAAAATAAAAATTTCGATAAAATTATCCGTTTTCTTCCCTTTTTTCGGTAATTTCGACATAAAATGAGGAAAAAAACAAGTAAATAGAGGAAAAAATAGAACTTTCGCTAAAATTATCCGTTTTCGTCCCTTTATTCGGTAATTTCGTCATAAATAGAGGAAAAAAAACGAGTAAATTGAAGAAAAAAATAAAAATTTCGATAAAATTATCCGTTTTCGTCCCTTTTTTCGGTATTTTCGTCATAAAATGAGGAAAAAAACGAGCAAATTGAGGAAGAAATAGAAATTTCATTAAAATTATCCGTTTTCGTCCCTTTTTTCGGTAATTTCGTCGTAAAATGAGGAAAAAAACGAGTAAACAGAGGAAAGAAATAGATATTTCGCTAAAATTATCCGTTTTCGTCCATTTTTTCGGTAATTTCATGATAAAATGATGAAGAAAAACGAGTATATTGAGGAAAAAAATAAAAATTTCGCTAAAATTATCCATTTTCGTCCCTTTTTTCGGTAATTTCGTCGTAAAATGAGGAAAAAAATCGAGTAAATAGAGGAAAAAATAGAAATTTCGCTAAAATTATCCGTTTTCGGTAATTTCATCATAAATGAGGAAAAAATACGAGTAAATTAAGGAAAAAAATAAAAATTTCGCTAAAATTATCCGTTTACGTTGCCTTATTCACTCATAATTTGATTAAATGTAAGAAATAAAGTCAAATTAGAGGAAAAAATTTGAATTTTCGCTAAAATTATCCGTTTACGTTGCTTTTTTCGCTCATAATTAGATTAAATGTTGGATATAAAGGTAAAATAGAGGAGAAAAATTGAATTCTCCTTAAAATTCTCTGTTTTCGTTGTTTTTTTCGCTCATTATTGGATAAAATGTAGAAATAAAGTCAAAATAGAGGAAAATAATTGAATTTTCGTTAAAATTATCAGTTTTCGTGGCTTTTTTCGCTCATAATGTGAATAAATGTAGAATATAAAGGCAAAATAGAGGAAAAATTGAATTTTTGATAAAATTATCCGTTTTCGTTGCTTTTTTCGCTCATAATTTGATTTAATGTGGGAAATAAAGGCAAAATAGAGGAAAAAAATAGAAATTTTGCTTAAATTATCCGTTTTCGTCTTTTTTTTCGGCAATTTCGTCATTAAATGTGGAAAAAAAAACGAGTAAATTGAGGAAAAAAATTAAAATATTTGCTAAAATAATCCGTTTTCGTCCCTTTTTTCGGTAATTTCGTCGAAAAATGAGGAAAAAAACGAGTAAATAGAGGAAAAAAATAGTAATTTCGCTAAAATTATCCGTTTTTGTCCATTTTTTCGGTAATTCCGTCATAAAATGAGGAAAAAAAAACGACTAAATAGAGGAAAAAAATAAAAATTTCGATAAAATTATCCGTTTTCGTCCCTTTTTTCAGTAATTTCGACACAAAATGAGGAAAAAAAAACGAGTTAATAAAGGAAAAAATAGAAATTTCGCTAAAATTATCCGTTTTCGTCCCTTTTTTCGGTAATTTCATCATAAATGAGGAAAAAATACGAGTAAATTAAGGAAAAAAATAAAAATTTCGTTAAAATTATCTGTTTTCGTCCCTTTTTTCGGTAATTTCCTGATAAAATGATGAAGAAAAACGAGTAAATTGAGGAAAAAAATAAAAATTTCGCAAAAATTTTCCGTTATCCTCCCAATTTCGGTAATTCCGTCATAAAGTTAGGAAAAAAACGAGGAAATTGAGGAAAAAATAGAAATTTCGCTAAAATTTTCCGTTTTCGTCCCTTTTTTCGGTAATTTTGTCATAAAATGAGGAAAAAAAACGAGTAAATAGAGGAAAAAAGAGAAGTTTCGCTAAAATTATCCGTTTTCGTCCCTTTTTTCGGTAATTTCGTCATAAATTGAGGAAAAAAAAGCGAGTAAATTGAGGAAAATATAAAAATTTCGCAATAATTATCCGTTTTCGTCCCTTTTTTCGGTAATTTCGCCATAAAAGGAGGATAAAAAACGAGTAAATAGAGAAAAAAATTGAAATTTCACTAAAATTATCCGTTTTCATCCCTTTTTTCGGTAATTACGTCATAAAATGAGGAAAAAAATCGAGTAAATAGAGGAAAAAAATAAAAATTTCGCTAAAATTATCCGTTTTCGTCCCTTTTTTCGGTAATTTCGTGATAAAATGATAAAAAATAACGAGTAAATTGGGGTAAAAAATAATAATTTCGCTAAAATTATTCGTTTTCGTCCCTTTTTTCGGTATTTTCGTGATAAAATGATGAAGAAAAACGAGTAAATTGAGGAAAAATATAAAAATTTCTCTAAAATTATCCGTTTTCGTCCCTTTTTTCGGTAATTTCGTCATACAATGAGGTAAAAAAACGAGCAAATTGAGGAAAAAATGGAAATTTCGCTAAAATTATCCGTTTATGTCCCTTTTTTCGGTAATTTCGTCATGAAATGAGAAACAAAAACGAGCAAATAGAGGAAAAAAATAAAAATTTCGATAAAATTATCCGTTTTCTTCCCTTTTTTCGGTAATTTCGACATAAAATGAGGAAAAAAACAAGTAAATAGAGGAAAAACTATAGAAATTTCGCTAAAATTATCCGTTTTCGTCCCTTTTTTCGGTAATTTCGTCATAAAATGAGGAAAAAAAACGAGTAAATTGAAGAAAAAAATAAGAATTTCGCTAAAATTATCCGTTACCGTCCCTTTTTTGGTAATTTCGTCATAAAATGAGGAAAAAAACGAGTAAATTGAGGAAAAAAATAAAAATTTCGATAAAATTATCCGTTTTCGTCCCTTTTTTCGGTATTTTCGTCATAAAATGAGGAAAAAAACGAGGAAATTGAGGAAGAAATAGAAATTTCATTAAAATTATCCGTTTTCGTCCCTTTTTTCGGTAATTTCGTCGTAAAATGAGGAAAAAACGAGTAAACAGAGGAAAGAAATAGATATTTCGCTAAAATTATCCGTTTTCGTCCATTTTTTCGGTAATTTCATGATAAAATGATGAAGAAATACGAGTAAATTAAGGAAAAAAATAAAAATTTCGCTAAAATTATCCATTTTCGTCCCTTTTTTCGGTAATTTCGTCGTAAAATGAGGAAAAAAATCGAGTAAATAGAGGAAAAAAATAGAAATTTCGCTAATATTATCCGTTATCGTCCCTTTTTTCGGTAATTTCGTGATAAAATGATGAAGAAAAACGAGTAAATTGAGGAAAAATATAAAAATTTCTCTAAAATTATCCGTTTTCGTCCCTTTTCTCGGTAATTTCGTCATACAATGAGGTAAAAAATCGAGCAAATAGAGGAAAAAATAGAAATTTCGCTAAAATTATCCGTTTATGTCCCTTTTTTCGGTAATTTCGTCATGAAATGAGAAAAAACACGAGCAAATAGAGGAAAAAAATAAAAATTTCGATAAAATTATCCGTTTTCTTCCCTTTTTTCGGTAATTTCGACATAAAATGAGGAAAAAAACAAGTAAATAGAGGAAAAAATAGAACTTTCGCTAAAATTATCCGTTTTCGTCCCTTTATTCGGTAATTTCGTCATAAATAGAGGAAAAAAAACGAGTAAATTGAAGAAAAAAATAAAAATTTCGATAAAATTATCCGTTTTCGTCCCTTTTTTCGGTATTTTCGTCATAAAATGAGGAAAAAAACGAGCAAATTGAGGAAGAAATAGAAATTTCATTAAAATTATCCGTTTTCGTCCCTTTTTTCGGTAATTTCGTCGTAAAATGAGGAAAAAAACGAGTAAACAGAGGAAAGAAATAGATATTTCGCTAAAATTATCCGTTTTCGTCCATTTTTTCGGTAATTTCATGATAAAATGATGAAGAAAAACGAGTATATTGAGGAAAAAAATAAAAATTTCGCTAAAATTATCCATTTTCGTCCCTTTTTTCGGTAATTTCGTCGTAAAATGAGGAAAAAAATCGAGTAAATAGAGGAAAAAAATAGAAATTTCGCTAAAATTATCCGTTATCGTCCCTTTTTTCGGTAATTTCGTGATAAAATGATGAAGAATAACGAGTAAATTGAGGAAAAATATAAAAATTTCTCTAAAATTATCCGTTTTCGTCCCTTTTTTCGGTAATTTCGTCATACAATGAGGTAAAAAATCGAGCAAATAGAGGAAAAAATAGAAAAACTTGCTAAAATTATCCGTTTATGTCCCTTTTTTCGGTAATTTCGTCATGAAATGAGAAAAAAAACGAGCAAATAGAGGAAAAAAATAAAAATTTCGATAAAATTATCCGTTTTCTTCCCTTTTTTCGGTAATTTCGACATAAAATGAGGAAAGAAACAAGTAAATAGAGGAAAAAATAGAAATTTCGCTAAAATTATCCGTTTTCGTCCCTTTTTTCGGTATTTTCGTCATAAAATGAGGAAAAAAAAAGCAAATTGAGGAAGAAATAGAAATTTCATTAAAATTATCCGTTTTCGTCTTTTTTTTCGGTAATTTCGTCGTAAAATGAGTAAAAAAACGAGTAAACAGAGGTAAGAAATAGATATTTCGCTAAAATTATCCGTTTTCGTCCATTTTTTCGGTAATTTCATGATAAAATGATGAAGAAAAACGAAAAAATTAAGGAAAAAAATAAAAATTTCGCAAAAATTATCCATTTTCGTCCCTTTTTTCGGTAATTTCGACACAAAATGAGGAAAAAAAACGAGTTAATAAAGGAAAAAATTAGAAATTTCGCTAAAATTATCCGTTTTCGTCCCTTTTTTCGGTAATTTCATCATAAATGAGGAAAAAATACGAGTAAATTAAGGAAAAAAATAAAAATTTCGCTAAAATTATCCGTTTACGTTGCCTTATTCACTCATAATTTGATTAAATGTAAGAAATAAAGTCAAATTAGAGGAAAAAATTTGAATTTTCGCTAAAATTATCCGTTTACGTTGCTTTTTTCGCTCATAATTAGATTAAATGTTGGATATAAAGGTAAAATAGAGGAGAAAAATTGAATTCTCCTTAAAATTCTCTGTTTTCGTTGTTTTTTTCGCTCATTATTGGATAAAATGTAGAAATAAAGTCAAAATAGAGGAAAATAATTGAATTTTCGTTAAAATTATCAGTTTTCGTGGCTTTTTTCGCTCATAATGTGAATAAATGTAGAATATAAAGGCAAAATAGAGGAAAAATTGAATTTTTGATAAAATTATCCGTTTTCGTTGCTTTTTTCGCTCATAATTTGATTTAATGTGGGAAATAAAGGCAAAATAGAGGAAAAAAATAGAAATTTTGCTTAAATTATCCGTTTTCGTCTTTTTTTTCGGCAATTTCGTCATTAAATGTGGAAAAAAAAACGAGTAAATTGAGGAAAAAAATTAAAATATTTGCTAAAATAATCCGTTTTCGTCCATTTTTTCGGTAATTTCGTCATAAAATGAGGAAAAAAAAACGACTAAATAGAGGAAAAAAATAAAAATTTCGATAAAATTATCCGTTTTCGTCCCTTTTTTCAGTAATTTCGACACAAAATGAGGAAAAAAAAACGAGTTAATAAAGGAAAAAATAGAAATTTCGCTAAAATTATCCGTTTTCGTCCCTTTTTTCGGTAATTTCATCATAAATGAGGAAAAAATACGAGTAAATTAAGGAAAAAAATAAAAATTTCTTTAAAATTATCTGTTTTCGTCCCTTTTTTCGGTAATTTCCTGATAAAATGATGAAGAAAAACGAGTAAATTGAGGAAAAAAATAAAAATTTCGCAAAAATTTTCCGTTATCCTCCCAATTTCGGTAATTCCGTCATAAAGTGAGGAAAAAAACGAGGAAATTGAGGAAAAAATAGAAGTTTCGCTAAAATTATCCGTTTTCGTCCCTTTTTTCGGTAATTTTGTCATAAAATGAGGAAAAAAAACGAGTAAATAGAGGAAAAAAGAGAAGTTTCGCTAAAATTATCCGTTTTCGTCCCTTTTTTCGGTAATTTCGTCATAAATTGAGGAAAAAAAAGCGAGTAAATTGAGGAAAATATAAAAATTTCGCAATAATTATCCGTTTTCGTCCCTTTTTTCGGTAATTTCGCCATAAAAGGAGGATAAAAAACGAGTAAATAGAGAAAAAAATTGAAATTTCACTAAAATTATCCGTTTTCATCCCTTTTTTCGGTAATTACGTCATAAAATGAGGAAAAAAATCGAGTAAATAGAGGAAAAAAATAAAAATTTCGCTAAAATTATCCGTTTTCGTCCCTTTTTTCGGTAATTTCCTGATAAAATGATAAAAAATAACGAGTAAATTGGGGAAAAAAATAATAATTTCGCTAAAATTATTCGTTTTCGTCCCTTTTTTCGGTAATTTCGTGATAAAATGATGAAGAAAAACGAGTAAATTGAGGAAAAATATAAAAATTTCTCTAAAATTATCCGTTTTCGTCCCTTTTTTCGGTAATTTCGTCATACAATGAGGTAAAAAAACGAGCAAATTGAGGAAAAAATGGAAATTTCGATAAAATTTTCCGTTTTCGTCCCTTTTTTCGGTAATTTTGTCATAAAATGAGGAAAAAAAACGAGTAAATAGAGGAAAAAAGAGAAGTTTCGCTAAAATTATCCGTTTTCGTCCCTTTTTTCGGTAATTTCGTCATAAATTGAGGAAAAAAAAGCGAGTAAATTGAGGAAAATATAAAAATTTCGCAATAATTATCCGTTTTCGTCCCTTTTTTCGGTAATTTCGCCATAAAAGGAGGATAAAAAACAAGTAAATATAGAAAAAAATTGAAATTTCACTAAAATTATCCGTTTTCATCCCTTTTTTCGGTAATTACGTCATAAAATGAGGAAAAAAATCGAGTAAATAGAGGAAAAAAATAAAAATTTCGCTAAAATTATCCGTTTTCGTCCCTTTTTTCGGTAATTTCCTGATAAAATGATAAAAAATAACGAGTAAATTGGGGAAAAAAATAATAATTTCGCTAAAATTATTCGTTTTCGTCCCTTTTTTCGGTAATTTCGTGATAAAATGAGAAACAAAAACGAGCAAATAGAGGAAAAAAATAAAAATTTCGATAAAATTATCCGTTTTCTTCCCTTTTTTCGGTAATTTCGACATAAAATGAGGAAAAAAAACAAGTAAATAGAGGAAAAACTATAGAAATTTCGCTAAAATTATCCGTTTTCGTCCCTTTTTTCGGTAATTTCGTCATAAAATGAGGAAAAAAAACGAGTAAATTGAAGAAAAAAATAAGAATTTCGCTAAAATTATCCGTTACCGTCCCTTTTTTGGTAATTTCGTCATAAAATGAGGAAAAAAACGAGTAAATTGAGGAAAAAAATAAAAATTTCGATAAAATTATCCGTTTTCGTCCCTTTTTTCGGTATTTTCGTCATAAAATGAGAAAAAAAAAAGGAAATTGAGGAAGAAATAGAAATTTCATTAAAATTATCCGTTTTCGTCCCTTTATTCGGTAATTTCGTCATAAATAGAGGAAAAAAAACGAGTAAATTGAAGAAAAAAATAAAAATTTCGATAAAATTATCCGTTTTCGTCCCTTTTTTCGGTATTTTCGTCATAAAATGAGGAAAAAAACGAGCAAATTGAGGAAGAAATAGAAATTTCATTAAAATTATCCGTTTTCGTCCCTTTTTTCGGTAATTTCGTCGTAAAATGAGGAAAAAAACGAGTAAACAGAGGAAAGAAATAGATATTTCGCTAAAATTATCCGTTTTCGTCCATTTTTTCGGTAATTTCATGATAAAATGATGAAGAAAAACGAGTAAATTGAGGAAAAAAATAAAAATTTCGCTAAAATTATCCATTTTCGTCCCTTTTTTCGGTAATTTCGTCGTAAAATGAGGAAAAAAATCGAGTAAATAGAGGAAAAAAATAGAAATTTCGCTAAAATTATCCGTTATCGTCTCTTTTTTCGGTAATTTCGTGATAAAATGATGAAGAAAAACGAGTAAATTGAGGAAAAATATAAAAATTTCTCTAAAATTATCCGTTTTCGTCCCTTTTTTCGGTAATTTCGTCATACAATGAGGTAAAAAATCGAGCAAATAGAGGAAAAAATAGAAAAACTTGCTAAAATTATCCGTTTATGTCCCTTTTTTCAGTAATTTCGTCATGAAATGAGAAAAAAAACGAGCAAATAGAGGAAAAAAATAAAAATTTCGATAAAATTATCCGTTTTCTTCCCTTTTTTCGGTAATTTCGACATAAAATGAGGAAAGAAACAAGTAAATAGAGGAAAAAATAGAAATTTCGCTAAAATTATCCGTTTTCGTCCCTTTTTTCGGTATTTTCGTCATAAAATGAGGAAAAAAAAAGCAAATTGAGGAAGAAATAGAAATTTCATTAAAATTATCCGTTTTCGTCTTTTTTTTCGGTAATTTCGTCGTAAAATGAGTAAAAAAACGAGTAAACAGAGATAAGAAATAGATATTTCGCTAAAATTATCCGTTTTCGTCCATTTTTTCGGTAATTTCATGATAAAATGATGAAGAAATACGAAAAAATTAAGGAAAAAAATAAAAATTTCGCAAAAATTATCCATTTTCGTCCCTTTTTTCGGTAATTTCGACACAAAATGAGGAAAAAAAAACGAGTTAATAAAGGAAAAAATTAGAAATTTCGCTAAAATTATCCGTTTTCGTCCCTTTTTTCGGTAATTTCATCATAAATGAGGAAAAAATACGAGTAAATTAAGGAAAAAAATAAAAATTTCGCTAAAATTATCCGTTTACGTTGCCTTATTCACTCATAATTTGATTAAATGTAAGAAATAAAGTCAAATTAGAGGAAAAAATTTGAATTTTCGCTAAAATTATCCGTTTACGTTGCTTTTTTCGCTCATAATTAGATTAAATGTTGGATATAAAGGTAAAATAGAGGAGAAAAATTGAATTCTCCTTAAAATTCTCTGTTTTCGTTGTTTTTTTCGCTCATTATTGGATAAAATGTAGAAATAAAGTCAAAATAGAGGAAAATAATTGAATTTTCGTTAAAATTATCCGTTTTCGTTGCTTTTTTCGCTCATAATTTGATTTAATGTGGGAAATAAAGGCAAAATAGAGGAAAAAAATAGAAATTTTGCTTAAATTATCCGTTTTCGTCTTTTTTTTCGGCAATTTCGTCATTAAATGTGGAAAAAAAAACGAGTAAATTGAGGAAAAAAATTAAAATATTTGCTAAAATAATCCGTTTTCGTCCCTTTTTTCGGTAATTTCGTCGTAAAATGAGGAAAAAAACGAGTAAATAGAGGAAAAAAATAGTAATTTCGCTAAAATTATCCGTTTTTGTCCATTTTTTCGGTAATTTCGTCATAAAATGAGGAAAAAAAAACGACTAAATAGAGGAAAAAAATAAAAATTTCGATAAAATTATCCGTTTTCGTCCCTTTTTTCAGTAATTTCGACACAAAATGAGGAAAAAAAAACGAGTTAATAAAGGAAAAAATAGAAATTTCGCTAAAATTATCCGTTTTCGTCCCTTTTTTCGGTAATTTCATCATAAATGAGGAAAAAATACGAGTAAATTAAGGAAAAAAATAAAAATTTCTTTAAAATTATCTGTTTTCGTCCCTTTTTTCGGTAATTTCCTGATAAAATGATGAAGAAAAACGAGTAAATTGAGGAAAAAAATAAAAATTTCGCAAAAATTTTCCGTTATCCTCCCAATTTCGGTAATTCCGTCATAAAGTGAGGAAAAAAACGAGGAAATTGAGGAAAAAATAGAAATTTCGCTAAAATTTTCCATTTTCGTCCCTTTTTTCGGTAATTTTGTCATAAAATGAGGAAAAAAAACGAGTAAATAGAGGAAAAAAGAGAATTTTCGCTAAAATTATCCGTTTTCGTCCCTTTTTTCGGTAATTTCGTCATAAATTGAGGAAAAAAAAGCGAGTAAATTGAGGAAAATATAAAAATTTCGCAATAATTATCCGTTTTCGTCCCTTTTTTCGGTAATTTCGCCATAAAAGGAGGATAAAAAACGAGTAAATAGAGAAAAAAATTGAAATTTCACTAAAATTATCCGTTTTCATCCCTTTTTTTGGTAATTACGTCATAAAATGAGGAAAAAAATCGAGTAAATAGAGGAAAAAAATAAAAATTTCGCTAAAATTATCCGTTTTCGTCCCTTTTTTCGGTAATTTCGTGATAAAATGATAAAAAATAACGAGTAAATTGGGGAAAAAAATAATAATTTCGCTAAAATTATTCGTTTTCGTCCCTTTTTTCGGTAATTTCGTGATAAAATGATGAAGAAAAACGAGTAAATTGAGGAAAAATATAAAAATTTCTCTAAAATTATCCGTTTTCGTCCCTTTTTTCGGTAATTTCTTCATACAATGAGGTAAAAAAACGAGCAAATTGAGGAAAAAATGGAAATTTCGCTAAAATTATCCGTTTATGTCTCTTTTTTCGGTAATTTCGTCATAAAATGAGAAACAAAAACGAGCAAATAGAGGAAAAAAATAAAAATTTCGATAAAATTATCCGTTTTCTTCCCTTTTTTCGGTAATTTCGACATAAAATGAGGAAAAAAACAAGTAAATAGAGGAAAAACTATAGAAATTTCGCTAAAATTATCCGTTTTCGTCCCTTTTTTCGGTAATTTCGTCATAAAATGAGGAAAAAAAACGAGTAAATTGAAGAAAAAAATAAGAATTTCGCTAAAATTATCCGTTACCGTCCCTTTTTTGGTAATTTCGTCATAAAATGAGGAAAAAAACGAGTAAATTGAGGAAAAAAATAAAAATTTCGATAAAATTATCCGTTTTCGTCCCTTTTTTCGGTATTTTCGTCATAAAATGAGAAAAAAAAAGGAAATTGAGGAAGAAATAGAAATTTCATTAAAATTATCCGTTTTCGTCCCTTTTTTTGGTAATTTCGTCGTAAAATGAGGAAAAAACGAGTAAACAGAGGAAAGAAATAGATATTTCGCTAAAATTATCCGTTTTCGTCCATTTTTTCGGTAATTTCATGATAAAATGATGAAGAAATACGAGTAAATTAAGGATAAAAATAAAAATTTCGCTAAAATTATCCATTTTCGTCCCTTTTTTCGTTAATTTCGTCGTAAAATGAGGAAAAAATCGAGTAAATAGAGGAAAAGAATAGAAATTTCGCTAAAATTATCCGTTATCGTCCCTTTTTTCGGTAATTTTGTGATAAAATGATGAAGAAAAACGAGTAAATTGAGGAAAAATATAAAAATTTCTCTAAAATTATCCGTTTTCGTCCCTTTTTTCGGTAATTTCGTCATACAATGAGGTAAAAAATCGAGCAAATAGAGGAAAAAATAGAAATTTCGCTAAAATTATCCGTTTATGTCCCTTTTTTCGGTAATTTCGTCATGAAATGAGAAAAAAAACGAGCAAATAGAGGAAAAAAATAAAAATTTCGATAAAATTATCCGTTTTCTTCCCTTTTTTCGGTAATTTCGACATAAAATGAGGAAAAAAACAAGTAAACAGAGGAAAGAAATAGATATTTCGCTAAAATTATCCGTTTTCGTCCATTTTTTCGGTAATTTCATGATAAAATGATGAAGAAAAACGAGTAAATTGAGGAAAAAAATAAAAATTTCGCTAAAATTATCCATTTTCGTCCCTTTTTTCGGTAATTTCGTCGTAAAATGAGGAAAAAAATCGAGTAAATCGAGGAAAAAAATAGAAATTTCGCTAAAATTATCCGTTATCGTCCCTTTTTTCGGTAATTTCGTGATAAAATGATGAAGAAAAACGAGTAAATTGAGGAAAAATATAAAAATTTCTCTAAAATTATCCGTTTTCGTCCCTTTTTTCGGTAATTTCGTCATGAAATGAGAAATAAAACGAGCAAATAGAGGAAAAAATAGAAATTGCGCTAAAATTATCCGTTTTCGTACCTTTTTTTGGTAATTTCGTCATAAAATGAGGAAAAAAAACGAGTAAATTGAAGAAAAAAATAAAAATTTCGATAAAATTATCCGTTTTCGTCCCTTTTTTCGGTATTTTCGTCATAAAATGAGGAAAAAACGAGCAAATTGAGGAAGAAATAGAAATTTCATTAAAATTATCCGTTTTCGTCCCTTTTTTCGGTAATTTCGTCATAAAATGAGGAAAAAAACGAGTAAACAGAGGAAAGAAATAGATATTTCGCTAAAATTATCCGTTTTCGTCCATTTTTTCGGTAATTTCATGATAAAATGAGGAAAAAAACGAGTAAACAGAGGAAAGAAATAGAAATTTCGCTAAAATTATCCGTTATCGTCCCTTTTTTCGGTAATTTCGTGATAAAATGATGAAGAAAAACGAGTAAATTGAGGAAAAATATAAAAATTTCTCTAAAATTATCCGTTTTCGTCCCTTTTTTCGGTAATTTCGTCATACAATGAGGTAAAAAATCGAGCAAATAGAGGAAAAAATAGAAATTTCGCTAAAATTATCCGTTTATGTCCCTTTTTTCGGCAATTTCGTCATGAAATGAGAAAAAAAACGAGCAAATAGAGGAAAAAAATAAAAATTTCGATAAAATTATCCGTTTTCTTCCCTTTTTTCGGTAATTTCGACATAAAATGAGGAAAAAAACAAGTAAATAGAGGAAAAAATAGAAATTTCGCTAAAATTATCCGTTTTCGTCCCTTTTTTCGGTATTTTCGTCATAAAATGAGGAAAAAAACGAGCAAATTGAGGAAGAAATAGAAATTTCATTAAAATTATCCGTTTTCGTCCCTTTTTTCGGTAATTTCGTCGTAAAATGAGGAAAAAAACGAGTAAACAGAGGAAAGAAATAGATATTTCGCTAAAATTATCCGTTTTCGTCCATTTTTTCGGTAATTTCATGATAAAATGATGAAGAAAAACGAGTAAATTGAGGAAAAAAATAAAAATTTCGCTAAAATTATCCATTTTCGTCATTTTTTTCGATAATTTCGTCGAGAAATGAGGAAAAAAATCGAGTAAATAGAGGAAAAAATAGAAATTTCGCTAAAATTATCCGTTATCGTCCCTTTTTTCGGTAATTTCGTCATAAAATGAGGAAAAAAACGAGTTAATAGAGGAAAAAATTGAAATTTCGCAAAAATTATCCGTTTTCGTCCCTTTTTTCGGTAATTTCGTCATAAAATGAGGAAAAAAAACGAGTAAATTGAAGAAAAAAATAAAAATTTCGCTAAAATTATCCGATACCGTCCCTTTTTTGGTAATTTCGTCATAAAATGAGGAAAAAAACGAGAAAATTTAGGAAAAAAATAAAAATTTCGTTAAAATTATCCGTTATAGTCCCTTTTTTCGGTAATTTCGTCATAAAATGAGGAAAAAAAACGAGTAACTAGAGGAAAAAAATAGAACTTTCGCTAAAATTATCCCTTTTCGTCCCTTTTTTAAGTAATTTCGTCAAAAAATTAGGAAAAAAAACGAGTAAATTGAAGAAAAAAATAGAAACTTCGCTAAAATTATACGTTTTCGTCCCTTTTTTTGATAACTTCGTGGTAAAATGCAGAAAAAAAACGAGTAAATTGGGGCTAAAATAGAAATTACGCTAAAATTATCCGTTTTCGTCCCTTTTTTCGGTAATTTTCTTACAAGATGAGGAAAATAAACGAGTAAATAGATGAATAAATAAAAGTTTCGCAAAAATTTTCCGTTTTCATCTCTTTTTTCGGTAATTACGTCATAAAATGAGGAAAAAAATCAAGTAAATAGAGGAAATAAATAGAAATTTCGTTAAAATTATCCGTTTTCGTCCTTTTTTTCGGTAATTTCGTGAAAAAATGATGAAGAAAAACGAGTAAATTGAGGAAAAAAATAAAAATTTCGATAAAATTATCCGTTTTCGTCCCTTTTTTCGGTAATTTCGACATAAAATGAGGAAAAAAAACGAGTAAATAGAGGAAAAAAATAGAAATTTCAATAAAATTATCCGTTTTCGTCCCTTTTTTCGGTAATTTCGACATAAAATGAGGAAAAAAAAACGAGTAAAGAGAGGAAAAAATAGAAATTTTGCTAAAATTATCCGTTTTCGTCCCTTTTTTCGGTAATTTCCTCGTAAAATGAGGAAAAAAACGAGTAAATAGAGGAAAAAAATAGTAATTTCGCTAAAATTATCCGTTTTTGTCCATTTTTTTGGTAATTTCATGATAAAATGATGAAGGAAAACGAGTAAATTGAGGAAAAAAATAAAAATTTCGCTAAAGTATCCATTTTCGCCCGTTTTTTCGGTGATTTCGTCGTTAAATGAGGAAAAAAATCGAGTAAATAGAGGAAAAAAAAAAGAAATTTCGTTAAAATTATCCGTTTTCGTCCCTTTTTTCGGTAATTTCGTCATAAAATGAGGAAAAAAAACGACTAAATAGAGGAAAAAAATAAAAATTTCGATAAAATTATCCGATTTCGTCCCTTTTTTCGGTAATTTCGACACAAAATGAGGAAAAAAAACGAGTTAATAAAGGAAAAAATAGAAATTTCGCTAAAATTATCCGTTTTCGTCCCTTTTTTCGGTAATTTTGTCATAAAATAAGGAAAAAAAACGAGTAAATTGAGGAAAAAATAGAAATTACGCTAAAATTATCCGTTTTCGTCCCTTTTTTCGGTAATTTCGTCATAAAATGAGGAAAAAAAAACGAGTAAATGGAGGAAAAAAGAGAAGTTTCGCTAAAATTATCCGTTTTCGTCCCTTTTTTCGGTAATTTCGTCATAAATTGAGGAAAAAAAAGCGAGTAAATTGAGGAAAATATAAAAATTTCGCAATAATTATCCGTTTTCGTCCCTTTTTTCGGTAATTTTGCCATAAAAGGAGGAAAAAGAACGAGTAAATAGAGAAAAAAATTGAAATTTCACAAAAATTATCCGTTTTCATCCTTTTTTTCGGTAATTACGTCATAAAATGAGGAAAAAAATCGAGTAAATAGAGGAAAAAAATAAAAATTTCGATAATATTATCCGTTTTCATCTCTTTTTTCGGTAATTACGTCATAAAATGAGGAAAATAATCGAGAAAATAGAGGAAAAAAATAAAAATTTCGCTGAAATTATCCGTTTTCTTCCCTTTTTTCGGTAATTTCGACATAAAATGAGGAAAAAAACAAGTAAATAGAGGAAAAAATAGAA
The DNA here is from genome assembly GCA_947579665.1 of Sympetrum striolatum. Lineage (NCBI taxonomy): Eukaryota > Metazoa > Arthropoda > Insecta > Odonata > Libellulidae > Sympetrum > Sympetrum striolatum. Next base: position 736,132 of record CANPUZ010000004.1, read on the forward strand.
ATTTCGCTAAAATTATCCGTTTTCGTCCCTTTTTTCGGTATTTTCGTCATAAAATGAGGAAAAAAACGAGCAAATTGAGGAAGAAATAGAAATTTCATTAAAATTATCCGTTTTCGTCCCTTTTTTCGGTAATTTCGTCGTAAAATGAGTAAAAAAACGAGTAAACAGAGGAAAGAAATAGATATTTCGCTAAAATTATCCGTTTTCGTCCATTTTTTCGGTAATTTCATGATAAAATGATGAAGAAATACGAAAAAATTAAGGAAAAAAATAAAAATTTCGCTAAAATTATCCATTTTCGTCCCTTTTTTCGGTAATTTCGTCGTAAAATGAGGAAAAAAATCGAGTAAATAGAGGAAAAAAATAGAAATTTCGCTAAAATTATCCGTTATCGTCCCTTTTTTCGGTAATTTCGTGATAAAATGATGAAGAAAAACGAGTAAATTGAGGAAAAATATAAAAATTTCTCTAAAATTATCCGTTTTCGTCCCTTTTTTCGGTAATTTCGTCATACAATGAGGTAAAAAATCGAGCAAATAGAGGAAAAAATAGAAATTTCTCCTAAAATTATCCGTTTATGTCCGTTTTTTCGGTAATTTCGTCATGAAATGAGAAAAAAACGAGCAAATAGAGGAAAAAAATAAAAATTTCGATAAAATTATCCGTTTTCTTCCCTTTTTTCGGTAATTTCGACATAAAATGAGGATAAAAACAAGTAAATAGAGGAAAAAATAGAAATTGCGCTAAAATTATCCGTTTTCGTACCTTTTTTTGGTAATTTCGTCATAAAATGAGGAAAAAAAACGAGTAAATTGAAGAAAAAAATAAAAATTTCGATAAAATTATCCGTTTTCGTCCCTTTTTTCGGTATTTTCGTCATAAAATGAGGAAAAAACGAGCAAATTTGAGGAAGAAATAGAAATTTCATTAAAATTATCCGTTTTCGTCCCTTTTTTCGGTAATTTCGTCGTAAAATGAGGAAAAAAACGAGTAAACAGAGGAAAGAAATAGATATTTCGCTAAAATTATCCGTTTTCGTCCATTTTTTCGGTAATTTCATGATAAAATGATGAAGAAAAACGAGTAAATTGAGGAAAAAAATAAAAATTTCGCAAAAATTATCTATTTTCGTCCCTTTTTTCGGTAATTTCGTCGTAAAATGAGGTAAAAAATCGAGTAAATAGAGGAAAAAAATAGAAATTTCGCTAAAATTATCCGTTATCGTCCCTTTTTTCGGTAATTTCGTGATAAAATGATGAAGAAAAACGAGTAAATTGAGGAAAAATATAAAAATTTCTCTAAAATTATCCGTTTTCGTCCCTTTTTTCGGTAATTTCGTCATGAAATGAGAAAAAAAAACGAGCAAATAGAGGAAAAAAATAAAAATTTCGATAAAATTATCCGTTTTCTTCCCTTTTTTCGGTAATTTCGACATAAAATGAGGAAAAAAACAAGTAAATAGAGGAAAAAATAGAAATTTCGCAAAAATTATCCGTTTTCGTCCCTTTTTTCGGTATTTTCGTCATAAAATGAGGAAAAAAACGAGCCAATTGAGGAAGAAAGAGAAATTTCATTAAAATTATCCGTTTTCGTCCCTTTTTTCGGTAATTTCGTCGTAAAATGAGGAAAAAAACGAGTAAACAGAGGAAAGAAATAGATATTTCGCTAAAATTATCCGTTTTCGTCCATTTTTTCGGTAATTTCATGATAAAATGATGAAGAAAAACGAGTAAATTGAGGAAAAAAATAAAAATTTCGCTAAAATTATCCATTTTCGTCATTTTTTTCGATAATTTCTTCGTAAAATGAGGAAAAAAATCGAGTAAATAGAGGAAAAAATAGAAATTTCGCTAAAATTATCCGTTATCGTCCCTTTTTTCGGTAATTTCGTCATAAAATGAGGAAAAAAACGAGTTAATAGAGGAAAAAATTGAAATTTCGCTAAAATTATCCGTTTTCGTCCTTTTTTTCGGTAATTTCGTCATAAAATGAGGAAAAAAAACGAGTAAATTGAAGAAAAAAATAAAAATTTCGTTAAAATTATCCGTTATCGTCCCTTTTTTCGGTAATTTCGTCATAAAATGAGGAAAAAAAACGAGTAACTAGAGGATAAAAATAGAACTTCGCTAAAATTATCCCTTTTCGTCCCTTTTTTAAGTAATTTCGTCAAAAAATTAGGAAAAAAAACGAGTAAATTGAAGAAAAAAATAGAAACTTCGCTAAAATTATACGTTTTCGTCCCTTTTTTCGATAACTTCGTGGTAAAATGCAGAAAAAAAACGAGTAAATTGGGGATAAAATAGAAATTACGCTAAAATTATCCGTTTTCGTCCCTTTTTTCGGTAATTTTCTTACAAAATGAGGAAAATAAACGAGTAAATAGATGAATAAATAAAAGTTTCGCAAAAATTTTCCGTTTTCATCTCTTTTTTCGGTAATTACGTCAAAAATGAGGAAAAAAATCAAGTAAATAGAGGAAATAAATAGAAATTTCGTTAAAATTATCCGTTTTCGACCTTTTTTTCGGTAATTTCGTGATAAAATGAGGAAGAAAAACGAGTAAATTGAGGAAGAAATAGAAATTTCATTAAAATTATCCGTTTTCGTCCCTTTTTTCGGTAATTTCGTCATAAAATGAGGAAAAAAACGAGTAAACAGAGGAAAGAAATAGATATTTCGCTAAAATTATCCGTTTTCGTCCATTTTTTCGGTAATTTCATGATAAAATGAGGAAAAAAACGAGTAAACAGAGGAAAGAAATAGAAATTTCGCTAAAATTATCCGTTATCGTCCCTTTTTTCGGTAATTTCGTGATAAAATGATGAAGAAAAACGAGTAAATTGAGGAAAAATATAAAAATTTCTCTAAAATTATCCGTTTTCGTCCCTTTTTTCGGTAATTTCGTCATACAATGAGGTAAAAAATCGAGCAAATAGAGGAAAAAATAGAAATTTCGCTAAAATTATCCGTTTATGTCCCTTTTTTCGGCAATTTCGTCATGAAATGAGAAAAAAAACGAGCAAATAGAGGAAAAAAATAAAAATTTCGATAAAATTATCCGTTTTCTTCCCTTTTTTCGGTAATTTCGACATAAAATGAGGAAAAAAACAAGTAAATAGAGGAAAAAATAGAAATTTCGCTAAAATTATCCGTTTTCGTCCCTTTTTTCGGTATTTTCGTCATAAAATGAGGAAAAAAACGAGCAAATTGAGGAAGAAATAGAAATTTCATTAAAATTATCCGTTTTCGTCCCTTTTTTCGGTAATTTCGTCGTAAAATGAGGAAAAAAACGAGTAAACAGAGGAAAGAAATAGATATTTCGCTAAAATTATCCGTTTTCGTCCATTTTTTCGGTAATTTCATGATAAAATGATGAAGAAAAACGAGTAAATTGAGGAAAAAAATAAAAATTTCGCTAAAATTATCCATTTTCGTCATTTTTTTCGATAATTTCGTCGAGAAATGAGGAAAAAAATCGAGTAAATAGAGGAAAAAATAGAAATTTCGCTAAAATTATCCGTTATCGTCCCTTTTTTCGGTAATTTCGTCATAAAATGAGGAAAAAAACGAGTTAATAGAGGAAAAAATTGAAATTTCGCAAAAATTATCCGTTTTCGTCCCTTTTTTCGGTAATTTCGTCATAAAATGAGGAAAAAAAACGAGTAAATTGAAGAAAAAAATAAAAATTTCGCTAAAATTATCCGATACCGTCCCTTTTTTGGTAATTTCGTCATAAAATGAGGAAAAAAACGAGTAAATTTAGGAAAAAAATAAAAATTTCGTTAAAATTATCCGTTATAGTCCCTTTTTTCGGTAATTTCGTCATAAAATGAGGAAAAAAAACGAGTAACTAGAGGAAAAAAATAGAACTTTCGCTAAAATTATCCCTTTTCGTCCCTTTTTTAAGTAATTTCGTCAAAAAATTAGGAAAAAAAACGAGTAAATTGAAGAAAAAAATAGAAACTTCGCTAAAATTATACGTTTTCGTCCCTTTTTTTGATAACTTCGTGGTAAAATGCAGAAAAAAAACGAGTAAATTGGGGCTAAAATAGAAATTACGCTAAAATTATCCGTTTTCGTCCCTTTTTTCGGTAATTTTCTTACAAGATGAGGAAAATAAACGAGTAAATAGATGAATAAATAAAAGTTTCGCAAAAATTTTCCGTTTTCATCTCTTTTTTCGGTAATTACGTCATAAAATGAGGAAAAAAATCAAGTAAATAGAGGAAATAAATAGAAATTTCGTTAAAATTATCCGTTTTCGTCCTTTTTTTCGGTAATTTCGTGAAAAAATGATGAAGAAAAACGAGTAAATTGAGGAAAAAAATAAAAATTTCGATAAAATTATCCGTTTTCGTCCCTTTTTTCGGTAATTTCGACATAAAATGAGGAAAAAAAACGAGTAAATAGAGGAAAAAAATAGAAATTTCAATAAAATTATCCGTTTTCGTCCCTTTTTTCGGTAATTTCGACATAAAATGAGGAAAAAAAAACGAGTAAAGAGAGGAAAAAATAGAAATTTTGCTAAAATTATCCGTTTTCGTCCCTTTTTTCGGTAATTTCCTCGTAAAATGAGGAAAAAAACGAGTAAATAGAGGAAAAAAATAGTAATTTCGCTAAAATTATCCGTTTTTGTCCATTTTTTTGGTAATTTCATGATAAAATGATGAAGGAAAACGAGTAAATTGAGGAAAAAAATAAAAATTTCGCTAAAGTATCCATTTTCGCCCGTTTTTTCGGTGATTTCGTCGTTAAATGAGGAAAAAAATCGAGTAAATAGAGGAAAAAAAAAAGAAATTTCGTTAAAATTATCCGTTTTCGTCCCTTTTTTCGGTAATTTCGTCATAAAATGAGGAAAAAAAACGACTAAATAGAGGAAAAAAATAAAAATTTCGATAAAATTATCCGATTTCGTCCCTTTTTTCGGTAATTTCGACACAAAATGAGGAAAAAAAACGAGTTAATAAAGGAAAAAATAGAAATTTCGCTAAAATTATCCGTTTTCGTCCCTTTTTTCGGTAATTTTGTCATAAAATAAGGAAAAAAAACGAGTAAATTGAGGAAAAAATAGAAATTACGCTAAAATTATCCGTTTTCGTCCCTTTTTTCGGTAATTTCGTCATAAAATGAGGAAAAAAAAACTAGTAAATGGAGGAAAAAAGAGAAGTTTCGCTAAAATTATCCGTTTTCGTCCCTTTTTTCGGTAATTTCGTCATAAATTGAGGAAAAAAAAGCGAGTAAATTGAGGAAAATATAAAAATTTCGCAATAATTATCCGTTTTCGTCCCTTTTTTCGGTAATTTTGCCATAAAAGGAGGAAAAAGAACGAGTAAATAGAGAAAAAAATTGAAATTTCACTAAAATTATCCGTTTTCATCCTTTTTTTCGGTAATTACGTCATAAAATGAGGAAAAAAATCGAGTAAATAGAGGAAAAAAATAAAAATTTCGATAATATTATCCGTTTTCATCTCTTTTTTCGGTAATTACGTCATAAAATGAGGAAAATAATCGAGAAAATAGAGGAAAAAAATAAAAATTTCGCTGAAATTATCCGTTTTCTTCCCTTTTTTCGGTAATTTCGACATAAAATGAGGAAAAAAACAAGTAAATAGAGGAAAAAATAGAAATTTCGCTAAAATTATCCGTTTTCGTCCCTTTTTTCGGTATTTTCGTCATAAAATGAGGAAAAAAACGAGCAAATTGAGGAAGAAATAGAAATTTCATTAAAATTATCCGTTTTCGTCCCTTTTTTCGGTAATTTCGTCGTAAAATGAGTAAAAAAACGAGTAAACAGAGGAAAGAAATAGATATTTCGCTAAAATTATCCGTTTTCGTCCATTTTTTCGGTAATTTCATGATAAAATGATGAAGAAATACGAAAAAATTAAGGAAAAAAATAAAAATTTCGCTAAAATTATCCATTTTCGTCCCTTTTTTCGGTAATTTCGTCGTAAAATGAGGAAAAAAATCGAGTAAATAGAGGAAAAAAATAGAAATTTCGCTAAAATTATCCGTTATCGTCCCTTTTTTCGGTAATTTCGTGATAAAATGATGAAGAAAAACGAGTAAATTGAGGAAAAATATAAAAATTTCTCTAAAATTATCCGTTTTCGTCCCTTTTTTCGGTAATTTCGTCATACAATGAGGTAAAAAATCGAGCAAATAGAGGAAAAAATAGAAATTTCGCTAAAATTATCCGTTTATGTCCGTTTTTTCGGTAATTTCGTCATGAAATGAGAAAAAAACGAGCAAATAGAGGAAAAAAATAAAAATTTCGATAAAATTATCCGTTTTCTTCCCTTTTTTCGGTAATTTCGACATAAAATGAGGATAAAAACAAGTAAATAGAGGAAAAAATAGAAATTGCGCTAAAATTATCCGTTTTCGTACCTTTTTTTGGTAATTTCGTCATAAAATGAGGAAAAAAAACGAGTAAATTGAAGAAAAAAATAAAAATTTCGATAAAATTATCCGTTTTCGTCCCTTTTTTCGGTATTTTCGTCATAAAATGAGGAAAAAACGAGCAAATTTGAGGAAGAAATAGACATTTCATTAAAATTATCCGTTTTCGTCCCTTTTTTCGGTAATTTCGTCGTAAAATGAGGAAAAAAACGAGTAAACAGAGGAAAGAAATAGATATTTCGCTAAAATTATCCGTTTTCGTCCATTTTTTCGGTAATTTCATGATAAAATGATGAAGAAAAACGAGTAAATTGAGGAAAAAAATAAAAATTTCGCAAAAATTATCTATTTTCGTCCCTTTTTTCGGTAATTTCGTCGTAAAATGAGGTAAAAAATCGAGTAAATAGAGGAAAAAAATAGAAATTTCGCTAAAATTATCCGTTATCGTCCCTTTTTTCGGTAATTTCGTGATAAAATGATGAAGAAAAACGAGTAAATTGAGGAAAAATATAAAAATTTCTCTAAAATTATCCGTTTTCGTCCCTTTTTTCGGTAATTTCGTCATGAAATGAGAAAAAAAACGAGCAAATAGAGGAAAAAAATAAAAATTTCGATAAAATTATCCGTTTTCTTCCCTTTTTTCGGTAATTTCGACATAAAATGAGGAAAAAAACAAGTAAATAGAGGAAAAAATAGAAATTTCGCAAAAATTATCCGTTTTCGTCCCTTTTTTCGGTATTTTCGTCATAAAATGAGGAAAAAAATGAGCCAATTGAGGAAGAAAGAGAAATTTCATTAAAATTATCCGTTTTCGTCCCTTTTTTCGGTAATTTCGTCGTAAAATGAGGAAAAAAACGAGTAAACAGAGGAAAGAAATAGATATTTCGCTAAAATTATCCGTTTTCGTCCATTTTTTCGGTAATTTCATGATAAAATGATGAAGAAAAACGAGTAAATTGAGGAAAAAAATAAAAATTTCGCTAAAATTATCCATTTTCGTCATTTTTTTCGATAATTTCTTCGTAAAATGAGGAAAAAAATCGAGTAAATAGAGGAAAAAATAGAAATTTCGCTAAAATTATCCGTTTTCGACCTTTTTTTCGGTAATTTCGTGATAAAATGAGGAAGAAAAACGAGTAAATTGAGGAAAAAAATAGAAATTTCGATAAAATTATCCGTTTTCGTCCCTTTTTTCGGTAATTTTGACATAAAATGAGGAAAAAAAACGAGTAAATAGAGGAAAAAAATAGAAATTCAATAAAATTATCCGTTTTCGTCCCTTTTTTCGGTAATTTCGACATAAAATGAGGAAAAAAAACGAGTAAATAGAGGAAAAAATAGAAATTTTGCTAAAATTATCCGTTTTCGTCCCTTTTTTCGGTAATTTCCTCGTAAAATGAGGAAAAAAAACGAGTAAATAGAGGAAAAAAATAATAATTTCGCTAAAATTATCCGTTTTTGTCCATTTTTTTGGTAATTTCATGATAAAATGATGAAGGAAAACGAGTAAATTGAGGAAAAAAATAAAAATTTCGCTAAAGTATCCATTTTCGCCCGTTTTTTCGGTGATTTCGTCGTAAAATGAGGAAAAAAAAACGAGTTAATAAAGGAAAAAATAGAAATTTCGCTAAAATTATCCGTTTTCGTCCCTTTTTTCGGTAATTTCATCATAAATGAGGAAAAAATACGAGTAAATTAAGGAAAAAAATAAAAATTTCGTTAAAATTATCTGTTTTCGTCCCTTTTTTCGGTAATTTCCTGATAAAATGATGAAGAAAAACGAGTAAATTGAGGAAAAAAATAAAAATTTCGCAAAAATTTTCCGTTATCCTCCCAATTTCGGTAATTCCGTCATAAAGTGAGGAAAAAAACGAGGAAATTGAGGAAAAAATAGAAATTTCGCTAAAATTTTCCATTTTCGTCCCTTTTTTCGGTAATTTTGTCATAAAATGAGGAAAAAAAACGAGTAAATAGAGGAAAAAAGAGAAGTTTCGCTAAAATTATCCGTTTTCGTCCCTTTTTTCGGTAATTTCGTCATAAATTGAGGAAAAAAAAGCGAGTAAATTGAGGAAAATATAAAAATTTCGCTAAAATTATCCGTTTTCGTCCCTTTTTTCGGTAATTTCGTCGTAAAATGAGGAAAAAAACGAGTAAACAGAGGAAAGAAATAGATATTTCGCTAAAATTATCCGTTTTCGTCCATTTTTTCGGTAATTTCATGATAAAATGATGAAGAAAAACGAGTAAATTGAGGAAAAAAATAAAAATTTCGCTAAAATTATCCATTTTCGTCATTTTTTTCGATAATTTCGTCGAGAAATGAGGAAAAAAATCGAGTAAATAGAGGAAAAAATAGAAATTTCGCTAAAATTATCCGTTATCGTCCCTTTTTTCGGTAATTTCGTCATAAAATGAGGAAAAAAACGAGTTAATAGAGGAAAAAATTGAAATTTCGCAAAAATTATCCGTTTTCGTCCCTTTTTTCGGTAATTTCGTCATAAAATGAGGAAAAAAAACGAGTAAATTGAAGAAAAAAATAAAAATTTCGCTAAAATTATCCGATACCGTCCCTTTTTTGGTAATTTCGTCATAAAATGAGGAAAAAAACGAGTAAATTTAGGAAAAAAATAAAAATTTCGTTAAAATTATCCGTTATAGTCCCTTTTTTCGGTAATTTCGTCATAAAATGAGGAAAAAAAACGAGTAACTAGAGGAAAAAAATAGAACTTTCGCTAAAATTATCCCTTTTCGTCCCTTTTTTAAGTAATTTCGTCAAAAAATTAGGAAAAAAAACGAGTAAATTGAAGAAAAAAATAGAAACTTCGCTAAAATTATACGTTTTCGTCCCTTTTTTTGATAACTTCGTGGTAAAATGCAGAAAAAAAACGAGTAAATTGGGGCTAAAATAGAAATTACGCTAAAATTATCCGTTTTCGTCCCTTTTTTCGGTAATTTTCTTACAAGATGAGGAAAATAAACGAGTAAATAGATGAATAAATAAAAGTTTCGCAAAAATTTTCCGTTTTCATCTCTTTTTTCGGTAATTACGTCATAAAATGAGGAAAAAAATCAAGTAAATAGAGGAAATAAATAGAAATTTCGTTAAAATTATCCGTTTTCGTCCTTTTTTTCGGTAATTTCGTGAAAAAATGATGAAGAAAAACGAGTAAATTGAGGAAAAAAATAAAAATTTCGATAAAATTATCCGTTTTCGTCCCTTTTTTCGGTAATTTCGACATAAAATGAGGAAAAAAAACGAGTAAATAGAGGAAAAAAATAGAAATTTCAATAAAATTATCCGTTTTCGTCCCTTTTTTCGGTAATTTCGACATAAAATGAGGAAAAAAAAACGAGTAAAGAGAGGAAAAAATAGAAATTTTGCTAAAATTATCCGTTTTCGTCCCTTTTTTCGGTAATTTCCTCGTAAAATGAGGAAAAAAACGAGTAAATAGAGGAAAAAAATAGTAATTTCGCTAAAATTATCCGTTTTTGTCCATTTTTTTGGTAATTTCATGATAAAATGATGAAGGAAAACGAGTAAATTGAGGAAAAAAATAAAAATTTCGCTAAAGTATCCATTTTCGCCCGTTTTTTCGGTGATTTCGTCGTTAAATGAGGAAAAAAATCGAGTAAATAGAGGAAAAAAAAAAGAAATTTCGTTAAAATTATCCGTTTTCGTCCCTTTTTTCGGTAATTTCGTCATAAAATGAGGAAAAAAAACGACTAAATAGAGGAAAAAAATAAAAATTTCGATAAAATTATCCGATTTCGTCCCTTTTTTCGGTAATTTCGACACAAAATGAGGAAAAAAAACGAGTTAATAAAGGAAAAAATAGAAATTTCGCTAAAATTATCCGTTTTCGTCCCTTTTTTCGGTAATTTTGTCATAAAATAAGGAAAAAAAACGAGTAAATTGAGGAAAAAATAGAAATTACGCTAAAATTATCCGTTTTCGTCCCTTTTTTCGGTAATTTCGTCATAAAATGAGGAAAAAAAAACTAGTAAATGGAGGAAAAAAGAGAAGTTTCGCTAAAATTATCCGTTTTCGTCCCTTTTTTCGGTAATTTCGTCATAAATTGAGGAAAAAAAAGCGAGTAAATTGAGGAAAATATAAAAATTTCGCAATAATTATCCGTTTTCGTCCCTTTTTTCGGTAATTTTGCCATAAAAGGAGGAAAAAGAACGAGTAAATAGAGAAAAAAATTGAAATTTCACTAAAATTATCCGTTTTCATCCTTTTTTTCGGTAATTACGTCATAAAATGAGGAAAAAAATCGAGTAAATAGAGGAAAAAAATAAAAATTTCGATAATATTATCCGTTTTCATCTCTTTTTTCGGTAATTACGTCATAAAATGAGGAAAATAATCGAGAAAATAGAGGAAAAAAATAAAAATTTCGCTGAAATTATCCGTTTTCTTCCCTTTTTTCGGTAATTTCGACATAAAATGAGGAAAAAAACAAGTAAATAGAGGAAAAAATAGAAATTTCGCTAAAATTATCCGTTTTCGTCCCTTTTTTCGGTATTTTCGTCATAAAATGAGGAAAAAAACGAGCAAATTGAGGAAGAAATAGAAATTTCATTAAAATTATCCGTTTTCGTCCCTTTTTTCGGTAATTTCGTCGTAAAATGAGTAAAAAAACGAGTAAACAGAGGAAAGAAATAGATATTTCGCTAAAATTATCCGTTTTCGTCCATTTTTTCGGTAATTTCATGATAAAATGATGAAGAAATACGAAAAAATTAAGGAAAAAAATAAAAATTTCGCTAAAATTATCCATTTTCGTCCCTTTTTTCGGTAATTTCGTCGTAAAATGAGGAAAAAAATCGAGTAAATAGAGGAAAAAAATAGAAATTTCGCTAAAATTATCCGTTATCGTCCCTTTTTTCGGTAATTTCGTGATAAAATGATGAAGAAAAACGAGTAAATTGAGGAAAAATATAAAAATTTCTCTAAAATTATCCGTTTTCGTCCCTTTTTTCGGTAATTTCGTCATACAATGAGGTAAAAAATCGAGCAAATAGAGGAAAAAATAGAAATTTCGCTAAAATTATCCGTTTATGTCCGTTTTTTCGGTAATTTCGTCATGAAATGAGAAAAAAACGAGCAAATAGAGGAAAAAAATAAAAATTTCGATAAAATTATCCGTTTTCTTCCCTTTTTTCGGTAATTTCGACATAAAATGAGGATAAAAACAAGTAAATAGAGGAAAAAATAGAAATTGCGCTAAAATTATCCGTTTTCGTACCTTTTTTTGGTAATTTCGTCATAAAATGAGGAAAAAAAACGAGTAAATTGAAGAAAAAAATAAAAATTTCGATAAAATTATCCGTTTTCGTCCCTTTTTTCGGTATTTTCGTCATAAAATGAGGAAAAAACGAGCAAATTTGAGGAAGAAATAGACATTTCATTAAAATTATCCGTTTTCGTCCCTTTTTTCGGTAATTTCGTCGTAAAATGAGGAAAAAAAACGAGTAAACAGAGGAAAGAAATAGATATTTCGCTAAAATTATCCGTTTTCGTCCATTTTTTCGGTAATTTCATGATAAAATGATGAAGAAAAACGAGTAAATTGAGGAAAAAAATAAAAATTTCGCAAAAATTATCTATTTTCGTCCCTTTTTTCGGTAATTTCGTCGTAAAATGAGGTAAAAAATCGAGTAAATAGAGGAAAAAAATAGAAATTTCGCTAAAATTATCCGTTATCGTCCCTTTTTTCGGTAATTTCGTGATAAAATGATGAAGAAAAACGAGTAAATTGAGGAAAAATATAAAAATTTCTCTAAAATTATCCGTTTTCGTCCCTTTTTTCGGTAATTTCGTCATGAAATGAGAAAAAAAACGAGCAAATAGAGGAAAAAAATAAAAATTTCGATAAAATTATCCGTTTTCTTCCCTTTTTTCGGTAATTTCGACATAAAATGAGGAAAAAAACAAGTAAATAGAGGAAAAAATAGAAATTTCGCAAAAATTATCCGTTTTCGTCCCTTTTTTCGGTATTTTCGTCATAAAATGAGGAAAAAAATGAGCCAATTGAGGAAGAAAGAGAAATTTCATTAAAATTATCCGTTTTCGTCCCTTTTTTCGGTAATTTCGTCGTAAAATGAGGAAAAAAACGAGTAAACAGAGGAAAGAAATAGATATTTCGCTAAAATTATCCGTTTTCGTCCATTTTTTCGGTAATTTCATGATAAAATGATGAAGAAAAACGAGTAAATTGAGGAAAAAAATAAAAATTTCGCTAAAATTATCCATTTTCGTCATTTTTTTCGATAATTTCTTCGTAAAATGAGGAAAAAAATCGAGTAAATAGAGGAAAAAATAGAAATTTCGCTAAAATTATCCGTTTTCGACCTTTTTTTCGGTAATTTCGTGATAAAATGAGGAAGAAAAACGAGTAAATTGAGGAAAAAAATAGAAATTTCGATAAAATTATCCGTTTTCGTCCCTTTTTTCGGTAATTTTGACATAAAATGAGGAAAAAAAACGAGTAAATAGAGGAAAAAAATAGAAATTCAATAAAATTATCCGTTTTCGTCCCTTTTTTCGGTAATTTCGACATAAAATGAGGAAAAAAAACGAGTAAATAGAGGAAAAAATAGAAATTTTGCTAAAATTATCCGTTTTCGTCCCTTTTTTCGGTAATTTCCTCGTAAAATGAGGAAAAAAAAACGAGTAAATAGAGGAAAAAAATAATAATTTCGCTAAAATTATCCGTTTTTGTCCATTTTTTTGGTAATTTCATGATAAAATGATGAAGGAAAACGAGTAAATTGAGGAAAAAAATAAAAATTTCGCTAAAGTATCCATTTTCGCCCGTTTTTTCGGTGATTTCGTCGTAAAATGAGGAAAAAAAAACGAGTTAATAAAGGAAAAAATAGAAATTTCGCTAAAATTATCCGTTTTCGTCCATTTTTTCGGTAATTTCATCATAAATGAGGAAAAAATACGAGTAAATTAAGGAAAAAAATAAAAATTTCGTTAAAATTATCTGTTTTCGTCCCTTTTTTCGGTAATTTCCTGATAAAATGATGAAGAAAAACGAGTAAATTGAGGAAAAAAATAAAAATTTCGCAAAAATTTTCCGTTATCCTCCCAATTTCGGTAATTCCGTCATAAAGTGAGGAAAAAAACGAGGAAATTGAGGAAAAAATAGAAATTTCGCTAAAATTTTCCGTTTTCGTCCCTTTTTTCGGTAATTTTGTCATAAAATGAGGAAAAAAAAACGAGTAAATAGAGGAAAAAAGAGAAGTTTCGCTAAAATTATCCGTTTTCGTCCCTTTTTTCGGTAATTTCGTCATAAATTGAGGAAAAAAAAGCGAGTAAATTGAGGAAAATATAAAAATTTCGCAATAATTATCCGTTTTCAGTCTCTCTCCGACCGCCGTAGTGTTCGGATGTACTAATCGCTTTCTCTTTCAGAGCTAACCCATTCACCCCCAACAGGTAACCCAACCCGGAGGATGGCCAAGGCAAGGGCACGCAAGGTGGACGATGAGGCCGCATCCATCGTCTCGAAAGTAGAAGAGTTGCTCTCCCCGAAGATATCACTTGCAATCAAAGAGCAACTGAAGAAAACGGAGAGCCCGAAAGACAACAAAAACCCTGACGATGTCCTGGAGAAGGTGATGGCCTCCATCAAAGAAGACGTAAAGACGGCCGTGATGGAGATACGAAGGCTCCGTGAGCAAGTGGAGGAGCAGGAGAAGCGGTTGGATGCCTTAGAGCAGTATAGCCGCAGAAACTGCCTTCTTATTCACGGGCTCCCGGAGCACGAAGGAGAAGTATCAATTAATAATGTTATTGGTTTTTTTGATGCGAAAATTGGAATTAAAATTCCTGTGCAATCCATCGACAGGGCTCATCGAGTTGGGCAAAGGAATCGCGGCCACAATCGACACAGGCCCACCATCGTGAAATTTGTTTCATACGCCGATCGGGACCTGGTGTGGAAAAATAAGAAGCGGCTGCGGAACACCGGATTCCTCATCACGGAGAGCCTCACCAACTACCGGAAAAGAGTGCTCGATGAAGCAAAAGAATCCTTTGGCCGAGAAAATGTGTGGACATCGGACGGGAGAATAATTGTTCTTGGGTCCAACGGAATCAAGCACACGGCCACAACACTAGAGGACATCAGAAAAATCTTCGCAGCCACACACCCGTCAACGGCAACCCCCAAACAGCTCCCGGCATTAGCCACTCCGGCAAAAAGTTAAGTAAAAAGCTCTGAGGGCTTTTTTCCCGAGGACTTTTCTCTCTCTCTTTTATCATTTTCTCTCTTTCTCTTATTCCCATAATCATCGCTACCTTCTCTCTACCCTTTTCTCTTAAATTGTCAATAGTACTTTCTACATTCCTCTCACCTCTTTCCCTTCTTTTTTATATACTTTTGTATTCCTTATTTTATTTTTATTTTCCATATATTTATTATTATTATATCTATTTAATATACCTTGTTTACTGCATAGTAAAGTTCATCCTTGACGTATTCTCCTAAGTATATTTTACATACGCTCCTTTTTTAGATTAACGCTTCTTGTTCTTTGAAACAGTGGTTTTTCGTTTCGTTTCTCATTTATTTTCGACTTAGTTATTCTTTCTTGGCGTAATCATGCTCCCTCACAATTCTCAGAATTCCCTTTGTCATGCTTTGAAATGCTCAAAACAACTCGTTTCACCCCCCATCGCTTCTTACCTGAGTCCTCTTGCCACTCAGTTTTTCCCAGCAAACTACAATGACTCATTGAATCCCAATGCATGTGCATTCTTCCCAAACTCTTCTACCCTCACTTTCTCTTCTGAAATACTTCCTTCTTACCGCAACTTCGATCAGTACTCAGCACCCGAAAGTCTCCACCGTTTAGCTTCTTTCCACAGAAGATCTCTCATGGCAGTGCACATCAACGCGCAAAGCATACCCGCACACTTAGATGAAATTAAACTTATAGGCACTGTGGATGGTATCGATTTAATAGGTGTTAGTGAGTCATGGTTAAAACCCAATATTTCCTCTTCAATTGTTAACATTCCTAACTTCAACCTAATCAGAAACGATAGGATTGGTAAAAGAGGTGGCGGCGTATGTGTATATATAAGAGAGGGCCTTCAATATAAATTAATCTCTCACTCTCAACCTAACTATTGCGGTCGTCCCGAATATATCATGCTTGAAATTAGATTAAAAAAGAAAAAACTGCTCTACTGCATAATCTATAAGCCTCCAAAAATAGGATTTTTATCTGACATAGAAGACGCTTTGTCTGAACTCTTACATCTTTACGATGATGTTATAATTATGGGAGACCTCAACACAAACCTCTGTGTTGATAGTCCCGAATCGAATCAATTGAGATCTGTATTCAATTCCTTGAACTTTGATATTCTCCCTTTAAATCCAACGTTCTTCACTAACCACTCTGCCACATTATTGGATCTGATCCTCGTAAGCAATCGGAGTAAAGTCTTAAATCATGGGCAATTATCAGCACCCGGTATTTCGGCGCACGATCTCTTGTATATCAACTACGCAATACGCTCGAAAAGGACATCGCCAAAACTAATAACTTACCGTAACTTAAATAATATAGACTTAAGAGCTTTATATCATTCGATTTCGCAACTCCCGCTTGATAATATTTTCCTTATTAACGATTTAGACGGAAAGGTTGAAATGCTTAATACTTTTTTCAGTGAATTAATTAACGAGCATGCTCCTCTTAAAACCAGACGCGTAAAAAATCAACCTACTCCGTGGATAAGTGAGTCAATTCTGTCTTTAATGCGACATAGAGACAAACTTCTAAATCAATATAAACGATCCAAACTAATTACGGATTATGAGAGATTCAAATATTTTCGAAATAAAGTAAAAAGTTCAATTAAAAAAGCCAAAGCTAAATTTGCAGATGAACTCCTTAAACATTCCTCAGGCAAGTCCTTATGGAAAGGATTATCGAAGCTAGGTGTTGGTAAATCTAAATACTTGTTCCCGCATAACTTAAGCTCTGATAGTATGAACAAACATTTTGTTGACAACTTCACGAAATTAACACCCGATGAATTCCGAGAGTCGCTGTTGTCCATAACTACTCAAACACCTCTGACTAAATCTGAATTCAAATTTAAGCCAGTGTCCTCCAGTGAAGTTAAAAAATCTCTCTTGGCCATCAAATCCTCAGCTACAGGCATGGATGGTATTCCGATCCAGTTCATCCATAAAATTCTCTATGCCTTTCTCCCCCACATAACACATATTTTTAATTTCTCCCTTTCTCACGGAATCTTTCCTTCACAATGGAAAACATCTGTCATACATCCTATTCCTAAAAAGAATACTCCATCCGATTTGAACGACTTCCGCCCAATAAGTATTCTTCCATCATTATCCAAGAGTCTCGAACGCCTAGTACATATCCAATTTTCAAGGTTTTTGACCGAGAATAATCTCTTCGATCCTTACCAGTCTGGTTTTAGACGCCACCACAGTACTTCTACGGCACTTACTAAAGTCACTGATGACATAAGGATCGCAATGGACAAAAAGAAAATCACTTTTCTTGCCCTAATTGACCTCAGCAAAGCTTTTGACTCAGTACAGATTGATTTACTCCTTGCCAAACTAAGGATATTTAACCTCTCTCCCTCCACCTTATCATGGTTTTCTTCATATCTTACAAATAGATCCCAAACGTGCTTCGCTAACAATATATACTCTTCTGTAATAATAAACAATCATGGCGTTCCGCAGGGCTCTATTCTCGGGCCTTTGTTATTTTCTCTTTACCTCCAAAATCTATCCTCTTACTTGAAACACGTTTCTTACCACCTATACGCCGATGATCTACAAATATATCTATCGTCGGAACCGCAAAACTCTATTGAAGCCATCCACCTAATTAATAATGATATCACCCTCCTACACTCATGGCTTAACTCATTGGCGCTTAAAATCAATCCAAGTAAATCTCAGAGTATAATATTTGGCTATCCCAAGATACTGAGAAACATCAACACTCTTACACTACCCAAAGTAAAAATTGACAACATTGAAATCGATTTCAGCTCATCTGTAAAGAATCTAGGAATACTTTTAGATCAATCCTTTACTTGGGTTCCTCAAGTAGCGGAAGTCTGCAGGAAATCATATTCAACTCTTCAAAATATGAAAAGATTGCAGTATATTTTACCATTTAAGCTGAAAAAATTACTTGTTCAAGCGTTAATTTTTCCTATCTTTGATTATTGTGACACACTAATGAATGAAGCAAACAAAACGGTCACCATTAAATTAGACAGAGCTTTTAATCATGCGGTCAAATTTATCTTCAACGCCAAAAAATTTGATCATGTTTCCCCACTTTTAAAAGAATTAAAGTGGCTTCGTCCCCAGTCAAGAAGAAAACTTCACACTCTTAATCTCGTGCATAAAGTTCTCAATGAATGTTGCCCCAGGTACCTCGATAATTACTTTACTATACTGAACAACACGCAAGGACTAGGAACTCGTCCCACTGGTAAACTCATGATACCAATTCATAGAACCGAAATTTGCAGTAAATCTCTGCTTGTCATCGGAGCAAAATACTGGAATGAAGTTGCTCAACCAAAATTAATACAATCATCTTTCTTTTCATTTAAACGTGAGATCTTTGAAAAACTCTATCGGTCAGAACAAAAAATACCTACTTAGCTCTTTCCATCATTCCTTCAAATCGTCGTTACACCCAATCAATACTGTTCCTTAGTGTTTTTTTCAAATCTGAATAGCTATGTATACATCTCATCTACCCTTTATTTCTCTCTTCATTTTCAGGTTCATCTCACCCTCTTTCTGCTGAGATAAATTTGAAAAAGTGGACGGACGCCGCTGGCTGACCTTTATTTATTTATTATTTTTTCTCTGACAAATACTATTTAGTAGGAAATGAATGATATTTTTATTTTTTTCTTTCTTCTGTACATTCATTTATTTATGTATATTCTGTATGTAATTTTATTATTGTCTGTATTTAATTGTCATTTTTACTGTGTTTTCGCGGGTTTTTTTCACCCCCCTTCTCTGTGGGTGTTTTCCCGCAACGTGGGTTTTTCTTTAGCAACCTTCAGTTGCAAAGATTTTTCCCCACAATCTACTCTGTCTTTTTGTTTTAATTTAATATATAATTATTCATATTATGACGACATACGAGGTTAGGTGGAAGAGAGGCCCACTTGGGCCTAACCTCGCCAATAAAGGGTCAAATAAATAAATAAATAAATTTTCGTCCCTTTTTTCGGTAATTTCGCCATAAAAGGAGGATAAAAAACGAGTAAATAGAGAAAAAAATTGAAATTTCACTAAAATTATCCGTTTTCGTCCCTTTTTTCGGTAATTTCCTGATAAAATGATAAAAAATAACGAGTAAATTGGGGAAAAAAATAATAATTTCGCTAAAATTATTCGTTTTCGTCCCTTTTTTCGGTAATTTCGTGATAAAATGATGAAGAAAAACGAGTAAATTGAGGAAAAATATAAAAATTTCTCTAAAATTATCCGTTTTCGTCCCTTTTTTCGGTAATTTCGTCATACAATGAGGTAAAAAAACGAGCAAATTGAGGAAAAAATGGAAATTTCGCTAAAATTATCCGTTTATGTCTCTTTTTTCGGTAATTTCGTCATAAAATGAGAAACAAAAACGAGCAAATAGAGGAAAAAAATAAAAATTTCGATAAAATTATCCGTTTTCTTCCCTTTTTTCGGTAATTTCGACATAAAATGAGGAAAAAAACAAGTAAATAGAGGAAAAACTATAGAAATTTCGCTAAAATTATCCGTTTTCGTCCCTTTTTTCGGTAATTTCGTCATAAAATGAGGAAAAAAAACGAGTAAATTGAAGAAAAAAATAAGAATTTCGCTAAAATTATCCGTTACCGTCCCTTTTTTGGTAATTTCGTCATAAAATGAGGAAAAAAACGAGTAAATTGAGGAAAAAAATAAAAATTTCGATAAAATTATCCGTTTTCGTCCCTTTTTTCGGTATTTTCGTCATAAAATGAGAAAAAAAAAAGGAAATTGAGGAAGAAATAGAAATTTCATTAAAATTATCCGTTTTCGTCCCTTTATTCGGTAATTTCGTCATAAATAGAGGAAAAAAAACGAGTAAATTGAAGAAAAAAATAAAAATTTCGATAAAATTATCCGTTTTCGTCCCTTTTTTCGGTATTTTCGTCATAAAATGAGGAAAAAAACGAGCAAATTGAGGAAGAAATAGAAATTTCATTAAAATTATCCGTTTTCGTCCCTTTTTTCGGTAATTTCGTCGTAAAATGAGGAAAAAAACGAGTAAACAGAGGAAAGAAATAGATATTTCGCTAAAATTATCCGTTTTCGTCCATTTTTTCGGTAATTTCATGATAAAATGATGAAGAAAAACGAGTAAATTGAGGAAAAAAATAAAAATTTTGCTAGAATTATCCATTTTCGTCCCTTTTTTCGGTAATTTCGTCGTAAAATGAGGAAAAAAATCGAGTAAATAGAGGAAAAAAATAGAAATTTCGCTAAAATTATCCGTTATCGTCCCTTTTTTCGGTAATTTCGTGATAAAATGATGAAGAAAAACGAGTAAATTGAGGAAAAATATAAAAATTTCTCTAAAATTATCCGTTTTCGTCCCTTTTTTCGGTAATTTCGTCATACAATGAGGTAAAAAATCGAGCAAATAGAGGAAAAAATAGAAAAACTTGCTAAAATTATCCGTTTATGTCCCTTTTTTCAGTAATTTCGTCATGAAATGAGAAAAAAAACGAGCAAATAGAGGAAAAAAATAAAAATTTCGATAAAATTATCCGTTTTCTTCCCTTTTTTCGGTAATTTCGACATAAAATGAGGAAAGAAACAAGTAAATAGAGGAAAAAATAGAAATTTCGCTAAAATTATCCGTTTTCGTCCCTTTTTTCGGTATTTTCGTCATAAAATGAGGAAAAAAAAAGCAAATTGAGGAAGAAATAGAAATTTCATTAAAATTATCCGTTTTCGTCTTTTTTTTCGGTAATTTCGTCGTAAAATGAGTAAAAAAACGAGTAAACAGAGATAAGAAATAGATATTTCGCTAAAATTATCCGTTTTCGTCCATTTTTTCGGTAATTTCATGATAAAATGATGAAGAAATACGAAAAAATTAAGGAAAAAAATAAAAATTTCGCAAAAATTATCCATTTTCGTCCCTTTTTTCGGTAATTTCGACACAAAATGAGGAAAAAAAAACGAGTTAATAAAGGAAAAAATTAGAAATTTCGCTAAAATTATCCGTTTTCGTCCCTTTTTTCGGTAATTTCATCATAAATGAGGAAAAAATACGAGTAAATTAAGGAAAAAAATAAAAATTTCGCTAAAATTATCCGTTTACGTTGCCTTATTCACTCATAATTTGATTAAATGTAAGAAATAAAGTCAAATTAGAGGAAAAAATTTGAATTTTCGCTAAAATTATCCGTTTACGTTGCTTTTTTCGCTCATAATTAGATTAAATGTTGGATATAAAGGTAAAATAGAGGAGAAAAATTGAATTCTCCTTAAAATTCTCTGTTTTCGTTGTTTTTTTCGCTCATTATTGGATAAAATGTAGAAATAAAGTCAAAATAGAGGAACATAATTGAATTTTCGTTAAAATTATCAGTTTTCGTGGCTTTTTTCGCTCATAATGTGAATAAATGTAGAATATAAAGGCAAAATAGAGGAAAAATTGAATTTTTGATAAAATTATCCGTTTTCGTTGCTTTTTTCGCTCATAATTTGATTTAATGTGGGAAATAAAGGCAAAATAGAGGAAAAAAATAGAAATTTTGCTTAAATTATCTGTTTTCGTCTTTTTTTTCGGCAATTTCGTCATTAAATGTGGAAAAAAAAACGAGTAAATTGAGGAAAAAAATTAAAATATTTGCTAAAATAATCCGTTTTCGTCCCTTTTTTCGGTAATTTCGTCGTAAAATGAGGAAAAAAACGAGTAAATAGAGGAAAAAAATAGTAATTTCGCTAAAATTATCCGTTTTTGTCCATTTTTTCGGTAATTTCGTCATAAAATGAGGAAAAAAAAACGACTAAATAGAGGAAAAAAATAAAAATTTCGATAAAATTATCCGTTTTCGTCCCTTTTTTCAGTAATTTGAACACAAAATGAGGAAAAAAAAACGAGTTAATAAAGGAAAAAATAGAAATTTCGCTAAAATTATCCGTTTTCGTCCCTTTTTTCGGTAATTTCATCATAAATGAGGAAAAAATACGAGTAAATTAAGGAAAAAAATAAAAATTTCGCTAAAATTATCCGTTTACGTTGCCTTATTCACTCATAATTTGATTAAATGTAAGAAATAAAGTCAAATTAGAGGAAAAAATTTGAATTTTCGCTAAAATTATCCGTTTACGTTGCTTTTTTCGCTCATAATTAGATTAAATGTTGGATATAAAGGTAAAATAGAGGAGAAAAATTGAATTCTCCTTAAAATTCTCTGTTTTCGTTGTTTTTTTCGCTCATTATTGGATAAAATGTAGAAATAAAGTCAAAATAGAGGAACATAATTGAATTTTCGTTAAAATTATCAGTTTTCGTGGCTTTTTTCGCTCATAATGTGAATAAATGTAGAATATAAAGGCAAAATAGAGGAAAAATTGAATTTTTGATAAAATTATCCGTTTTCGTTGCTTTTTTCGCTCATAATTTGATTTAATGTGGGAAATAAAGGCAAAATAGAGGAAAAAAATAGAAATTTTGCTTAAATTATCTGTTTTCGTCTTTTTTTTCGGCAATTTCGTCATTAAATGTGGAAAAAAAAACGAGTAAATTGAGGAAAAAAATTAAAATATTTGCTAAAATAATCCGTTTTCGTCCCTTTTTTCGGTAATTTCGTCGTAAAATGAGGAAAAAAACGAGTAAATAGAGGAAAAAAATAGTAATTTCGCTAAAATTATCCGTTTTTGTCCATTTTTTCGGTAATTTCGTCATAAAATGAGGAAAAAAAAACGACTAAATAGAGGAAAAAAATAAAAATTTCGATAAAATTATCCGTTTTCGTCCCTTTTTTCAGTAATTTGAACACAAAATGAGGAAAAAAAAACGAGTTAATAAAGGAAAAAATAGAAATTTCGCTAAAATTATCCGTTTTCGTCCCTTTTTTCGGTAATTTCATCATAAATGAGGAAAAAATACGAGTAAATTAAGGAAAAAAATAAAAATTTCGTTAAAATTATCTGTTTTCGTCCCTTTTTTCGGTAATTTCCTGATAAAATGATGAAGAAAAACGAGTAAATTGAGGAAAAAAATAAAAATTTCGCAAAAATTTTCCGTTATCCTCCCAATTTCGGTAATTCCGTCATAAAGTGAGGAAAAAAACGAGGAAATTGAGGAAAAAATAGAAATTTCGCTAAAATTTTCCATTTTCGTCCCTTTTTTCGGTAATTTTGTCATAAAATGAGGAAAAAAAACGAGTAAATAGAGGAAAAAAGAGAAGTTTCGCTAAAATTATCCGTTTTCGTCCCTTTTTTCGGTAATTTCGTCATAAATTGAGGAAAAAAAAGCGAGTAAATTGAGGAAAATATAAAAATTTCGCAATAATTATCCGTTTTCGTCCCTTTTTTCGGTAATTTCGCCATAAAAGGAGGATAAAAAACGAGTAAATAGAGAAAAAAATTGAAATTTCACTAAAATTATCCGTTTTCATCCCTTTTTTTGGTAATTACGTCATAAAATGAGGAAAAAAATCGAGTAAATAGAGAAAAAAATTGAAATTTCACTAAAATTATCCGTTTTCATCCCTTTTTTTGGTAATTACGTCATAAAATGAGGAAAAAAATCGAGTAAATTGGGGAAAAAAATAATAATTTCGCTAAAATTATTCGTTTTCGTCCCTTTTTTCGGTAATTTCGTGATAAAATGATGAAGAAAAACGAGTAAATTGAGGAAAAATATAAAAATTTCTCTAAAATTATCCGTTTTCATCCCTTTTTTCGGTAATTTCGACATAAAATGAGGAAAAAAACAAGTAAATAGAGGAAAAACTATAGAAATTTCGCTAAAATTATCCGTTTTCGTCCCTTTTTTCGGTAATTTCGTCATAAAATGAGGAAAAAAAACGAGTAAATTGAAGAAAAAAATAAGAATTTCGCTAAAATTATCCGTTACCGTCCCTTTTTTGGTAATTTCGTCATAAAATGAGGAAAAAAACGAGTAAATTGAGGAAAAAAATAAAAATTTCGATAAAATTATCCGTTTTTGTCCCTTTTTTCGGTATTTTCGTCATAAAATGAGAAAAAAAAAGGAAATTGAGGAAGAAATAGAAATTTCATTAAAATTATCCGTTTTCGTCCCTTTTTTTGGTAATTTCGTCGTAAAATGAGGAAAAAACGAGTAAACAGAGGAAAGAAATAGATATTTCGCTAAAATTATCCGTTTTCGTCCATTTTTTCGGTAATTTCATGATAAAATGACGAAGAAATACGAGTAAATTAAGGATAAAAATAAAAATTTCGCTAAAATTATCCATTTTCGTCCCTTTTTTCGGTAATTTCGTCGTAAAATGAGGAAAAAAATCGAGTAAATCGAGGAAAAAAATAGAAATTTCGCTAAAATTATCCGTTATCGTCCCTTTTTTCGGTAATTTCGTGATAAAATGATGAAGAAAAACGAGTAAATTGAGGAAAAATATAAAAATTTCTCTAAAATTATCCGTTTTCGTCCCTTTTTTCGGTAATTTCGTCATGAAATGAGAAAAAAAACGAGCAAATAGAGGAAAAAATAGAAATTGCGCTAAAATTATCCGTTTTCGTACCTTTTTTTGGTAATTTCGTCATAAAATGAGGAAAAAAAACGAGTAAATTGAAGAAAAAAATAAAAATTTCGATAAAATTATCCGTTTTCCTCCCTTTTTTCGGTATTTTCGTCATAAAATGAGGAAAAAACGAGCAAATTGAGGAAGAAATAGAAATTTCATTAAAATTATCCGTTTTCGTCCCTTTTTTCGGTAATTTCGTCGTAAAATGAGGAAAAAAACGAGTAAACAGAGGAAAGAAATAGATATTTCGCTAAAATTATCCGTTTTCGTCCATTTTTTCGGTAATTTCATGATAAAATGAGGAAAAAAACGAGTAAACAGAGGAAAGAAATAGAAATTTCGCT
Organism: Sympetrum striolatum; assembly: GCA_947579665.1. NCBI lineage: Eukaryota > Metazoa > Arthropoda > Insecta > Odonata > Libellulidae > Sympetrum > Sympetrum striolatum. The sequence goes on from CANPUZ010000004.1 coordinate 760,686, forward strand.
AAAATTATCCGTTATCGTCCCTTTTTTCGGTAATTTCGTGATAAAATGATGAAGAAAAACGAGTAAATTGAGGAAAAATATAAAAATTTCTCTAAAATTATCCGTTTACGTCCCTTTTTTCGGTAATTTCGTCATACAATGAGGTAAAAAATCGAGCAAATAGAGGAAAAAATAGAAATTTCGCTAAAATTATCCGTTTATGTCCCTTTTTTCGGCAATTTCGTCATAATATGAGAAAAAAAACGAGCAAATAGAGGAAAAAAATAAAAATTTCGATAAAATTATCCGTTTTCTTCCCTTTTTTCGGTAATTTCGACATAAAATGAGGAAAAAAACAAGTAAATAGAGGAAAAAATAGAAACTTCGCTAAAATTATCCGTTTTCGTCCCTTTTTTCGGTATTTTCGTCATAAAATGAGGAAAAAAACGAGCAAATTGAGGAAGAAATAGAAATTTCATTAAAATTATCCGTTATCGTCCCTTTTTTCGGTAATTTCGTGATAAAATGATGAAGAAAAACGAGTAAATTGAGGAAAAATATAAAAATTTCTCTAAAATTATCCGTTTTCGTCCCTTTTTTCGGTAATTTCGTCATACAATGAGGTAAAAAATCGAGCAAATAGAGGAAAAAATAGAAATTTCGCTAAAATTATCCGTTTATGTCCCTTTTTTCGGCAATTTCGTCATAATATGAGAAAAAAAACGAGCAAATAGAGGAAAAAAATAAAAATTTCGATAAAATTATCCGTTTTCTTCCCTTTTTTCGGTAATTTCGACATAAAATGAGGAAAAAAACAAGTAAATAGAGGAAAAAATAGAAATTTCGCTAAAATTATCCGTTTTCGTCCCTTTTTTCGGTATTTTCGTCATAAAATGAGGAAAAAAACGAGCAAATTGAGGAAGAAATAGAAATTTCATTAAAATTATCCGTTTTCGTCCCTTTTTTCGGTAATTTCGTCGTAAAATGAGGAAAAAAACGAGTAAACAGAGGAAAGAAATAGATATTTCGCTAAAATTATCCGTTTTCGTCCATTTTTTCGGTAATTTCATGATAAAATGATGAAGAAAAACGAGTAAATTGAGGAAAAAAATAAAAATTTCGCTAAAATTATCCATTTTCGTCATTTTTTTCGATAATTTCGTCGAGAAATGAGGAAAAAAATCGAGTAAATAGAGGAAAAAATAGAAATTTCGCTAAAATTATCCGTTATCGTCCCTTTTTTCGGTAATTTCGTCATAAAATGAGGAAAAAAACGAGTTAATAGAGGAAAAAATTGAAATTTCGCAAAAATTATCCGTTTTCGTCCCTTTTTTCGGTAATTTCGTCATAAAATGAGGAAAAAAAACGAGTAAATTGAAGAAAAAAATAAAAATTTCGCTAAAATTATCCGATACCGTCCCTTTTTTGGTAATTTCGTCATAAAATGAGGAAAAAAACGAGTAAATTTAGGAAAAAAATAAAAATTTCGTTAAAATTATCCGTTATAGTCCCTTTTTTCGGTAATTTCGTCATAAAATGAGGAAAAAAAACGAGTAACTAGAGGAAAAAAATAGAACTTTCGCTAAAATTATCCCTTTTCGTCCCTTTTTTAAGTAATTTCGTCAAAAAATTAGGAAAAAAAACGAGTAAATTGAAGAAAAAAATAGAAACTTCGCTAAAATTATACGTTTTCGTCCCTTTTTTTGATAACTTCGTGGTAAAATGCAGAAAAAAAACGAGTAAATTGGGGCTAAAATAGAAATTACGCTAAAATTATCCGTTTTCGTCCCTTTTTTCGGTAATTTTCTTACAAGATGAGGAAAATAAACGAGTAAATAGATGAATAAATAAAAGTTTCGCAAAAATTTTCCGTTTTCATCTCTTTTTTCGGTAATTACGTCATAAAATGAGGAAAAAAATCAAGTAAATAGAGGAAATAAATAGAAATTTCGTTAAAATTATCCGTTTTCGTCCTTTTTTTCGGTAATTTCGTGAAAAAATGATGAAGAAAAACGAGTAAATTGAGGAAAAAAATAAAAATTTCGATAAAATTATCCGTTTTCGTCCCTTTTTTCGGTAATTTCGACATAAAATGAGGAAAAAAAACGAGTAAATAGAGGAAAAAAATAGAAATTTCAATAAAATTATCCGTTTTCGTCCCTTTTTTCGGTAATTTCGACATAAAATGAGGAAAAAAAAACGAGTAAAGAGAGGAAAAAATAGAAATTTTGCTAAAATTATCCGTTTTCGTCCCTTTTTTCGGTAATTTCCTCGTAAAATGAGGAAAAAAACGAGTAAATAGAGGAAAAAAATAGTAATTTCGCTAAAATTATCCGTTTTTGTCCATTTTTTTGGTAATTTCATGATAAAATGATGAAGGAAAACGAGTAAATTGAGGAAAAAAATAAAAATTTCGCTAAAGTATCCATTTTCGCCCGTTTTTTCGGTGATTTCGTCGTTAAATGAGGAAAAAAATCGAGTAAATAGAGGAAAAAAAAAAGAAATTTCGCTAAAATTATCCGTTTTCGTCCCTTTTTTCGGTAATTTCGTCATAAAATGAGGAAAAAAAACGACTAAATAGAGGAAAAAAATAAAAATTTCGATAAAATTATCCGATTTCGTCCCTTTTTTCGGTAATTTCGACACAAAATGAGGAAAAAAAACGAGTTAATAAAGGAAAAAATAGAAATTTCGCTAAAATTATCCGTTTTCGTCCCTTTTTTCGGTAATTTTGTCATAAAATAAGGAAAAAAAACGAGTAAATTGAGGAAAAAATAGAAATTACGCTAAAATTATCCGTTTTCGTCCCTTTTTTCGGTAATTTCGTCATAAAATGAGGAAAAAAAAACGAGTAAATGGAGGAAAAAAGAGAAGTTTCGCTAAAATTATCCGTTTTCGTCCCTTTTTTCGGTAATTTCGTCATAAATTGAGGAAAAAAAAGCGAGTAAATTGAGGAAAATATAAAAATTTCGCAATAATTATCCGTTTTCGTCCCTTTTTTCGGTAATTTTGCCATAAAAGGAGGAAAAAGAACGAGTAAATAGAGAAAAAATTTGAAATTTCACTAAAATTATCCGTTTTCATCCCTTTTTTCGGTAATTACGTCATAAAATGAGGAAAAAAATCGAGTAAATAGAGGAAAAAAATAAAAATTTCGATAATATTATCCGTTTTCATCTCTTTTTTCGGTAATTACGTCATAAAATGAGGAAAATAATCGAGAAAATAGAGGAAAAAAATAAAAATTTCGCTGAAATTATCCGTTTTCTTCCCTTTTTTCGTTAATTTCGACATAAAATGAGGAAAAAAACAAGTAAATAGAGGAAAAAATAGAAATTTCGCTAAAATTATCCGTTTTCGTCCCTTTTTTCGGTATTTTCGTCATAAAATGAGGAAAAAAACGAGCAAATTGAGGAAGAAATAGAAATTTCATTAAAATTATCCGTTTTCGTCCCTTTTTTCGGTAATTTCGTCGTAAAATGAGTAAAAAAACGAGTAAACAGAGGAAAGAAATAGATATTTCGCTAAAATTATCCGTTTTCGTCCATTTTTTCGGTAATTTCATGATAAAATGATGAAGAAATACGAAAAAATTAAGGAAAAAAATAAAAATTTCGCTAAAATTATCCATTTTCGTCCCTTTTTTCGGTAATTTCGTCGTAAAATGAGGAAAAAAATCGAGTAAATAGAGGAAAAAAATAGAAATTTCGCTAAAATTATCCGTTATCGTCCCTTTTTTCGGTAATTTCGTGATAAAATGATGAAGAAAAACGAGTAAATTGAGGAAAAATATAAAAATTTCTCTAAAATTATCCGTTTTCGTCCCTTTTTTCGGTAATTTCGTCATACAATGAGGTAAAAAATCGAGCAAATAGAGGAAAAAATAGAAATTTCGCTAAAATTATCCGTTTATGTCCGTTTTTTCGGTAATTTCGTCATGAAATGAGAAAAAAACGAGCAAATAGAGGAAAAAAATAAAAATTTCGATAAAATTATCCGTTTTCTTCCCTTTTTTCGGTAATTTCGACATAAAATGAGGATAAAAACAAGTAAATAGAGGAAAAAATAGAAATTGCGCTAAAATTATCCGTTTTCGTACCTTTTTTTGGTAATTTCGTCATAAAATGAGGAAAAAAAACGAGTAAATTGAAGAAAAAAATAAAAATTTCGATAAAATTATCCGTTTTCGTCCCTTTTTTCGGTATTTTCGTCATAAAATGAGGAAAAAACGAGCAAATTTGAGGAAGAAATAGAAATTTCATTAAAATTATCCGTTTTCGTCCCTTTTTTCGGTAATTTCGTCGTAAAATGAGGAAAAAAACGAGTAAACAGAGGAAAGAAATAGATATTTCGCTAAAATTATCCGTTTTCGTCCATTTTTTCGGTAATTTCATCATAAAATGATGAAGAAAAACGAGTAAATTGAGGAAAAAAATAAAAATTTCGCAAAAATTATCTATTTTCGTCCCTTTTTTCGGTAATTTCGTCGTAAAATGAGGTAAAAAATCGAGTAAATAGAGGAAAAAAATAGAAATTTCGCTAAAATTATCCGTTATCGTCCCTTTTTTCGGTAATTTCGTGATAAAATGATGAAGAAAAACGAGTAAATTGAGGAAAAATATAAAAATTTCTCTAAAATTATCCGTTTTCGTCCCTTTTTTCGGTAATTTCGTCATGAAATGAGAAAAAAAACGAGCAAATAGAGGAAAAAAATAAACATTTCGATAAAATTATCCGTTTTCTTCCCTTTTTTCGGTAATTTCGACATAAAATGAGGAAAAAAATCAAGTAAATAGAGGAAATAAATAGAAATTTCGTTAAAATTATCCGTTTTCGACCTTTTTTTCGGTAATTTCGTGATAAAATGAGGAAGAAAAACGAGTAAATTGAGGAAAAAAATAGAAATTTCAATAAAATTATCCGTTTTCGTCCCTTTTTTCGGTAATTTCATCATGAATGAAGAAAAAATACGAGTAAATTAAGGAAAAAAATAAAAATTTCGTTAAAATTATCTGTTTTCGTCCCTTTTTTCGGTAATTTCCTGATAAAATGATGAAGAAAAACGAGTAAATTGAGGAAAAAAATAAAATTTTCGCAAAAATTTTCCGTTATCCTCCCTTTTTTCGGTAATTCCGTCATAAAGTGAGGAAAAAAAACGAGCAAATTGAGGAAAAAATAGAAATTTCGCTAAAATTATCCGTTTTCGTCCCTTTTTTCGGTAATTTTGTCATAAAATAAGGAAAAAAAACGAGTAAATTGAGGAAAAAATAGAAATTACGCTAAAATTATCCGTTTTCGTCCTTTTTTTCGGTAATTTCGTCATAAAATGAGGAAAAAAAACGAGTAAATAGAGGAAAAAAGAGAAGTTTCGTTAAATTTATCCGTTTTCGTCCCTTTTTTCGGTAATTTCGTCATAAATTGAGGAAAAAAAAGCGAGTAAATTGAGGAAAATATAAAAATTTCGCAATAATTATCCGTTTTCGTCCCTTTTTTCGGTAATTTTGCCATAAAAGGAGGAAAAAGAACGAGTAAATAGAGAAAAAAATTGAAATTTCACTAAAATTATCCGTTTTCATCCCTTTTTTCGGTAATTACGTCATAAAATGAGGAAAAAAATCGAGTAAATTAAGGAAAATATAATAATTTCGTTAAAATTATCTGTTTTCGTCATTTTTTTCGATAATTTCGTCGTAAAATGAGGAAAAAAATCGAGTAAATAGAGGAAAAAATAGAAATTTCATTAAAATTATCCGTTTTCGTCCCTTTTTTCGGTAATTTCGTCGTAAAATGAGGAAAAAAACGAGTAAACAGAGGAAAGAAATAGATATTTCGCTAAAATTATCCGTTTTCGTCCATTTTTTCGGTAATTTCATGATAAAATGATGAAGAAAAACGAGTAAATTGAGGAAAAAAATGAAAATTTCTCAAAAATTATCTATTTTCGTCCCTTTTTTCGGTAATTTCGTCGTAAAATGAGGAAAAAAATCGAGTAAATAGAGGAAAAAAATAGAAATTTCGCTAAAATTATCCGTTATCGTCCCTTTTTTCGGTAATTTCGTGATAAAATGATGAAGAAAAACGAGTAAACAGAGGAAAGAAATAGATATTTCGCTAAAATTATCCGTTTTCGTCCATTTTTTCGGTAATTTCATGATAAAATGATGAAGAAAAACGAGTAAATTGAGGAAAATATAAAAATTTCGAAATAATTATCCGTTTTCGTCCCTTTTTTCGGTAATTTTGCCATATAAGGAGGAAAAAGAACGAGTAAATAGAGAAAAAAATTGAAATTTCACTAAAATTATCCGTTTTCATCCCTTTTTTCGGTAATTACGTCATAAAATGAGGAAAAAAATCGAGTAAATAGAGGAAAAAAATAAAAATTTCGATAATATTATCCGTTTTCATCTCTATTTCCGGTAATTACGTCATAAAATGAGGAAAATAATCGAGAAAATAGAGGAAAAAAATAAAAATTTCGATAAAATTATCCGTTTTCTTCCCTTTTTTCGGTAATTTCGACATAAAATGAGGAAAAAAAACAAGTAAATAGAGGAAAAAATAGAAATTTCGCTAAAATTATCCGTTTTCGTCCCTTTTTTCGGTATTTTCGTCATAAAATGAGGAAAAAAACGAGCAAATTGAGGAAAGAAATAGATATTTCGCTAAAATTATCCGTTTTCGTCCATTTTTTCGGTAATTTCATGATAAAATGATGAAGAAATACGAAAAAATTAAGGAAAAAAATAAAAATTTCGCTAAAATTATCCATTTTCGTCCATTTTTTCGGTAATTTCGTCGTAAAATGAGGAAAAAAATCGAGTAAATAGAGGAAAAAAATAGAAATTTCGCTAAAATTATCCGTTATCGTCCCTTTTTTCGGTAATTTCGTGATAAAATGATGAAGAAAAACGAGTAAATTGAGGAAAAATATAAAAATTTCTCTAAAATTATCCGTTTTCGTCCCTTTTTTCGGTAATTTCGTCATACAATGAGGTAAAAAATCGAGCAAATAGAGGAAAAAATAGAAATTTCGCAAAAATTATCCGTTTTCGTCCCTTTTTTCGGTATTTTCGTCATAAAATGAGGAAAAAAACGAGCAAATTGAGGAAGAAATAGAAATTTCATTAAAATTATCCGTTTTCGTCCCTTTTTTCGGTAATTTCGTCGTAAAATGAGGAAAAAAAACGAGTAAACAGAGGAAAGAAATAGATATTTCGCTAAAATTATCCGTTTTCGTCCATTTTTTCGGTAATTTCATGATAAAATGATGAAGAAAAACGAGTAAATTGAGGAAAAAAATAAAAATTTCGCTAAAATTATCCATTTTCGTCATTTTTTTCGATAATTTCGTCGAGAAATGAGGAAAAAAATCGAGTAAATAGAGGAAAAAATAGAAATTTCGCTAAAATTATCCGTTATCGTCCCTTTTTTCGGTAATTTCGTCATAAAATGAGGAAAAAAACGAGTTAATAGAGGAAAAAATTGAAATTTCGCAAAAATTATCCGTTTTCGTCCCTTTTTTCGGTAATTTCGTCATAAAATGAGGAAAAAAAACGAGTAAATTGAAGAAAAAAATAAAAATTTCGCTAAAATTATCCGATACCGTCCCTTTTTTGGTAATTTCGTCATAAAATGAGGAAAAAAACGAGTAAATTTAGGAAAAAAATAAAAATTTCGTTAAAATTATCCGTTATAGTCCCTTTTTTCGGTAATTTCGTCATAAAATGAGGAAAAAAAACGAGTAACTAGAGGAAAAAAATAGAACTTTCGCTAAAATTATCCCTTTTCGTCCCTTTTTTAAGTAATTTCGTCAAAAAATTAGGAAAAAAAACGAGTAAATTGAAGAAAAAAATAGAAACTTCGCTAAAATTATACGTTTTCGTCCCTTTTTTTGATAACTTCGTGGTAAAATGCAGAAAAAAAACGAGTAAATTGGGGCTAAAATAGAAATTACGCTAAAATTATCCGTTTTCGTCCCTTTTTTCGGTAATTTTCTTACAAGATGAGGAAAATAAACGAGTAAATAGATGAATAAATAAAAGTTTCGCAAAAATTTTCCGTTTTCATCTCTTTTTTCGGTAATTACGTCATAAAATGAGGAAAAAAATCAAGTAAATAGAGGAAATAAATAAAAATTTCGTTAAAATTATCCGTTTTCGTCCTTTTTTTCGGTAATTTCGTGAAAAAATGATGAAGAAAAACGAGTAAATTGAGGAAAAAAATAAAAATTTCGATAAAATTATCCGTTTTCGTCCCTTTTTTCGGTAATTTCGACATAAAATGAGGAAAAAAAACGAGTAAATAGAGGAAAAAAATAGAAATTTCAATAAAATTATCCGTTTTCGTCCCTTTTTTCGGTAATTTCGACATAAAATGAGGAAAAAAAAACGAGTAAAGAGAGGAAAAAATAGAAATTTTGCTAAAATTATCCGTTTTCGTCCCTTTTTTCGGTAATTTCCTCGTAAAATGAGGAAAAAAACGAGTAAATAGAGGAAAAAAATAGTAATTTCGCTAAAATTATCCGTTTTTGTCCATTTTTTTGGTAATTTCATGATAAAATGATGAAGGAAAACGAGTAAATTGAGGAAAAAAATAAAAATTTCGCTAAAGTATCCATTTTCGCCCGTTTTTTCGGTGATTTCGTCGTTAAATGAGGAAAAAAATCGAGTAAATAGAGGAAAAAAAAAAGAAATTTCGTTAAAATTATCCGTTTTCGTCCCTTTTTTCGGTAATTTCGTCATAAAATGAGGAAAAAAAACGACTAAATAGAGGAAAAAAATAAAAATTTCGATAAAATTATCCGATTTCGTCCCTTTTTTCGGTAATTTCGACACAAAATGAGGAAAAAAAACGAGTTAATAAAGGAAAAAATAGAAATTTCGCTAAAATTATCCGTTTTCGTCCCTTTTTTCGGTAATTTTGTCATAAAATAAGGAAAAAAAACGAGTAAATTGAGGAAAAAATAGAAATTACGCTAAAATTATCCGTTTTCGTCCCTTTTTTCGGTAATTTCGTCATAAAATGAGGAAAAAAAAACGAGTAAATGGAGGAAAAAAGAGAAGTTTCGCTAAAATTATCCGTTTTCGTCCCTTTTTTCGGTAATTTCGTCATAAATTGAGGAAAAAAAAGCGAGTAAATTGAGGAAAATATAAAAATTTCGCAATAATTATCCGTTTTCGTCCCTTTTTTCGGTAATTTTGCCATAAAAGGAGGAAAAAGAACGAGTAAATAGAGAAAAAAATTGAAATTTCACTAAAATTATCCGTTTTCATCCTTTTTTTCGGTAATTACGTCATAAAATGAGGAAAAAAATCGAGTAAATAGAGGAAAAAAATAAAAATTTCGATAATATTATCCGTTTTCATCTCTTTTTTCGGTAATTACGTCATAAAATGAGGAAAATAATCGAGAAAATAGAGGAAAAAAATAAAAATTTCGCTGAAATTATCCGTTTTCTTCCCTTTTTTCGGTAATTTCGACATAAAATGAGGAAAAAAACAAGTAAATAGAGGAAAAAATAGAAATTTCGCAAAAATTATCCGTTTTCGTCCCTTTTTTCGGTATTTTCGTCATAAAATGAGGAAAAAAACGAGCAAATTGAGGAAGAAATAGAAATTTCATTAAAATTATCCGTTTTCGTCCCTTTTTTCGGTAATTTCGTCGTAAAATGAGTAAAAAAACGAGTAAACAGAGGAAAGAAATAGATATTTCGCTAAAATTATCCGTTTTCGTCCATTTTTTCGGTAATTTCATGATAAAATGATGAAGAAATACGAAAAAATTAAGGAAAAAAATAAAAATTTCGCTAAAATTATCCATTTTCGTCCCTTTTTTCGGTAATTTCGTCGTAAAATGAGGAAAAAAATCGAGTAAATAGAGGAAAAAAATAGAAATTTCGCTAAAATTATCCGTTATCGTCCCTTTTTTCGGTAATTTCGTGATAAAATGATGAAGAAAAACGAGTAAATTGAGGAAAAATATAAAAATTTCTCTAAAATTATCCGTTTTCGTCCCTTTTTTCGGTAATTTCGTCATACAATGAGGTAAAAAATCGAGCAAATAGAGGAAAAAATAGAAATTTCGCTAAAATTATCCGTTTATGTCCGTTTTTTCGGTAATTTCGTCATGAAATGAGAAAAAAACGAGCAAATAGAGGAAAAAAATAAAAATTTCGATAAAATTATCCGTTTTCTTCCCTTTTTTCGGTAATTTCGACATAAAATGAGGATAAAAACAAGTAAATAGAGGAAAAAATAGAAATAGCGCTAAAATTATCCGTTTTCGTACCTTTTTTTGGTAATTTCGTCATAAAATGAGGAAAAAAAACGAGTAAATTGAAGAAAAAAATAAAAATTTCGATAAAATTATCCGTTTTCGTCCCTTTTTTCGGTATTTTCGTCATAAAATGAGGAAAAAACGAGCAAATTTGAGGAAGAAATAGAAATTTCATTAAAATTATCCGTTTTCGTCCCTTTTTTCGGTAATTTCGTCGTAAAATGAGGAAAAAAACGAGTAAACAGAGGAAAGAAATAGATATTTCGCTAAAATTATCCGTTTTCGTCCATTTTTTCGGTAATTTCATGATAAAATGATGAAGAAAAACGAGTAAATTGAGGAAAAAAATAAAAATTTCGCAAAAATTATCTATTTTCGTCCCTTTTTTCGGTAATTTCGTCGTAAAATGAGGTAAAAAATCGAGTAAATAGAGGAAAAAAATAGAAATTTCGCTAAAATTATCCGTTATCGTCCCTTTTTTCGGTAATTTCGTGATAAAATGATGAAGAAAAACGAGTAAATTGAGGAAAAATATAAAAATTTCTCTAAAATTATCCGTTTTCGTCCCTTTTTTCGGTAATTTCGTCATGAAATGAGAAAAAAAACGAGCAAATAGAGGAAAAAAATAAAAATTTCGATAAAATTATCCGTTTTCTTCCCTTTTTTCGGTAATTTCGACATAAAATGAGGAAAAAAACAAGTAAATAGAGGAAAAAATAGAAATTTCGCAAAAATTATCCGTTTTCGTCCCTTTTTTCGGTATTTTCGTCATAAAATGAGGAAAAAAACGAGCCAATTGAGGAAGAAAGAGAAATTTCATTAAAATTATCCGTTTTCGTCCCTTTTTTCGGTAATTTCGTCGTAAAATGAGGAAAAAAACGAGTAAACAGAGGAAAGAAATAGATATTTCGCTAAAATTATCCGTTTTCGTCCATTTTTTCGGTAATTTCATGATAAAATGATGAAGAAAAACGAGTAAATTGAGGAAAAAAATAAAAATTTCGCTAAAATTATCCATTTTCGTCATTTTTTTCGATAATTTCTTCGTAAAATGAGGAAAAAAATCGAGTAAATAGAGGAAAAAATAGAAATTTCGCTAAAATTATCCGTTATCGTCCCTTTTTTCGGTAATTTCGTCATAAAATGAGGAAAAAAACGAGTTAATAGAGGAAAAAATTGAAATTTCGCTAAAATTATCCGTTTTCGTCCCTTTTTTCGGTATTTTCGTCATAAAATGAGGAAAAAAACGAGCCAATTGAGGAAGAAAGAGAAATTTCATTAAAATTATCCGTTTTCGTCCCTTTTTTCGGTAATTTCGTCGTAAAATGAGGAAAAAAACGAGTAAACAGAGGAAAGAAATAGATATTTCGCTAAAATTATCCGTTTTCGTCCCTTTTTTCGGTAATTTCGTCATAAATTGAGGAAAAAAAAGCGAGTAAATTGAGGAAAATATAAAAATTTCGCAATAATTATCCGTTTTCGTCCCTTTTTTCGGTAATTTTGCCATAAAAGGAGGAAAAAGAACGAGTAAATAGAGAAAAAAATTGAAATTTCACTAAAATTATCCGTTTTCATCCTTTTTTTCGGTAATTACGTCATAAAATGAGGAAAAAAATCGAGTAAATAGAGGAAAAAAATAAAAATTTCGATAATATTATCCGTTTTCATCTCTTTTTTCGGTAATTACGTCATAAAATGAGGAAAATAATCGAGAAAATAGAGGAAAAAAATAAAAATTTCGCTGAAATTATCCGTTTTCTTCCGTTTTTTCGGTAATTTCGACATAAAATGAGGAAAAAAACAAGTAAATAGAGGAAAAAATAGAAATTTCGCTAAAATTATCCGTTTTCGTCCCTTTTTTCGGTATTTTCGTCATAAAATGAGGAAAAAAACGAGCAAATTGAGGAAGAAATAGAAATTTCATTAAAATTATCCGTTTTCGTCCCTTTTTTCGGTAATTTCGTCGTAAAATGAGTAAAAAAACGAGTAAACAGAGGAAAGAAATAGATATTTCGCTAAAATTATCCGTTTTCGTCCATTTTTTCGGTAATTTCATGATAAAATGATGAAGAAATACGAAAAAATTAAGGAAAAAAATAAAAATTTCGCTAAAATTATCCATTTTCGTCCCTTTTTTCGGTAATTTCGTCGTAAAATGAGGAAAAAAATCGAGTAAATAGAGGAAAAAAATAGAAATTTCGCTAAAATTATCCGTTATCGTCCCTTTTTTCGGTAATTTCGTGATAAAATGATGAAGAAAAACGAGTAAATTGAGGAAAAATATAAAAATTTCTCTAAAATTATCCGTTTTCGTCCCTTTTTTCGGTAATTTCGTCATACAATGAGGTAAAAAATCGAGCAAATAGAGGAAAAAATAGAAATTTCGCTAAAATTATCCGTTTATGTCCGTTTTTTCGGTAATTTCGTCATGAAATGAGAAAAAAACGAGCAAATAGAGGAAAAAAATAAAAATTTCGATAAAATTATCCGTTTTCTTCCCTTTTTTCGGTAATTTCGACATAAAATGAGGATAAAAACAAGTAAATAGAGGAAAAAATAGAAATTGCGCTAAAATTATCCGTTTTCGTACCTTTTTTTGGTAATTTCGTCATAAAATGAGGAAAAAAAACGAGTAAATTGAAGAAAAAAATAAAAATTTCGATAAAATTATCCGTTTTCGTCCCTTTTTTCGGTATTTTCGTCATAAAATGAGGAAAAAACGAGCAAATTTGAGGAAGAAATAGAAATTTCATTAAAATTATCCGTTTTCGTCCCTTTTTTCGGTAATTTCGTCGTAAAATGAGGAAAAAAACGAGTAAACAGAGGAAAGAAATAGATATTTCGCTAAAATTATCCGTTTTCGTCCATTTTTTCGGTAATTTCATGATAAAATGATGAAGAAAAACGAGTAAATTGAGGAAAAAAATAAAAATTTCGCAAAAATTATCTATTTTCGTCCCTTTTTTCGGTAATTTCGTCGTAAAATGAGGTAAAAAATCGAGTAAATAGAGGAAAAAAATAGAAATTTCGCTAAAATTATCCGTTATCGTCCCTTTTTTCGGTAATTTCGTGATAAAATGATGAAGAAAAACGAGTAAATTGAGGAAAAATATAAAAATTTCTCTAAAATTATCCGTTTTCGTCCCTTTTTTCGGTAATTTCGTCATGAAATGAGAAAAAAAACGAGCAAATAGAGGAAAAAAATAAAAATTTCGATAAAATTATCCGTTTTCTTCCCTTTTTTCGGTAATTTCGACATAAAATGAGGAAAAAAACAAGTAAATAGAGGAAAAAATAGAAATTTCGCAAAAATTATCCGTTTTCGTCCCTTTTTTCGGTATTTTCGTCATAAAATGAGGAAAAAAACGAGCCAATTGAGGAAGAAAGAGAAATTTCATTAAAATTATCCGTTTTCGTCCCTTTTTTCGGTAATTTCGTCGTAAAATGAGGAAAAAAACGAGTAAACAGAGGAAAGAAATAGATATTTCGCTAAAATTATCCGTTTTCGTCCATTTTTTCGGTAATTTCATGATAAAATGATGAAGAAAAACGAGTAAATTGAGGAAAAAAATAAAAATTTCGCTAAAATTATCCATTTTCGTCATTTTTTTCGATAATTTCTTCGTAAAATGAGGAAAAAAATCGAGTAAATAGAGGAAAAAATAGAAATTTCGCTAAAATTATCCGTTATCGTCCCTTTTTTCGGTAATTTCGTCATAAAATGAGGAAAAAAACGAGTTAATAGAGGAAAAAATTGAAATTTCGCTAAAATTATCCGTTTTCGTCCTTTTTTTCGGTAATTTCGTCATAAAATGAGGAAAAAAAACGAGTAAATTGAAGAAAAAAATAAAAATTTCGTTAAAATTATCCGTTATCGTCCCTTTTTTCGGTAATTTCGTCATAAAATGAGGAAAAAAAACGAGTAACTAGAGGATAAAAATAGAACTTCGCTAAAATTATCCCTTTTCGTCCCTTTTTTAAGTAATTTCGTCAAAAAATTAGGAAAAAAAACGAGTAAATTGAAGAAAAAAATAGAAACTTCGCTAAAATTATACGTTTTCGTCCCTTTTTTCGATAACTTCGTGGTAAAATGCAGAAAAAAAACGAGTAAATTGGGGATAAAATAGAAATTACGCTAAAATTATCCGTTTTCGTCCCTTTTTTCGGTAATTTTCTTACAAAATGAGGAAAATAAACGAGTAAATAGATGAATAAATAAAAGTTTCGCAAAAATTTTCCGTTTTCATCTCTTTTTTCGGTAATTACGTCATAAAATGAGGAAAAAAATCAAGTAAATAGAGGAAATAAATAGAAATTTCGTTAAAATTATCCGTTTTCGACCTTTTTTTCGGTAATTTCGTGATAAAATGAGGAAGAAAAACGAGTAAATTGAGGAAAAAAATAGAAATTTCGATAAAATTATCCGTTTTCGTCCCTTTTTTCGGTAATTTCGACATAAAATGAGGAAAAAAAACGAGTAAATAGAGGAAAAAATAGAAATTTTGCTAAAATTATCCGTTTTCGTCCCTTTTTTCGGTAATTTCCTCGTAAAATGAGGAAAAAAAACGAGTAAATAGAGGAAAAAAATAATAATTTCGCTAAAATTATCCGTTTTTGTCCATTTTTTTGGTAATTTCATGATAAAATGATGAAGGAAAACGAGTAAATTGAGGAAAAAAATAAAAATTTCGCTAAAGTATCCATTTTCGCCCGTTTTTTCGGTGATTTCGTCGTAAAATGAGGAAAAAAAAACGAGTTAATAAAGGAAAAAATAGAAATTTCGCTAAAATTATCCGTTTTCGTCCCTTTTTTCGGTAATTTCATCATAAATGAGGAAAAAATACGAGTAAATTAAGGAAAAAAATAAAAATTTCGTTAAAATTATCTGTTTTCGTCCCTTTTTTCGGTAATTTCCTGATAAAATGATGAAGAAAAACGAGTAAATTGAGGAAAAAAATAAAAATTTCGCAAAAATTTTCCGTTATCCTCCCAATTTCGGTAATTCCGTCATAAAGTGAGGAAAAAAACGAGGAAATTGAGGAAAAAATAGAAATTTCGCTAAAATTTTCCGTTTTCGTCCCTTTTTTCGGTAATTTTGTCATAAAATGAGGAAAAAAAACGAGTAAATAGAGGAAAAAAGAGAAGTTTCGCTAAAATTATCCGTTTTCGTCCCTTTTTTCGGTAATTTCGTCATAAATTGAGGAAAAAAAAGCGAGTAAATTGAGGAAAATATAAAAATTTCGCAATAATTATCCGTTTTCGTCCCTTTTTTCGGTAATTTCGCCATAAAAGGAGGATAAAAAACGAGTAAATAGAGAAAAAAATTGAAATTTCACTAAAATTATCCGTTTTCATCCCTTTTTTCGGTAATTACGTCATAAAATGAGGAAAAAAATCGAGTAAATAGAGGAAAAAAATAAAAATTTCGCTAAAATTATCCGTTTTCGTCCCTTTTTTCGGTAATTTCCTGATAAAATGATAAAAAATAACGAGTAAATTGGGGAAAAAAATAATAATTTCGCTAAAATTATTCGTTTTCGTCCCTTTTTTCGGTAATTTCGTGATAAAATGATGAAGAAAAACGAGTAAATTGAGGAAAAATATAAAAATTTCTCTAAAATTATCCGTTTTCGTCCCTTTTTTCGGTAATTTCGTCATACAATGAGGTAAAAAAACGAGCAAATTGAGGAAAAAATGGAAATTTCGCTAAAATTATCCGTTTATGTCTCTTTTTTCGGTAATTTCGTCATAAAATGAGAAACAAAAACAAGTAAATAGAGGAAAAACTATAGAAATTTCGCTAAAATTATCCGTTTTCGTCCCTTTTTTCGGTAATTTCGTCATAAAATGAGGAAAAAAAACGAGTAAATTGAAGAAAAAAATAAGAATTTCGCTAAAATTATCCGTTACCGTCCCTTTTTTGGTAATTTCGTCATAAAATGAGGAAAAAAACGAGTAAATTGAGGAAAAAAATAAAAATTTCGATAAAATTATCCGTTTTCGTCCCTTTTTTCGGTATTTTCGTCATAAAATGAGAAAAAAAAAAGGAAATTGAGGAAGAAATAGAAATTTCATTAAAATTATCCGTTTTCGTCCCTTTATTCGGTAATTTCGTCATAAATAGAGGAAAAAAAACGAGTAAATTGAAGAAAAAAATAAAAATTTCGATAAAATTATCCGTTTTCGTCCCTTTTTTCGGTATTTTCGTCATAAAATGAGGAAAAAAACGAGCAAATTGAGGAAGAAATAGAAATTTCATTAAAATTATCCGTTTTCGTCCCTTTTTTCGGTAATTTCGTCGTAAAATGAGGAAAAAAACGAGTAAACAGAGGAAAGAAATAGATATTTCGCTAAAATTATCCGTTTTCGTCCATTTTTTCGGTAATTTCATGATAAAATGATGAAGAAAAACGAGTAAATTGAGGAAAAAAATAAAAATTTTGCTAGAATTATCCATTTTCGTCCCTTTTTTCGGTAATTTCGTCGTAAAATGAGGAAAAAAATCGAGTAAATAGAGGAAAAAAATAGAAATTTCGCTAAAATTATCCGTTATCGTCCCTTTTTTCGGTAATTTCGTGATAAAATGATGAAGAAAAACGAGTAAATTGAGGAAAAATATAAAAATTTCTCTAAAATTATCCGTTTTCGTCCCTTTTTTCGGTAATTTCGTCATACAATGAGGTAAAAAATCGAGCAAATAGAGGAAAAAATAGAAAAACTTGCTAAAATTATCCGTTTATGTCCCTTTTTTCAGTAATTTCGTCATGAAATGAGAAAAAAAAACGAGCAAATAGAGGAAAAAAATAAAAATTTCGATAAAATTATCCGTTTTCTTCCCTTTTTTCGGTAATTTCGACATAAAATGAGGAAAGAAACAAGTAAATAGAGGAAAAAATAGAAATTTCGCTAAAATTATCCGTTTTCGTCCCTTTTTTCGGTATTTTCGTCATAAAATGAGGAAAAAAAAAGCAAATTGAGGAAGAAATAGAAATTTCATTAAAATTATCCGTTTTCGTCTTTTTTTTCGGTAATTTCGTCGTAAAATGAGTAAAAAAACGAGTAAACAGAGATAAGAAATAGATATTTCGCTAAAATTATCCGTTTTCGTCCATTTTTTCGGTAATTTCATGATAAAATGATGAAGAAATACGAAAAAATTAAGGAAAAAAATAAAAATTTCGCAAAAATTATCCATTTTCGTCCCTTTTTTCGGTAATTTCGACACAAAATGAGGAAAAAAAAACGAGTTAATAAAGGAAAAAATTAGAAATTTCGCTAAAATTATCCGTTTTCGTCCCTTTTTTCGGTAATTTCATCATAAATGAGGAAAAAATACGAGTAAATTAAGGAAAAAAATAAAAATTTCGCTAAAATTATCCGTTTACGTTGCCTTATTCACTCATAATTTGATTAAATGTAAGAAATAAAGTCAAATTAGAGGAAAAAATTTGAATTTTCGCTAAAATTATCCGTTTACGTTGCTTTTTTCGCTCATAATTAGATAAAATGTTGGATATAAAGGTAAAATAGAGGAGAAAAATTGAATTCTCCTTAAAATTCTCTGTTTTCGTTGTTTTTTTCGCTCATTATTGGATAAAATGTAGAAATAAAGTCAAAATAGAGGAACATAATTGAATTTTCGTTAAAATTATCTGTTTTCGTGGCTTTTTTCGCTCATAATGTGAATAAATGTAGAATATAAAGGCAAAATAGAGGAAAAATTGAATTTTTGATAAAATTATCCGTTTTCGTTGCTTTTTTCGCTCATAATTTGATTTAATGTGGGAAATAAAGGCAAAATAGAGGAAAAAAATAGAAATTTTGCTTAAATTATCTGTTTTCGTCTTTTTTTTCGGCAATTTCGTCATTAAATGTGGAAAAAAAAACGAGTAAATTGAGGAAAAAAATTAAAATATTTGCTAAAATAATCCGTTTTCGTCCCTTTTTTCGGTAATTTCGTCGTAAAATGAGGAAAAAAACGAGTAAATAGAGGAAAAAAATAGTAATTTCGCTAAAATTATCCGTTTTTGTCCATTTTTTCGGTAATTTCGTCATAAAATGAGGAAAAAAAAACGACTAAATAGAGGAAAAAAATAAAAATTTCGATAAAATTATCCGTTTTCGTCCCTTTTTTCAGTAATTTGAACACAAAATGAGGAAAAAAAAACGAGTTAATAAAGGAAAAAATAGAAATTTCGCTAAAATTATCCGTTTTCGTCCCTTTTTCGGTAATTTCATCATAAATGAGGAAAAAATACGAGTAAATTAAGGAAAAAAATAAAAATTTCGTTAAAATTATCTGTTTTCGTCCCTTTTTTCGGTAATTTCCTGATAAAATGATGAAGAAAAACGAGTAAATTGAGGAAAAAAATAAAAATTTCGCAAAAATTTTCCGTTATCCTCCCAATTTCGGTAATTCCGTCATAAAGTGAGGAAAAAAACGAGGAAATTGAGGAAAAAATAGAAATTTCGCTAAAATTTTCCATTTTCGTCCCTTTTTTCGGTAATTTTGTCATAAAATGAGGAAAAAAAACGAGTAAATAGAGGAAAAAAGAGAAGTTTCGCTAAAATTATCCGTTTTCGTCCCTTTTTTCGGTAATTTCGTCATAAATTGAGGAAAAAAAAGCGAGTAAATTGAGGAAAATATAAAAATTTCGCAATAATTATCCGTTTTCGTCCCTTTTTTCGGTAATTTCGCCATAAAAGGAGGATAAAAAACGAGTAAATAGAGAAAAAAATTGAAATTTCACTAAAATTATCCGTTTTCATCCCTTTTTTTGGTAATTACGTCATAAAATGAGGAAAAAAATCGAGTAAATAGAGGAAAAAAATAAAAATTTCGCTAAAATTATCCGTTTTCGTCCCTTTTTTCGGTAATTTCGTGATAAAATGATAAAAAATAACGAGTAAATTGGGGAAAAAAATAATAATTTCGCTAAAATTATTCGTTTTCGTCCCTTTTTTCGGTAATTTCGTGATAAAATGATGAAGAAAAACGAGTAAATTGAGGAAAAATATAAAAATTTCTCTAAAATTATCCGTTTTCGTCCCTTTTTTCGGTAATTTCGTCATACAATGAGGTAAAAAAACGAGCAAATTGAGGAAAAAATGGAAATTTTGCTAAAATTATCCGTTTATGTCTCTTTTTTCGGTAATTTCGTCATAAAATGAGAAACAAAAACGAGCAAATAGAGGAAAAAAATAAAAATTTCGATAAAATTATCCGTTTTCTTCCCTTTTTTCGGTAATTTCGACATAAAATGAGGAAAAAAACAAGTAAATAGAGGAAAAACTATAGAAATTTCGCTAAAATTATCCGTTTTCGTCCCTTTTTTCGGTAATTTCGTCATAAAATGAGGAAAAAAAACGAGTAAATTGAAGAAAAAAATAAGAATTTCGCTAAAATTATCCGTTACCGTCCCTTTTTTGGTAATTTCGTCATAAAATGAGGAAAAAAACGAGTAAATTGAGGAAAAAAATAAAAATTTCGATAAAATTATCCGTTTTCGTCCCTTTTTTCGGTATTTTCGTCATAAAATGAGAAAAAAAAAGGAAATTGAGGAAGAAATAGAAATTTCATTAAAATTATCCGTTTTCGTCCCTTTTTTGGTAATTTCGTCGTAAAATGAGGAAAAAACGAGTAAACAGAGGAAAGAAATAGATATTTCGCTAAAATTATCCGTTTTCGTCCATTTTTTCGGTAATTTCATATTAAAATGATGAAGAAATACGAGTAAATTAAGGATAAAAATAAAAATTTCGCTAAAATTATCCATTTTCGTCCCTTTTTTCGGTAATTTCGTCGTAAAATGAGGAAAAAAATCGAGTAAATCGAGGAAAAAAATAGAAATTTCGCTAAAATTATCCGTTATCGTCCCTTTTTTCGGTAATTTCGTGATAAAATGATGAAGAAAAACGAGTAAATTGAGGAAAAATATAAAAATTTCTCTAAAATTATCCGTTTTCGTCCCTTTTTTCGGTAATTTCGTCATGAAATGAGAAAAAAAACGAGCAAATAGAGGAAAAAATAGAAATTGCGCTAAAATTATCCGTTTTCGTACCTTTTTTTGGTAATTTCGTCATAAAATGAGGAAAAAAAACGAGTAAATTGAAGAAAAAAATAAAAATTTCGATAAAATTATCCGTTTTCGTCCCTTTTTTCGGTATTTTCGTCATAAAATGAGGAAAAAACGAGCAAATTGATAAAGAAATAGAAATTTCATTAAAATTATCCGTTTTCGTCCCTTTTTTCGGTAATTTCGTCGTAAAATGAGGAAAAAAACGAGTAAACAGAGGAAAGAAATAGATATTTCGCTAAAATTATCCGTTTTCGTCCATTTTTTCGGTAATTTCATGATAAAATGAGGAAAAAAACGAGTAAACAGAGGAAAGAAATAGAAATTTCGCTAAAATTATCCGTTATCGTCCCTTTTTTCGGTAATTTCGTGATAAAATGATGAAGAAAAACGAGTAAATTGAGGAAAAATATAAAAATTTCTCTAAAATTATCCGTTTTCGTCCCTTTTTTCGGTAATTTCGTCATACAATGAGGTAAAAAATCGAGCAAATAGAGGAAAAAATAGAAATTTCGCTAAAATTATCCGTTTATGTCCCTTTTTTCGGCAATTTCGTCATAATATGAGAAAAAAAACGAGCAAATAGAGGAAAAAAATAAAAATTTCGATAAAATTATCCGTTTTCTTCCCTTTTTTCGGTAATTTCGACATAAAATGAGGAAAAAAACAAGTAAATAGAGGAAAAAATAGAAATTTCGCTAAAATTATCCGTTTTCGTCCCTTTTTTCGGTATTTTCGTCATAAAATGAGGAAAAAAACGAGCAAATTGAGGAAGAAATAGAAATTTCATTAAAATTATCCGTTATCGTCCCTTTTTTCGGTAATTTCGTGATAAAATGATGAAGAAAAACGAGTAAATTGAGGAAAAATATAAAAATTTCTCTAAAATTATCCGTTTTCGTCCCTTTTTTCGGTAATTTCCTCATACAATGAGGTAAAAAATCGAGCAAATAGAGGAAAAAATAGAAATTTCGCTAAAATTATCCGTTTATGTCCCTTTTTTCGGCAATTTCGTCATAATATGAGAAAAAAAACGAGCAAATAGAGGAAAAAAATAAAAATTTCGATAAAATTATCCGTTTTCGTCCATTTTTTCGGTAATTTCATGATAAAATGATGAAGAAAAACGAGTAAATTGAGGAAAAAAATAAAAATTTCGCTAAAATTATCCATTTTCGTCATTTTTTTCGATAATTTCGTCGAGAAATGAGGAAAAAAATCGAGTAAATAGAGGAAAAAATAGAAATTTCGCTAAAATTATCCGTTATCGTCCCTTTTTTCGGTAATTTCGTCATAAAATGAGGAAAAAAACGAGTTAATAGAGGAAAAAATTGAAATTTCGCAAAAATTATCCGTTTTCGTCCCTTTTTTCGGTAATTTCGTCATAAAATGAGGAAAAAAAACGAGTAAATTGAAGAAAAAAATAAAAATTTCGCTAAAATTATCCGATACCGTCCCTTTTTTGGTAATTTCGTCATAAAATGAGGAAAAAAACGAGTAAATTTAGGAAAAAAATAAAAATTTCGTTAAAATTATCCGTTATAGTCCCTTTTTTCGGTAATTTCGTCATAAAATGAGGAAAAAAAAACGAGTAACTAGAGGAAAAAAATAGAACTTTCGCTAAAATTATCCCTTTTCGTCCCTTTTTTAAGTAATTTCGTCAAAAAATTAGGAAAAAAAACGAGTAAATTGAAGAAAAAAATAGAAACTTCGCTAAAATTATACGTTTTCGTCCCTTTTTTTGATAACTTCGTGGTAAAATGCAGAAAAAAAACGAGTAAATTGGGGCTAAAATAGAAATTACGCTAAAATTATCCGTTTTCGTCCCTTTTTTCGGTAATTTTCTTACAAGATGAGGAAAATAAACGAGTAAATAGATGAATAAATAAAAGTTTCGCAAAAATTTTCCGTTTTCATCTCTTTTTTCGGTAATTACGTCATAAAATGAGGAAAAAAATCAAGTAAATAGAGGAAATAAATAGAAATTTCGTTAAAATTATCCGTTTTCGTCCTTTTTTTCGGTAATTTCGTGAAAAAATGATGAAGAAAAACGAGTAAATTGAGGAAAAAAATAAAAATTTCGATAAAATTATCCGTTTTCGTCCCTTTTTTCGGTAATTTCGACATAAAATGAGGAAAAAAAACGAGTAAATAGAGGAAAAAAATAGAAATTTCAATAAAATTATCCGTTTTCGTCCCTTTTTTCGGTAATTTCGACATAAAATGAGGAAAAAAAAACGAGTAAAGAGAGGAAAAAATAGAAATTTTGCTAAAATTATCCGTTTTCGTCCCTTTTTTCGGTAATTTCCTCGTAAAATGAGGAAAAAAACGAGTAAATAGAGGAAAAAAATAGTAATTTCGCTAAAATTATCCGTTTTTGTCCATTTTTTTGGTAATTTCATGATAAAATGATGAAGGAAAACGAGTAAATTGAGGAAAAAAATAAAAATTTCGCTAAAGTATCCATTTTCGCCCGTTTTTTCGGTGATTTCGTCGTTAAATGAGGAAAAAAATCGAGTAAATAGAGGAAAAAAAAAAGAAATTTCGCTAAAATTATCCGTTTTCGTCCCTTTTTTCGGTAATTTCGTCATAAAATGAGGAAAAAAAACGACTAAATAGAGGAAAAAAATAAAAATTTCGATAAAATTATCCGATTTCGTCCCTTTTTTCGGTAATTTCGACACAAAATGAGGAAAAAAAACGAGTTAATAAAGGAAAAAATAGAAATTTCGCTAAAATTATCCGTTTTCGTCCCTTTTTTCGGTAATTTTGTCATAAAATAAGGAAAAAAAACGAGTAAATTGAGGAAAAAATAGAAATTACGCTAAAATTATCCGTTTTCGTCCCTTTTTTTCGGTAATTTCGTCATAAAATGAGGAAAAAAAAACGAGTAAATGGAGGAAAAAAGAGAAGTTTCGCTAAAATTATCCGTTTTCGTCCCTTTTTTCGGTAATTTCGTCATAAATTGAGGAAAAAAAAGCGAGTAAATTGAGGAAAATATAAAAATTTCGCAATAATTATCCGTTTTCGTCCCTTTTTTCGGTAATTTTGCCATAAAAGGAGGAAAAAGAACGAGTAAATAGAGAAAAAATTTGAAATTTCACTAAAATTATCCGTTTTCATCCCTTTTTTCGGTAATTACGTCATAAAATGAGGAAAAAAATCGAGTAAATAGAGGAAAAAAATAAAAATTTCGATAATATTATCCGTTTTCATCTCTTTTTTCGGTAATTACGTCATAAAATGAGGAAAATAATCGAGAAAATAGAGGAAAAAAATAAAAATTTCGCTGAAATTATCCGTTTTCTTCCCTTTTTTCGGTAATTTCGACATAAAATGAGGAAAAAAACAAGTAAATAGAGGAAAAAATAGAAATTTCGCTAAAATTATCCGTTTTCGTCCCTTTTTTCGGTATTTTCGTCATAAAATGAGGAAAAAAACGAGCAAATTGAGGAAGAAATAGAAATTTCATTAAAATTATCCGTTTTCGTCCCTTTTTTCGGTAATTTCGTCGTGAAATGAGTAAAAAAACGAGTAAACAGAGGAAAGAAATAGATATTTCGCTAAAATTATCCGTTTTCGTCCATTTTTTCGGTAATTTCATCATATAATGATGAAGAAATACGAAAAAATTAAGGAAAAAAATAAAAATTTCGCTAAAATTATCCATTTTCGTCCCTTTTTTCGGTAATTTCGTCGTAAAATGAGGAAAAAAATCGAGTAAATAGAGGAAAAAAATAGAAATTTCGCTAAAATTATCCGTTATCGTCCCTTTTTTCGGTAATTTCGTGATAAAATGATGAAGAAAAACGAGTAAATTGAGGAAAAATATAAAAATTTCTCTAAAATTATCCGTTTTCGTCCCTTTTTTCGGTAATTTCGTCATACAATGAGGTAAAAAATCGAGCAAATAGAGGAAAAAATAGAAATTTCGCTAAAATTATCCGTTTATGTCCGTTTTTTCGGTAATTTCGTCATGAAATGAGAAAAAAACGAGCAAATAGAGGAAAAAAATAAAAATTTCGATAAAATTATCCGTTTTCTTCCCTTTTTTCGGTAATTTCGACATAAAATGAGGATAAAAACAAGTAAATAGAGGAAAAAATAGAAATTGCGCTAAAATTATCCGTTTTCGTACCTTTTTTTGGTAATTTCGTCATAAAATGAGGAAAAAAAACGAGTAAATTGAAGAAAAAAATAAAAATTTCGATAAAATTATCCGTTTTCGTCCCTTTTTTCGGTATTTTCGTCATAAAATGATGAAAAAACGAGCAAATTTGAGGAAGAAATAGAAATTTCATTAAAATTATCCGTTTTCGTCCCTTTTTTCGGTAATTTCGTCGTAAAATGAGGAAAAAAACGAGTAAACAGAGGAAAGAAATAGATATTTCGCTAAAATTATCCGTTTTCGTCCATTTTTTCGGTAATTTCATGATAAAATGATGAAGAAAAACGAGTAAATTGAGGAAAAAAATAAAAATTTCGCAAAAATTATCTATTTTCGTCCCTTTTTTCGGTAATTTCGTCGTAAAATGAGGTAAAAAATCGAGTAAATAGAGGAAAAAAATAGAAATTTCGCTAAAATTATCCGTTATCGTCCCTTTTTTCGGTAATTTCGTGATAAAATGATGAAGAAAAACGAGTAAATTGAGGAAAAATATAAAAATTTCTCTAAAATTATCCGTTTTCGTCCCTTTTTTCGGTAATTTCGTCATGAAATGAGAAAAAAAACGAGCAAATAGAGGAAAAAAATAAACATTTCGATAAAATTATCCGTTTTCTTCCCTTTTTTCGGTAATTTCGACATAAAATGAGGAAAAAAATCAAGTAAATAGAGGAAATAAATAGAAATTTCGTTAAAATTATCCGTTTTCGACCTTTTTTTCGGTAATTTCGTGATAAAATGAGGAAGAAAAACGAGTAAATTGAGGAAAAAAATAGAAATTTCAATAAAATTATCCGTTTTCGTCCCTTTTTTCGGTAATTTCATCATGAATGAAGAAAAAATACGAGTAAATTAAGGAAAAAAATAAAAATTTCGTTAAAATTATCTGTTTTCGTCCCTTTTTTCGGTAATTTCCTGATAAAATGATGAAGAAAAACGAGTAAATTGAGGAAAAAAATAAAATTTTCGCAAAAATTTTCCGTTATCCTCCCTTTTTTCGGTAATTCCGTCATAAAGTGAGGAAAAAAAACGAGCAAATTGAGGAAAAAATAGAAATTTCGCTAAAATTATCCGTTTTCGTCCCTTTTTTCGGTAATTTTGTCATAAAATAAGGAAAAAAAACGAGTAAATTGAGGAAAAAATAGAAATTACGCTAAAATTATCCGTTTTCGTCCTTTTTTTCGGTAATTTCGTCATAAAATGAGGAAAAAAAAACGAGTAAATAGAGGAAAAAAGAGAAGTTTCGTTAAATTTATCCGTTTTCGTCCCTTTTTTCGGTAATTTCGTCATAAATTGAGGAAAAAAAAGCGAGTAAATTGAGGAAAATATAAAAATTTCGCAATAATTATCCGTTTTCGTCCCTTTTTTCGGTAATTTTGCCATAAAAGGAGGAAAAAGAACGAGTAAATAGAGAAAAAAATTGAAATTTCACTAAAATTATCCGTTTTCATCCCTTTTTTCGGTAATTACGTCATAAAATGAGGAAAAAAATCGAGTAAATTAAGGAAAATATAATAATTTCGTTAAAATTATCTGTTTTCGTCATTTTTTTCGATAATTTCGTCGTAAAATGAGGAAAAAAATCGAGTAAACAGAGGAAAGAAATAGATATTTCGCTAAAATTATCCGTTTTCGTCCATTTTTTCGGTAATTTCATGATAAAATGATGAAGAAAAACGAGTAAATTGAGGAAAAAAATGAAAATTTCTCAAAAATTATCTATTTTCGTCCCTTTTTTCGGTAATTTCGTCGTAAAATGAGGAAAAAAATCGAGTAAATAGAGGAAAAAAATAGAAATTTCGCTAAAATTATCCGTTATCGTCCCTTTTTTCGGTAATTTCGTGATAAAATGATGAAGAAAAACGAGTAAACAGAGGAAAGAAATAGATATTTCGCTAAAATTATCCGTTTTCGTCCATTTTTTCGGTAATTTCATGATAAAATGATGAAGAAAAACGAGTAAATTGAGGAAAATATAAAAATTTCGAAATAATTATCCGTTTTCGTCCCTTTTTTCGGTAATTTTGCCATATAAGGAGGAAAAAGAACGAGTAAATAGAGAAAAAAATTGAAATTTCACTAAAATTATCCGTTTTCATCCCTTTTTTCGGTAATTACGTCATAAAATGAGGAAAAAAATCGAGTAAATAGAGGAAAAAAATAAAAATTTCGATAATATTATCCGTTTTCATCTCTATTTCCGGTAATTACGTCTTAAAATGAGGAAAATAATCGAGAAAATAGAGGAAAAAAATAAAAATTTCACTGAAATTATCCGTTTTCTTCCTTTTTTTCGGTAATTTCGACATAAAATGAGGAAAAAAACAAGTAAATAGAAAAAAAAATAGAAATTTCGCTAAAATTATCCGTTTTCGTCCCTTTTTTCGGTATTTTCGTCATAAAATGAGGAAAAAAACGAGCAAATTGAGGAAAGAAATAGATATTTCGCTAAAATTATCCGTTTTCGTCCATTTTTTCGGTAATTTCATGATAAAATGATGAAGAAATACGAAAAAATTAAGGAAAAAAATAAAAATTTCGCTAAAATTATCCATTTTCGTCCATTTTTTCGGTAATTTCGTCGTAAAATGAGGAAAAAAATCGAGTAAATAGAGGAAAAAAATAGAAATTTCGCTAAAATTATCCGTTATCGTCCCTTTTTTCGGTAATTTCGTGATAAAATGATGAAGAAAAACGAGTAAATTGAGGAAAAATATAAAAATTTCTCTAAAATTATCCATTTTCGTCCCTTTTTTCGGTAATTTCGTCATACAATGAGGTAAAAAATCGAGCAAATAGAGGAAAAAATAGAAATTTCGCTAAAATTATCCGTTTATGTCCCTTTTTTCGGTAATTTCGTCATGAAATGAGAAAAAAACGAGCAAATAGAGGAAAAAAATAAAAATTTCGATAAAATTATCCGTTTTCTTCCCTTTTTTCGGTAATTTCGACATAAAATGAGGATAAAAACAAGTAAATAGAGGAAAAAATAGAAATTGCGCTAAAATTATCCGTTTTCGTACCTTTTTTTGGTAATTTCGTCATAAAATGAGGAAAAAAAACGAGTAAATTGAAGAAAAAAATAAAAATTTCGATAAAATTATCCGTTTTCGTCCCTTTTTTCGGTATTTTCGTCATAAAATGAGGAAAAAACGAGCAAATTGAGGAAGAAATAGAAATTTCATTAAAATTATCCGTTTTCGTCCCTTTTTTCGGTAATTTCGTCGTAAAATGAGGAAAAAAACGAGTAAACAGAGGAAAGAAATAGATATTTCGCTAAAATTATCCGTTTTCGTCCATTTTTTCGGTAATTTCATGATAAAATGATGAAGAAAAACGAGTAAATTGAGGAAAAAAATAAAAATTTCGCAAAAATTATCTATTTTCGTCCCTTTTTTCGGTAATTTCGTCGTAAAATGAGGAAAAAAATCGAGTAAATAGAGGAAAAAAATAGAAATTTCGCTAAAATTATCCGTTATCGTCCCTTTTTTCGGTAATTTCGTGATAAAATGATGAAGAAAAACGAGTAAATTGAGGAAAAATATAAAAATTTCTCTAAAATTATCCGTTTTCGTCCCTTTTTTCGGTCATTTCGTCATACAATGAGGTAAAAAATCGAGCAAATAGAGGAAAAAATAGAAATTTCGCTAAAATTATCCGTTTATGTCCCTTTTTTCGGTAATTTCGTCATGAAATGAGAAAAAAAACGAGCAAATAGAGGAAAAAAATAAAAATTTCGATAAAATTATCCGTTTTCTTCCCTTTTTTCGGTAATTTCGACATAAAATGAGGAAAAAAACAAGTAAATAGAGGAAAAAATAGAAATTTCGCTAAAATTATCCGTTTTCGTCCCTTTTTTCGGTATTTTCGTCATAAAATGAGGAAAAAAACGAGCAAATTGAGGAAGAAAGAGAAATTTTTATTAAAATTATCCGTTTTCGTCCCTTTTTTCGGTAATTTCGTCGTAAAATGAGGAAAAAAACGAGTAAACAGAGG
Source organism: Sympetrum striolatum (assembly GCA_947579665.1). Taxonomy (NCBI): domain Eukaryota; kingdom Metazoa; phylum Arthropoda; class Insecta; order Odonata; family Libellulidae; genus Sympetrum; species Sympetrum striolatum. The sequence goes on from CANPUZ010000004.1 coordinate 789,180, forward strand.
AAAGAAATAGATATTTCGCTAAAATTATCCGTTTTCGTCCATTTTTTCGGTAATTTCATGATAAAATGATGAAGAAAAACGAGTAAATTGAGGAAAAAAATAAAAATTTCGCTAAAATTATCCATTTTCGTCATTTTTTTCGATAATTTCGTCATAAAATGAGGAAAAAAACGAGCAAATTGAGGAAGAAAGAGAAATTTCATTAAAATTATCCGTTATCGTCCCTTTTTTCGGTAATTTCGTCATAATATGAGGAAAAAAAACGAGTAACTAGAGGAAAAAAATAGAACTTCGCTAAAATTATCCCTTTTCGTCCCTTTTTTAAGTAATTTCGTCAAAAAATTAGGAAAAAAAACGAGTAAATTGAAGAAAAAAATAGAAACTTCGCTAAAATTATACGTTTTCGTCCCTTTTTTCGATAACTTCGTGGTAAAATGCAGAAAAAAAACGAGTGAATTGGGGATAAAATAGAAATTACGCTAAAATTATCTGTTTTTGTCCCTTTTTTCGGTAATTTTCTTACAAAATGAGGAAAATAAACGAGAAAATAGATGAATAAATAAAAGTTTTGCAAAAATTTTCCGTTTTCATCTCTTTTTTCGGTAATTACGTCATAAAATGAGGAAAAAAATCAAGTAAATAGAGGAAATAAATAGAAATTTCGTTAAAATTATCCGTTTTCGTCCTTTTTTTCGGTAATTTCGTGATAAAATGATGAAGAAAAACGAGTAAATTGAGGAAAAAAATAAAAATTTCGATAAAATTATCCGTTTTCGTCCCTTTTTTCGGTAATTTCGACATAAAATGAGGAAAAAAAACGAGTAAATAGAGGAAAAAAATAGAAATTTCAATAAAATTATCCGTTTTCGTCCCTTTTTTCGGTAATTTCGACATAAAATGAGGAAAAAAAAACGAGTAAATAGAGGAAAAAATAGAAATTTTGCTAAAATTATCCGTTTTCGTCCCTTTTTTCGGTAATTTCCTCGTAAAATGAGGAAAAAAACGAGTAAATAGAGGAAAAAAATAGTAATTTCGCTAAAATTATCCGTTTTTGTCCATTTTTTTGGTAATTTCATGATAAAATGATGAAGGAAAACGAGTAAATTGAGGAAAAAAATAAAAATTTCGCTAAAGTATCCATTTTCGCCCGTTTTTTCGGTGATTTCGTCGTAAAATGAGGAAAAAAATCGAGTAAATAGAGGAAAAAAAAAGAAATTTCGCTAAAATTATCCGTTTTCGTCCCTTTTTTCGGTAATTTCGTCATAAAATGAGGAAAAAAACGACTAAATAGAGGAAAAAAATAAAAATTTCGATAAAATTATCTATTTTCGTCCCTTTTTTCGGTAATTTCATCATAAATGAAGAAAAAATACGAGTAAATTAAGGAAAAAAATAAAAATTTCGTTAAAATTATCTGTTTTCGTCCCTTTTTTCGGTAATTACCTGATAAAATGATGAAGAAAAACGAGTAAATTGAGGAAAAAAATAAAATTTTCGCAAAAATTTTCCGTTATCCTCCCTTTTTTCGGTAATTCCGTCATAAAGTGAGGAAAAAAAACGAGCAAATTGAGGAAAAAATAGAAATTTCGCTAAAATTATCCGTTTTCGTCCCTTTTTTCGGTAATTTTGTCATAAAATAAGGAAAAAAAACGAGTAAATAGAGGAAAAAAGAGAAGTTTCGCTAAAGTTATCCGTTTTCGTCCCTTTTTTCGGTAATTTCGTAATAAATTGAGGAAAAAAAAGCGAGTAAATTGAGGAAAATATAAAAATTTCGCAATAATTATCCGTTTTCGTCCCTTTTTTCGGTAATTTTGCCATAAAAGGAGGAAAAAGAACGAGTAAATAGAGAAAAAAATTGAAATTTCACTAAAATTATCCGTTTTCATCCCTTTTTTCGGTAATTACGTCATAAAATGAGGAAAAAAATCGAGTAAATTAAGGAAAATATAATAATTTCGTTAATATTATCTGTTTTCGTCATTTTTTTCGATAATTTCGTCGTAAAATGAGGAAAAAAATCGAGTAAATAGAGGAAAAAATAGAAATTTCATTAAAATTATCCGTTTTCGTCCCTTTTTTCGGTAATTTCGTCGTAAAATGAGGAAAAAAACGAGTAAACAGAGGAAAGAAATAGATATTTCGCTAAAATTATCCGTTTTCGTCCATTTTTTCGGTAATTTCATGATAAAATGATGAAGAAAAACGAGTAAATTGAGGAAAAAAATAAAAATTTCGCAAAAATTATCTATTTTCGTCCCTTTTTTCGGTAATTTCGTCGTAAAATGAGGAAAAATATCGAGTAAATAGAGGAAAAAAATAGAAATTTCGCTAAAATTATCCGTTATCGTCCCTTTTTTCGGTAATTTCGTGATAAAATGATGGAGAAAAACGAGTAAACAGAGGAAAGAAATAGATATTTCGCTAAAATTATCCGTTTTCGTCCATTTTTTCGGTAATTTCATGATAAAATGATGAAGAAAAACGAGTAAATTGAGGAAAAAAATAAAAATTTCGCTAAAATTATCCATTTTCGTCATTTTTTTCGATAATTTCGTCGTAAAATGAGGAAAAAAATCGAGTAAATAGAGGAAAAAATAGAAATTTCGCTAAAATTATCCGTTATCGTCCCTTTTTTCGGTAATTTCGTCATAAAATGAGGAAAAAAACGAGTTAATAGAGGAAAAAATTGAAATTTCGCTAAAATTATCCGTTTTCGTCCCTTTTTTCGGTAATTTCGTCATAAAATGAGGAAAAAAAACGAGTAAATTGAAGAAAAAAATAAAAATTTCGTTAAAATTATCCGTTATCGTCCCTTTTTTCGGAAATTTCGTCATAAAATGAGGAAAAAAAACGAGTAACTAGAGGAAAAAAATAGAACTTTCGCTAAAATTATCCCTTTTCGTCCCTTTTTTAAGTAATTTCGTCAAAAAATTAGGAAAAAAAACGAGTAAATTGAAGAAAAAAATAGAAACTTCGCTAAAATTATACGTTTTCGTCCCTTTTTTCGATAACTTCGTGGTAAAATGCAGAAAAAAAACGAGTAAATTGGGGATAAAATAGAAATTACGCTAAAATTATCCGTTTTCGTCCCTTTTTTCGGTAATTTTCTTACAAAATGAGGAAAATAAACGAGTAAATAGATGAATAAATAAAAGTTTCGCAAAAATTTTCCGTTTTCATCTCTTTTTTCGGTAATTACGTCATAAAATGAGGAAAAAAATCAAGTAAATAGAGGAAATAAATAGAAATTTCGTTAAAATTATCCGTTTTCGTCCTTTTTTTCGGTAATTTCGTGATAAAATGATGAAGAAAAACGAGTAAATTGAGGAAAAAAATAAAAATTTCGATAAAATTATCCGTTTTCGTCCCTTTTTTCGGTAATTTCGACATAAAATGAGGAAAAAAAAAACGAGTAAATAGAGGAAAAAATAGAAATTTTGCTAAAATTATCCGTTTTCGTCCCTTTTTTCGGTAATTTCCTTGTAAAATGAGGAAAAAAACGAGTAAATAGAGGAAAAAAATAGTAATTTCGCTAAAATTATCCGTTTTTGTCCATATTTTTGGTAATTTCATGATAAAATGATGAAGGAAAACGAGTAAATTGAGGAAAAAAATAAAAATTTCGCAAAAATTTTCCGTTATCCTCCCTTTTTTCGGTAATTCCGTCATAAAATGAGGAAAAAAAACGACTAAATAGAGGAAAAAAATAAAAATTTCGATAAAATTATCCGTTTTCGTCCCTTTTTTCGGTAATTTCGACACAAAATGAGGAAAAAAAACGAGTTAATAAAGGAAAAAATAGAAATTTCGCTAAAATTATCCGTTTTCGTCCCTTTTTTCGGTAATTTCATCATAAATGAAGAAAAAATACGAGTAAATTAGGGAAAAAAATAAAAATTTCGTTAAAATTATCTGTTTTCGTCCCTTTTTTCGGTAATTTCCTGATAAAATGATGAAGAAAACGAGTAAATTGAGGAAAAAAATAAAAATTTCGCTAAAATTTTCCGTTATCCTCCCTTTTTTCGGTAATTCCGTCATAAAGTGAGGAAAAAAAACGAGCAAATTGAGGAAAAAATAGAAATTTCGCTAAAATTATCCGTTTTCGTCCCTTTTTTCGGTAATTTTGTCATAAAATAAGGAAATAAAACGAGTAAATTGAGGAAAAAATAGAAATTACGCTAAAATTATCCGTTTTCGTCACTTTTTTCGGTAATTTCGTCATAAAATGAGGAAAAAAAAACGAGAAAATAGAGGAAAAAAGAGAAGTTTCGCTAAAATTATCCGTTTTCGTCCCTTTTTTCGGTAATTTCGTCATAAATTGAGGAAAAAAAAGCGAGTAAATTGAGGAAAATATAAAAATTTCGCAATAATTATCCGTTTTCGTCCCTTTTTTCGGTAATTTTGCCATAAAAGGAGGAAAAAGAACGAGTAAATAGAGAAAAAAATTGAAATTTCACTAAAATTATCCGTTTTCATCCCTTTTTTCGGTAATTACGTCATAAAATGAGGAAAAAAATCGAGTAAATTAAGGAAAATATAATAATTTCGTTAAAATTATCTGTTTTCGTCCCTTTTTTCGGTAATTTCCTGATAAAATGATGAAGAAAAACGAGTTAATTGAGGAAAAAAATAAAAATTTCGCAAAAATTTTCCGTTATCCTCCCTTTTTTCGGTAATTCCGTCATAAAGTGAGGAAAAAAAACGAGCAAATTGAGGAAAAAATAGAAATTTCGCTAAAATTATCCGTTTTCGTCCCTTTTTTCGGTAATTTTGTCATAAAATAAGGAAAAAAAACGAGTAAGTTGAGGAAAAAATAGAAATTTCGCTAAAATTATCCGTTTTCGTCCCTTTTTTCGGTAATTTCGTCATAAAATGAGGAAAAAAAACGAGTAAATAGAGGATAAAAGAGAAATTTCGCTAAAATTATCCGTTTTCGTCCCTTTTTTTGGTAATTTCGTCATAAATTGAGGTAAAAAAAGCGAGTAAATTGAGGAAAATATAAAAATTTCGCAATAATTATCCGTTTTCGTCCCTTTTTTCGGTAATTTCACCATAAAAGGAGGAAAAAACGAGTAAATAGAGAAAAAAATTGAAATTTCACTAAAATTATCCGTTTTCATCCCTTTTTTCGGTAATTACGTCATAAAATGAGGAAAAAAATCGAGTAAATAGAGGAAAAAAATAAAAATTTCGCTAAAATTATCCGTTTTCGTCCCTTTTTGCGGTAATTTCGTGATAAAATGATAAAGAATAAAGAGTACATTGGGGAAAAAAATAATAATTTCGCTAAAATTATCCGCTTTCGTCCCTTTTTTTGGTAATTTCGTCAAAAAAAAGGAAAGAAAACGAGGAAATTGAGGAGAAAATAGAAATTTCGCTAAAATTATTCGTTTTCGTCCCTTTTTTCGGTAATTTCGTGATAAAATGATGAAGAAAAACGAGTAAATTGAGGAAAAATATAAAAATTTCTCTAAAATTATCCGTTTTCTTCCCTTTTTTCGGTAATTTCGACATAAAATGAGGAAAAAAACAAGTTAATAGAGAAAGAAATAGAAATTTCGCCAAAATTATCCGTTTTCGTCCCTTTTTTCGGTAATATCGTGATAAAATGAGGAAAAAAAACAAGTAAATTGAAGAAAAAAATAAGAATTTCGCTAAAATTATCCGTTACCGTCCCTTTTTTGGTAATTTTGTCATAAAATCAGGAAAAAAACGAGTAAATTGAGGAAAAAAATTAAAATTTCGATAAAATTATCCGTTACCGTCCCTTTTTTGGTAATTTTGTCATAAAATGAGGAAAAAAACGAGTAAACAGAGGAAAGAAATAGATATTTCGCTAAAATTATCCGTTTTCGTCCATTTTTTCGGTAATTTCATGATAAAATGATGAAGAAATACGAGTAAATTAAGGAAAAAAATAAAAATTTCGCTAAAATTATCCATTTTCTTCCCTTTTTTCGGTAATTTCGTCGTAAAATGAGGAAAAAAATCGAGTAAATAGAGGAAAAAAATGGAAATTTCGCTAAAATTATCCGTTATCGTCCCTTTTTTCGGTAATTTCGTGATAAAATGATGAAGAAAAACGAGTAAATTGAGGAAAAATATAAAAATTTCTCTAAAACTATCCGTTTTCGTCCCTTTTTTCGGTAATTTCGTCATACAATGAGGTAAAAAATCGAGCAAATAGAGGAAAAAATAGAAATTTCGCTAAAATTATCCGTTTATGTCCCTTTTTTCGGTAATTTCGTCATGAAATGAGAAAAAAAACAAGTAAATAGAGGAAAGAAATAGATATTTCGCTAAAATTATCCGTTTTCGTCCCTTTTTTCGGTAATTTCGTCGTAAAATGAGGAAAAAAACGAGTAAACAGAGGAAAGAAATAGATATTTCGTTAAAATTATCCGTTTTCGTCCATTTTTTCGGTAATTTCATGATAAAATGATGAAGAAAAACGAGTAAATTGAGGAAAAAAATAAAAATTTCGCTAAAATTATCCATTTTCGTCCCTTTTTTCGGTAATTTCGTCGTAAAATGAGGAAAAAAATCGAGTAAAGATAGGAAAAAAAAAAAAATTTCGCTAAAATTATCCGTTATCGTCCCTTTTTTCGGTAATTTCGTGATAAAATGATGAAGAAAAACGAGTAAATTGAGGAAAAATATAGAAATTTCGCTAAAATTATCCGTTATCGTCCCTTTTTTCGGTAATTTCGTGATAAAATGATGAAGAAAAACGAGTAGATTGAGGAAAAATATAAAAATTTCTCTAAAATTATCCATTTTCGTCCCTTTTTTCGGTAATTTCGTCATACAATGAGGTAAAAAATCGAGCAAATAGAGGAAAAAATAGAAATTTCGCTAAAATTATCCGTTTATGTCCCTTTTTTCGGTAATTTCGTCATGAAATGAGAAAAAAACGAGCAAATAGAGAAAAAAAATAAAAATTTCGATAAAATTATCCGTTTTCTTCCCTTTATTCGGTAAATTCGACATAAAATGAGGAAAAAAACAAGTAAATAGAGGAAAAAATAGAAATTTCGCTAAAATTATCCGTTTTCGTCCCTTTTTTCGATAATTTCGTCATAAAATGAGGGAAAAAAACGAGTAAATTGAAGAAAATAATAAAAATTTCGATAAAATTATCCGTTTTCGTCCCTTTTTTCGGTATTTTCGTCATAAAATGAGGAAAAAAACGAACAAATTGAGGAAGAAATAGAAATTTCATTAAAATTATCCTTTTCGTCCCTTTTTTCGGTAATTTCGTCGGAAAATGAGGAAAAAAACGAGTAAACAGAGGAAAGAAATAGATATTTCGCTAAAATTATCCGTTTTCGTCCCTTTTTTCGGTAATTTCGACATAAAATGAGGAAAAAAAACGAGTAAATAGAGGAAAAAAATAGAAATTTCAATAAAATTATCCGTTTTCGTCCCTTTTTTCGGTAATTTCGACATAAAATGAGGAAAAAAAACGAGTAAATAGAGGAAAAAATAGAAATTTCGCTAAAATTATCCGTTTTCGTCCCTTTTTTCGGTAATTTCGTGATAAAATGATGAAGAAAAACGAGTAGATTGAGGAAAAATATAAAAATTTCTCTAAAATTATCCATTTTCGTCCCTTTTTTCGGTAATTTCGTCATACAATGAGGTAAAAAATCGAGCAAATAGAGGAAAAAATAGAAATTTCGCTAAAATTATCCGTTTATGTCCCTTTTTTCGGTAATTTCGTCATGAAATGAGAAAAAAACGAGCAAATAGAGGAAAAAAATAAAAATTTCGATAAAATTATCCGTTTTCGTCCCTTTTTTGGTATTTTCGTCATAAAATGAGGAAAAAAACGAGCAAATTGAGGAAGAAATAGAAATTTCATTAAAATTATCCTTTTCGTCCCTTTTTTCGGTAATTTCGTCGTAAAATGAGGAAAAAAACGAGTAAACAGAGGAAAGAAATAGATATTTCGCTAAAATTATCCGTTTTCGTCCCTTTTTTCGGTAATTTCGACATAAAATGAGGAAAAAAAACGAGTAAATAGAGGAAAAAAATAGAAATTTCAATAAAATTATCCGTTTTCGTCCCTTTTTTCGGTAATTTCGACATAAAATGAGGAAAAAAAACGAGTAAATAGAGGAAAAAATAGAAATTTCGCTAAAATTATCCGTTTTCGTCCCTTTTTTCGGTAATTTCGTGATAAATAAGGAAAAAAACAAGTAAATAGAGGAAAAAATAGAAATTTCGCTAAAATTATCCGTTTTCGTCCCTTTTTTCGGTAATTTCGTCATAAAATGAGTAAAAAAAACGGGTTAATTGAAGAAAAAAAATAAAAATTTCGCTAAAATTATCCGTTTTCGTCCCTTTTTTCGGTAATTTCGTCGTAAAATGAGGAAAAAAACGAGTAAATAGAGGAAAGAAATTGATATTTTGCTAAAATTATCCGTTTTCGTCAATTTTTTCGGTAATTTCGTGATAAAATGATGAAGAAAAACGAGTAAATTGAGGAAAAAAATAAAAATTTCGCTAAAATTATTCATTTTCGTACATTTTTTCGGTAATTTCGTTATAAAATGAAGAAAAAAAACTAGCAAATAGAGAAAAAAAATAGAAATTTCGCTAAAATTATCCGTTTTTGTCCCTTTTTTGGTAATTTCGTCATGAAATGAAGGAAAAAAATAAAATTTTTGCTAAAATTATCCGTTTTCGTCCCTTTTTTCGGTAAATTTCGTCATAAAAAAGAAAAAAACGAGTAAATTGAAGAAAAAATTAGAAATTTCGCTAAAATTTTCCGTTTTCGTCCCTTTTTTTGTAATTTCGTCATAAAATGAAGAAAAAAACGAGTAAATTGAGGAAAAAAATAGAAATTTTGCGAAAATTATCCGTTTTCGTCCCTTTTTTCGGTAATTTCGTCATAAAATGAGGAAAAAAAACGAATAAATAGTGGAAAAAAATAAAAATTTCGATAAAATTATCCGTTTTCGTCCCTTTTTTCGGTAATTTCGACATAAAATGAGGAATAAAAAGAGTTAATAAAGGAAAAAATAGAAATTTCGCTAAAATTATCCGTTTTCGTTCCTTTTTTCGGTAATTTCATCATAAATAAGGAAAAAATACGAGTAAATTAAGGAAAAAAATAAAAATTTCGTAAAAATTATCCATTTTCGTCCCTTTTTTCGGTAATTTCGTCAAAAAATGAGGAAAAAAAACGAGTAAATTGAGGAAAAAAATAAAAATTTCGCTAAAATTATCCGTTTTCGTCCCTTTTTTCGGTAAGTTTGTCATAAAATAAGGAAAAAAATCGAGTAAATAGAGGAAAAAAATAAATAATCTATTAAAATTATCCATTTTCGTCCCTTTTTTTGGTAATTTCGTGATAAAATGATAAAGAATAACGAGTAAAATGGGAAAAAAAATAATAATTTCGCTAAAATTATCCGCTTTCGTCCCTTTTTTTGGTAATTTCAGCAAAAATAAGGAAGAAAAACGAGGAAATTGAGGAAAAAATAGAAATTTTTCTAAAATTATTCGTTTTCGTCCCTTTTTTCGGTAATTTCGTGATAAAATGATGAAGAAAAACGAGTAAATTGAGGAAAAATATAAAAATTTCTCTAAAATTATCCGTTTTCGTCCCTTTTTTCGGTAATTTCGTCATACAATGAGGAGAAAAAACGAGCAAATAGAGGAAAAAATTAAAATTTCGCTAAAATTATCCGTTTATGTCCCTTTTTTCGGTAATTTCGTCATGAAATGAGGAAAAAAAACGAGCAAATAGAAGAAAAAAATAAAAATTTCGATATAATTATCCGTTTTCTTCCCTTTTTTCGGTAATTTCGACATAAAATGAGGAAAAAAACAAGTAAGTAGAGGAAAAAATGGAAATTTCGCTAAAATTATCCGTTTTCGTCCCTTTTTTCGGTAATTTCGTCATAAAATGAGGAAAAAAAACGGGTTAATTGAAGAAAAAAAAAAAAAATTCGCTAAAATTATCCGTTACCGTCCCTTTTTTGGTAATTTCGTCATAAAATGAGGAAAAAAACGAGTAAATTGAGGAAAAAATAGAAATTTCGCTAAAATTATTCGTTTTCGTCCCTTTTTTCGGTAATTTCGTGATAAAATGATGAAGAAAAACGAGTAAATTGAGGAAAAATATAAAAATTTCTCTAAAATTATCCGTTTTCGTCCATTTTTTCGGTAATTTCGTCATACAATGAGGAGAAAAAACGAGCAAATAGAGGAAAAAATAAAAATTTCGCTAAAATTATCCGTTTATGTCCCTTTTTTCGGTAATTCTGTCATGAAATGAGGAAAAAAACGAGCAAATAGAAGAAAAAAATAAAAATTTCGATATAATTATCCGTTTTCTTCCCTTTTTTCGGTAATTTCGACATAAAATGAGGAAAAAAACAAGTAAGTAGAGGAAAAAATAGAAATTTCGCTAAAACTATCCGTTTTCGTCCCTTTTTTTGGTAATTTCGTCATAAAATGAGGAAAAAAAACGGGTTAATTAAAGAAAAAAACAAAAATTTCGATAAAATTATCCGTTTTCGTCCCTTTTTTCGGTATTTTCGTCATAAAATGAGGAAAAAAAAGAGCAAATTGAGGAAAAAATAGAAATTTCGTTAAAATTATCCGTTTTCGTCCCTTTTTTCGGTAATTTCGTCGTAAAATGAGGAAAAAAAACGTGTAAATAGAGGAAAGAAATTGATATTTTGCTAAAATTATCCGTTTTCGTCCATATTTTCGGTAATTTCATGATAAAATGATGAAGAAAAACGAGTAAATTGAGGAAAAAAATAAAAATTTCGTTAAATTATCCATTTACGTACCTTTTTTCGGTAATTTCGTCATAAAATGAAGAAAAAAAACGAGCAAATAGAGGAAAAAATAGAAATTTTGCTAAAATTATCCGTTTTTGTCCGTTTTTTGGTAATTTCGTCATGAAATGAAGGAAAAAACGAGTAAATAGAGGAAAAAAATAAAAATTTTGCTAAAATTATCCGTTTTCGTCCCTTTTTTCGGTAAATTTCGTCATAAAAAGAAGAAAAAAACGAGTAAATTGAGGAAAAAATTGAAATTTCGCTAAAATTATCCGTTTTCGTCCATTTTTTCGTTAATTTCGTCATAAAATGAGGAAAAAAAACGAGTAAATTGAAGAAAAAAATAAAAATTTCGCTAAAATTATCCGTAACCGTCCCTTTTTTGGTAATTTCGTCATAAAATGAGGAAAAAAACGAGTAAATTGAGGAAAAAAATAAAAATTTCGATAAAATTATCCGTTTTCGTCCCTTTTCTTGTTATTTTCGTCATAAAATGAGGAAAAAAAACGAGCAAATTGAGGAAAAAATAGAAATTTCGTTAAAATTATCCGTTTTCGTCCCTTTTTTAGGTAATTTCCTCGTAAAATGAGGAAAAAAACGAGTAAATAGAGGAAAAAAATAGATATTTCGCTAAAATTATCCATTTTTGTCCATTTTTTCGGTAATTTCATGATAAAATGATGAAGAAAAACGAGTAAATTGAGAAAAAAAAATAAAAATTTCGCTAAAAACATACATTTTAGTCCCTTGTTTCGGTAATTTCGTCGTAAAATGAGGAAAAAAATCGAGTAAATAGAGGAAAAAAATAAAAATTTCGATAAAATTATCCGTTTTCGTCCCTTTTTTAGGTAATTTCGTCATAAAATGAGAAAAAAAACGACTAAATAGAGGAAAAAAATAAAAATTTCGATAAAATTATCCGTTTTCGTCCCTTTTTTCGGTAATTTCGACATAAAATGAGGAAAAAAACGAGTTAATACAGGAAAAAATTGAAATTTCGCTAAAATTATCCGTTTTCGTCCCTTTTTTCGGTAATTTCGTCATAAAATTAGCAAAAAAAACGAGCAAACAGAGGAAAAAAATAAAAATTTCGATACAATTATCCGTTTTCGTCACTTTTTTCGGTAATTTCGTCATAAAATGAGAAAAAAAACGACTAAATAGAGGAAAAAAATAAAAATTTCGATACAATTATCCGTTTTCGTCCCTTTTTTCGGTAATTTCATCATAAAATGAGGAAAAAAAACGAGTAAATTGAAGAACAAAATAAAAATTTCGCTAAAATTATCCGATACCGTCCCTTTTTTGGTAATTTCGTCATAAAATGAGGAAAAAAACGAGTAAATTGTGAAAAAAAATAAGAATTTCGCTAAATTTATCCGTTTACGTCCATTTTTTCGGTAATTTCGTCATAAAAAGAGGAAAAAAAACGAGCAAATTGAGGAAAAAATAGAAATTTCGTTAATATTATCAGATTTCGTCCCTTTTTTCGGTAATTTCGTCGTAAAATGAGGAAAAAAACGAGTAAATAGAGGAAAAAAATGGATATTTCGCTAAAATCATCCGTTTTTGTCCATTTTTTCGGTAATTTCGTGATAAAATGATGAAGAAAAACGAGTAAATTGAGAAAAAAAAAATAAAAATTTCGCTAAAATTATCCATTTTCGTCCCTTTTTTCGGTAATTTCGTCTTAAAATGAGGAAAAAAATCGAGTAAATAGAGGAAAAAAATAGAAATTTCGCTTAAATTATCCATTATCGTCCCTTTTTTCGGTAATTTCGTCCTAAATTAGGGAAAAAAACGAGTAAATAGAGGAAAAAAATAAAAATTTTGCTAAAATTATCCGTTTTCGTCCCTTTTTTCGGTAAATTTCGTCATAAAAAGAAGAAAAAAACGAGTAAATTGAGGAAAAAATTGAAATTTCGCTAAAATTATCCGTTTTCGTCCATTTTTTCGTTAATTTCGTCATAAAATGAGGAAAAAAAACGAGTAAATTGAAGAAAAAAATAAAAATTTCGCTAAAATTATCCGTTACCGTCCCTTTTTTGGTAATTTCGTCATAAAATGAGGAAAAAAACGAGTAAATTGAGGAAAAAAATAAAAATTTCGATAAAATTATCCGTTTTCGTCCCTTTTCTTGTTATTTTCGTCATAAAATGAGGAAAAAAAACGAGCAAATTGAGGAAAAAATAGAAATTTCTTTAAAATTATCCGTTTTCGTCCCTTTTTTAGGTAATTTCGTCGTAAAATGAGGAAAAAAACGAGTAAATAGAGGAAAAAAATAGATATTTCGCTAAAATTATCCATTTTTGTCTATTTTTCCGGTAATTTCATGCTAAAATGATGAAGAAAAACGAGTAAATTTAGAAAAAAAAATAAAAATTTCGCTAAAAACATACATTTTAGTCCCTTATTTCGGTAATTTCGTCGTAAAATGAGGAAAAAAATCGAGTAAATAGAGGAAAGAAATAAAAATTTCGATAAAATTATCCGTTTTCGTCCCTTTTTTAGGTAATTTCGTCATAAAATGAGAAAAAAAACGACTAAATAGAGGAAAAAAATAAAAATTTCGATAAAATTATCCGTTTTCATCCCTTTTTTCGGTAATTTCGACATAAAATGAGGAAAAAAACGAGTTAATACAGGAGAAAATTGAAATTATGCTAAAATTATCCGTTTTCGTCCCTTTTTTCGGTAATTTCGTCATAAAATGAGCAAAAAAAACGAGCAAACAGAGGAAAAAAATAAAAATTTCGATAAAATTATCCGTTTTCGTCACTTTTTTCGGTAATTTCGTCATAAAATGAGAAAAAAAATGACTAAATAGAGGAAAAAAATAAAAATTTCGATACAATTATCCGTTTTCGTCCCTTTTTTCGGTAATTTCATCATAAAATGAGGAAAAAAAACGAGTAAATTGAAGAAAAAAATAAAAATTTCGCTAAAATTATCCGATACCGTCCCTTTTTTGGTAATTTCGTCATAAAATGAGGAAAAAAACGAGTAAATTGTGAAAAAAAATAAGAATTTCGCTAAAATTATCCATTTTCGTCCCTTTTTTCGGTAATTTCGTCTTAAAATGAGGAAAAAAATCGAGTAAATAGAGGAAAAAAATAGAAATTTCGCTTAAATTATCCATTATCGTCCCTTTTTACGGTAATTTCGTCCTAAATTAGGGAAAAAAACGAGTAAATAGAGGAAAAAAATAAAAATTTTGCTAAAATTATCCGTTTTCGTCCCTTTTTTCGGTAAATTTCGTCATAAAAAGAAGAAAAAAACGAGTAAATTGAGGAAAAAATTGAAATTTCGCTAAAATTATCCGTTTTCGTCCATTTTTTCGTTAATTTCGTCATAAAATGAGGAAAAAAAACGAGTAAATTGAAGAAAAAAATAAAAATTTCGCTAAAATTATCCGTTACCGTCCCTTTTTTGGTAATTTCGTCATAAAATGAGGAAAAAAACGAGTAAATTGAGGAAAAAAATAAAAATTTCGATAAAATTATCCGTTTTCGTCCCTTTTCTTGTTATTTTCGTCATAAAATGAGGAAAAAAAACGAGCAAATTGAGGAAAAAATAGAAATTTCTTTAAAATTATCCGTTTTCGTCCCTTTTTTAGGTAATTTCGTCGTAAAATGAGGAAAAAAATCGAGTAAATAGAGGAAAAAAATAGATATTTCGCTAAAATTATCCATTTTTGTCCATTTTTCCGGTAATTTCATGATAAAATGATGAAGAAAAACGAGTAAATTTAGAAAAAAAAATAAAAATTTCGCTAAAAACATACATTTTAGTCCCTTATTTCGGTAATTTCGTCGTAAAATGAGGAAAAAAATCGAGTAAATAGAGGAAAAAAATAAAAATTTCGATAAAATTATCCGTTTTCGTCCCTTTTTTAGGTAATTTCGTCATAAAATGAGAAAAAAAACGACTAAATAGAGGAAAAAAATAAAAATTTCGATAAAATTATCCGTTTTCGTCCCTTTTTTCGGTAATTTCGACATAAAATGAGGAAAAAAACGAGTTAATACAGGAAAAAATTGAAATTTCGCTAAAATTATCCGTTTTCGTCCCTTTTTTCGGTAATTTCGTCATAAAATGAGCAAAAAAAACGAGCAAACAGAGGAAAAAAATAAAAATTTCGATAAAATTATCCGTTTTCGTCACTTTTTTCGGTAATTTCGTCATAAAATGAGAAAAAAAACGACTAAATAGAGGAAAAAAATAAAAATTTCGATACAATTATCCGTTTTCGTCCCTTTTTTCGGTAATTTCATCATAAAATGAGGAAAAAAAACGAGTAAATTGAAGAAAAAAATAAAAATTTCGCTAAAATTATCCGATACCGTCCCTTTTTTGGTAATTTCGTCATAAAATGAGGAAAAAAACGAGTAAATTGTGAAAAAAAATAAGAATTTCGCTAAATTTATCCGTTTACGTCCATTTTTTCGGTAATTTCGTCATAAAATGAGGAAAAAAACGAGTAAATAGAGGAAAAAAAATAGATATTTTGCTAAAATCATCCGTTTTTGTCCATTTTTTCGGTAATTTCATGATAAAATGATGAAGAAAAACGAGTAAATTGGGGAAAAAAATAATAATTTCGCTAAAATTATCCGCTTTCGTTCCTTTTTTTGGTAATTTCGTCAAAAAAAAAGGAAAAGAAACGAGGAAATTGAGGAAAAAATAGAAATTTCGCTAAAATTATTAGTTTTCATCCCTTTTTTCGGTAATTTCGTGATAAAATGATGAAGAAAAACGAGTAAATTGAGAAAAAAAAAATAGAAATTTCGCTAAAATTATACATTTTCGTCCCTTATTTCGGTAATTTCGTCGTAAAATGAGGAAAAAAATCGAGTAAATTAAGGAAAATATAATAATTTCGTTAATATTATCTGTTTTCGTCATTTTTTTCGATAATTTCGTCGTAAAATGAGGAAAAAAATCGAGTAAATAGAGGAAAAAAATAGAAATTTCAATAAAATTATCCGTTTTCGTCCCTTTTTTCGGTAATTTCGACATAAAATGAGGAAAAAAAAACGAGTAAATAGAGGAAAAAATAGAAATTTTGCTAAAATTATCCGTTTTCGTCCCTTTTTTCGGTAATTTCGTCATAAAATGAGGAAAAAAAAACGACTAAATAGAGGAAAAAAATAAAAATTTCGATAAAATTATCCGTTTTCGTCCCTTTTTTCGGTAATTTCGACACAAAATGAGGAAAAAAAACGAGTTAATAAAGGAAAAAATAGAAATTTCGCTAAAATTATCCGTTTTCGTCCCTTTTTTCGGTAATTTCATCATAAATTAAGAAAAAATACGAGTAAATTAAGGAAAAAAATAAAAATTTCGTTAAAATTATCTGTTTTCGTCCCTTTTTTCGGTAATTTCCTGATAAAATGATGAAGAAATACGAGTAATTTGAGGAAAAAAATAAAATTTTCGCAAAAATTTTCCGTTATCCTCCCTTTTTTCGGTAATTCAGTCATAAAGTGAGGAAAAAAAACGAGCAAATTGAGGAAAAAATAGAAATTTCGCTACAATTATCCGTTTTCGTCCCTTTTTTCGGTAATTTTGTCATAAAATAAGGAAAAAAAACGAGTAAATTGAGGAAAAAATAGAAATTACGCTAAAATTATCCGTTTTCGTCCCTTTTTTCGGTAATTTCGTCATAAAATGAGGAAAAAAAAACGAGTAAATAGAGGAAAAAAGAGAAGTTTCGCTAAAATTATCCGTTTTCGTCCCTTTTTTCGGTAATTTCGTCATAAATTGAGGAAAAAAAAGCGAGTAAATTGAGGAAAATATAAAAATTTCGCAATAATTATCCGTTTTCGTCCCTTTTTTCGGTAATTTTGCCATAAAAGGAGGAAAAAGAACGAGTAAATAGAGAAAAAAATTGAAATTTCACTAAAATTATCCGTTTTCATCCCTTTTTTCGGTAATTACGTCGTAAAATGAGGAAAAAAATCGAGTAAATAGAGGAAAAAATAGAAATTTCATTAAAATTATCCGTTTTCGTCCCTTTTTTCGGTAATTTCGTCGTAAAATGAGGAATAAAACGAGTAAACAGAGGAAAGAAATAGATATTTCGCTAAAATTATCCGTTTTCGTCCATTTTTTCGGTAATTTCATGATAAAATGATGAAGAAAAACGAGTAAATTGAGGAAAAAAATAAAAATTTCGCAAAAATTATCTATTTTCGTCCCTTTTTTCGGTAATTTCGTCGTAAAATGAGGAAAAAAATCGAGTAAATACAGGAAAAAAATAGAAATTTCGCTAAAATTATCCGTTATCGTCCCTTTTTTCTGTAATTTCGTGATAAAATGATGGAGAAAAACGAGTAAACAGAGGAAAGAAATAGATATTTCGCTAAAATTATCCGTTTTCGTCCATTTTTTCGGTAATTTCATGATAAAATGATGAAGAAAAACGAGTAAATTGAGGAAAAAAATAAAAATTTCGCTAAAATTATCCATTTTCGTCATTTTTTTCGATAATTTCGGCGTAAAATGAGGAAAAAAATCGAGTAAATAGAGGAAAAAATAGAAATTTCGCTAAAATTATCCGTTCTCGTCCCTTTTTTCGGTAATTTCGTCATAAAATGAGGAAAAAAACGAGTTAATAGAGGAAAAAATTGAAATTTCGCTAAAATTATCCGTTTTCGTCCTTTTTTTCGGTAATTTCGTCATAAAATGAGGAAAAAAAACGAGTAAATTGAAGAAAAAAATAAAAATTTCGTTAAAATTATCCGTTATCGTCCCTTTTTTCGGTAATTTCGTCATAAAATGAGGAAAAAAAACGAGTAACTAGAGGAAAAAAATAGAACTTTCGCTAAAATTATCCCTTTTCGTCCCTTTTTTAAGTAATTTCGTCAAAAAATTAGGAAAAGAAACGAGTAAATTGAAGAAAAAAATAGAAACTTCGCTAAAATTATACGTTTTCGTCCCTTTTTTCGATAACTTCGTGGTAAAATGCAGAAAAAAAAACGAGTAAATTGGGGATAAAATAGAAATTACGCTAAAATTATCCGTTTTCGTCCCTTTTTTCGGTAATTTTCTTACAAAATGAGGAAAATAAACGAGTAAATAGATGAATAAATAAAAGTTTCGCAAAAATTTTCCGTTTTCATCTCTTTTTTCGGTAATTACGTCATAAAATGAGGAAAAAAATCAAGTAAATAGAGGAAATAAATAGAAATTTCGTTAAAATTATCCGTTTTCGTCCTTTTTTTCGGTAATTTCGTGATAAAATGATGAAGAAAAAAGAGTAAATTGAGGAAAAAATAAAAATTTCGATAAAATTATCCGTTTTCGTCCCTTTTTTCGGTAATTTCGACATAAAATGAGGAAAAAAAAACGAGTAAATAGAGGAAAAAATAGAAATTTTCCTAAAATTATCCGTTTTCGTCCCTTTTTTCGGTAATTTCCTTGTAAAATGAGGAAAAAAACGAGTAAATAGAGGAAAAAAATAGTAATTTCGCTAAAATTATCCGATTTTGTCCATATTTTTGGTAATTTCATGATAAAATGATGAAGGAAAACGAGTAAATTGAGGAAAAAAATAAAAATTTCGCAAAAACTTTCCGTTATCCTCCCTTTTTTCGGTAATTCCGTCATAAAATGAGGAAAAAAAACGACTAAATAGAGGAAAAAAATAAAAATTTCGATAAAATTATCCGTTTTCGTCCCTTTTTTCGGTAATTTCGACACAAAATGAGGAAAAAAAACGAGTTAATAAAGGAAAAAATAGAAATTTCGCTAAAATTATCCGTTTTCGTCCCTTTTTTCGGTAATTTCATCATAAATGAAGAAAAAATACGAGTAAATTAAGGAAAAAAATAAAAATTTCGTTAAAATTATCTGTTTTCGTCCCTTTTTTCGGTAATTTCCTGATAAAATGATGAAGAAAAACGAGTAAATTGAGGAAAAAAATAAAAATTTCGCAAAAATTTTCCGTTATCCTCCCTTTTTTCGGTAATTCCGTCATAAAGTGAGGAAAAAAAACGAGCAAATTGAGGAAAAAATAGAAATTTCGCTAAAATTATCCGTTTTCGTCCCTTTTTTCGGTAATTTTGTCATAAAATAAGGAAAAAAAACGAGTAAATTGAGGAAAAAATAGAAATTACGCTAAAATTATCCGTTTTCGTCCCTTTTTTCGGTAATTTCGTCATAAAATGAGGAAAAAAAAACGAGAAAATAGAGGAAAAAAGAGAAGTTTCGCTAAAATTATCCCTTTTCGTCCCTTTTTTCGGTAATTTCGTCATAAATTGAGGAAAAAAAAGCGAGTAAATTGAGGAAAATATAAAAATTTCGCAATAATTATCCGTTTTCGTCCCTTTTTTCGGTAATTTTGCCATAAAAGGAGGAAAAAGAACGAGTAAATAGAGAAAAAAATTGAAATTTCACTAAAATTATCCGTTTTCATCCCTTTTTTCGGTAATTACGTCATAAAATGAGGAAAACAATCGAGTAAATTAAAGAAAATATAATAATTTCGTTAAAATTATCTGTTTTCGTCCCTTTTTTTGGTAATTTCGTCATAAATTGAGGTAAAAATAGCGAGTAAATTGAGGAAAATATAAAAATTTCGCAATAATTATCCGTTTTCGTCCCTTTTTTCGGTAATTTCACCATGAAAGGAGGAAAAAACGAGTAAATAGAGGATAAAAGAGAAATTTCGCTAAAATTATCCGTTTTCGTCCCTTTTTTTGGTAATTTCGTCATAAATTGAGGAAAAAAAGCGAGTAAATTGAGGAAAATATAAAAATTTCGCAATAATTATCCGTTTTCGTCCCTTTTTTCGGTAATTTCACCATAAAAGGAGGAAAAAACGAGTAAATAGAGAAAAAAATTGAAATTTCACTAAAATTATCCGTTTTCATCCATTTTTTCGGTAATTACGTCATAAAATGAGGAAAAAAAACGAGTAACTAGAGGAAAAAAATAGAACTTTCGCTAAAATTATCCCTTTTCGTCCCTTTTTTAAGTAATTTCGTCAAAAAATTAGGAAAAAAAACGAGTAAATTGAAGAAAAAAATAGAAACTTCGCTAAAATTATACGTTTTCGTCCCTTTTTTCGATAACTTCGTGGTAAAATGCAGAAAAAAAACGAGTAAATTGGGGATAAAATAGAAATTACGCTAAAATTATCCGTTTTCGTCCCTTTTTTCGGTAATTTTCTTACAAAATGAGGAAAATAAACGAGTAAATAGATGAATAAATAAAAGTTTCGCAAAAATTTTCCGTTTTCATCTCTTTTTTCGGTAATTACGTCATAAAATGAGGAAAAAAATCAAGTAAATAGAGGAAATAAATAGAAATTTCGTTAAAATTATCCGTTTTCGTCCTTTTTTTCGGTAATTTCGTGATAAAATGATGAAGAAAAACGAGTAAATTGAGGAAAAAATAAAAATTTCGATAAAATTATCCGTTTTCGTCCCTTTTTTCGGTAATTTCGACATAAAATGAGGAAAAAAAAACGAGTAAATAGAGGAAAAAATAGAAATTTTGCTAAAATTATCCGTTTTCGTCCCTTTTTTCGGTAATTTCCTTGTAAAATGAGGAAAAAAACGAGTAAATAGAGGAAAAAAATAGTAATTTCGCTAAAATTATCCGATTTTGTCCATATTTTTGGTAATTTCATGATAAAATGATGAAGGAAAACGAGTAAATTGAGGAAAAAAATAAAAATTTCGCAAAAACTTTCCGTTATCCTCCCTTTTTTCGGTAATTCCGTCATAAAATGAGGAAAAAAAACGACTAAATAGAGGAAAAAAATAAAAATTTCGATAAAATTATCCGTTTTCGTCCCTTTTTTCGGTAATTTCGACACAAAATGAGGAAAAAAAACGAGTTAATAAAGGAAAAAATAGAAATTTCGCTAAAATTATCCGTTTTCGTCCCTTTTTTCGGTAATTTCATCATAAATGAAGAAAAAATACGAGTAAATTAAGGAAAAAAATAAAAATTTCGTTAAAATTATCTGTTTTCGTCCCTTTTTTCGGTAATTTCCTGATAAAATGATGAAGAAAAACGAGTAAATTGAGGAAAAAAATAAAAATTTCGCAAAAATTTTCCGTTATCCTCCCTTTTTTCGGTAATTCCGTCATAAAGTGAGGAAAAAAAACGAGCAAATTGAGGAAAAAATAGAAATTTCGCTAAAATTATCCGTTTTCGTCCCTTTTTTCGGTAATTTTGTCATAAAATAAGGAAAAAAAAACGAGTAAATTGAGGAAAAAATAGAAATTACGCTAAAATTATCCGTTTTCGTCCCTTTTTTCGGTAATTTCGTCATAAAATGAGGAAAAAAAAACGAGAAAATAGAGGAAAAAAGAGAAGTTTCGCTAAAATTATCCCTTTTCGTCCCTTTTTTCGGTAATTTCGTCATAAATTGAGGAAAAAAAAGCGAGTAAATTGAGGAAAATATAAAAATTTCGCAATAATTATCCGTTTTCGTCCCTTTTTTCGGTAATTTTGCCATAAAAGGAGGAAAAAGAACGAGTAAATAGAGAAAAAAATTGAAATTTCACTAAAATTATCCGTTTTCATCCCTTGTTTCGGTAATTACGTCATAAAATGAGGAAAACAATCGAGTAAATTAAAGAAAATATAATAATTTCGTTAAAATTATCTGTTTTCGTCCCTTTTTTTGGTAATTTCGTCATAAATTGAGGTAAAAAAAGCGAGTAAATTGAGGAAAATATAAAAATTTCGCAATAATTATCCGTTTTCGTCCCTTTTTTCGGTAATTTCACCATAAAAGGAGGAAAAAACGAGTAAATAGAGGATAAAAGAGAAATTTCGCTAAAATTATCCGTTTTCGTCCCTTTTTTTGGTAATTTCGTCATAAATTGAGGAAAAAAAGCGAGTAAATTGAGGAAAATATAAAAATTTCGCAATAATTATCCGTTTTCGTCCCTTTTTTCGGTAATTTCACCATAAAAGGAGGAAAAAACGAGTAAATAGAGAAAAAAATTGAAATTTCACTAAAATTATCCGTTTTCATCCATTTTTTCGGTAATTACGTCATAAAATGAGGAAAAAAATCGAGTAAATAGAGGAAAAAAATAAAAATTTCGCTAAAATTATCCGTTTTCGTCCCTTTTTGCGGTAATTTCGTGATAAAATGATAAAGAATAACGAGTACATTGGGGAAAAAAATAATAATTTCGCTAAAATTATCCGCTTTCGTCCCTTTTTTTGGTAATTTCGTCAAAAAAAAGGAAAGAAAACGAGGAAATTGAGGAGAAAATAGACATTTCGCTAAAATTATTCGTTTTCGTCCCTTTTTTCGGTAATTTCGTGATAAAATGATGAAGAAAAACGAGTAAATTGAGGAAAAATATAAAAATTTCTCTAAAATTATCCGTTTTCTTCCCTTTTTTCGGTAATTTCGACATAAAATGAGGAAAAAAACAAGTTAATAGAGGAAAAAATAGAAATTTCGCCAAAATTATCCGTTTTCGTCCCTTTTTTCGGTAATATCGTGATAAAATGAGGAAAAAAAACGAGTAAATTGAAGAAAAAAATAAGAATTTCGCTAAAATTATCCGTTACCGTCCCTTTTTTGGTAATTTTGTCATAAAATCAGGAAAAAAACGAGTAAATTGAGGAAAAAAATAAAAATTTCGATAAAATTATCCGTTACCGTCCCTTTTTTGGTAATTTTGTCATAAAATGAGGAAAAAAACGAGTAAACAGAGGAAAGAAATAGATATTTTGCTAAATTTATCCGTTTTCGTCTTTTTTTTCGGTAATTTCATGATAAAATGATGAAGAAATACGAGTAAATTAAGGAAAAAAATAAAAATTTCGCTAAAATTATCCATTTTCGTCCCTTTTTTCGGTAATTTCGTCGTAAAATGAGGAATAAAATCGAGTAAATAGAGGAAAAAAATAGAAATTTCGCTAAAATTATCCGTTATCGTCCCTTTTTTCGGTAATTTCGTGATAAAATGATGAAGAAAAACGAGTAAATTGAGGAAAAATATAAAAATTTCTCTAAAATTATCCGTTTTCGTCCCTTTTTTCGGTAATTTCGTCATACAATGAGGTAAAAAATCGAGCAAATAGAGGAAAAAATAGAAATTTCGCTAAAATTATCCGTTTATGTCCCTTTTTTCGGTAATTTCGTCATGAAATTAGAAAAAAAAAAGGGAAAAAAAAGGAAAGAAATAGATATTTCGCTAAAATTATCCGTTTTCGTCCCTTTTTTCGGTAATTTCGTCGTAAAATGAGGAAAATAACGAGTAAACAGAGGAAAGAAATAGATATTTCGCTAAAATTATCCGTTTTCGTCCATTTTTTCGGTAATTTCATGATAAAATGATGAAGAAAAACGAGTAAATTGAGGAAAAAAATAAAAATTTCGCTAAAATTATCCATTTTCGTCCCTTTTTTCGGTAATTTCGTCGTAAAATGAGGAAAAAAATCGAGTAAATATAGGATAAAAATAAAAATTTCGCTAAAATTATCCGTTATCGTCCCTTTTTTCGGTAATTTCGTGATAAAATGATGAAGAAAAATGAGTAAATTGAGGAAAAATATAGAAATTTCGCTAAAATTATCCGTTATCGTCCCTTTTTTCGGTAATTTCGTGATAAAATGATGAAGAAAAACGAGTAGATTGAGGAAAAATATAAAAATTTCTCTAAAATTATCCATTTTCGTCCCTTTTTTCGGTAATTTCGTCATACAATGAGGTAAAAAATCGAGCAAATAGAGGAAAAAATAGAAATTTCGCTAAAATTATCCGTTTATGTCCCTTTTTTCGGTAATTTCGTCATGAAATGAGAAAAAAACGAGCAAATAGAGGAAAAAAATAAAAATTTCGATAAAATTATCCGTTTTCTTCCCTTTTTTCGGTAAATTCGACATAAAATGAGGAAAAAAACAAGTAAATAGAGGAAAAAATAGAAATTTCGCTAAAATTATCCGTTTTCGTCCCTTTTTTCGGTAATTTCGTCATAAAATGAGGGAAAAAAACGAGTAAATTGAAGAAAAAAATAAAAATTTCGATAAAATTATCCGTTTTCGTCCCTTTTTTCGGTATTTTCGTCATAAAATGAGGAAAAAAACGAGCAAATTGAGGAAGAAATAGAAATTTCATTAAAATTATCCTTTTCGTCCCTTTTTTCGGTAATTTCGTCGTAAAATGAGGAAAAAAACGAGTAAACAGAGGAAAGAAATAGATATTTCGCTAAAATTATCCGTTTTCGTCCCTTTTTTCGGTAATTTCGACATAAAATGAGGAAAAAAAACGAGTAAATAGAGGAAAAAAATAGAAATTTCAATAAAATTATCCGTTTTCGTCCCTTTTTTCGGTAATTTCGACATAAAATGAGGAAAAAAAACGAGTAAATAGAGGAAAAAATAAGAATTTCGCTAAATTTATCCGTTTTCGTCCCTTTTTTCGGTAATTTCGTCATAAAATGAGCAAAAAAAACGAGCAAACAGAGGAAAAAAATAAAAATTTCGATAAAATTATCCGTTTTCGTCACTTTTTTCGGTAATTTCGTCATAAAATGAGAAAAAAAACGACTAAATAGAGGAAAAAAATAAAAATTTCGATACAATTATCCGTTTTCGTCCCTTTTTTCGGTAATTTCATCATAAAATGAGGAAAAAAAACGAATAAATTGAAGAAAAAAATAAAAATTTCGCTAAAATTATCCGTTACCGTCCCTTTTTTGGTAATTTCGTCATAAAATGAGGAAAAAAACGAGTAAATTGAGGAAAAAAATAAAAATTTCGATAAAATTATCCGTTTTCGTCCCTTTTCTTGTTATTTTCGTCATAAAATGAGGAAAAAAAACGAGCAAATTGAGGAAAAAATAGAAATTTCTTTAAAATTATCCGTTTTCGTCCCTTTTTTAGGTAATTTCGTCGTAAAATGAGGAAAAAAACGAGTAAATAGAGGAAAAAAATAGATATTTCGCTAAAATTATCCATTTTTGTCCATTTTTCCGGTAATTTCATGATAAAATGATGAAGAAAAACGAGTAAATTTAGAAAAAAAAATAAAAATTTCGCTAAAAACATACATTTTAGTCCCTTATTTCGGTAATTTCGTCGTAAAATGAGGAAAAAAATCGAGTAAATAGAGGAAAAAAATAAAAATTTCGATAAAATTATCCGTTTTCGTCCCTTTTTTAGGTAATTTCGTCATAAAATGAGAAAAAAAACGACTAAATAGAGGAAAAAAATAAAAATTTCGATAAAATTATCCGTTTTCGTCCCTTTTTTCGGTAATTTCGACATAAAATGAGGAAAAAAACGAGTTAATACAGTAGAAATGAGGAAGGCTTGTACTTTTTCCACAGGTTTACAGTACAAGCCTTCCTCATTTCTACGAGATGGATTTCCACAAAACAACGCCTGAGACTGTGAATTTTAGAGTTAATACAGGAAAAAATTGAAATTTCGCTAAAATTATCCGTTTTCGTCCCTTTTTTCGGTAATTTCGTCATAAAATGAGCAAAAAAAACGAGCAAACAGAGGAAAAAAATAAAAATTTCGATAAAATTATCCGTTTTCGTCACTTTTTTCGGTAATTTCTTCATAAAATGAGAAAAAAAACGACTAAATAGAGGAAAAAAATAAAAATTTCGATACAATTATCCGTTTTCGTCCCTTTTTTCGGTAATTTCATCATAAGATGAGGAAAAAAAACGAGTAAATTGAAGAAAAAAATAAAAATTTCGCTAAAATTATCCGATACCGTCCCTTTTTTGGTAATTTCGTCATAAAATGAGGAAAAAAACGAGTAAATTGTGAAAAAAAATAAGAATTTCGCTAAATTTATCCGTTTACGTCCATTTTTTCGGTAATTTCGTCATAAAAAGAGGAAAAAAAACGAGCAAATTGAGGAAAAAATAGAAATTTCGTTAATATTATCCGATTTCGTCCCTTTTTTCGGTAATTTCGTCGTAAAATGAGGAAAAAAACGAGTAAATAGAGGAAAAAAATAGATATTTCGCTAAAATCATCCGTTTTTGTCCATTTTTTCGGAAATTTCATGATAAAATGATGAAGAAAAACGAGTAAATTGGGGAAAAAAATAATAATTTCGCTAAAATTATCCGCTTTCGTTCCTTTTTTTGGTAATTTCGTCAAAAAAAAAGGAAAAGAAACGAGGAAATTAGGAAAAAATAGAAATTTCGCTAAAATTATTAGTTTTCGTTCCTTTTTTCGGTAATTTCGTG
Source organism: Sympetrum striolatum (assembly GCA_947579665.1). Classification (NCBI taxonomy): domain Eukaryota; kingdom Metazoa; phylum Arthropoda; class Insecta; order Odonata; family Libellulidae; genus Sympetrum; species Sympetrum striolatum. Next base: position 815,179 of record CANPUZ010000004.1, read on the forward strand.
ATAAAATGATGAAGAAAAACGAGTAAATTGAGAAAAAAAAAATAGAAATTTCGCTAAAATTATACATTTTCGTCCCTTATTTCGGTAATTTCGTCGTAAAATGAGGAAAAAAATCGAGTAAATTGAGGAAAAAAATAAAAATTTCGATAAAATTATCCGTTTTCGTCCCTTTTCTTGTTATTTTCGTCATAAAATGAGGAAAAAAAACGAGCAAATTGAGGAAAAAATAGAAATTTCGTTAAAATTATCCGTTTTCGTCCCTTTTTTAGGTAATTTTGTCGTAAAATGAGGAAAAAAACGAGTAAATAGAGGAAAAAAATAGATATTTCGCTAAAATTATCCATTTTTGTCCATTTTTTCGGTAATTTCATGATAAAATGATGAAGAAAAACGAGTAAATTGAGAAAAAAAAATAAAAATTTCGCTAAAAACATACGTTTTAGTCCCTTATTTCGGTAATTTCGTCGTAAAATGAGGAAAAAAATCGAGTAAATAGAGGAAAAAAATAAAAATTTCGATAAAATTATCCGTTTTCGTCCCTTTTTTAGGTAATTTCGTCATAAAATGAGAAAAAAAACGACTAAATAGAGGAAAAAAATAAAAATTTCGATAAAATTATCCGTTTTCGTCCCTTTTTTCGGTAATTTCGACAAAAATGAGGAAAAAAACGAGTTAATACAGGAAAAAAATAAAAATTTCGATACAATTATCCGTTTTCGTCCCTTTTTTCGGTAATTTCATCATAAAATGAGGAAAAAAAACGAATAAATTGAAGAAAAAAATAAAAATTTCGCTAAAATTATCCGATACCGTCCCTTTTTTGGTAATTTCGTCATAAAATGAGGAAAAAAACGAGTAAATTGTGAAAAAAAATAAGAATTTCGCTAAATTTATCCGTTTACGTCCATTTTTTCGGTAATTTCGTCATAAAAAGAGGAAAAAAAAACGAGCAAATTGAGGAAAAAATAGAAATTTCGTTAATATTATCCGATTTCGTCCCTTTTTTCGGAATTTTTGTCATAAAATGAGGAAAAAAACGAGTAAATAGAGGAAAAAAATAGATATTTCGCTAAAATCATCCGTTTTTGTCCATTTTTTCGGTAATTTCATGATAAAATGATGAAGAAAAACGAGTAAATTGAGGAAAACAATAATAATTTCGCTAAAATTATCCGCTTTCGTTCCTTTTTTTGGTAATTTCGTCAAAAAAAAGGAAAAGAAACGAGGAAATTGAGGAAAAAATAGAAATTTCGCTAAAATTATTAGTTTTCGTCCCTTTTTTCGGTAATTTCGTGATAAAATGATGAAGAAAAACGAGTAAATTGAGAAAAAAAAATAGAAATTTCGCTAAAATTATACATTTTCGTCCCTTATTTCGGTAATTTCGTCGTAAAATGAGGAAAAAAATCGAGTAAATTGAGGAAAAAAATAAAAATTTCGATAAAATTATCCATTTTCGTCACTTTATTCGGTAATTTCGTAATAAAATGAGAAAAAAAACGACTAAATAGAGGAAAAAAATAAAAATTTCAATAAAATTATCCGTTTTCGTCCCTTTTTTCGGTAATTTCGTCATGAAATGAGAAAAAAAAACAAGTAAATAGAGGAAAGAAATAGATATTTCGCTAAAATTATTCGTTTTCGTCCATTTTTTCGGTAATTTCATGATACAATGATGAAGAAAAACGAGTAAATTGAGGAAAAAAATAGAAATTTCGCTAAAATTATCCGCTATCGTCCCTTTTTTCGGTAATTTCGTGATAAAATGATGAAGAAAAACGAGTAAATTGAGGAAAAATATAAAAATTTCTCTAAAATTATCCATTTTCGTCCCTTTTTTCGGTAATTTCGTCATACAATGAGGTAAAAAATCGAGCAAATAGAGGAAAAAATAGAAATTTCGCTAAAATTATCCGTTTATGTCCCTTTTTTCGGTAATTTCGTCATGAAATGAGAAAAAAAACGAGCAAATAGAGGAAAAAAATAAAAATTTCGATAAAATTATCCGTTTTCTTCCCTTTTTTCGGTAAATTCGACATAAAATGAGGAAAAAAACAAGTAAATAGAGGAAAAAATAGAAATTTCGCTAAAATTATCCGTTTTCGTCCCTTTTTTCGGTAATTTCGTCATAAAATGAGGAAAAAAAACGAGTAAATTGAAGAAAAAAATAAAAATTTCGATAAAATTATCCGTTTTCGTCCCTTTTTTCGGTATTTTCGTCATAAAATGAGGAAAAAAACGAGCAAATTGAGGAAGAAATAGAAATTTCATTAAAATTATCCTTTTCGTCCCTTTTTTCGGTAATTTCGTCGTAAAATGAGGAAAAAAACGAGTAAACAGAGGAAAGAAATAGATATTTCGCTAAAATTATCCGTTTTCGTCCATTTTTACGGTAATTTCATGATAAAATGATGAAGAAAAACGAGTAAATTGAGGAAAAAAATAAAAATTTCGCTAAAATTATCCATTTTCGTCCCTTTTTTCGGTAATTTCGTCGTAAAATGAGGAAAAAAATCGAGTAAATAGAGGAAAAAAATAGAAATTTCGCTAAAATTATCCGTTATCGTCCCTTTTTTCGGTAATTTCGTCATAAAATGAAGAAAAAAACCAGTTAATAGAGGAAAAAATTGAAATTTCGCTAAAATTATCCGTTTTCGTCCCTTTTTTCGGTAATTTCGTCATAAAATGAGGAAAATAAACGAGTAAATAGATGAATAAATAAAAATTTCGCAAAAATTATCCGTTTTCCTCCCTTTTTTTCGGTAATTACGTCATAAAATGAGGAAAAAAATCAAGTAAATAGAGGAAATAAATAGAAATTTCGTTAAAATTATCCGTTTTCGTCCTTTGTTTCGGTAATTTCGTGATAAAATGATGAAGAAAAACGAGTAAATTAAAGGAAAAAAATAAAAATTTCGATAAAATTATCCGTTTTCGTCCCTTTTTTCGGTAATTTCGACATAAAATGAGGAAAAAAAACAAGTAAATAGAGGAAAAAAATAGAAATTTCAATAAAATTATCCGTTTTCGTCCCTTTTTTCGGTAATTTCGACATAAAATGAGGAAAAAAAAACGAGTAAATAGAGGAAAAAATAGAAATTTCGCTAAAATTATCCGTTTTCGTCCCTTTTTTCGGTAATTTCGTGATAAAATGTTGAAGAAAAACGAGTAAATTGAGGAAAAAAATATAAATTTCGCTAAAATTATCCGTTTTCGTCCCTTTTTTCGGTAATTTCGTCATAAAATGAAGAAAAAAACGAGTAAATTGAGGAAAAAAATAGAAATTTTGCTAAAATTATCCGTTTTCGTCCCTTTTTTCGGTAATTTCGTCATAAAATGAGGAAAAAAAACGACTAAATAGAGGAAAAAAATAAAAATTTCGATAAAATTATCAGTTTTCGTCCCTTTTTTCGGTAATTTCGACATAAAATGAGGAAAAAAAAAGAGTTAATAAAGGAAAAAATATAAATTTCGCTAAAATTATCCGTTTTCGTCCCTTTCTTCGGTAATTTCGTCATAAAATGAAGAAAAAAACGAGTAAATTGAGGAAAAAAATAAAAATTTCGCTAAAATTTTCCGTTTTCGTCCATTTTTTCGGTAATTTCGTCATAAAATGAAGAAAAAAAACGAGCAAATTGAGGAAAAAATAGAAATTTCGCTAAAATTATCCGCTTTCAGCCCTTTTATTGGTAATTTCGTCAAAAAAAAAGGAAGAAAAACGAAGAAATTGAGGAAAAAATAGAAATTTCGCTAAAATTATTCGTTTTCGTCCCTTTTTTTCGGTAATTTCTTGATAAAATGATGAAGAAAAACGAGTAAATTGGGGAAAAAAATAATAATTTCGCTAAAATTATCCGCTTTCGTTCCTTTTTTTGGTAATTTCGTCAAAAAAAAGGAAAAGAAACGAGGAAATTGAGGAAAAGTTAGAAATTTCGCTAAAATTATTAGTTTTCGTCCCTTTTTTCGGTAATTTCGTCATAAAATGAGCAAAAAAAACGAGCAAACAGAGGAAAAAAATAAAAATTTCGATAAAATTATCCGTTTTCGTCACTTTTTTCGGTAATTTCTTCATAAAATGAGAAAAAAAACGACTAAATAGAGGAAAAAAATAAAAATTTCGATACAATTATCCGTTTTCGTCCCTTTTTTCGGTAATTTCATCATAAAATGAGGAAAAAAAACGAGTAAATTGAAGAAAAAAATAAAAATTTCGCTAAAATTATCCGATACCGTCCCTTTTTTGGTAATTTCGTCAAAAAATGAGGAAAAAAACGAGTAAATTGTGAAAAAAAATAAGAATTTCGCTAAATTTATCCGTTTACGTCCATTTTTTCGGTAATTTCGTCAAAAAAAGAGGAAAAAAAACGAGCAAATTGAGGAAAAAATAGAAATTTCGTTAATATTATCCGATTTCGTCCCTTTTTTCGGTAATTTCGTCGTAAAATGAGGAAAAAAACGAGTAAATAGAGGAAAAAAAAAAAATATTTCGCTAAAATCATCCGTTTTTGTCCATTTTTTCGGTAATTTCATGATAAAATGATGAAGAAAAACGAGTAAATTGGGGAAAAAAATAATAATTTCGCTAAAATTATCCGCTTTCGTTCCATTTTTTGGTAATTTCGTCAAAAAAAAAGGAAAAGAAACGAGGAAATTGAGGAAAAAATAGAAATTTCGCTAAAATTATTAGTTTTCGTCCCTTTTTTCGGTAATTTCGTGATAAAATGATGAAGAAAAACGAGTAAATTGAGAAAAAAAAAATAGAAATTTCGCTAAAATTATACATTTTCGTCCCTTATTTCGGTAATTTCGTCGTAAAATGAGGAAAAAAATCGAGTAAATTGAGGAAAAAAATAAAAATTTCGATAAAATTATCCGTTTTCGTCCCTTTTCTTGTTATTTTCGTCATAAAATGAGGAAAAAAAACGAGCAAATTGAGGAAAAAATAGAAATTTCGTTAAAATTATCCGTTTTCGTCCCTTTTTTAGGTAATTTTGTCGTAAAATGAGGAAAAAAACGAGTAAATAGAGGAAAAAAATAGATATTTCGCTAAAATTATCCATTTTTGTCCATTTTTTCGGTAATTTCATGATAAAATGATGAAGAAAAACGAGTAAATTGAGAAAAAAAAATAAAAATTTCGCTAAAAACATACGTTTTAGTCCCTTATTTCGGTAATTTCGTCGTAAAATGAGGAAAAAAATCGAGTAAATAGAGGAAAAAAATAAAAATTTCGATAAAATTATCCGTTTTCGTCCCTTTTTTAGGTAATTTCGTCATAAAATGAGAAAAAAAACGACTAAATAGAGGAAAAAAATAAAAATTTCGATAAAATTATCCGTTTTCTTCCCTTTTTTCGGTAATTTCGACATAAAAAGAGGAAAAAAACGAGTTAATACAGGAAAAAATTGAAATTTCGCTAAAATTATCCGTTTTCGTCCCTTTTTTCGGTAATTTCGTCATAAAATGAGCAAAAAAAACGAGCAAACAGAGGAAAAAAATAAAAATTTCGATAAAATTATCCGTTTTCGTCACTTTTTTCGGTAATTTCGTCATAAAATGAGAAAAAAAACGACTAAATAGAGGAAAAAAATAAAAATTTCGATACAATTATCCGTTTTCGTCCCTTTTTTCGGTAATTTCATCATAAAATGAGGAAAAAAAACGAGTAAATTGAAGAAAAAAATAAAAATTTCGCTAAAATTATCCGATACCGTCCCTTTTTTGGTAATTTCGTCATAAAATGAGGAAAAAAAACGAGTAAATTGTGAAAAAAAATAAGAATTTCGCTAAATTTATCCGTTTACGTCCATTTTTCGGTAATTTCGTCATAAAAAGAGGAAAAAAAAACGAGCAAATTGAGGAAAAAATAGAAATTTCGTTAATATTATCCGATTTCGTCCCTTTTTTCGGAATTTTTGTCATAAAATGAGGAAAAAAACGAGTAAATAGAGGAAAAAAATAGATATTTCGCTAAAATCATCCGTTTTTGTCCATTTTTTCGGTAATTTCATGATAAAATGATGAAGAAAAACGAGTAAATTGAGGAAAACAATAATAATTTCGCTAAAATTATCCGCTTTCGTTCCTTTTTTTGGTAATTTCGTCAAAAAAAAAGGAAAAGAAACGAGGAAATTGAGGAAAAAATAGAAATTTCGCTAAAATTATTAGTTTTCGTCCCTTTTTTCGGTAATTTCGTGATAAAATGATGAAGAAAAACGAGTAAATTGAGAAAAAAAAAATAGAAATTTCGCTAAAATTATACATTTTCGTCCCTTATTTCGGTAATTTCGTCGTAAAATGAGGAAAAAAATCGAGTAAATTGAGGAAAAAAATAAAAATTTCGATAAAATTATCCATTTTTGTCACTTTATTCGGTAATTTCGTCATAAAATGAGAAAAAAAACGACTAAATAGAGGAAAAAAATAAAAATTTCGATAAAATTATCCGTTTTCGTCCCTTTTTTCGGTAATTTCGTCATGAAATGAGAAAAAAAACAAGTAAATAGAGGAAAGAAATAGATATTTCGCTAAAATTATCCGTTTTCGTCCCTTTTTTCGCTAATTTCGTCGTAAAATGAGGAAAAAAACGAGCAAATTGAGGAAGAAATAGAAATTTCATTAAAATTATCCTTTTCGTCCCTTTTTTCGGTAATTTCGTCGTAAAATGAGGAAAAAAACGAGTAAACAGAGGAAAGAAATAGATATTTCGCTAAAATTATCCGTTTTCGTCCATTTTTACGGTAATTTCATGATAAAATGATGAAGAAAAACGAGTAAATTGAGGAAAAAAATAAAAATTTCGCTAAAATTATCCATTTTCGTCCCTTTTTTCGGTAATTTCGTCGTAAAATGAGGAAAAAAATCGAGTAAATAGAGGAAAAAAATAGAAATTTCGCTAAAATTATCCGTTATCGTCCCTTTTTTCGGTAATTTCGTCATGAAATGAAGAAAAAAACCAGTTAATAGAGGAAAAAATTGAAATTTCGCTAAAATTATCCGTTTTCGTCCCTTTTTTCGGTAATTTCGTCATAAAATGAGGAAAATAAACGAGTAAATAGATGAATAAATAAAAATTTCGCAAAAATTATCCGTTTTCCTCCCTTTTTTCGGTAATTACGTCATAAAATGAGGAAAAAAATCAAGTAAATAGAGGAAATAAATAGAAATTTCGTTAAAATTATCCGTTTTCGTCCTTTGTTTCGGTAATTTCGTGATAAAATGATGAAGAAAAACGAGTAAATTAAAGGAAAAAAATAAAAATTTCGATAAAATTATCCGTTTTCGTCCCTTTTTTCGGTAATTTCGACATAAAATGAGGAAAAAAAACAAGTAAATAGAGGAAAAAAATAGAAATTTCAATAAAATTATCCGTTTTCGTCCCTTTTTTCGGTAATTTCGACATAAAATGAGGAAAAAAAAAACGAGTAAATAGAGGAAAAAATAGAAATTTCGCTAAAATTATCCGTTTTCGTCCCTTTTTTCGGTAATTTCATGATTAAATGATGATGAAAAACGAGTAAATTGAGGAAAAAAATAAAAATTTCTCTAAAATTAATCATTTTCGTACATTTTTTCGGTAATTTCGTTATAAAATGAAGAAAAAAAACAAGCAAATAGAGAAAAAAAAATAGAAATTTCGCTAAAATTATCCGTTTCTGTCCCTTTTTTGGTAATTTCGTCATGAAATGAGGAAAAAAAACGGGTTAATTGAAGAAAAAAAATAAAAATTTCGCTAAAATTATCCGTTTTCGTCCCTTTTTTCGGTAATTTCGTCGTAAAATGAGGAAAAAAACGAGTAAATAGAGGAAAGAAATTGATATTTTGGTAAAATTATCCGTTTTCGTCCCTTTTTTCGGTAATTTCGACATAAAATGAGGAAAAAAAAAGAGTTAATAAAGGAAAAAATAGAAATTTCGCTAAAATTATCCGTTTTCGTTCCTTTTTTCGGTAATTTCATCATAAATAAGGAAAAAATACGAGTAAATTAAGGAAAAAAATAAAATTTCGTTAAAATTATCCGTTTTCGTCCCTTTTTTCGGTAATTTTGTGATAAAATGATGAAGAAAAACGAGTAAATTGAGGAAAAAAATAAAAATTTCGCTAAAATTTTCCGTTTTCGTCCCTTTTTTCGGTAATTTCGTCATAAAATGAGGAAAAAAAAACGAGTAAATATAGGAAAAGAATAGATATTTCGCTAAAATTATCCGTTTTCGCCCCTTTTTTTGGTAATTTCGTCATAAAATGAGGAAGAAAAACGAGTAAATAGAGGAAAAAAGAGAAGTTTTGCTAAAATTATCCGTTTTCGTCCCTTTTTTCGGTAATTTCGTCATAAATTGAGGAAAAAAAAGCGAGTAAATTGAAGAAAAAAATAAAAATTTCGCTATAATTATCCGTTTTCGTCCCTTTTTTCGGTAATTTCGCCATAAAAGGTGGAAAAAAACGAGTAAATAGAGAAAAAAATTGAAATTTCACTAAAATTATCCGTTTTCATCCCTTTTTTCGGTAATTACGTCATAAAATGAGGAAAAAAATCGAGTAAATAGAGGAAAAAAATAAAAATTTCATTAAAATTACCCATTTTCGTCCGTTTTTTCGGTAATTTCGTGATAAAATGATAAGGAATAACGAGTAAATTGGGGAAAAAAATAATTTCGCTAAAATTATCCGCTTTCAGCCCTTTTATTGGTAATTTCGTCAAAAAAAAAGGAAGAAAAACGAGGAAATTGAGGAAAAAATAGAAATTTCGCTAAAATTATTCGTTTTCGTCCCTTTTTTCGGTAATTTCTTGATAAAATGATGAAGAAAAACGAGTAAATTGGGGAAAAAAATAATAATTTCGCTAAAATTATCCGCTTTCGTTCCTTTTTTTGGTAATTTCGTCAAAAAAAAGGAAAAGAAACGAGGAAATTGAGGAAAAGTTAGAAATTTCGCTAAAATTATTAGTTTTCGTCCCTTTTTTCGGTAATTTCGTGATAAAATGATGAAGAAAAACGAGTAAATTGAGAAAAAAAAATAGAAATTTCGCTAAAATTATACATTTTCGTCCCTTATTTCGGTAATTTCGTCGTAAAATGAGGAAAAAAATCGAGTAAATTGAGGAAAAAAATAAAAATTTCGATAAAATTATCCATTTTCGTCACTTTATTCGGTAATTTCGTCATAAAATGAGAAAAAAAACGACTAAATAGAGGAAAAAAATAAAAATTTCGATAAAATTATCCGTTTTCGTCCCTTTTTTCGGTAATTTCGTCATGAAATGAGAAAAAAAAACAAGTAAATAGAGGAAAGAAATAGATATTTCGCTAAAATTATCCGTTTTCGTCCCTTTTTTCGCTAATTTCGTCGTAAAATGAGGAAAAAAACGAGTAAACTGAGGAAAGAAATAGATATTTCGCTAAAATTATCCGTTTTCGTCCATTTTTTCGGTAATTTCATGATACAATGATGAAGAAAAACGAGTAAATTGAGGAAAAAAATAGAAATTTCGCTAAAATTATCCGCTATCGTCCCTTTTTTCGGTAATTTCGTGATAAAATGATGAAGAAAAACGAGTAAATTGAGGAAAAATATAAAAATTTCTCTAAAATTATCCATTTTCGTCCCTTTTTTCGGTAATTTCGTCATACAATGAGGTAAAAAATCGAACCAATAGAGGAAAAAATAGAAATTTCGCTAAAATTATCCGTTTATGTCCCTTTTTTCGGTAATTTCGTCATGAAATGAGAAAAAAAACGAGCAAATAGAGGAAAAAAATAAAAATTTCGATAAAATTATCCGTTTTCTTCCCTTTTTTCGGTAAATTCGACATAAAATGAGGAAAAAAACAAGTAAATAGAGGAAAAAATAGAAATTTCGCTAAAATTATCCGTTTTCGTCCCTTTTTTCGGTAATTTCGTCATAAAATGAGGAAAAAAACGAGTAAATTGAAGAAAAAAATAAAAATTTCGATAAAATTATCCGTTTTCGTCCCTTTTTTCGGTATTTTCGTCATAAAATGAGGAAAAAAACGAGCAAATTGAGGAAGAAATAGAAATTTCATTAAAATTATCCTTTTCGTCCCTTTTTTCGGTAATTTCGTCGTAAAATGAGGAAAAAAAACGAGTAAACAGAGGAAAGAAATAGATATTTTGCTAAAATTATCCGTTTTCGTCCATTTTTACGGTAATTTCATGATAAAATAATGAAGAAAAACGAGTAAATTGAGGAAAAAAATAAAAATTTCGCTAAAATTATCCATTTTCGTCCCTTTTTTCGGTAATTTCGTCGTAAAATGAGGAAAAAAATCGAGTAAATACAGGAAAAAAATAGAAATTTCGCTAAAATTATCCGTTATCGTCCCTTTTTTCGGTAATTTCGTCATAAAATGAAGAAAAAAACCAGTTAATAGAGGAAAAAATTGAAATTTCGCTAAAATTATCCGTTTTCGTCCCTTTTTTCGGTAATTTCGTCATAAAATGAGGAAAAAAAACGAGCAAATAGAGGAAAAAAATAAAAATTTCGATAAAATTATCCGTTTTCTTCACTTTTTTCGGTAATTTCGACATAAAATGAGGAAAAAAACGAGTAAATAGAGGAAAAAATAGATATTTCGCTAAAATTATCCGTTTTCGTCCCTTTTTTCGGTAATTTCGTCATAAAATGAGAAAAAAAACGAGTAAATTGAAGAAAAAAATAAAAATTTCGCTAAAATTATCCGATACCGTCCCTTTTTTGGTAATTTCGTCATAAAATGAGGAAAAAAACGAGTAAATTGAGGAAAAAAATAGAAATTTCGCGAAAATTATCCCTTTTCGTCCCTTTTTTCGGTAATTTCGTCAAAAAATTAGGAAGAAAAACGAGTAAATTGAAGAAAAAAATAGAAACTTCGCTAAAATTATACGTTTTCGTCCCTTTTTTCGGTAATTTTCTTACAAAATGAGGAAAATAAACGAGTAAATAGATGAATAAATATAAATTTCGCAAAAATTATCCGTTTTCCTCCCTTTTTTCGGTAATTACGTCATAAAATGAGGAAAAAAATCAAGTAAATAGAGGAAATAAATAGAAATTTCGTTAAAATTATCCGTTTTCGTCCTTTGTTTCGGTAATTTTGTGATAAAATGATGAAGAAAAACGAGTAAATTGAGGAAAACAATAAAAATTTCGATAAAATTATCCGTTTTCGTCCCTTTTTTCGGTAATTTCGACATAAAATGAGGAAAAAAAACAAGTAAATAGAGGAAAAAATAGAAATTTCAATAAAATTATCCGTTTTCGTCCCTTTTTTCGGTAATTTCGACATAAAATGAGGAAAAAAAAACGAGTAAATAGAGGAAAAAATAGAAATTTCGCTAGAATTATCCGTTTTCGTCCCTTTTTTCGGTAATTTCGTGATAAAATGTTGAAGAAAAACGAGTAAATTGAGGAAAAAAATATAAATTTCGCTAAAATTATCCGTTTTCGTCCCTTTTTTCGGTAATTTCGTCATAAAATGAAGAAAAAAACGAGTAAATTGAGGAAAAAAATAGAAATTTTGCTAAAATTATCCGTTTTCGTCCCTTTTTTCGGTAATTTCGTCATAAAATGAGGAAAAAAAACGACTAAATAGAGGAAAAAAATAAAAATTTCGATAAAATTATCAGTTTTCGTCCCTTTTTTCGGTAATTTGGACATAAAATGAGGAAAAAAAAAGAGTTAATAAAGGAAAAAATATAAATTTCGCTAAAATTATCCGTTTTCGTCCCTTTTTTCGGTAATTTCGTCATAAAATGAAGAAAAAAACGAGTAAATTGAGGAAAAAAATAAAAATTTCGCTAAAATTTTCCGTTTTCGTCCATTTTTTCGGTAATTTCGTCATAAAATGAGGAAAAAAAACGAGCAAATTGAGGAAAAAATAGAAATTTCGCTAAAATTATCCGTATTCGTCCCTTTTTTCGGTAATTTCGTCAAAAAATGAGGAAAAAAATGAGTAAATTGAGGAAGAATATAAAAATTTCGCAAAAATTATCCGTTTTCGTCCCTTTTTTCGGTCATTTTGTCATAAAATAAGGAAAAAAAAAGAGTAAATTGAGGAAAAATTAGAAATTTCGCTAAAATTATCCGTTTTCGTCCCTTTTTCGGTAATTTCGTCATAAATTGAGGAAAAAAAAACGAGTAAATAGAGGAAAAAAGAGAAGTTTCGCTAAAATTATCCGTTTTCGCCCCTTTTTTTGGAAATTTCGTCATAAAATGAGGTAGAAAAACGAGTAAATAGAGGAAAAAAGGGAAGTTTCGCTAAAATTATCCGTTTTCGTCCCATTTTTCGGTAAGTTCGTCATAAATTGAGGAGAAAATAAAAATTTCGCTATAATTATCCGTTTTCATCCCTTTTTTCGGTAATTACGTCATAAAATGAGGAAAAAAATCGAGTAAATAGAGGAAAAATATAAATATTTCATTAAAATTATGCATTTTCGTCCCTTTTTTCGGTAATTTCGTGATAGAATGATAAAGAATAACGAGTAAATTGGGGAAAAAAATAATTTCGCTAAAATAATCCGCTTTCGTACCTTTTTTTGGTAATTTCGTCAAAAAAAAAGGAAGAAAAACGAGGAAATTGAGGAAAAAATTGAAATTTCGCTAAAATTATTCGTTTTCGTCCCTTTTTTCGGTAATTTCGTGATAAAATGATGAAGAAAAACGAGTAGATTGAGGAAAAATATAAAAATTTCTCTAAAATTATCCATTTTCGTCCCTTTTTTCGGTAATTTCGTCATACAATGAGGTAAAAAATCGAGCAAATAGAGGAAAAAATAGAAATTTCGCTAAAATTATCCGTTTATGTCCCTTTTTTTGGAAATTTCGTCATAAAATGAGGTAGAAAAACGAGTAAATAGAGGAAAAAAGAGAAGTTTCGCTAAAATTATCCGTTTTCGTCCCATTTTTCGGTAATTTCGTCATAAATTGAGGAGAAAATAAAAATTTCGCTATAATTATCCGTTTTCGTCCCTTTTTTCGGTAATTTCGCCATAAAAGGAGGAAAAAAAACGAGTAAATAGAGAAAAAAATTGAAATTTCACTAAAATTATCCGTTTTCATCCCTTTTTTCGGTAATTACGTCATAAAATGAGGAAAAAAATCGAGTAAATAGAGGAAAAAAATAGAAATTTCGCTAAAATTATTCGTTTTCGTCCCTTTTTTCGGTAATTTCGTGATAAAATGATGAAGAAAAACGAGTAAATTGAGGAAAAATAAAAAAATTTCTCTAAAATTATCCGTTTTCGTCCCTTTTTTCGGTAATTTCGTAATGAAATGAGGAAAAAAAACGAGCAAATAGAAGAAAAAAATAAAAATTTCGATATAATTATCCGTTTTCTTCCCTTTTTTCGGTAATTTCGACATAAAATGAGGAAAAAAAACGGGTTAATTGAAGAAAAAAAATAAAAATTTCGCTAAAATTATCCGTTTTCGTCCCTTTTTTCGGTAATTTCGTCGTAAAATGAGGAAAAAAACGAGTAAATAGAGGAAAGAAATTGATATTTTGGTAAAATTATCCGTTTTCGTCCATTTTTTCGGTAATTTCATGATAAAATGATGATGAAAAACGAGTAAATTGAGGAAAAAAATAAAAATTTCTCTAAAATTAATCATTTTCGTACATTTTTTCGGTAATTTCGTTATAAAATGAAGAAAAAAAACAAGCAAATAGAGAAAAAAAAATAGAAATTTCGCTAAAATTATCCGTTTTTGTCCCTTTTTTGGTAATTTCGTCATGAAATGAGGAAAAAAAACGGGTTAATTGAAGAAAAAAATAAAAATTTCGCTAAAATTATCCGTTTTCGTCCCTTTTTTCGGTAATTTCGTCGTAAAATGAGGAAAAAAACGAGTAAATAGAGGAAAGAAATTGATATTTTGGTAAAATTATCCGTTTTCGTCCCTTTTTTCGGTAATTTCGACATAAAATGAGGAAAAAAAAAGAGTTAATAAAGGAAAAAATAGAAATTTCGCTAAAATTATCCGTTTTCGTTCCTTTTTTCGGTAATTTCATCATAAATAAGGAAAAAATACGAGTAAATTAAGGAAAAAAATAAAAATTTCGTTAAAATTATCCGTTTTCGTCCCTTTTTTCGGTAATTTTGTGATAAAATGATGAAGAAAAACGAGTAAATTGAGGAAAAAAATAAAAATTTCGCTAAAATTTTCCGTTTTCGTCCCTTTTTTCGGTAATTTCGTCATAAAATGAGGAAAAAAAAACGTGTAAATATAGGAAAAGAATAGATATTTCGCTAAAATTATCCGTTTTCGCCCCTTTTTTTGGTAATTTCGTCATAAAATGAGGAAGAAAAACGAGTAAATAGAGGAAAAAAGAGAAGTTTTGCTAAAATTATCCGTTTTCGTCCCTTTTTTCGGAAATTTCGTCATAAATTGAGGAAAAAAAAGCGAGTAAATTGAGGAAAAAATAAAAATTTCGCTATAATTATCCGTTTTCGTCCCTTTTTTCGGTAATTTCGCCATAAAAGGTGGAAAAAAACGAGTAAATAGAGAAAAAAATAAAAATTTCATTAAAATTACCCATTTTCGTCCGTTTTTTCGGTAATTTCGTGATAAAATGATAAAGAATAACGAGTAAATTGGGGAAAAAAATAATTTCGCTAAAATTATCCGCTTTCAGCCCTTTTATTGGTAATTTCGTCAAAAAAAAGGAAGAAAAACGAGGAAATTGAGGAAAAAATAGAAATTTCGCTAAAATTATTCGTTTTCGTCCCTTTTTTCGGTAATTTCTTGATAAAATGATGAAGAAAAACGAGTAAATTGGGGAAAAAAATAATAATTTCGCTAAAATTATCCGCTTTCGTTCCTTTTTTTGGTAATTTCGTCAAAAAAAAGGAAAAGAAACGAGGAAATTGAGGAAAAGTTAGAAATTTCGCTAAAATTATTAGTTTTCGTCCCTTTTTTCGGTAATTTCGTGATAAAATGATGAAGAAAAACGAGTAAATTGAGAAAAAAAAAATAGAAATTTCGCTAAAATTATACATTTTCGTCCCTTATTTCGGTAATTTCGTCGTAAAATGAGGAAAAAAATCGAGTAAATTGAGGAAAAAAATAAAAATTTCGATAAAATTATCCATTTTCGTCACTTTATTCGGTAATTTCGTCATAAAATGAGAAAAAAAACGACTAAATAGAGGAAAAAAATAAAAATTTCGATAAAATTATCCGTTTTCGTCCCTTTTTTCGGTAATTTCGTCATGAAATGAGAAAAAAAAACAAGTAAATAGAGGAAAGAAATAGATATTTCGCTAAAATTATCCGTTTTCGTCCCTTTTTTCGCTAATTTCGTCGTAAAATGAGGAAAAAAACGAGTAAACTGAGGAAAGAAATAGATATTTCGCTAAAATTATCCGTTTTCGTCCATTTTTTCGGTAATTTCATGATACAATGATGAAGAAAAACGAGTAAATTGAGGAAAAAAATAGAAATTTCGCTAAAATTATCCGCTATCGTCCCTTTTTTCGGTAATTTCGTGATAAAATGATGAAGAAAAACGAGTAAATTGAGGAAAAATATAAAAATTTCTCTAAAATTATCCATTTTCGTCCCTTTTTTCGGTAATTTCGTCATACAATGAGGTAAAAAATCGAACCAATAGAGGAAAAAATAGAAATTTCGCTAAAATTATCCGTTTATGTCCCTTTTTTCGGTAATTTCGTCATGAAATGAGAAAAAAAACGAGCAAATAGAGGAAAAAAATAGAAATTTCGCTAAAATTATCCGTTTTCGTCCCTTTTTTCGGTAATTTCGTCATAAAATGAGGAAAAAAAAACGAGTAAATTGAAGAAAAAAATAAAAATTTCGATAAAATTATCCGTTTTCGTCCCTTTTTTCGGTATTTTCGTCATAAAATGAGGAAAAAAACGAGCAAATTGAGGAAGAAATAGAAATTTCATTAAAATTATCCTTTTCGTCCCTTTTTTCGGTAATTTCGTCGTAAAATGAGGAAAAAAACGAGTAAACAGAGGAAAGAAATAGATATTTCGCTAAAATTATCCGTTTTCGTCCATTTTTACGGTAATTTCATGATAAAATAATGAAGAAAAACGAGTAAATTGAGGAAAAAAATAAAAATTTCGCTAAAATTATCCATTTTCGTCCCTTTTTTCGGTAATTTCGTCGTAAAATGAGGAAAAAAATCGAGTAAATACAGGAAAAAAATAGAAATTTCGCTAAAATTATCCGTTATCGTCCCTTTTTTCGGTAATTTCGTCATAAAATGAAGAAAAAAACCAGTTAATAGAGGAAAAAATTGAAATTTCGCTAAAATTATCCGTTTTCGTCCCTTTTTTCGGTAATTTCGTCATAAAATGAGGAAAAAAAACGAGCAAATAGAGGAAAAAAATAAAAATTTCGATAAAATTATCCGTTTTCTTCACTTTTTTCGGTAATTTCGACATAAAATGAGGAAAAAAACGAGTAAATAGAGGAAAAAATAGATATTTCGCTAAAATTATCCGTTTTCGTCCCTTTTTTCGGTAATTTCGTCATAAAATCAGAAAAAAAACGAGTAAATTGAAGAAAAAAATAAAAATTTCGCTAAAATTATCCGATACCGTCCCTTTTTTGGTAATTTCGTCATAAAATGAGGAAAAAAACGAGTAAATTGAGGAAAAAAATAGAAATTTCGCGAAAATTATCCCTTTTCGTCCCTTTTTTCGGTAATTTCGTCAAAAAATTAGGAAGAAAAACGAGTAAATTGAAGAAAAAAATAGAAACTTCGCTAAAATTATAGGTTTTCGTCCCTTTTTTCGGTAATTTTCTTACAAAATGAGGAAAATAAACGAGTAAATAGATGAATAAATATAAATTTCGCAAAAATTATCCGTTTTCCTCCCTTTTTTCGGTAATTACGTCATAAAATGAGGAAAAAAATCAAGTAAATAGAGGAAATAAATAGAAATTTCGTTAAAATTATCCGTTTTCGTCCTTTGTTTCGGTAATTTCGTGATAAAATGATGAAGAAAAACGAGTAAATTGAGGAAAAAAATAAAAATTTCGATAAAATTATCCGTTTTCGTCCCTTTTTTCGGTAATTTCGACATAAAATGAGGAAAAAAAACGGGTTAATTGAAGAAAAAAAATAAAAATTTCGCTAAAATTATCCGTTTTCGTCCCTTTTTTCGGTAATTTCGTCGTAAAATGAGGAAAAAAACGAGTAAATAGAGGAAAGAAATTGATATTTTGGTAAAATTATCCGTTTTCGTCCATTTTTTCGGTAATTTCATGATAAAATGATGATGAAAAACGAGTAAATTGAGGAAAAAAATAAAAATTTCTCTAAAATTAATCATTTTCGTACATTTTTTCGGTAATTTCGTTATAAAATGAAGAAAAAAAACAAGCAAATAGAGAAAAAAAAATAGAAATTTCGCTAAAATTATCCGTTTTTGTCCCTTTTTTGGTAATTTCGTCATGAAATGAGGAAAAAAAACGGGTTAATTGAAGAAAAAAATAAAAATTTCGCTAAAATTATCCGTTTTCGTCACTTTATTCGGTAATTTCGTCATAAAATGAGAAAAAAAACGACTAAATAGAGGAAAAAAATAAAAATTTCGATAAAATTATCCGTTTTCGTCCCTTTTTTCGGTAATTTCGTCATGAAATGAGAAAAAAAAACAAGTAAATAGAGGAAAGAAATAGATATTTCGCTAAAATTATCCGTTTTCGTCCCTTTTTTCGCTAATTTCGTCGTAAAATGAGGAAAAAAACGAGTAAACTGAGGAAAGAAATAGATATTTCGCTAAAATTATCCGTTTTCGTCCATTTTTTCGGTAATTTCATGATACAATGATGAAGAAAAACGAGTAAATTGAGGAAAAAAATAGAAATTTCGCTAAAATTATCCGCTATCGTCCCTTTTTTCGGTAATTTCGTGATAAAATGATGAAGAAAAACGAGTAAATTGAGGAAAAATATAAAAATTTCTCTAAAATTATCCATTTTCGTCCCTTTTTTCGGTAATTTCGTCATACAATGAGGTAAAAAATCGAACCAATAGAGGAAAAAATAGAAATTTCGCTAAAATTATCCGTTTATGTCCCTTTTTTCGGTAATTTCGTCATGAAATGAGAAAAAAAACGAGCAAATAGAGGAAAAAAATAGAAATTTCGCTAAAATTATCCGTTTTCGTCCCTTTTTTTCGGTAATTTCGTCATAAAATGAGGAAAAAAAACGAGCAAATTGAAGAAAAAAATAAAAATTTCGATAAAATTATCCGTTTTCGTCCCTTTTTTCGGTATTTTCGTCATAAAATGAGGAAAAAAACGAGCAAATTGAGGAAGAAATAGAAATTTCATTAAAATTATCCTTTTCGTCCCTTTTTTCGGTAATTTCGTCGTAAAATGAGGAAAAAAACGAGTAAACAGAGGAAAGAAATAGATATTTCGCTAAAATTATCCGTTTTCGTCCATTTTTACGGTAATTTCATGATAAAATAATGAAGAAAAACGAGTAAATTGAGGAAAAAAATAAAAATTTCGCTAAAATTATCCATTTTCGTCCCTTTTTTCGGTAATTTCGTCGTAAAATGAGGAAAAAAATCGAGTAAATACAGGAAAAAAATAGAAATTTCGCTAAAATTATCCGTTATCGTCCCTTTTTTCGGTAATTTCGTCATAAAATGAAGAAAAAAACCAGTTAATAGAGGAAAAAATTGAAATTTCGCTAAAATTATCCGTTTTCGTCCCTTTTTTCGGTAATTTCGTCATAAAATGAGGAAAAAAAACGAGCAAATAGAGGAAAAAAATAAAAATTTCGATAAAATTATCCGTTTTCTTCACTTTTTTCGGTAATTTCGACATAAAATGAGGAAAAAAACGAGTAAATAGAGGAAAAAATAGATATTTCGCTAAAATTATCCGTTTTCGTCCCTTTTTTCGGTAATTTCGTCATAAAATCAGAAAAAAAACGAGTAAATTGAAGAAAAAAATAAAAATTTCGCTAAAATTATCCGATACCGTCCCTTTTTTGGTAATTTCGTCATAAAATGAGGAAAAAAACGAGTAAATTGAGGAAAAAAATAGAAATTTCGCGAAAATTATCCCTTTTCGTCCCTTTTTTCGGTAATTTCGTCAAAAAATTAGGAAGAAAAACGAGTAAATTGAAGAAAAAAATAGAAACTTCGCTAAAATTATAGGTTTTCGTCCCTTTTTTCGGTAATTTTCTTACAAAATGAGGAAAATAAACGAGTAAATAGATGAATAAATATAAATTTCGCAAAAATTATCCGTTTTCCTCCCTTTTTTCGGTAATTACGTCATAAAATGAGGAAAAAAATCAAGTAAATAGAGGAAATAAATAGAAATTTCGTTAAAATTATCCGTTTTCGTCCTTTGTTTCGGTAATTTCGTGATAAAATGATGAAGAAAAACGAGTAAATTGAGGAAAAAAATAAAAATTTCGATAAAATTATCCGTTTTCGTCCCTTTTTTCGGTAATTTCGACATAAAATGAGGAAAAAAAACGGGTTAATTGAAGAAAAAAAATAAAAATTTCGCTAAAATTATCCGTTTTCGTCCCTTTTTTCGGTAATTTCGTCGTAAAATGAGGAAAAAAACGAGTAAATAGAGGAAAGAAATTGATATTTTGGTAAAATTATCCGTTTTCGTCCATTTTTTCGGTAATTTCATGATAAAATGATGATGAAAAACGAGTAAATTGAGGAAAAAAATAAAAATTTCTCTAAAATTAATCATTTTCGTACATTTTTTCGGTAATTTCGTTATAAAATGAAGAAAAAAAACAAGCAAATAGAGAAAAAAAAATAGAAATTTCGCTAAAATTATCCGTTTTTGTCCCTTTTTTGGTAATTTCGTCATGAAATGAGGAAAAAAAACGGGTTAATTGAAGAAAAAAATAAAAATTTCGCTAAAATTATCCGTTTTCGTCCCTTTTTTCGGTAATTTCGTCGTAAAATGAGGAAAAAAACGAGTAAATAGAGGAAAGAAATTGATATTTTGGTAAAATTATCCGTTTTCGTCCCTTTTTTCGGTAATTTCGACATAAAATGAGGAAAAAAAAAGAGTTAATAAAGGAAAAAATAGAAATTTCGCTAAAATTATCCGTTTTCGTTCCTTTTTTCGGTAATTTCATCATAAATAAGGAAAAAATACGAGTAAATTAAGGAAAAAAATAAAAATTTCGTTAAAATTATCCGTTTTCGTCCCTTTTTTCGGTAATTTTGTGATAAAATGATGAAGAAAAACGAGTAAATTGAGGAAAAAAATAAAAATTTCGCTAAAATTTTCCGTTTTCGTCCCTTTTTTCGGTAATTTCGTCATAAAATGAGGAAAAAAAAACGTGTAAATATAGGAAAAGAATAGATATTTCGCTAAAATTATCCGTTTTCGCCCCTTTTTTTGGTAATTTCGTCATAAAATGATGAAGAAAAACGAGTAAATAGAGGAAAAAAGAGAAGTTTTGCTAAAATTATCCGTTTTCGTCCCTTTTTTCGGAAATTTCGTCATAAATTGAGGAAAAAAAAGCGAGTAAATTGAGGAAAAAATAAAAATTTCGCTATAATTATCCGTTTTCGTCCCTTTTTTCGGTAATTTCGCCATAAAAGGTGGAAAAAAACGAGTAAATAGAGAAAAAAATAAAAATTTCATTAAAATTACCCATTTTCGTCCGTTTTTTCGGTAATTTCGTGATAAAATGATAAAGAATAACGAGTAAATTGGGGAAAAAAATAATTTCGCTAAAATTATCCGCTTTCAGCCCTTTTATTGGTAATTTCGTCAAAAAAAAGGAAGAAAAACGAGGAAATTGAGGAAAAAATAGAAATTTCGCTAAAATTATTCGTTTTCGTCCCTTTTTTCGGTAATTTCTTGATAAAATGATGAAGAAAAACGAGTAAATTGGGGAAAAAAATAATAATTTCGCTAAAATTATCCGCTTTCGTTCCTTTTTTTGGTAATTTCGTCAAAAAAAAGGAAAAGAAACGAGGAAATTGAGGAAAAGTTAGAAATTTCGCTAAAATTATTAGTTTTCGTCCCTTTTTTTGGTAATTTCGTGATAAAATGATGAAGAAAAACGAGTAAATTGAGAAAAAAAAATAGAAATTTCGCTAAAATTATACATTTTCGTCCCTTATTTCGGTAATTTCGTCGTAAAATGAGGAAAAAAATCGAGTAAATTGAGGAAAAAAATAAAAATTTCGATAAAATTATCCATTTTCGTCACTTTATTCGGTAATTTCGTCATAAAATGAGAAAAAAAACGACTAAATAGAGGAAAAAAATAAAAATTTCGATAAAATTATCCGTTTTCGTCCCTTTTTTCGGTAATTTCGTCATGAAATGAGAAAAAAAAACAAGTAAATAGAGGAAAGAAATAGATATTTCGCTAAAATTATCCGTTTTCGTCCCTTTTTTCGCTAATTTCGTCGTAAAATGAGGAAAAAAACGAGTAAACTGAGGAAAGAAATAGATATTTCGCTAAAATTATCCGTTTTCGTCCATTTTTTCGGTAATTTCATGATACAATGATGAAGAAAAACGAGTAAATTGAGGAAAAAAATAGAAATTTCGCTAAAATTATCCGCTATCGTCCCTTTTTTCGGTAATTTCGTGATAAAATGATGAAGAAAAACGAGTAAATTGAGGAAAAATATAAAAATTTCTCTAAAATTATCCATTTTCGTCCCTTTTTTCGGTAATTTCGTCATACAATGAGGTAAAAAATCGAACCAATAGAGGAAAAAATAGAAATTTCGCTAAAATTATCCGTTTATGTCCCTTTTTTCGGTAATTTCGTCATGAAATGAGAAAAAAAACGAGCAAATAGAGGAAAAAAATAGAAATTTCGCTAAAATTATCCGTTTTCGTCCCTTTTTTCGGTAATTTCGTCATAAAATGAGGAAAAAAAACGAGTAAATTGAAGAAAAAAATAAAAATTTCGATAAAATTATCCGTTTTCGTCCCTTTTTTCGGTATTTTCGTCATAAAATGAGGAAAAAAACGAGCAAATTGAGGAAGAAATAGAAATTTCATTAAAATTATCCTTTTCGTCCCTTTTTTCGGTAATTTCGTCGTAAAATGAGGAAAAAAACGAGTAAACAGAGGAAAGAAATAGATATTTCGCTAAAATTATCCGTTTTCGTCCATTTTTACGGTAATTTCATGATAAAATAATGAAGAAAAACGAGTAAATTGAGGAAAAAAATAAAAATTTCGCTAAAATTATCCATTTTCGTCCCTTTTTTCGGTAATTTCGTCGTAAAATGAGGAAAAAAATCGAGTAAATACAGGAAAAAAATAGAAATTTCGCTAAAATTATCCGTTATCGTCCCTTTTTTCGGTAATTTCGTCATAAAATGAAGAAAAAAACCAGTTAATAGAGGAAAAAATTGAAATTTCGCTAAAATTATCCGTTTTCGTCCCTTTTTTCGGTAATTTCGTCATAAAATGAGGAAAAAAAACGAGCAAATAGAGGAAAAAAATAAAAATTTCGATAAAATTATCCGTTTTCTTCACTTTTTTCGGTAATTTCGACATAAAATGAGGAAAAAAACGAGTAAATAGAGGAAAAAATAGATATTTCGCTAAAATTATCCGTTTTCGTCCCTTTTTTCGGTAATTTCGTCATAAAATCAGAAAAAAAACGAGTAAATTGAAGAAAAAAATAAAAATTTCGCTAAAATTATCCGATACCGTCCCTTTTTTGGTAATTTCGTCATAAAATGAGGAAAAAAACGAGTAAATTGAGGAAAAAAATAGAAATTTCGCGAAAATTATCCCTTTTCGTCCCTTTTTTCGGTAATTTCGTCAAAAAATTAGGAAGAAAAACGAGTAAATTGAAGAAAAAAATAGAAACTTCGCTAAAATTATAGGTTTTCGTCCCTTTTTTCGGTAATTTTCTTACAAAATGAGGAAAATAAACGAGTAAATAGATGAATAAATATAAATTTCGCAAAAATTATCCGTTTTCCTCCCTTTTTTCGGTAATTACGTCATAAAATGAGGAAAAAAATCAAGTAAATAGAGGAAATAAATAGAAATTTCGTTAAAATTATCCGTTTTCGTCCTTTGTTTCGGTAATTTCGTGATAAAATGATGAAGAAAAACGAGTAAATTGAGGAAAAAAATAAAAATTTCGATAAAATTATCCGTTTTCGTCCCTTTTTTCGGTAATTTCGACATAAAATGAGGAAAAAAAACAAGTAAATAGAGGAAAAAAATAGAAATTTCAATAAAATTATCCGTTTTCGTCCCTTTTTTCGGTAATTTCGACATAAAATGAGGAAAAAAAAACGAGTAAATAGAGGAAAAAATAGAAATTTCGCTAAAATTATCCGTTTTCGTCCCTTTTTTCGGTAATTTCGTGATAAAATGTTGAAGAAAAACGAGTAAATTGAGGAAAAAAATATAAATTTCGCTAAAATTATCCGTTTTCGTCCCTTTTTTCGGTAATTTCGTCATAAAATGAAGAAAAAAACGAGTAAATTGAGGAAAAAAATAGAAATTTTGCTAAAATTATCCGTTTTCGTCCCTTTTTTCGGTAATTTCGTCATAAAATGAGGAAAAAAAACGACTAAATAGAGGAAAAAAATAAAAATTTCGATAAAATTATCAGTTTTCGTCCCTTTTTTCGGTAATTTGGACATAAAATGAGGAAAAAAAAAGAGTTAATAAAGGAAAAAATATAAATTTCGCTAAAATTATCCGTTTTCGTCCCTTTTTTCGGTAATTTCGTCATAAAATGAAGAAAAAAACGAGTAAATTGAGGAAAAAAATAAAAATTTCGCTAAAATTATCCGTATTCGTCCCTTTTTTCGGTAATTTCGTCAAAAAATGAGGAAAAAAATGAGTAAATTGAGGAAAAATATAAAAATTTCGCAAAAATTATCCGTTTTCGTCCCTTTTTTCGGTCTTTTTGTCATAAAATAAGGAAAAAAAAAGAGTAAATTGAGGAAAAAATAGAAATTTCGCTAAAATTATCCGTTTTCGTCCCTTTTTCGGTAATTTCGTCATAAAATGAGGAAAAAAAACGAGTAAATAGAGGAAAAAAGAGAAGTTTCGCTAAAATTATCCGTTTTCGCCCCTTTTTTTGGAAATTTCGTCATAAAATGAGGTAGAAAAACGAGTAAATAGAGGAAAAAAGGGAGGTTTCGCTAAAATTATCCGTTTTCGTCCCATTTTTCGGTAAGTTCGTCATAAATTGAGGAGAAAATAAAAATTTCGCTATAATTATCCGTTTTCATCCCTTTTTTCGGTAATTACGTCATAAAATGAGGAAAAAAATCGAGTAAATAGAGGAAAAATATAAAAATTTCATTAAAATTATGCATTTTCGTCCCTTTTTTCGGTAATTTCGTGATAGAATGATAAAGAATAACGAGTAAATTGGGGAAAAAAATAATTTCGCTAAAATTATCCGCTTTCGTCCCTTTTTTTGGTAATTTCGTCAAAAAAAAAGGAAGAAAAACGAGGAAATTGAGGAAAAAATAGAAATTTCGCTAAAATTATTCGTTTTCGTCCCTTTTTTCGGTAATTTCGTGATAAAATGATGAAGAAAAACGAGT
This sequence comes from Sympetrum striolatum, assembly GCA_947579665.1. Lineage (NCBI taxonomy): Eukaryota > Metazoa > Arthropoda > Insecta > Odonata > Libellulidae > Sympetrum > Sympetrum striolatum. The sequence continues at coordinate 839,711 of CANPUZ010000004.1, forward strand.
AAATTGAGGAAAAATAAAAAAATTTCTCTAAAATTATCCGTTTTCGTCCCTTTTTTCGGTAATTTCGTAATGAAATGAGGAAAAAAAACGAGCAAATAGAAGAAAAAAATAAAAATTTCGATATAATTATCCGTTTTCTTCCCTTTTTTTTGTAATTTCGACATAAAATGAGGAAAAAAACAAGTAAATAGAGGAAAAAATAGAAATTTCGCTAAAATTATCCGTTTTCGTCCCTTTTTTCGGTAATTTCGTCATAAAATGAGGAAAAAAAACGGGTTAATTGAAGAAAAAAAATAAAATTTTGCTAAAATTATCCGTTTTCATCCCTTTTTTCGGTAAATTTCGTCATAAAAAGAAGAAAAAAACGAGTAAATTGAGGAAAAAAATAGAAATTTCGCTAAAATTTTCCGTTTTCATCCCTTTTTTCGGTAATTTCGTCATAAAATGAAGAAAAAAACGAGTAAATTGAGGAAAAAAATAGAAATTTTGCTAAAATTATCCGTTTTCGTCCCTTTTTTCGGTAATTTCGTCATAAAATGAGGAAAAAAAACGAATAAATAGAGGAAAAAAATAAAAATTTCGATAAAATTATCCGTTTTCGTCCCTTTTTTCGGTAATTTCGACATAAAATGAGGAAAAAAAAGAGTTAATAAAGGAAAAAATAGAAATTTCGCTAAAATTATCCGTTTTCGTTCCTTTTTTCGGTAATTTCATCATAAATAAGGAATAAATACGAGTAAATTAAGGAAAAAAATAAAAATTTCGTTAAAATTATCCGTTTTCGTCCCTTTTTTCGGTAATTTTGTGATAAAATGATGAAGAAAAACGAGTAAATTGAGGAAAAAAATAAAACTTTCGCTAAAATTATCCGTTTTCGTCCCTTTTTTCGGTAATTTCGTCGTAAAATGAGGAAAAAAACGAGTAAATAGAGGAAAGAAATTGATATTTTGGTAAAATTATCTGTTTTCGTCCATTTTTTCGGTAATTTCATGATAAAATGATGATGAAAAACGAGTAAATTGAGGAAAAAAATAAAAATTTCGCTAAAATTAATCATTTTCGTACATTTTTTCGGTAATTTCGTTATAAAATGAAGAAAAAAAACGAGCAAATAGAGAAAAAAAAATAGAAATTTCGCTAAAATTATCCGTTTTTGTCCCTTTTTTGGTAATTTCGTCATGAAATGAAGGAAAAAAACGAGTAAATAGAGGAAAAAAATAAAATTTTGCTAAAATTATCCGTTTTCGGTAAATTTCGTCATAAAAAGAAGAAAAAAACGAGTAAATTGAGGAAAAAAATAGAAATTTCGCTAAAATTTTCCGTTTTCATCCCTTTTTTTGTTAATTTCGTCATAAAATGAAGAAAAAAACGAGTAAATTGAGGAAAAAAATAGAAATTTTGCTAAAATTATCCGTTTTCGTCCCTTTTTTCGGTAATTTCGTCATAAAATGAGGAAAAAAAACGAATAAATAGAGGAAAAAAATAAAAATTTCGATAAAATTATCCGTTTTCGTCCCTTTTTTCGGTAATTTCGACATAAAATGAGGAAAAAAAAAGAGTTAATAAAGGAAAAAATAGAAATTTCGCTAAAATTATCCGTTTTCGTTCCTTTTTTCGGTAATTTCATCATAAATAAGGAAAAAATACGAGTAAATTAAGGAAAAAAATAAAAATTTCGTTAAAATTATCCGTTTTCGTCCCTTTTTTCGGTAATTTTGTGATAAAATGATGAAGAAAAACGAGTAAATTGAGGAAAAAAATAAAAATTTCGCTAAAATTTTCCGTTTTCGTCCCTTTTTTCGGTAATTTCGTCATAAAATGAGGAAAAAAAAACGAGTAAATATAGGAAAAGAATAGATATTTCGCTAAAATTATCCGTTTTCGCCCCTTTTTTTGGTAATTTCGTCATAAAATGAGGAAGAAAAACGAGTAAATAGAGGAAAAAAGATAAGTTTTGCTAAAATTATCCGTTTTCGTCCCTTTTTTCGGTAATTTCGTCATAAATTGAGGAAAAAAAAGCGAGTAAATTGTGGAAAAAATAAAAATTTCGCTATAATTATCCGTTTTCGTCCCTTTTTTCGGTAATTTCGCCATAAAAGGTGGAAAAAAACGAGTAAATAGAGAAAAAAATTGAAATTTCACTACAATTATCCGTTTTCATCCCTTTTTTCGGTAATTACGTCATAAAATGAGGAAAAAAATCGAGTAAATAGAGGAAAAAAATAAAAATTTCATTAAAATTACCCATTTTCGTCCGTGTTTGCGGTAATTTCGTGATAAAATGATAAAGAATAACGAGTAAATTGGGGAAAAAAATAATTTCGCTAAAATTATCCGCTTTCAGCCCTTTTATTGGTAATTTTGTCAAAAAAAAAGGAAGAAAAACGAGGAAATTGAGGAAAAAATAAAAATTTCGCTAAAATTATTCGTTTTCGTCCCTTTCTTCGGTAATTTCTTGATAAAATGATGAAGAAAAACGAGTAAATTGAGGAAAAATATAAAAATTTCTCTAAAATTATCCGTTTTCGTCCCTTTTTTCGGTAATTTCGTAATGAAATGAGGAAAAAAAACGAGCAAATAGAAGAAAAAAATAAAAATTTCGATATAATTATCCGTTTTCTTCCCTTTTTTCGGTAATTTCGACATAAAATGAGAAAAAAAAAAAACAAGTAAATAGAGGAAAAAATAGAAATTTCGCTAAAATTATCCGTTTTCGTCCCTTTTTTCGGTAATTTCGTCATAGAATGAGGTAAAAAAACGGGTTAATTGAAGAAAAAAAATAAAAATTTCGCTAAAATTATCCGTTTTCGTCCCTTTTTTTGGTAATTTCGTCGTAAAATGAGGAAAAAAACGAGTAAATAGAGGAAAGAAATTGATATTTTGCTAAAATTATCCGTTTTCGTCCATTTTTTCGGTAATTTCATGATAAAATGATGAAGAAAAACGAGTAAATTGAGGAAAAAAATAAAAATTTCTCTAAAATTATCCATTTTCGTACATTTTTTCGGTAATTTCGTCATAAAATGAAGAAAAAAAACGAGCAAATAGAGAAAAAAAATAGAAATTTCGCTAAAATTATCCGTTTTTGTCCCTTTTTTGGTAATTTCGTCATGAAATGAAGGAAAAAAACGAGTAAATAGAGGAAAAAAATAAAATTTTTGCTAAAATCATCCGTTTTCGTCCCTTTATTCGGTAAATTTCGTCATAAAAAGAAGAAAAAAACGAGTAAATTGAGGAAAAAAATAGAAATTTCGCTAAAATTTTCCGTTTTCGTCCCTTTTTTCGGTAATTTCGCCATAAAAGGAGGAAAAAAAACGAGTAAATAGAGAAAAAAATTGAAATTTCGCTAAAATTATCCGTTTTCATCCCTTTTTTCGGTAATTACGTCATAAAATGAGGAAAAAAATCGAGTAAATAGAGGAAAAAAATAAATAATCCATTAAAATTATCCATTTTCGTCCTTTTTTTCGGTAATTTCGTGATAAAATGATAAAGAATAACGAGTAAAATGGGGAAAAAAATAAAAATTTCGCTAAAATTATCCGCTGTCGTCCCTTTATTTGGTAATTTCGTCAAAAATAAGGAAGAAAAACGAGGAAATTGAGGAAAAAATAGAAATTTCGCTAAAATTATTCGTTTTCGTCCCTTTTTTCGGTAATTTCGTGATAAAATGATGAAGAAAAACGAGTAAATTGAGGAAAAATATAAAAATTTCTCTAAAATTATCCGTTTTCTTCCCTTTTTTCGGTAATTTCGACATAAAATGAGGAAAAAAACAAGTAAGTAGAGGAAAAAATAGAAATTTCGCTAAAACTATCCGTTTTCGTCCCTTTTTTCGGTAATTTCGTCATAAAATGAGGAAAAAAAACGGGTTAATTAAAGAAAAAAATAAAAATTTCGCTAAAATTATCCGTTACCGTCCCTTTTTTGGTAATTTCGTCATAAAATGAAGAAAAAAAACGAGCAAATAGAGGAAAAAAATAGAAATTTTGCTAAAATTATCCGTTTTTGTCCGTTTTTTGGTAATTTCGTCATGAAATGAAGGAACAATCGAGCAAATAGAGGAAAAAAATAAAAATTTTGCTAAAATCATCCGTTTTCGACCCTTTTTTCGGTAAATTTCGTCATAAAAAGAAGAAAAAAACGAGTAAATTGAGGAAAAAATTGAAATTTCGCTAAAATTATCCGTTTTCGTCCATTTTTTCGTTAATTTCGTCATAAAATGAGGAAAAAAACGAGTAAATTGAGGAAAAAAATAAAAATTTCGATAAAATTATCCGTTTTCGTCCCTTTTCTTGTTATTTTCGTCATAAAATGAGGAAAAAAAAACGAGCAAATTGAGAAAAAAATAGAAATTTCGTTAAAATTATCCGTTTTCGTCCTTTTTTTAGGTAATTTCGTCGTAAAATGAGGAAAAAAATAGAGTAAATAGAGGAAAAAAATAAAAATTTCGATAAAATTATCCGTTTTCGTCCCTTTTTTCGGTAATTTCGTCAAAAAATGAGGAAAAAAAACGAGTAAATGGAGGAAAAAATTAAAATTTCGCTAAAATTATCTGTTTTCGTTGCTTTTTTCGGGGTTTTTGTCATAAAATGAGGAAAAAAACGAGTAAATAGAGTAAAAAATCGATATTTTCCTAAAATTATCCATTTTGGTCCCTTTTTTCGGTAATTTCGTCCGAAAATGAATTAAAAAAAACGTGTAAATTGAGGAAAAAAATAAAAATTTCGCTAAAATTATCCGTTTTTGTCCTTTTTTTCGGTAATTTCGTAATAAAATGAGGAAAAAAACGAGTAAATAGAGGATAAAATAGAAATTTCGCTAAAATTATCCGTTTTCGTCCCTTTTTTCGGTAATTTCGTCATATAATGAGGAAAAAAAACGAGTAAATTCAGGAAAAAAATAAAAATTTAGCTATAATTATCCATTTTCGTCACTTTTTTCGGTAATTTCGTCATAAAATGAGGAAAAAAAACTTGTAAATTGAGTAAAATAATAGAATTTTCGCTTAAATTATCCGTTTTCGTCCCTTTTTTCGGTAATTTCGTCATATAATGAGGAAAAAAAACGAGTAAATTTAGGAAAAAAATAGAAATTTTGCTAAAAATATCAGTTTTCGTCCCTTTTTTCGGTAATTTCGGCAATAAATGAGGAAAAAAAACGAGTAAATTGAGGAAAAAAAAAAATTCGCTAAAATTATCCGTTTTCGTCCCTTTTGTCGGTAATTTCGTAAAAAAATGAGGAAAAAAAACGAGTAAATTGAGGAAAAAATTAAAATCTCGCTAAAATTATCCGTATTCGTTGCTTTTTTCGGTAATTTTGTCAAAAAATGAGTAAAAAAACGAGTAAATAAGGGAAAAAAAAGAAATTTCGCTAAAATTATGCGTTTTCGTCCCTTTTTTTGTAATTTCGTCATAAAATAAGGAAAAAAACGAGTAAATAGAGGAAAAAAATAGAAATTTAGCTAAAATTATCCGTTTTCGTTGCTTTTTTCGGTAATTTTGTCATAAAATGAGGAAAAAAACGAGTAAATATAGGAAAAAAATAGAAATTTTGCAAAGAACATCCATTTTCGTCCCTTTTTTCGGTAATTTCGTCAATAAATGAGGAAAAAAAACGAGTAAATTGAGGAAAAAAATTAAAATTTCGCTAAAATTATCCGTTTTCGTTCCTTTTTTCGGTAATTTTGTCATAAAATGAGGAAAAAAACGAGTAAATAGAGGAAAAAAAAAAATTTGCTAAAAATATCTGTTTTCTTCCCTTTTTTCGGTAATTTCGTCAAAAAATGAGGAAAAAAAACTTGTAAATTGATTAAAATAATAGAATTTTCGCTAAAATTATCCGTTTTCGTCCCTTTTTTTGGTAATTTTGTCATAAAATGAGGAAAAAAAACGAGTAAATAGAGGAAAAAAATAGAAATTTTGCTAAAAATATCCGTTTTCGTCCCTTTTTTCGGTAATTTTGTCATTAAATGAGGAAAAAATCGAGTAAATAGAGGAAAAAAATAAAAATTTCGCTAAAATTATCCGTTTTCGTCCCATTTTTCGGTAATTTCGTCAAAGAATAAGGAAAAAAAACGAGTAAATTGAGGAAAAAAATTAAATTTCGCAAAAATTATCCGTTTTCGTTGCTTTTTTCGGTAATTTTGTCATAAAATGAGGAAAAAAAATCGAGTAAATAGAGGAAAAAATCGATATTTCCCTAAAATTATCCGTTTTCGTCCCTTTTTTCGGTAATTTCGTCCTAAAATGAGGAAAAAAAAACGAGTAAATTGAGGAAAAAAATTAAAATTTCGCTATAATTATCCGTTTTCGTCCCTTTTTTCGTTAATTTCATCATGAAATGAAGAAAAAATCAAGTAAATAGAGGAAAAAAATTGAAATATAGCTAATATTATCCGTTTTCGTTGCTTTTTTTGGTAATTTTGTCATAAAATGAGGAAAAAAACGAGTAATAAGAGGAAAAAATAGAAATTTTGCTAAAAATATCCGTTTTCGTCCCTTTTTTCGGTAATTTCGTCAAAAAATGAGGAAAAAAACGAGCAAATTGAGGAATAAAATAAAAATTTTGCAAAAATTATCCGTTTTCGTCCCTTTTTTCGGTAATTTCGTCAAAAAATGAGGAAAAAAAACGAGTAAATGGAGGAAAAAAATAAAAATTTCGCTAAAATTATCCATTTTCGTCCCTTTCTTCGGTAATTTCGTCATAAAATGAAGAAAAAAAACGAGCAAATAGAGAAAAAAAATAGAAATTTCGCTAAAATTATCCGTTTTTGTCCCTTTTTTGGTAATTTCGTCATGAAATGAAGGAAAAAAACGAGTAAATAGAGGAGAAAAATAAAATTTTTGCTAAAATTATCCGTTTTCGTCCCTTTATTCGGTAAATTTCGTCATAAAAAGAAGAAAAAAACGAGTAAATTGAGGAAAAAAATAGAAATTTCGCTAAAATTTTCCGTTTTCGTCCCTTTTTTCGGTAACTTCGCCATAAAAGGAGGAAAAAAAACGAGTAAATAGAGAAAAAAATTGAAATTTCGCTAAAATTATCCGTTTTCATCCCTTTTTTCGGTAATTACGTCATAAAATGAGGAAAAAAATCGAGTAAATAGAGGAAAAAAATAAATAATCCATTAAAATTATCCATTTTCGTCCTTTTTTTCGGTAATTTCGTGATAAAATGATAAAGAATAACGAGTAAAATGGGGAAAAAAATAATAATTTCGCTAAAATTATCCGCTGTCGTCCCTTTATTTGGTAATTTCGTCAAAAATAAGGAAGAAAAACGAGGAAATTGAGGAAAAAATAGAAATTTCGCTAAAATTATTCGTTTTCGTCCCTTTTTTCGGTAATTTCGTGATAAAATGATGAAGAAAAACGAGTAAATTGAGGAAAAATATAAAAATTTCTCTAAAATTATCCGTTTTCTTCCCTTTTTTCGGTAATTTCGACATAAAATGAGGAAAAAAACAAGTAAGTAGAGGAAAAAATAGAAATTTCGCTAAAACTATCCGTTTTCGTCCCTTTTTTCGGTAATTTCGTCATAAAATGAGGAAAAAAAACGGGTTAATTAAAGAAAAAAATAAAAATTTCGCTAAAATTATCCGTTACCGTCCCTTTTTTGGTAATTTCGTCATAAAATGAGGAAAAAAACGAGTATTTTGAGGAAAAAAATAAAAATTTCGATAAAATTATCCGTTTTCGTCCCTTTTTTCGGTATTTTCGTCATAAAATGAGGAAAAAAAAGAGCAAATTGAGGAAAAAATAGAAATTTCGTTAAAATTATCCGTTTTCGTCCCTTTTTTCGGTAATTTCGTCGTAAAATGAGGAAAAAAAACGTGTAAATAGAGGAAAGAAATTGATATTTTGCTAAAATTATCCGTTTTCGTCCATATTTTCGGTAATTTCATGATAAAATGATGAAGAAAAACGAGTAAATTGAGGAAAAAAATAAAAATTTCGCTAAAATTATGCATTTTCGTACCTTTTTTCGGTAATTTCTTCATAAAATGAAGAAAAAAAACGAGCAAATAGAGGAAAAAAATAGAAATTTTGCTAAAATTATCCGTTTTTGTCCGTTTTTTGGTAATTTCGTCATGAAATGAAGGAACAATCGAGCAAATAGAGGAAAAAAATAAAAATTTTGCTAAAATCATCCGTTTTCGACCCTTTTTTCGGTAAATTTCGTCATAAAAAGAAGAAAAAAACGAGTAAATTGAGGAAAAAATTGAAATTTCGCTAAAATTATCCGTTTTCGTCCATTTTTTCGTTAATTTCGTAATAAAATGAGGAAAAAAACGAGTAAATTGAGGAAAAAAATAAAAATTTCGATAAAATTATCCGTTTTCGTCCCTTTTCTTGTTATTTTCGTCATAAAATTAGGAAAAAAAAACGAGCAAATTGAGAAAAAAATAGAAATTTCGTTAAAATTATCCGTTTTCGTCCTTTTTTTAGGTAATTTCGTCGTAAAATGAGGAAAAAAATAGAGTAAATAGAGGAAAAAAATAAAAATTTCGATAAAATTATCCGTTTTCGTCCCTTTTTTCGGTAATTTCGTCAAAAAATGAGGAAAAAAAACGAGTAAATGGAGGAAAAAATTAAAATTTCGCTAAAATTATCTGTTTTCGTTGCTTTTTTCGGGGTTTTTGTCATAAAATGAGGAAAAAAACGAGTAAATAGAGTAAAAAATCGATATTTTCCTAAAATTATCCATTTTGGTCCCTTTTTTCGGTAATTTCGTCCAAAAATGAATAAAAAAAAACGTGTAAATTGAGGAAAAAAATAAAAATTTCGCTAAAATTATCCGTTTTTGTCCTTTTTTTCGGTAATTTCGTAATAAAATGAGGAAAAAAACGAGTAAATAGAGGATAAAATAGAAATTTCGCTAAAATTATCCGTTTTCGTCCCTTTTTTCGGTAATTTCGTCATATAATGAGGAAAAAAAACGAGTAAATTCAGGAAAAAAATAAAAATTTAGCTATAATTATCCATTTTCGTCACTTTTTTCGGTAATTTCGTCATAAAATGAGGAAAAAAAACTTGTAAATTGAGTAAAATAATAGAATTTTCGCTTAAATTATCCGTTTTCGTCCCTTTTTTCGGTAATTTCGTCATATAATGAGGAAAAAAAACGAGTAAATTTAGGAAAAAAATAGAAATTTTGCTAAAAATATCAGTTTTCGTCCCTTTTTTCGGTAATTTCGGCAATAAATGAGGAAAAAAAACGAGTAAATTGAGGAAAAAAAAAAATTCGCTAAAATTATCCGTTTTCGTCCCTTTTGTCGGTAATTTCGTAAAAAAATGAGGAAAAAAAACGAGTAAATTGAGGAAAAAATTAAAATCTCGCTAAAATTATCCGTATTCGTTGCTTTTTTCGGTAATTTTGTCAAAAAATGAGTAAAAAAACGAGTAAATAAGGGAAAAAAAAGAAATTTCGCTAAAATTATGCGTTTTCGTCCCTTTTTTTGTAATTTCGTCATAAAATAAGGAAAAAAACGAGTAAATAGAGGAAAAAAATAGAAATTTAGCTAAAATTATCCGTTTTCGTTGCTTTTTTCGGTAATTTTGTCATAAAATGAGGAAAAAAACGAGTAAATATAGGAAAAAAATAGAAATTTTGGAAAGAACATCCATTTTCGTCCCTTTTTTCGGTAATTTCGTCAATAAATGAGGAAAAAAAACGAGTAAATTGAGGAAAAAAATTAAAATTTCGCTAAAATTATCCGTTTTCGTCCCTTTTTTCGGTAATTTTGTCATAAAATGAGGAAAAAAACGAGTAAATAGAGGAAAAAAAAAAAAATTGCTAAAAATATCTGTTTTCGTCCCTTTTTTCGGTAATTTCGTCAAAAAATGAGGAAAAAAAACTTGTAAATTGATTAAAATAATAGAATTTTCGCTAAAATTATCCGTTTTCGTCCCTTTTTTTGGTAATTTTGTCATAAAATGAGGAAAAAAAACGAGTAAATAGAGGAAAAAAATAGAAATTTTGCTAAAAATATCCGTTTTCGTCCCTTTTTTCGGTAATTTTGTCATTAAATGAGGAAAAAATCGAGTAAATAGAGGAAAAAAATAAAAATTTCGCTAAAATTATCCGTTTTCGTCCCATTTTTCGGTAATTTCGTCAAAGAATAAGGAAAAAAAACGAGTAAATTGAGGAAAAAAATTAAATTTCGCAAAAATTATCCGTTTTCGTTGCTTTTTTCGGTAATTTTGTCATAAAATGAGGAAAAAAAATCGAGTAAATAGAGGAAAAAATCGATATTTCCCTAAAATTATCCGTTTTCGTCCCTTTTTTCGGTAATTTCGTCCTAAAATGAGGAAAAAAAACGAGTAAATTGAGGAAAAAAATAAAAATTTCGCTATAATTATCCGTTTTCGTCCCTTTTTTCGTTAATTTCATCATGAAATGAAGAAAAAATCAAGTAAATAGAGGAAAAAAATTGAAATATAGCTAATATTTTCCGTTTTCGTCCCTTTTTTCGGTAATTTCGCCATAAAAGGAGGAAAAAAAACGAGTAAATAGAGAAAAAAATTGAAATTTCGCTAAAATTATCCGTTTTCATCCCTTTTTTCGGTAATTACGTCATAAAATGAGGAAAAAAATCGAGTAAATAGAGGAAAAAAATAAATAATCCATTAAAATTATCCATTTTCGTCCTTTTTTTCGGTAATTTCGTGATAAAATGATAAAGAATAACGAGTAAAATGGGGAAAAAAATAATAATTTCGCTAAAATTATCCGCTGTCGTCCCTTTATTTGGTAATTTCGTCAAAAATAAGGAAGAAAAACGAGGAAATTGAGGAAAAAATAGAAATTTCGCTAAAATTATTCGTTTTCGTCCCTTTTTTCGGTAATTTCGTGATAAAATGATGAAGAAAAACGAGTAAATTGAGGAAAAATATAAAAATTTCTCTAAAATTATCCGTTTTCTTCCCTTTTTTCGGTAATTTCGACATAAAATGAGGAAAAAAACAAGTAAGTAGAGGAAAAAATAGAAATTTCGCTAAAACTATCCGTTTTCGTCCCTTTTTTCGGTAATTTCGTCATAAAATGAGGAAAAAAAACGGGTTAATTAAAGAAAAAAATAAAAATTTCGCTAAAATTATCCGTTACCGTCCCTTTTTTGGTAATTTCGTCATAAAATGAGGAAAAAAACGAGTATTTTGAGGAAAAAAATAAAAATTTCGATAAAATTATCCGTTTTCGTCCCTTTTTTCGGTATTTTCGTCATAAAATGAGGAAAAAAAAGAGCAAATTGAGGAAAAAATAGAAATTTCGTTAAAATTATCCGTTTTCGTCCCTTTTTTCGGTAATTTCGTCGTAAAATGAGGAAAAAAAACGTGTAAATAGAGGAAAGAAATTGATATTTTGCTAAAATTATCCGTTTTCGTCCATATTTTCGGTAATTTCATGATAAAATGATGAAGAAAAACGAGTAAATTGAGGAAAAAAATAAAAATTTCGCTAAAATTATGCATTTTCGTACCTTTTTTCGGTAATTTCGTCATAAAATGAAGAAAAAAAACGAGCAAATAGAGGAAAAAAATAGAAATTTTGCTAAAATTATCCGTTTTTGTCCGTTTTTTGGTAATTTCGTCATGAAATGAAGGAACAATCGAGCAAATAGAGGAAAAAAATAAAAATTTTGCTAAAATCATCCGTTTTCGACCCTTTTTTCGGTAAATTTCGTCATAAAAAGAAGAAAAAAACGAGTAAATTGAGGAAAAAATTGAAATTTCGCTAAAATTATCCGTTTTCGTCCATTTTTTCGTTAATTTCGTCATAAAATGAGGAAAAAAACGAGTAAATTGAGGAAAAAAATAAAAATTTCGATAAAATTATCCGTTTTCGTCCCTTTTCTTGTTATTTTCGTCATAAAATTAGGAAAAAAAAACGAGCAAATTGAGAAAAAAATAGAAATTTCGTTAAAATTATCCGTTTTCGTCCTTTTTTTAGGTAATTTCGTCGTAAAATGAGGAAAAAAATAGAGTAAATAGAGGAAAAAAATAAAAATTTCGATAAAATTATCCGTTTTCGTCCCTTTTTTCGGTAATTTCGTCAAAAAATGAGGAAAAAAAACGAGTAAATGGAGGAAAAAATTAAAATTTCGCTAAAATTATCTGTTTTCGTTGCTTTTTACGGGGTTTTTGTCATAAAATGAGGAAAAAAACGAGTAAATAGAGTAAAAAATCGATATTTTCCTAAAATTATCCATTTTGGTCCCTTTTTTCGGTAATTTCGTCCAAAAATGAATAAAAAAAAACGTGTAAATTGAGGAAAAAAATAAAAATTTCGCTAAAATTATCCGTTTTTGTCCTTTTTTTCGGTAATTTCGTAATAAAATGAGGAAAAAAACGAGTAAATAGAGGATAAAATAGAAATTTCGCTAAAATTATCCGTTTTCGTCCCTTTTTTCGGTAATTTCGTCATATAATGAGGAAAAAAAACGAGTAAATTCAGGAAAAAAATAAAAATTTAGCTATAATTATCCATTTTCGTCACTTTTTTCGGTAATTTCGTCATAAAATGAGGAAAAAAAACTTGTAAATTGAGTAAAATAATAGAATTTTCGCTTAAATTATCCGTTTTCGTCCCTTTTTTCGGTAATTTCGTCATATAATGAGGAAAAAAAACGAGTAAATTTAGGAAAAAAATAGAAATTTTGCTAAAAATATCAGTTTTCGTCCCTTTTTTCGGTAATTTCGGCAATAAATGAGGAAAAAAAACGAGTAAATTGAGGAAAAAAAAAAATTCGCTAAAATTATCCGTTTTCGTCCCTTTTGTCGGTAATTTCGTAAAAAAATGAGGAAAAAAAACGAGTAAATTGAGGAAAAAATTAAAATCTCGCTAAAATTATCCGTATTCGTTGCTTTTTTCGGTAATTTTGTCAAAAAATGAGTAAAAAAACGAGTAAATAAGGGAAAAAAAAGAAATTTCGCTAAAATTATGCGTTTTCGTCCCTTTTTTTGTAATTTCGTCATAAAATAAGGAAAAAAACGAGTAAATAGAGGAAAAAAATAGAAATTTAGCTAAAATTATCCGTTTTCGTTGCTTTTTTCGGTAATTTTGTCATAAAATGAGGAAAAAAACGAGTAAATATAGGAAAAAAATAGAAATTTTGGAAAGAACATCCATTTTCGTCCCTTTTTTCGGTAATTTCGTCAATAAATGAGGAAAAAAAACGAGTAAATTGAGGAAAAAAATTAAAATTTCGCTAAAATTATCCGTTTTCGTCCCTTTTTTCGGTAATTTTGTCATAAAATGAGGAAAAAAACGAGTAAATAGAGGAAAAAAAAAAAAATTGCTAAAAATATCTGTTTTCGTCCCTTTTTTCGGTAATTTCGTCAAAAAATGAGGAAAAAAAACTTGTAAATTGATTAAAATAATAGAATTTTCGCTAAAATTATCCGTTTTCGTCCCTTTTTTTGGTAATTTTGTCATAAAATGAGGAAAAAAAAACGAGTAAATAGAGGAAAAAAATAGAAATTTTGCTAAAAATATCCGTTTTCGTCCCTTTTTTCGGTAATTTTGTCATTAAATGAGGAAAAAATCGAGTAAATAGAGGAAAAAAATAAAAATTTCGCTAAAATTATCCGTTTTCGTCCCATTTTTCGGTAATTTCGTCAAAGAATAAGGAAAAAAAACGAGTAAATTGAGGAAAAAAATTAAATTTCGCAAAAATTATCCGTTTTCGTTGCTTTTTTCGGTAATTTTGTCATAAAATGAGGAAAAAAAATCGAGTAAATAGAGGAAAAAATCGATATTTCCCTAAAATTATCCGTTTTCGTCCCTTTTTTCGGTAATTTCGTCCTAAAATGAGGAAAAAAAACGAGTAAATTGAGGAAAAAAATAAAAATTTCGCTATAATTATCCGTTTTCGTCCCTTTTTTCGTTAATTTCATCATGAAATGAAGAAAAAATCAAGTAAATAGAGGAAAAAAATTGAAATATAGCTAATATTATCCGTTTTCGTTGCTTTTTTTGGTAATTTTGTCATAAAATGAGGAAAAAAACGAGTAATAAGAGGAAAAAATAGAAATTTTGCTAAAAATATCCGTTTTCGTCCCTTTTTTTGGTAATTTCGTCAAAAAATGAGGAAAAAAACGAGCAAATTGAGGAATAAAATAAAAATTTTGCAAAAATTATCCGTTTTCGTCCCTTTTTTCGGTAATTTCGTCAAAAAATGAGGAAAAAAAACGAGTAAATTGAGGAAAAAAATAAAAATTTCGCTAAAATTATCCATTTTCGTCCCTTTCTTCGGTAATTTCGTCAAAAAATGAGGAAAAAAACTTGTAAATTGTGTAAAATAATAGAGTTTTCGCTAATATTATCCATTTTCGTTGCTTTTTTCGGGGTTTTTGTCATAAAATGAGGAAAAAAACGAGTAAATAGAGTAAAAAATCGATATTTCCCTAAAATTATCCATTTTGGTCCCGTTTTTCGGTAATTTCGTCAAAAAATGAATTAAAAAAAACGTGTAAATTGAGGAAAAAAATAGAAATTTCGCTAAAATTATCCGTTTTCGTCCCTTTTTTCGGTAATTTCGTCATATAATGAGGAAAAAAAACGAGTAAATTCAGGAAAAAAATAAAAATTTCGCTATAATTATCCATTTTCGTCACTTTTTTCGGTAATTTCGTCATAAAATGAGGAAAAAAAACTTGTAAATTGAGTAAAATAGTAGAATTTTCGCTAAAATTATCCGTTTTTGTCCCTTTTTTCGGTAATTTCGTCATAGAATGAGGAAAAAAAACGAGTAAATAGAGGAAAAAAATAGAAATTTTGCTAAAATTATCAGTTTTCGTTGCTTTTTTAGGTAATTTTGTCAAAAAATGAGTAATAAAACGAGTAAATAAGGGAAAAAAAAGAAATTTCGCTAAAATTATGCGTTTTCGTCCCTTTTTTCGGTAATTTCGTCATAAAATAAGGAAAAAAACGAGTAAATATAGGAAAAAAATAGAAATTTTGCAAAGAACATCCATTTTCGTCCCTTTTTTCGGTAATTTCGTCAATAAATGAGGAAAGAAAACGAGTAAATTGAGGAAAAAAATAAAAATTTCGCTAAAATTATCCGTTTTCGTCCCTTTTTTCGGTAATTTTGTCATAAAATGAGGAAAAAAAACGAGTAAAAAGAGGAAAAAAATAGAAATTTTGCTAAAAATATCCGCTTTCGTCCCATTTTTTCGGTAATTTCGTCATAAATAGAGGAAAAATCGAGTAAATAGAGGAAAAAAAAAGAAATTTAGCTAAAATTATCCGTTTTCGTTGCTTTTTTCGGTAATTTTGTCATAAAATGAGGAAAAAAACGAGTAAATAGAGGAAAAAAAAATTTTGCTAAAAATATCTGTTTTCGTCCCTTTTTTCGGTAATTTCGTCATTAAATGAGGAAAAAATCGAGTAAATAGAGGAAAAAAATAGAAATATAGCTAAAATTATCCGTTTTCGTTGCTTTTTTCGGTAATTTTGTCATAAAATGAGGGAAATAACAAGTAAATAGAGGAAAAAAATAGAAATTTTGCTAAAAATATCCGTTTTCGTCCCTTTTTTCGGTAATTTCGTCAATAAATGAGGAAAAAAACGAGTAAGTTGAGGAAAACAATTAAAATTTCGCTCAAATTATCCGTTTTCGTTGCTTTTTTCGGTAATTTTTTCATAAAATGAAGAAAAAAACGAGCAAATAGAGGAAAAAATTGATATTTCCCTAAAATTATCCGTTTTCGTCCCTTTTTTCGGTAATTAAGTCCTAAAATGATGAAAAAAAACGAGTAAATTGAGGAAAAAAATAAGAATTTCGCTAAAATTATCCATTTTCGTCCCTTTTTTCGGTAATTTCGTCATAAAATGAGGAAAAAAACTTGTTAATTGAGTAAAATAATAGAATTTTCGCTAAAATTATCCGTTTTCGTCCCTTTTTTTCGGTAATTTCGCCATAAAATGAGGAAAAAAACGAGTAAATAGAGGAAAAAAATAGAAATTTTGCTAAAAATATCCGTTTTCGTCCCTTTTTTCTGTAATTTCGTCATAATATGAAGAAAAAAAACGAGTAAATTGAGGAAAAAATTAAAATTTCGCTAAAATTATCCGTTTTCGTTGCTTTTTTCGGGGTTTTTGTCTTAAAATGAGGAAAAAAACGAGTAAATAGAGTAAAAAATCGATATTTTCCTAAAATTATCCATTTTGGTCCCTTTTTTCGGTAATTTCGTCCAAAAATGAATAAAAAAAACGTGTAAATTGAGGAAAAAAATAAAAATTTCGCTTAAATTATCCGTTTTTGTCCTTTTTTTCGGTAATTTCGTAATAAAATGAGGAAAAAAACGAGTAAATAAAGGATAAAATAGAAATTTCGCTAAAATTATCCGTTTTTGTCCTTTTTTTCGGTAATTTCGTAATAAATGAGGAGAAAAACGAGTAAATTCAGGAAAAAAATAAAAATTTCTCTATAATTATCCATTTTCGTCACTTTTTTCGGTAATTTTGTCATAAAATGAGGATAAAAAACTTGTAAATTGAGTAAAATAATAGAATTTTCGCTAAAATTATCCGTTTTTGTCCCTTTTTTCGGTAATTTCGTCATAAAATGAGGAAAAAAAACGAGTAAATAGAGGAAAAAAATAGAAATTTTGCTAAAAATATCCGTTTTCGTCCCTTTTTTCGGTAATTTTGTCATTAAATGAGGAAAAAATCGAGTAAATAGAGGAAAAAAATAGAAATATAGCTAAAATTATCCGTTTTCGTTGCTTTTTTCGGTAATTTTGTCATAAAATGAGGAAAATAACAAGTAAATAGAGGAAAAAAATAGAAATTTTGTCTAAAAATATCCGTTTTCGTCCCTTTTTTCGGTAATTTCGTCAATAAATGAGGAAAAAAACGAGTAAGTTGAGGAAAACAATTAAAATTTCGCTCAAATTATCCGTTTTCGTTGCTTTTTTCGGTAATTTCGTCAAAGAATAAGGAAAAAAAGAGTAAATTGAGGAAGAAAATAAAATTTCGCAAAAATTATCCGTTTTCGTTGCTTTTTTCGGTAATTTTGTCATAAAATGAGGAAAAAAAATCGAGTAAATAGAGGAAAAAATCGATATTTCCCTAAAATTATCCGTTTTCGTCCCTTTTTTCGGTAATTTCGTCCTAAAATGAGGAAAAAAAACGAGTAAATTGAGGAAAAAAATACAAATTCCGCTATAATTATCCGTTTTTGTCCCTTTTTTCGGTAATTTCGTCATAAAATGAGGAAAAAAAACGAGTAAATTGAGTAAAATAATAGAATTTTCACTAAAATTATCCGTTTTCGTCCCTTTTTACGGTAATTTCGTCATAAAATGAGGAAAAAAACGAGTAAATAGAGGAAAAAAATAGAAATTTTGCTAAAAATATCCGTTTTCGTCCCTTTTTTCGGTAATTTCGTCATAAAATGAGGAAAAAAAACGAGTAAATAGAGGAAAAAATTAGAAATTTTGCTAAAAATATCCGTTTTCGTCCCTTTTTTCGTTAATTTCATCATGAAATGAGGAAAAAATTGAGTAAATAGAGAAAAAAATTGAAATATAGCTAATATTATCCGTTTTCGTTGCTTTTTTTGGTAATTTTGTCATAAAATGAGGAAAAAAACGAGTAATTAGAGGAAAAAATAGAAATTTTGCTAAAAATATCCGTTTTCGTCCCTTTTTTCGGTAATTTCGTCAATAAATGAGGAAAAAAAACGAGTAAATTGAGGAAAAAAATAAAAATTTCGCTAAAATTATCCGTTTTTGTCCATTTTTTCGGTAATTTCGTAATAAAATGAGGAAAAAAACGAGTAAATAGAGGATAAAATAGAAATTTCGCTAAAATTATCCGTTTTCGTCCCTTTTTTCGGTAATTTCGTCATATAATGAGGAAAAAAAACGAGTAAATTCAGGAAAAAATAAAAATTTAGCTATAATTACCCATTTCGTCACTTTTTTCGGTAATTTCGTCATAAAATGAGGAAAAAAAACTTGTAAATTGAGTAAAATAATAGAATTTTCGCTAAAATTATCCGTTTTCGTCCCTTTTTTCGGTAATTTCGTCATATAATGAGGAAAAAAAAACGAGTAAATTTAGGAAAAAAATAGAAATTTTGCTAAAAATATCAGTTTTCGTCCCTTTTTTCGGTAATTTCGGCAATAAATGAGGAAAAAAAACGAGTAAATTGAGGAAAAAAAAAATTCGCTAAAATTATCCGTTTTCGTCCCTTTTGTCGGTAATTTCGTCAAAAAATGAGGAAAAAAAACGAGTAAATTGAGGAAAAAATTAAAATCTCGCTAAAATTATCCGTTTTCGTTGCTTTTTGCGGTAATTTTGTCAAAAAATGAGTAAAAAAACGAGTAAATAAGGAAAAAAAAGAAATTTCGCTAAAATTATGCGTTTTCGTCCCTTTTTTCGGTAATTTCGTCATAAAATAAGGAAAAAAACGAGTAAATAGAGGAAAAAAATAGAAATTAAGCTAAAATTATCCGTTTTCGTTGCTTTTTTCGGTAATTTTGTCATAAAATGAGGAAAAAAACGAGTAAATATAGGAAAAAAATAGAAATTTTGCAAAGAACATCCATTTTCGTCCCTTTTTTCGGTAATTTCGTCAATAAATGAGGAAAAAAAACGAGTAAATTGAGGAAAAAAATAAAAATTTCGCTAAAATTATCCGTTTTCGTCCCTTTTTTCGGTAATTTTGTCATAAAATGAGGAAAAAAAACGAGTAAAAAGAGGAAAAAAATAGAAATTTTGCTAAAAATATCCGCTTTCGTCCCATTTTTTCGGTAATTTCGTCATAAATAGAGGAAAAATCGAGTAAATTGAGGAAAAAAATAGAAATTTAGCTAAAATTATCCGTTTTCGTTGCTTTTTTCGGTAATTTTGTTATAAAATGAGGAAAAAAACGAGTAAATAGAGGAAAAAAAAAATTTTGCTAAAAATATCTGTTTTCGTCCCTTTTTTCGGTAATTTCGTCAAAAAATGAGGAAAAAAAACTTGTAAATTGATTAAAATAATAGAATTTTCGCTAAAAATATCCGTTTTCGTCACTTTTTTCGGTAATTTCGTCATAAAATGAGGAAAAAAAACTTGTAAATTGAGTAAAATAGTAGAATTTTCGCTAAAATTATCCGTTTTTGTCCCTTTTTTCGGTAATTTCGTCATAAAATGAGGAAAAAAAACGAGTAAATAGAGGAAAAAAATTGAAATTTTGCTAAAAATATCCGTTTTCGTCCCTTTTTTCTGTAATTTCGTCATAAAATGAGTAATAAATCGAGAAAATAGAGGAAAAAAAAAGAAATTTAGCTAAAATTATCCGTTTTCGTTGCTTTTTTCGGTAATTTTGTCATAAAATGAGGAAAAAACGAGTAAATAGAGGAAAAAAATAGAAATTTTGCTAAAAATAACAGTTTTCGTCCCTTTTTTCGGTAATTTCGGTAATAAATGAGGAAAAAAAAACGAGTAAATTGAGGAAAAAAAAAATTTCGCTAAAAGTATCCGTTTTCGTCCCTTTTTTCGGTAATTTCGTCAAAAAATGAGGAAAAAAACGAGTAAATTGAGGAAAAAATTATAATCTCGCTAAAATTATCCGTTTTCGTTGCTTTTTTCGGTAATTTTGTAATAAAATGAGTAAAAAAACGAGTAAATAAGGGAAAAAAAAGAAATTTCGCTAAAATTATGCGTTTTCGTCCCTTTTTTCGGTAATTTCGTCATAAAATAAGGAAAAAAACGAGTAAATAGAGGAAAAAAATAGAAGTTTAGCTAAAATTATCCGTTTTCGTCCCTTTTTTCGGTAATTTCGTCAATAAATGAGGAAAAAAAACGAGTAAATTGAGGAAAAAAATAAAAATTTTGCAAAAATTATCCGTTTTCGTCCCTTTTTTCTGTAATTTCGTCAAAAAATGTGGAAAAAAACGAGTAAATTGAGGACAAAATTAAAATCTCGCTAAAATTATCCGTTTTCGTAGCTTTTTTCGGGGTTTTTGTCATAAAATGAAGAAATAAACGAGTAAATAGAGTAAAAAATCGATATTTCCCTAAAATTATCCGTTTTCGTCCCTTTTTTCGGTAATTTCGTCCTAAAATGAGGAAAAAAAACGAGTAAATAGAGGAAAAAAATAGAAATTTTGCTAAGAATATCCGTTTTCGTCCCTTTTTTCGGTAATTTCCTCATTAAATGAGGAAAAAATCGAGTAAATAGAGGAAAAAAATAGAAATATATCTAAAATTATCCGTTTTCGTTGAATTTTCGGTAATTTCGTCAAAAAATGAGGAAAAAAAACGAGAAAAATTGAGGAAAAAAATAAAAATCTCGCAAAAATTATCCGTTTTCGTCCCTTTTTTCGGTAATTTCGTCATAAAATGAGGAAAAAAACGAGTAAATAGAGGAAAATATTAGAAATTTGCTAAAAATATCTGTTTTCGTCCCTTTTTTCGTTAATTTCATCATAAAATGAGGAAAAAATGGAGTAAATAGAGGAAAAAATATAAATATAGCTAATATTATCCGTTTCTGTTGCTTTTTTTGGAAATTTTGTCATAAAATGAGGAAAAAAACGAGTAATTAGAGGAAAAAATAGAAATTTTGCTAAAAATATCTGTTTTCGTCCCTTTTTTCGGTAATTTCGTCAATAAATGAGGAAAAAAAACGAGTAAATAGAGGAAAAAATAGAAATTACGCTAAAATTATCCGTTTTTGTCCTTTTTTTCGGTAATTTCGTAATAAAATGAGGAAAAAAAACGAGTAAATAGAGGAAAAAATAGAAATTTCGCTAAAATTATTCGTTTTCGTCCCTTTTTTCGGTAATTTCGTCATATAATGAGGAAAAAAAAACGAGTAAATTCAGGAAAAAAATAAAAATTTCACTATAATTATCCGTTTTCGTCACTTTTTTCGGTAATTTCGTCAATAAATGAGAAAAAAAAAACGAGTAAATTGAGGAAAAAAAAAAATTTTGCTAAAATTATCCGTTTTCGTCCCTTTTTTCGGTAATTTCGTCAAAAAATGAGGAAAAAAAACGAGTAAATTGAGGAAAAAAATTAAAATCTCGCTAAAATTATCCGTTTTCGTTGCTTTTTTCGGTAATTTTGTCATAAAATGAGGAAAAAAACGAGTAAATAAGGGAAAAAAAAGAAATTTCGCTAATATTATCCGTTTTCGTCCCTTTTTTCGGTAATTTCGTCAATAAATGAGGAAAAAAAACGAGTAAATTGAGGAAAAAATAAACATTTCGCTAAAATTATGCGTTTTCGTGTTTTTTTTCGGTAATTTCGTCATAAAATAAGGAAAAAAACGAGTAAATATAGAAAAAAATAGAAATTTAGCTAAAATTATCCGTTTTCGTTGCTTTTTTCGGTAATTTTGTCATAAAATGAGGAAAAACACGAGTAAATAGAGGAAAAAAATAGAAATTTTGCTAAAAATATCCCTTTTCGTCCCTTTTTTCGGTAATTTCGTCAATAAATGAGGAAAAAAACGAGTAAGTTGAGGAAAACAATTAAAATTTCGCTCAAATTATCCGTTTTCGTTGCTTTTTTCGGTAATTTTTTCATAAAATGAGGAAAAAAACGAGTAAATAGAGGAAAAAATCGATATTTCCCTAAAATTATCCGTTTTCGTCCCTTTTTTCGGTAATTAAGTCCTAAAATGATGAAAAAAAACGAGTAAATTGAGGAAAAAAATAAGAATTTCGCTAAAATTATCCATTTTCGTCCCTTTTTTCGGTAATTTCGTCATAAAATGAGGAAAAAAACTTGTAAATTGAGTAAAATAATAGAATTTTCGCTAAAATTATCCGTTTTCGTCCCTTTTTTTCGTTAATTTCGCCATAAAATGAGGAAAAAAAACGAGTAAATAGAGGAAAAAAATAGAAATTTTGCTAAAAATATCCGTTTTCGTCCCTTTTTTCTGTAATTTCGTCATAATATGAGGAAAAAATCGAGAAAATAGAGGAAAAAAATGGAAATTTAGCTAAAATTATCCGTTTTCGTTGCTTTTTTCGGTAATTTTGTCATAAAATGAGGAAAAAAAACGAGTAAATATAGTAAAAAAATAGAAATTTTGCTAAAAATATCCGTTTTCGTCCCTTTTTTCGGTAATTTCGCCAAGAAATGAGCAAAAAAAACGAGTAAATTGAGGAAAAAAAAAATTTCGCTAAAATTATCCGTTTTCGTCCCTTTTTTCGGTAATTTCGTCAAAAAATTAGGAAAAAAAACGAGGAAATTGAGGAAAAAATTAAAATTTCGCTAAAATTATCCGTTTTCGTTGCTTTTTTCGGTAATTCTGTCATAAAATGAGGAAAAAGACGAGTAAATAGAGGAAAAAAAAAATTTGCTAAAAATATCCGTTTTCGTCCCTTTTTTCGGTAATTTCGTCAACAAATGAGGAAAAAAAAACGAGTAAGTTGAGGAAAAAAATTAAAATTTCGCTCAAATTATCCGTTTTCGTTGCTTTTATCGGTAATTTTGTCATAAAATGAAGTAAAAAACGAGTAAATAGAGCAAAAAATCTATATTTCCCTAAAATTATCCATTTTGGTCCCTTTTTTCGGTAATTTCGTCCAAAAATGAATAAAAAAACGTGTTAATTTAGGAAAAAAATAAAAATTTCGCTAAAATTATCCGTTTTTGTCCTTTTTTTCTGTAATTTCGTAATAAAATAAGGAAAAAAACGAGTAAATAGAGGAAAAAAATAGAAATTTAGCTAAAATTTTCCGTTTTCGTTGCTTTTGTCGGTAATTCTGTCATAAAATGAGGAAAAAGACGAGTAAATAGAGGAAAAAAAAAAAATTTGCTAAAAATATCCGTTTTCGTCCCTTTTTTCGGTAATTTCGTCAATAAATGAGGAAAAAAATTAAAATTTCGCTCAAATTATCCGTTTTTCGTTGCTTTTATCGGTAATTTTGTCATAAAATGAAGTAAAAAACGAGTAAATAGAGGAAAAAATCTATATTTCCCTAAAATTATCCGTTTTCGTCCCTTTTTTCGGTAATTTCGTTCTAAAATGAGGAAAAAAAACGAGTAAATTGAGGAAAAAAATAAAAATTTCGCTAAAATTATCCATTTTCGTCCCTTTCTTCGGTAATTTCGTCAAAAAATGAGGAAAAAAAACTTGTAAATTGAGTAAAATAATAGAGTTTTCACTAATATCCGTTTTCGTCCCTTTTTTCGGTAATTTCGTCAATAAATGAGGAAAAAAACTTGTAAATTGAGTAAAATAATAGAATTTTCGCTAAAATTATCCGTTTTCGTCCCTTTTTTTCGTTAATTTCGCCATAAAATGAGGAAAAAAAACGAGTAAATAGAGGAAAAAAATAGAAATTTTGCTAAAAATATCCGTTTTCGTCCCTTTTTTCGGTAATTTTGTCATAAAATGAGGAAAAAAACGAGTAAATATAGGAAAAAAATAGAAATTTTGCAAAGAACATCCATTTTCGTCCCTTTTTTCGGTAATTTCGTCAATAAATGAGGAAAAAAAACGAGTAAATTGAGGAATAAAATAAAAATTTCGCTAAAATTATCCGTTTTCGTCCCTTTTTTCGGTAATTTTGTCATAAAATGAGGAAAAAAAAACGAGTAAAAAGAGGAAAAAAATAGAAATTTTGCTAAAAATATCCGCTTTCGTCCCATTTTTTCGGTAATTTCGTCATAAATAGAGGAAAAATCGAGTAAATTGAGGAAAAAAATAGAAATTTAGCTAAAATTATCCGTTTTCGTTGCTTTTTTCGGTAATTTTGTTATAAAATGAGGAAAAAAACGAGTAAATAGAGGAAAAAAAAAATTTTGCTAAAAATATCTGTTTTCGTCCCTTTTTTCGGTAATTTCGTCAAAAAATGAGGAAAAAAAACTTGTAAATTGATTAAAATAATAGAATTTTCGCTAAAAATATCCGTTTTCGTCACTTTTTTCGGTAATTTCGTCATAAAATGAGGAAAAAAAACTTGTAAATTGAGTAAAATAGTAGAATTTTCGCTAAAATTATCCGTTTTTGTCCCTTTTTTTGGTAATTTCGTCATAAAATGAGGAAAAAAAACGAGTAAATAGAGGAAAAAAATTGAAATTTTGCTAAAAATATCCGTTTTCGTCCCTTTTTTCTGTAATTTCGTCATAAAATGAGTAAAAAATCGAGAAAATAGAGGAAAAAAATAGAAATTTAGCTAAAATTATCCGTTTTCGTTGCTTTTTTCGGTAATTTTGTCATAAAATGGGGAAAAAAACGAGTAAATAGAGGAAAAAAATAGAAATTTTGCTAAAAATAACAGTTTTCGTCCCTTTTTTCGGTAATTTCGGTAATAAATGAGGAAAAAAAACGAGTAAATTGAGGAAAAAAAAAATTTCGCTAAAAGAATCCGTTTTCGTCCCTTTTTTCGGTAATTTCGTCAAAAAATGAGGAAAAAAAACGAGTAAATTGAGGAAAAAATTATAATCTCGCTAAAATTATCCGTTTTCGTTGCTTTTTTCGGTAATTTTGTCATAAAATGAGTAAAAAAACGAGTAAATAAGGGAAAAAAAAGAAATTTCGCTAAAATTATGCGTTTTCGTCCCTTTTTTCGGTAATTTCGTCATAAGATAAGGAAAAAAACGAGTAAATAGAGGAAAAAAATAGAAATTTAGCTAAAATTATCCGTTTTCGTCCCTTTTTTCGGTAATTTCGTCAATAAATGAGGAAAAAAAACGAGTAAATTGAGGAAAAAAATAAAAATTTTGCAAAAATTATCCGTTTTCGTCCCTTTTTTCGGTAATTTCGTCAAAAAATGTGGAAAAAAACGAGTAAATTGAGGAAAAAATTAAAATTTCGCTAAAATTATCCGTTTTCCTTGCTTTTTTATGGGTTTTTGTCATAAAATGAAGAAAAAAACGAGTAAATAGAGTAAAAAATCGATATTTCCCTAAAATTATCCGTTTTCGTCCCTTTTTTCGGTAATTTCGTCCTAAAATGAGGAAAAAAAACGAGTAAATAGAGGAAAAAAATAGAAATTTTGCTAAGAATATCCGTTTTCGTCCCTTTTTTCGGTAATTTCCTCATTAAATGAGGAAAAAATCGAGTAAATAGAGGAAAAAAATAGAAATATATCTAAAATTATCCGTTTTCGTTGATTTTTCGGTAATTTCGTCAAAAAATGAGGAAAAAAAACGAGAAAAATTGAGGAAAAAAATAAAAATCTCGCTAAAATTATCCGTTTTCGTCTCTTTTTTCGGTAATTTCGTCATAAAATGAGGAAAAAAACGAGTAAATAGAGGAAAATATTAGAAATTTGCTAAAAATATCCGTTTTCGTCCCTTTTTTCGTTAATTTCATCATAAAATGAGGTAAAAATGGAGTAAATAGAGGAAAAAATATAAATATAGCTAATATTATCCGTTTCTGTTGCTTTTTTTGGAAATTTTGTCATAAAATGAGGAAAAAAACGAGTAATTAGAGGAAAAAATAGAAATTTTGCTAAAAATATCTGTTTTTGTCCCTTTTTTCGGTAATTTCGTCAATAAATGAGGAAAAAAAACGAGTAAATAGAGGAAAAAATAGAAATTACGCTAAAATTATCCGTTTTTGTCCTTTTTTTCGGTAATTTCGTAATAAAATGAAGAAAAAAAACGAGTAAATAGAGGAAAAAATACAAATTTCGCTAAAATTATTCGTTTTCGTCCCTTTTTTCGGTAATTTCGTCATATAATGAGGAAAAAAAAACGAGTAAATTCAGGAAAAAAATAAAAATTTCACTATAATTATCCGTTTTCGTCACTTTTTTCGGTAATTTCGTCAATAAATGAGAAAAAAAAACGAGTAAATTGAGGAAAAAAAAAAATTTTGCTAAAATTATCCGTTTTCGTCCCTTTTTTCGGTAATTTCGTCAAAAAATGAGGAAAAAAAACGAGTAAATTGAGGAAAAAAATTAAAATCTCGCTAAAATTATCCGTTTTCGTTGCTTTTTTCGGTAATTTTGTCATAAAATGAGGAAAAAAACGAGTAAATAAGGGAAAAAAAAGAAATTTCGCTAATATTATTCGTTTTCGTCCCTTTTTTCGGTAATTTCGTCAATAAATGAGGAAAAAAAACGAGTAAATTGAGGAAAAAATAAACATTTCGCTAAAATTATGCGTTTTCGTCCATTTTTTCGGTAATTTCGTCATAAAATAAGGAAAAAAACGAGTAAATAGAGAAAAAAATAGAAATTTAGCTAAAATTATCCGTTTTCGTTGCTTTTTTCGGTAATTTTGTCATAAAATGAGGAAAAAAAACGAGTAAATAGAGGAAAAAAATAGAAATTTTGCTAAAAATATCCCTTTTCGTCCCTTTTTTCGGTAATTTCGTCAATAAATGAGGAAAAAAACGAGTAAGTTGAGGAAAACAATTAAAATTTCGCTCAAATTATCCGTTTTCGTTGCTTTTTTCGGTAATTTTTTCATAAAATGAGGAAAAAAACGAGTAAATAGAGGAAAAAATCGATATTTCCCTAAAATTATCCGTTTTCGTCCCTTTTTTCGGTAATTAAGTCCTAAAATGATGAAAAAAAACGAGTAAATTGAGGAAAAAAATAAGAATTTCGCTAAAATTATCCATTTTCGTCCCTTTTTTCGGTAATTTCGTCATAAAATGAGGAAAAAAACTTGTAAATTGAGTAAAATAATAGAATTTTCGCTAAAATTATCCGTTTTCGTCCCTTTTTTTCGTTAATTTCGCCATAAAATGAGGAAAAAAAACGAGTAAATAGAGGAAAAAAATAGAAATTTTGCTAAAAATATCCGTTTTCGTCCCTTTTTTCTGTAATTTCGTCATAATATGAGGAAAAAATCGAGAAAATAGAGGAAAAAAATGGAAATTTAGCTAAAATTATCCGTTTTCGTTGCTTTTTTCGGTAATTTTGTCATAAAATGAGGAAAAAAACGAGTAAATATAGTAAAAAAATAGAAATTTTGCTAAAAATATCCGTTTTCGTCCCTTTTTTCGGTAATTTCGCCAATAAATGAGCAAAAAAAACGAGTAAATTGAGGAAAAAAAAAATTCGCTAAAATTATCCGTTTTCGTCCCTTTTTTCGGTAATTTCGTCAAAAAATGAGGAAAAAAAACGAGGAAATTGAGGAAAAAATTAAAATTTCGCTAAAATTATCCGTTTTCGTTGCTTTTTTCGGGGTTTTTGTCATAAAATGAGGAAAAAAACGAGTAAATAGAGTAAAAAATCAATATTTCCCTAAAATTATCCATTTTGGTCCCTTTTTTCGGTAATTTCGTCCAAAAATGAATAAAAAAAACGTGTTAATTGAGGAAAAAAATAAAAATTTCGCTAAAATTATCCGTTTTTGTCCTTTTTTTCGGTAATTTCGTAATAAAATAAGGAAAAAAACGAGTAAATAGAGGAAAAAAATAGAAATTTAGCTAAAATTTTCCGTTTTCGTTGCTTTTTTCGGTAATTCTGTCATAAAATGAGGAAAAAGACGAGTAAATAGAGGAAAAAAAAAATTTGCTAAAAATAACCGTTTTCGTCCCTTTTTTCGGTAATTTCGTCAATAAATGAGGAAAAAAATTAAAATTTCGCTCAAATTATCCGTTTTCGTTGCTTTTATCGGTAATTTTGTCATAAAATGAAGTAAAAAACGAGTAAATAGAGGAAAAAATCTATATTTCCCTAAAATTATCCGTTTTCGTCCCTTTTTTCGGTAATTTCGTCCTAAAATGAGGAAAAAAAACGAGTAAATTGAGGAAAAAAATAAAAATTTCGCTAAAATTATCCATTTTCGTCCCTTTCTTCGGTAATTTCGTCAAAAAATGAGGAAAAAAAACTTGTAAATTGAGTAAAAAAATAGAGTTTTCGCTAAAATTATTCGTTTTCGTCCCTTTTTTCGGTAATTTCGTCATATAATGAGGAAAAAAAAACGAGTAAATTCAGGAAAAAAATAAAAATTTCGCTATAATTATCCGTTTTCGTCCCTTTTTTCGGTAATTTTGTCAATAAATGAGGAAAAAAAACGAGTAAATTGAGGAAAAAAAAAATTTTGCTAAAATTATCCGTTTTCGTCCCTTTTTTCGGTAATTTCGTCAATAAATGAGGAAAAAAATTAAAATTTCGCTCAAATTATCCGTTTTCGTTGCTTTTATCGGTAATTTTGTCATAAAATGAAGTAAAAAACGAGTAAATAGAGGAAAAAATTAGAAATTTGCTAAAAATATCCGTTTTCGTCCCTTTTTTCGTTAATTTCATCATAAAATGAGGTAAAAATGGAGTAAATAGAGGAAAAAATATAAATATAGCTAATATTATCCGTTTCTGTTGCTTTTTTTGGAAATTTTGTCATAAAATGAGGAAAAAAACGAGTAATTAGAGGAAAAAATAGAAATTTTGCTAAAAATATCTGTTTTTGTCCCTTTTTTCGGTAATTTCGTCAATAAATGAGGAAAAAAAACGAGTAAATAGAGGAAAAAATAGAAATTACGCTAAAATTATCCGTTTTTGTCCTTTTTTTCGGTAATTTCGTAATAAAATGAAGAAAAAAAACGAGTAAATAGAGGAAAAAATAGAAATTTCGCTAAAATTATCCATTTTCGTCCCTTTTTTCTGTAATTTCGTCATAATATGAGGAAAAAATCGAGAAAATAGAGGAAAAAAATGGAAATTTAGCTAAAATTATCCGTTTTCGTTGCTTTTTTCGGTAATTTTGTCATAAAATGAGGAAAAAAACGAGTAAATATAGTAAAAAAATAGAAATTTGGCTAAAAATATCCGTTTTCGTCCCTTTTTTCGGTAATTTCGCCAATAAATGAGCAAAAAAAACGAGTAAATTGAGGAAAAAAAAAATTCGCTAAAATTATCCGTTTTCGTCCCTTTTTTCGGTAATTTCGTCAAAAAATGAGGAAAAAAAACGAGGAAATTGAGGAAAAAATTAAAATTTCGCTAAAATTATCCGTTTTCGTTGCTTTTTTCGGGGTTTTTGTCATAAAATGAGGAAAAAAACGAGTAAATAGAGTAAAAAATCAATATTTCCCTAAAATTATCCATTTTGGTCCCTTTTTTCGGTAATTTCGTCCAAAAATGAATAAAAAAAACGTGTTAATTGAGGAAAAAAATAAAAATTTCGCTAAAATTATCCGTTTTTGTCCTTTTTTTCGGTAATTTCGTAATAAAATAAGGAAAAAAACGAGTAAATAGAGGAAAAAAATAGAAATTTAGCTAAAATTTTCCGTTTTCGTTGCTTTTTTCGGTAATTCTGTCATAAAATGAGGAAAAAGACGAGTAAATAGAGGAAAAAAAAAATTTGCTAAAAATAACCGTTTTCGTCCCTTTTTTCGGTAATTTCGTCATAAAATGAGGAAAAAAACGAGTAAATAGAGGAAAAAAATGGAAATTTAGCTAAAATTATCCGTTTTCGTTGCTTTTTTCGGTAATTTTGTCATAAAATGAAGTAAAAAACGAGTAAATAGAGGAAAAAATCTATATTTCCCTAAAATTATCCGTTTTCGTCCCTTTTTTCGGTAATTTCGTCCTAAAATGAGGAAAAAAAACGAGTAAATTGAGGAAAAAAATAAAAATTTCGCTAAAATTATCCATTTTCGTCCCTTTCTTCGGTAATTTCGTCAAAAAATGAGGAAAAAAAACTTGTAAATTGAGTAAAAAAATAGAGTTTTCGCTAAAATTATTCGTTTTCGTCCCTTTTTTCGGTAATTTCGTCATATAATGAGGAAAAAAAAACGAGTAAATTCAGGAAAAAAATAAAAATTTCGCTATAATTATCCGTTTTCGTCCCTTTTTTCGGTAATTTTGTCAATAAATGAGGAAAAAAAACGAGTAAATTGAGGAAAAAAAAAATTTTGCTAAAATTATCCGTTTTCGTCCCTTTTTTCGGTAATTTCGTCAATAAATGAGGAAAAAAATTAAAATTTCGCTCAAATTATCCGTTTTCGTTGCTTTTATCGGTAATTTTGTCATAAAATGAAGTAAAAAACGAGTAAATAGAGGAAAAAATCTATATTTCCCTAAAATTATCCGTTTTCGTCCCTTTTTTCGGTAATTTCGTCCTAAAATGAGGAAAAAAAACGAGTAAATTGAGGAAAAAAATAAAAATTTCGCTAAAATTATCCATTTTCGTCCCTTTCTTCGGTAATTTCGTCAAAAAATGATGAAAAAAAACTTGTAAATTGAGTAAAAAAATAGAGTTTTCGCTAAAATTATTCGTTTTCGTCCCTTTTTTCGGTAATTTCGTCATATAATGAGGAAAAAAAAACGAGTAAATTCAGGAAAAAAATAAAAATTTCGCTATAATTATCCGTTTTCGTCCCTTTTTTCGGTAATTTCGTCAATAAATGAGGAAAAAAAACGAGTAAATTGAGGAAAAAAAAAATTTTGCTAAAATTATCCGTTTTCGTCCCTTTTTTCGGTAATTTCGTCAAAAAATGAGGAAAAAAAACGAGTAAATTGAGGAAAAAAATTAAAATCTCGCTAAAATTATCCGTTTTCGTTGCTTTTTTCGGTAATTTCGTAATAAAATGAGGAAAAAATCGAGTAAATAGAGGAAAAAAATAGAAATTTTGCAAAAAATATCCGTTTTCGTCCATTTTTCACTAATTTTATCAATAAATGAGGAAAAAAAACGAGTAAATTGAGGAAAAAAATAAAAATTTCGCTAAAATTATCCATTTTCGTCCCTTTTTTCGGTAATTTCGTCATAAAATGAGGAAAAAAACTTGTTAATTGAGTAAAATAATAGAATTTTCGCTAAAATTATCCGTTTTCGTCCCTTTTTTTCGGTAATTTCGCCATAGAATGAGGAAAAAAAACGAGTAAATAGAGAAAAAAAATAGAAATTTTGCTAAAAATATCCGTTTTCGTCCCTTTTTTCTGTAATTTCGTCATAATATGAGGAAAAAATCGAGAAAATAGAGGAAAAAAATGGAAATTTAGCTAAAATTATCCGTTTTCGTTGCTTTTTTCGGTAATTTTGTCATAAAATGAGTACAAAAACGAGAAAATAAGGGAAAAAAAAGAAATTTCGCTAAAATTATGCGTTTTCGTCCCTTTTTTCGGTAATTTCGTCATAAAATAAGGAAAAAAACGAGTAAATAGAGGAAAAAAATAGAAATTTAGCTAAAATTATCCGTTTTCGTCCCTTTTTTCGGTAATTTCGTCAATAAATGAGGAAAAAAAACGAGTAAATTGAGGAAAAAAATACAAATTTTGCAAAAATTATCCGTTTTCGTCCCTTTTTTCGGTAATTTCGTCAAAAAATGAGGAAAAAAAACGAGTAAATTGAGGAAAAAATTAAAATTTCGCTAAAATTATCCGTTTTCGTTGCTTTTTTTGGGGTTTTTGTCATAAAATGAGGAAAAAAACGAGTAAATAGAGTAAAAAATCGATATTTCCCTAAAATTATCCATTTTGGTCCCTTTTTTCGGTAATTTCGTCCAAAAATGAATAAAAAAAACGTGTTAATTGAGGAAAAAAATAAAAAATTCGCTAAAATTTTCCGTTTTTGTCTTATTTTCGGTAATTTCGTAATAAAATAAGGAAAAAAACGAGTAAATAGAGGAAAAAAATAGAAATTTAGCTAAAATTATGCGTTTTCGTTGCTTTTTTCGGTAATTCTGTCATAAAATGAGGAAAAAGACGAGTAAATAGAGGAAAAAAAAAATTTGCTGAAAATATCCGTTTTCGTCCCTTTTTTCGGTAATTTCGTCAATAAATGAGGAAAAAAAAACGATTAAGTTGAGGAAAAAAATTAAAATTTCGCTCAAATTATCCGTTTTCGTTGCTTTTATCGGTAATTTTGTCATAAAATGAAGTAAAAAACGAGTAAATAGAGGAAAAAATCTATATTTCCCTAAAATTATCCGTTTTCGTCCCTTTTTTCGGTAATTTCGTCCTAAAATGAGGAAAAAAAACGAGTAAATTGAGGAAAAAAATAAAAATTTCGCTAAAATTATCCATTTTCGTCCTTTTCTTCGGTAATTTTGTCAAAAAATGAGGAAAAAAAACTTGTAAATTGAGTAAAATAATAGAATTTTCGCTAAAATTATCCGTTTTCGTCCCTTTTTTTGGTATTTTGTCATAAAATGAGGAAAAAAAACGAGTAAAAAGAGGAAAAAAATAGAAATTTTGCTAAAAATATCCGTTTTCGTCCCTTTTTTCGGTAATTTCGTCATTAAATGAGGAAAAAATCGAGTAAATAGAGGAAAAAAATAGTAATATAGCTAAAATTATCCGTTTTCGTTGATTTTTCGGTAATTTTGTCATAAAATGAGGAAAAAAAACGAGTAAATAGAGGAACAAAATAGAAATTTTGCTAAAAATATCCGTTTTCGTCCCTTTTTTTGGTGATTTCGTCAAAAAATGAGGAAAAAAAACGAGAAAAATTGAGGAAAAAAATAAAAATCTCGCTAAAATTATCCGTTTTCGTCCCTTTTTTCGGTAATTTCGTCATAAAATGAGGAAAAAAAACGAGTAAATAGAGGAAAATATTAGAAATTTGCTAAAAATATCCGTTTTCGTCCCTTTTTTCGTTAATTTCATCATAAAATGAGGAAAAAATGGAGTAAATAGAGGAAAAATTTAAATATAGCTAATATTATCCGTTTCTGTTGCTTTTTTTGGAAATTTTGTCATAAAATGAGGAAAAAAACGAGTAATTAGAGGAAAAAATAGAAATTTTGCTAAAAAAATCTGTTTTCGTCCCTTTTTTCGGTAATTTCGTCAATAAATGAGGAAAAAAAACGAGTAAATAGAGGAAAAAATAGAAATTACGCTAAAATTATCCGTTTTTGTCCTTTTTTTCGGTAATTTCGTAATAAAATGAGGAAAAAAAACGAGTAAATAGAGGAAAAAATAGAAATTTCGCTAAAATTATCCGTTTTCGTCCCTTTTTTCGGTAATTTTGTCATAAAATGAGGAAAAAAACGAGTAAATAGAGGAAAAAAATAGAAATTTTGCTAAAACTATCCCTTTTCGTGCCTTTTTTCGGTAATTTCGTCAATAAATGAGGAAAAAAACGAGTAAGTTGAGGAAAACAATTAAAATTTCGCTCAAATTATCCGTTTTCGTTGCTTTTTTCGGTAATTTTTTCATAAAATGAGGAAAAAAACGAGTAAATAGAGGAAAAAATCGATATTTCCCTAAAATTATCCGTTTTCGTCCCTTTTTTCGGTAATTAAGTCCTAAAATGATGAAAAAAAACGAGTAAATTGAGGAAAAAAATAAGAATTTCGCTAAAATTATCCATTTTCGTCCCTTTTTTCGGTAATTTCGTCATAAAATGAGGAAAAAAACTTGTTAATTGAGTAAAATAATAGAATTTTCGCTAAAATTATCCGTTTTCGTCCCTTTTTTTCGGTAATTTCGCCATAAAATGAGGAAAAAAAACGAGTAAATAGAGGAAAAAAATAGAAATTTTGCTAAAAATATCCGTTTTCGTCCCTTTTTTCTGTTATTTCGTCATAATATGAGGAAAAAATCGAGAAAATAGAGGAAAAAAATGGAAATTTAGCTAAAATTATCCGTTTTCGTTGCTTTTTTCGGTAATTTTGTCATAAAATGAGGAAAAAAAACGAGTAAATATAGTAAAAAAATAGAAATTTTGCTAAAAATATCCGTTTTCGTCCCTTTTTTCGGTAATTTCGCCAATAAATGAGCAAACAAAACGAGTAAATTGAGGAAAAAAAAATTTCGCTAATATTATCCGTTTTCGTCCCTTTTTTCGGTAATTTCGTCAAAAAATGAGGAAAAAAAACGAGTAAATTGAGGAAAAAATTAAAATCTCGCTAAAATTATCCGTTTTCGTTGCTTTTTTCGGTAATTTTGTCATAAAATGAGTACAAAAACGAGTAAATAAGGGAAAAAAAAGAAATTTCGCTAAAATTATGCGTTTTCGTCCCTTTTTTCGGTAATTTCGTCATAAAATAAGGAAAAAAACGAGTAAATAGAGGAAAAAAATAGAAATTTAGCTAAAATTATCCGTTTTCGTCCCTTTTTTCGGTAATTTCGTCAATAAATGAGGAAAAAAAACGAGTAAATTGAGGAAAAAAATACAAATTTTGCAAAAATTATCCGTTTTCGTTCCTTTTTTCGGTAATTTCGTCAAAAAATGAGGAAAAAAAACGAGTAAATTGAGGAAAAAATTAAAATTTCGCTAAAATTATCCGTTTTCGTTGCTTTTTTCGGGGTTTTTGTCATAAAATGAGGAAAAAAACGAGTAAATAGAGTAAAAAATCGATATTTCCCTAAAATTATCCATTTTGGTCCCTTTTTTCGGTAATTTCGTCCAAAAATGAATAAAAAAAACGTGTTAATTGAGGAAAAAAATAAAAAATTCGCTAAAATTATCCGTTTTTGTCCTTTCTTTCGGTAATTTCGTAATAAAATAAGGAAAAAAAAGAGGAAATAGAGGAAAAAAATAGAAATTTAGCTAAAATTATCCGTTTTCGTTGCTTTTTTCGGTAATTCTGTCATAAAATGAGGAAAAAGACGAGTAAATAGAGGAAAAAAAAAAATTTGCTAAAAATATCCGTTTTCGTCCCTTTTTTCGGTAATTTCGTCAATAAATGAGGAAAAAAAAACGAGTAAGTTGAGGAAAAAAATTAAAATTTCGCTCAAATTATCCGTTTTCGTTGATTTTATCGGTAATTTTGTCATAAAATGAAGTAAAAAACGAGTAAATAGAGGAAAAAATCTATATTTCCCTAAAATTATCCATTTTGGTCCCTTTTTTCGGTAATTTCGTCCAAAAATGAATAAAAAAAACGTGTTTATTGAGGAAAAAAATAAAAATTTCGCTAAAATTATCCGTTTTTGTCTTTTTTTCGGTAATTTCGTAATAAAATAAGGAAAAAAACGAGTAAATAGAGGAAAAAAATAGAAATTTAGCTAAAATTATGCGTTTTCGTTGCTTTTTTCGGTAATTCTGTCATAAAATGAGGAAAAAGACGAGTAAATAGAGGAAAAAAAAAATTTGCTGAAAATATCCGTTTTCGTCCCTTTTTTCGGTAATTTCGTCAATAAATGAGGAAAAAAAAACGATTAAGTTGAGGAAAGAAATTAAAATTTCGCTCAAATTATCCGTTTTCGTTGCTTTTATCGGTAATTTTGTCATAAAATGAAGTAAAAAACGAGTAAATAGAGGAAAAAATCTATATTTCCCTAAAATTATCCGTTTTCGTCCCTTTTTTCGGTAATTTCGTCCTAAAATGAGGAAAAAAAACGAGTAAATTGAGGAAAAAAATAAAAATTTCGCTAAAATTATCCATTTTCGTCCCTTTCTTCGGTAATTTTGTCAAAAAATGAGGAAAAAAAACTTGTAAATTGAGTAAAATAATAGAATTTTCGCTAAAATTATCCGTTTTCGTCCCTTTTTTTGGTATTTTGTCATAAAATGAGGAAAAAAAACGAGTAAAAAGAGGAAAAAAATAGAAATTTTGCTAAAAATATCCGTTTTCGTCCCTTTTTTCGGTAATTTCGTCATTAAATGAGGAAAAAATCGAGTAAATAGAGGAAAAAAATAGTAATATAGCTAAAATTATCCGTTTTCGTTGATTTTTCGGTAATTTTGTCATAAAATGAGGAAAAAAACGAGTAAATAGAGGAACAAAATAGAAATTTTGCTAAATATATCTGTTTCGTCCCTTTTTTTGGTGATTTCGTCAAAAAATGAGGAAAAAAAACGAGAAAAATTGAGGAAAAAAATAAAAATCTCGCTAAAATTATCCGTTTTCGTCCCTTTTTTCGGTAATTTCGTCATAAAATGAGGAAAAAAAAACGATTAAGTTGAGGAAAAAAATTAAAATTTCGCTCAAATTATCCGTTTTCGTTGATTTTATCGGTAATTTTGTCATAAAATGAAGTAAAAAACGAGTAAATAGAGGAAAAAATCTATATTTCCCTAAAATTATCCATTTTGGTCCCTTTTTTCGGTAATTTCGTCCAAAAATGAATCAAAAAAACGTGTTTATTGAGTAAAAAAATAAAAATTTCGCTAAAATTATCCGTTTTTGTCTTTTTTTCGGTAATTTCGTAATAAAATAAGGAAAAAAACGAGTAAATAGAGGAAAAAAATAGAAATTTAGCTAAAATTATGCGTTTTCGTTGCTTTTTTCGGTAATTCTGTCATAAAATGAGGAAAAAGACGAGTAAATAGAGGAAAAAAAAAATTTGCTGAAAATATCCGTTTTCGTCCCTTTTTTCGGTAATTTCGTCAATAAATGAGGAAAAAAAAACGATTAAGTTGAGGAAAAAAATTAAAATTTCGCTCAAATTATCCGTTTTCGTTGCTTTTATCGGTAATTTTGTCATAAAATGAAGTAAAAAACGAGTAAATAGAGGAAAAAATCTATATTTCCCTAAAATTATCCGTTTTCGTCCCTTTTTTCGGTAATTTCGTCCTAAAATGAGGAAAAAAAACGAGTAAATTGAGGAAAAAAATAAAAATTTCGCTAAAATTATCCATTTTCGTCCCTTTCTTCGGTAATTTTGTCAAAAAATGAGGAAAAAAAACTTGTAAATTGAGTAAAATAATAGAATTTTCGCTAAAATTATCCGTTTTCGACCCTTTTTTTGGTATTTTGTCATAAAATGAGGAAAAAAAACGAGTAAAAAGAGGAAAAAAATAGAAATTTTGCTAAAAATATCCGTTTTCGTCCCTTTTTTCGGTAATTTCGTCATTAAATGAGGAAAAAATCGAGTAAATAGAGGAAAAAAATAGTAATATAGCTAAAATTATCCGTTTTCGTTGATTTTTCGGTAATTTTGTCATAAAATGAGGAAAAAAACGAGTAAATAGAGGAACAAAATAGAAATTTTGCTAAATATATCTGTTTCGTCCCTTTTTTTGGTGATTTCGTCAAAAAATGAGGAAAAAAAACGAGAAAAATTGAGGAAAAAAATAAAAATCTCGCTAAAATTATCCGTTTTCGTCCCTTTTTTCGGTAATTTCGTCATAAAATGAGGAAAAAAAACGAGTAAATAGAGGAAAATATTAGAAATTTGCTAAAAATATCCGTTTTCGTCCCTTTTTTCGTTAATTTCATCATAAAATGAGGAAAAAATGGAGTAAATAGAGGAAAAATTTAAATATAGCTAATATTATCCGTTTCTGTTGCTTTTTTTGGAAATTTTGTCATAAAATGAGGAAAAAAACGAGTAATTAGAGGAAAAAATAGAAATTTTGCTAAAAAAATCTGTTTTCGTCCCTTTTTTCGGTAATTTCGTCAATAAATGAGGAAAAAAAACGAGTAAATAGAGGAAAAAATAGAAATTACGCTAAAATTATCTGTTTTTTGTCCTTTTTTTCGGTAATTTCGTAATAAAATGAGTAAAAAAACGAGTAAATAGAGGAAAAAATAGAAATTTCGCTAAAATTATCCGTTTTCGTCCCTTTTTTCGGTAATTTCGTCAATGAATGAGGAAAAAAAACGAGTAAATTGAGGAAAAAAAAAATTTTGCTAAAATTATCCGTTTTCGTCCCTTTTTTCGGTAATTTCGTCAAAAAATGAGGAAAAAAAACGAGTAAATTGAGGAAAAAAATTAAAATCTCGCTAAAATTATCCGTTTTCGTTGCTTTTTTCGGTAATTTTGTCATAAAATGAGGAAAAAAACGAGTAAATAAGGGAAAAAAAAGAAATTTCGCTAATATTATCCGTTTTCGTCCCTTTTTTCGGTAATTTCGTCAATAAATGAGGAAAAAAAACGAGTAAATTGAGGAAAAAATAAAAATTTCGCTAAAATTATGCGTTTTCGTCCCTTTTTTCGGTAATTTCGTCATAAAATAAGGAAAAAAACGAGTAAATAGAGAAAAAAATAGAAATTTAGCTAAAATTATCCGTTTTCGTTGCTTTTTTCGGTAATTTTGTCATAAAATGAGGAAAAAAACGAGTAAATAGAGGAAAAAATAGAAATTTTGCTAAAACTATCCCTTTTCGTCCCTTTTTCCGGTAATTTCGTCAATAAATGAGGAAAAAAACGAGTAAGTTGAGGAAAACAATTAAAATTTCGCTCAAATTATCCGTTTTCGTTGCTTTTTTCGGTAATTTTTTCATAAAATGAGGAAAAAAACGAGTAAATAGAGGAAAAAATCGATATTTCCCTAAAATTATCCGTTTTCGTCCCTTTTTTCGGTAATTTCGTCCTAAAATGATGAAAAAAAAACGAGTAAATTGAGGAAAAAAATAAGAATTTCGCTAAAATTATCCATTTTCGTCCCTTTTTTCGGTAATTTCGTCATAAAATGAGGAAAAAAACTTGTAAATTGAGTAAAATAATAGAATTTTCGCTAAAATTATCCGTTTTCGTCCCTTTTTTTCGGTAATTTCGCCATAAAATGAGGAAAAAAAACGAGTAAATAGAGGAAAAAAATAGAAATTTTGCTAAAAATATCCGTTTTCGTCCCTTTCTTCTGTAATTTCGTCAATGAATGAGGAAAAAAACGAGTAAATTAAGGAAAAAATAGAAATTTCGCTAAAATTATCCGTTTTCGTCCCTTTTTTCGGTAATTTCGTCATATAATGAGGAAAAAAAAAACGAGTAAATTCAGGAAAAAAATAAAAATTTCGCTATAATTATCTGTTTTCGTCCCTTTTTTCGGTAATTTCGTCAATGAATGAGGAAAAAAACGAGTAAATTGAGGAAAAAAAAAAATTTTGCTAAAATTATCCGTTTTCGTCCCTTTTTTCGGTAATTTCGTCAAAAAATGAGGAAAAAAAACGAGTAAATTGAGGAAAAAAATTAAAATCTCGCTAAAATTATCCGTTTTCGTTGCTCTTTTCGGTAATTTTGTCATAAAATGAGGAAAAAAACGAGTAAATAAGGGAAAAAAAAGAAATTTCGCTAATATTATCCGTTTTCGTCCCTTTTTTCGGTAATTTCGTCAATAAATGAGGAAAAAAAACGAGTAAATTGAGGAAAAAATAAAAATT
The DNA here is from genome assembly GCA_947579665.1 of Sympetrum striolatum. Classification (NCBI taxonomy): domain Eukaryota; kingdom Metazoa; phylum Arthropoda; class Insecta; order Odonata; family Libellulidae; genus Sympetrum; species Sympetrum striolatum. Next base: position 878,568 of record CANPUZ010000004.1, read on the forward strand.
TCGCTAAAATTATGCGTTTTCGTCCCTTTTTTCGGTAATTTCGTCATAAAATAAGGAAAAAAACGAGTAAATAGAGAAAAAAATAGAAATTTAGCTAAAATTATCCGTTTTCGTTGCTTTTTTCGGTTATTTTGTCATAAAATGAGGAAAAAAACGAGTAAATAGAGGAAAAAAATAGAAATTTTGCAAAAAATATCCCTTTTCATCCCTTTTTCCGGTAATTTCGTCAATAAATGAGGAAAAAAACGAGTAAGTTGAGGAAAACAATTAAAATTTCGCTCAAATTATCCGTTTTCGTTGCTTTTTTCGGTAATTTTTTCATAAAATGAGGAAAAAAACGAGTAAATAGAGGAAAAAATCGATATTTCCCTAAAATTATCCGTTTTCGTCCCTTTTTTCGGTAATTAAGTCCTAAAATGATGAAAAAAAACGAGTAAATTGAGGAAAAAAATAAGAATTTCGCTAAAATTATCCATTTTCGTCCCTTTTTTCGGTAATTTCGTCATAAAATGAGGAAAAAAACTTGTAAATTGAGTAAAATAATAGAATTTTCGCTAAAATTATCCGTTTTCGTCCCTTTTTTTCGGTAATTTCGCCATATAATGAGGAAAAAAAACGAGTAAATAGAGGAAAAAAATAGAATTTTTGCTAAAAATATCCGTTTTCGTCCCTTTTTTCTGTAATTCCGTCATAATATGAGGCAAAAATCGAGAAAATAGAGGAAAAAAATAGAAATTTAGCTAAAATTATCCGTTTTCGTTGCTTTTTTCGGTAATTTTGTCATAAAATGAGGAAAAAAAACGAGTAAATATAGGAAAAAAATAGAAATTTTGCTAAAAATATCCGTTTTCGTCCCTTTTTTCGGTAATTTCGACAATAAATGAGGAAAAAAAACGAGTAAATTAAGGAAAAAAAAATTTCGCTAAAATTATCCTTTTTTCGTCCCTTTTTTCGGTAATTTCGTCAAAAAATGAGGAAAAAAAACGATTAAATTGAGGAAAAAATTAAAATCTCGCTAAAATTATCCGTTTTCGTTGATTTTTTCGGTAATTTTGTCATAAAATGAGGAAAAAAAACGAGTAAATAGAGTAAAAAAACGATATTTCCCTAAAATTATCCATTTTGGTCCCTTTTTTCGGTAATTTCGTCCAAAAATGAATAAAAAAAACGTGTAAATTGAGGAAAAAAATAAAAATTTCGCTAAAATTATCCGTTTTTGTCCTTTTTTTCGGTAATTTCGTAATAAAATAAGGAAAAAAACGAGTAAATAGAGGAAAAAAATAGAAATTTAGCTAAAATTATCCGTTTTCGTTGCTTTTTTCGGTAATTTCGTCATATAATGAGGAAAAAAAACGAGTAAATTCAGGAAAAAAATAAAAATTTCGCTGTAATTATCCGTTTTCGTCCCTTTTTTCGGTAATTTCGTCAATAAATGAGGAAAAAGAACGAGTAAATTGAGGAAAAAAAAAAATTTTGCTAAAATTATCCGTTTTCGTCCATTTTTTCGGCAATTTCGTCAAAAAATGAGGAAAAAAAACGAGTAAATTGAGGAAAAAAATTAAAATCTCGCTAAATAATCCGTTTTCGTTGCTTTATTCGGTAATTTTGTCATAAAATGAGGAAAAAAACGAGTAAATAAGGGAAAAAAAGAAATTTCGCTAATATTATCCCTTTTCGTCCCTTTTTTCGGTAATTTCGTCCTAAAATGAGGAAAAAAAACGAGTAAATTGATTAAAAAAATAGAAATTTTGCTAAAATTTCCGTTTTCGTCCCTTTCTGCGGTAATTTCGTAAAAAAATGAGGAAAAAAAACTTGTAAATTGAGTAAAATAATAGAATTTTCGCTAAAATTATCCGTTTTCGTCCCTTTTTTTGGTAATTTTGTCATAAAATGAGGAAAAAAAACGAGTAAATAGAGGAAAAAAATAGGAATTTTGCTAAAAATATCCGTTTTCGTCTCTTTTTTCGGTAATTTCGTCATTAAATGAGGAAAAAATCGAGTAAATAGAGGAAAAAAATAGAAATATAGCTAAAATTATCCGTTTTCGTTACTTTTTTCGGTAATTTTGTCATAAAATGAGGAGAAAAACGAGTAAATAGAGGAAAAAAATAGAAATTTTGCTAAAATTATCCGTTTTCGTCCCTTTTTTCGGTAATTTCATCATAAAATGAGGAAAAAATGGAGTAAATAGAGGAAAAAAATATAAATATAGATTATATTATCCGTTTTCGTTGCTTTTTTTGGAAATTTTGTCATAAAATGAGGAATAAAACGAGTAATTATAGGTAAAAATAGAAATTTAGCTAAAAATATCTGTTTTCGTCCCTTTTTTCGGTAATTTCGTCAATAAATGAGGAAAAAAAAACGAGTAAATAGAGGAAAAAATAGAAATTTCGCTAAAATTATCCGTTTACGTTGCTTTTTCGGTAATTTTGTCATAAAATGAGGAAAAAAAAACGAGTAAATTCAGGAAAAAAATAAAAATTTCGCTGTAATTATCCGTTTTCGTCCCTTTTTTCGGTAATTTCGTCAATAAATGAGGAAAAAAAAACGAGTAAATTGAGGAAAAAAAAAATTTTGCTAAAATTATCCGTTTTCGTCCCTTTTTTCGGTAATTTCGTCAAAAAATGAGGAAAAAAAACGAGTAAATTGAGGAAAAAAATTAAAATCTCGCTAAAATTATCCGTTTTCGTTGCTTTTTTCGGTAATTTTGTCATAAAATGAGGAAAAAAACGAGTAAATAAGGGAAAAAAAGAAATTTCGCTAATATTATACCTTTTCGTCCCTTTTTTCGGTAATTTCGTCAATAAATGAGGAAAAAAACGAGTAAATTGAGGAAAAAATAAAAATTTCGCTAAAATTATGCGTTTTCGTCCCTTTTTTCGGTAATTTTGTCATAAAATGAGGAAAAAAACGAGTAAATAGAGGAAAAAATCGATATTTCCCTAAAATTGTCCGTTTTCGTCCCTTTTTTCGGTAATTTCGTCCTAAAATGATGAAAAAAAACGAGTAAATTGAGGAAAAAAATAAGAATTTCGCTAAAATTATCCATTTTCGTCCCTTTTTTCGGTAATTTCGTCATAAAATGAGGAAAAAAACTTGTAAATTGAGGAAAAAATCGATATTTCCCTAAAATTGTCCGTTTTCGTCCCTTTTTTCGGTAATTTCGTCCTAAAATGATGAAAAAAAACGAGTAATTAGAGGAAAATATTACAAATTTTGCTAAAAATATCCGTTTTCGTCCCTTTTTTCGTTAATTTCATCATAAAATGAGGAAAAAATGGAGTAAATAGAGGAAAAAAATATAAATAAAGCTAATATTATCCGTTTTCGTTGCTTTTTTTGGAAATTTTGTCATAAAATGAGGAAAAAAACGAGTAATTAGAGCAAAAAATAGAAATTTTGCTAAAAATATCCGTTTTCGTCCCTTTTTTCGGTAATTTCGTCAATAAATGAGGAAAAAAACGAGTAAATTGAAGAAAAATATTAAAATTTCGCTAAAATTATCCGTTTTCGTTGCTTTTTTCGGTAATATTGTCATATAATGAGGAAAATAAAACGAGTAAATTCAGGAAAATTATAAAAATTTCGCTATAATTATCCATGTTCGTCACTTTTTTCGGTAATTTCGTCATAAAATGAGGAAAAAAAACTTGTAAATTGAGTAAAATAATAGAATTTTCGCTAAAATTATCCGTTTTCGTCCCTTTTTTCGGTAATTTCGTCATAAAATGAGGAAAAAAAACGAGTAAATAGAGGAAAAAAATAGAAATTTTGCTAAAAATATCAGTTTTCGTCCCTTTTTTCGGCAATTTCGTCATAAAATGAGGAAAAAATCGAGAAAATAGAGGAAAAAAATAGAAATTTAGCTAAAATTATCCGTTTTTGTTGCTTTTTTCGGTAATTTTTTCATAAAATGAGGAAAAAAAGCGAGTAAATATAGGAAAAAAATAGAAATTTTGCTAAAAATATCCGTTTTCGTCCCTTTTTTCGGTAATTTCGTCAAAAAATGAGGAAAAAAAACGAGTAAATTGAGGAAAAAAATTAAAATCTCGCTAAAATTATCCGTTTTCGTTGCTTTTTTCGGTAATTTTGTCATAAAATGAGGAAAAAAACGAGTAAATAAGGGAAAAAAAAGAAATTTCGCTAATATTATCCGTTTTCGTCCCTTTTTTCGGTAATTTCGTCAATAAATGAGGAAAAAAACGAGTAAATTGAGGAAAAAATAAAAATTTCGCTAAAATTATCCGTTTTCGTCCCTTTTTTCGGTAATTTCGTCAAAAAATGAGGAAAAAAAACGAGAAAAATTGAGGAAAAAAGTAAAAATTTCGCTAAAATTATCCGTTTTCGTTGCTTTTTTCGGTAATTTTCTCATAAAATGAGGAAAAAAACGAGTAATTAGAGAAAAAAATAGAAATTTTGCTAAAAATATCCGTTTTCGTCCCTTTTTTCGGTAATTTCGTCAATAAATGAGGAAAAAAAACGAGTAAATTGAGGAAAAAAATTAAAATTTCGCAAAAATTATCCGTTTTCGTCCCTTTTTTCGGTAATTTCGTCAAAAAATGAGGAAAAAAAACGAGTAAATTGAGGAAAAAATCGATATTTCCCTAAAATTATCCGTTTTCGTCCCTTTTTTCGGTAATTTCGTCCTAAAATGAGGAAAAAAAACGAGTAAATTGAGGAAAATAATAAAAATTTCGCTAAAATTATCCGTTTTCGTCTTTTTTTTCGGTAATTTCGTCATAAAATGAGGAAAAAAAACGAGTAAATTGAGTAAAATAATAGAATTTTCACTAAAATTATCCGTTTTCGTCCCTTTTTTCGGTAATTTCGTCATAAAATGAGGAAAAAAACGAGTAAATTGAGGAAAAAAATAAAAATTTCGCTAAAATTATCCGTTTTTGTCCTTTTTTTCGGTAATTTCGTAAGAAAATGAGGAAAAAAAACGAGTAAATAGAGGAAACAATAGAATTTTCGCTAAAATTATCCGTTTTCGTCCCTTTTTTCGGTAATTTCGTCATATAATGAGGAAAAAAAAACTAGTAATTTCAGGAAAATTATAAAAATTTCGCTATAATTATCCATGTTCGTCACTTTTTTCGGTAATTTCGTCATAAAATGAGGAAAAAAAACTTGTAAATTGAGTAAAATAATAGAATTTTCGCTAAAATTATCCGTTTTCGTCCCTTTTTTCAGTAATTTCGTCATAAAATGAGGAAAAAAAACGAGTAAATAGAGGAAAAAAATAGAAATTTTGCTAAAAATATCAGTTTTCGTCCCTTTTTTCGGCAATTTCGTCATAAAATGAGATAAAAATCGAGTAAATAGAGGAAAAAAATAGAAATTTAGCTAAAATTATCCATGTTCGTCACTTATTTCGGTAATTTCGTCATAAAATGAGGAAAAAAAACTTGTAAATTGATTAAAATAATAGAATTTTGGCTAAAATTATCCGTTTTCGTCCCTTTTTTCGGTAATTTCGTCATAAAATGAGGAAAAAAAACGAGTAAATAGAGGAAAAAAATAGAAATTTTGCTAAAAATATCAGTTTTCGTCCCTTTTTTCGGCAATTTCGTCATAAAATGAGGAAAAAATCGAGAAAATAGAGGAAAAAAATAGAAATTTAGCTAAAATTATCCGTTTTCGTTGCTTTTTTCGGTAATTTTTTCATAAAATGAGGAAAAAAAGCGAGTAAATATAGGAAAAAAATAGAAATTTTGCTAAAAATATCCGTTTTCGTCCCTTTTTTCGGTAATTTCGTCAATAAATGAGGAAAAAAAACGAGTAAATTGAGGAAAAAATAAAAATTTCGCTAAAATTATGCGTTTTCGTCCCTTTTTTCGGTAATTTCGTCATAAAATGAGGAAAAAAAAACGCGTAAAAAGAAGAAAAAAATAGAAATTTTGCTAAAAATATCCGCTTTCGTCCCTTTTTTCGGTAATTTCGTCATAAATAGAGGAAAAAATCGAGTAAATAGAGGAAAAAATAGAAATTTAGCTAAATTTATCCGTTTTCGTCCCTTTTTTCGGTAATTTCGTCCTAAAATGAGGAAAAAAAAACGAGTAAATTGAGGAAAAAAATAAGAATTTCGCTAAAATTATCCATTTTCGTCCCTTTTTTCGGTAATTTTGTCATAAAATGAGGAAAAAAACGAGTAAATAGAGGAAAAAAATTGAAATTTTGCTAAAAATATCCGTTTTCGTCCCTTTTTTCGGTAATTTCGTCAAAAAATGAGGAAAAAAAACGAGAAAAATTGAGGAAAAAAGTAAAAATTTCGCTAAAATTATCCGTTTTTGTCCTTTTTTTCGGTAATTTCGTCATAAAATGAGGAAAAAAAACGAGTAAATAGAGGAAAAAATAGAAATTTCGCTAAAATTATCCGTTTTCGTCACTTTTTTCGGTAATTTCGTCATAAAAAGAGGAAAAAAAAACGAGTAAATTGAGTAAAAAAAATAAAAATTTCGCTAAAATTATCCATTTTCGTCACTTTTTTCGGTAATTTTGTCATAAAATTAGGAAAAAAACGAGTAAATAGAGGAAACAAATAGAAATTTTCCTAAAATTATCCGTTTTCGTTGCTTTTTTCGGTAATTCTGTCATAAAATGAGGAAAAAAAACGAGTAATTAGAGGAAAATATTACAAATTTTGCTAAAAATATCCGTTTTCGTCCCTTTTTTCGTTAATTTCATCATAAAATGAGGAAAAAATGGAGTAAATAGAGGAAAAAAATATAAATATAGCTAATATTATCCGTTTTCGTTGCTTTTTTTGGAAATTTTGTCATAAAATGAGGAAAACAACGAGTAATTAGAGCAAAAAATAGAAATTTTGCTAAAAATATCCGTTTTCGTCCCTTTTTTCGGTAATTTCGTCAATAAATGAGGAAAAAAAACGAGTAAATTGAGGAAAAAAAATAAAAATTTCGCAAAAATTATCCGTTTTCGTCCCTTTTTTCGGTAATTTCGTCAAAAAATGAGGAAAAAAAACGAGTAAATTGAGGAAAAAAACGATATTTCCCTAAAATTATCCGTTTTCGTCCCTTTTTTCGGTAATTTCGTCCTAAAATGAGGAAAAAAAACGAGCAAATTGAGGAAAAAAATAAAAATTTCGCTAAAATTATCCGTTTTCGTCTTTTTTTTCGGTAATTACGTCATAAAATGAGGAAAAAAAACGAGTAAATTGAGTAAAATAATAGAATTTTCACTAAAAATATCCGTTTTCGTCCCTTTTTACGGTAATTTCGTCATAAAATGAGGAAAAAAAAACGAGTAAATAGAGGAAAAAATAGATATTTCGCTAAAATTATCCGTTTTCGTTGCTTTTTTCGGTAATTTTCTCATAAAATGAGGAAAAAAACGAGTAATTAGAGGAAAAAATCGATATTTCCCTAAAATTATCCGTTTTCGTCCCTTTTTCCGGTAATTTCCTCCAAAAATGAATTAAAAAAAACGAGTAAATTAAGGGAAAAAAAAAAAAATTCGCTAAAAATATCCGTTTTTGTCCTTTTTTTCGGTAATTTCGTCATAAAATGAGGAAAAAAAACGAGTAAATAGAGGAAAAAATAGAAATTTCGCTAAAATTATCCGTTTTCGTCACTTTTTTCGGTAATTTCGTCATAAAAAGAGGAAAAAAAACGAGTAAATTGAGAAAAAAAAATAAAAATTTCGCTAAAATTATCCATTTTCGTCACTTTTTTCGGTAATTTTGTCATAAAATTAGGAAAAAAACGAGTAAATAGAGAAAACAAATAGAAATTTTCCTAAAATTATCCGTTTTCGTTGCTTTTTTCGGTAATTCTGTCATAAAATGAGGAAAAAAACGAGTAAATATAGAAAAAAAATAGAAATTTCGCTAAGATAATCCGCTTTCGTCCCTTTTTTCCGGTAATTTCGTCATAAAATGAGGAAAAAAAACGAGTAAATTGAGTAAAATAATAGAATTTTCACTAAAATTATCCGTTTTCGTCCCTTTTTTCGGTAATTTCGTCATAAAATGAGGAAAAAAACGAGTAAATAGAGGAAAAAAATAGAAATTTTGCTAAAAATATCCGTTTTCGTCCCTTTTAACGGTAATTTCGTCATAAAATGAGGAAAAAATCGAGTAAATAGAGGAAAAAAATAGAAATTTAGCTAAAATTATCCGTTTTCGTTGGTTTTTTTTTGTAATTTTGTCATAAAATGAGGAAAAAAACGAGTAAATAGAGGAAAAAAAATAGAAATTTTGCTTAAAATATCCGTTTTCGTCCCTTTTTTCGGTAATTTTGTCATAAAATGAGGAAAAAAAACGAGTAAATAGAGGAAAAAATGAGCAATTTTGCTAAAATTATCCGTTTTCGTTGCTTTTTTCGGTAATTCTGTCATAAAATGAGGAAAAAAAACGAGTAAATATAGAAAAAAAATAGAAATTTCGCTAAGATAATCCGCTTTCGTCCCTTTTTTCCGGTAATTTCGTCATAAAATGAGGAAAAAAAACGAGTAAATTGAGTAAAATAATAGAATTTTCACTAAAATTATCCGTTTTCGTCCCTTTTTTCGGTAATTTCGTCATAAAATGAGGAAAAAAACGAGTAAATAGAGGAAAAAAATAGAAATTTTGCTTAAAATATCCCTTTTCGTCCCTTTTTTCGTTAATTTCATCATAAAATGAGGAAAAAATCGATTAAATAGAGGAAAAAAAAAAATAGCTAATATTATCCGTTTTCGTTTCTTTTTTTGGTAATTTCGTCATAAAATGAGGAAAAAAACGATTAATTAGAGGAAAAAATAGAAATTTTGCTAAAAATATCCGTTTTCGTCCCTTTTTTCGGTAATTTCGTCAATAAATGAGGAAAAAAAACGAGTAAATTGAGGAAAAAAATAAAAATTTCGCAAAAATTATCCGTTTTCGTCCCTTTTTTCGGTAATTTCGTCAAAAAATGAGGAAAAAAAACGAGTAAATTGAGGAAAAAAACGATATTTCCCTAAAATTATCCGTTTTCGTCCCTTTTTTCGGTAATTTCGTCCTAAAATGAGGAAAAAAAAACGAGCAAATTGAGGAAAAAAATAAAAATTTCGCTAAAATTATCCGTTTTCGTCTTTTTTTTCGGTAATTACGTCATAAAATGAGGAAAAAAAACGAGTAAATTGAGTAAAATAATAGAATTTTCACTAAAAATATCCGTTTTCGTCCCTTTTTACGGTAATTTCGTCATAAAATGAGGAAAAAAAACGAGTAAATAGAGGAAAAAATAGATATTTCGCAAAAATTATCCATTTTCGTCACTTTTTTTCGGTAATTTCGTCATAAAATGAGGAAAAAATCGAGTAAATAGAGGAAAAAAATAGAAATTTAGCTAAAATTATCCGTTTTCGTTGCTTTTTTCGGTAATTTTGTCATAAAATGAGGAAAAAAAACGAGTAAATAGTGGAAAAAAATAGAAATTTTGCTAAAAATATCCGTTTTCGTCCCTTTTTTCGGTAATTTCGTCAAAAGATGAGGAAAAAAACGAGTAAATTGAGGAAAAAAATAAAAATTTCGCTAAAATTATCCGTTTTCGTCCCATTTTTCGGTAATTTCGTCAAAAAATAAGGAAAAAAAACGAGTAAATTGAGGAAAAAAATTAAAATTTCGCAAAAATTATCCGTTTTCGTTGCTTTTTTCGGTTATTTTGTCGTAAAATGAGGAAACAAAATCGAGTAAATAGAGGAGAAAATCGATATTTCCCTAAAATTATCCGTTTTCGTTTCTTTTTTCGGTAATTTCGTCATAAAATGAGGAAAAAAACGAGTAAATAGAGGAAAAAAATAGAAATTTTGCTAAAAATATCCGTTTTCGTCCCTTTTTTCGGTAATATCGTCCTAAAATGAGGAAAAAAAAACGAGTAAATTGAGGAAATAAATAAAAATTTTGCCAATATTATCCATTTTCGTCCCTTTTTTCGGTAATTTCGTCATAAAATGAGGAAAAAATCGAGTAAATAGAGGGAAAAAATAGAAATTTAGCTAAAATTATCCGTTTTCGTTGCTTTTTTCGGTAATTTTGTCATAAAATGAGGTAAAAAACGAGTAAATTGAGTAAAAAAATAGAAATTTTGCTAAAAATTTCCGTTTTCGTCCATTTTTTTCGGTAATTTCGTCAATAAATGAGGAAAAAAAACGAGTAAATTGAGGAAAAAAATAGAAATTTAGCTAAAATTATCCGTTTTCGTCCCTTTTTTCGGTAATTTCGTCAAAAAATGAGGAAAAAAAACGAGTGAATTGAGGAAAAAAATTAAAATTTCGCTAAAATTATCCGTTTTCGTCCCTTTTTTCGGTAATTTCGTCATAAATTGAGGAAAAAATACTTGTAAATTGAGTAAAATAATAGAATTTTCGCTAAAATTATCCGTTTTCTTCCCTTTTTTCGGTAATTTCGTCATAAAATGAGGAAAAAAACGAGTAAATAGAGAAAAAAATGGAAATTTTGCTAAAAATATCCGTTTTCGTCCCTATTTCGGTAATTTCGTCATAAAATGAGGAAAAAATCGAGTAAATAGAGGAAAAATATAGAAATTTAGCTCAAATTATCCGTTTTCGTTAATTTTTTTCGGTAATTTTGTCATAAAATGAGGAAAAAAACGAGTAAATAGAGGAAAAAATCGATATTTCCCTAAAATTATCCGTTTTCGTCCTTTTTTTCGGTAGTTTCGTCCTAAAATGAGGAAAAAAACGAGTAAATTGAGGAAATAAATAAAAATTTCGCTAAAATTATCCATTTTCGTCCTTTTCGGTAATTTCGTCATAAAATGAGGAAAAAATCGAGTAAATAGAGGAAAAAAATAGAAATTTAGCTAAAATTATCCGTTTTCGTTGCTTTTTTCGGTAATTCTGTCATAAGATGAGGTAAAAAAACGAGTAAATTGAGTAAAAAAATAGAAATTTAGCTAAAATTATCCGTTTTCGTCCCTTTTTTCGGAAATTTCGTCAATAAATAAGGAAAAAAACGAGTAAATTGAGGAAAAAAATAAAAATTTCGCTAAAATTATCCATTTTCGTCCCTTTTTTCGGTAATTTCGTCATAAAATGAGAAAAAAATCGAGTAAATAGAGGAAAAAAATATAAAATTAGCTAAAATGATCCGTTTTTGTCCCTTTTTTTCGGTAATTTCGTCCTAAAATGATGAAAAAAAACGAGTAAATTGAGGAAAAAAATAAAAATTTCGCTAAAACTATCCGTTTATGTCCCTTTTTTCGAAAATTTCGTCAATAAATGAGGAAAAAAAACGAGTAAATTGAGGAAAAAAATAAAAATTTCGCTAAAATTATCCGTTTTTGTCCTTTTTTTCGGTAATTTCGTAATAAAATGAGGAAAAAAACGAGTAAATAGAGGATAAAATAGAAATTTCGCTAAAATTATCCGTTTTCGTCCCTTTTTTCGGTAATTTCGTCATATAATGAGGAAGAAAAACGAGTAAATTCAGGAAAAAAATAAAAATTTAGCTAAAATTATCCGTTTTCGTCCCTTTTTTCGGTAATTTCGTCATATAATGAGGAAAAAAAACGAGTAAATTTAGGAAAAAAATAGAAATTTTGCTAAAAATATCAGTTTTCGTCCCTTTTTTCGGTAATTTCGGCAATAAATGAGGAAAAAAAACGAGTAAATTGAGGAAAAAAAAAAAAATCGCTAAAATTATCCGTTTTCGTCCCTTTTGTCGGTAATTTCGTAAAAAAATGAGGAAAAAAAAACGAGTAAATTGAGGAAAAAATTAAAATCTCGCTAAAATTATCCGTTTTCGTTGCTTTTTTCGGTAATTTTGTCATAAAATGAGGAAACAAACGAGTAAATAGAGGAAAAAAAAAATTTGCTAAAAATATCTGTTTTCGTCCCTTTTTTCGGTAATTTCGTCAAAAAATGAGGAAAAAAAACTTGTAAATTGATTAAAATAATAGAATTTTCGCTAAAATTATCCGTTTTCGTCCCTTTTTTTGGTAATTTTGTCATAAAATGAGGAAAAAAAAACGAGTAAATAGAGGAAAAAAATAGAAATTTTGCTAAAAATATCCGTTTTCGTCCCTTTTTTCGGTAATTTTGTCATTAAATGAGGAAAAAATCGAGTAAATAGAGGAAAAAAATAAAAATTTCGCTAAAATTATCCGTTTTCGTCCCATTTTTCGGTAATTTCGTCAAAGAATAAGGAAAAAAAACGAGTAAATTGAGGAAAAAAATTAAATTTCGCAAAAATTATCCGTTTTCGTTGCTTTTTTCGGTAATTTTGTCATAAAATGAGGAAAAAAAATCGAGTAAATAGAGGAAAAAATCGATATTTCCCTAAAATTATCCGTTTTCGTCCCTTTTTTCGGTAATTTCGTCCTAAAATGAGGAAAAAAAACGAGTAAATTGAGGAAAAAAATAAAAATTTCGCTATAATTATCCGTTTTCGTCCCTTTTTTAGTTAATTTCATCATGAAATGAAGAAAAAATCAAGTAAATAGAGGAAAAAAATTGAAATATAGCTAATATTATCCGTTTTCGTTGCTTTTTTTGGTAATTTTGTCATAAAATGAGGAAAAAAACGAGTAATAAGAGGAAAAAATAGAAATTTTGCTAAAAATATCCGTTTTCGTCCCTTTTTTCGGTAATTTCGTCAAAAAATGAGGAAAAAAAACGAGCAAATTGAGGAATAAAATAAAAATTTTGCAAAAATTATCCGTTTTCGTCCCTTTTTTCGGTAATTTCGTCAAAAAATGAGGAAAAAAAACGAGTAAATTGAGGAAAAAAATAAAAATTTCGCTAAAATTATCCATTTTCGTCCCTTTCTTCGGTAATTTCGTCAAAAAATGAGGAAAAAAAACTTGTAAATTGAGTCAAATAATAGAGTTTTCGCTAATATTATCCATTTTCGTTGCTTTTTTCGGGGTTTTTGTCATAAAATGAGGAAAACAACGAGTAAATAGAGTAAAAAATCGATATTTCCCTAAAATTATCCATTTTGGTCCCGTTTTTCGGTAATTTCGTCAAAAAATGAATAAAAAAAAACGTGTAAATTGAGGAAAAAAATAAAAATTTCGCTAAAATTATCCGTTTTTGTCCTTTTTTTCGGTAATTTCGTAATAAAATGAGGAAAAAACGAGTAAATAGAGGAAAAAATAGAAATTTCGCTAAAATTATCCGTTTTCGTCCCTTTTTTCGGTAATTTCGTCATATAATGAGGAAAAAAAACGAGTAAATTCAGGAAAAAAATAAAAATTTCGCTATAATTATCCATTTTCGTCACTTTTTTCGGTAATTTCGTCATAAAATGAGGAAAAAAAACTTGTAAATTGAGTAAAATAGTAGAATTTTCGCTAAAATTATCCGTTTTTGTCCCTTTTTTCGGTAATTTCGTCATAAAATGAGGAAAAAAAACGAGTAAATAGAGGAAAAAAATAGAAATTTTGCTAAAATTATCAGTTTTCGTTGCTTTTTTCGGTAATTTTGTCAAAAAATGAGTATAAAAACGAGTAAATAAGGGAAAAAAAAGAAATTTCGCTAAAATTATGCGTTTTCGTCCCGTTTTTCGGTAATTTCGTCATAAAATAAGGAAAAAAAACGAGTAAAAAGAGGAAAAAAATAGAAATTTAGCTAAAATTATCCGTTTTCGTTGCTTTTTTCGGTAAATTTGTCATAAAATGAGGAAAAAAACGAGTAAATATAGGAAAAAAATAGAAATTTTGCAAAGAACATCCATTTTCGTCCCTTTTTTCGGTAATTTCGTCAATAAATGAGGAAAGAAAACGAGTAAATTGAGGAAAAAAATAAAAATTTCGCTAAAATTATCCGTTTTCGTCCCTTTTTTCGGTAATTTTGTCATAAAATGAGGAAAAAAAACGAGTAAAAAGAGGAAAAAAATAGAAATTTTGCTAAAAATATCCGCTTTCGTCCCATTTTTTCGGTAATTTCGTCATAAATAGAGGAAAAATCGAGTAAATAGAGGAAAAAAATAGAAATTTAGCTAAAATTATCCGTTTTCGTTGCTTTTTTCGGTAATTTTGTTATAAAATGAGGAAAAAAACGAGTAAATAGAGGAAAAAAAAATTTTGCTAAAAATATCTGTTTTCGTCCCTTTTTTCGGTAATTTCGTCAAAAAATGAGGAAAAAAAACTTGTAAATTGATTAAAATAATAGAATTTTCGCCAAAATTATCCGTTTTCGTCCCTTTTTTTGGTAATTTTGTCATAAAATGAGGAAAAAAAAACGAGTAAATAGAGGAAAAAAATAGAAATTTTGCTAAAAATATCCGTTTTCGTCCCTTTTTTCGGTAATTTTGTCATTAAATGAGGAAAAAATCGAGTAAATAGAGGAAAAAAATAGAAATATAGCTAAAATTATCCGTTTTCGTTGCTTTTTTCGGTAATTTTGTCATAAAATGAGGGAAATAACAAGTAAATAGAGGAAAAAAATAGAAATTTTGCTAAAAATATCCGTTTTCGTCCCTTTTTTCGGTAATTTCGTCAATAAATGAGGAAAAAAACGAGTAAGTTGAGGAAAACAATTAAAATTTCGCTCAAATTATCCGTTTTCGTTGCTTTTTTTCGGTAATTTTTTCATAAAATGAGGAAAAAAACGAGTAAATAGAGGAAAAAATTGATATTTCCCTAAAATTATCCGTTTTCGTCCCTTTTTTCGGTAATTAAGTCCTAAAATGATGAAAAAAAACGAGTAAATTGAGGAAAAAAATAAGAATTTCGCTAAAATTATCCATTTTCGTCCCTTTTTTTCGGTAATTTCGTCATAAAATGAGGAAAAAAACTTGTTAATTGAGTAAAATAATAGAATTTTCGCTAAAATTATCCGTTTTCGTCCCTTTTTTTCGGTAATTTCGCCATAAAATGAGGAAAAAAAACGAGTAAATAGAGGAAAAAAATAGAAATTTTGCTAAAAATATCCGTTTTCGTCCCTTTTTTTCTGTATTTTCGTCATAATATGAGGAAAAAAAAACGAGTAAATTGAGGAAAAAATTAAAATTTCGCTAAAATTATCCGTTTTCGTTGCTTTTTTCGGGGTTTTTGTCATAAAATGAGGAAAAAAAAGAGTAAATAGAGTAAAAAATCGATATTTTCATAAAATTATCCATTTTGGTCCCTTTTTTCGGTAATTTCGTCCAAAAATGAATAAAAAAAACGTGTAAATTGAGGAAAAAAATAAAAATTTCGCTAAAATTATCCGTTTTTGTCCTTTTTTTCGGTAATTTCGTAATAAAATGAGGAAAAAACGAGTAAATAGAGGAAAAAATAGAAATTTCGCTAAAATTATCCGTTTTCGTCCCTTTTTTCGGTAATTTCGTCCAAAAATGAATAAAAAAAACGTGTAAATAGAGGAAAAAAATAGAAATTACGCTAAAATTATCCGTTTTTGTCCCTTTTTTCGGTAATTTCGTCATAAAATGAGGAAAAAAAACGAGTAAATAGAGGAAAAAAATAGAAATTTTGCTAAAATTATCAGTTTTCGTTGCTTTTTTCGGTAATTTTGTCAAAAAATGAGTAAAAAAACGAGTAAATAAGGGAAAAAAAAGAAATTTCGCTAAAATTATGCGTTTTCGTCCCTTTTTTCGGTAATTTCGTCATAAAATAAGGAAAAAAACGAGTAAATAGAGGAAAAAAATAGAAATTTAGCTAAAATTATCCGTTTTCGATGCTTTTTTCGGTAAATTTGTCATAAAATGAGGAAAAAAACGAGTAAATATAGGAAAAAAATAGAGATTTTGCAAAGAACATCCATTTTCGTCCCTTTTTTCGGTAATTTCGTCAATAAATGAGGAAAGAAAACGAGTAAATTGAGGAAAAAAATAAAAATTTCGCTAAAATTATCCGTTTTCGTCCCTTTTTTCGGTAATTTTGTCATAAAATGAGGAAAAAAAACGAGTAAAAAGAGGAAAAAAATAGAAATTTTGCTAAAAATATCCGCTTTCGTCCCATTTTTTCGGTAATTTCGTCATAAATAGAGGAAAAATCGAGTAAATAGAGGAAAAAAATAGAAATTTAGCTAAAATTATCCGTTTTCGTTGCTTTTTTCGGTAATTTTGTCATAAAATGAGGAAAAAAACGAGTAAATAGAGGAAAAAAAAATTTTGCTAAAAATATCTGTTTTCGTCCCTTTTTTCGGTAATTTCGTCAAAAAATGAGGAAAAAAAACTTGTAAATTGATTTAAATAATAGAATTTTCGCTAAAATTATCCGTTTTCGTCCCTTTTTTTGGTAATTTTGTCATAAAATGAGGAAAAAAAAACGAGTAAATAGAGGAAAAAAATAGAAATTTTGCTAAAAATATCCGTTTTCGTCCCTTTTTTCGGTAATTTTGTCATTAAATGAGGAAAAAATCGAGTAAATAGAGGAAAAAAATAGAAATATAGCTAAAATTATCCGTTTTCGTTGCTTTTTTCGGTAATTTTGTCATAAAATGAGGGAAATAACAAGTAAATAGAGGATAAAAATAGAAATTTTGCTAAAAATATCCGTTTTCGTTCCTTTTTTTCGGTAATTTCGTCAATAAATGAGGAAAAAAACGAGTAAGTTGAGGAAAACAATTAAAATTTCGCTCAAATTATCCGTTTTCGTTGCTTTTTTCGGTAATTTTTTCATAAAATGAGGAAAAGAACGAGTAAATAGAGGAAAAAATTGATATTTCCCTAAAATTATCCGTTTTCGTCCCTTTTTTCGGTAATTAAGTCCTAAAATGATGAAAAAAAACGAGTAAATTGAGGAAAAAAATAAGAATTTCGCTAAAATTATCCATTTTCGTCCCTTTTTTCGGTAATTTCGTCATAAAATGAGGTAAAAAAACTTGTTAATTGAGTAAAATAATAGAATTTTCGCTAAAATTATCCGTTTTCGTCCCTTTTTTTCGGTAATTTCGCCATAAAATGAGGAAAAAAAACGAGTAAATAGAGGAAAAAAATAGAAATTTTGCTAAAAATATCCGTTTTCGTCCCATTTTTCTGTAATTTCGTCATAATATGAGGAAAAAAAACGAGTAAATTGAGGAAAAAATTAAAATTTCGCTAAAATTATCCGTTTTCGTTGCTTTTTTCGGGGTTTTTGTCATAAAATGAGGAAAAAAACGAGTAAATAGAGTAAAAAATCGATATTTTCCTAAAATTATCCATTTTGGTCCCTTTTTTCGGTAATTTCGTCCAAAAATGAATAAAAAAAACGTGTAAATTGAGGAAAAAAATAAAAATTTCGCTAAAATTATCCGTTTTTGTCCTTTTTTTCGGTAATTTCGTAATAAAATGAGGAAAAAAACGAGTAAATAGAGGATAAAATAGAAATTTCGCTAAAATTATCCGTTTTTGTCCTTTTTTTCGGTAATTTCGTAATAAAATGAGGAAAAAAAACGAGTAAATTCAGGAAAAAAATAAAAATTTCTCTATAATTATCCATTTTCGTCACTTTTTTTGGTAATTTTTTCATAAAATGAGGAAAAAAAACTTGTAAATTGAGTAAAATAATAGAATTTTCGCTAAAATTATCCGTTTTTGTCCCTTTTTTCGGTAATTTCGTCATAAAATGAGGAAAAAAAAACGAGTAAATAGAGGAAAAAAATAGAAATTTTGCTAAAAATATCCGTTTTCGTCCCTTTTTTCGGTAATTTTGTCATTAAATGAGGAAAAAATCGAGTAAATAGAGGAAAAAAATAGAAATATAGCTAAAATTATCCGTTTTCGTTGCTTTTTTCGGTAATTTCGTCATAAAATGAGGAAAAAAAACTTGTAAATTGAGTAAAATAGTAGAATTTTCGCTAAAATTATCCGTTTTTGTCCCTTTTTTCGGTAATTTCGTCATAAAATGAGGAAAAAAAACGAGTAAATAGAGGAAAAAAATAGAAATTTTGCTAAAATTATCAGTTTTCGTTGCTTTTTTCGGTAATTTTGTCAAAAAATGAGTATAAAAACGAGTAAATAAGGGAAAAAAAAGAAATTTCGCTAAAATTATGCGTTTTCGTCCCGTTTTTTCGGTAATTTCGTCATAAAATAAGGAAAAAAAACGAGTAAAAAGAGGAAAAAAATAGAAATTTAGCTAAAATTATCCGTTTTCGTTGCTTTTTTCGGTAAATTTGTCATAAAATGAGGAAAAAAACGAGTAAATATAGGAAAAAAATAGAAATTTTGCAAAGAACATCCATTTTCGTCCCTTTTTTCGGTAATTTCGTCAATAAATGAGGAAAGAAAACGAGTAAATTGAGGAAAAAAATAAAAATTTCGCTAAAATTATCCGTTTTCGTCCCTTTTTTCGGTAATTTTGTCATAAAATGAGGAAAAAAAACGAGTAAAAAGAGGAAAAAAATAGAAATTTTGCTAAAAATATCCGCTTTCGTCCCATTTTTTCGGTAATTTCGTCATAAATAGAGGAAAAATCGAGTAAATAGAGGAAAAAAATAGAAATTTAGCTAAAATTATCCGTTTTCGTTGCTTTTTTCGGTAATTTTGTTATAAAATGAGGAAAAAAACGAGTAAATAGAGGAAAAAAAAATTTTGCTAAAAATATCTGTTTTCGTCCCTTTTTTCGGTAATTTCGTCAAAAAATGAGGAAAAAAAACTTGTAAATTGATTAAAATAATAGAATTTTCGCCAAAATTATCCGTTTTCGTCCCTTTTTTTGGTAATTTTGTCATAAAATGAGGAAAAAAAACGAGTAAATAGAGGAAAAAAATAGAAATTTTGCTAAAAATATCCGTTTTCGTCCCTTTTTTCGGTAATTTTGTCATTAAATGAGGAAAAAATCGAGTAAATAGAGGAAAAAAATAGAAATATAGCTAAAATTATCCGTTTTCGTTGCTTTTTTCGGTAATTTTGTCATAAAATGAGGGAAATAACAAGTAAATAGAGGAAAAAAATAGAAATTTTGCTAAAAATATCCGTTATCGTCCCTTTTTTCGGTAATTTCGTCAATAAATGAGGAAAAAAACGAGTAAGTTGAGGAAAACAATTAAAATTTCGCTCAAATTATCCGTTTTCGTTGCTTTTTTCGGTAATTTTTTCATAAAATGAGGAAAAAAACGAGTAAATAGAGGAAAAAATTGATATTTCCCTAAAATTATCCGTTTTCGTCCCTTTTTTCGGTAATTAAGTCCTAAAATGATGAAAAAAAACGAGTAAATTGAGGAAAAAAATAAGAATTTCGCTAAAATTATCCATTTTCGTCCCTTTTTTCGGTAATTTCGTCATAAAATGAGGAAAAAAACTTGTTAATTGAGTAAAATAATAGAATTTTCGCTAAAATTATCCGTTTTCGTCCCTTTTTTTCGGTAATTTCGCCATAAAATGAGGAAAAAAAACGAGTAAATAGAGGAAAAAAATAGAAATTTTGCTAAAAATATCCGTTTTCGTCCCTTTTTTTCTGTATTTTCGTCATAATATGAGGAAAAAAAACGAGTAAATTGAGGAAAAAATTAAAATTTCGCTAAAATTATCCGTTTTCGTTGCTTTTTTCGGGGTTTTTGTCATAAAATGAGGAAAAAAAAGAGTAAATAGAGTAAAAAATCGATATTTTCATAAAATTATCCATTTTGGTCCCTTTTTTCGGTAATTTCGTCCAAAAATGAATAAAAAAAACGTGTAAATTGAGGAAAAAAATAAAAATTTCGCTAAAATTATCCGTTTTTGTCCTTTTTTTCGGTAATTTCGTAATAAAATGAGGAAAAAACGAGTAAATAGAGGAAAAAATAGAAATTTCGCTAAAATTATCCGTTTTCGTCCCTTTTTTCGGTAATTTCGTCCAAAAATGAATAAAAAAAACGTGTAAATAGAGGAAAAAAATAGAAATTACGCTAAAATTATCCGTTTTTGTCCCTTTTTTCGGTAATTTCGTCATAAAATGAGGAAAAAAAACGAGTAAATAGAGGAAAAAAATAGAAATTTTGCTAAAATTATCAGTTTTCGTTGCTTTTTTCGGTAATTTTGTCAAAAAATGAGTAAAAAAACGAGTAAATAAGGGAAAAAAAAGAAATTTCGCTAAAATTATGCGTTTTCGTCCCTTTTTTCGGTAATTTCGTCATAAAATAAGGAAAAAAACGAGTAAATAGAGGAAAAAAATAGAAATTTAGCTAAAATTATCCGTTTTCGATGCTTTTTTCGGTAAATTTGTCATAAAATGAGGAAAAAAACGAGTAAATATAGGAAAAAAATAGAGATTTTGCAAAGAACATCCATTTTCGTCCCTTTTTTCGGTAATTTCGTCAATAAATGAGGAAAGAAAACGAGTAAATTGAGGAAAAAAATAAAAATTTCGCTAAAATTATCCGTTTTCGTCCCTTTTTTCGGTAATTTTGTCATAAAATGAGGAAAAAAAACGAGTAAAAAGAGGAAAAAAATAGAAATTTTGCTAAAAATATCCGCTTTCGTCCCATTTTTTCGGTAATTTCGTCATAAATAGAGGAAAAATCGAGTAAATAGAGGAAAAAAATAGAAATTTAGCTAAAATTATCCGTTTTCGTTGCTTTTTTCGGTAATTTTGTCATAAAATGAGGAAAAAAACGAGTAAATAGAGGAAAAAAAAATTTTGCTAAAAATATCTGTTTTCGTCCCTTTTTTCGGTAATTTCGTCAAAAAATGAGGAAAAAAAACTTGTAAATTGATTTAAATAATAGAATTTTCGCTAAAATTATCCGTTTTCGTCCCTTTTTTTGGTAATTTTGTCATAAAATGAGGAAAAAAAACGAGTAAATAGAGGAAAAAAATAGAAATTTTGCTAAAAATATCCGTTTTCGTCCCTTTTTTCGTAAATTTTGTCATTAAATGAGGAAAAAATCGAGTAAATAGAGGAAAAAAATAGAAATATAGCTAAAATTATCCGTTTTCGTTGCTTTTTTCGGTAATTTTGTCATAAAATGAGGGAAATAACAAGTAAATAGAGGATAAAAATAGAAATTTTGCTAAAAATATCCGTTTTCGTTCCTTTTTTCGGTAATTTCGTCAATAAATGAGGAAAAAAACGAGTAAGTTGAGGAAAACAATTAAAATTTCGCTCAAATTATCCGTTTTCGTTGCTTTTTTCGGTAATTTTTTCATAAAATGAGGAAAAGAACGAGTAAATAGAGGAAAAAATTGATATTTCCCTAAAATTATCCGTTTTCGTCCCTTTTTTCGGTAATTAAGTCCTAAAATGATGAAAAAAAACGAGTAAATTGAGGAAAAAAATAAGAATTTCGCTAAAATTATCCATTTTCGTCCCTTTTTTCGGTAATTTCGTCATAAAATGAGGTAAAAAAACTTGTTAATTGAGTAAAATAATAGAATTTTCGCTAAAATTATCCGTTTTCGTCCCTTTTTTTCGGTAATTTCGCCATAAAATGAGGAAAAAAAACGAGTAAATAGAGGAAAAAAATAGAAATTTTGCTAAAAATATCCGTTTTCGTCCCATTTTTCTGTAATTTCGTCATAATATGAGGAAAAAAAACGAGTAAATTGAGGAAAAAATTAAAATTTCGCTAAAATTATCCGTTTTCGTTGCTTTTTTCGGGGTTTTTGTCATAAAATGAGGAAAAAAACGAGTAAATAGAGTAAAAGATCGATATTTTCCTAAAATTATCCATTTTGGTCCCTTTTTTCGGTAATTTCGTCCAAAAATGAATAAAAAAAACGTGTAAATTGAGGAAAAAAATAAAAATTTCGCTAAAATTATCCGTTTTTGTCCTTTTTTTCGGTAATTTCGTAATAAAATGAGGAAAAAAACGAGTAAATAGAGGATAAAATAGAAATTTCGCTAAAATTATCCGTTTTTGTCCTTTTTTTCGGTAATTTCGTAATAAAATGAGGAAAAAAAACGAGTAAATTCAGGAAAAAAATAAAAATTTCTCTATAATTATCCATTTTCGTCACTTTTTTTGGTAATTTTTTCATAAAATGAGGAAAAAAAACTTGTAAATTGAGTAAAATAATAGAATTTTCGCTAAAATTATCCGTTTTTGTCCCTTTTTTCGGTAATTTCGTCATAAAATGAGGAAAAAAAACGAGTAAATAGAGGAAAAAAATAGAAATTTTGCTAAAAATATCCGTTTTCGTCCCTTTTTTCGGTAATTTTGTCATTAAATGAGGAAAAAATCGAGTAAATAGAGGAAAAAAATAGAAATATAGCTAAAATTATCCGTTTTCGTTGCTTTTTTCGGTAATTTTGTCATAAAATGAGGAAAATAACAAGTAAATAGAGGAAAAAAATAGAAATTTTGTCTAAAAATATCCGTTTCCGTATATTTTTTCGGTAATTTCGTCAATAAATGAGGAAAAAAACGAGTAAATTGAGAAAAAAAATAAAAATTTCGCTAAAATTATCCGTTTTCGTCCCATTTTTCGGTAATTTCGTCAAAGAATAAGGAAAAAAAGAGTAAATTGAGGAAGAAAATAAAATTTCGCAAAAATTATCCGTTTTCGTTGCTTTTTTCGGTAATTTTGTCATAAAATGAGGAAAAAAAATCGAGTAAATAGAGGAAAAAATCGATATTTCCCTAAAATTATCCGTTTTCGTCCCTTTTTTCGGTAATTTCGTCCTAAAATGAGGAAAAAAAACGAGTAAATTGAGGAAAAAAATACAAATTTCGCTATAATTATCCGTTTTTGTCCCTTTTTTCGGTAATTTCGTCATAAAATGAGGAAAAAAAACGAGTAAATTGAGTAAAATAATAGAATTTTCACTAAAATTATCCGTTTTCGTCCCTTTTTACGGTAATTTCGTCATAAAATGAGGAAAAAAACGAGTAAATAGAGGAAAAAAATAGAAATTTTGCTAAAAATATCCGTTTTCGTCCCTTTTTTCGGTAATTTCGTCATAAAATGAGGAAAAAAAACGAGTAAATAGAGGAAAAAATTAGAAATTTTGCTAAAAATATCCGTTTTCGTCCCTTTTTTCGTTAATTTTATCATGAAATGAGGAAAAAATTGAGTAAATAGAGGAAAAAAATTGAAATATAGCTAATATTATCCGTTTTCGTTG
The DNA here is from genome assembly GCA_947579665.1 of Sympetrum striolatum. Taxonomy (NCBI): domain Eukaryota; kingdom Metazoa; phylum Arthropoda; class Insecta; order Odonata; family Libellulidae; genus Sympetrum; species Sympetrum striolatum. The sequence goes on from CANPUZ010000004.1 coordinate 901,487, forward strand.
CTTTTTTTGGTAATTTTGTCATAAAATGAGGAAAAAAACGAGTAATTAGAGGAAAAAATAGAAATTTTGCTAAAAATATCCGTTTTCGTCCCTTTTTTCGGTAATTTCGTCAATAAATGAGGAACAAAACGAGTAAATTGAGGAAAAAAATAAAAATTTTGCAAAACTTATCCGTTTTCGTCCCTTTTTTCGGTAATTTCGTCAAAAAATGAGGAAAAAAAACGAGTAAATTGAGGAAAAAATTAAAATTTCGCTAAAATTATCTGTTTTCGTTGCTTTTTTCGGGGTTTTTGTCATTAAATGAGGAAAAAAACGAGTAAATAGAGTAAAAAATCGATATTTTCCTAAAATTATCCATTTTGGTCCCTTTTTTCGGTAATTTCGTCCAAAAATGAATAAAAAAAACGTGTAAATTGAGGAAAAAAATAAAAATATCGCTAAAATTATCCGTTTTTGTCCTTTTTTTCGGTAATTTCGTAATAAAATGAGGAAAAAAACGAGTAAATAGAGGATAAAATAGAAATTTCGTTAAAATTATCCGTTTTCGTCCCTTTTTTCGGTAATTTCGTCATATAATGAGGAAAAAAAACGAGTAAATTCAGGAAAAAATAAAAATTTAGCTATAATTACCCATTTCGTCACTTTTTTCGGTAATTTCGTCATAAAATGAGGAAAAAAAACGAGTAAATTGAGGAAAAAATTAAAATCTCGCTAAAATTATCCGTTTTCGTTGCTTTTTGCGGTAATTTTGTCAAAAAATGAGTAAAAAAACGAGTAAATAAGGGAAAAAAAAAGAAATTTCGCTAAAATTATGCGTTTTGGTCCCTTTTTTCGGTAATTTCGTCATAAAATAAGGAAAAAAACGAGTAAATAGAGGAAAAAAATAGAAATAAAGCTAAAATTATCCGTTTTCGTTGCTTTTTTCGGTAATTTTGTCATAAAATGAGGAAAAAAACGAGTAAATATAGGAAAAAAATAGAAATTTTGCAAAGAACATCCATTTTCGTCCCTTTTTTCGGTAATTTCGTCAATAAATGAGGAAAAAAAACGAGTAAATTGAGGAAAAAAATAAAAATTTCGCTAAAATTATCCGTTTTCGTCCCTTTTTTCGGTAATTTTGTCATAAAATGAGGAAAAAAAACGAGTAAAAAGAGGAAAAAAATAGAAATTTTGCTAAAAATATCCGCTTTCGTCCCATTTTTTCGGTAATTTCGTCATAAATAGAGGAAAAATCGAGTAAATTGAGGAAAAAAATAGAAATTTAGCTAAAATTATCCGTTTTCGTTGCTTTTTTCGGTAATTTTGTCATAAAATGAGGAAAAGAACGAGTAAATAGAGGAAAAAAAAAATTTTGCTAAAAATATCTGTTTTCGTCCCTTTTTTCGGTAATTTCGTCAAAAAATGAGGAAAATAAACTTGTAAATTGATTAAAATAATAGAATTTTCGCTAAAAATATCCGTTTTCGTCACTTTTTTCGGTAATTTCGTCATAAAATGAGGAAAAAAAACTTGTAAATTGAGTAAAATAGTAGAATTTTCGCTAAAATTATCCGTTTTTGTCCCTTTTTTCGGTAATTTCGTCATAAAATGAGGAAAAAAAACGAGTAAATAGAGGAAAAAAATTGAAATTTTGCTAAAAATATCCGTTTTCGTCCCTTTTTTCAGTAATTTCGTCATAAAATGAGTAAAAAATCGAGAAAATAGAGGAAAAAAATAGAAATTTAGCTAAAATTATCCGTTTTCGTTGCTTTTTTCGGTAATTTTGTCATAAAATGAGGAAAAAACGAGTAAATAGAGGAAAAAAATAGAAATTTTGCTAAAAATAACAGTTTTCGTCCCTTTTTTCGGTAATTTCGGTAATAAATGAGGAAAAAAAACGAGTAAATTGAGGAAAAAAAAAATTTCGCTAAAAGTATCCGTTTTCGTCCCTTTTTTCGGTAATTTCGTCAAAAAATGAGGAAAAAAAAACGAGTAAATTGAGGAAAAAATTATAATCTCGCTAAAATTATCCGTTTTCGTTGCTTTTTTCGGTAATTTTGTCATAAAATGAGTAAAAAAACGAGTAAATAAGGGAAAAAAAAGAAATTTCGCTAAAATTATGCGTTTTCGTCCCTTTTTTCGGTAATTTCGTCATAAAATAAGGAAAAAAACAAGTAAATAGAGGAAAAAAATAGAAATTTAGCTAAAATTATCCGTTTTCGTCCCTTTTTTCGGTAATTTCGTCAATAAATGAGGAAAAAAAACGAGTAAATTGAGGAAAAAAATAAAAATTTTGCAAAAATTATCCGTTTTCGTCCCTTTTTTCGGTAATTTCGTCAAAAAATGTGGAAAAAAACGAGTAAATTGAGGAAAAAATTAAAATTTCGCTAAAATTATCCGTTTTCGTTGCTTTTTTCGGGGTTTTTGTCATAAAATGAAGAAAAAAACGAGTAAATAGAGTAAAAAATCGATATTTCCCTAAAATTATCCGTTTTCGTCCCTTTTTTCGGTAATTTCGTCCTAAAATGAGGAAAAAAAACGAGTAAATAGAGGAAAAAAATAGAAATTTTGCTAAGAATATCCGTTGTCGTCCCTTTTTTCGGTAATTTCCTCATTAAATGAGGAAAAAATCGAGTAAATAGAGGAAAAAAATAGAAATATATCTAAAATTATCCGTTTTCGTTGATTTTTCGGTAATTTCGTCAAAAAATGAGGAAAAAAAACGAGAAAAATTGAGGAAAAAAATAAAAATCTCGCTAAAATTATCCGTTTTCGTCCCTTTTTTCGGTAATTTCGTCATAAAATGAGGAAAAAAACGAGTAAATAGAGGAAAATATTAGAAATTTGCTAAAAATATCCGTTTTCGTCCCTTTTTTCGTTAATTTCATCATAAAATGAGGAAAAAATGGAGTAAATAGAGGAAAAAATATAAATATAGCTAATATTATCCGTTTCTGTTGCTTTTTTTGGAAATTTTGTCATAAAATGAGGAAAAAAACGAGTAATTAGAGGAAAAAATAGAAATTTTGCTAAAAATATCTGTTTTCGTCCCTTTTTTCGGTAATTTCGTCAAAAAATGAGGAAAAAAAACGAGTAAATTGAGGAAAAAAATTAAAATCTCGCTAAAATTATCCGTTTTCGTTGCTTTTTTCGGTAATTTTGTCATAAAATGAGGAAAAAAACGAGTAAATAAGGGAAAAAAAGAAATTTCGCTAATATTATCCGTTTTCGTCCCTTTTTTCGGTAATTTCGTCAATAAATGAGGAAAAAAAACGAGTAAATTGAGGAAAAAATAAACATTTCGCTAAAATTATGCGTTTTCGTCCCTTTTTTCGGTAATTTCGTCATAAAATAAGGAAAAAAACGAGTAAATAGAGAAAAAAATAGAAATTTAGCTAAAATTATCCGTTTTCGTTGCTTTTTTCGGTAATTTTGTCATAAAATGAGGAAAAAAACGAGTAAATAGAGGAAAAAAATAGAAATTTTGCTAAAAATATCCCTTTTCGTCCCTTTTTTCGGTAATTTCGTCAATAAATGAGGAAAAAAACGAGTAAGTTGAGGAAAACAATTAAAATTTCGCTCAAATTATCCGTTTTCGTTGCTTTTTTCGGTAATTTTTTCATAAAATGAGGAAAAAAACGAGTAAATAGAGGAAAAAATCGATATTTCCCTAAAATTATCCGTTTTCGTCCCTTTTTTCGGTAATTAAGTCCTAAAATGATGAAAAAAACGAGTAAATTGAGGAAAAAAATAAGAATTTCGCTAAAATTATCCATTTTCGTCCCTTTTTTTGGTAATTTCGTCATAAAATGAGGAAAAAAACTTGTAAATTGAGTAAAATAATAGAATTTTCGCTAAAATTATCCGTTTTCGTCCCTTTTTTTCGTTAATTTCGCCATAAAATGAGGAAAAAAAACGAGTAAATAGAGTAAAAAAATAGAAATTTTGCTAAAAATATCCGTTTTCGTCTCTTTTTTCTGTAATTTCGTCATAATATGAGGAAAAAATCGAGAAAATAGAGGAAAAAAATGGAAATTTAGCTAAAATTATCCGTTTTCGTTGCTTTTTTCGGTAATTTTGTCATAAAATGAGGAAATAAAACGAGTAAATATAGTAAAAAAATAGAAATTTTGCTAAAAATATCCGTTTTCGTCCCTTTTTTCGGTAATTTCGCCAATAAATGAGCAAAAAAAACGAGTAAATTGAGGAAAAAAAAAATTTCGCTAAAATTATCCGTTTTCGTCCCTTTTTTCGGTAATTTCGTCAAAAAATGAGGAAAAAAAACGAGGACATTGAGGAAAAAATTAAAATTTCGCTAAAATTATCCGTTTTCGTTGCTTTTTTCGGGGTTTTTGTCATAAAATGAGGAAAAAGACGAGTAAATAGAGGAAAAAAAAAAAAATTGCTAAAAATATCCGTTTTCGTCCCTTTTTTCGGTAATTTTGTCAATAAATGAGGAAAAAAATTAAAATTTCGCTCAAATTATCCGTTTTCGTTGCTTTTATCGGTAATTTTGTCATAAAATGAGGAAAAAAAACTTGTAAATTGAGTAAAATAATAGAGTTTTCGCTAAAATTATTCGTTTTCGTCCCTTTTTTCGGTAATTTCGTCATATAATGAGAAAAAAAAAACGAGTAAATTCAGGAAAAAAATAAAAATTTCGCTATAATTATCCGTTTTCGTCCCTTTTTTCGGTAATTTCGTCAATAAATGAGGAAAAAAAACGAGTAAATTGAGGAAAAAAAAATTTTGCTAAAATTATCCGTTTTCGTCCCTTTTTCCGGTAATTTCGTCATATAATGAGGAAAAAAAAACGAGTAAATTCAGGAAAAAAATAAAAATTTCGATATAATTATCCATTTTCGTCACTTTTTTCGGTAATTTCGTCATAAAATGAGGAAAAAAAACTTGTAAATTGAGTAAAATAGTAGAATTTTCGCTAAAATTATCCGTTTTTGTCCCTTTTTTCGGTAATTTCGTCATAAAATGAGGAAAAAAAACGAGTAAATAGAGGAAAAAAATAGAAATTTTGCTAAAATTATCAGTTTTCGTTGCTTTTTTCGGTAATTTTGTCAAAAAATGAGTAAAAAAACGAGTAAATAAGGGAAAAAAAAGAAATTTAGCTAAAATTATCCGTTTTCGTTGCTTTTTTCGGTAAATTTGTCATAAAATGAGGAAAAAAACGAGTAAATATAGGAAAAAAATAGAGATTTTGCAAAGAACATCCATTTTCGTCCCTTTTTTCGGTAATTTCGTCAATAAATGAGGAAAGAAAACGAGTAAATTGAGGAAAAAAATAAAAATTTCGCTAAAATTATCCGTTTTCGTCCCTTTTTTCGGTAATTTTGTCATAAAATGAGGAAAAAAAACGAGTAAAAAGAGGAAAAAAATAGAAATTTTGCTAAAAATATCCGCTTTCGTCCCATTTTTTCGGTAATTTCGTCATAAATAGAGGAAAAATCGAGTAAATAGAGGAAAAAAATAGAAATTTAGCTAAAATTATCCGTTTTCGTTGCTTTTTTCGGTAATTTTGTCATAAAATGAGGAAAAAAACGAGTAAATAGAGGAAAAAAAAATTTTGCTAAAAATATCTGTTTTCGTCCCTTTTTTCGGTAATTTCGTCAAAAAATGAGGAAAAAAAACTTGTAAATTGATTAAAATAATAGAATTTTCGCTAAAATTATCCGTTTTCGTCCCTTTTTTTGGTAATTTTGTCATAAAATGAGGAAAAAAAACGAGTAAATAGAGGAAAAAAATAGAAATTTTGCTAAAAATATCCGTTTTCGTCCCTTTTTTCGGTAATTTTGTCATTAAATGAGGAAAAAATCGAGTAAATAGAGGAAAAAAATAGAAATATAGCTAAAATTATCCGTTTTCGTTGCTTTTTTCGGTAATTTTGTCATAAAATGAGGGAAATAACAAGTAAATAGAGGATAAAAATAGAAATTTTGCTAAAAATATCCGTTTTCGTCCCTTTTTTCGGTAATTTCGTCAATAAATGAGGAAAAAAACGAGTAAGTTGAGGAAAACAATTAAAATTTCGCTCAAATTATCCGTTTTCGTTGCTTTTTTCGGTAATTTTTTCATAAAATGAGGAAAAAAACGAGTAAATAGAGGAAAAAATTGATATTTCCCTAAAATTATCCGTTTTCGTCCCTTTTTTCGGTAATTAAGTCCTAAAATGATGAAAAAAAACGAGTAAATTGAGGAAAAAAATAAGAATTTCGCTAAAATTATCCATTTTCGTCCCTTTTTTCGGTAATTTCGTCATAAAATGAGGAAAAAAACTTGTTAATTGAGTAAAATAATAGAATTTTCGCTAAAATTATCCGTTTTCGTCCCTTTTTTCGGTAATTTCGCCATAAAATGAGGAAAAAAAACGAGTAAATAGAGGAAAAAAATAGAAATTTTGCTAAAAATATCCGTTTTCGTCCCATTCTTCTGTAATTTCGTCATAATATGAGGAAAAAAAGGAGTAAATTGAGAAAAAAATTAAAATTTCGCTAAAATTATCCGTTTTCGTTGCTTTTTTCGGGGTTTTTGTCATAAAATGAGGAAAAAAACGAGTAAATAGAGTAAAAAATCGATATTTTCCTAAAATTATCCATTTTGGTCCCTTTTTTCGGTAATTTCGTCCAAAAATGAATAAAAAAAACGTGTAAATTGAGGAAAAAAATAAAAATTTCGCTAAAATTATCCGTTTTTGTCCTTTTTTTCGGTAATTTCGTAATAAAATGAGGAAAAAAACGAGTAAATAGAGGATAAAATAGAAATTTCGCTGAAATTATCCGTTTTTGTCCTTTTTTCGGTAATTTCGTAATAAAATGAGGAAAAAAAACGAGTAAATTCAGGAAAAAAATAAAAATTTCTCTATAATTATCCATTTTCGTCACTTTTTTTGGTAATTTTGTCATAAAATGAGGAAAAAAAACTTGTAAATTGAGTAAAATAATAGAATTTTCGCTAAAATTATCCGTTTTTGTCCCTTTTTTCGGTAATTTCGTCATAAAATGAGGAAAAAAAACGAGTAAATAGAGGAAAAAAATAGAAATTTTGCTAAAAATATCCGTTTTCGTCCCTTTTTTTCGGTAATTTTGTCATTAAATGAGGAAAAAATCGAGTAAATAGAGGAAAAAAATAGAAATATAGCTAAAATTATCCGTTTTCGTTGCTTTTTTCGGTAATTTTGTCATAAAATGAGGAAAATAACAAGTAAATAGAGGAAAAAAATAGAAATTTTGTCTAAAAATATCCGTTTCCGTATATTTTTTCGGTAATTTCGTCAATAAATGAGGAAAAAAAACTTGTAAATTGAGTAAAATAATAGAGTTTTCGCTAAAATTATTCGTTTTCGTCCCTTTTTTCGGTAATTTCGTCATATAATGAGGAAAAAAAAACGAGTAAATTCAGGAAAAAAATAAAAATTTCGCTATAATTATCCGTTTTCGTCCCTTTTTTCGGTAATTTCGTCAATAAATGAGGAAAAAAATGAGTAAATTGAGGAAAAAAAAATTTTGCTAAAATTATCCGTTTTCGTCCCTTTTTCCGGTAATTTCGTCATATAATGAGGAAAAAAAAACGAGTAAATTCAGGAAAAAAATAAAAATTTCGATATAATTATCCATTTTCGTCACTTTTTTCGGTAATTTCGTCATAAAATGAGGAAAAAAAACTTGTAAATTGAGTAAAATAGTAGAATTTTCGCTAAAATTATCCGTTTTTGTCCCTTTTTTCGGTAATTTCGTCATAAAATGAGGAAAAAAAACGAGTAAATAGAGGAAAAAAATAGAAATTTTGCTAAAATTATCAGTTTTCGTTGCTTTTTTCGGTAATTTTGTCAAAAAATGAGTAAAAAAACGAGTAAATAAGGGAAAAAAAAGAAATTTAGCTAAAATTATCCGTTTTCGTTGCTTTTTTCGGTAAATTTGTCATAAAATGAGGAAAAAAACGAGTAAATATAGGAAAAAAATAGAGATTTTGCAAAGAACATCCATTTTCGTCCCTTTTTTCGGTAATTTCGTCAATAAATGAGGAAAGAAAACGAGTAAATTGAGGAAAAAAATAAAAATTTCGCTAAAATTATCCGTTTTCGTCCCTTTTTTCGGTAATTTTGTCATAAAATGAGGAAAAAAAACGAGTAAAAAGAGGAAAAAAATAGAAATTTTGCTAAAAATATCCGCTTTCGTCCCATTTTTTCGGTAATTTCGTCATAAATAGAGGAAAAAAACGAGTAAATAGAGGAAAAAAAAATTTTGCTAAAAATATCTGTTTTCGTCCCTTTTTTCGGTAATTTCGTCAAAAAATGAGGAAAAAAAACTTGTAAATTGATTAAAATAATAGAATTTTCGCTAAAATTATCCGTTTTCGTCCCTTTTTTTGGTAATTTTGTCATAAAATGAGGAAAAAAAACGAGTAAATAGAGGAAAAAAATAGAAATTTTGCTAAAAATATCCGTTTTCGTCCCTTTTTTAGGTAATTTTGTCATTAAATGAGGAAAAAATCGAGTAAATAGAGGAAAAAAATAGAAATATAGCTAAAATTATCCGTTTTCGTTGCTTTTTTCGGTAATTTTGTCATAAAATGAGGGAAATAACAAGTAAATAGAGGATAAAAATAGAAATTTTGCTAAAAATATCCGTTTTCGTCCCTTTTTTCGGTAATTTCGTCAATAAATGAGGAAAAAAACGAGTAAGTTGAGGAAAACAATTAAAATTTCGCTCAAATTATCCGTTTTCGTTGCTTTTTTCGGTAATTTTTTCATAAAATGAGGAAAAAAACGAGTAAATAGAGGAAAAAATTGATATTTCCCTAAAATTATCCGTTTTCGTCCCTTTTTTCGGTAATTAAGTCCTAAAATGATGAAAAAAAACGAGTAAATTGAGGAAAAAAATAAGAATTTCGCTAAAATTATCCATTTTCGTCCCTTTTTTCGGTAATTTCGTCATAAAATGAGGAAAAAAACTTGTTAATTGAGTAAAATAATAGAATTTTCGCTAAATTATCCGTTTTCGTCCCTTTTTTTCGGTAATTTCGCCATAAAATGAGGAAAAAAAACGAGTAAATAGAGGAAAAAAATAGAAATTTTGCTAAAAATATCCGTTTTCGTCCCATTCTTCTGTAATTTCGTCATAATATGAGGAAAAAAAGGAGTAAATTGAGAAAAAAATTAAAATTTCGCTAAAATTATCCGTTTTCGTTGCTTTTTTCGGGGTTTTTGTCATAAAATGAGGAAAAAAACGAGTAAATAGAGTAAAAAATCGATATTTTCCTAAAATTATCCATTTTGGTCCCTTTTTTCGGTAATTTCGTCCAAAAATGAATAAAAAAAACGTGTAAATTGAGGAAAAAAATAAAAATTTCGCTAAAATTATCCGTTTTTGTCCTTTTTTTCGGTAATTTCGTAATAAAATGAGGAAAAAAACGAGTAAATAGAGGATAAAATAGAAATTTCGCTAAAATTATCCGTTTTTGTCCTTTTTTCGGTAATTTCGTAATAAAATGAGGAAAAAAAACGAGTAAATTCAGGAAAAAAATAAAAATTTCTCTATAATTATCCATTTTCGTCACTTTTTTTGGTAATTTTGTCATAAAATGAGGAAAAAAAACTTGTAAATTGAGTAAAATAATAGAATTTTCGCTAAAATTATCCGTTTTTGTCCCTTTTTTCGGTAATTTCGTCATAAAATGAGGAAAAAAAACGAGTAAATAGAGGAAAAAAATAGAAATTTTGCTAAAAATATCCGTTTTCGTCCCTTTTTTCGGTAATTTTGTCATTAAATGAGGAAAAAATCGAGTAAATAGAGGAAAAAAATAGAAATATAGCTAAAATTATCCGTTTTCGTTGCTTTTTTCGGTAATTTTGTCATAAAATGAGGAAAATAACAAGTAAATAGAGGAAAAAAATAGAAATTTTGTCTAAAAATATCCGTTTCCGTATATTTTTTCGGTAATTTCGTCAATAAATGAGGAAAAAAACGAGTAAATTGAGAAAAAAAATAAAAATTTCGCTAAAATTATCCGTTTTCGTCCCATTTTTCGGTAATTTCGTCAAAGAATAAGGAAAAAAAGAGTAAATTGAGGAAGAAAATAAAATTTCGCAAAAATTATCCGTTTTCGTTGCTTTTTTCGGTAATTTTGTCATAAAATGAGGAAAAAAAATCGAGTAAATAGAGGAAAAAATCGATATTTCCCTAAAATTATCCGTTTTCGTCCCTTTTTTCGGTAATTTCATCCTAAAATGAGGAAAAAAAACGAGTAAATTGAGGAAAAAAATACAAATTTCGCTATAATTATCCGTTTTTGTCCCTTTTTTCGGTAATTTCGTCATAAAATGAGGAAAAAAAACGAGTAAATTGAGTAAAATAATAGAATTTTCACTAAAATTATCCGTTTTCGTCCCTTTTTACGGTAATTTCGTCATAAAATGAGGAAAAAAACGAGTAAATAGAGGAAAAAAATAGAAATTTTGCTAAAAATATCCGTTTTCGTCCCTTTTTTCGGTAATTTCGTCATAAAATGAGGAAAAAAAACGAGTAAATAGAGGAAAAAATTAGAAATTTTGCTAAAAATATCCGTTTTCGTCCCTTTTTTCGTTAATTTCATCATGAAATGAGGAAAAAATTGAGTAAATAGAGGAAAAAAATTGAAATATAGCTAATATTATCCGTTTTCGTTGCTTTTTTTGGTAATTTTGTCATAAAATGAGGAAAAAAACGAGTAATTAGAGGAAAAAATAGAAATTTTGCTAAAAATATCCGTTTTCGTCCCTTTTTTCGGTAATTTCGTCAATAAATGAGGAAAAAAAACGAGTAAATTGAGGAAAAAAATAAAAATTTTGCAAAACTTATCCGTTTTCGTCCCTTTTTTCGGTAATTTCGTCAAAAAATGAGGAAAAAAAACGAGTAAATTGAGGAAAAAATTAAAATTTCGCTAAAATTATCTGTTTTCGTTGCTTTTTTCGGGGTTTTTGTCATTAAATGAGGAAAAAAACGAGTAAATAGAGTAAAAAATCGATATTTTCCTAAAATTATCCATTTTGGTCCCTTTTTTCGGTAATTTCGTCCAAAAATGAATAAAAAAAACGTGTAAATTGAGGAAAAAAATAAAAATATCGCTAAAATTATCCGTTTTTGTCCTTTTTTTCGGTAATTTCGTAATAAAATGAGGAAAAAAACGAGTAAATAGAGGATACAATAGAAATTTCGTTAAAATTATACGTTTTCGTCCCTTTTTTCGGTAATTTCGTCAAAAAATGAGGAAAAAAAACGAGTAAATTGAGGAAAAAATTAAAATCTCGCTAAAATTATCCGTTTTCGTTGCTTTTTGCGGTAATTTTGTCAAAAAATGAGTAAAAAAACGAGTAAATAAGGGAAAAAAAAGAAATTTCATTAAAATTATGCGTTTTGGTCCCTTTTTTCGGTAATTTCGTCATAAAATAAGGAAAAAAACGAGTAAATAGAGGAAAAAAATAGAAATTAAGCTAAAATTATCCGTTTTCGTTGCTTTTTTCGGTAATTTTGTCATAAAATGAGGAAAAAAACGAGTAAATATAGGAAAAAAATAGAAATTTTGCAAAGAACATCCATTTTCGTCCCTTTTTTCGGTAATTTCGTCAATAAATGAGGAAAAAAAACGAGTAAATTGAGGAAAAAAATAAAAATTTCGCTAAAATTATCCGTTTTCGTCCCTTTTTTCGGTAATTTTGTCATAAAATGAGGAAAAAAAACGAGTAAAAAGAGGAAAAAAATAGAAATTTTGCTAAAAATATCCGCTTTCGTCCCATTTTTTCGGTAATTTCGTCATAAATAGAGGAAAAATCGAGTAAATTGAGGAAAAAAATAGAAATTTAGCTAAAATTATCCGTTTTCGTTGCTTTTTTCGGTAATTTTGTCATAAAATGAGGAAAAAAACGAGTAAATAGAGGAAAAAAAAAATTTGCTAAAAATATCTGTTTTCGTCCCTTTTTTCGGTAATTTCGTCAAAAAATGAGGAAAAAAAACTTGTAAATTGATTAAAATAATAGAATTTTCGCTAAAAATATCCGTTTTCGTCACTTTTTTCGGTAATTTCGTCATAAAATGAGGAAAAAAAACTTGTAAATTGAGTAAAATAGTAGAATTTTCGCTAAAATTATCCGTTTTTGTCCCTTTTTTCGGTAATTTCGTCATAAAATGAGGAAAAAAAACGAGTAAATAGAGGAAAAAAATTAAAATTTTGCTAAAAATATCCGTTTTCGTCCCTTTTTTCTGTAATTTCGTCATGAAATGAGTAAAAAATCGAGAAAATAGAGGAAAAAAATAGAAATTTAGCTAAAATTATCCGTTTTCGTTGCTTTTTTCGGTAATTTTGTCATAAAATGAGGAAAAAACGAGTAAATAGAGGAAAAAAATAGAAATTTTGCTAAAAATAACAGTTTTCGTCCCTTTTTTCGGTAATTTCGGTAATAAATGAGGAAAAAAAACGAGTAAATTGAGGAAAAAAAAAATTTCGCTAAAAGTATCCGTTTTCGTCCCTTTTTTCGGTAATTTCGTCAAAAAATGAGGAAAAAAAACGAGTAAATTGAGGAAAAAATTATAATTTCGCTAAAATTATCCGTTTTCGTTGCTTTTTTCGGGGTTTTTGTCATAAAATGAAGAAAAAAACGAGTAAATAGAGTAAAAAATCGATATTTCTCTAAAATTATCCGTTTTTGTCCCTTTTTTCGGTAATTTCGTCCTAAAATGAGGAAAAAAAACGAGTAAATAGAGGAAAAAAATAGAAATTTTGCTAAGAATATCCGTTTTCGTCCCTTTTTTCGGTAATTTCCTCATTAAATGAGGAAAAAATCGAGTAAATAGAGGAAAAAAATAGAAATATATCTAAAATTATCCGTTTTCGTTGATTTTTCGGTAATTTCGTCAAAAAATGAGGAAAAAAAACGAGAAAAATTGAGGAAAAAAATAAAAATCTCGCTAAAATTATCCGTTTTCGTCCCTTTTTTCGGTAATTTCGTCATAAAATGAGGAAAAAAACGAGTAAATAGAGGAAAATATTAGAAATTTGCTGAAAATATCCGTTTTCGTCCCTTTTTTCGTTAATTTCATCATAAAATGAGGAAAAAATGGAGTAAATAGAGGAAAAAATATAAATATAGCTAATATTATCCGTTTCTGTTGCTTTTTTTGGAAATTTTGTCATAAAATGAGGAAAAAAACGAGTAATTAGAGGAAAAAATAGAAATTTTGCTAAAAATATCTGTTTTCGTCCCTTTTTTCGGTAATTTCGTCAATAAATGAGGAAAAAAAACGAGTAAATAGAGGAAAAAATAGAAATTACGCTAAAATTATCCGTTTTTGTTTTTTTTTCGGTAATTTCGTAATAAAATGAGGAAAAAAACGAGTAAATAGAGGAAAAAATAGAAATTTCGCTAAAATTATTCGTTTTCGTCCCTTTTTTCGGTAATTTCGTCATATAATGAGGAGAAAAAAACGAGTAAATTCAGGAAAAAAATAAAAATTTCACTATAATTATCCGTTTTCGTCCCTTTTTTCGGTAATTTCGTCAAAAAATGAGGAAAAAAAACGAGTAAATTGAGGAAAAAAATTAAAATCTCGCTAAAATTATCCGTTTTCGTTGCTTTTTTCGGTAATTTTGTCATAAAATGAGGAAAAAAACGAGTAAATAAGGGAAAAAAAAGAAATTTCGCTAATATTATCCGATTTCGTCCCTTTTTTCGGTAATTTCGTCAATAAATGAGGAAAAAAAACGAGTAAATTGAGGAAAAAATAAACATTTCGCTAAAATTATGCGTTTTCGTCCCTTTTTTCGGTAATTTCGTCATTAAATAAGGAAAAAAACGAGTAAATAGAGAAAAAAATAGAAATTTAGCTAAAATTATCCGTTTTCGTTGCTTTTTTCGGTAATTTTGTCATAAAATGAGGAAAAAAACGAGTAAATAGAGGAAAAAAATAGAAATTTTGCTAAAAATATCCCTTTTCGTCCCTTTTTTCTGTAATTTCGTCAATAAATGAGGAAAAAAACGAGTAAGTTGAGGAAAACAATTAAAATTTCGCTCAAATTATCCGTTTTCGTTGCTTTTTTCGGTAATTTTTTCATAAAATGAGGAAAAAAACGAGTAAATAGAGGAAAAAATCGATATTTCCCTAAAATTATCCGTTTTCGTCCCTTTTTTCGGTAATTAAGTCCTAAAATGATGAAAAAAAACGAGTAAATTGAGGAAAAAAATAAGAATTTCGCTAAAATTATCCATTTTCGTCCCTTTTTTTGGTAATTTCGTCATAAAATGAGGAAAAAAACTTGTAAATTGAGTAAAATAATAGAATTTTCGCTAAAATTATCCGTTTTCGTCCCTTTTTTTCGTTAATTTCGCCATAAAATGAGGAAAAAAAACGAGTAAATAGAGGAAAAAAATAGAAATTTTGCTAAAAATATCCGTTTTCGTCCCTTTTTTCTGTAATTTCGTCATAATATGAGGAAAAAATCGAGAAAATAGAGGAAAAAAATGGAAATTTAGCTAAAATTATCCGTTTTCGTTGCTTTTTTCGGTAATTTTGTCATAAAATGAGGAAAAAAAACGAGTAAATATAGTAAAAAAATAGAAATTTTGCTAAAAATATCCGTTTTCGTCCCTTTTTTCGGTAATTTCGCCAATAAATGAGCAAAAAAAACGAGTAAATTGAGGAAAAAAAAATTTCGCTAAAATTATCCGTTTTCGTCCCTTTTTTCGGTAATTTCGTCAAAAAATGAGGAAAAAAAACGAGGAAATTGAGGAAAAAATTAAAATTTCGCTAAAATTATCCGTTTTCGTTGCTTTTTTCGGGGTTTTTGTCATAAAATGAGGAAAAAAACGAGTAAATAGAGTAAAAAATCGATATTTCCCTAAAATTATCCATTTTGGTCCCTTTTTTCGGTAATTTCGTCCAAAAATGAATAAAAATAACGTGTTAATTGAGGAAAAAAATAAAAATTTCGCTAAAATTATCCGTTTTTGTCCTTTTTTTCGGTAATTTCGTAATAAAATAAGGAAAAAAACGAGTAAATAGAGGAAAAAAATAGAAATTTAGCTAAAATTATCCGTTTTCGTTGCTTTTTTCGGTAATTCTGTCATAAAATGAGGAAAAAGACGAGTAAATAGAGGAAAAAAAAAAATTTGCTAAAAATATCCGTTTTCGTCCCTTTTTTCGGTAATTTCGTCAATAAATGAGGAAAAAAATTAAAATTTCGCTCAAATTATCCGTTTTCGTTGCTTTTATCGGTAATTTTGTCATAAAATGAAGTAAAAAACGAGTAAATAGAGGAAAAAATCTATATTTCCCTAAAATTATCCGTTTTCGTCCCTTTTTTCGGTAATTTCGTCCTAAAATGAGGAAAAAAAACGAGTAAATTGAGGAAAAAAATAAAAATTTCGCTAAAATTATCCATTTTCGTCCCTTTCTTCGGTAATTTCGTCAAAAAATGAGGAAAAAAAACTTGTAAATTGAGTAAAATAATAGAGTTTTCGCTAAAATTATTCGTTTTCGTCCCTTTTTTCGGTAATTTCGTCATATAATGAGGAAAAAAAAACGAGTAAATTCAGGAAAAAAATAAAAATTTCACTATAATTATCCGTTTTCGTCCCTTTTTTCGGTAATTTCGTCAATAAATGAGGAAAAAAACGAGTAAATTGAGGAAAAAAAAAATTTTGCTAAAATTATCCGTTTTCGTCCCTTTTTTCGGTAATTTCGTCAAAAAATGAGGAAAAAAAACGAGTAAATTGAGGAAAAAAATTAAAATCTCGCTAAAATTATCCGTTTTCGTTGCTTTTTTCGGTAATTTTGTCATAAAATGAGGAAAAAAAACGATTAAATAAGGGAAAAAAAAGAAATTTCGCTAATATTATCCGTTTTCGTCCCTTTTTTCGGTAATTTCGTCAATAAATGAGGAAAAAAACGAGTAAGTTGAGGAAAACAATTAAAATTTCGCTCAAATTATCCGTTTTCGTTGCTTTTTTCGGTAATTTTTTCATAAAATGAGGAAAAAAACGAGTAAATAGAGGAAAAAATCGATATTTCCCTAAAATTATCCGTTTTCGTCCCTTTTTTCGGTAATTAAGTCCTAAAATGATGAAAAAAAACGAGTCAATTGAGGAAAAAAATAAGAATTTCGCTAAAATTATCCATTTTCGTCCCTTTTTTCGGTAATTTCGTCATAAAATGAGGAAAAAAACTTGTTAATTGAGTAAAATAATAGAATTTTCGCTAAAATTATCCGTTTTCGTCCCTTTTTTTCGGTAATTTCGCCATAAAATGAGGAAAAAAAACGAGTAAATAGAGGAAAAAAATAGAAATTTTGCTAAAAATATCCGTTTTCGTCTCTTTTTTCTGTAATTTCGTCATAATATGAGGAAAAAATCGAGAAAATAGAGGAAGAAAATGGAAATTTAGCTAAAATTATCCGTTTTCGTTGCTTTTTTCGGTAATTTTGTCATAAAATGAGGAAAAAAAACGAGTAAATATAGTAAAAAAATAGAAATTTTGCTAAAAATATCCGTTTTCGTCCCTTTTTTCGGTAATTTCGCCAATAAATGAGCAAAAAAACGAGTAAATTGAGGAAAAAAAAAAATTTCGCTAATATTATCCGTTTTCGTCCCTTTTTTCGGTAATTTCGTCAAAAAATGAGGAAAAAAAAACGAATAAATTGAGGAAAAAATTAAAATTTCGCTAAAATTACCGTTTTCGTTGCTTTTTTCGGGGTTTTTGTCATAAAATGAGGAAAAAAACGAGTAAATAGAGTAAAAAATCGATATTTCCCTAAAATTATCCATTTTGGTCCCTTTTTTCGGTAATTTCGTCCAAAAATGAATAAAAAAAACGTGTTAATTGAGGAAGAAAATAAAAAATTCGCTAAAATTATCCGTTTTTGTCCTTTCTTTCGGTAATTTCGTAATAAAATAAGGAAAAAAACGAGTAAATAGAGGAAAAAAATAGAAATTTAGCTAAAATTATCCGTTTTCGTTGCTTTTTTCGGTAATTCTGTCATAAAATGAGGAAAAAGACGAGTAAATAGAGGAAAAAAAAAAATTTGCTAAAAATATCCGTTTTCGTCCCTTTTTTCGGTAATTTCGTCAATAAATGAGGAAAAAAAAACGAGTAAGTTGAGGAAAAAAATTAAAATTTCGCTCAAATTATCCGTTTTCGTTGATTTTATCGGTAATTTTGTCATAAAATGAAGTAAAAAACGAGTAAATAGAGGAAAAAATCTATATTTCCCTAAAATTATCCATTTTGGTCCCTTTTTTCGGTAATTTCGTCCAAAAATGATAAAAAAAACGTGTTTATTGAGGAAAAAAATAAAAATTTCGCTTAAATTATCCGTTTTTGTCCTTTTTTTCGGTAATTTCGTAATAAAATAAGGAAAAAAACGAGTAAATAGAGGAAAAAAATAGAAATTTAGCTAAAATTATGCGTTTTCGTTGCTTTTTTCGGTAATTCTGTCATAAAATGAGGAAAAAGACGAGTAAATAGAGGAAAAAAAAAAAAATTGCTGAAAATATCCGTTTTCGTCCCTTTTTTCGGCAATTTCGTCAATAAATGAGGAAAAAAAAACGAGTAAGTTGAGGAAAAAAATTAAAATTTCGCTCAAATTATCCGTTTTCGTTGCTTTTATCGGTAATTTTGTCATAAAATGAAGTAAAAAACGAGTAAATAGAGGAAAAAATCTATATTTCCCTAAAATTATCCGTTTTCGTCCCTTTTTTCGGTAATTTCGTCCTAAAATGAGGAAAAAAACGAGTAAATTGAGGAAAAAAATAAAAATTTCGCTAAAATTATCCATTTTCGTCCCTTTCTTCGGTAATTTTGTCAAAAAATGAGGAAAAAAAACTTGTAAATTGAGTAAAATAATAGAATTTTCGCTAAAATTATCCGTTTTCGTCCCTTTTTTTGGTATTTTGTCATAAAATGAGGAAAAAAAAACGAGTAAAAAGAGGAAAAAAATAGAAATTTTGCTAAAAATATCCGTTTTCGTCCCTTTTTTCGGTAATTTCGTCATTAAATGAGGAAAAAATCGAGTAAATAGAGGAAAAAAATAGTAATATAGCTAAAATTATCCGTTTTCGTTGATTTTTCGGTAATTTTGTCATAAAATGAGGAAAAAAACGAGTAATTAGAGGAAAAAATAGAAATTTTGCTAAAAATATCTGTTTTCGTCCCTTTTTTCGGTAATTTCGTCAATAAATGAGGAAAAAAAACGAGTAAATTCAGGAAAAAAATAAAAATTTCGCTATAATTATCCGTTTTCGTCTCTTTTTCGGTAATTTCGTCAATGAATGAGGAAAAAAAACGAGTAAATTGAGGAAAAAAAAATTTTGCTAAAATTATCCGTTTTCGTCCCTTTTTTCGGTAATTTCGTCAAAAAATGAGGAAAAAAGACGAGTAAATTGAGGAAAAAATAAAAATTTCGCTAAAATTATGCGTTTTCGTCCCTTTTTTCGGTAATTTCGTCATAAAATAAGGAAAAAAACGAGTAAATAGAGAAAAAAATAGAAATTTAGCTAAAATTATCCGTTTTCGTTGCTTTTTTCGGTAATTTTGTCATAAAATGAGGAAAAAAACGAGTAAATAGAGGAAAAAAATAGAAATTTTGCTAAAAATATCCCTTTTCGTCCCTTTTTCCGGTAATTTCGTCAATAAATGAGGAAAAAAACGAGTAAGTTGAGGAAAACAATTAAAATTTCGCTCAAATTATCCGTTTTCGTTGCTTTTTTCGGTGATTTTTTCATAAAATGAGGAAAAAAACGAGTAAATAGAGGAAAAAATCGATATTTCCCTAAAATTATCCGTTTTCGTCCCTTTTTTCGGTAATTTCGTCCTAAAATGATGAAAAAAAACGAGTAAATTGAGGAAAAAAATAAGAATTTCGCTAAAATTATCCATTTTCGTCCCTTTTTTCGGTAATTTCGTCATAATATGAGGAAAAAATCGAGAAAATAGAGGAAAAAAATAGAAATTTAGCTAAAATTATCCGTTTTCGTTGCTTTTTTCGGTAATTTTGTCATAAAATGAGGAAAAAAACGAGTAAATATAGGAAAAAAATAGAAATTGTGCTAAAAATATCCGTTTTCGTCCCTTTTTTCGGTAATTTCGCCAATAAATGAGGAAAAAAAACGAGTAAATTAAGGAAAAAATAGAAATTTCGCTAAAATTATCCGTTTTCGTCCCTTTTTTCGGTAATTTCGTCATATAATGAGGAAAAAAAAACGAGTAAATTCAGGAAAAAAATAAAAATTTCGCTATAATTATCCGTTTTCGTCCCTTTTTTCGGTAATTTCGTCAATGAATGAGGAAAAAAACGAGTAAATTGAGGAAAAAAAAAAATTTTGCTAAAATTATCCGTTTTCGTCCCTTTTTTCGGTAATTTCGTCAAAAAATGAGGAAAAAAAACGAGTAAATTGAGGAAAAAAATTAAAATCTCGCTAAAATTATCCGTTTTCGTTGCTCTTTTCGGTAATTTTGTCATAAAATGAGGAAAAAAACGAGTAAATAAGGGAAAAAAAAGAAATTTCGCTAATATTATCCGTTTTCGTCCCTTTTTTCGGTAATTTCGTCAATAAATGAGGAAAAAAAACGAGTAAATTGAGGAAAAAATAAAAATTTCGCTAAAATTATGCGTTTTCGTCCCTTTTTTCGGTAATTTCGTCATAAAATAAGGAAAAAAACGAGTAAATAGAGAAAAAATAGAAATTTAGCTAAAATTATCCGTTTTCGTTGCTTTTTTCGGTAATTTTGTCATAATATGAGGAAAAAAACGAGTAAATAGAGGAAAAAAATAGAAATTTTGCAAAAAATATCCCTTTTCATCCCTTTTTCCGGTAATTTCGTCAATAAATGAGGAAAAAAACGAGTAAGTTGAGGAAAACAATTAAAATTTCGCTCAAATTATCCGTTTTCGTTGCTTTTTTCGGTAATTTTTTCATAAAATGAGGAAAAAAACGAGTAAATAGAGGAAAAAATCGATATTTCCCTAAAATTATCCGTTTTCGTCCCTTTTTTCGGTAATTTCGTCCTAAAATGATGAAAAAAAACGAGTAAATTGAGGAAAAAAATAAGAATTTCGCTAAAATTATCCATTTTCGTCCCTTTTTTCGGTAATTTCGTCATAAAATGAGGAAAAAAACTTGTTAATTGAGTAAAATAATAGAATTTTCGCTAAAATTATCCGTTTTCGTCCCTTTTTTTCGGTAATTTCGCCATATAATGAGGAAAAAAAACGAGTAAATAGAGGAAAAAAATAGAAATTTTGCTAAAAATATCCGTTTTCGTCCCTTTTTTCTGTAATTCCGTCATAATATGAGGCAAAAATCGAGAAAATAGAGGAAAAAAATAGAAATTTAGCTATAATTATCCGTTTTCGTTGCTTTTTTCGGTAATTTTGTCATAAAATGAGGAAAAAAACGAGTAAATAGAGTAAAAAAACGATATTTCCCTAAAATTATCCATTTTGGTCCCTTTTTTCGGTAATTTCGTCCAAAAATGAATAAAAAAAACGTGTAAATTGAGGAAAAAAATAAAAATTTCGCTAAAATTATCCGTTTTTGTCCTTTTTTTCGGTAATTTCGTAATAAAATAAGGAAAAAAACGAGTAAATAGAGGAAAAAAATAGAAATTTAGCTAAAATTATCCGTTTTCGTTGCTTTTTTCGGTAATTTCGTCATATAATGAGGAAAAAAAAACGAGTAAATTCAGGAAAAAAATAAAAATTTCGCTGTAATTATCCGTTTTCGTCCCTTTTTTCGGTAATTTCGTCAATAAATGAGGAAAAAGAACGAGTAAATTGAGGAAAAAAAAAATTTTGCTAAAATTATCCGTTTTCGTCCATTTTTTCGGTAATTTCGTCAAAAAATGAGGAAAAAAAACGAGTAAATTGAGGAAAAAAATTAAAATCTCGCTAAATAATCCGTTTTCGTTGCTTTTTTCGGTAATTTTGTCATAAAATGAGGAAAAAAACGAGTAAATAAGGGAAAAAAAGAAATTTCGCTAATATTATCCCTTTTCGTCCCTTTTTTCGGTAATTTCGTCCTAAAATGAGGAAAAAGAACGAGTAAATTGATTAAAAAAATAGAAATTTTGCTAAAAATTTCCGTTTTCGTCCCTTTCTTCGGTAATTTCGTCAAAAAATGAGGAAAAAAAACTTGTAAATTGAGTAAAATAATAGAATTTTCGCTAAAATTATCCGTTTTGGTCCCTTTTTTTGGTAATTTTGTCATAAAATGAGGAAAAAAAACGAGTAAATAGAGGAAAAAAATAGAAATTTTGCTAAAAATATCCGTTTTCGTCTCTTTTTTCGGTAATTTCGTCATTAAATGAGGAAAAAATCGTGTAAATAGAGGAAAAAAATAGAATAATAGCTGAAATTATCCGTTTTCGTTGCTTTTTTCGGTAATTTTGTCATAAAATGAGGAAAAAAACGAGTAAATAGAGGAAAAAAATAGAAATTTTGCTAAAATTATCCGTTTTCGTCCCTTTTTTCGGTAATTTCGCCAATAAATGAGGAAAAAAAACGAGAAAAATTGAGGAAAAAAATAAAAATCTCGCTAAAATCAACCGTTTTCGTCCCTTTTTTCGGTAATTTCGTCATAAAATGAGGAAAAAAACGAGTAAATAGAGGAAAATATTAGAAATTTTGCTAAAAATATCCGTTTTCGTCCCTTTTTTCGTTAATTTCATCATAAAATGAGGAAAAAATGGAGTAAATAGAGAAAAAAAATATAAATATAGCTAATATTATCCGTTTTCGTTGCTTTTTTTGGAAATTTTGTCATAAAATGAGGAATAAAACGAGTAATTATAGGTAAAAATAGAAATTTTGCTAAAAATATCTGTTTTCGTCCCTTTTTTCGGTAATTTCGTCAATAAATGAGGAAAAAAAACGAGTAAATAGAGGAAAAAATAGAAATTTCGCTAAAATTATCCGTTTACGTTGCTTTTTCGGTAATTTTGTCATAAAATGAGGAAAAAAACGAGTAAATAGAGGAAAAAAATAGAAATTACGCAAAAATTATCCGTTTTTGTCCTTTTTTTCGGTAATTTCGTAATAAAATGAGGAAAAAAAAACGAGTAAATAGAGGAAAAAATAGAAATTTCGCTAAAATTATCCGTTTTCGTCCCTTTTTTCGGTAATTTCGTCATATAATGAGGAAAAAAAAAACGAGTAAATTCAGGAAAAAAATAAAAATTTCGCTGTAATTATCCGTTTTCGTCCCTTTTTTCGGTAATTTCGTCAATAAATGAGGAAAAAAAACGAGTAAATTGAGGAAAAAAAAAAAATTTGCTAAAATTATCCGTTTTCGTCCCTTTTTTCGGTAATTTCGTCAAAAAATGAGGAAAAAAAACGAGTAAATTGAGGAAAAAAATTAAAATCTCGCTAAAATTATCCGTTTTCGTTGCTTTTTTCGGTAATTTTGTCATAAAATGAGGAAAAAAACGAGTAAATAAGGGAAAAAAAGAAATTTCGCTAATATTATACCTTTTCGTCCTTTTTTTCGGTAATTTCGTCAATAAATGAGGAAAAAAAACGAGTAAATTGAGGAAAAAATAAAAATTTCGCTAAAATTATGCGTTTTCGTCCCTTTTTTCGGTAATTTTGTCATAAAATGAGGAAAAAAACGAGTAAATAGAGGAAAAAATAAACATTTCGCTAAAATTATGCGTTTTCGTCCCTTTTTTCGGTAATTTCGTCATAAAATAAGGAAAAAAACGAGTAAATAGAGAAAAAAATAGAAATTTAGCTAAAATTATCCGTTTTCGTTGCTTTTTTCGGTAATTTTGTCATAAAATGAGGAAAAAAACGAGTAAATAGAGGAAAAAAATAGAAATTTTGCTAAAAATATCCCTTTTCGTCCCTTTTTTCTGTAATTTCGTCAATAAATGAGGAAAAAAACGAGTAAGTTGAGGAAAACAATTAAAATTTCGCTCAAATTATCCGTTTTCGTTGCTTTTTTCGGTAATTTTTTCATAAAATGAGGAAAAAAACGAGTAAATAGAGGAAAAAATCGATATTTCCCTAAAATTATCCGTTTTCGTCCCTTTTTTCGGTAATTAAGTCCTAAAATGATGAAAAAAAACGAGTAAATTGAGGAAAAAAATAAGAATTTCGCTAAAATTATCCATTTTCGTCCCTTTTTTTGGTAATTTCGTCATAAAATGAGGAAAAAAACTTGTAAATTGAGTAAAATAATAGAATTTTCGCTAAAATTATCCGTTTTCGTCCCTTTTTTTCGTTAATTTCGCCATAAAATGAGGAAAAAAAACGAGTAAATAGAGGAAAAAAATAGAAATTTTGCTAAAAATATCCGTTTTCGTCCCTTTTTTCTGTAATTTCGTCATAATATGAGGAAAAAATCGAGAAAATAGAGGAAAAAAATGGAAATTTAGCTAAAATTATCCGTTTTCGTTGCTTTTTTCGGTAATTTTGTCATAAAATGAGGAAAAAAAACGAGTAAATATAGTAAAAAAATAGAAATTTTGCTAAAAATATCCGTTTTCGTCCCTTTTTTCGGTAATTTCGCCAATAAATGAGCAAAAAAAACGAGTAAATTGAGGAAAAAAAAATTTCGCTAAAATTATCCGTTTTCGTCCCTTTTTTCGGTAATTTCGTCAAAAAATGAGGAAAAAAAACGAGGAAATTGAGGAAAAAATTAAAATTTCGCTAAAATTATCCGTTTTCGTTGCTTTTTTCGGGGTTTTTGTCATAAAATGAGGAAAAAAACGAGTAAATAGAGTAAAAAATCGATATTTCCCTAAAATTATCCATTTTGGTCCCTTTTTTCGGTAATTTCGTCCAAAAATGAATAAAAATAACGTGTTAATTGAGGAAAAAAATAAAAATTTCGCTAAAATTATCCGTTTTTGTCCTTTTTTTCGGTAATTTCGTAATAAAATAAGGAAAAAAACGAGTAAATAGAGGAAAAAAATAGAAATTTAGCTAAAATTATCCGTTTTCGTTGCTTTTTTCGGTAATTCTGTCATAAAATGAGGAAAAAGACGAGTAAATAGAGGAAAAAAAAAAATTTGCTAAAAATATCCGTTTTCGTCCCTTTTTTCGGTAATTTCGTCAATAAATGAGGAAAAAAATTAAAATTTCGCTCAAATTATCCGTTTTCGTTGCTTTTATCGGTAATTTTGTCATAAAATGAAGTAAAAAACGAGTAAATAGAGGAAAAAATCTATATTTCCCTAAAATTATCCGTTTTCGTCCCTTTTTTCGGTAATTTCGTCCTAAAATGAGGAAAAAAAACGAGTAAATTGAGGAAAAAAATAAAAATTTCGCTAAAATTATCCATTTTCGTCCCTTTCTTCGGTAATTTCGTCAAAAAATGAGGAAAAAAAACTTGTAAATTGAGTAAAATAATAGAGTTTTCGCTAAAATTATTCGTTTTCGTCCCTTTTTTCGGTAATTTCGTCATATAATGAGGAAAAAAAAACGAGTAAATTCAGGAAAAAAATAAAAATTTCACTATAATTATCCGTTTTCGTCCCTTTTTTCGGTAATTTCGTCAATAAATGAGGAAAAAAACGAGTAAA
Source organism: Sympetrum striolatum (assembly GCA_947579665.1). Taxonomy (NCBI): domain Eukaryota; kingdom Metazoa; phylum Arthropoda; class Insecta; order Odonata; family Libellulidae; genus Sympetrum; species Sympetrum striolatum. The sequence continues at coordinate 926,023 of CANPUZ010000004.1, forward strand.
TTGAGGAAAAAAAAAATTTTGCTAAAATTATCCGTTTTCGTCCCTTTTTTCGGTAATTTCGTCAAAAAATGAGGAAAAAAAACGAGTAAATTGAGGAAAAAAATTAAAATCTCGCTAAAATTATCCGTTTTCGTTGCTTTTTTCGGTAATTTTGTCATAAAATGAGGAAAAAAACGATTAAATAAGGGAAAAAAAAGAAATTTCGCTAATATTATCCGTTTTCGTCCCTTTTTTCGGTAATTTCGTCAATAAATGAGGAAAAAAACGAGTAAGTTGAGGAAAACAATTAAAATTTCGCTCAAATTATCCGTTTTCGTTGCTTTTTTCGGTAATTTTTTCATAAAATGAGGAAAAAAACGAGTAAATAGAGGAAAAAATCGATATTTCCCTAAAATTATCCGTTTTCGTCCCTTTTTTCGGTAATTAAGTCCTAAAATGATGAAAAAAAACGAGTCAATTGAGGAAAAAAATAAGAATTTCGCTAAAATTATCCATTTTCGTCCCTTTTTTCGGTAATTTCGTCATAAAATGAGGAAAAAAACTTGTTAATTGAGTAAAATAATAGAATTTTCGCTAAAATTATCCGTTTTCGTCCCTTTTTTTCGGTAATTTCGCCATAAAATGAGGAAAAAAAACGAGTAAATAGAGGAAAAAAATAGAAATTTTGCTAAAAATATCCGTTTTCGTCTCTTTTTTCTGTAATTTCGTCATAATATGAGGAAAAAATCGAGAAAATAGAGGAAGAAAATGGAAATTTAGCTAAAATTATCCGTTTTCGTTGCTTTTTTCGGTAATTTTGTCATAAAATGAGGAAAAAAAACGAGTAAATATAGTAAAAAAATAGAAATTTTGCTAAAAATATCCGTTTTCGTCCCTTTTTTCGGTAATTTCGCCAATAAATGAGCAAAAAAACGAGTAAATTGAGGAAAAAAAAAAATTTCGCTAATATTATCCGTTTTCGTCCCTTTTTTCGGTAATTTCGTCAAAAAATGAGGAAAAAAAACGAATAAATTGAGGAAAAAATTAAAATTTCGCTAAAATTACCGTTTTCGTTGCTTTTTTCGGGGTTTTTGTCATAAAATGAGGAAAAAAACGAGTAAATAGAGTAAAAAATCGATATTTCCCTAAAATTATCCATTTTGGTCCCTTTTTTCGGTAATTTCGTCCAAAAATGAATAAAAAAAACGTGTTAATTGAGGAAGAAAATAAAAAATTCGCTAAAATTATCCGTTTTTGTCCTTTCTTTCGGTAATTTCGTAATAAAATAAGGAAAAAAACGAGTAAATAGAGGAAAAAAATAGAAATTTAGCTAAAATTATCCGTTTTCGTTGCTTTTTTCGGTAATTCTGTCATAAAATGAGGAAAAAGACGAGTAAATAGAGGAAAAAAAAAAATTTGCTAAAAATATCCGTTTTCGTCCCTTTTTTCGGTAATTTCGTCAATAAATGAGGAAAAAAAAACGAGTAAGTTGAGGAAAAAAATTAAAATTTCGCTCAAATTATACGTTTTCGTTGATTTTATCGGTAATTTTGTCATAAAATGAAGTAAAAAACGAGTAAATAGAGGAAAAAATCTATATTTCCCTAAAATTATCCATTTTGGTCCCTTTTTTCGGTAATTTCGTCCAAAAATGATAAAAAAAACGTGTTTATTGAGGAAAAAAATAAAAATTTCGCTTAAATTATCCGTTTTTGTCCTTTTTTTCGGTAATTTCGTAATAAAATAAGGAAAAAAACGAGTAAATAGAGGAAAAAAATAGAAATTTAGCTAAAATTATGCGTTTTCGTTGCTTTTTTCGGTAATTCTGTCATAAAATGAGGAAAAAGACGAGTAAATAGAGGAAAAAAAAAAAATTGCTGAAAATATCCGTTTTCGTCCCTTTTTTCGGCAATTTCGTCAATAAATGAGGAAAAAAAAACGAGTAAGTTGAGGAAAAAAATTAAAATTTCGCTCAAATTATCCGTTTTCGTTGCTTTTATCGGTAATTTTGTCATAAAATGAAGTAAAAAACGAGTAAATAGAGGAAAAAATCTATATTTCCCTAAAATTATCCGTTTTCGTCCCTTTTTTCGGTAATTTCGTCCTAAAATGAGGAAAAAAAACGAGTAAATTGAGGAAAAAAATAAAAATTTCGCTAAAATTATCCATTTTCGTCCCTTTCTTCGGTAATTTTGTCAAAAAATGAGGAAAAAAAACTTGTAAATTGAGTAAAATAATAGAATTTTCATTAAAATTATCCGTTTTCGTCCCTTTTTTTGGTATTTTGTCATAAAATGAGGAAAAAAAAACGAGTAAAAAGAGGAAAAAAATAGAAATTTTGCTAAAAATATCCGTTTTCGTCCCTTTTTTCGGTAATTTCGTCATTAAATGAGGAAAAAATCGAGTAAATAGAGGAAAAAAATAGTAATATAGCTAAAATTATCCGTTTTCGTTGATTTTTCGGTAATTTTGTCATAAAATGAGGAAAAAAACGAGTAATTAGAGGAAAAAATAGAAATTTTGCTAAAAATATCTGTTTTCGTCCCTTTTTTCGGTAATTTCGTCAATAAATGAGGAAAAAAAACGAGTAAATTCAGGAAAAAAATAAAAATTTCGCTATAATTATCCGTTTTCGTCTCTTTTTCGGTAATTTCGTCAATGAATGAGGAAAAAAACGAGTAAATTGAGGAAAAAAAAAAATTTTGCTAAAAATATCCCTTTTCGTCCCTTTTTCCGGTAATTTCGTCAATAAATGAGGAAAAAAACGAGTAAGTTGAGGAAAACAATTAAAATTTCGCTCAAATTATCCGTTTTCGTTGCTTTTTTCGGTGATTTTTTCATAAAATGAGGAAAAAAACGAGTAAATAGAGGAAAAAATCGATATTTCCCTAAAATTATCCGTTTTCGTCCCTTTTTTCGGTAATTTCGTCCTAAAATGATGAAAAAAAACGAGTAAATTGAGGAAAAAAATAAGAATTTCGCTAAAATTATCCATTTTCGTCCCTTTTTTCGGTAATTTCGTCATAATATGAGGAAAAAATCGAGAAAATAGAGGAAAAAAATAGAAATTTAGCTAAAATTATCCGTTTTCGTTGCTTTTTTCGGTAATTTTGTCATAAAATGAGGAAAAAAACGAGTAAATATAGGAAAAAAATAGAAATTGTGCTAAAAATATCCGTTTTCGTCCCTTTTTTCGGTAATTTCGCCAATAAATGAGGAAAAAAAACGAGTAAATTAAGGAAAAAATAGAAATTTCGCTAAAATTATCCGTTTTCGTCCCTTTTTTCGGTAATTTCGTCATATAATGAGGAAAAAAAAACGAGTAAATTCAGGAAAAAAATAAAAATTTCGCTATAATTATCCGTTTTCGTCCCTTTTTTCGGTAATTTCGTCAATGAATGAGGAAAAAAACGAGTAAATTGAGGAAAAAAAAAAATTTTGCTAAAATTATCCGTTTTCGTCCCTTTTTTCGGTAATTTCGTCAAAAAATGAGGAAAAAAAACGAGTAAATTGAGGAAAAAAATTAAAATCTCGCTAAAATTATCCGTTTTCGTTGCTCTTTTCGGTAATTTTGTCATAAAATGAGGAAAAAAACGAGTAAATAAGGGAAAAAAAAGAAATTTCGCTAATATTATCCGTTTTCGTCCCTTTTTTCGGTAATTTCGTCAATAAATGAGGAAAAAAAACGAGTAAATTGAGGAAAAAATAAAAATTTCGCTAAAATTATGCGTTTTCGTCCCTTTTTTCGGTAATTTCGTCATAAAATAAGGAAAAAAACGAGTAAATAGAGAAAAAATAGAAATTTAGCTAAAATTATCCGTTTTCGTTGCTTTTTTCGGTAATTTTGTCATAATATGAGGAAAAAAACGAGTAAATAGAGGAAAAAAATAGAAATTTTGCAAAAAATATCCCTTTTCATCCCTTTTTCCGGTAATTTCGTCAATAAATGAGGAAAAAAACGAGTAAGTTGAGGAAAACAATTAAAATTTCGCTCAAATTATCCGTTTTCGTTGCTTTTTTCGGTAATTTTTTCATAAAATGAGGAAAAAAACGAGTAAATAGAGGAAAAAATCGATATTTCCCTAAAATTATCCGTTTTCGTCCCTTTTTTCGGTAATTTCGTCCTAAAATGATGAAAAAAAACGAGTAAATTGAGGAAAAAAATAAGAATTTCGCTAAAATTATCCATTTTCGTCCCTTTTTTCGGTAATTTCGTCATAAAATGAGGAAAAAAACTTGTTAATTGAGTAAAATAATAGAATTTTCGCTAAAATTATCCGTTTTCGTCCCTTTTTTTCGGTAATTTCGCCATATAATGAGGAAAAAAAACGAGTAAATAGAGGAAAAAAATAGAAATTTTGCTAAAAATATCCGTTTTCGTCCCTTTTTTCTGTAATTCCGTCATAATATGAGGCAAAAATCGAGAAAATAGAGGAAAAAAATAGAAATTTAGCTATAATTATCCGTTTTCGTTGCTTTTTTCGGTAATTTTGTCATAAAATGAGGAAAAAAACGAGTAAATAGAGTAAAAAAACGATATTTCCCTAAAATTATCCATTTTGGTCCCTTTTTTCGGTAATTTCGTCCAAAAATGAATAAAAAAAACGTGTAAATTGAGGAAAAAAATAAAAATTTCGCTAAAATTATCCGTTTTTGTCCTTTTTTTCGGTAATTTCGTAATAAAATAAGGAAAAAAACGAGTAAATAGAGGAAAAAAATAGAAATTTAGCTAAAATTATCCGTTTTCGTTGCTTTTTTCGGTAATTTCGTCATATAATGAGGAAAAAAAAACGAGTAAATTCAGGAAAAAAATAAAAATTTCGCTGTAATTATCCGTTTTCGTCCCTTTTTTCGGTAATTTCGTCAATAAATGAGGAAAAAGAACGAGTAAATTGAGGAAAAAAAAAATTTTGCTAAAATTATCCGTTTTCGTCCATTTTTTCGGTAATTTCGTCAAAAAATGAGGAAAAAAAACGAGTAAATTGAGTAAAATAATAGAATTTTCGCTAAAATTATCCGTTTTGGTCCCTTTTTTTGGTAATTTTGTCATAAAATGAGGAAAAAAAACGAGTAAATAGAGGAAAAAAATAGAAATTTTGCTAAAAATATCCGTTTTCGTCTCTTTTTTCGGTAATTTCGTCATTAAATGAGGAAAAAATCGTGTAAATAGAGGAAAAAAATAGAATAATAGCTGAAATTATCCGTTTTCGTTGCTTTTTTCGGTAATTTTGTCATAAAATGAGGAAAAAAACGAGTAAATAGAGGAAAAAAATAGAAATTTTGCTAAAATTATCCGTTTTCGTCCCTTTTTTCGGTAATTTCGCCAATAAATGAGGAAAAAAAACGAGAAAAATTGAGGAAAAAAATAAAAATCTCGCTAAAATCAACCGTTTTCGTCCCTTTTTTCGGTAATTTCGTCATAAAATGAGGAAAAAAACGAGTAAATAGAGGAAAATATTAGAAATTTTGCTAAAAATATCCGTTTTCGTCCCTTTTTTCGTTAATTTCATCATAAAATGAGGAAAAAATGGAGTAAATAGAGAAAAAAAATATAAATATAGCTAATATTATCCGTTTTCGTTGCTTTTTTTGGAAATTTTGTCATAAAATGAGGAATAAAACGAGTAATTATAGGTAAAAATAGAAATTTTGCTAAAAATATCTGTTTTCGTCCCTTTTTTCGGTAATTTCGTCAATAAATGAGGAAAAAAAACGAGTAAATAGAGGAAAAAATAGAAATTTCGCTAAAATTATCCGTTTACGTTGCTTTTTCGGTAATTTTGTCATAAAATGAGGAAAAAAACGAGTAAATAGAGGAAAAAAATAGAAATTACGCAAAAATTATCCGTTTTTGTCCTTTTTTTCGGTAATTTCGTAATAAAATGAGGAAAAAAAAACGAGTAAATAGAGGAAAAAATAGAAATTTCGCTAAAATTATCCGTTTTCGTCCCTTTTTTCGGTAATTTCGTCATATAATGAGGAAAAAAAAAACGAGTAAATTCAGGAAAAAAATAAAAATTTCGCTGTAATTATCCGTTTTCGTCCCTTTTTTCGGTAATTTCGTCAATAAATGAGGAAAAAAAACGAGTAAATTGAGGAAAAAAAAAAAATTTGCTAAAATTATCCGTTTTCGTCCCTTTTTTCGGTAATTTCGTCAAAAAATGAGGAAAAAAAACGAGTAAATTGAGGAAAAAAATTAAAATCTCGCTAAAATTATCCGTTTTCGTTGCTTTTTTCGGTAATTTTGTCATAAAATGAGGAAAAAAACGAGTAAATAAGGGAAAAAAAGAAATTTCGCTAATATTATACCTTTTCGTCCTTTTTTTCGGTAATTTCGTCAATAAATGAGGAAAAAAAACGAGTAAATTGAGGAAAAAATAAAAATTTCGCTAAAATTATGCGTTTTCGTCCCTTTTTTCGGTAATTTTGTCATAAAATGAGGAAAAAAACGAGTAAATAGAGGAAAAAATCGATATTTCCCTAAAATTGTCCGTTTTCGTCCCTTTTTTCGGTAATTTCGTCCTAAAATGATGAAAAAAAACGAGTAAATTGAGGAAAAAAATACGAATTTCGCTAAAATTATCCATTTTCGTCCCTTTTTTCGGTAATTTCGTCATAAAATGAGGAAAAAAACTTGTAAATTGAGGAAAAAATCGATATTTCCCTAAAATTGTCCGTTTTCGTCCCTTTTTTCGGTAATTTCGTCCTAAAATGATGAAAAAAAACGAGTAATTAGAGGAAAATATTACAAATTTTGCTAAAAATATCCGTTTTCGTCCCTTTTTTCGTTAATTTCATCATAAAATGAGGAAAAAATGGAGTAAATAGAGGAAAAAAATATAAATATAGCTAATATTATCCGTTTTCGTTGCTTTTTTCGGTAATTTTGTCATAAAATGAGGAAAAAAACGAGTAAATAGAGGAAAAAAATAGAAATTTAGCTAAAATTATCCGTTTTCGTTGCTTTTTTCGGTAATTTTGTCATAAAATGAGGAAAAAAACGAGTAAATAGAGGAAAAAAATAGAAATTTTGCAAAAAATATCCCTTTTCATCCCTTTTTCCGGTAATTTCGTCAATAAATGAGGAAAAAAACGAGTAAGTTGAGGAAAACAATTAAAATTTCGCTCAAATTATCCGTTTTCGTTGCTTTTTTCGGTAATTTTTTCATAAAATGAGGAAAAAAACGAGTAAATAGAGGAAAAAATCGATATTTCCCTAAAATTATCCGTTTTCGTCCCTTTTTTCGGTAATTTCGTCCTAAAATGATGAAAAAAAACGAGTAAATTGAGGAAAAAAATAAGAATTTCGCTAAAATTATCCATTTTCGTCCCTTTTTTCGGTAATTTCGTCATAAAATGAGGAAAAAAACTTGTAAATTGAGTAAAATAATAGAATTTTCGCTAAAATTATCCGTTTTCGTCCCTTTTTTTCGGTAATTTCGCCATATAATGAGGAAAAAAAACGAGTAAATAGAGGAAAAAAATAGAAATTTTGCTAAAAATATCCGTTTTCGTCCCTTTTTTCTGTAATTCCGTCATAATATGAGGCAAAAATCGAGAAAATAGAGGAAAAAAATAGAAATTTAGCTAAAATTATCCGTTTTCGTTGCTTTTTTCGGTAATTTTGTCATAAAATGAGGAAAAAAAACGAGTGAATATAGGAAAAAAATAGAAATTTTGCTAAAAATATCCGTTTTCGTCCCTTTTTTCGGTAATTTCGACAATAAATGAGGAAATAAAACGAGTAAATTAAGGAAAAAAAAAATTTCGCTAAAATTATCCTTTTTTCGTCCCTTTTTTCGGTAATTTCGTCAAAAAATGAGGAAAAAAAACGATTAAATTGAGGAAAATATTAAAATCTCGCTAAAATTATCCGTTTTCGTTGATTTTTTCGGTAATTTTGTCATAAAATGAGGAAAAAAACGAGTAAATAGAGTAAAAAAACGATATTTCCCTAAAATTATCTATTTTGGTCCCTTTTTTCGGTAATTTCGTCAAAAATGAATAAAAAAAACGTGTAAATTGAGGAAAAAAATAAAAATTTCGCTAAAATTATCCGTTTTTGTCCTTTTTTTCGGTAATTTCGTAATAAAATAAGGAAAAAAAACGAGTAAATAGAGGAAAAAAATAGAAATTTAGCAAAAATTATCCGTTTTCGTTGCTTTTTTCGGTAATTTCGTCATATAATGAGGAAAAAAAAACGAGTAAATTCAGGAAAAAAATAAAAATTTCGCTGTAATTATCCGTTTTCGTCCCTTTTTTCGGTAATTTCGTCAATAAATGAGGAAAAAGAACGAGTAAATTGAGGAAAAAAAAAAATTTTGCTAAAATTATCCGTTTTCGTCCATTTTTTCGGCAATTTCGTCAAAAAATGAGGAAAAAAAACGAGTAAATAGAGGAAAAAAATAGAAATTACGCTAAAATTATCCGTTTTTGTCCTTTTTTTCGGTAATTTCGTAATAAAATGAGGAAAAAAAATCGAGTAAATAGAGGAAAAAAATAGAAATATAGCTGAAATTATCCGTTTTCGTTGCTTTTTTCGGTAATTTTGTCATAAAATGAGGAAAAAAACGAGTAAATAGAGGAAAAAAATAGAAATTTTGCTAAAATTATCCGTTTTCGTCCCTTTTTTCGGTAATTTCGCCAATAAATGAGGAAAAAAAACGAGAAAAATTGAGGAAAAAAATAAAAATCTCGCTAAAATCATCCGTTTTCGTCCCTTTTTTCGGTAATTTCGTCATAAAATGAGGAAAAAAACGAGTAAATAGAGGAAAATATTAGAAATTTTGCTAAAAATATCCGTTTTCGTCCCTTTTTTCGTTAATTTCATCATAAAATGAGGAAAAAATGGAGTAAATAGAGGAAAAAAATATAAATATAGCTAATATTATCCGTTTTCGCTGCTTTTTTCGGTAATTTCGCCAATAAATGAGGAAAAAAAACGAGAAAAATTGAGGAAAAAAATAAAAATCTCGCTAAAATTATCCGATTTCGTCCCTTTTTTCGGTAATTTCGTCATATAATGAGGAAAAAAAAACGAGTAAATTCAGGAAAAAAATAAAAATTTCGCTGTAATTATCCGTTTTCGTCCCTTTTTTCGGTAATTTCGTCAATAAATGAGGAAAAAAAAACGAGTAAATTGAGGAAAAAAAAAAATTTTGCTAAAATTATCCGTTTTCGTCCCTTTTTTCGGTAATTTCGTCAAAAAATGAGGAAAAAAAACGAGTAAATTGAGGAAAAAAATTAAAATCTCGCTAAAATTATCCGTTTTCGTTGCTTTTTTCGGTAATTTTGTCATAAAATGAGGAAAAAAACGAGTAAATAAGGGAAAAAAAGAAATTTCGCTAATATTATACCTTTTCGTTCCTTTTTTCGGTAATTTCGTCAATAAATGAGGAAAAAAAACGAGTAAATTGAGGAAAAAATAAAAATTTCGCTAAAATAATGCGTTTTCGTCCCTTTTTTCGGTAATTTTGTCATAAAATGAGGAAAAAAACGAGTAAATAGAGGAAAAAATCGATATTTCCCTAAAATTGTCCGTTTTCGTCCCTTTTTTCGGTAATTTCGTCCTAAAATGATGAAAAAAAACGAGTAAATTTAGGAAAAAAATAAGAATTTCGCTAAAATTATCCATTTTCGTCCCTTTTTTCGGTAATTTCGTCATAAAATGAGGAAAAAAACTTGTAAATTGAGGAAAAAATCGATATTTCCCTAAAATTGTCCGTTTTCGTCCCTTTTTTCGGTAATTTCGTCCTAAAATGATGAAAAAAAACGAGTAATTAGAGGAAAATATTACAAATTTTGCTAAAAATATCCGTTTTCGTCCCTTTTTTCGTTAATTTCATCATAAAATGAGGAAAAAATGGAGTAAATAGAGGAAAAAAATATAAATATAGCTAATATTATCCGTTTTCGTTGCTTTTTTTGGAAATTTTGTCATAAAATGAGGAAAAAAACGAGTAATTAGAGCAAAAAATAGAAATTTTGCTAAAAATATCCGTTTTCGTCCCTTTTTTCGGTAATTTCGTCAATAAATGAGGAAAAAAACGAGTAAATTGAAGAAAAATATAAAAATTTCGCAAAAATTATCCGTTTTCATCCCTTTTTTCGGTAATTTCGTCAAAAAATGAGGAAAAAATTAAAATTTCGCTAAAATTATCCGTTTTCGTTGCTTTCTTCGGTAATATTGTCATATAATGAGGAAAATAAAACGAGTAAATTCAGGAAAATTATAAAAATTTCGCTATAATTATCCATGTTCGTCACTTTTTTCGGTAATTTCGTCATAAAATGAGGAAAAAAAACTTGTAAATTGAGTAAAATAATAGAATTTTCGCTAAAATTATCCGTTTTCGTCCCTTTTTTCGGTAATTTCGTCATAAAATGAGGAAAAAAAACGAGTAAAAAGAGGAAAAAAATAGAAATTTTGCTAAAAATATCAGTTTTCGACCCTTTTTTCGGCAATTTCGTCATAAAATGAGGAAAAAATCGAGAAAATAGAGGAAAAAAATAGAAATTTAGCTAAAATTATCCGTTTTTGTTGCTTTTTTCGGTAATTTTTTCATAAAATGAGGAAAAAAAGCGAGTAAATATAGGAAAAAAATAGAAATTTTGCTAAAAATATCCGTTTTCGTCCCTTTTTTCGGTAATTTCGTCAAAAAATGAGGAAAAAAAACGAGTAAATTGAGGAAAAAAATTAAAATCTCGCTAAAATTATCCGTTTTCGTTGCTTTTTTCGGTAATTTTGTCATAAAATGAGGAAAAAAACGAGTAAATAAGGGAAAAAAAAGAAATTTCGCTAATATTATCCGTTTTCGTCCCTTTTTTCGGTAATTTCGTCAATAAATGAGGAAAAAAACGAGTAAATTGAGGAAAAAATAAAAATTTCGCTAAAATTATGCGTTTTCGTCCCTTTTTTCGGTAATTTCGTCATAAAATGAGGAAAAAAAACGAGTAAAAAGAGGAAAAAAATAGAAATTTAGCTAAAATTATCCGTTTTCGTCCCTTTTTTCGGTAATTTCGTCAAAAAATGAGGAAAAAAAAACGAGAAAAATTGAGGAAAAAAGTAAAAATTTCGCTAAAATTATCCGTTTTCGTTGCTTTTTTCGGTAATTTTCTCATAAAATGAGGAAAAAAACGAGTAATTAGAGAAAAAAATAGAAATTTTGCTAAAAATATCCGTTTTCGTCCCTTGTTTCGGTAATTTCGTCAATAAATGAGGAAGAAAAACGAGTAAATTGAGGAAAAAAATTAAAATTTCGCAAAAATTATCCGTTTTCGTCCCTTTTTTCGGTAATTTCGTCAAAAAATGAGGAAAAAAAACGAGTAAATTGAGGAAAAAGTCGATATTTCCCTAAAATTATCCGTTTTCGTCCCTTTTTTCGGTAATTTCGTCCTAAATTGAGGAAAATAATAAAAATTTCGCTAAAATTATCCGTTTTCGTCTTTTTATTCGGTAATTTCGTCATAAAATGAGGAAAAAAAACGAGTAAATTGAGTAAAATAATAGAATTTTCACTAAAATTATCCGTTTTCGTCCCTTTTTTCGGTAATTTCGTCATAAAATGAGGAAAAAAACGAGTAAATTGAGGAAAAAAATAAAAATTTCGCTAAAATTATCCGTTTTTGTCCTTTTTTTCGGTAATTTCGTCATAAAATGAGGAAAAAAAACTTGTAAATTGAGTAAAATAATAGAATTTTCGCTAAAATTATCCGTTTTCGTCCCTTTTTTCGGTAATTTCGTCATAAAATGATGAAAAAAAACGAGCAAATAGAGGAAAAAAATAGAAATTTTGCTAAAAATATCAGTTTTCGTCCCTTTTTTCGGCAATTTCGTCATAAAATGAGGAAAAAATCGATTAAATAGAGGAAAAAAATAGAAATTTAGCTAAAATTATCCATGTTCGTCACTTTTTTCGGTAATTTCGTCATAAAATGAGGAAAAAAAACTTGTAAATTGATTAAAATAATAGAATTTTCGCTAAAATTATCCGTTTTCGTCCCTTTTTTCGGTAATTTCGTCATAAAATGAGGAAAAAAAACGAGTAAATATAGGAAAAAAATAGAAATTTTGCTAAAAATATCCGTTTTCGTCCCTTTTTTCGGTAATTTCGTCAAAAAATGAGGAAAAAAAACGAGTAAATTGAGGAAAAAAATTAAAATCTCGCTAAAATTATCCGTTTTCGTTGCTTTTTTCGGTAATTTTGTCATAAAATGAGGAAAAAAACGAGTAAATAAGGGAAAAAAAAGAAATTTCCCTAATATTATCCGTTTTCGTCCCTTTTTTCGGTAATTTCGTCAATAAATGAGGAAAAAAACGAGTAAAAAGAGGAAAAAAATAGAAATTTTGCTAAAAATATCCGCTTTCGTCCCTTTTTTCGGTAATTTCGTCATAAATAGAGGAAAAAATCGAGTAAATAGAGGAAAAAATAGAAATTTAGCTAAATTTATCCGTTTTCGTCCCTTTTTTCGGTAATTTCGTCCTAAAATGAGGAAAAAAAACGAGTAAATTGAGGAAAAAAATAAGAATTTCGCTAAAATTATCCATTTTCGTCCCTTTTTTCGGTAATTTTGTCATAAAATGAGGAAAAAAACGAGTAAATAGAGGAAAAAAATTGAAATTTTGCTAAAAATATCCGTTTTCGTCCCTTTTTTCGGTAATTTCGTCAAAAAATGAGGAAAAAAAACGAGAAAAATTGAGGAAAAAAGTAAAAATTTCGCTAAAATTATCCGTTTTCGTTGCTTTTTTCGGTAATTTTCTCATAAAATGAGGAAAAAAACGAGTAATTAGAGGAAAAAATCGATATTTCCCTAAAATTATCCGTTTTCGTCCCTTTTTCCGGTAATTTCCTCCAAAAATGAATAAAAAAAACGAGTAAATTGAGGAAAAAAATAAAAATTTCGCTAAAAATATCCGTTTTTGTCCTTTTTTTCGGTAATTTCGTCATAAAATGAGGAAAAAAAAACGAGTAAATAGAGGAAAAAATAGAAATTTCGCTAAAATTATCCGTTTTCGTCACTTTTTTCGGTAATTTCGTCATAAAAAGAGGAAAAAAAAACGAGTAAATTGAGAAAAAAAATAAAAATTTCGCTAAAATTATCCATTTTCGTCACTTTTTTCGGTAATTTTGTCATAAAATTAGGAAAAAAACGAGTAAATAGAGGAAACAAATAGAAATTTTCCTAAAATTATCCGTTTTCGTTGCTTTTTTCGGTAATTCTGTCATAAAATGAGGAAAAAAAATAGAAATTTCGCTAAGATAATCCGCTTTCGTCCCTTTTTTCCGGTAATTTCGTCATAAAATGAGGAAAAAAAAACGAGTAAATTGAGTAAAATAATAGAATTTTCACTAAAATTATCCGTTTTCGTCCCTTTTTTCGGTAATTTCGTCATAAAATGAGGAAAAAAACGAGTAAATAGAGGAAAAAAATAGAAATTTTGCTAAAAATATCCGTTTTCGTCCCTTTTAACGGTAATTTCGTCATAAAATGAGGAAAAAATCGAGTAAATAGAGGAAAAAAATAGAAATTTAGCTAAAATTATCCGTTTTCGTTGGTTTTTTTTTGTAATTTTGTCATAAAATGAGGAAAAAAACGAGTAAATAGAGGAAAAAAAATAGAAATTTTGCTTAAAATATCCGTTTTCGTCCCTTTTTTCGGTAATTTTGTCATAAAATGAGGAAAAAAAACGAATAAATAGAGGAAAAAATTAGCAATTTTGCTAAAAATATCCCTTTTCGTCCCTTTTTTCGTTAATTTCATCATAAAATGAGGAAAAAATCGATTAAATAAAGGAAAAAAAAAAAATAGCTAATATTATCCGTTTTCGTTTCTTTTTTTGGTAATTTCGTCATAAAATGAGGAAAAAAACGATTAATTAGAGGAAAAAATAGAAATTTTGCTAAAAATATCCGTTTTCGTCCCTTTTTTCGGTAATTTCGTCAATAAATGAGGAAAAAAAACGAGTAAATTGAGGAAAAAAATAAAAATTTCGCAAAAATTATCCGTTTTCGTCCCTTTTTTCGGTAATTTCGTCAAAAAATGAGGAAAAAAAACGAGTAAATTGAGGAAAAAAACGATATTTCCCTAAAATTATCCGTTTTCGTCCCTTTTTTCGGTAATTTCGTCCTAAAATGAGGAAAAAAAAACGAGCAAATTGAGGAAAAAAATAAAAATTTCGCTAAAATTATCCGTTTTCGTCTTTTTTTTCGGTAATTACGTCATAAAATGAGGAAAAAAACGAGTAAATTGAGTAAAATAATAGAATTTTCACTAAAAATATCCGTTTTCGTCCCTTTTTACGGTAATTTCGTCATAAAATGAGGAAAAAAAACGAGTAAATAGAGGAAAAATAGATATTTCGCTAAAATTATCCGTTTTCGTTGCTTTTTTCGGTAATTTTCTCATAAAATGAGGAAAAAAACGAGTAATTAGAGGAAAAAATCGATATTTCCCTAAAATTATCCGTTTTCGTCCCTTTTTCCGGTAATTTCCTCCAAAAATGAATAAAAAAAACGAGTAAATTGAGGAAAAAAATAAAAATTTCGCTAAAAATATCCGTTTTTGTCCTTTTTTTCGGTAATTTCGTCATAAAATGAGGAAAAAAAACGAGTAAATAGAGGAAAAAATAGAAATTTCGCTAAAATTATCCGTTTTCGTCACTTTTTTCGGTAATTTCGTCATAAAAAGAGGAAAAAAAACGAGTAAATTGAGAAAAAAAAATAAAAATTTCGCTAAAATTATCCATTTTCGTCACTTTCTTCGTTAATTTTGTCATAAAATTAGGAAAAAAACGAGTAAATAGAGGAAACAAATAGAAATTTTGCTAAAAATATCCGTTTTCGTCCCTTTTAACGGTAATTTCGTCATAAAATGAGGAAAAAGTCGAGTAAATAGAGGAAAAAAATAGAAATTTAGCTAAAATTATCCGTTTTCGTCCCTTTTAACGGTAATTTCGTCATAAAATGAGGAAAAAATCGAGTAAATAGAGGAAAAAAATAGAAATTTAGCTAAAATTATCCGTTTTCGTTGGTTTTTTTTTGTAATTTTGTCATAAAATGAGGAAAAAAACGAGTAAATAGAGGAAAAAAAATAGAAATTTTGCTTAAAATATCCGTTTTCGTCTTTTTTTTCGGTAATTACGTCATAAAATGAAGAAAAAAAACGAGTAAATTGAGTAAAATAATAGAATTTTCACTAAAAATATCCGTTTTCGTCCCTTTTTACGGTAATTTCGTCATAAAATGAGAAAAAAAAACGAGTAAATAGAGGAAAAAATAGATATTTCGCAAAAATTATCCATTTTCGTCACTTTTTTCGGTAATTTCGTCATAAAATGAGGAAAAAATCGAGTAAATAGAGGAAAAAAATTGAAATTTAGCTAAAATTATCCGTTTTCGTTGCTTTTTTCGGTAATTTTGTCATAAAATGAGGAAAAAAAACGAGTAAATAGTGGAAAAAAATAGAAATTTTGCTAAAAATATCCGTTTTCGTCCCTTTTTTCGGTAATTTCGTCAAAAGATGAGGAAAAAAACGAGTAAATTGAGGAAAAAAATAAAAATTTCGCTAAAATTATCCGTTTTCGTCCCATTTTTCGGTAATTTCGTCAAAAAATAAGGAAAAAAAACGAGTAAATTGAGGAAAAAAATTAAAATTTCGCAAAAATTATCCGTTTTCGTTTCTTTTTTCGGTTATTTTGTCATAAAATGAGGAAACAAAATCGAGTAAATAGAGGAAAAAATCGATATTTCCCTAAAATTATCCGTTTTCGTTTCTTTTTTCGGTAATTTCGTCATAAAATGAGGAAAAAAACGAGTAAATAGAGGAAAAAAATAGAAATTTTGCTAAAAATATCCGTTTTCGTCCCTTTTTTCGGTAATATCGTCCTAAAATGAGGAAAAAAAACGAGTAAATTGAGGAAATAAATAAAAATTTCGCCAAAATTATCCATTTTCGTCCCTTTTTTCGGTAATTTCGTCATAAAATGAGGAAAAAATCGAGTAAATAGAGGGAAAAAATAGAAATTTAGCTAAAATTATCCGTTTTCGTTGCTTTTTTCGGTAATTTTGTCATAAAATGAGGTAAAAAACGAGTAAATTGAGTAAAAAAATAGAAATTTTGCTAAAAATTTCCGTTTTCGTCCATTTTTTCGGTAATTTCGTCAATAAATGAGGAAAAAAACGAGTAAATTGAGGAAAAAAATAAAAATTTCGCTAAAATTATCCGTTTTCGTCCCTTTTTAGGGGAATTTCGTAATAAAATGAGGAAAAAATCGAGTAAATACAGGAAAAAAATAGAAATTTAGCTAAAATTATCCGTTTTCGTCCCTTTTTTCGGTAATTTCGTCAAAAAATGAGGAAAAAAAACGAGTGAATTGAGGAAAAAAATTAAAATTTCGCTAAAGTTATCCGTTTTCGTCCCTTTTTTCGGTAATTTCGTCATAAATTGAGGAAAAAATACTTGTAAATTGAGTAAAATAATAGAATTTTCGCTAAAATTATCCGTTTTCTTCCCTTTTTTCGGTAATTTCGTCATAAAATGAGGAAAAAAACGAGTAAATAGAGGAAAAAATGGAAATTTTGCTAAAAATATCCGTTTTCGTCCCTATTTCGGTAATTTCGTCATAAAATGAGGAAAAAATCGAGTAAATAGAGGAAAAAAATAGAAATTTAGCTCAAATTATCCGTTTTCGAAAATTTTTTTCGGTAATTTTGTCATAAAATGAGGAAAAAAACGAGTAAATAGAGGAAAAAATCGATATTTCCCTAAAATTATCCGTTTTCGTCCTTTTTTTCGGTAGTTTCGTCCTAAAATGAGGAAAAAAACGAGTAAATTGAGGAAATAAATAAAAATTTCGCTAAAATTATCCATTTTCGTCCTTTTCGGTAATTTCGTCATAAAATGAGGAAAAAATCGAGTAAATAGAGGAAAAAAATAGAAATTTAGCTAAAATTATCCGTTTTCGTTGCTTTTTTCGGTAATTCTGTCATAAGATGAGGTAAAAAACGAGTAAATTGAGTAAAAAAATAGAAATTTTGCTAAATATTTCCGTTTTCGTCCCTTTTTTCGGTAATTTCGTCAATAAATGAGGAAAAAACGAGTAAATTGAGGAAAAAATAAAAATTTCGCTAAAATTATCCATTTTCGTCCCTTTTTTCGGTAATTTCGTCATAAAATGAGGAAAAAATCGAGTTAATAGAGGAAAAAAATAGAAATTTAGCTAAAATTATCCGTTTTCGTCCCTTTTTTCGGTAATTTCGTCAAAAAATGTGGAAAAAAAAACGAGTGAATTTTGGAAAAAAATTAAAATTTAGCTAAAATTATCCGTTTTCGTCCCTTTTTTCGGTAATTTCGTCAATAAATAAGGAAAAAAACGAGTAAATTGAGGAAAAAAATAAAAATTTCGCTAAAATTATCCATTTTCGTCCCTTTTTTCGGTAATTTCGTCATAAAATGAGGAAAGAATCGAGTAAATAGAGGAAAAAAATAGAAATTTAGCTAAAATGATCCGTTTTTGTCCCTTTTTTCGGTAATTTCGTCCTAAAATGATGAAAAAGAACGAGTAAATTGAGGAAAAAAATAAAAATTTCGCTAAAACTATCCGTTTATGTCCCTATTTCGGTAATTTCGTCAATAAATGAGGAAAAAATCGAGTAAATAGAGGAAAAAAATAGAAATTTAGCTCAAATTATCCGTTTTCGTTAATTTTTTTCGGTAATTTTGTCATAAAATGAGGAAAAAAACGAGTAAATAGAGGAAAAAATCGATATTTCCCTAAAATTATCCGTTTTCGTCCTTTTTTCGGTAGTTTCGTCCTAAAATGAGGAAAAAAACGAGTAAATTGAGGAAATAAATAAAAATTTCGCTAAAATTATCCATTTTCGTCCTTTTCGGTAATTTCGTCATAAAATGAGGAAAAAAAACGAGTAAATTGAGGAAAAAAATAAAAATTTCGCTAAAATTATCCGTTTTCGTCCCTTTTTTCGGTAATTTCGTCATAAAATGAGGAAAAAAAACGAGTAAATAGAGGAAAAAATAGATGTTTCGCTAAAATTATCCGTTTTCGTCCCTTTTTTCGGTAATTTCGTCATATAATGAGGAAAAAAAAACGAGTAAATTCAGGAAAAAAATAAAAATTTCGCTATAATTATCCATTTTCGTCACTTTTTTCGGTAATTTCGTAATAAAATGAGGAAAAAATCGAGTAAATAGAGGAAAAAAATATAAATTTAGCTAAAATTATCCGTTTTCGTTGCTTTTTTGGGTAATTTTGTCATAAAATGAGGAAAATAACGAGTCAATAGAGGAAAAAAATAGAAATTTTGCTAAAAATATCCGTTTTAGTCCCTTTTTTCGAAAATTTCGTCAATAAATGAGGAAAAAAAACGAGTAAATTGAGGAAAAAAATAAAAATTTCATTAAAATTATCCGTTTTCGTCCCATTTTTCGGTAATTTCGTCAAAAAATAAGGAAAAAAAACGAGTAAATTGAGGAAAAAAATAGAAATTTAGCTAAAATTATCCGTTTTCGTTGCTTTATTCGGTAATTTTGTCATAAAATGAGGAAAAAAAATCGAGTAAATAGAGAAAAAAATCGATATTTCCCTAAAATTAACCGTTTTCGTCCCTTTTCTCGGTAATTTCGTCCTAAAATGAGGAAAAAAAATGAGTAAATAGAGGAAAAAAATATTAATTTTGCAAAATATTTCCGTTTTCGTCTTTTTTTTCGGTAATTTCGTCAATAAATGAGGAAAAAAACGAGTAAATTGAGGAAAAAATAAAAATTTCGCTAAAATTATCCGTTTTCGTCCCTTTTTTCTGTAATTTCGTCAAAAAATGAGGAAAAAAAACGAGAAAAATTGAGGAAAAAAGTAAAAATTTTGCTAAAATTATCCGTTTTCGTTGCTTTTTTCGGTAATTTTCTCATAAAATGAGGAAAAAAACGAGTAAATAGTGGAAAAAATCGATATTTCCCTAAAATTATCCGTTTTCGTCCCTTTTTTCGGTAATTTCCTCCAAAAATGAATAAAAAAAAACTAGTACATTGAGGAAAAAAATAAAAATTTCGCTAAAAATATCCGTTTTTGTCCTTTTTTTCGGTAATTTCGTCATAAAATGAGGAAAAAAACGAGTAAATAGAGGAAAAAATAGAAATTTCGCTAAAATTATCCGTTTTCGTCACTTTTTTCGGTAATTTCGTCATAAAAAGAGGAAAAAAAACGAGTAAAATGAGAAAAAAAAAATAGAAATTTTGCTAAAAATATCCGTTTTCGTCCCTTTTTTCGGTAATATCGTCCTAAAATGAGGAAAAAAAACGAGTAAATTGAGGAAATAAATAAAAATTTCGCCAAAATTATCCATTTTCGTTCCTTTTTTCGGTAATTTTGTCATAAAATGAGGAAAAATCGAGTAAATAGAGGGAAAAAATAGAAATTTAGCTAAAATTATCCGTTTTCGTTGCTTTTTTCGGTAATTTTGTCATAAAATGAGGTAAAAAACGAGTAAATTGAGTAAAAAAATAGAAATTTTGCTAAAAATTTCCGTTTTCGTCCATTTTTTCGGTAATTTCGTCAATAAATGAGGAAAAAAACGAGTAAATTGAGGAAAAAAATAAAAATTTCGCTAAAATTATCCGTTTTCGTCCCTTTTTTCGGTAATTTCGTAATAAAATGAGGAAAAAATCGAGTAAATAGAGGAAAAAAATAGAAATTTAGCTAAAATTATCCGTTTTCGTCCCTTTTTTCGGTAATTTCGTCAAAAAATGAGGAAAAAAAAAGAGTGAGTTGAGGAAAAAAATTAAAATTTCGCTTAAATTATCCGTTTTCGTCCCTTTTTTCGGTAATTTCGTCATAAATTGAGGAAAAAATACTTGTAAATTGAGTAAAATAATAGAATTTTCGCTAAAATTATCCGTTTTCTTCCCTTTTTTCGGTAATTTCGTCATAAAATGAGGAAAAAAACGAGTAAATAGAGGAAAAAAATGGAAATTTTGATAAAAATATCCGTTTTCGTCCCTTTTTTCGGTAATTTCGTCATAAAATGAGGAAAAAAACGAGTAAATAGAGGAAAAAAATAGAAATTTAGCTAAAATTATCCGTTTTCGTTGATTTTTTCGGTAATTTTGTCATAAAATGAGGAAAAAAACGAGTAAATAGAGGAAATAATCGATATTTCCCTAAAATTATCCGTTATCGTCCTTTTTTTCGGTAGTTTCGTCCTAAAATGAGGAAAAAAACGAGTAAATTGAGGAAATAAATAAAAATTTCGCTAAAATTATCCATTTTCGTCCTTTTCGGTAATTTCGTCATAAAATGAGGAATAAATCGTGTAAATAGAGGAAAAAAATAGAAATTTAGCTAAAATTATCCGTTTTCGTTGCTTTTTTCGGTAATTCTGTCATAAAATTACGTAAAAAACGAGTAAATTGAGTAAAAAAATAGATATTTTGCTAAATATTTCTGTTTTCGGTCCTTTTTTTGGTAATTTCGTCAATAAATGAGGAAAAAACGAGTAAATTGAGGAAAAAATTAAAAATTTCGCTAAAATTCTCCATTTTCGTCCTTTTCGGTAATTTCGTCATAAAATGAGGAAAAAATCGAGTAAATAGAGGAAAAAAATAGAAATTTAGCTAAAATGATCCGTTTTTGTCCCTTTTTTCGGTAATTTCGTCCTAAAATGATTAAAAAAATCGAGTAAATTGAGGAAAAAAATAAAAATTTCGCTAAAACTATCCGTTTATGTCCTTTTTTTCGGTAATTTCGTCATAAAATGAGGAAAAAAAACGAGTAAATAGAGGAAAAAATAGATGTTTCGCTAAAATTATCCGTTTTCGTCCCTTTTTTCGGTAATTTCGTCATAAAATGAGGAAAAAAAACGAGTAAATAGAGGAAAAAATAGATATTTCGCTTAAATTATCCGTTTTCGTCCCTTTTTTTCGGTAATTTCGTCATATAATGAGGAAAAAAAAACGAGTAAATTCAGGAAAAAAATAAAAATTTCCTTATAATTATCCATTTTCGTCACTTTTTTCGGTAATTTCGTAATAAAATGAGGAAAAAATCGAGTAAATAGAGGAAAAAAATATAAATTTAGCTAAAATTATCCGTTTTCGTTGCTTTTTTCGGTAATTTTGTCATAAAATGAGGAAAATAACGAGTCAATAGAGGAAAAAAATAGAAATTTTGCTAAAAATATCCGTTTTCGTCCCTTTTTTCGAAAATTTCGTCAATAAATGAGGAAAAAAAACGAGTAAATTGAGGAAAAAAATAAAAATTTCGCTAAAATTATCCGTTTTCGTCCCATTTTTCGGTAATTTCGTCAAAAAATAAGGAAAAAAAACGAGTAAATTGAGGAAAAAAATTAAAATTTCGCAAAAATTATCCGTTTTCGTTGCTTTATTCGGTAATTTTGTCATAAAATGAGGAAAAAAAATCGAGTAAATAGAGGAAAAAATGGATATTTCCCTAAAATTATTATTATTATTATTATTAGGGGTCTTTATTAGGCGAGATTGAGACTAAAAAGTCTCCTCTTCCATCTAACCTGTCGTTAAGTTATTACATTATTATAAGTATATTACATGTATCAATGAAACTTAGAGGAAAATAGAAGAAAATGTGAGAAGGGATTGCGGATTTAAAAAAAAAAACCTAAGAAAAGCTTAGGAAAAAATATCCGCTGCAGGAAAACACCCACAAAGAAGGGGGGTGTGAAAAACCTGCACAAACCTACCGATAGCAAAAACTAAAAGACATTAAAGAAAACAATGTACATATAACCTGGAAAATTACAAGAAGTGTTAGAGACATATTATCAAGAAAAATAATGAGAGTTAATAAAAAATGAAATGCAGAAAATACAATAAATAGATACATACACTTGTGATAAAAAATATGACTGAACTAGAAAAAAGCAAAATAAAACAAGATCAATACAAAGATTACGCTCTACAATAATTATATAAGAGAGTTAACATCATAATTTAAGCATAAACAATAATCTAAAGTAAGTTAATATAATGGAAATACAAAATAGTAAAAAAAGAAACGGTTATACTGGATGTAAACTGTAGTAACAATAACGAACAAAATATTCCAAAGTAAAGAAAGAAGTTTGAAGTGTTGTTCCGTGCAGCATGAAAAAAACCAGGAAAAAACGAACTTGACTTAATTATTAAATTAATTAATGAAATTAACCGTTTTCGTCCCTTTTTTCGGTAATTTCGTCCTAAAATGAGGAAAAAAAATGAGTAAATAGAGGAAATATTAATTTTGCTAAATATTTCCGTTTTCGTCCCTTTTTTCGGTAATTTCGTCATAAAATGAGGAAAAAATCGAGTAAATAGAGGAAAAAAATAGAAATTTAGCTAAAATTATCCGTTTTCGTGGCTTTTTTCGGTAATTTTGTCATAAAATGAGGTAAAAAACGAGTAAATTGAGTAAAAAAATAGAAATTTTGCTAAAAATTTCCGTTTTCGTCCTTTTTTTCGGTAATTTCGTCAATAAATGAGGAAAAAAACGAGTAAATTGAGGAAAAAAATAAAAATTTCGCTAAAATTATCCGTTTTCGTCCCTTTTTTCTGTAATTTCGTCATAAAATGAGGAAAAAATCGAGTAAATAGAGGAAAAAAATATTAATTTTGCTAAATATTTCCGTTTTCGTCCCTTTTTTCGGTAATTTCGTCAAAAAATGAGGAAAAAAAACGAGAAAAATTGAGGAAAAAAGTAAAAATTTCGCTAAAATTATCCGTTTTCGTTGCTTTTTTCGGTAATTTTCTCATAAAATGAGGAAAAAAACGAGTAAATAGAGGAAAAAATCGATATTTCCCTAAAATTTTCCGTTTTCGTCCCTTTTTTCGGTAATTTCCTCCAAAAATGAATAAAAAAAACTAGTAAATTGAGGAAAAAAATAAAAATTTCGCTAAAAATATCCGTTTTTGTCCTTTTTTTCGGTAATTTCGTCATAAAATGAGGAAAAAAACGAGTAAATAGAGGAAAAAATAGAAATTTCGCTAAAATTATCCGTTTTCGTCCCTTTTTTCGGTAATTTTGTCATAAAATTAGGAAAAAAACGAGAAAATAGAGGAAAAAAATAGAAATTTTCCTAAAATTATCCGTTTTCGTTGCTTTTTTCGGTAATTTTGTCATAAAATGAGGAAAAAAACGAGTAAATATAGAAAAAAAATAGAAATTTCGCTATGATAATCCGCTTTCGTCCCTTTTTTCCGGTAATTTCGTCAAAAAATGAGGAAAAAAAACGAGATAATTGAGGAAAAAAATAGAAATTTTCCTAAAATTATCCGTTTTCGTTGCTTTTTTCGGTAATTTTGTCATAAAATTAGGAAAAAAACGAGAAAATAGAGGAAAAAATAGAAATTTCGCTAAAATTATCCGTTTTCGTCCCTATTTTCGGTAATTTTGTCATAAAATTAGGAAAAAAACGAGAAAATAGAGGAAAAAAATTAAAATTTCGCTAAAATTATCCCTTTTCGTTGCTTTTTCGGTAAATTTGTCATAAAATGAGGAAAAAAACGAGTAAATAGTTGAAAAAATCGATATTTCCCTAAATTTATCCGTTTTCGTCCCTTTTTCGGTAATTTCGTCCTAAAATGAGGAAAAAAAAACGATTAAATTGAGGAAAAAATAAAAATTTCGCTAAAATTATCCGTTTTCGTCTATTTTTCGGTAATTTCGTCAATAAATGAGGAATAAAACGAGTAAATTGAGGAAAAAAATAAAATTTCGCTAAAATTATCCAATCTCGTTGCTTTTTTCGGTAATTTTGTCATAAAATGAGGAAAAAAACGAGTAAATAGAGGAAAAAATCGATATTTCCCTAAAATTATTTGTTTTCGGTAATTTCGTCAATAAATGAGGAAAAAAACGAGTAAATTTAGGAAAAAAATAAAAATTTCCCTAAAATTATCCGTTTTCGTCACTTTTTTCGGTAATTTCGTAATAAAATGAGGAAAAAATCGAGTAAATAGAGGAAAAAAATATAAATTTAGCTAAAATTATCCGTTTTCGTTGCTTTTTTTCGGTAATTTTGTCATAAAATGAGGAAAATAACGAGTCAATAGAGGAAAAAAATAGAAATTTTGCTAAAAATATCCGTTTTCGTCCCTTTTTTCGAAAATTTCGTCAATAAATGAGGAAAAAAAACGAGTAAATTGAGGAAAAAAATAAAAATTTCGCTAAAATTATCCGTTTTCGTCCCATTTTTCGGTAATTTCGTCAAAAAATAAGGAAAAAAAACGAGTAAATTGAGGAAAAAAATTAAAATTTCGCAAAAATTATCCGTTTTCGTTGCTTTATTCGGTAATTTTGTCATAAAATGAGGAAAAAAAATCGAGTAAATAGAGGAAAAAATGGATATTTCCCTAAAATTATTATTATTATTATTATTAGGGGTCTTTATTAGGCGAGATTGAGACTAAAAAGTCTCCTCTTCCATCTAACCTGTCGTTAAGTTATTACATTATTATAAGTATATTACATGTATCAATGAAACTTAGAGGAAAATAGAAGAAAATGTGAGAAGGGATTGCGGATTTAAAAAAAAAAACCTAAGAAAAGCTTAGGAAAAAATATCCGCTGCAGGAAAACACCCACAAAGAAGGGGGGTGTGAAAAACCTGCACAAACCTACCGATAGCAAAAACTAAAAGACATTAAAGAAAACAATGTACATATAACCTGGAAAATTACAAGAAGTGTTAGAGACATATTATCAAGAAAAATAATGAGAGTTAATAAAAAATGAAATGCAGAAAATACAGTAAATAGATACATACACTTGTGATAAAAAATATGACTGAACTAGAAAAAAGCAAAATAAAACAAGATCAATACAAAGATTACGCTCTACAATAATTATATAAGAGAGTTAACATCATAATTTAAGCATAAACAATAATCTAAAGTAAGTTAATATAATGGAAATACAAAATAGTAAAAAAAGAAACGGTTATACTGGATGTAAACTGTAGTAACAATAACGAACAAAATATTCCAAAGTAAAGAAAGAAGTTTGAAGTGTTGTTCCGTGCAGCATGAAAAAAACCAGGAAAAAACGAACTTGACTTAATTATTAAATTAATTAATGAAATTAACCGTTTTCGTCCCTTTTTTCGGTAATTTCGTCCTAAAATGAGGAAAAAAAATGAGTAAATAGAGGAAATATTAATTTTGCTAAATATTTCCGTTTTCGTCCCTTTTTTCGGTAATTTCGTCATAAAATGAGGAAAAAATCGAGTAAATAGAGGAAAAAAATAGAAATTTAGCTAAAATTATCCGTTTTCGTGGCTTTTTTCGGTAATTTTGTCATAAAATGAGGTAAAAAACGAGTAAATTGAGTAAAAAAATAGAAATTTTGCTAAAAATTTCCGTTTTCGTCCTTTTTTTCGGTAATTTCGTCAATAAATGAGGAAAAAAACGAGTAAATTGAGGAAAAAAATAAAAATTTCGCTAAAATTATCCGTTTTCGTCCCTTTTTTCTGTAATTTCGTCATAAAATGAGGAAAAAATCGAGTAAATAGAGGAAAAAAATATTAATTTTGCTAAATATTTCCGTTTTCGTCCCTTTTTTCGGTAATTTCGTCAAAAAATGAGGAAAAAAAACGAGAAAAATTGAGGAAAAAAGTAAAAATTTCGCTAAAATTATCCGTTTTCGTTGCTTTTTTCGGTAATTTTCTCATAAAATGAGGAAAAAAACGAGTAAATAGAGGAAAAAATCGATATTTCCCTAAAATTTTCCGTTTTCGTCCCTTTTTTCGGTAATTTCCTCCAAAAATGAATAAAAAAAACTAGTAAATTGAGGAAAAAAATAAAAATTTCGCTAAAAATATCCGTTTTTGTCCTTTTTTTCGGTAATTTCGTCATAAAATGAGGAAAAAAACGAGTAAATAGAGGAAAAAATAGAAATTTCGCTAAAATTATCCGTTTTCGTCCCTTTTTTCGGTAATTTTGTCATAAAATTAGGAAAAAAACGAGAAAATAGAAGAAAAAAATAGAAATTTTCCTAAAATTATCCGTTTTCGTTGCTTTTTTCGGTAATTTTGTCATAAAATGAGGAAAAAAACGAGTAAATATAGAAAAAAAATAGAAATTTCGCTATGATAATCCGCTTTCGTCCCTTTTTTCCGGTAATTTCGTCAAAAAATGAGGAAAAAAAACGAGATAATTGAGGAAAAAAATAGAAATTTTCCTAAAATTATCCGTTTTCGTTGCTTTTTTCGGTAATTTTGTCATAAAATTAGGAAAAAAACGAGAAAATAGAGGAAAAAATAGAAATTTCGCTAAAATTATCCGTTTTCGTCCCTTTTTTCGGTAATTTTGTCATAAAATTAGGAAAAAAAACGAGAAAATAGAGGAAAAAAATTAAAATTTCGCTAAAATTATCCCTTTTCGTTGCTTTTTCGGTAAATTTGTCATAAAATGAGGAAAAAAACGAGTAAATAGTGGAAAAAATCGATATTTCCCTAAATTTATCCGTTTTCGTCCCTTTTTCGGTAATTTCGTCCTAAAATGAGGAAAAAAAACGATTAAATTGAGGAAAAAATAAAAATTTCGCTAAAATTATCCGTTTTCGTCTATTTTTCGGTAATTTCGTCAATAAATGAGGAATAAAACGAGTAAATTGAGGAAAAAAATAAAATTTCGCTAAAATTATCCGTTCTCGTTGCTTTTTTCGGTAATTTTGTCATAAAATGAGGAAAAAAACGAGTAAATAGAGGAAAAAATCGATATTTCCCTAAAATTATTTGTTTTCGGTAATTTCGTCAATAAATGAGGAAAAAAACGAGTAAATTTAGGAAAAAAATAAAAATTTCCCTAAAATTATCCGTTTTCGCCCCATTTTTCGGTAATTTCGTCAAAAAATAAGGAAAAAAAAGAGTTAATTGAGGAAAAAAATTAAAATTTCGCAAAAATGATCCGTTTTTGTTGCTTTTTTCGGTAATTTTGTCAGAAAATGAGGAAAAAAAAACGAGTAAATAGAGGAAAAAATCGATATTTCCCTAAAATTATCCGTTTTCGTCCCTTTTTTCGGTAATTTCGTCCTAAAATGAGGAAAAAAAACGAGTAAATTGAGGAAAAAAATAAAATTCGTAATTTCGTCAATAGATGAGGAAAAAAACGAGTAAATAGAGGAAAAAATAGAAATTTCGCCAAAATTATCCAATTTCGTCCCTTTTTTCGGTAATTTCGTCATAAAATGAGGAAAAAATCGAGTAAATAGAGGGAAAAAATAGAAATTTAGCTAAAATTATCCGTTTTCGTTGCTTTTTTCGGTAATTTTGTCATAAAATGAGGTAAAAAACGAGTAAATTGAGTAAAAAAATAGAAATTTTGCTAAAAATTTCCGTTTTCGTCCATTTTTTCGGTAATTTCGTCTATAAATGAGGAAAAAAACGAGTAAATTGAGGAAAAAATGGATATTTCCCTAAAATTATTATTATTATTATTATTAGGGGTCTTTATTAGGCGAGATTGAGACTAAAAAGTCTCCTCTTCCATCTAACCTGTCGTTAAGTTATTACATTATTATAAGTATATTACATGTATCAATGAAACTTAGAGGAAAATAGAAGAAAATGTGAGAAGGGATTGCGGATTTAAAAAAAAAAACCTAAGAAAAGCTTAGGAAAAAATATCCGCTGCAGGAAAACACCCACAAAGAAGGGGGGTGTGAAAAACCTGCACAAACCTACCGATAGCAAAAACTAAAAGACATTAAAGAAAACAATGTACATATAACCTGGAAAATTACAAGAAGTGTTAGAGACATATTATCAAGAAAAATAATGAGAGTTAATAAAAAATGAAATGCAGAAAATACAGTAAATAGATACATACACTTGTGATAAAAAATATGACTGAACTAGAAAAAAGCAAAATAAAACAAGATCAATACAAAGATTACGCTCTACAATAATTATATAAGAGAGTTAACATCATAATTTAAGCATAAACAATAATCTAAAGTAAGTTAATATAATGGAAATACAAAATAGTAAAAAAAGAAACGGTTATACTGGATGTAAACTGTAGTAACAATAACGAACAAAATATTCCAAAGTAAAGAAAGAAGTTTGAAGTGTTGTTCCGTGCAGCATGAAAAAAACCAGGAAAAAACGAACTTGACTTAATTATTAAATTAATTAATGAAATTAACCGTTTTCGTCCCTTTTTTCGGTAATTTCGTCCTAAAATGAGGAAAAAAAATGAGTAAATAGAGGAAATATTAATTTTGCTAAATATTTCCGTTTTCGTCCCTTTTTTCGGTAATTTCGTCATAAAATGAGGAAAAAATCGAGTAAATAGAGGAAAAAAATAGAAATTTAGCTAAAATTATCCGTTTTCGTGGCTTTTTTCGGTAATTTTGTCATAAAATGAGGTAAAAAACGAGTAAATTGAGTAAAAAAATAGAAATTTTGCTAAAAATTTCCGTTTTCGTCCTTTTTTTCGGTAATTTCGTCAATAAATGAGGAAAAAAACGAGTAAATTGAGGAAAAAAATAAAAATTTCGCTAAAATTATCCGTTTTCGTCCCTTTTTTCTGTAATTTCGTCATAAAATGAGGAAAAAATCGAGTAAATAGAGGAAAAAAATATTAATTTTGCTAAATATTTCCGTTTTCGTCCCTTTTTTCGGTAATTTCGTCAAAAAATGAGGAAAAAAAACGAGAAAAATTGAGGAAAAAAGTAAAAATTTCGCTAAAATTATCCGTTTTCGTTGCTTTTTTCGGTAATTTTCTCATAAAATGAGGAAAAAAACGAGTAAATAGAGGAAAAAATCGATATTTCCCTAAAATTTTCCGTTTTCGTCCCTTTTTTCGGTAATTTCCTCCAAAAATGAATAAAAAAAACTAGTAAATTGAGGAAAAAAATAAAAATTTCGCTAAAAATATCCGTTTTTGTCCTTTTTTTCGGTAATTTCGTCATAAAATGAGGAAAAAAACGAGTAAATAGAGGAAAAAATAGAAATTTCGCTAAAATTATCCGTTTTCGTCCCTTTTTTCGGTAATTTTGTCATAAAATTAGGAAAAAAACGAGAAAATAGAAGAAAAAAATAGAAATTTTCCTAAAATTATCCGTTTTCGTTGCTTTTTTCGGTAATTTTGTCATAAAATGAGGAAAAAAACGAGTAAATATAGAAAAAAAATAGAAATTTCGCTATGATAATCCGCTTTCGTCCCTTTTTTCCGGTAATTTCGTCAAAAAATGAGGAAAAAAAACGAGATAATTGAGGAAAAAAATAGAAATTTTCCTAAAATTATCCGTTTTCGTTGCTTTTTTCGGTAATTTTGTCATAAAATTAGGAAAAAAACGAGAAAATAGAGGAAAAAATAGAAATTTCGCTAAAATTATCCGTTTTCGTCCCTTTTTTCGGTAATTTTGTCATAAAATTAGGAAAAAAACGAGAAAATAGAGGAAAAAAATTAAAATTTCGCTAAAATTATCCCTTTTCGTTGCTTTTTCGGTAAATTTGTCATAAAATGAGGAAAAAAACGAGTAAATAGTGGAAAAAATCGATATTTCCCTAAATTTATCCGTTTTCGTCCCTTTTTCGGTAATTTCGTCCTAAAATGAGGAAAAAAAACGATTAAATTGAGGAAAAAATAAAAATTTCGCTAAAATTATCCGTTTTCGTCTATTTTTCGGTAATTTCGTCAATAAATGAGGAATAAAACGAGTAAATTGAGGAAAAAAATAAAATTTCGCTAAAATTATCCGTTCTCGTTGCTTTTTTCGGTAATTTTGTCATAAAATGAGGAAAAAAACGAGTAAATAGAGGAAAAAATCGATATTTCCCTAAAATTATTTGTTTTCGGTAATTTCGTCAATAAATGAGGAAAAAAACGAGTAAATTTAGGAAAAAAATAAAAATTTCCCTAAAATTATCCGTTTTCGCCCCATTTTTCGGTAATTTCGTCAAAAAATAAGGAAAAAAAAGAGTTAATTGAGGAAAAAAATTAAAATTTCGCAAAAATGATCCGTTTTTGTTGCTTTTTTCGGTAATTTTGTCAGAAAATGAGGAAAAAAAAACGAGTAAATAGAGGAAAAAATCGATATTTCCCTAAAATTATCCGTTTTCGTCCCTTTTTTCGGTAATTTCGTCCTAAAATGAGGAAAAAAAACGAGTAAATTGAGGAAAAAAATAAAATTCGTAATTTCGTCAATAGATGAGGAAAAAAACGAGTAAATAGAGGAAAAAATAGAAATTTCGCCAAAATTATCCAATTTCGTCCCTTTTTTCGGTAATTTCGTCATAAAATGAGGAAAAAATCGAGTAAATAGAGGGAAAAAATAGAAATTTAGCTAAAATTATCCGTTTTCGTTGCTTTTTTCGGTAATTTTGTCATAAAATGAGGTAAAAAACGAGTAAATTGAGTAAAAAAATAGAAATTTTGCTAAAAATTTCCGTTTTCGTCCATTTTTTCGGTAATTTCGTCTATAAATGAGGAAAAAAACGAGTAAATTGAGGAAAAAAATAAAAATTTCGCTAAAATTATCCGTTTTCGTCCCTTTTTTCGGTAATTTCGTAATAAAATGAGGAAAAAATCGAGTAAATAGAGGAAAAAAATAGAAATTTAGCTAAAATTATCCGTTTTCGTCCTTTTTTCGGTAATTTCGTCAAAAAATGAGGAAAAAAAAACGAGTGACTTGAGGAAAAAAATTAAATTTCGCTAAAATTATCCGTTTTCGTCCCTTTTTTCGGTAATTTCGTCATAAATTGAGGAAAAAATACTTGTAAATTGAGGAAAAAAGTAAAAATTTCGCTAAAATTATCCGTTTTCGTTGCTTTTTTCGGTAATTTTCTCATAAAATGAGGAAAAAAACGAGTAAATAGAGGAAAAAATCGATATTTCCCTAAAATTATCCGTTTTCGTCCCTTTTTTCGGTAATTTCCTCCAAAAATGAATAAAAAAAACGAGTAAATTGAGGAAAAAAATAAAAATTTCGCTAAAATTATCCGTTTTTGTCCTTATTTTCGGTAATTTCGTCATAAAATGAGGAAAAAAAACGAGTAAATAGAGGAAAAAATAGAAATTTCGCTAAAATTATCCGTTTTCGTCACTTTTTTCGGTAATTTCGTCATAAAAAGAGGAAAAAAAACGAGTAAATTGAGAAAAAAAAAAATGAAAATTTCGCTAAAATTATCCATTTTCGTCTCTTTTTTCGGTAATTTTGTCATAAAATTAGGAAAAAAACGAGTAAATAGAGGAAAAAAATAGAAATTTTGCTAAAAATATCCGTTTTCGTCCCTTTTTTCGGTAATTTCGTCATAAAATGAGGAAAAAATCGAGAAAATAGAGGAAAAAAATAGAAATTTTCCTAAAATTATCCGTTTTCGTTGCTTTTTTCGGTAATTTTGTCATAAAATGAGGAAAAAAACGAGTAAATATAAAAACAAAATAGAAATTTCGCTAAGACAATCCGCTTTCGTCCCTTTTTTCCGGTAATTTTGTCAAAAAATGAGGAAAAAAAAGAAGATAATTGAGGAAAAAAATTAAAATTTCGCTAAAATTATCCCTTTTCGTTGCTTTTTTCGGTAAATTTGTCATAAAATGAGGAAAAAAAACAAGTAAATTGTGGAAAAAATCGATATTTCCCTAAATTTATCCGTTTTCGTCCCTTTTTCGGTAATTTCGTCCTAAAATGAGGAAAAAAAACGATTAAATTGAGGAAAAAAATAAAAATTTCGCTAAAATTATCCGTTTTCGTCCCTTTTTTCGGTAATTTCGTCATAAAATGAGGAAAAAATCGAGTAAATAGAGGAAAAAAATAGAAATTTTGCAAAAAATATCCGTTTTCGTCCATTTTTCACTAATTTTATCAATAAATGAGGAAAAAAAACGAGTAAATTGAGGAAAAAAATAAAAATTTCGCTAAAATTATCCGTTTTCGACCCTTTTTTCGGTAATTTCGTCCTAAAATGAGGAAAAAAAACGAGTAAATTGAGGAAAAAAATTAAAATTTCGCAAAAATTATCCGTTTTCGTTTCTTTATTCGGTAATTTTGTCATAAAATGAGGAAAAAAAATCGAGTAAATAGAGGAAAAAATGGATATTTCCCTAGAATTATTATTATTATTATTATTAGGGGTCTTTATTAGGCGAGATTGAGACTAAAAAGTCTCCTCTTCCATCTAACCTGTCGTTAAGTTATTACATTCCCATGTGGAAATATTTGTTGGTTTCCAATAAAATTTTCGAATACATACCAATAACATTTCCATTAGAAATTCTATTGGATTCCATTAGAGTTTTGGCCGTTGGTTTCCTATTTGTATTGGTTTCCTATTGGTTTTCCGCTAATATTCCTGTTGGTTTTAACCAACATCCTATTGGTTTTCTAATGGTTTACCGTTGCTTCCTATTGGTATTCCGTGAATATTCCTGTTGGTTTTAACCAAAATCCTATTGGTTTTTTAATGGTTTATCGCATAATTTATTTCCAGGTTTAAAAGGTATAATTTTCAGTAAAGATATGCAAAATACACTTTAATATTTATTACCACAAACAACAACACTACATCATTTCCAAATTAGTTGCTATTAATTGCTAAATCCAACTTCTTGGCCGCTTTCCTCAGATTGATTCACACCTACCTCGTTAACCACGTTCTTGCAAATATTATTGCAATCAAAGCACTTTCCTATGTTTTCCATTGTTCTTTTCTTCTGCTACCTGCTCACTTCCGGACAAACTCTTTCTTCCTTTACATATTACAAACTTTACAAACTGTTTCTTCCTTTACACACCTACTCACACAGCTCACCATGTGAATTACTACGAAAGTGGTGCAAATGGCCCGAATTTTACGAATACTCTTTTAGAAACTTTCGCTATTTCATTCGATTACAGTACGATCATTTAACTTATACCGTCGCGTTTTCACTTAAAATAAAAATGTGCACTTTCACAAAACACTCCCGAACTCTTTCTCCTCACGAACTTTCGCACTGCTTCCTCTCTCTTGCATCTTCACGCCGCCATTAGGGTCCCGATATACCTAGCGTCCCTAGCGGACCCTTAGGGAACAACCACGACAACCACCCCGGGGCCGTCTGCTACTTGTACAATACATTTATCATTAGCCCATGAAATTACATTACTATCAAATTCCATACTCTTGCAATGTTTGTTAGAATATCTAAGGATTATTCTCCTATATGGCGGAAGTTATACAAGTGCATAGCGCCTCTACGCAGTGAATTGAACGAAAACCAATATAGACTTTTCAGATCCAGTACGTCCCAATAAGAATAGCCAAGCTTCCTAATACCAACACACGCCATTAAAAACACCATAGGAAACCAATACAACCTAATAAGATCCTGCGAAACGTCCCAATAGGAAATACTGAGCTTCCTAAAACCAATACACACCAACAAAGACACCATACGAAACCAATACAAATCAATATAAGCGAAGAAAACCAACATAAACCAACAGAAATACCAATAGGAACCTAAGAAAATTTTCATACGGGTTATTATAAGTATATTACATGTATCAATGAAACTTAGAGGAAAATAGAAGAAAATGTGAGAAGGGATTGCGGATTTAAAAAAAAAAACCTAAGAAAAGCTTAGGAAAAAATATCCGCTGCAGGAAAACACCCACAAAGAAGGGGGGTGTGAAAAACCTGCACAAACCTACCGATAGCAAAAACTAAAAGACATTAAAGAAAACAATGTACATATAACCTGGAAAATTACAAGAAGTGTTAGAGACATATTATCAAGAAAAATAATGAGAGTTAATAAAAAATGAAATGCAGAAAATACAGTAAATAGATACATACACTTGTGATAAAAAATATGACTGAACTAGAAAAAAGCAAAATAAAACAAGATCAATACAAAGATTACGCTCTACAATAATTATATAAGAGAGTTAACATCATAATTTAAGCATAAACAATAATCTAAAGTAAGTTAATATAATGGAAATACAAAATAGTAAAAAAAGAAACGGTTATACTGGATGTAAACTGTAGTAACAATAACGAACAAAATATTCCAAAGTAAAGAAAGAAGTTTGAAGTGTTGTTCCGTGCAGCATGAAAAAAACCAGGAAAAAACGAACTTGACTTAATTATTAAATTAATTAATGAAATTAACCGTTTTCGTCCCTTTTTTCGGTAATTTCGTCCTAAAATGAGGAAAAAAAATGAGTAAATAGAGGAAAAAAATATTAATTTTGCTAAATATTTCCGTTTTCGTCCCTTTTTTCGGTAATTTCGTCATAAAATGAGGAAAAAATCGAGTAAATAGAGGAAAAAAATAGAAATTTAGCTAAAATTATCCGTTTTCGTGGCTTTTTTCGGTAATTTTGTCATAAAATGAGGTAAAAAACGAGTAAATTGAGTAAAAAAATAGAAATTTTGCTAAAAATTTCCGTTTTCGTCCTTTTTTTCGGTAATTTCGTCAATAAATGAGGAAAAAAACGAGTAAATTGAGGAAAAAAATAAAAATTTCGCTAAAATTATCCGTTTTCGTCCCTTTTTTCTGTAATTTCGTCATAAAATGAGGAAAAAATCGAGTAAATAGAGGAAAAAAATATTAATTTTGCTAAATATTTCCGTTTTCGTCCCTTTTTTCGGTAATTTCGTCAAAAAATGAGGAAAAAAAACGAGAAAAATTGAGGAAAAAAGTAAAAATTTCGCTAAAATTATCCATTTTCGTTGCTTTTTTCGGTAATTTTCTCATAAAATGAGGAAAAAAACGAGTAAATAGAGGAAAAAATCGATATTTCCCTAAAATTTTCCGTTTTCGTCCCTTTTTTCGGTAATTTCCTCCAAAAATGAATAAAAAAAACTAGTAAATTGAGGAAAAAAATAAAAATTTCGCTAAAAATATCCGTTTTTGT
Organism: Sympetrum striolatum; assembly: GCA_947579665.1. Taxonomy (NCBI): domain Eukaryota; kingdom Metazoa; phylum Arthropoda; class Insecta; order Odonata; family Libellulidae; genus Sympetrum; species Sympetrum striolatum. The sequence continues at coordinate 960,875 of CANPUZ010000004.1, forward strand.
CCTTTTTTTCGGTAATTTCGTCATAAAATGAGGAAAAAAACGAGTAAATAGAGGAAAAAATAGAAATTTCGCTAAAATTATCCGTTTTCGTCCCTTTTTTTGGTAATTTTGTCATAAAATTAGGAAAAAAACGAGAAAATAGAGGAAAAAAATAGAAATTTTCCTAAAATTATCCGTTTTCGTTGCTTTTTTCGGTAATTTTGTCATAAAATGAGGAAAAAAACGAGTAAATATAGAAAAAAAATAGAAATTTCGCTATGATAATCCGCTTTCGTCCCTTTTTTCCGGTAATTTCGTCAAAAAATGAGGAAAAAAAACGAGATAATTGAGGAAAAAAATTAAAATTTCGCTAAAATTATCCCTTTTCGTTGCTTTTTCGGTAAATTTGTCATAAAATGAGGAAAAAAACGAGTAAATAGTGGAAAAAATCGATATTTCCCTAAATTTATCCGTTTTCGTCCCTTTTTCGGTAATTTCGTCCTAAAATGAGGAAAAAAAACGATTAAATTGAGGAAAAAATAAAAATTTCGCTAAAATTATCCGTTTTCGTCTATTTTTCGGTAATTTCGTCAATAAATGAGGAATAAAAGGAGTAAATTGAGGAAAAAAATAAAATTTCGCTAAAATTATCCGTTCTCGTTGCTTTTTTCGGTAATTTTGTCATAAAATGAGGAAAAAAACGAGTAAATAGAGGAAAAAATCGATATTTCCCTAAAATTATTTGTTTTCGGTAATTTCGTCAATAAATGAGGAAAAAAACGAGTAAATTGAGGAAAAAAATAAAATTCGTAATTTCGTCAATAGATGAGGAAAAAAACGAGTAAATAGAGGAAAAAATAGAAATTTCGCCAAAATTATCCAATTTCGTCCCTTTTTTCGGTAATTTCGTCATAAAATGAGGAAAAAATCGAGTAAATAGAGGGAAAAAATAGAAATTTAGCTAAAATTATCCGTTTTCGTTGCTTTTTTCGGTAATTTTGTCATAAAATGAGGTAAAAAACGAGTAAATTGAGTAAAAAAATAGAAATTTTGCTAAAAATTTCCGTTTTCTTCCATTTTTTCGGTAATTTCGTCTATAAATGAGGAAAAAAACGAGTAAATTGAGGAAAAAAATAAAAATTTCGCTAAAATTATCCGTTTTCGTCCCTTTTTTCGGTAATTTCGTAATAAAATGAGGAAAAAATCGAGTAAATAGAGGAAAAAAATAGAAATTTAGCTAAAATTATCCGTTTTCGTCCTTTTTTCGGTAATTTCGTCAAAAAATGAGGAAAAAAAACGAGTGACTTGAGGAAAAAAATTAAATTTCGCTAAAATTATCCGTTTTCGTCCCTTTTTTCGGTAATTTCGTCATAAATTGAGGAAAAAATACTTGTAAATTGAGTAAAATAATAGAATTTTCGCTAAAATTATCCGTTTTCTTCCCTTTTTTCGGTAATTTCGTCATAAAATGAGGAAAAAAACGAGTAAATAGAGGAAAAAAATAAAAATTTCGCTAAAATTATCCGTTTTCGTCCCTTTTTTCGGTAATTTTGTCATAAAATGAGGAAAAAATCGAGTAAATAGAGGAAAAAAATAGAAATTTAGCTTAAATTATCCGTTTTCGTTGATTTTTTCGGTAATTTTGTCAGAAAATGAGGAAAAAAATAGAAATTTAGCTAAAATTATCCGTTTTCGTCCTTTTTTCGGTAGTTTCGTCCTAAAATGAGGAAAAAAAACGAGTAAATTGAGGAAATAAATAAAAATTTCGCTAAAATTATCCATTTTCGTCCCTTTTTTCGGTAATTTCGATATAAAATGAGGAAAAAATCGAGTAAATAGAGGAAAAAAATAGAAATTTAGCTAAAATTATCCGCTTTCGTTGCTTTTTTGGTAATTCTGTCATAAAATGAGGTAAAAAACGAGTAAATTGAGTAAAAAAATAGAAATTTTGCTAAAAATTTCCGTTTTCGTCCCTTTTTTCGGTAATTTCGTCAATAAATGAGGAAAAAAAACGAGTAAATTGAGGAAAAAAATAAAAATTTCGCTAAAATTATCCATTTTCGTCCCTTTTTTCGGTAATTTCGTCATAAAATGAGGAAAAAATCGAGTAAATAGAGGAAAAAAATAGAAATTTAGCTAAAATTATCTGTTTTCGTCCCTTTTTTCGGTAATTTCGTCAAAAAATGTGGAAAAAAAAACGAGTAAATAGAGGAAAAAAATAGAAATTTAGCTAAAATTATCCGTTTTCGTCCCTTTTATCGGTAATTTCGTCAAAAAATGTGGAAAAAAAACGAGTGAATTGAGGAAAAAAGTAAAAATTTCGCTAAAATTATCCGTTTTCGTTGCTTTTTTCGGTAATTTTCTCATAAAATGAGGAAAAAAACGAGTAAATAGAGGAAAAAATCGATATTTCCCTAAAATTATCCGTTTTCGTCCCTTTTTTCGGTAATTTCCACCAAAAATGAATAAAAAAAACGAGTAAATTGAGGAAAAAAATAAAAATTTCGCTAAAATTATCCGTTTTTGTCCTTATTTTCGGTAATTTCGTCATAAAATGAGGAAAAAAAACGAGTAAATAGAGGAAAAAATAGAAATTTCGCTAAAATTATCCGTTTTCGTCACTTTTTTCGGTAATTTCGTCATAAAAAGAGGAAAAAAAACGAGTAAATTGAGAAAAAAAAATGAAAATTTCGCTAAAATTATCCATTTTCGTCTCTTTTTTCGGTAATTTTGTCATAAAATTAGGAAAAAAACGAGTAAATAGAGGAAAAAAATAGAAATTTTGCTAAAAATATCCGTTTTCGTCCCTTTTTTCGGTAATTTCGTCATAAAATGAGGAAAAAATCGAGAAAATAGAGGAAAAAAATAGAAATTTTCCTAAAATTATCCGTTTTCGTTGCTTTTTTTTGGTAATTTTGTCTTAAAATGAGGAAAAAAACGAGTAAATATAAAAACAAAATAGAAATTTCGCTAAGACAATCCGCTTTCGTCCCTTTTTTCCGGTAATTTTGTCAAAAAATGAGGAAAAAAAAGAAGATAATTGAGGAAAAAAATTAAAATTTCGCTAAAATTATCCCTTTTCGTTGCTTTTTTCGGTAAATTTGTCATAAAATGAGGAAAAAAACAAGTAAATTGTGGAAAAAATCGATATTTCCCTAAATTTATCCGTTTTCGTCCCTTTTTCGGTAATTTCGTCCTAAAATGAGGAAAAAAAACGATTAAATTGAGGAAAAAAATAAAAATTTCGCTAAAATTATCCGTTTTCGTCTATTTTTCGGTAATTTCGTCAATAAATGAGGAATAAAACGAGTAAATTGAGGAAAAAAATAAAAATTTCGCTAAAATTATTCGTTTTCGTTGCTTTTTTCGGTAATTTTGTCATAAAATGAGGAAAAAAACGAGTAAATAGAGGAAAATATCGATAGTTCCTTAAAATTATCCGTTTTCGGTAATTTCGTCAATAAATGAGGAAAAAAACGAGTAAATTTAGGAAAAAAATAAAAATTTCCCTAAAATTATCCGTTTTCGTCCCATTTTTCGGTAATTTCGTCATAAAATGAGGAAAAAATCGAGTAAATAGAGGAAAAAAATAGAATTTTAGCTAAAATTATCCGTTTTCGTCCCTTTTTTCGGTAATTTCGTCAAAAAATGTGGAAAAAAAACGAGTGAATTTAAGGAAATAAATTAAAATTTCGCTAAAATTATCCGTTTTCGTCCCTTTTTTCGGTAATTTCGTCAATAAATGAGGAAAAAAACGAGTAAATTGAGGAAAAAAATAAAAATTTCGCTAAAATTATCCGTTTTCTTCCCTTTTTTCGGTAATTTCGTCATAAAATGAGGAAAAAAACGAGTAAATAGAAGAAAAAAATAGAAATTTTGCTAAAAATTTCCGTTTTCGTCCCTTTTTTCGGTAATTTCGTCATAAAATGAGGAAAAAATCGAGTAAATAGAGGAAAAAAATAGAAATTTTGCAAAAAATATCCGTTTTCGTCCATTTTTCACTAATTTTATCAATAAATGAGGAAAAAAAACGAGTAAATTGAGGAAAAAAATAAAAATTTCGCTAAAATTATCCGTTTTCGTCCCTTTTTTCGGTAATTTCGTCCTAAAATGAGGAAAAAAAACGAGTAAATTGAGGAAAAAAATAAAAATTTCCCTAAAATTATCCGTTTTTGTCCCTTTTTTCGGTAATTTCGTCCTAAAATGAGGAAAAAAAACGAGTAAATTGAGGAAAAAAATAAAAATTTCGCTAAAATTATCCGTTTTCGTCCCTTTTTTCGGTAATTTCGTCATAAAATGAGGAAAAAAAACGAGTAAATTGAGTAAAATAATAGAATTTTCACTAAAATTATCCGTTTTCGTCTCTTTTTTCAGTAATTTCGTCATAAAATGAGGAAAAAAAACGAGTAAATAGAGGAAAAAAATAGAAATTTTGCTAAAAATATGCGTTTTCGTCCCTTTTTTCGGTAATATCGTCCTAAAATGAGGAAAAAAAACGAGTAAATTGAGGAAATAAATAAAAATTTCGCCAAAATTATCCATTTTCGTCCCTTTTTTCGGTAATTTCGTCATAAAATGAGGAAAAAATCGAGTAAATAGAGGAAAAAAATAGAAATTTAGCTAAAATTATCCGTTTTCGTCCCTTTTTTCGGTAATATCGTCCTAAAATGAGGAAAAAAAACGAGTTAATTGAGGAAATAAATAAAAATTTCGCCAAAATTATCCAATTTCGTCCCTTTTTTCGGTAATTTCGTCATAAAATGAGGAAAAAATCGAGTAAATAGAGGGAAAAAATAGAAATTTAGCTAAAATTATCCGTTTTCGTTGCTTTTTTCGGTAATTTTGTCATAAAATGAGGTAAAAAACGAGTAAATTGAGTAAAAAAATAGAAATTTTGCATAAAATTTCCGTTTTCGTCCATTTTTTCGGTAATTTCGTCAATAAATGAGGAAAAAAACGAGTAAATTGAGGAAAAAAATAAAAATTTCGCTAAAATTATCCGTTTTCGTCCCTTTTTTCGGTAATTTCGTAATAAAATGAGGAAAAAATCGAGTAAATAGAGGAAAAAAATAGAAATTTAGCTAAAATTATCCGTTTTCGTCCTTTTTTCGGTAATTTCGTCAAAAAATGAGGAAAAAAAACGAGTGACTTGAGGAAAAAAATTAAATTTCGCTAAAATTATCCGTTTTCGTCCCTTTTTTCGGTAATTTCGTCATAAATTGAGGAAAAAATACTTGTAAATTGAGTAAAATAATAGAATTTTCGCTAAAATTATCCGTTTTCTTCCCTTTTTTCGGTAATTTCGTCATAAAATGAGGTAAAAAACGAGTAAATAGAGGAAAAAAATGGAAATTTTGCTAAAAATATCCGTTTTCGTCCCTTTTTTCGGTAATTTTGTCATAAAATGAGGAAAAAATCGAGTAAATTGAGGAAAAAAATAGAAATTTAGCTTAAATTATCCGTTTTCGTTGATTTTTTCGGTAATTTTGTCAGAAAATGAGGAAAAAAAACGAGTAAATTGAGGAAAAAAATAAAAATTTCGCTAAAATTATCCGTTTTCGTCCCTTTTTTCGGTAATTTCGTCATAAAATGAGGAAAAAAAACGAGTAAAGAGAGGTAAATATAGATATTTCGCTAAAATTATCCGTTTTCGTCCATTTTTTCGGTAATTTCGTCCTAAAATGAGGAAAAAAAAAGAGTAAATAGAGGAAAAAAATATTAATTTTGCTAAATATTTCCGTTTTCGTCCCTTTTTTCGGTAATTTCGTAATAAAATGAGGAAAAAATCGAGTAAATAGAGGAAAAAAATAGAAATTTCGCTAAAATTATCCGTTTTCGTCCCTTTTTTCGGTAATTTCGTGATAAAATGATGAAGAAAAACGAGTAAATTAAGGAAATAAATAAAAATTTCGGTAAAATTATCCATTTTCGTCCATTTTTTCCGTAAATTCGTCGTAAAATGAGGAAAAAAATCGAGTAAATAGAGGAAAAAAATAGAATTTTCGCTAAAATTATCCGTTTTCGTCCCTTTTTTAAGTAATTTCGTCATAAAATGAGGAAAAAAACGAGTAAATAGAGGAAAAAAATAGAAATTTTTTTCAAAATATCCGTTTTCGTCCCTTTTTTCGGTAATTTCGTCAATAGATGAGGAAAAAAACGAGTAAATTGAGGAAAAAAATAAAAATTTCGCTAAAATTATCCGTTTTCGTCCCATTTTTCGGTAATTTCGTCAAAAAATAAGGAAAAAAAAACGAGTAAATTGAGGAAAAAAATTAAAATTTCGCAAAAATTATCCGTTTTCGTTGCTTTTTTCGGTAATTATGTCATAAAATGAGGAAAAAAAATCGAGTAAATAGAGAAAAAATCGATATTTCCCTAAAATTATCCGTTTTAGTCCCTTTTTTCGGTAATTTCGTCAATAGATGAGGAAAAAAACGAGTAAATTGAGGAAATAAATAAAAATTTCACTAAAATTATCCATTTTCGTCCCTTATTTCGGTAATTTCGTCACAAAATGAGGAAAAAATCGAGTAAATAGAGGAAAAAAAATAGAAATTTTGCTAAAATTATCCGTTTTCGTTGCTTTTTTCGGTAATTCTGTCATAAAATGAGGTAAAAAACGAGTAAATTGAGTAAAAAAATAGAAATTTTGCTAAAAATTTCCGTTTTCTTTTTTTTTTCGGTAATTTCGTCAATAAATGAGGAAAAAAACGAGTAAATTGAGGAAAAAAATAAAAATTTCGCTAAAATTATCCATTTTCGTCCCTTTTTTCGGTAATTTCGTCATAAAATGAGGAAAAAATCGAGTAAATAGAGAAAAAAAATAGAAATTTAGCAAAAATTATCCGTTTTTGTCCCTTTTTTCGGTAATTTCGTCAAAAAATGTGGAAAAAAAACGAGTGAATTGAGGAAAAAAATTAAAATTTGGCTAAAATTATCCGTTTTCGTCCCTTTTTTCGGTAATTTCGTCAATAAATGAGGAAAAAAACGAGCAAATTGAGGAAAAAAATAAAAATTTCGCTAAAATTATCCGTTTTCTTCCCTTTTTTCGGTAATTTCGTCATAAAATGAGGAAAAAAACGAGTAAATAGAAGAAAAAAATAGAAATTTAGCTAAAAATTTCCGTTTTCGTCCCTTTTTTCGGTAATTTCGTCATAAAATGAGGAAAAAATCGAGTAAATAGAGGAAAAAAATAGAAATTTTGCAAAAAATATCCGTTTTCGTCCCTTTTTTCACTAATTTTATCAATAAATGAAGAAAAAAAACGAGTAAATTGAAGAAAAAAATAAAAATTTCGCTAAAATTATCCATTTTCGTCCCTTTTTTCGGTAATTTCGTCATAAAATGAGGAAAAAATCGTGTAAATAGAGATAAAAAATAGAAATTTAGCTAAAATTATCCGTTAACGTTGCTTTTTTCGGTAATTCTGTCATAAAATGAGGTAAAAAACGAGTAAATTGAGTAAAAAAATAGGAATTTTGCTAAATATTTCCGTTTTCGTCCCTTTTTTCGGTTATTTCGTCAATAAATGAGGAAAAAAACGAGTAAATTGAGGAAAAAAATAAAAATTTCGCTAAAATTATCCATTTTCGTCCCTATTTCCGGTAATTTCGTCAGAAAATTAGGAAAAAATCGAGTAAATAGAGGAAAAAAATAGAAATTTAGCTAAAATTATCCGTTTTCGTCCCTTTTTTCACTAATTTTATTAATAAATGAGGAAAAAAAACGAGTAAATTGAGGAAAAAAATAAAAATTTCGCTAAAATTATCCGTTTTCGTCCCTTTTTTCGGTAATTTCGTCCTAAAATGATAAAAAAAACGAGTAAATTGAGGAAAAAAATAAAAATATCGCTAAAATTATCCGTTTATGTCCTTTTTTTCGGTAATTTCATCATAAAATGAGGAAAAAAAAACGAGTAAATAGAGGAAAAAATATAAATTTAGCTAAAATTATCCGTTTTCGTTGCTTTTTTCGGTAATTTTGTCATAAAATTTGGAAAATAACGAGTAAAGAGAGGAAAAAAATAGAAATTTTGCTAAAAATATCCGTTTTCGTCCCTTTTTTCGGTAATTTCGTCAATAAATGAGGAAAAAAACGAGTAAATTGAGGAAAAAAATAAAAATTTCGCTAAAATTATCCGTTTTCGTCCCATTTTTCGGTAATTTCGTCAAAAAATAAGTAAAAAAAACGAGTAAATAGAGGAAAAAAATTAAAATTTCGCAAAAATTATCCGTTTTCGTTTCTTTTTTCGGTAATTTTGTCATAAATGGGAAAAAAAATCGAGTAAATAGAGGAAAAAATCGATATTTCCCTAAAATTATCCGCTTTCGTCCCTTTTTTCGGTAATTTCGTCCTAAAATGAGGAAAAAAAATGAGTAAATAGAGGAAAAAAATGAGTAAATAGAGGAAAAAAATATTAATTTTGCTAAATATTTCCGTTTTCGTCCCTTTTTTCGGTAATTTCGTAATAAAATGAGGAAAAAATCGAGTAAATAGAGGAAAAAAATAGAAATTTAGCTAAAATTATCCGTTTTCGTTGCTTTTTTCGGTAATTTTGTCATAAAATGTGGTGAAAAACGAGTAAATTGAGTAAAAAAATAGACATTTTGCTAAAAATTTCCGTTTTCGCCCTTTTTTTCGGTAATTTCGTCAATAAATGAGGAAAAAAACGAGTAAATAGAGGAAAAAAATAGAAATTTAGCTAAAATTATCCGTTAACGTTGCTTTTTTCGGTAATTCTGTCATAAAATGAGGTAAAAAACGAGTAAATTGAGTAAAAAAATAGAAATTTTGCTAAATATTTCCGTTTTCGTCCCTTTTTTCGGTAATTTCGTCAATAAATGAGGAAAAAAACGAGTAAATTGAGGAAAAAAATAAAAATTTCGCTAAAATTATCCATTTTCGTCCCTATTTTCGGTAATTTCGTCATAAAATGAGGAAAAAATCAAGTAAATAGAGGAAAAAAATAGAAATTTAGCTAAAATTATCCGTTTTCGTCCCTTTTTTCACTAATTTTATCAATAAATGAGGAAAAAAAACGAGTAAATTGAGGAAAAAAATAAAAATTTCGCTAAAATTATCCGTTTTCTTCCCTTTTTTCGGTAATTTCGTCATAAAATGAGGAAAAAAACGAGTAAATAGAAGAAAAAAATAGAAATTTTGCTAAAAATTTCCGTTTTCGTCCCTTTTTTCGGTAATTTCGTCATAAAATGAGGAAAAAATCGAGTAAATAGAGGAAAAAAATAGAAATTTTGTAAAAAATATCCGTTTTCGTCCATTTTTCACTAATTTTATCAATAAATTAGGAAAAAAAACGAGTAAATTGAGGAAAAAAATAAAAATTTCGCTAAAATTATCCGTTTTCGTCCCTTTTTTCGGTAATTTCGTCCTAAAATGAGGAAAAAAAACGAGTAAATTGAGGAAAAAAATAAAAATTTCCCTAAAATTATCCGTTTTTGTCCCTTTTTTCGGTAATTTCGTCCTAAAATGAGGAAAAAAAACGAGTAAATTGAGGAAAAAAATAAAAATTTCGCTAAAATTATCCGTTTTCGTCCCTTTTTTCGGTAATTTCGTCATAAAATGAGGAAAAAAAACGAGTAAATTGAGTAAAATAATAGAATTTTCATTAAAATTATCCGTTTTCGTCCCTTTTTTCAGTAATTTCGTCATAAAATAAGGAAAAAAACGAGTAAATAGAGGAAAAAAATAGAAATTTTGCTAAAAATATCCGTTTTCGTCCCTTTTTTCGGTAATATCGTCCTAAAATGAGGAAAAAAAACGAGTAAATTGAGGAAATAAATAAAAATTTCGCCAAAATTATCCATTTTCGTCCCTTTTTTCGGTAATTTCGTCATAAAATGAGGAAAAAATCGAGTAAATAGAGGAAAAAAATAGAAATTTAGCTAAAATTATCCGTTTTCGTCCCTTTTTTCGGTAATATCGTCCTAAAATGAGGAAAAAAAACGAGTTAATTGAGGAAATAAATAAAAATTTCGCCAAAATTATCCAATTTCGTCCCTTTTTTCGGTAATTTCGTCATAAAATGAGGAAAAAATCGAGTAAATAGAGGGAAAAAATAGAAATTTAGCTAAAATTATCCGTTTTCGTTGCTTTTTTCGGTAATTTTGTCATAAAATGAGGTAAAAAACGAGTAAATTGAGTAAAAAAATAGAAATTTTGCTAAAAATTTCCGTTTTCGTCCATTTTTTCGGTAATTTCGTCAATAAATGAGGAAAAAAACGAGTAAATTGAGGAAAAAAATAAAAATTTCGCTAAAATTATCCGTTTTCGTCCCTTTTTTCGGTAATTTCGTAATAAAATGAGGAAAAAATCGAGTAAATAGAGGAAAAAAATAGAAATTTAGCTAAAATTATCCGTTTTCGTCCTTTTTTCGGTAATTTCGTCAAAAAATGAGGAAAAAAAAACGAGTGACTTGAGGAAAAAAATTAAATTTCGCTAAAATTATCCGTTTTCGTCCCTTTTTTCGGTAATTTCGTCATAAATTGAGGAAAAAATACTTGTAAATTGAGTAAAATAATAGAATTTTCGCTAAAATTATCCGTTTTCTTCCCTTTTTTCGGTAATTTCGTCATAAAATGAGGAAAAAAACGAGTAAATAGAGGAAAAAAATGGAAATTTTGCTAAAAATATCCGTTTTCGTCCCTTTTTTCGGTAATTTTGTCATAAAATGAGGAAAAAATCGAGTAAATTGAGGAAAAAAATAGAAATTTAGCTTAAATTATCCGTTTTCGTTGATTTTTTCGGTAATTTTGTCAGAAAATGAGGAAAAAAAACGAGTAAATTGAGGAAAAAAATAAAAATTTCGCTAAAATTATCCGTTTTCGTCCCTTTTTTCGGTAATTTCGTCATAAAATGAGGAAAAAAAACGAGTAAAGAGAGGTAAATATAGGTATTTCGCTAAAATTATCCGTTTTCGTCCCTTTTTTCGGTAATTTCGTCCTAAAATGAGGAAAAAAAATGAGTAAATAGAGGAAAAAAATATTAATTTTGCTAAATATTTCCGTTTTCGTCCCTTTTTTCGGTAATTTCGTAATAAAATGAGGAAAAAATCGAGTAAATAGAGGAAAAAAATAGAAATTTCGCTAAAATTATCCGTTTTCGTCCCTTTTTTCGGTAATTTCGTGATAAAATGATGAAGAAAAACGAGTAAATTAAGGAAATAAATAAAAATTTCGGTAAAATTATCCATTTTCGTCCATTTTTTCCGTTAATTCGTCGTAAAATGAGGAAAAAAATCGAGTAAAATGGGGAAAAAAAATAGAATTTTCGCTAAAATTATCCGTTTTCGTCCCTTTTTTAAGTAATTTCGTCATAAAATGAGGAAAAAAACGAGTAAATAGAGGAAAAAAATAGAAATTTTGCTAAAAATATCCGTTTTCGTCCCTTTTTTCAGTAATTTCGTCAATAGATGAGGAAAAAAACGAGTAAATTGAGGAAAAAAATAAAAATTTCGCTAAAATTATCCGTTTTCGTCCCATTTTTCGGTAATTTCGTCAAAAAATAAGGAAAAAAAACGAGTAAATTGAGGAAAAAAATTAAAATTTCGCAAAAATTAACTGTTTTCGTTGCTTTTTTCGGTAATTATGTCATAAAATGAGGAAAAAAAATCGAGTAAATAGAGGAAAAAATCGATATTTCCCTAAAATTATCCGTTTTAGTCCCTTTTTTCGGTAATTTCGTCAATAGATGAGGAAAAAAACGAGTAAATTGAGGAAATAAATAAAAATTTCACTAAAATTATCCATTTTCGTCCCTTATTTCGATAATTTCGTCATAAAATGAGGAAAAAATCGAGTAAATAGAGGAAAAAAATAGAAATTTTGCTAAAATTATCCGTTAACGTTGCTTTTTTCGGTAATTCTGTCATAAAATGAGGTAAAAAACGAGTAAATTGAGTAAAAAAATAGGAATTTTGCTAAATATTTCCGTTTTCGTCCCTTTTTTCGGTTATTTCGTCAATAAATGAGGAAAAGAACGAGTAAATTGAGGAAAAAAATAAAAATTTCGCTAAAATTATCCATTTTCGTCCCTATTTTCGGTAATTTCGTCAGAAAATGAGGAAAAAATCGAGTAAATAGAGGAAAAAAATAGAAATTTAGCTAAAATTATCCGTTTTCGTCCCTTTTTTCACTAATTTTATTAATAAATGAGGAAAAAAAACGAGTAAATTGAGGAAAAAAATAAAAATTTCGCTAAAATTATCCGTTTTCGTCCCTTTTTTCGGTAATTTCGTCCTAAAATGATAAAAAAAACGAGTAAATTGAGGAAAAAAATAAAAATATCGCTAAAATTATCCGTTTATGTCCTTTTTTTCGGTAATTTCATCATAAAATGAGGAAAAAAAAACGAGTAAATAGAGGAAAAAATATAAATTTAGCTAAAATTATCCGTTTTCGTTGCTTTTTTCGGTAATTTTGTCATAAAATTTGGAAAATAACGAGTAAAGAGAGGAAAAAAATAGAAATTTTGCTAAAAATATCCGTTTTCGTCCCTTTTTTCGGTAATTTCGTCAATAAATGAGGAAAAAAACGAGTAAATTGAGGAAAAAAATAAAAATTTCGCTAAAATTATCCGTTTTCGTCCCATTTTTTCGGTAATTTCGTCAAAAAATAAGTAAAAAAAACGAGTAAATAGAGGAAAAAAATTAAAATTTCGCAAAAATTATCCGTTTTCGTTGCTTTTTTCGGTAATTTTGTCATAAATGGGAAAAAAAATCGAGTAAATAGAGGAAAAAATCGATATTTCCCTAAAATTATCCGCTTTCGTCCCTTTTTTCGGTAATTTCGTCCTAAAATGAGGAAAAAAAATGAGTAAATAGAGGAAAAAAATATTAATTTTGCTAAATATTTCCGTTTTCGTCCCTTTTTTCGGTAATTTCGTAATAAAATGAGGAAAAAATCGAGTAAATAGAGGAAAAAAATAGAAATTTAGCTAAAATTATCCGTTTTCGTTGCTTTTTTCGGTAATTTTGTCATAAAATGTGGTGAAAAACGAGTAAATTGAGTAAAAAAATAGACATTTTGCTAAAAATTTCCGTTTTCGCCCTTTTTTTCGGTAATTTCGTCAATAAATGAGGAAAAAAACGAGTAAATAGAGGAAAAAAATAGAAATTTAGCTAAAATTATCCGTTAACGTTGCTTTTTTCGGTAATTCTGTCATAAAATGAGGTAAAAAACGAGTAAATTGAGTAAAAAAATAGAAATTTTGCTAAATATTTCCGTTTTCGTCCCTTTTTTCGGTAATTTCGTCAATAAATGAGGAAAAAAACGAGTAAATTGAGGAAAAAAATAAAAATTTCGCTAAAATTATCCATTTTCGTCCCTATTTTCGGTAATTTCGTCATAAAATGAGGAAAAAATCGAGTAAATAGAGGAAAAAAATAGAAATTTAGCTAAAATTATTCGTTTTCGTCCCTTTTTTCACTAATTTTATCAATAAATGAGGAAAAAAAACGAGTAAATTGAGGAAAAAAATAAAAATTTCGCTAAAATTATCCGTTTTTGTCCCTTTTTTCGGTAATTTCGTCATAAAATGAGGAAAAAATCGTGTAAATAGAGATAAAAAATAGAAATTTAGCTAAAATTATCCGTTAACGTTGCTTTTTTCGGTAATTCTGTCATAAAATGAGGTAAAAAACGAGTAAATTGAGTAAAAAAATAGGAATTTTGCTAAATATTTCCTTTTTCGTCCCTTTTTTCGGTTATTTCGTCAATAAATGAGGAAAAGAACGAGTAAATTGAGGAAAAAAATAAAAATTTCGCTAAAATTATCCGTTTTCGTCCCTTTTTTCGGTAATTTCGTCCTAAAATGATAAAAAAAAACGAGTAAATTGAGGAAAAAAATAAAAATATCGCTAAAATTATCCGTTTATGTCCTTTTTTTCGGTAATTTCATCATAAAATGAGGAAAAAAAACGAGTAAATAGAGGAAAAAATATAAATTTAGCTAAAATTATCCGTTTTCGTTGCTTTTTTCGGTAATTTTGTCATAAAATTTGGAAAATAACGAGTAAAGAGAGGAAAAAAATAGAAATTTTGCTAAAAATATCCGTTTTCGTCCCTTTTTTCGGTAATTTCGTCAATAAATGAGGAAAAAAACGAGTAAATTGAGGAAAAAAATAAAAATTTCGCTAAAATTATCCGTTTTCGTCCCATTTTTCGGTAATTTCGTCAAAAAATAAGTAAAAAAAACGAGTAAATAGAGGAAAAAAATTAAAATTTCGCAAAAATTATCCGTTTTCGTTGCTTTTTTCGGTAATTTTGTCATAAATGGGAAAAAAAAATCGAGTAAATAGAGGAAAAAATCGATATTTCCCTAAAATTATCCGCTTTCGTCCCTTTTTTCGGTAATTTCGTCCTAAAATGAGGAAAAAAAATGAGTAAATAGAGGAAAAAAATATTAATTTTGCTAAATATTTCCGTTTTCGTCCCTTTTTTCGGTAATTTCGTAATAAAATGAGGAAAAAATCGAGTAAATAGAGGAAAAAAATAGAAATTTAGCTAAAATTATCCGTTTTCGTTGCTTTTTTCGGTAATTTTGTCATAAAATGTGGTGAAAAACGAGTAAATTGAGTAAAAAAATAGACATTTTGCTAAAAATTTCCGTTTTCGCCCTTTTTTTCGGTAATTTCGTCAATAAATGAGGAAAAAAACGAGTAAATAGAGGAAAAAAATAGAAATTTAGCTAAAATTATCCGTTAACGTTGCTTTTTTCGGTAATTCTGTCATAAAATGAGGTAAAAAACGAGTAAATTGAGTAAAAAAATAGAAATTTTGCTAAATATTTCCGTTTTCGTCCCTTTTTTCGGTAATTTCGTCAATAAATGAGGAAAAAACGAGTAAATTGAGGAAAAAAATAAAAATTTCGCTAAAATTATCCATTTTCGTCTTTATTTTCGGTAATTTCGTCATAAAATGAGGAAAAAATCGAGTAAATAGAGGAAAAAAATAGAAATTTAGCTAAAATTATCCGTTTTCGTCCCTTTTTTCACTAATTTTATCAATAAATGAGGAAAAAAAACGAGTAAATTGAGGAAAAAAATAAAAATTTCGCTAAAATTATCCGTTTTTTGTCCCTTTTTTCGGTAATTTCGTCATAAAATGAGGAAAAAATCGTGTAAATAGAGATAAAAAATAGAAATTTAGCTAAAATTATCCGTTAACGTTGCTTTTTTCGGTAATTCTGTCATAAAATGAGGTAAAAAACGAGTAAATTGAGTAAAAAAATAGGAATTTTGCTAAATATTTCCGTTTTCGTCCCTTTTTTCGGTTATTTCGTCAATAAATGAGGAAAAAAAACGAGTAAATTGAGGAAAAAAATAAAAATTTCGCTAAAATTATCCATTTTCGTCCCTATTTTCGGTAATTTCGTCAGAAAATGAGGAAAAAATCGAGTAAATATAGGAAAAAAATAGAAATTTAGCTAAAATTATCCGTTTTCGTCCCTTTTTTCACTAATTTTATTAATAAATGAGGAAAAAAAACGAGTAAATTGAGGAAAAAAATAAAAATTTCGCTAAAATTATCCGTTTTCGTCCCTTTTTTCGGTAATTTCGTCCTAAAATGATAAAAAAAAACGAGTAAATTGAGGAAAAAAATAAAAATATCGCTAAAATTATCCGTTTATGTCCTTTTTTTCGGTAATTTCATCATAAAATGAGGAAAAAAAAACGAGTAAATAGAGGAAAAAATATAAATTTAGCTAAAATTATCCGTTTTCGTTGCTTTTTTCGGTAATTCTGTCATAAAATTTGGAAAATAACGAGTAAAGAGAGGAAAAAAATAGAAATTTTGCTAAAAATATCCGTTTTCGTCCCTTTTTTCGGTAATTTCGTCAATAAATGAGGAAAAAAACGAGTAAATTGAGGAAAAAAATAAAAATTTCGCTAAAATTATCCGTTTTCGTCCCATTTTTCGGTAATTTCGTCAAAAAATAAGTAAAAAAAACGAGTAAATAGAGGAAAAAAATTAAAATTTCGCAAAAATTATCCGTTTTCGTTGCTTTTTTCGGTAATTTTGTCATAAATGGGAAAAAAAATCGAGTAAATAGAGGAAAAAATCGATATTTCCCTAAAATTATCCGCTTTCGTCCCTTTTTTCGGTAATTTCGTCCTAAAATGAGGAAAAAAAATGAGTAAATAGAGGAAAAAAATATTAATTTTGCTAAATATTTCCGTTTTCGTCCCTTTTTTCGGTAATTTCGTAATAAAATGAGGAAAAAATCGAGTAAATAGAGGAAAAAAATAGAAATTTAGCTAAAATTATCCGTTTTCGTTGCTTTTTTCGGTAATTTTGTCATAAAATGTGGTGAAAAACGAGTAAATTGAGTAAAAAAATAGACATTTTGCTAAAAATTTCCGTTTTCGCCCTTTTTTTCGGTAATTTCGTCAATAAATGAGGAAAAAAACGAGTAAATAGAGGAAAAAAATAGAAATTTAGCTAAAATTATCCGTTAACGTTGCTTTTTTCGGTAATTCTGTCATAAAATGAGGTAAAAAACGAGTAAATTGAGTAAAAAAATAGAAATTTTGCTAAATATTTCCGTTTTCGTCCCTTTTTTCGGTAATTTCGTCAATAAATGAGGAAAAAAACGAGTAAATTGAGGAAAAAAATAAAAATTTCGCTAAAATTATCCATTTTCGTCCCTATTTTCGGTAATTTCGTCATAAAATGAGGAAAAAATCGAGTAAATAGAGGAAAAAAATAGAAATTTAGCTAAAATTATCCGTTTTCGTCCCTTTTTTCACTAATTTTATCAATAAATGAGGAAAAAAAAACGAGTAAATTGAGGAAAAAAATAAAAATTTCGCTAAAATTATCCGTTTTCGTCCCTTTTTTCGGTAATTTCGTCGTAAAATGATAAAAAAAAACGAGTAAATTGAGGAAAAAAATAAAAAAATCGCTAAAATTATCCGTTTATGTCCTTTTTTTCGGTAATTTCGTCATAAAATGAGGAAAAAAAAACGAGTAAATAGAGGAAAAAATAAAAATTTCGCTAAAATTATCCATTTTCGTCCCTTTTTTCGGTAATTTCGTCATAAAATGAGGAAAAAATCGAGTAAATAGAGGAAAAAATAGAAATTTAGCTAAAATTATCCGTTTTCGTCCCTTTTGTCGGTAATTTCGTCATATAATGAGGAAAAAAAACGAGTACATTCAGGAAAAAAATAAAAAATTTCGCTATAATTATCCATTTTCGTTGCTTTTTTCGGTAATTTTGTCATAAAATGAGGAAAAAAACGAGTAAATAGAGGAAAAAAATAGAAATTTTGCTAAAAATATCCGTTTTCGTCCCTTTTTTTCGGTAATTTCGTCAATAGATGAGGAAAAAAACGAGTAAATTGAGGAAAAAAATAAAAATTTCGCTTAAATTATCCGTTTTCGTCCCATTTTTCGGTAATTTCGTCAAAAAATAAGGAAAAAAAACGAGTAAATTGAGGAAAAAAATTAAATTTTCGCAAAAATTATCCGTTTTCGTTGCTTTTTTCGGTAATTATGTCATAAAATGAGGAAAAAAAATCGAGTAAATAGAGGAAAAAATCGATATTTCCCTAAAATTATCCGTTTTAGTCCCTTTTTTCGGTAATTTCGTCAATAGATGAGGAAAAAAACGAGTAAATTGAGGAAATAAATAAAAATTTCACTAAAATTATCCATTTTCGTCCCTTATTTCAGTAATTTCGTCATAAAATGAGGAAAAAATCGAGTAAATAGAGGAAAAAAATAGAAATTTAGCTAAAATTTTCCGTTTTCGTTGCTTTTTTCGGTAATTCTGTCATAAAATGAGGTAAAAAACGAGTAAATTGAGTAAAAAAATAGAAATTTTGCTAAAAATTTCCGTTTTCTTTTTTTTTTCGGTAATTTCGTCAATAAATGAGGAAAAAAACGAGTAAATTGAGGAAAAAAATAAAAATTTCGCTAAAATTATCCATTTTCGTCCCTTTTTTCGGTAATTTCGTCATAAAATGAGGAAAGAATCGAGTAAATAGAGAAAAAAAATAGAAATTTAGCAAAAATTATCCGTTTTTGTCCCTTTTTTCGGTAATTTCGTAATAAAATGAGGAAAAAATCGAGTAAATAGAGGGAAAAAATAGAAATTTAGCTAAAATTATCCGTTTTCGTTTCTTTTTTCGGTAATTTTGTCATAAAATGAGGTAAAAAACGAGTAAATTGAGTAAAAAAATAGACATTTTGCTAAAAATTTCCGTTTTCGCCCTTTTTTTCGGTAATTTCGTCAATAAATGAGGAAAAAAACGAGTAAATTGAGGAAAAAAATAAAAATTTCGCTAAAATTATCCATTTTCGTCCCTTTTTTCGGTAATTTCGTCATAAAATGAGGAAAAAATCGAGTAAATAGAGGAAAAAAATAGAAATTTAGCTAAAATTATCTTTTAACGTTGCTTTTTTCGGTAATTCTGTCATAAAATGAGGTTAAAAACGAGTAAATTGAGTAAAAAAATAGGAATTTTGCTAAAAATTTCCGTTTTCGTCCCTTTTTTCGGTAATTTCGTCATAAAATGAGGAAAAAATCGAGTAAATAGAGGAAAAAAATAGAAATTTTGCAAAAAATATCCGTTTTCGTCCCTTTTTTCACTAATTTTATCAATAAATGAAGAAAAAAAACGAGTAAATTGAAGAAAAAAATAAAAATTTCGCTAAAATTATCCGTTTTCGTCCCTTTTTTCGGTAATTTCGTCCTAAAATGATGGAAAAAAACGAGTAAATTGAGGAAAAAAATAAAAATTTCGCTAAAATTATCCGTTTATGTCCTTTTTTTCGGTAAATTGGTCATAAAATGAGGAAAAAAAACGAGTAAATAGAGGAAAAAATAGATGTTTCGCTACAATTATCAGTTTTCGTCCCTTTTTTCGGTAATTTCGTCATAAAATGAGGAAAAAAAACGAGTAAATAGAGGAAAAAATAGATATTTCGCTAAAATTATCCGTTTTCGTCCCTTTTTTAGATAATTTCGTCATATAATGAGGAAAAAAACGAGTAAATTCAGGAAAAAAATAAAAATTTCGCTATAATTATCCGTTTTCGTCCCTTTTTTCGGTAATTTCGTCAATAAATGAGGAAAAAAACGAGTAAATTGAGGAAAAAAATTAAAATTTCGCAAAAATTATACGTTTTCGTTGCTTTTTTCGGTAATTTTGTCATAAAATGAGGAAAAAAAATCGAGTAAATAGAGGAAAAAATCGATATTTCCCTAAAATTATCCGCTTTCGTCCCTTTTTTCGGTAATTTCGTCCTAAAATGAGGATAAAAAACGAGTAAATAGAGGAAAAAATAGATGTTTCGCTACAATTATCAGTTTTCGTCCCTTTTTTCGGTAATTTCGTAATAAAATGAGGAAAAAATCGAGTTAATAGAGGAAAAAAAAAAAAATTTAGCAAAAATTATCCGTTTTCGTTGCTTTTTTCGGTAATTTTTTTCATAAAATGAGGAAAATAACGAGTAAATAGGGGAAAAAAATAGAAATTTTGCTAAAAATATCCGTTTTCGTCCCTTTTTTCGGTAATTTCGTCAATAAATGAGGAAAAAAACGAGTAAATTGAGGAAAAAAATTAAAATTTCGCAAAAATTATCCGTTTTCGTTGCTTTTTTCGGTAATTTTGTCATAAAATGAGGAAAAAAAATCGAGTAAATAGAGGAAAAAATCGATATTTCCCTAAAATTATCCGCTTTCGTCCCTTTTTTCGGTAATTTCGTCCTAAAATGAGGATAAAAAATGAGTAAATAGAGGAAAAAAATATTAATTTTGCTAAATATTTCCGTTTTCGTCCCTTTTTTCGGTAATTTCGTAATAAAATGAGGAAAAAATCGAGTAAATAGAGGGAAAAAATAGAAATTTAGCTAAAATTATCCGTTTTCGTTTCTTTTTTCGGTAATTTTGTCATAAAATGAGGTAAAAAACGAGTAAATTGAGTAAAAAAATAGACATTTTGCTAAAAATTTCCGTTTTCGCCCTTTTTTTCGGTAATTTCGTCAATAAATGAGGAAAAAAACGAGTAAATTGAGGAAAAAAATAAAAATTTCGCTAAAATTATCCATTTTCGTCCCTTTTTTCGGTAATTTCGTCATAAAATGAGGAAAAAATCGAGTAAATAGAGGAAAAAAATAGAAATTTAGCTAAAATTATCTTTTAACGTTGCTTTTTTCGGTAATTCTGTCATAAAATGAGGTTAAAAACGAGTAAATTGAGTAAAAAAATAGGAATTTTGCTAAATATTTCCGTTTTCGTCCCTTTTTTCGGTTATTTCGTCAATAAATGAGGAAAAAAACGAGAAAATTGAGGAAAAAAAAAAAAATTTCGCTAAAATTATCCATTTTCGTCCCTATTTTCGGTAATTTCGTCCTAAAATGATAAAAAAAAAACGAGTAAATTGAGGAAAAAAATAAAAATATCGCTAAAATTATCCGTTTATGTCCTTTTTTCGGTAATTTCATCATAAAATGAGGAAAAAAAAACGAGTAAATAGAGGAAAAAATATAAATTTAGCTAAAATTATCCGTTTTCGTTGCTTTTTTCGGTAATTTTGTCATAAAATGAGGAAAATAACGAGTAAAGAGAGGAAAAAAATAGAAATTTTGCTAAAAATATCCGTTTTCGTCCCTTTTTTCGGTAATTTCGTCAAAAAATAAGTAAAAAAAACGAGTAAATTGAGGAAAAAAATTAAAATTTCGCAAAAATTATCCGTTTTCGTTGCTTTTTTCGGTAATTTTTTTCATAAAATGAGGAAAATAACGAGTAAATAGAGGAAAAAAATAGAAATTTTGCTAAAAATATCCGTTTTCGTCCCTTTTTTCGGTAATTTCGTCAATAAATGAGGAAAAAAACGAGTAAATTGAGGAAAAAAATTAAAATTTCGCAAAAATTATCCGTTTTCGTTGCTTTTTTCGGTAATTTTGTCATAAAATGAGGAAAAAAAATCGAGTAAATAGAGGAAAAAATCGATATTTCCCTAAAATTATCCGCTTTCGTCCCTTTTTTCGGTAATTTCGTCCTAAAATGAGGATAAAAAATGAGTAAATAGAGGAAAAAAATATTAATTTTGCTAAATATTTCCGTTTTCGTCCCTTTTTTCGGTAATTTCGTAATAAAATGAGGAAAAAATCGAGTAAATAGAGGGAAAAAATAGAAATTTAGCTAAAATTATCCGTTTTCGTTTCTTTTTTCGGTAATTTTGTCATAAAATGAGGTAAAAAACGAGTAAATTGAGTAAAAAAATAGACATTTTGCTAAAAATTTCCGTTTTCGCCCTTTTTTTCGGTAATTTCGTCAATAAATGAGGAAAAAAACGAGTAAATTGAGGAAAAAAATAAAAATTTCGCTAAAATTATCCATTTTCGTCCCTTTTTTCGGTAATTTCGTCATAAAATGAGGAAAAAATCGAGTAAATAGAGGAAAAAAATAGAAATTTAGCTAAAATTATCTTTTAACGTTGCTTTTTTCGGTAATTCTGTCATAAAATGAGGTTAAAAACGAGTAAATTGAGTAAAAAAATAGGAATTTTGCTAAATATTTCCGTTTTCGTCCCTTTTTTCGGTTATTTCGTCAATAAATGAGGAAAAAAACGAGAAAATTGAAGAAAAAAAAAAAAATTTCGCTAAAATTATCCATTTTCGTCCCTATTTTCGGTAATTTCGTCCTAAAATGATAAAAAAAAACGAGTAAATTGAGGAAAAAAATAAAAATATCGCTAAAATTATCCGTTTATGTCCTTTTTTCGGTAATTTCATCATAAAATGAGGAAAAAAAAACGAGTAAATAGAGGAAAAAATATAAATTTAGCTAAAATTATCCGTTTTCGTTGCTTTTTTCGGTAATTTTGTCATAAAATGAGGAAAATAACGAGTAAAGAGAGGAAAAAAATAGAAATTTTGCTAAAAATATCCGTTTTCGTCCCTTTTTTCGGTAATTTCGTCAAAAAATAAGTAAAAAAAAACGAGTAAATTGAGGAAAAAAATTAAAATTTCGCAAAAATTATCCGTTTTCGTTCCTTTTTTCGGTAATTTTGTCATAAAATGAGGAAAAAAAATCGAGTAAATAGAGGAAAAAATCGATATTTCCCTAAAATTATCCGCTTTCGTCCCTTTTTTTCGGTAATTTCGTCCTAAAATGAGGAAAAAAAATGAGTAAATAGAGGAAAAAAATATTAATTTTGCTAAATATTTCCGTTTTCGTCCCTTTTTTCGGTAATTTCGTAATAAAATGAGGAAAAAATCGAGTAAATAGAGGAAAAAATAGGAATTTAGCTAAAATTATCCGTTTTCGTCCCTTTTTTCGGTAATTTCGTCCTAAAATGAGGAAAAAAAAACGAGTAAATTGAGGAAAAAAATAAAAATTTCGTTAAAATTATCCGTTTTCGTCCCTTTTTTTCGGTAATTTCGTCCTAAAATGAGGAAAAAAAACGAGTAAATTGAGGAAATAAATAAAAATTTCGCCAAAATTATATATTTTCGTCCCTTTTTTCGGAAATTTCGTCATAAAATGAGGAAAAAATCGAGTAAATAGAGGGAAAAAATAGAAATTTAGCTAAAATTATCCGTTTTCGTTGCTTTTTTCGGTAATTTTGTCATAAAATGAGGAAAAAATGCAGTAAATAGAGGAAAAAAATAGAAATTTAGCTAAAATTATCCGTTTTCGTCCCTTTTTTCGGTAATTTCGTCAAAAAATGAGGAAAAAAAACGAGTGAATTGAGGAAAAAAATAAAAATTTCGCTAAAATTATCCGTTTTCGTCCCTTTTTTCGGTAATTACATCATAAAATGAAGAAAAAAAACGAGCAAATAGAGGAAAAAATTAGAAATTTCGCTAAAATTGTCCGTTTTCGTCCCTTTTTTCGGTAATTTCGTCATGAAATGAGGAAAAAAACGAGTAAATAGAGGAAAAAAATAAAAATTTCGATAAAATTATCCGTTATCGTCCATTTTTTCGGTAATTTCGTGATAAAATGATGAAGAAAAACGAGTAAATTGAGGAAAAAAATAAATTTTCGCTAAAATTATCCATTTTCGTCCCTTTTTTCAGTAATTTCGTGATAAAATGATGAAGAAAAACGAGTAAATTGAGGAAAAAAATAAAAATTTCGCTAAAATTATCCGTTTTCGTCCCTTTTTTCGGTAATATCGTCCTAAAATGAGGAAAAAAAACGAGTAAATTGAGGAAATAAATAAAAATTTCGCCAAAATTATCCATTTTCGTCCCTTTTTTCGGTAATTTCGTCATAAAATGAGGAAAAAATCGAGTAAATAGAGGAAAAAAATAGAAATTTAGCTAAAATTATCCGTTTTCGTCCCTTTTTTTCGGTAATATCGTCCTAAAATGAGGAAAAAAAACGAGTTAATTGAGGAAATAAATAAAAATTTCGCCAAAATTATCTAATTTCGTCCCTTTTTTCGGTAATTTCGTCATAAAATGAGGAAAAAATCGAGTAAATAGAGGGAAAAAATAGAAATTTAGCTAAAATTATCCGTTTTCGTTGCTTTTTTCGGTAATTTTGTCATAAAATGAGGTAAAAAAACGAGTAAATTGAGTAAAAAAATAGAAATTTTGCTAAAAATTTCCGTTTTCGTCCATTTTTTCGGTAATTTCGTCTATAAATGAGGAAAAAAACGAGTAAATTGAGGAAAAAAATAAAAACTTCGCTAAAATTATCCGTTTTCGTCCCTTTTTTCGGTAATTTCGTAATAAAATGAGGAAAAAATCGAGTAAATAGAGGAAAAAAATAGAAATTTAGCTAAAATTATCCGTTTTCGTTGCTTTTTTTCGGTAATTTTGTCATAAAATGAGGAAAAAATGCAGTAAATAGAGGAAAAAAATAGAAATTTAGCTAAAATTATCCGTTTTCGTCCCTTTTTTCAGGTAATTACATCATAAAATGAAGAAAAAAAACGAGCAAATAGAGGAAAAAATTAGAAATTTCGCTAAAATTGTCCGTTTTCGTCCCTTTTTTCGGTAATTTCGTCATGAAATGAGGAAAAAAACGAGTAAATAGAGGAAAAAAATAAAAATTTCGATAAAATTATCCGTTATCGTCCATTTTTTCGGTAATTTCGTGATAAAATGATGAAGAAAAACGAGTAAATTGAGGAAAAAAATAAATTTTCGCTAAAATTATCCATTTTCGTCCCTTTTTTCAGTAATTTCGTGATAAAATGATGAAGAAAAACGAGTAAATTGAGGAAAAAAATAAAAATTTCGCTAAAATTATCCGTTTTCGTCCCTTTTTTTCGGTAACTTCGTGATAAAATGCGGAAAAAATACGATTAAATTGGGGAAAAATTAGAAATTTTATTAAAATTATCCGTTTTAATCCCTTTTTTCGGTAATTTTGTTAAGAAATGAGGAAATAAACGAGTAAATAGAGGAATAAATAAAAATTTCGCTAAAATTATCCGTTTTCATCCCTTTTTTCGGTAATTACGTCATAAAATGAGGAAAATAATCGAGTAAAAATTAAAAATTTCGCTAAAATTATCCGTTTTCGTCCTTTTATTCGGTAATTTCGTCATAAAATGTGGAAAAAAATCGAGTAAATAGAGGGAAAAATAGAAATTTCTTAAAAATTATCCGTTTTCGTCCGTTTTCCTTGGTAATTTAATGATAGAATGATGAAGAAAAACGAGTAAATTGAGGAAAAAAATAAAAATTTCGCTAAAATTATCCGTTTTCGTCCCTTTATTCGGTAATTTCGTAATAAAATGTAGAAAAAATCGAGTAAATAGAGGGAAAAATAGAAATTTCTTTAAAATTATCCGTTTTCGTCCCTTTTTTTGGTAATTTAATGATAGAATGATGAAGAAAAACGAGTAAATTGAGGAAAAAAATAAAAATTTCGCTAAAATTATCCGTTTTCGTCCCTTTTTTCGGTAATTTCGTCATAAAATGAGGAAAAAAAACGAGTAAATTGAGTAAAATAATAGAATTTTCACTAAAATTATCCGTTTTCGTCCCTTTTTTCAGTAATTTCGTCATAAAATGAGGAAAAAAACGAGTAAATAGAGGAAAAAAATAGAAATTTTGCTAAAAATATCCGTTTTCGTCCCTTTTTTCGGTAATATCGTCCTAAAATGAGGAAAAAAAACGAGTAAATTGAGGAAATAAATAAAAATTTCGCCAAAATTATCCATTTTCGTCCCTTTTTTCGGTAATTTCGTCATAAAATGAGGAAAAAATCGAGTAAATAGAGGAAAAAAAATAGAAATTTAGCTAAAATTATCCGTTTTCGTCCCTTTTTTCGGTAATATCGTCCTAAAATGAGGAAAAAAAACGAGTTAATTGAGGAAATAAATAAAAATTTCGCCAAAATTATCCAATTTCGTCCCTTTTTTCGGTAATTTCGTCATAAAATGAGGAAAAAATCGACTAAATAGAGGGAAAAAATAGAAATTTAGCTAAAATTATCCGTTTTCGTTGCTTTTTTCGGTAATTTTGTCATAAAATGAGGAAAAAATCGAGTAAATAGAGGAAAAAAATAGAAATTTAGCTTAAATTATCCGTTTTCGTTGATTTTTTTCGGTAATTTTGTCAGAAAATGAGGAAAAAAACGAGTAAATAGAGGAAAAAAATAGAAATTTAGCTAAAATTATCCGTTTTCGTCCTTTTTTTTCGGTAGTTTCGTCCTAAAATGAGGAAAAAAAACGAGTAAATTGAGGAAATAAATAAAAATTTCGCTAAAATTATCCATTTTCGTCCCTTTTTTCGGTAATTTCGATATAAAATGAGGAAAAAATCGAGTAAATAGAGGAAAAAAATAGAAATTTAGCTAAAATTATCCGCTTTCGTTGCTTTTTTGGTAATTCTGTCATAAAATGAGGTAAAAAACGAGTAAATTGAGTAAAAAAATAGAAATTTTGCTAAAAATTTCCGTTTTCGTCCCTTTTTTCGGTAATTTCGTCAATAAATGAGGAGAAAAACGAGTAAATTGAGGAAAAAAATAAAAATTTCGCTAAAATTATCCATTTTCGTCCCTTTTTTCGGTAATTTCGTCATAAAATGAGGAAAAAATCGAGTAAATAGAGGAAAAAAATAGAAATTTAGCTAAAATTATCCGTTTTCGTCCCTTTTTTCGGTAATTTCGTCAAAAAATGTGGAAAAAAAACGAGTAAATAGAGGAAAAAAATAGAAATTTAGCTAAAATTATCCGTTTTCGTCCCTTTTTTCGGTAATTTCGTCAAAAAATGTGGAAAAAAAAACGAGTGAATTGAGGAAAAAAGTAAAAATTTCGCTAAAATTATCCGTTTTCGTTGCTTTTTTCGGTAATTTTCTCATAAAATGAGGAAAAAAACGAGTAAATAGAGGAAAAAATCGATATTTCCCTAAAATTATCCGTTTTCGTCCCTTTTTTCGGTAATTTCCTCCAAAAATGAATAAAAAAAACGAGTAAATTGAGGAAAAAAATAAAAATTTCGCTAAAATTATCCGTTTTTGTCCTTATTTTCGGTAATTTCGTCATAAAATGAGGAAAAAAAACGAGTAAATAGAGGAAAAAATTGAAATTTCGCTAAAATTATCCGTTTTCGTCACTTTTTTCGGTAATTTCGTCATAAAAAGAGGAAAAAAACGAGTAAATTGAGAAAAAAAAAAATGAAAATTTCGCTAAAATTATCCATTTTCGTCTCTTTTTTCGGTAATTTTGTCATAAAATTAGGAAAAAAACGAGTAAATAGAGGAAAAAAATAGAAATTATGCTAAAAATATCCGTTTTCGTCCCTTTTTTCGGTAATTTCGTCATAAAATGAGGAAAAAATCGAGAAAATAGAGGAAAAAAATAGAAATTTTCCTAAAATTATCCGTTTTCGTTGCTTTTTTCGGTAATTTTGTCTAATAAATGAGGAAAAAAACGAGTAAATATAAAAACAAAATAGAAATTTCACTAAGACAATCCGCTTTCGTCCCTTTTTTCCGGTAATTTTGTCAAAAAATGAGGAAAAAAAAGAAGATAATTGAGGAAAAAAATTAAAATTTCGTTAAAATTATCCCTTTTCGTTGCTTTTTTCGGTAAATTTGTCATAAAATGAGGAAAAAAACAAGTAAATTGTGGAAAAAATCGATATTTCCCTAAATTTATCCGTTTTCGTCCCTTTTTCGGTAATTTCGTCCTAAAATGAGGAAAAAAAAACGATTAAATTGAGGAAAAAAATAAAAATTTCGCTAAAATTATCCGTTTTCGTCTATTTTTCGGTAATTTCGTCAATAAATGAGGAATAAAACGAGTAAATTGAGGAAAAAAATAAAAATTTCGCTAAAATTATTCGTTTTCGTTGCTTTTTTCGGTAATTTTGTCATAAAATGAGGAAAAAAACGAGTAAATAGAGCAAAATATCGATATTTCCTTAAAGTTATCCGTTTTCGGTAATTTCGTCAATAAATGAGGAAAAAAACGAGTAAATTTAGGAAAAAAATAAAAATTTCCCTAAAATTATCCGTTTTCGTCCCATTTTTCGGTAATTTCGTCATAAAATGAGGAAAAAATCGAGTAAATAGAGGAAAAAAATAGAATTTTAGCTAAAATTATCCGTTTTCGTCCCTTTTTTCGGTAATTTCGTCAAAAAATGTGGAAAAAAAACGAGTGAATTGAGGAAAAAAATTAAAATTTCGCTAAAATTATCCGTTTTCGTCCCTTTTTTCGGTAATTTCGTCAATAAATGAGGAAAAAAACGAGTAAATTGAGGAAAAAAATAAAAATTTCGCTAAAATTATCCGTTTTCTTCCCTTTTTTCGGTAATTTCGTCATAAAATGAGGAAAAAAACGAGTAAATAGAAGAAAAAAATAGAAATTTTGCTAAAAATTTCCGTTTTCGTCCCTTTTTTCGGTAATTTCGTCATAAAATGAGGAAAAAATCGAGTAAATAGAGGAAAAAAATAGAAATTTTGCAAAAAATATCCGTTTTCGTCCATTTTTCACTAATTTTATCAATAAATGAGGAAAAAAAACGAGTAAATTGAGGAAAAAAATAAAAATTTCGCTAAAATTATCCGTTTTCGTCCCTTTTTTCGGTAATTTCGTCCTAAAATGAGGAAAAAAAACGAGTAAATTGAGGAAAAAAATAAAAATTTCCCTAAAATTATCCGTTTTTGTCCCTTTTTTCGGTAATTTCGTCCTAAAATGAGGAAAAAAAACGAGTAAATTGAGGAAAAAAATAAAAGTTTCGCTAAAATTATCCGTTTTCGTCCCTTTTTTCGGTAATTTCGTCATAAAATGAGGAAAAAAAACGAGTAAATTGAGTAAAATAATAGAATTTTCACTAAAATTATCCGTTTTCGTCCCTTTTTTCAGTAATTTCGTCATAAAATGAGGAAAAAAACGAGTAAATAGAGGAAAAAAATAGAAATTTTGCTAAAAATATCCGTTTTCGCCCCTTTTTTCGGTAATATCGTCCTAAAATGAGGAAAAAAAACGAGTAAATTGAGGAAATAAATAAAAATTTCGCCAAAATTATCCATTTTCGTCCCTTTTTTCGGTAATTTCGTCATAAAATGAGGAAAAAATCGAGTAAATAGAGGAAAAAAATAGAAATTTAGCTAAAATTATCCGTTTTCGTCCCTTTTTTCGGTAATATCGTCCTAAAATGAGGAAAAAAAACGAGTTAATTGAGGAAATAAATAAAAATTTCGCCAAAATTATCCAATTTCGTCCCTTTTTTCGGTAATTTCGTCATAAAATGAGGAAAAAATCGAGTAAATAGAGGGAAAAAATAGAAATTTAGCTAAAATTATCCGTTTTCGTTGCTTTTTTCGGTAATTTTGTCATAAAATGAGGTAAAAAACGAGTAAATTGAGTAAAAAAATAGAAATTTTGCTAAAAATTTCCGTTTTCGTCCATTTTTTCGGTAATTTCGTCAATAAATGAGGAAAAAAACGAGTAAATTGAGGAAAAAAATAAAAATTTCGCTAAAATTATCCGTTTTCGTCCCTTTTTTCGGTAATTTCGTAATAAAATGAGGAAAAAATCGAGTAAATAGAGGAAAAAAATAGAAATTTAGCTAAAATTATCCGTTTATGTCCTTTTTTCGGTAATTTCGTCAAAAAATGAGGAAAAAAAACGAGTGACTTGAGGAAAAAAATTAAATTTCGCTAAAATTATCCGTTTTCGTCCCTTTTTTCGGTAATTTCGTCATAAATTGAGGAAAAAATACTTGTAAATTGAGTAAAATAATAGAATTTTCGCTAAAATTATCCGTTTTCTTCCCTTTTTTCGGTAATTTCGTCATAAAATGAGGAAAAAAACGAGTAAATAGAGGAAAAAAATGGAAATTTTGCTAAAAATATCCGTTTTCGTCCCTTTTTTCGGTAATTTTGTCATAAAATGAGGAAAAAATCGAGTAAATTGAGGAAAAAAATAGAAATTTAGCTTAAATTATCCGTTTTCGTTGATTTTTTCGGTAATTTTGTCAGAAAATGAGGAAAAAAAACGAGTAAATTGAGGAAAAAAATAAAAATTTCGCTAAAATTATCCGTTTTCGTCCCTTTTTTCGGTAATTTCGTCATAAAATGAGGAAAAAAAACGAGTAAAGAGAGGTAAATATAGATATTTCGCTAAAATTATCCGTTTTCGTCCCTTTTTTCGGTAATTTCGTCCTAAAATGAGGAAAAAAAATGAGTAAATAGAGGAAAAAAATATTAATTTTGCTAAATATTTCCGTTTTCGTCCCTTTTTTCGGTAATTTCGTAATAAAATGAGGAAAAAATCGAGTAAATAGAGGAAAAAAATAGAAATTTCGCTAAAATTATCCGTTTTCGTCCCTTTTTTCGGTAATTTCGTGATAAAATGAAGAAAAACGAGTAAATAGAGGAAAAAAATAGAAATTTTGCTAAAAATATCCGTTTTCGTCCCTTTTTTCGGTAATTTCGTCAATAGATGAGGAAAAAAACGAGTAAATTGAGGAAAAAAATAAAAATTTCGCTAAAATTATCCGTTTTCGTCCCATTTTTCGGTAATTTCGTCAAAAAATAAGGAAAAAAAACGAGTAAATTGAGGAAAAAAATTAAAATTTCGCAAAAATTATCCGTTTTCGTTGCTTTTTTCGATAATTATGTCATAAAATGAGGAAAAAAAATCCAGTAAATAGAGGAAAAAATCGATATTTCCCTAAAATTATCCGTTTTAGTCCCTTTTTTCGGTAATTTCGTCAATAGATGAGGAAAAAAACGAGTAAATTGAGGAAATAAATAAAAATTTCACTAAAATTATCCATTTTCGTCCCTTATTTCGGTAATTTCGTCATAAAATGAGGAAAAAATCGAGTAAATAGAGGAAAAAAATAGAAATTTTGCTAAAATTATCCGTTTTCGTTGCTTTTTTCGGTAATTCTGTCATAAAATGAGGTAAAAAACGAGTAAATTGAGTAAAAAAATAGAAATTTTGCTAAAAATTTCCGTTTTCTTTTTTTTTTTGGTAATTTCGTCAATAAATGAGGAAAAAAACGAGTAAATTGAGGAAAAAAATAAAAATTTCGCTAAAATTATCCATTTTCGTCCCTTTTTTCGGTAATTTCGTCATAAAATGAGGAAAAAATCGAGTAAATAGAGAAAAAAAATAGAAATTTAGCAAAAATTATCCGTTTTTGTCTCTTTTTTCGGTAATTTCGTCAAAAAATGTGGAAAAAAAACGAGTGAATTGAGGAAAAAAATTAAAATTTGGCTAAAATTATCCGTTTTCGTCCCTTTTTTCGGTAATTTCGTCAATAAATGAGGAAAAAAACGAGCAAATTGAGGAAAAAAATAAAAATTTCGCTAAAATTATCCATTTTCGTCCCTTTTTTCGGTAATTTCGTCATAAAATGAGGAAAAAATCGAGTAAATAGAGGAAAAAAATAGAAATTTTGCAAAAAATTTCCGTTTTCGTCCCTTTTTTCACTAATTTTATCAATAAATGAAGAAAAAAAACGAGTAAATTGAAGAAAAAAATAAAAATTTCGCTAAAATTATCCATTTTCGTCCCTTTTTTCGGTAATTTCGTCATAAAATGAGGAAAAAAACGAGTAAATTGAGTAAAAAAATAGGAATTTTGCTAAATATTTCCGTTTTCGTCCCTTTTTTCGGTTATTTCGTCAATAAATGAGGAAAAAAAACGAGTAAATTGAGGAAAAAAATAAAAATTTCGCTAAAATTATCCATTTTCGTCCCTATTTTCGGTAATTTCGTCAGAAAATGAGGAAAAAATCGAGTAAATAGAGGAAAAAAATAGAAATTTAGCAAAAATTATCCGTTTTCGTCCCTTTTTTCACTAATTTTATTAATAAATGAGGAAAAAAAACGAGTAAATTGAGGAAAAAAATAAAAATTTCGCTAAAATTATCCGTTTTCGTCCCTTTTTTCGGTAATTTCGTCCTAAAATGATAAAAAAACGAGTAAATTGAGGAAAAAAATAAAAATATCGCTAAAATTATCCGTTTATGTCCTTTTTTTCGGTAATTTCATCATAAAATGAGGAAAAAAAAAACGAGTAAATAGAGGAAAAAATATAAATTTAGCTAAAATTATCCGTTTTCGTTGCTTTTTTCGGTAATTTTGTCATAAAATTTGGAAAATAACGAGTAAAGAGAGGAAAAAAATAGAAATTTTGCTAAAAATATCCGTTTTCGTCCCTTTTTTCGGTAATTTCGTCAATAAATGAGGAAAAAAACGAGTAAATTGAGGAAAAAAATAAAAATTTCGCTAAAATTATCCGTTTTCGTCCCATTTTTCGGTAATTTCGTCAAAAAATAAGTTAAAAAAACGAGTAAATAGAGGAAAAAAATTAAAATTTCGCAAAAATTATCCGTTTTCGTTGCATTTTTCGGTAATTTTGTCATAAATGGGAAAAAAAATGAGTAAATAGAGGAAAAAAATATTAATTTTGCTAAATATTTCCGTTTTCGTCCCTTTTTTCGGTAATTTCGTAATAAAATGAGGAAAAAATCGAGTAAATAGAGGAAAAAAATAGAAATTTAGCTAAAATTATCCGTTTTCGTTGCTTTTTTCGGTAATTTTGTCATAAAATGTGGTGAAAAACGAGTAAATTGAGTAAAAAAATAGACATTTTGCTAAAAATTTCCGTTTTCGCCCTTTTTTTCGGTAATTTCGTCAATAAATGAGGAAAAAAACGAGTAAATAGAGGAAAAAAATAGAAATTTAGCTAAAATTATCCGTTAACGTTGCTTTTTTCGGTAATTCTGTCATAAAATGAGGTAAAAAACGAGTAAATTGAGTAAAAAAATAGAAATTTTGCTAAATATTTCCGTTTTCGTCCCTTTTTTCGGTAATTTCGTCAATAAATGAGGAAAAAAACGAGTAAATTGAGGAAAAAAATAAAAATTTCGCTAAAATTATCCATTTTCGACCCTATTTTCGGTAATTTCGTCATAAAATGAGGAAAAAATCGAGTAAATAGAGGAAAAAAATAGAAATTTAGCTAAAATTATCCGTTTTCGTCCCTTTTTTCACTAATTTTATCAATAAATGAGGAAAAAAAACGAGTAAATTGAGGAAAAAAATAAAAATTTCGCTAAAATTATCCGTTTTCGTCCCTTTTTTCGGTAATTTCGTCCTAAAATGATAAAAAAAACGAGTAAATTGAGGAAAAAAATAAAAATATCGCTAAAATTATCCGTTTATGTCCTTTTTTTCGGTAATTTCGTCATAAAATGAGGAAAAAAAACGAGTAAATAGAGGAAAAAATAAAAATTTCGCTAAAATTATCCATTTTCGTCCCTTTTTTCGGTAATTTCGTCATAAAATGAGGAAAAAATCGAGTAAATAGAGGAAAAAAATAGAAATTTAGCTAAAATTATCCGTTTTCGTCCCTTTTGTCGGTAATTTCGTCATATAATGATGAAAAAAAACGAGTACATTCAGGAAAAAAATAAAAAATTTCGCTATAATTATCCATTTTCGTCACTTTTTTCGGTAATTTCGTCATAAAATGAGGAAAATAACGAGTAAAGAGAGGAAAAAAATATAAATTTAGCTAAAATTATCCGTTTTCGTTGCTTTTTTCGGTAATTCTGTCATAAAATGAGGTAAAAAACGAGTAAATTGAGTAAAAAAATAGAAATTTTGCTAAAAATTTCCGTTTTCTTTTTTTTTTCGGTAATTTCGTCAATAAATGAGGAAAAAAACGAGTAAATTGAGGAAAAAAATAAAAATTTCGCTAAAATTATCCATTTTCGTCCCTTTTTTCGGTAATTTCGTCATAAAATGAGGAAAGAATCGAGTAAATAGAGAAAAAAAATAGAAATTTAGCAAAAATTATCCGTTTTTGTCCCTTTTTTCGGTAATTTCGTCAAAAAATGTGGAAAAAAAACGAGTGAATTGAGGAAAAAAATTAAAATTTGGCTAAAATTATCCGTTTTCGTCCCTTTTTTCGGTAATTTCGTCAATAAATGAGGAAAAAAACGAGCAAATTGAGGACAAAAATAAAAATTTCGCTAAAATTATCCGTTTTCTTCCCTTTTTTCGGTAATTTCGTCATAAAATGAGGAAAAAAACGAGTAAATAGAAGAAATAAATAGAAATTTAGCTAAAAATTTCCGTTTTCGTCCCTTTTTTCGGTAATTTCGTAATAAAATGAGGAAAAAATCGAGTAAATAGAGGAAAAAAATAGAAATTTTGCAAAAAATATCCGTTTTCGTCCCTTTTTTCACTAATTTTATCAATAAATGAAGAAAAAAAACGAGTAAATTGAAGAAAAAAATAAAAATTTCGCTAAAATTATCCGTTTTCGTCCCTTTTTTCGGTAATTTCGTCCTAAAATGATGGAAAAAAACGAGTAAATTGAGGAAAAAAATAAAAATTTCGCTAAAATTATCCGTTTATGTCCTTTTTTTCGGTAAATTCGTCATAAAATGAGGAAAAAAAACGAGTAAATAGAGGAAAAAATAGATGTTTCGCTACAATTATCAGTTTTCGTCCCTTTTTTCGGTAATTTCGTCATAAAATGAGGAAAAAAAACGAGTAAATAGAGGAAAAAATAGATATTTCGCTAAAATTATCCGTTTTCGTCCCTTTTTTAGATAATTTCGTCAATAAATGAGGAAAAAAACGAGTAAATTGAGGAAAAAAATTAAAATTTCGCAAAAATTATCCGTTTTCGTTGCTTTTTTCGGTAATTTTGTCATAAAATGAGGAAAAAAAATCGAGTAAATAGAGGAAAAAATCGATATTTCCCTAAAATTATCCGCTTTCGTCCCTTTTTTCGGTAATTTCGTCCTAAAATGAGGATAAAAAACGAGTAAATAGAGGAAAAAATAGATGTTTCGCTACAATTATCAGTTTTCGTCCCTTTTTTCGGTATTTTCGTAATAAAATGAGGAAAAAATCGAGTTAATAGAGGAAAAAAAAAAAAATTTAGCTAAAATTATCCGTTTTCGTTGCTTTTTTCGGTAATTTTTTTCATAAAATGAGGAAAATAACGAGTAAATAGAGGAAAAAAATAGAAATTTTGCTAAAAATATCCGTTTTCGTCCCTTTTTTCGGTAATTTCGTCAATAAATGAGGAAAAAAACGAGTAAATTGAGGAAAAAAATTAAAATTTCGCAAAAATTATACGTTTTCGTTTCTTTTTTCGGTAATTTTGTCATAAAATGAGGAAAAAAAATCGAGTAAATAGAGGAAAAAATCGATATTTCCCTAAAATTATCCGCTTTCGTCCCTTTTTTCGGTAATTTCGTCCTAAAATGAGGATAAAAAATGAGTAAATAGAGGAAAAAAATATTAATTTTGCTAAATATTTCCGTTTTCGTCCCTTTTTTCGGTAATTTCGTAATAAAATGAGGAAAAAATCGAGTAAATAGAGGGAAAAAATAGAAATTTAGCTAAAATTATCCGTTTTCGTTTCTTTTTTCGGTAATTTTGTCATAAAATGAGGTAAAAAATGAGTAAATTGAGTAAAAAAATAGACATTTTGCTAAAAATTTCCGTTTTCGCCCTTTTTTTCGGTAATTTCGTCAATAAATGAGGAAAAAAAACGAGTAAATTGAGGAAAAAAATAAAAATTTCGCTAAAATTATCCATTTTCGTCCCTTTTTTCGGTAATTTCGTCATAAAATGAGGAAAAAATCGAGTAAATAGAGGAAAAAAATAGAAATTTAGCTAAAATTATCTTTTAACGTTGCTTTTTTCGGTAATTCTGTCATAAAATGAGGTAAAAAACGAGTAAATTGAGTAAAAAAATAGGAATTTTGCTAAATATTTCCGTTTTCGTCCCTTTTTTCGGTTATTTCGTCAATAAATGAGGAAAAAAACGAGAAAATTGAGGAAAAAAAAAAATTTCGCTAAAATTATCCATTTTCGTCCCTATTTTCGGTAATTTCGTCCTAAAATGATAAAAAAAACGAGTAAATTGAGGAAAAAAATAAAAATATCGCTAAAATTATCCGTTTATGTCCTTTTTTCGGTAATTTCATCATAAAATGAGGAAAAAAAACGAGTA
The DNA here is from genome assembly GCA_947579665.1 of Sympetrum striolatum. Lineage (NCBI taxonomy): Eukaryota > Metazoa > Arthropoda > Insecta > Odonata > Libellulidae > Sympetrum > Sympetrum striolatum. Next base: position 996,290 of record CANPUZ010000004.1, read on the forward strand.
AATAGAGGAAAAAATATAAATTTAGCTAAAATTATCCGTTTTCGTTGCTTTTTTCGGTAATTTTGTCATAAAATGAGGAAAATAACGAGTAAAGAGAGGAAAAAAATAGAAATTTTGCTAAAAATATCCGTTTTCGTCCCTTTTTTCGGTAATTTCGTCAATAAATGAGGAAAAAAACGAGTAAATTGAGGAAAAAAATAAAAATTTCGCTAAAATTATCCGTTTTCGTCCCATTTTTCGGTAATTTCGTCAAAAAATAAGGAAAAAAAAAGAGTAAATTGAGGAAAAAAATTAAAATTTCGCAAAAATTATCCGTTTTCGTTCCTTTTTTCGGTAATTTTGTCATAAAATGAGGAAAAAAAATCGAGTAAATAGAGGAAAAAATCGATATTTCCCTAAAATTATCCGCTTTCGTCCCTTTTTTCGGTAATTTCGTCCTAAAATGAGGAAAAAAAATGAGTAAATAGAGGAAAAAAATATTAATTTTGCTAAATATTTCCGTTTTCGTCCCTTTTTTCGGTAATTTCGTAATAAAATGAGGAAAAAATCGAGTAAATAGAGGAAAAAATAGGAATTTAGCTAAAATTATCCGTTTTCGTTGCTTTTTTCGGTAATTTTGTCATAAAATGAGGTAAAAAACGAGTAAATTGAGTAAAAAATTAGACATTTTGCTAAAAATTTCCGTTTTCGCCCTTTTTTTCGGTAATTTCGTCAATAAATGAGGAAAAATACGAGTAAATAGAGGAAAAAAATAGAAATTTAGCTAAAATTATCCGTTAACGTTGCTTTTTTCGGTATATCTGTCATAAAATGAGGTAAAAAACGAGTAAATTGAGTAAAAAAATAGAAATTTCGCTAAAATTATCCATTTTCGTCCCTATTTTCGGTAATTTCATCATAAAATGAGGAAAAAATCGAGTAAATAGAGGAAAAAAATAGAAATTTAGCTAAAATTATCCGTTTTCGTCCCTTTTTTCACTAATTTTATCAATAAATGAGGAAAAAAAACGAGTAAATAGAGGAAAAAATAGATGTTTCGCTACAATTATCAGTTTTCGTCCCTTTTTTCGGTAATTTCGTCATAAAATGAGGAAAAAAACGAGTAAATAGAGGAAAAAATAGATATTTCGCTAAAATTATCCGTTTTCGTCCCTTTTTTAGATAATTTCGTCAATAAATGAGGAAAAAAACGAGTAAATTGAGGAAAAAAATTAAAATTTCGCAAAAATTATCCGTTTTCGTTGCTTTTTTCGGTAATTTTGTCATAAAATGAGGAAAAAAAATCGAGTAAATAGAGGAAAAAATCGATATTTCCCTAAAATTATCCGCTTTCGTCCCTTTTTTCGGTAATTTCGTCCTAAAATGAGGATAAAAAACGAGTAAATAGAGGAAAAAATAGATGTTTCGCTACAATTATCAGTTTTCGTCCCTTTTTTCGGTATTTTCGTAATAAAATGAGGAAAAAATCGAGTTAATAGAGGAAAAAAAAAAAAATTTAGCTAAAATTATCCGTTTTCGTTGCTTTTTTCGGTAATTTTTTTCATAAAATGAGGAAAATAACGAGTAAATAGAGGAAAAAAATAGAAATTTTGCTAAAAATATCCGTTTTCGTCCCTTTTTTCGGTAATTTCGTCAATAAATGAGGAAAAAAACGAGTAAATTGAGGAAAAAAATTAAAATTTCGCAAAAATTATACGTTTTCGTTGCTTTTTTCGGTAATTTTGTCATAAAATGAGGAAAAAAAATCGAGTAAATAGAGGAAAAAATCGATATTTCCCTAAAATTATCCGCTTTCGTCCCTTTTTTCGGTAATTTCGTCCTAAAATGAGGATAAAAAATGAGTAAATAGAGGAAAAAAATATTAATTTTGCTAAATATTTCCGTTTTCGTCCCTTTTTTCGGTAATTTCGTAATAAAATGAGGAAAAAATCGAGTAAATAGAGGGAAAAAATAGAAATTTAGCTAAAATTATCCGTTTTCGTTTCTTTTTTCGGTAATTTTGTCATAAAATGAGGTAAAAAACGAGTAAATTGAGTAAAAAAATAGACAATTTGCTAAAAATTTCCGTTTTCGCCCTTTTTTTCGGTAATTTCGTCAATAAATGAGGAAAAAAACGAGTAAATTGAGGAAAAAAATAAAAATTTCGCTAAAATTATCCATTTTCGTCCCTTTTTTCGGTAATTTCGTCATAAAATGAGGAAAAAATCGAGTAAATAGAGGAAAAAAATAGAAATTTAGCTAAAATTATCTTTTAACGTTGCTTTTTTCGGTAATTCTGTCATAAAATGAGGTAAAAAACGAGTAAATTGAGTAAAAAAATAGGAATTTTGCTAAATATTTCCGTTTTCGTCCCTTTTTTCGGTTATTTCGTCAATAAATGAGGAAAAAAACGAGAAAATTGAGGAAAAAAAAAAAATTTCGCTAAAATTATCCATTTTCGTCCCTATTTTCGGTAATTTCGTCCTAAAATGAAAAAAAAAACGAGTAAATTGAGGAAAAAAATAAAAATATCGCTAAAATTATCCGTTTATGTCCTTTTTTCGGTAATTTCATCATAAAATGAGGAAAAAAAACGAGTAAATAGAGGAAAAAATATAAATTTAGCTAAAATTATCCGTTTTCGTTGCTTTTTTCGGTAATTTTGTCATAAAATGAGGAAAATAACGAGTAAAGAGAGGAAAAAAATAGAAATTTTGCTAAAAATATCCGTTTTCGTCCCTTTTTTCGGTAATTTCGTCAATAAATGAGGAAAAAAACGAGTAAATTGAGGAAAAAAATAAAAATTTCGCTAAAATTATCCGTTTTCGTCCCATTTTTCGGTAATTTCGTCAAAAAATAAGTAAAAAAAACGAGTAAATTGAGGAAAAAAATTAAAATTTCGCAAAAATTATCCGTTTTCGTTCCTTTTTTCGGTAATTTTGTCATAAAATGAGGAAAAAAAATCGAGTAAATAGAGGAAAAAATCGATATTTCCCTAAAATTATCCGCTTTCGTCCCTTTTTTCGGTAATTTCGTCCTAAAATGAGGAAAAAAAATGAGTAAATAGAGGAAAAAAATATTAATTTTGCTAAATATTTCCGTTTTCGTCCCTTTTTTCGGTAATTTCGTAATAAAATGAGGAAAAAATCGAGTAAATAGAGGAAAAAATAGGAATTTAGCTAAAATTATCCGTTTTCGTTGCTTTTTTCGGTAATTTTGTCATAAAATGAGGTAAAAAACGAGTAAATTGAGTAAAAAATTAGACATTTTGCTAAAAATTTCCGTTTTCGCCCTTTTTTTCGGTAATTTCGTCAATAAATGAGGAAAAATACGAGTAAATAGAGGAAAAAAATAGAAATTTAGCTAAAATTATCCGTTAACGTTGCTTTTTTCGGTATATCTGTCATAAAATGAGGTAAAAAACGAGTAAATTGAGTAAAAAAATAGAAATTTCGCTAAAATTATCCATTTTCGTCCCTATTTTCGGTAATTTCATCATAAAATGAGGAAAAAATCGAGTAAATAGAGGAAAAAAATAGAAATTTAGCTAAAATTATCCGTTTTCGTCCCTTTTTTCACTAATTTTATCAATAAATGAGGAAAAAAAACGAGTAAATTGAGGAAAAATATAAAAATTTCGCTAAAATTATCCGTTTTCGTCCCTTTTTTCGGTAATTTCGTCAATAAATGAGGAAAAGAACGAGTAAATTGAGGAAAAAAATAAAAATTTCGCTAAAATTATCCATTTTCGTCCCTATTTTCGGTAATTTCGTCATAAAATGAGGAAAAAATCTAGTAAATAGAGGAAAAAAATAGAAATTTAGCTAAAATTATCCGTTTTCGTCCCTTTTTTCATTAATTTTATCAATAAATGAGGAAAAAAAACGAGTAAATTGAGGAAAAAAATAAATATTTCGCTAAAATTATCCGTTTTCGTCACTTTTTTCGGTAATTTCGTCCTAAAATGATAAAAAAACGAGTAAATTGAGGAAAAAAATAAAAATATCGCTAAAATTATCCGTTTATGTCCTTTTTTTCGGTAATTTCGTCATAAAATGAGGAAAAAAAACGAGTAAATAGAGGAAAAAATATAAATTTAGCTAAAATTATCCGTTTTCGTTGCTTTTTTCGGTAATTTTGTCATAAAATGAGGAAAATAACGAGTAAAGAGAGGAAAAAAATAGAAATTTTGCTAAAAATATCCGTTTTCGTCCCTTTTTTCGGTAATTTCGTCAATAAATGAGGAAAAAAATTAAAATTTCGATAAAATTATCCGTTTTCGTCCCTTTTTTCGTAATTTCGTCAATAAATGAGGAAAAAAAAGAGTAAATTGAGGAAAAAAATAGAAATTTTGCTAAAAATTTCCGTTTTCGTCCCTTTTTCGGTAATTTCGTCATAAAATGAGGAAAAAATCGAGTAAATAGAGGAAAAAAATAGAAATTTAGCTAAAATTATCCGTTTTCGTCCCTTTTGTCGGTAATTTCGTCATATAATGAGGGAAAAAAAACGAGTAAATTCAGGAAAAAAATAAAAATTTCGCTATAATTATCCATTTTCGTCACTTTTTTCGGTAATTTCGTCATAAAATGAAGAAAAAATCGAGTAAATAGAGGAAAAAAATATAAATTTAGCTAAAATTATCCGTTTTCGTTGCTTTTTTCGGTAATTTTGTCATGAAATGAGGAAAAAAACGAGTAAATAGAGGATAAAAATAGAAATTTTGCTAAAAATATCCGTTTTGGTCCCTTTTTTCGGTAATTTCGTCAATAGATGAGGAAAAAAACGAGTAAATTGAGGAAAAAAATAAAAATTTCGCTAAAATTATCCGTTTTCGTCCCATTTTTCGGTAATTTCGTCAAAAAATAAGGAAAAAAAAAGAGTAAATTGAGGAAAAAAATTAAAATTTCGCAAAAATTATCCGTTTTCGTTGCTTTTTTCGGTAATTTTGTCATAAAATGAGGAAAAAAAATCGAGTAAATAGAGGAAAAAATCGATATTTCCCTAAAATTATCCGTTTTCGTCCCTTTTTTCGGTAATTTCGTCCTAAAATGAGGAAAAAAAACGAGTAAATTGAGGAAAAAAATAAAAATTTCGTTAAAATTATCCGTTTTCGTCCCTTTTTTCGGTAATTTCGTCATAAAATGAGGAAAAAAACGAGTAAATTGAGTAAAATAATAGAATTTTCACTAAAATTATCCGTTTTCGTCCCTTTTATTCGGTAATTTCGCCATAAAATGAGGAAAAAAACGAGTAAATAGAGGAAAAAAATAGAAATTTTGCTAAAAATATCCGTTTTCGTCCCTTTTTTCGGTAATATCGTCCTAAAATGAGGAAAAAAAAACGAGTAAATTGAGGAAATAAATAAAAATTTCGCCAAAATTATATATTTTCGTCCCTTTTTTCGGAAATTTCGTCATAAAATGAGGAAAAAATCGAGTAAATAGAGGGAAAAATAGAAATTTAGCTAAAATTATCCGTTTTCGTTGCTTTTTTCGGTAATTTTGTCATAAAATGAGGAAAAAATGCATTAAATAGAGGAAAAAAATAGAAATTTAGCTAAAATTATCCGTTTTCGTCCCTTTTTTCGGTAATTTCGTCAAAAAATGAGGAAAAAAAACGAGTGAATTGAGGAAAAAAATAAAAATTTCGCTAAAATTATCCGTTTTCGTCCCTTTTTTCGGTAATAACATCATAAAATGAAGAAAAAAAACGAGCAAATAGAGGAAAAAATTAGAAATTTCGCTAAAATTGTCCGTTTTCGTCCCTTTTTTCGGTAATTTCGTCATGAAATGAGGAAAAAAACGAGTAAAAAGAGGAAAAAAATAAAAATTTCGATAAAATTATCCGTTATCGTCCATTTTTTCGGTAATTTCGTGATAAAATGATGAAGAAAAACGAGTAAATTGAGGAAAAAAATAAATTTTCGCTAAAATTATCCATTTTCGTCCCTTTTTTCAGTAATTTCGTGATAAAATGATGAAGAAAAACGAGTAAATTGAGGAAAAAAATAAAAATTTCGCTAAAATTATCCGTTTTCGTCCCTTTTTTCGGTAACTTCGTGATAAAATGCGGAAAAAATACGATTAAATTGGGGAAAAATTAGAAATTTCGCTAAAATTATCCGTTTTAATCCCTTTTTTCGGTAATTTTGTTAAGAAATGAGGAAATAAACGAGTAAATAGAGGAATAAATAAAAATTTCGCTAAAATTATCCGTTTTCATCCCTTTTTTCGGTAATTACGTCATAAAATGAGGAAAATAATCAAGTAAAAATTAAAAATTTCGCTAAAATTATCCGTTTTCGTCCTTTTATTCGGTAATTTCGTCATAAAATGTGGAAAAAAATCGAGTGAATAGAGGGAAAAATAGAAATTTCTTAAAAATTATCCGTTTTCGTCCGTTTTCTTGGTAATTTAATGATAGAATGATGAAGAAAAACGAGTAAATTGAGGAAAAAAATAAAAATTTCGCTATAATTATCCGTTTTCGTCCCTTTATTCGGTAATTTCGTAATAAAATGTAGAAAAAATCGAGTAAATAGAGGGAAAAATAGAAATTTCTTTAAAATTATCCGTTTTCGTCCCTTTTTTTGGTAATTTAATGATAGAATGATGAAGAAAAACGAGTAAATTGAGGAAAAAAATAAAAATTTCGCTAAAATTATCCGTTTTCGTCCCTTTTTTCGGTAATTTCATCATAAAATGAAGAAAAAAACGAGCAAATAGAGGAAAAAAATAGAAATTTCACTAAAATTATCCGTTTTCGTCCCTTTTTTCGGTAATTTCGTGATAAAATGATAAAGAATAACGAGTAATTTGGAGAAAAAAATAATAATTTCGCTAAAATTATCCGCTTTCGTCCCTTTTTTTGGTTTTCGACAAAAAAAAGGAAAAAAAAACGAGGAAATTGAGGAAAAAATAGTAATTTCGCTAAAATTATCCGTTTTTGTCCCTTTTTTCGGTAATTTCGTCATAATATGAGGAAAAAAAACGAGTAAATTGAGGAAAAAATAGAAATTTCGCTAAAATTATTCGTTTTCGTCCCATTTTTCGGTAATTTCGTGATAAAATGATGAAGAAAAACGAGTAAATTGAAGAAAAAAATAAAAATTTCTCTAAAATTATCCGTTTTCGTCCCTTTTTTCGGTAATTTCGTGATAAAATGATAAAGAATAACGAGTAAATTGAAGAAAAAAATAAAAATTTCTCTAAAATTATCCGTTTTCGTCCCTTTTTTCGGTAATTTCGAAATAAAATGAGGAAAAAAAAGAGTAAATTGAGGAAAAAAATAAAAATTTCGATAAAATTATCCGTTTTCGTCCCTTTTTTCGGTAATTTCGACATAAAATGAGGAAAAAAACGAGTAAATAGAGGAAAAAATAGAAATTTCGCTAAAATTATCCGTTTTCGTCCCTTTTTTCGGTAATTTCGTGATAAAATGATAAAGATTAACGAGTAAATTGAAGAAAAAAATAAAAATTTCTCTAAAATTATCCGTTTTCGTCCCTTTTTTCGGTAATTTCGAAATAAAATGAGGAAAACAAAGAGTAAATTGAGGAAAAAAATAAAAATTTCGATAAAATTATCCGTTTTCGTCCCTTTTTTCGGTAATTTCGACATAAAATGAGGAAAAAAACGAGTAAATAGAGGAAAAAATAGAAATTTCGCTAAAATTATCCGTTTTCGTCCCTTTTTTCGGTAATTTCGTCATAAAATGAGGAAAAAAAACGAGTAAATTGAAAAAAAAAATAAAAATTTCGCTAAAATTATCCGCTACCGTCCCTTTTTTGGTAATTTCGTCGTAAAATGAGGAAAAAAACGAGTAAATTGAGGAAAAAAATAAAAATTTTGATAAAATTATCCGTTTTTGTCCCTTTTTTCGGTATTTTCGTCATAAAATGAGGAAAAAAAAACAAGCAAATTGAGGAAAAAATAGAAATTTCGTTAAAATTATCCGTTTTCGTCCCTTTTTTCGGTAATTTCGTCGTAAAATGAGGAAAAAAACGAGTAAATAGAGGAACAAAATAGATCTTTTGCTAAAATTATCCATTTTTGTCCATTTTTTCGGTAATTTCATGATTAAATGATGAAGAAAAACGAGTAAATTGTGAAAAAAAATAAAAATTTCGCGAAAATTATCCATTTTCGCCCCTTTTTTCGGTAATTTCGTCGTAAAATGAGTAAATAAATCGAGTAAATAGAGGAAAAAAATAAAAATTTCGCTAAAATTATCCGTTACCGTCCCTTTTTTGGTAATTTCGTCATAAAATGAGGAAAAAAACGAGTAAATTGAGGAAAAAAATAAAAATTTCGATAAAATTATCCGTTTTCGTCCCTTATTTCGGTAATTTCGACATAAAATGAGGAAAAAAACGAGTTAATAGAGGAAAAAAATTGAAATTTCGCTGAAATTATCCGTTTTCTTCCCTTTTTTTGGTAATTTCGTCATAAAATGAGCAAAAAAAACGAGCAAATAGAGGAAAAAAATAGAAATTTCGCTAAAATTATCCGTTTTCGTCCCTTTTTTCGGTAATTTCGTCATAAAATGAGCAAAAAAAACGAGCAAATAGAGGTTAAAAATAGAAATTTCGCTAAAATTATCCGTTTTCGTCCCTTTTTTCGGTAATTACATCATAAAATGAAGAAAAAAAACGAGCAAATAGAGGAAAAAATTTGAAATTTCGCTAAATTATCCGTTTTCGTCCCTTTTTTCGGTAGTTTCGTCATGAATGGAGGAAAAAAAACGAGCAAATTGGGGAAAAACTAAAAATTTCGATAAAATTATCCGTTTTTGTCAATTTTTTTAGGTAATTTCGTCATGAAATGAGGAAAAAAAACGAGCAAATTGGGGAAAAAATAGAAATTTCGTTAAAATTATCCGTTTTCGTCCCTTTTTTCGGTAATTTCGTGATAAAATGATGAAGAAAAACGACTAAATTGAGGAAAAAATTAGAAATTTCGCTAAAATTATCCGTTTTCGTCCCTTTTTTCGATAACTTCGTGATAAAATGCGGAAAAAAACGAGTAACTAGAGGAAAAAAATAGAAATTTCGCTAAAATTATCCCTTTTCGTACCTTTTTTCGGTAATTTCGTCATAAAATGAGGAAAAAAAAAAGAGTAAATTGAAGAAAAAAAAAGAAACTTCGCTAAAATTATCCGTTTTCGTCCCTTTTTTCGGTAACATCGTGATAAATGATGAATAAAATCGAGTAAACTAAGAAAAAAAATAAAAATTTCGCTTAAATTATCCGTTATCGTCCCTTTTTTGGTAATTTCGTCACAAAATGAGGAAAAAAACGAGTAAATTGAGGAAAAAAATAGTAATTTCGCTAAAATTATCCGTTTTTGTTCATTTTCTCGGTAATTTCGTCATAAAATGAGGAAAAAAACGAGTAAATTGAGGAAAAAATAGTAATTTCGCTAAAATTATCCGTTTTCTTCCCTTTTTTCGGTAATTTCGACATAAAATGAGGAAAAATAACGAGTAAATAGAGGGAAAAATATAAATTTCGCTAAAATTATCTGTTATCGTCCTTTTTTTCGGTAATTTCGTCATAAAATGAGGAAAAAAAAACGAGTATCTAGAGGAAAAAAATATAAATTTAGCTAAAATTATCCGTTTTCGTCCCTTTTTTCGGTAATTTTGTTTAAAAATGAGGAAATAAACGAGTAAATAGAGGAATAAATAAAAATTTCGCAAAAATTATCCGTTTTCATCCCTTTTTTCGGTAATTACGTCATAAAATGAGGAAAATAATCGAGTAAAAAATTAAAAATTTTGCTAAAATTATCCGTTTTCGTCCTTTTTTCGGTAATTTCATGATAAAATGATGAAGAAAAAATAGTAAATTGAGGAAAAAAATAAAAATTTCGCTAAAATTATCCGTTTTCGTCCTTTTATTCGGTAATTTCGTCATAAAATGTGGAAAAAAATCGAGTAAATAGAGGGAAAAATAGAAATTTCTTTAAAATTATCCGTTTTCGTCCCTTTTCTTGGTAACTTAATGATAGAATGCTGAAGAAAAACGAGTAAATTGAGGAAAAAAATAAAAATTTCGCTAAAATTATCCGTTTTCGTCCCTTTTTTGGTAATTTCGTCATAAAATGAGGAAAAAATCGAGTAAATAGGAAAAAAATAGTAATTTCGCTAAAAATATCCGTTTTCGTCCCTTTTTTCGGTAATTTCGTCATAAAATGAGGAAAAGAAACGAGTATCTAGAGGAAAAAAATAGAAATTTCGCTAAAATTATCCCTTTTCGTCCTTTTTTTCGGTATTTTGGTCATAAAATGAGGAAAAAAAACGTGAAATTGAAGAAAAAAATAGAAATTTCGCTAAAATTATCCGTTTTAATCCCTTTTTTCGGTAATTTTGTTAAGAAATGAGGAAATAAACGAGTAAATAGAGGAATAAATAAAAATTTCGCTAAAATTATCCGTTTTCATCCCTTTTTTCGGTAATTACGTCATAAAATGAGGAAAATAATCGAGTAAAAATTAAAAATTTCGCTAAAATTATCCGTTTTCGTCCTTTTATTCGGTAATTTCGTCATAAAATGTGGAAAAAAATCGAGTGAATAGAGGGAAAAATAGAAATTTCTTAAAAATTATCCGTTTTCGTCCGTTTTCTTGGTAATTTAATGATAGAATGATGAAGAAAAACGAGTAAATTGAGGAAAAAAATAAAAATTTCGCTATAATTATCCGTTTTCGTCCCTTTATTCGGTAATTTCGTAATAAAATGTAGAAAAAATCGAGTAAATAGAGGGAAAAATAGAAATTTCTTTAAAATTATCCGTTTTCGTCCCTTTTTTTTGGTAATTTAATGATAGAATGATGAAGAAAAACGAGTAAATTGAGGAAAAAAATAAAAATTTCGCTAAAATTATCCGTTTTCGTCCCTTTTTTTCGGTAATTTCATCATAAAATGAAGAAAAAAACGAGCAAATAGAGGAAAAAAATAGAAATTTCACTAAAATTATCCGTTTTCGTCCCTTTTTTTCGGTAATTTCGTGATAAAATGATAAAGAATAACGAGTAATTTGGAGAAAAAAATAATAATTTCGCTAAAATTATCCGCTTTCGTCCCTTTTTTTGGTTTTCGACAAAAAAAAGGAAAAAAAAACGAGGAAATTGAGGAAAAAATAGTAATTTCGCTAAAATTATCCGTTTTTGTCCCTTTTTTCGGTAATTTCGTCATAATATGAGGAAAAAAAACGAGTAAATTGAGGAAAAAATAGAAATTTCGCTAAAATTATTCGTTTTCGTCCCATTTTTCGGTAATTTCGTCATAAAATGATAAAGAATAACGAGTAAATTGAAGAAAAAAATAAAAATTTCTCTAAAATTATCCGTTTTCGTCCCTTTTTTTCGGTAATTTCGAAATAAAATGAGGAAAAAAAAAGAGTAAATTGAGGAAAAAAATAAAAATTTCGATAAAATTATCCGTTTTCGTCCCTTTTTTCGGTAATTTCGACATAAAATGAGGAAAAAAAACGAGTAAATAGAGGAAAAAATAGAAATTTCGCTAAAATTATCCGTTTTCGTCCCTTTTTTCGGTAATTTCGTCATAAAATGAGGAAAAAAAACGAGTAAATTGAAAAAAAAAATAAAAATTTCGCTAAAATTATCCGCTACCGTCCCTTTTTTGGTAATTTCGTCGTAAAATGAGGAAAAAAACGAGTAAATTGAGGAAAAAAAATAAAAATTTTGATAAAATTATCCGTTTTTGTCCCTTTTTTTCGGTATTTTCGTCATAAAATGAGGAAAAAAAAACAAGCAAATTGAGGAAAAAATAGAAATTTCGTTAAAATTATCCGTTTTCGTCCCTTTTTTCGGTAATTTCGTCGTAAAATGAGGAAAAAAACGAGTAAATAGAGGAACAAAATAGATCTTTTGCTAAAATTATCCATTTTTGTCCATTTTTTCGGTAATTTCATGATTAAATGATGAAGAAAAACGAGTAAATTGAGAAAAAAAATAAAAATTTCGCGAAAATTATCCATTTTCGCCCCTTTTTTCGGTAATTTCGTCGTAAAATGAGTAAAAAAATCGAGTAAATAGAGGAAAAAAATAAAAATTTCGCTAAAATTATCCGTTACCGTCCCTTTTTTGGTAATTTCGTCATAAAATGAGGAAAAAAACGAGTAAATTGAGGAAAAAAATAAAAATTTCGATAAAATTATCCGTTTTCGTCCCTTATTTCGGTAATTTCGACATAAAATGAGGAAAAAAACGAGTTAATAGAGGAAAAAAATTGAAATTTCGCTGAAATTATCCGTTTTCTTCCCTTTTTTTGGTAATTTCGTCATAAAATGAGCAAAAAAAAACGAGCAAATAGAGGAAAAAAATAGAAATTTCGCTAAAATTATCCGTTTTCGTCCCTTTTTTCGGTAATTTCGTCATAAAATGAGCAAAAAAAACGAGCAAATAGAGGTTAAAAATAGAAATTTCGCTAAAATTATCCGTTTTCGTCCCTTTTTTCGGTAATTACATCATAAAATGAAGAAAAAAAACGAGCAAATAGAGGAAAAAATTTGAAATTTCGCTAAAATTATCCGTTTTCGTCCCTTTTTTCGGTAGTTTCGTCATGAATGGAGGAAAAAAAACGAGCAAATTGGGGAAAAACTAAAAATTTCGATAAAATTATCCGTTTTTGTCAATTTTTTTAGGTAATTTCGTCATGAAATGAGGAAAAAAAACGAGCAAATTGGGGAAAAAATAGAAATTTCGTTAAAATTATCCGTTTTCGTCCCTTTTTTCGGTAATTTCGTGATAAAATGATGAAGAAAAACGACTAAATTGAGGAAAAAATTAGAAATTTCGCTAAAATTATCCGTTTTCGTCCCTTTTTTCGATAACTTCGTGATAAAATGCGGAAAAAAACGAGTAACTAGAGGAAAAAAATAGAAATTTCGCTAAAATTATCCCTTTTCGTACCTTTTTTCGGTAATTTCGTCATAAAATGAGGAAAAAAAAAGAGTAAATTGAAGAAAAAAAAAGAAACTTCGCTAAAATTATCCGTTTTCGTCCCTTTTTTCGGTAACATCGTGATAAATGATGAATAAAATCGAGTAAACTAAGAAAAAAAATAAAAATTTCGCTTAAATTATCCGTTATCGTCCCTTTTTTGGTAATTTCGTCACAAAATGAGGAAAAAAACGAGTAAATTGAGGAAAAAAATAGTAATTTCGCTAAAATTATCCGTTTTTGTTCATTTTCTCGGTAATTTCGTCATAAAATGAGGAAAAAAACGAGTAAATTGAGGAAAAAATAGTAATTTCGCTATAATTATCCGTTTTCTTCCCTTTTTTCGGTAATTTCGACATAAAATGAGGAAAAATAACGAGTAAATAGAGGGAAAAATATAAATTTCGCTAAAATTATCTGTTATCGTCCTTTTTTTCGGTAATTTCGTCATAAAATGAGAAAAAAAAAACGAGTATCTAGAGGAAAAAAATATAAATTTAGCTAAAATTATCCGTTTTCGTCCCTTTTTTCGGTAATTTTGTTTAAAAATGAGGAAATAAACGAGTAAATAGAGGAATAAATAAAAATTTCGCAAAAATTATCCGTTTTCATCCCTTTTTTCGGTAATTACGTCATAAAATGAGGAAAATAATCGAGTAAAAAATTAAAAATTTTGCTAAAATTATCCGTTTTCGTCCTTTTTTCGGTAATTTCATGATAAAATGATGAAGAAAAAATAGTAAATTGAGGAAAAAAATAAAAATTTCGCTAAAATTATCCGTTTTCGTCCTTTTATTCGGTAATTTCGTCATAAAATGTGGAAAAAAATCGAGTAAATAGAGGGAAAAATAGAAATTTCTTTAAAATTATCCGTTTTCGTCCCTTTTCTTGGTAACTTAATGATAGAATGCTGAAGAAAAACGAGTAAATTGAGGAAAAAAATAAAAATTTCGCTAAAATTATCCGTTTTCGTCCCTTTTTTGGTAATTTCGTCATAAAATGAGGAAAAAATCGAGTAAATAGGAAAAAAATAGTAATTTCGCTAAAAATATCCGTTTTCGTCCCTTTTTTCGGTAATTTCGTCATAAAATGAGGAAAAGAAACGAGTATCTAGAGGAAAAAAATAGAAATTTCGCTAAAATTATCCCTTTTCGTCCTTTTTTTCGGTATTTTGGTCATAAAATGAGGAAAAAAAACGTGAAATTGAAGAAAAAAATAGAAACTTCGCTAAAATTATCCGTTTTCGTCCCTTTTTTCGGTAATTTCGTCATAAAATGAGGATAAAAACGAGCAAATTGAGGAAAAAATAGAAATTTCGCTAAAATTATCACTTTTCGTCTTTTTTTTCGGTAATTTCGTCATAAAATGAGGAAAAAAAAGAGTAAATTGAAGAAAAAAATAGAAACTTCGCTAAAATTATCCGTTTTCGTCCCTTTTTACGGTTACTTCGTGATAAAATGCGGAAAAAAACGAGTAAATTGGGGAAAAAATAGAAATTTCGCTAAAATAATCCGTTTTCGTCCCTTTTTTCGATAACTTCGTGATAAAATGCGGAAAAAAAACGAGTAAATTGAGGAAAAAAATAGAAATTTCGCTAAAATTATCCGTTTTCGTCCCTTTTTTCGGTAATTTCGTGATAAAATGATGAAGAAAAACGAGTAAATTGAGGAAATAAATAAAAATTTCGGTAAAATTATCCATTTTCGTCCATTTTTTCCGTAAATTCGTCGTAAAATGAGGAAAAAAATCGAGTAAATAGAGGAAAAAAATAGAATTTTCGCTAAAATTATCCGTTTTCGTCCCTTTTTACTTTCTCCATATACGAAGTACAGAGAAAGTATTGTTTTCATGAAAAAATTCGACTTCGAGATTTCAACGGAAATACATGTTTTGGGGTCCCTAGAACACGTTTTGACCATTTTCGGAATGATGTCTGTGTGTATGTGTGTGTGTGTGTGTGTGTGTGTGTGTGTGTGTGTGTGTGTGTGACAGTGGGCGCTCTAACGTGAAAACTATTGGTCGTATCAATACCAAACTTCATGTATAGTAGTGGTGTGTGTGCTGTCAGAGTTGATAAGTTATTGGAGTAAATCGGTCAACCGGAAGTCGAGCTTTATTGATTAAAGCTCATTTCCGGTTTTCAAAATATCTCCATAAATATGATATATACGTACATTGTATTACTTATAAAAGTTTTAGATAATGTCATTTACTATAACTTTTGTATTTAATATATTTTTGTATCTGCGGTTGATTAGGAGTTATTCGTGAAATACTGATAAACCGGAAGAAGATGATTATGTACTTTGTGGGCGCTCTAACATGAAAACTAATTGTTGGATCAACACCAAATTTCATAAATTGAACTTTTATTACAGTCTTTAGAGTTGATTAGATTTTGGAGAAAATCGGCTAACCGGAAGTCGAGCTTCATTCTTCAAAGCTCATTTCCGGTTTTCAAAATATCTCCATAAATATGATATTTAGGTATATACTATTATTTATAAAAGTTTTAGAAAATATAATTTACTATAACTTTTGTTTGAAACATATTTTCTTATCACTGATTGTGTAGGAGTTATTTGTGAAATACTGATAAACCGGAAGTTGCTGATTATGTACGTTGTGGGCGCTCTGGGCGCTGGGGCGAAAGGCCACTTCATCGTTTTTCATCGAACATTTCCTGAAAAACATAATTTATAATGATTGTGACCTAAAAGATAATAATATATAAATTAATCACCCATATTCAAAGTTTAGATGGAATATAGAGTTTGAAATTACTGTCGTAGATAAATATTTACATCTTATATATGGAGAAAGTCATGTGCTGGCCACATCAGATTTTTACTTTCTCCATATACGAAGTATAGAGAAAGTATTGTTTTCATGAAAAAATTCGACTTCGAGATTTCAACGGAAATACACGTTTTGGGGTCCGTAGAACACATTTTGACCATTTTCGGAATGATGTCTGTGTGTATGTGTGTGTGTGTGTGTGTGTGTGTGTGTGTGTGTGTGTGTGTTTGTATGTGTGTGTGTGATAGTGGGCGCTCTAACGTGAAAACTATAAGTCGTATCAATACCAAACTTCATAAATAGTACTTTGGTGTGTGCTGTCAGAGTTGATTAGTTTTTGGAGTAAATCGGTCAACCGGAAGTCGAGCTTTATTCATTAAAGCTCATTTCCGGTTTTCAAAATATCTCCATAAATATGATATATACGTGCATTGTATTACTTATAAAAGTTTTAGATAATGTAATTTACTATAACTTTTGTATTTAACATATTTTTGTATCACCATTTGATTAGGAGTTATTCATGAAATACTGATAATCCGGAAGAAGATGATTATGTACTTTGTGGGCGCTCTAACATAAAAACTATTTGTCGGATCAACACCAAATTTCATATATATTACTTTTAATACAGTCGTTAGAGTTGATCAGTTTTTGGAGTAAATCGGTCAACCGGAAGTCGAGCTTCAATCTTCAAAGCTCATTTCCGGTTTTCATAATATCTCCATAAATATGATATTTATGTACATACTGTTAATCATAAACGTTTTAGAAAATATAATTTAAAATAACTTTTGGTTTAAACATATTTTTGTATCACTGATTGTGTAGGAGTTATTCATGAAATACTGATAAACCGGAAGTTGCTGATTATGTACTTTGTGGTCGCTCTGGGCTCTATGGGCGGAAGACCAATTTCATCGTTTTTCATCGATCATGTCCCGTAAAACATTATTATTCATGTTTTTGGCGTCAAAGATAATAATATATATATATTAATCACTCATATCCCAAGTTTAGATGGAATATAGAGTTCGAAATTACTGCGGTAGATAATTATTTACATCTTATATATTTGGAGAAAGTCATGTGCTGGCCACATCAGATTTTTTAAGTAATATCGTCATAAAATGAGGAAAAAAAAACGAGTAAACTAAGAAAAAAAATAAAAATTTCGCTTAAATTATCCGTTATCGTCCCTTTTTTGGTAATTTCGTCACAAAATGAGGAAAAAAACGAGTAAATTGAGGAAAAAAATAGTAATTTCGCTAAAATTATCCGTTTTTGTCCATTTTATCGATAATTTCGTCATAATATGAGGAAAAAAACGAGTACATTGAGGAAAAAAATAGAAATTTCGCTAAAATTATCCCTTTTCGTCCCTTTTCTCGGTAATTTCGTCATAAAATGAGGAAAAAAAAACGAGTATCTAGAGGAAAAAAATATAAAAATAGCTAAAATTATCCCTTTTCGTCCCTTTTTTCGGTAATTTCGTCATAAAATGAGGAAAAAAAACGAGTAAATTGAAGAAAAAATAGGAACTTTGCTAAAATTATCCGTTTTCGTCCCTTTTTTTCGGTAACATCGTGATAAAATGCGGAAAAGACACGATTAAATAGGGAAAAAAATTGAAATTTCGCTAAAATTATCCGTTTTCGCCCCTTTTTTCGGTAATTTTTTTAAAAATGAGGAAATAAACGAGTAAATAGAGGAATAAATAAAAATTTCGCTAAAATTATCCGTTTTCGTCCTTTTATTCGGTAATTTCGTCATAAAATGTGGAAAAAAATCGAGTAAATAGAGGGAAAAATAGAAATTTCTTTAAATTTATCCGTTTTCGTCCCTTTTCTTGGTAACTTAATGATAGAATGATGAAGAAAAACGAGTAAATTGAGGAAAAAAATAAAAATTTCGCTAAAATTATCCCTTTTCGTCCCATTTTTCGGTAATTTCGTCATAAAATGAGGAAAAAAAAACGAGTAAATTGAAGAAAAAAATAGAAACATCGCTAAAATTATCCGTTTTCGTCCCTTTTTTCGGTAATTTCGTCATAAAATGAGGATAAAAACGAGCAGATTGAGGAAAAAATAGAAATTTCGCTAAAATTATCCGTTTTCGTCCCTTTTTTCGGTAATTTCGTCATAAAATGAGGAAAATCTTATAATTAGAGAAACAATAGAAATTTCGCTAAAATTATCCGTTTTCGTCCCTTTTTTCGGTAATTTCGTCATGAAATGAGGAAAAAAAAACGGGTAAATAGAGGAAAAAATAGAAATTTCGCAAAAATTATCCGTTTTCATCCCTATTTTCGGTAATTACGTCATAAAATGAGGAAAAAAATCGAGTTAATAGAGGGAAGAAATAAATTTTCTCTAAAATTATCCGTTTTCGTCCCTTTTTTCGGTAATTTCGTGATAAAATGATGAAATAAAACGAGTAAATTGAGGAAAAAAATAGAAATTTCGCTAATATTATCCGTTTTCGTCCCTTTTTTCGGTAATTTCGCCATAAAATGAGGAAAAAAACGTGTAAATTGAGGAAAAAAATAAAAATTTCGCTAAAATTATCCGTTTTCGTCCCTTTTTTCGGTAATTTCGCCATAAAATGAGGAAAAAAAACGAGTAAATGGAGGAAAAAAATAGAAATTTCGCAAAAATTATCCCTTTTCGACCCTTTTTTTGGTAATTTAGTCAAAAATGAGGAAAAAAAAACGAGTAAATTGAAGAAAAAAATAGAAATTTCGCTAAAATTATCTATTTTCGTCCCTTTTTTCTGTAACTTCCTGATAAAATGCCGAAAAAAACGAATAAATTGAGGAAATAAATAGAAATTACGCCAAAATTATCCGTTGTCGTCCCTTTTTTCGGTAATTTGGTCATAAAATGAGGAAAAAAACGAGTAAACTAAGGAAAAAAAAAATTCGCTTAAATTATCCGTTTTCGTCCCTTTTTTGGTAATTTCGTCACAAAATGAGGAAAAAAACGAGTAAATTGAGGAAAAAAATAGTAATTTCGCTAAAATTATACGTTTTCGTCCCTTTATTCGGTAATTTCGTCATAATATTAGGAAAATAAACGAGTAAAAAGAGGAAAAAATAGAAATTTCGCTAAGATTATCCCTTTTCGTCCCTTTTCTCGGTAATTTCGTCATAAAATGAGGAAGAAAAACGAGTAAATTGAAGAAAAAAATAAAAGTTTCACTAAAATTATCCGTTCTCGTACCTTTTATCGGTAATTTCGTTATAAAATGAGGAAAAAAAATAGAAATTTCGCTAAAATTATCCGTTTTCGTCCCTTTTTTCGGTAATTTCGTCATAAATGAGAATAAAAGGAGTAAATAGAGGAATATATAGAAATTTCGCTATAATTATCAGTTTTCGTCCCTTTTTTCGGTAATTGCGTGATAAAAGAGGAAAAAAAAACGAGTAAATGGAGAAAAATAGAAATTTCGAAAAAAATTATCCGTTTTCGTCCCTTTTTTCGGTAATTTCGACATAAAATGAGGAAAAAAAACGAGTAAATAGAGTAAAAAATAGAAATTTCGCTAAAATTATCCGTTATCGTCCCTTTTTTCGGTAATTTCGTGACAAAATGATGAAGAATAACGAGTAAATTGAGGAAAAAAATAAAAATTTCGCTAAAATTATCCGTTTTCGTCCCTTTTTTCGGTAACTTCGTGATAAAATGCGGAAAAAAAACGAGTAAATAGGGGAAAAATAGAAATTTCGCTAAAATAATCCGATTTCGTCCCTTTTTTCGGTATTTTCGCCATAAAATGAGGAAAAAAAAACGAGTAAATAGAGGAAAAAAATTGAAATTTCGCTAAAATTATCCGTTTTCGTCCCTTTTTTTGATAACTTCGTGATAAAATGCGGAAAAAAACGAGTAAATTGAGGAAAAAAATAGAAATTTCGCTAAAATTATCCGTTTTCGTCCCTTTTTTCGGTAATTTCGTTATAAAATGAGAAAAATAAACGAGTAAATTGAGGAAATAAATAAAAATTTCGGTAAAATTATCCATTTTCGTCCCTTTTTTCGGTAATTTCGTCGTAAAATGAGGAAAAAAATCGAGTAAATAGAGGAAAAAAAAAGAATTTTCGCTAAAATTATCCGTTTTCGTCCCTTTTTTGGTAATTTCGTCATAAAATGAGGAAAAAAAACGAGTAAACTAAGAAAAAAAATAAAAATTTCGCTTAAATTATCCGTTATCGTCCCTTTTTTAGTAATTTCGTCACAAAATGAGGAAAAAAACGAGTAAATTGAGGAAAAAAATAGTAATTTCGCTAAAATTATCCGTTTTTGTCCCTTTTATCGGTAATTTCGTCATAATATGAGGAAAAAAAACGAGTAAATTGAGGAAAAAATAGAAATTTCGCTAAAATTATCCCTTTTCGTCCCTTTTCTCGGTAATTTCGTCATAAAATGAGGAAAAAAACGAGTAAATTGAAGAAAAAATAGTAATTTCGCAAAAATTATCCGTTTTCGTCCCTTTTTTCGGTAATTTCGACATAAAATGATGAAAAATAACGAGTAAATAGAGGAAAAAATATAAATTTCGCTAAAATTATATGTTATCGTCCCTTTTTCGGTAATTTGTCATAAAATGAGGGAAAAAAACGAGTATCTAGAGGAAAAAAATATAAATTTCGCTAAAATTATCCCTTTTCGTCCCTTTTTTCGGTAATTTCGTCATAAAATGAGGAAAAAAAACGAGTAAATTGAAGAAAAAAATAGGAACTTCGCTAAAATTATCCGTTTTCGTCCCTTTTTTCGGTAACTTCGTGATAAAATGCGGAAAAAAAACGATTAAATAGGGGAAAAAATAGAAATTTCGCTAAAATTATCCGTTTTCGTCCATTTTTTCGGTAATTTTGTCATAAAATGAGGAAAAAAACGAGTAAATTGAGGAAAAAATAGAAATTTCGCTAAAATTATCCGTTTTCGTCCCTTTTTTCGGTAATTTCGTCATAAAATAAGGAAAAAGAACGAGTAAATTTAGGAAAAAAATAAAAGTTTCACTAAAATTATCCGTTCTCGTACCTTTTTTCGGTAATTTCGTTATAAAATGAGGAAAAAAAATAGAAATTTCGCTAAAATTATCCGTTTTCGTCCCTTCTTTCGGTAATTTCGTCATAAAATGAGAATAAGAGGAGTAAATAGAGGAATATATAGAAATTTCGCTAAAATTATCCGTTTTCGTCCCTTTTTTCGGTAATTGCGTGATAAAAGAGGAAAAAAAACGAGTAAATAGAGAAAAATAGAAATTTCTCTAAAAGTATCCGTTTTCGTCCCTTTTTTCGGTAATTTCGACATAAAATGAGGAAAAAAAACGAGTAAATAGAGTAAAAAATAGAAATTTCGCTAAAATTATCCGTTATCGTCCCTTTTTTCGGTAATTTCCTGATAAAATGATGAAAAATAACGAGTAAATTGAGGAAAAAAATAAAAATTTCGCTAAAATTATCCGTTTTCGTCCCTTTTTGGTAATTTTGTCATAAAATGAGGAAAAAAATAGTAATTTCGCTAAAATTATCCATTTTCGTTCCTTTTTTCGGTAATTTCGTTATAAAATGAGGAAAAAAAACGGGTAACTAGAGGAAAAAAATAGAAATTTCGCTACAATTATCCCTTTTCGTCCCTTTTTGGTAATTTTGTCATAAAATGAGGAAAAAAATAGTAATTTCGCTAAAATTATCCGTTTTCGTCCCTTTTTTCGGTAACTTCGTGATAAAATGCGAAAAAAAAACGAGTAAATTGGGGAAAAAATAGAAATTTCGCTAAAATTATCTGTTTTCGTCTTTTTTTTCGGTAATTTTGTTATAAAATGAGGAAATAAACGAGTTAATAGAGTAATAAATAAAAATTTCGCTAAAATTATCCGTATTCATCCCTTTTTTCGGTAATTATGTCATAAAATGAGGAAAAAAATCGAGTAAGTAGAGGAAAAAAATAGAAATTTCTTTAAAATTATCTGTTTTCGACCCTATTTTCGGTAATTTAATGTTAGAATGATGATGAAAAAAGAGTAAATTGAGGAAAAAAATAAAAATTTCGCTAAAATTATCCGTTTTCGTCCCTTTATTCGGTAATTTCGTCATAAAATGTGGAAAAAAATCTAGTAAATAGAGGAAAAAAATAGAAATTTCGTTAAAATTATCCGTTTTCGTCCCTTTATTCGGTAATTTCGTGATAAAATGATGAAGAAAAACGAGTAAATTGAGGAAAAAAATAAAAATTTCGCTAAAATTATCCGTTTTCGTCCCTTTTTTCTGTAATTACATCATAAAATGAAGAAAAAAACGAGTAAATAGAGGGAAAAAAAAGATATTTCGCTAAAATTATCCTTTTTCGTCCATTTTTTTGGTAATTTCCTTATAAATTGATGAAGAAAAACGAGTAAATTGAGGAAAAAAATAAAAATTTCGCTAAAATTATCCGTTTTCGTCCCTTTTTTCGGTAACTTCGTGATAAAATGCGGAAAAAAAACGAGTAAATTGGGGAAAAATAGAAATTTCGCTAAAATAATCCGATTTCGTCCCTTTTTTCGGTATTTTCGCCATAAAATGAGGAAAAAAAAACGAGTAAATAGAGGAAAAAAATGAAATTTCGCTAAAATTATCCGTTTTTGTCCCTTTTTTTGATAACTTCGTGATAAAATGCGGAAAAAAACGAGTAAATTGAGGAAAAAAATAGAAATTTCGCTAAAATTATCCGTTTTCGTCCCTTTTTTCGGTAATTTCGTTATAAAATGAGAAAAATAAACGAGTAAATTGAGGAAATAAATAAAAATTTCGGTAAAATTATCCGTATTCAACCCTTTTTTCGGTAATTATGTCATAAAATGAGGAAAATAATCGAGTAAATATAGGAAAAAATTAAAAATTTCGTTTTTTCGGTAATTTTGTCATAAAATGAGGAAAAAAACGAGTAAATAGAGGAAAAAATCGATATTTCCCTAAAATTATCCGTTTTCGGTAATTTCGTCAATAAATGAGGAAAAAAACGAGTAAATTTAGGAAAAAAATAAAAATTTCCCTAAAATTATCCGTTTTCGTCCCATTTTTCGGTAATTTCGTCATAAAATGAGGAAAAAATCTAGTAAATAGAGGAAAAAAATAGAAATTTAGCTAAAATTATCCGTTTTCGTTGCTTTTTTCGGTAATTTTTAATAAAATGAGGTAAAAAACGAGTAAATTGAGTAAAAAAATAGAAATTTTGCTAAAAATTTCCGTTTTCGTCCTTTTTTTCGGTAATTTCGTCAATAAATGAGGAAAAAAACGAGTAAATTAAGCCAAAAATAAAAATTTCGCTAAAATTATCCGTTTTCGTCCCTTTTTTCGGTAATTTTGTCATAAAATGAGGAAAAAATCGAGTAAATAGAGGAAAAAAATAGAAATTTAGCTAAAATTATCCGTATTCGTCCCTTTTTTCGGTAACTTTGTGATAAAATGTGGAAAAAAAAACGAGTAAATAGGGGAAAAATAGAAATTTCGCTAAAATTATCCGTTTTCGTCCCTTTTTTCGGTAATTTCGTTATAAAATGAGAAAAATAAACGAGTAAATTGAGGAAATAAATAAAAATTTCGGTAAAATTATCCATTTTCGTCCCTTTTTTCGGTAATTTCGTCGTAAAATGAGGAAAAAAAACGAGTAAATAGAGTAAAAAATAGAAATTTCGCTAAAATTATCCGTTATCGTCCCTTTTTTCGGTAATTTCGTGACAAAATGATGAAGAATAACGAGTAAATTGAGAAAAAAAATAAAAATTTCGCTAAAATTATCCGTTTTCGTCCCTTTTTTCGGTAATTTCGTCATAAAATGAGGAAAAAAAAGAGTAAATTGAAGAAAAAAATAGAAACTTCGCTAAAATTATCCGTTTTCGTCCCTTTTTTCGGTAACTTCGTGATAAAATGCGGAAAAAAAACGAGTAAATAGGGGAAAAATAGAAATTTCGCTAAAATAATCCGATTTCGTCCCTTTTTTCGGTATTTTCGCCATAAAATGAGGAAAAAAAAACGAGTAAATAGAGGAAAAAAATTGAAATTTCGCTAAAATTATCCGTTTTCGTCCCTTTTTTTGATAACTTCGTGATAAAATGCGGAAAAAAACGAGTAAATTGAGGAAAAAAATAGAAATTTCGCTAAAATTATCCGTTTTCGTCCCTTTTTTCGGTAATTTCGTTATAAAATGAGAAAAATAAACGAGTAAATTGAGGAAATAAATAAAAATTTCGGTAAAATTATCCATTTTCGTCCCTTTTTTCGGTAATTTCGTCGAAAAATGAGGAAAAAAATCGAGTAAATAGAGGAAAAAAAAAGAATTTTCGCTAAAATTATCCGTTTTCGTCCCTTTTTTGGTAATTTCGTCATAAAATGAGGAAAAAAAACGAGTAAACTAAGAAAAAAAATAAAAATTTCGCTTAAATTATCCGTAATCGTCCCTTTTTTAGTAATTTCGTCACAAAATGAGGAAAAAAAACGAGTAAATTGAGGAAAAAAATAGTAATTTCGCTAAAATTATCCGTTATTGTCCCTTTTTTCGGTAATTTCGTCATAATATGAGGAAAAAAAACGAGTAAATTGAGGAAAAAATAGAAATTTCGCTAAAATTATCCCTTTTCGTCCCTTTTCTCGGTAATTTCGTCATAAAATGAAGAAAAAAACGAGTAAATTGAAGAAAATATAGTAATTTCGCTAAAATTATCCGTTTTCGTCCCTTTTTTCGGTAATTTCGACATAAAATGATGAAAAATAACGAGTAAATAGAGGAAAAAATATAAATTTCGCTAAAATTATATGTTATCGTCCGTTTCTCGGTAATTTGTCATAAAATGAGGGAAAAAAACGAGTATCTAGAGGAAAAAAATATAAATTTCGCTAAAATTATCCCTTTTCGTCCCTTTTTTCGGTAATTTCGTCATAAAATGAGGAAAAAAAACGAGTAAATTGAAGAAAAAAATAGGAACTTCGCTAAAATTATCCGTTTTCGTCCCTTTTTTCGGTAACTTCGTGATAAAATGCGGAAAAAAAACGATTAAATAGGGGAAAAAATAGAAATTTCGCTAAAATTATCCGTTTTCGTCCATTTTTTCGGTAATTTTGTCATAAAATGAGGAAAAAAACGAGTAAATTGAGGAAAAAATAGAAATTTCGCTAAAATTATCCGTTTTCGTCCCTTTTTTCGGTAATTTCGTCATAAAATAAGGAAAAAGAACGAGTAAATTTAGGAAAAAAATAAAAGTTTCACTAAAATTATCCGTTCTCGTATCTTTTTTCGGTAATTTCGTTATAAAATGAGGAAAAAAAATAGAAATTTCGCTAAAATTATCCGTTTTCGTCCCTTCTTTCGGTAATTTCGTCATAAAATGAGAATAAGAGGAGTAAATAGAGGAATATATAGAAATTTCGCTAAAATTATCCGTTTTCGTCCCTTTTTTCGGTAATTGCGTGATAAAAGAGGAAAAAAAACGAGTAAATAGAGAAAAATAGAAATTTCGCTAAAATTATCCGTTTTCGTCCCTTTTTTCGGTAATTTCGACATAAAATGAGGAAAAAAAACGAGTAAATAAAGTAAAAAATAGAAATTTCGCTAAAATTATCCGTTATCGTCCCTTTTTTCGGTAATTTCCTGATAAAATGATGAAAAATAACGAGTAAATTGAGGAAAAAAATAAAAATTTCGCTAAAATTATCCGTTTTCGTCCCTTTTTGGTAATTTTGTCATAAAATGAGGAAAAAAATAGTAATTTCGCTAAAATTATCCATTTTCGTTCCTTTTTTCGGTAATTTCGTTATAAAATGAGGAAAAAAAACGGGTAACTAGAGGAAAAAAATAGAAATTTCGCTACAATTATCCCTTTTCGTCCCTTTTTGGTAATTTTGTCATAAAACGAGGAAAAAAATAGTAATTTCGCTAAAATTATCCGTTTTCGTCCCTTTTTTCGGTAACTTCGTGATAAAATGCGAAAAAAAAACGAGTAAATTGGGGAAAAAATAGAAATTTCGCTAAAATTATCTGTTTTCGTCTTTTTTTTCGGTAATTTTGTTATAAAATGAGGAAATAAACGAGTTAATAGAGTAATAAATAAAAATTTCGCTAAAATTATCCGTATTCATCCCTTTTTTCGGTAATTATGTCATAAAATGAGGAAAAAAATCGAGTAAGTAGAGGAAAAAAATAGAAATTTCTTTAAAATTATCTGTTTTCGACCCTTTTTTCGGTAATTTAATGTTAGAATGATGATGAAAAAAGAGTAAATTGAGGAAAAAAATAAAAATTTCGCTAAAATTATCCGTTTTCGTCCCTTTATTCGGTAATTTCGTCATAAAATGTGGAAAAAAATCTAGTAAATAGAGGAAAAAAATAGAAATTTCGTTAAAATTATCCGTTTTCGTCCCTTTATTCGGTAATTTCGTGATAAAATGATGAAGAAAAACGAGTAAATTGAGGAAAAAAATAAAAATTTCGCTAAAATTATCCGTTTTCGTCCCTTTTTTCTGTAATTACATCATAAAATGAAGAAAAAAACGAGTAAATAGAGGGAAAAAAAAGATATTTCGCTAAAATTATCCTTTTTCGTCCATTTTTTTGGTAATTTCCTTATAAATTGATGAAGAAAAACGAGTAAATTGAGGAAAAAAATAAAAATTTCGCTAAAATTATCCGTTTTCGTCCCTTTTTTCGGTAACTTCGTGATAAAATGCGGAAAAAAAACGAGTAAATTGGGGAAAAATAGAAATTTCGCTAAAATAATCCGATTTCGTCCCTTTTTTCGGTATTTTCGCCATAAAATGAGGAAAAAAAACGAGTAAATAGAGGAAAAAAATTGAAATTTCGCTAAAATTATCCGTTTTCGTCCCTTTTTTTGATAACTTCGTGATAAAATGCGGAAAAAAACGAGTAAATTGAGGAAAAAAATAGAAATTTCGCTAAAATTATCCGTTTTCGTCCGTTTTCTCGGTAATTTCGTTATAAAATGAGAAAAATAAACGAGTAAATTGAGGAAATAAATAAAAATTTCGGTAAAATTATCCATTTTCGTCCCTTTTTTCGGTAATTTCGTCGTAAAATGAGGAAAAAAATCGAGTAAATAGAGGAAAAAAAAAGAATTTTCGCTAAAATTATCCGTTTTCGTCCCTTTTTTTTGGTAATTTTGTTATAAAATGAGGAAATAAACGAGTTAATAGAGGAATAAATAAAAATTTCGCTAAAATTATCCGTATTCAACCGTTTTTTCGGTAATTATGTCATAAAATGAGGAAAATAATCGAGTAAATATAGGAAAAAATTAAAAATTTCGTTTTTTCGGTAATTTTGTCATAAAATGAGGAAAAAAACGAGTAAATAGAGGAAAAAATCGATATTTCCCTAAAATTATCCGTTTTCGGTAATTTCGTCAATAAATGAGGAAAAAAACGAGTAAATTTAGGAAAAAAATAGAAATTTCCCTAAAATTATCCGTTTTCGTCCCTTTATTCGGTAATTTCGTGATAAAATGATGAAGAAAAACGAGTAAATTGAGGAAAAAAATAAAAATTTCGCTAAAATTATCCGTTTTCGTCCCTTTTTTCTGTAATTTCGTCATAAAATGAGGAAAAAATCTAGTAAATAGAGGAAAAAAATAGAAATTTAGATAAAATTATCCGTTTTCGTTGCTTTTTTCGGTAATTTTTCATAAAATGAGGTAAAAAACGAGTAAATTGAGTAAAAAAATAGAAATTTTGCTAAAAATTTCCGTTTTCGTCCTTTTTTTCGGTAATTTCGTCAATAAATGAGGAAAAAAACGAGTAAATTAAGCCAAAAATAAAAATTTCGCTAAAAGTATCCGTTTTCGTCCCTTTTTTCGGTAATTTTGTCATAAAATGAGGAAAAAATCGAGTAAATAGAGGAAAAAAATAGAAATTTAGCTAAAATTATCCGTTTTCGTCCCTTTTCTCGGTAATTTCGTCATAAAATGAGGAAAAAAAAGAGTAAATTGAAGAAAAAAATAGAAACTTCGCTAAAATTATCCGTTTTCGTCCCTTTTTTCGGTAACTTCGTGATAAAATGCGGAAAAAAAACGAGTAAATAGGGGAAAAATAGAAATTTCGCTAAAATTATCCGTTTTCGTCCCTTTTTTCGGTAATTTCGTTATAAAATGAGAAAAATAAACGAGTAAATTGAGGAAATAAATAAAAATTTCGGTAAAATTATCCATTTTCGTCCCTTTTTTCGGTAATTTCGTCGTAAAATGAGGAAAAAAAACGAGTAAATAGAGTAAAAAATAGAAATTTCGCTAAAATTATCCGTTATCGTCCCTTTTTTCGGTAATTTCGTGACAAAATGATGAAGAATAACGAGTAAATTGAGGAAAAAAATAAAAATTTCGCTAAAATTATCCGTTTTCGTCCCTTTTTTCGGTAATTTCGTCATAAAATGAGGAAAAAAAAGAGTAAATTGAAGAAAAAAATAGAAACTTCGCTAAAATTATCCGTTTTCGTCCCTTTTTTCGGTAACTTCGTGATAAAATGCGGAAAAAAAACGAGTAAATAGGGGAAAAATAGAAATTTCGCTAAAATAATCCGATTTCGTCCCTTTTTTCGGTATTTTCGCCATAAAATGAGGAAAAAAAACGAGTAAATAGAGGAAAAAAATTGAAATTTCGCTAAAATTATCCGTTTTCGTCCCTTTTTTTGATAACTTCGTGATAAAATGCGGAAAAAAACGAGTAAATTGAGGAAAAAAATAGAAATTTCGCTAAAATTATCCGTTTTCGTCCCTTTTTTCGGTAATTTCGTTATAAAATGAGAAAAATAAACGAGTAAATTGAGGAAATAAATAAAAATTTCGGTAAAATTATCCATTTTCGTCCCTTTTTTCGGTAATTTCGTCGTAAAATGAGGAAAAAAATCGAGTAAATAGAGGAAAAAAAAAGAATTTTCGCTAAAATTATCCGTTTTCGTCCCTTTTTTGGTAATTTCGTCATAAAATGAGGAAAAAAAACGAGTAAACTAAGAAAAAAAATATAAATTTCGCTTAAATTATCCGTTATCGTCCCTTTTTTAGTAATTTCGTCACAAAATGAGGAAAAAAACGAGTAAATTGAGGAAAAAAATAGTAATTTCGCTAAAATTATCCGTTTTTGTCCCTTTTTTCGGTAATTTCGTCATAATATGAGGAAAAAAAACGAGTAAATTGAGGAAAAAATAGAAATTTCGCTAAAATTATCCCTTTTCGTCCCTTTTCTCGGTAATTTCGTCATAAAATGAGGAAAAAAACGAGTAAATTGAAGAAAATATAGTAATTTCGCTAAAATTTTCCGTTTTCGTCCCTTTTTTCGGTAATTTCGACATAAAATGATGAAAAATAACGAGTAAATAGAGGAAAAAATATAAATTTCGCTAAAATTATATGTTATCGTCCCTTTTTCGGTAATTTGTCATAAAATGAGGGAAAAAAACGAGTATCTAGAGGAAAAAAATATAAATTTCGCTAAAATTATCCCTTTTCGTCCCTTTTTTCGGTAATTTCGTCATAAAATGAGGAAAAAAAACGAGTAAATTGAAGAAAAAAATAGGAACTTCGCTAAAATTATCCGTTTTCGTCCCTTTCTTCGGTAACTTCGTGATAAAATGCGGAAAAAAAACGATTAAATAGGGGAAAAAATAGAAATTTCGCTAAAATTATCCGTTTTCGTCCATTTTTTCGGTAATTTTGTCATAAAATAAGGAAAAAGAACGAGTAAATTTAGGAAAAAAATAAAAGTTTCACTAAAATTATCCGTTCTCGTACCTTTTTTCGGTAATTTCGTTATAAAATGAGGAAAAAAAATAGAAATTTCGCTAAAATTATCCGATTTCGTCCCTTCTTTCGGTAATTTCGTCATAAAATGAGAATAAGAGGAGTAAATAGAGGAATATATAGAAATTTCGCTAAAATTATCCGTTTTCGTCCCTTTTTTCGGTAATTGCGTGATAAAAGAGGAAAAAAAACGAGTAAATAGAGAAAAATAGAAATTTCGCTAAAATTATCCGTTTTCGTCCCTTTTTTCGGTAATTTCGACATAAAATGAGGAAAAAAACGAGTAAATAGAGTAAAAAATAGAAATTTCGCTAAAATTATCCGTTATCGTCCCTTTTTTCGGTAATTTCCTGATAAAATGATGAAAAATAACGAGTAAATTGAGGAAAAAAATAAAAATTTCGCTAAAATTATCCGTTTTCGTCCCTTTTTGGTAATTATGTCATAAAATGAGGAAAAAAATAGTAATTTCGCTAAAATTATCCATTTTCGTTCCTTTTTTCGGTAATTTCGTTATAAAATGAGGAAAAAAAACGAGTAACTAGAGGAAAAAAATAGAAATTTCGCTACAATTATCCCTTTTCGTCCCTTTTTGGTAATTTTGTCATAAAATGAGGAAAAAAATAGTAATTTCGCTAAAATTATCCGTTTTCGTCCCTTTTTTCGGTAACTTCGTGATAAAATGGGAAAAAAAACGAGTAAATTGGGGAAAAAATAGAAATTTCGCTAAAATTATCTGTTTTCGTCTTTTTTTTCGGTAATTTTGTTCTAAAATGAGGAAATAAACGAGTTAATAGAGAAATAAATAAAAATTTCGCTAAAATTATCCGTATTCATCCCTTTTTTCGGTAATTATGTCATAAAATGAGGAAAATAATCGAGTAAATATAGGAAAAAATTAAAAATTTCGCTAAAATTATCCGTTTTCGTCCATTTTTTCGGTAATTTCATGATAAAATGATGAAGAAAAAATAGTAAATTGAGGAAAAAAATAAAAAATTCGCTAAAAATATCCGTTTTCGTCCTTTTATTCGGTAATTTCGACATAAAATGTGGAAAAAAATCGAGTAAGTAGAGGAAAAAAATAGAAATTTCTTTAAAATTATCTGTTTTCGACCCTTTTTTCGGTAATTTAATGTTAGAATGATGATGAAAAACGAGTAAATTGAGGAAAAAAATAAAAATTTCGCTAAAATTATCCGTTTTCGTCCCTTTATTCGGTAATTTCGTCATAAAATGTGGAAAAAAATCTAGTAAATAGAGGAAAAAAATAGAAATTTCGTTAAAATTATCCGTTTTCGTCCCTTTATTCGGTAATTTCGTGATAAAATGATGAAGAAAAACGAGTAAATTGAGGAAAAAAATAAAAATTTTGCTAAAATTATCCGTTTTCGTCCCTTTTTTCGGTAATTACATCATAAAATGAAGAAAAAAACGAGTAAATAGAGGAAAAAAAAAGATATTTCGCTAAAATTATCCTTTTTCGTCCATTTTTTTGGTAATTTCCTTATAAATTGATGAAGAAAAACGAGTAAATTGAGGAAAAAAATAAAAATTTCGCTAAAATTATCCGTTTTCGTCCCTTTTTTCGGTAACTTCGTGATAAAATGCGGAAAAAAAACGAGTAAATTGGGGAAAAATAGAAATTTCGCTAAAATAATCCGATTTCGTCCCTTTTTTCGGTATTTTCGCCATAAAATGAGGAAAAAAAACGAGTAAATAGAGGAAAAAAATTGAAATTTCGCTAAAATTATCCGTTTTCGTCCTTTTTTTTGATAACTTCGTGATAAAATGCGGAAAAAAACGAGTAAATTGAGGAAAAAAATAGAAATTTCGCTAAAATTATCCGTTTTCGTCCCTTTTTTCGGTAATTTCGTTATAAAATGAGAAAAATAAACGAGTAAATTGAGGAAATAAATAAAAATTTCGGTAAAATTATCCATTTTCGTCCCTTTTTTCGGTAATTTCGTCGTAAAATGAGGAAAAAAGACGAGTAAATAGAGGAAAAAAAAAGAATTTTCGCTAAAATTATCCGTTTTGGTCCCTTTTTTTTGGTAATTTTGTTATAAAATGAGGAAATAAACGAGTTAATAGAGGAATAAATAAAAATTTCGCTAAAATTATCCGTATTCAACCCTTTTTTCGGTAATTATGTCATAAAATGAGGAAAATAATCGAGTAAATATAGGAAAAAATTAAAAATTTCGTTTTTTCGGTAATTTTGTCATAAAATGAGGAAAAAAACGAGTAAATAGAGGAAAAAATCGATATTTCCCTAAAATTATCCGT
This sequence comes from Sympetrum striolatum, assembly GCA_947579665.1. Taxonomy (NCBI): domain Eukaryota; kingdom Metazoa; phylum Arthropoda; class Insecta; order Odonata; family Libellulidae; genus Sympetrum; species Sympetrum striolatum. The sequence goes on from CANPUZ010000004.1 coordinate 1,028,101, forward strand.
TTTCGGTAATTTCGTCAATAAATGAGGAAAAAAACGAGTAAATTTAGGAAAAAAATAAAAATTTCCCTAAAATTATCCGTTTTCGTCCCATTTTTCGGTAATTTCGTCATAAAATGAGGAAAAAATCTAGTAAATAGAGGAAAAAAATAGAAATTTAGCTAAAATTATCCGTTTTCGTTGCTTTTTTCGGTAATTTTTCATAAAATGAGGTAAAAAACGAGTAAATTGAGTAAAAAAATAGAAATTTTGCTAAAAATTTCCGTTTTCGTCCTTTTTTTCGGTAATTTCGTCAATAAATGAGGAAAAAAACGAATAAATTAAGCCAAAAATAAAAATTTCGCTAAAATTATCCGTTTTCGTCCCTTTTTTCGGTAATTTTGTCATAAAATGAGGAAAAAATCGAGTAAATAGAGGAAAAAAATAGAAATTTAGCTAAAATTATCCGTTTTCGTTGCTTTTTTCGGTAATTTTGTCATAAAATGAGGAAAAAAACGAGTAAATATAAAAACAAAATAGAAATTTCGCTAAGACAATCCGCTTTCGTCCCTTTTTTCCGGTAATTTTGTGAAAAAATGAGGAAAAATACGAGATAATTGAGGAAAAAAATTAAAATTTCGCTAAAATTATCCCTTTTCGTTGCTTTTTTCGGTAAATTTGTCATAAAATGAGGAAAAAAACAAGTAAATTGTGGAAAAAATCGATATTTCCCTAAATTTATCCGTTTTCGTCCCTTTTTCGGTAATTTCGTCCTAAAATGAGGAAAAAAAACGATTAAATTGAGGAAAAAAATAAAAATTTCGCTAAAATTATCCGTTTTCGTCTATTTTTCTGTAATTTCGTCAATAAATGAGGAATAAAACGAGTAAATTGAGGAAAAAAATAAAAATTTCGCTAAAATTATTCGTTTTCGTTGCTTTTTTCGGTAATTTTGTCATAAAATGAGGAAAAAAACGAGTAAATAGAGGAAAAAATCGATATTTCCCTAAAATTATACGTTTTCGTCCTTTTTTTCGGTAGTTTCGTCATAAAATGAGGAAAAAAAACGAGTAAATTGAGGAAATAAATAAAAATTTCGCTAAAATTATCCATTTTCGTCCCTTTTTTCGGTAATTTCGTCATAAAATGAGGAAAAAATCGAGTAAATAGAGGAAAAAAATAGAAATTTAGCTAAAATTATCCGTTTTCGTTTCTTTTTTCGGTAATTCTGTCATAAAATGAGGTAAAAAACGAGTAAATTGAGCCAAAAATAAAAATTTCGCTAAAATTATCCATTTTCGTCCCTTTTTTCGGTAATTTCGTCATAAAATGAGGAAAAAATCGAGTAAATAGAGGGAAAAAAAAGAAATTTAGCAAAAATTATCCGTTTTCGTCCCTTTTTTCGGTAATTTCGTTAAGAAATGAGGAAAAAAAACGAGAAAAATTGAGGAAAAAAGTAAAAATTTCGCTAAAATTATCCGTTTTCGTTGCTTTTTTCGGTAATTTTCTCATAAAATGAGGAAAAAAACGAGTAAATAGAGGAAAAAATCGATATTTCCCTAAAATTATCCGTTTTCGTCCCTTTTTTCGGTAATTTCCTCCAAAAATGAATAAAAAAAACGAGTAAATTGAGGAAAAAAATAAAAATCTCGCTAAAATTATCCGTTTTTGTCCTTTTTTTCGGTAATTTCGTCATAAAATGAGGAAAAAAAACGAGTAAATAGAGGAAAAAATAGAAATTTCGCTAAAATTATCCGTTTTCGTCACTTTTTTCGGTAATTTCGTCATAAAAAGAGGAAAAAAAACGAGTAAATTGAGAAAAAAAAATGAAAATTTCGCTAAAATTATCCATTTTCGTCACTTTTTTCGGTAATTTTGTCATAAAATTAGGAAAAAAACGAGTAAATAGAGGAAAAAATCGATATTTCCCTAAAATTATCCGTTTTCGTCCCTTTTTTCGGTAATTTCCTCCAAAAATGAGGAAAAAAAACGAGTAAATAGAGGAAAAAATAGAAATTTCGCTGAAATTATCCGTTTTCGCCACTTTTTTCGGTAATTTCGTCATGAAAAGAGGAAAAAAAACGAGTAAATAGAGGAAAAAATCGATATTTCCCTAAATTTATACGTTTTCGTCCCTTTTTCGGTAATTTCGTCCTAAAATGAGGAAAAAAAACGATTAAATTGAGGAAAAAAATAAAAATTTCGCTAAAATTATCCGTTTTCGTCTATTTTTCGGTAATTTCGTCAATAAATGAGGAATAAAACGAGTAAATTGAGGAAAAAAATAAAAATTTCGCTAAAATTATTCGTTTTCGTTGCTTTTTTCGGTAATTTTGTCATAAAATGAGGAAAAAAACGAGTAAATAGAGGAAAAAATCGATATTTCCCTAAAATTATCCGTTTTCGGTAGTTTCGTCAATAAATGAGGAAAAAAACGAGTAAATTTAGGAAAAAAATAAAAATTTTCCTAAAATTATCCGTTTTCGTCCCATTTTTCGGTAATTTCGTCATAAAATGAGGAAAAAATCGAGTAAATAGAGGAAAAAAATAGAATTTTAGCTAAAATTATCCGTTTTCGTCCCTTTTTTCGGTAATTTCGTCAAAAAATGTGGAAAAAAAACGAGTGAATTGAGGAAAAAAATTAAAATTTCGCTAAAATTATCCGTTTTCGTCCCTTTTTTCGGTAATTTCGTCAATAAATGAGGAAAAAAACGAGTAAATTGAGGAAAAAATAAAAATTTCGCTAAAATTATCCGTTTTCTTCCCTTTTTTCGGTAATTTCGTCATAAAATGAGGAAAAAAACGAGTAAATAGAAGAAAAAAATAGAAATTTTGCTAAATATTTCCGTTTTCGTCCCTTTTTTCGATAATTTCGTCATAAAATGAGGAAAAAATCGAGTAAATAGAGGAAAAAAATAGAAATTTTGCAAAAGATATTCGTTTTCGTCCCTTTTTTCACTAATTTTATCAATAAATGAGGAAAAAAAACGAGTAAATTGAGGAAAAAAATAAAAATTTCGCTAAAATTATCCGTTTTCGTCATTTTTTTCGGTAATTTCGTCATAAAATGAGGAAAAAAAACGAGTAAAGAGAGGAAAAAATAGATTTTTCGCTAAAATTGTCCGTTTTCGTCCCTTTTTTCGGTAATTTCGTAATAAAATGAGGAAAAAATCGAGTAAATAGAGGAAAAAAATAGAAATTTAGCTAAAATTATCCGTTTTCGTCCTTTTTTCGGTAATTTCGTCAAAAAATGAGGAAAAAAAACGAGTGAATTGAGGAAAAAAATAGAATTTTCGCTAAAATTATCCGTTTTCTTCCCTTTTTTCGGTAATTTCGTCATAAAATGATGAAGAAAACGAGTAAATAAAGGAAAAAAATGGAAATTTTGCTAAAAATATCCGTTTTCGTCCCTTTATCGGTAATTTCGTCATAAAATGAGGAAAAAATCGAGTAAATTGAAGAAAAAAATAGAAATTTAGCTAAAATTATCCGTTTTCGTTTATTTTTTCGGTAATTTTGTCATAAAATGAGGAAAAAAACGAGTAAATAGAGGAAAAAATCGATATTTCCCTAAAATTATCCGTTTTCGTCCCTTTTATCGGTAGTTTCGTCCTAAAATGAGGAAAAAAAACGAGTAAATTGAGGAAATAAATAGAAATTTCGCTAAAATTATCCGTTTTCGTTGCTTTTTTTGGTAATTCTGTCATAAAATGAGGTAAAACACGAGTAAATTTAGTAAAAAAATAGAAATTTTGCTAAAAATTTCCGTTTTCGTCCCTTTTTTCGGTAATTTCGTCAATAAATGAGGAAAAAAACGAGTAAATTGAGGAAAAAAATAAAAATTTCGCTAAAATTATCCATTTTCGTCCCTTTTTTCGGTAATTTCGTCATAAAATGAGGAAAAAATCGAGTAAATAGAGGAAAAAAATAGAAATTTAGCTAAAATTATCCGTTTTCGTCCCTTTTTTCGGTAATTTCGTCAAAAAATGTGGAAAAAAAACGAGTGAATTGAGGAAAAAAATTAAAATTTCGCTAACATTATCCGTTTTCGTCCCTTTTTTCGGTAATTTCGTCAATAAATGAGGAAAAAAACGAGTAAATTGAGGAAAAAAATAAAAATTTCGCTAAAATTATCCATTTTCGTCACTTTTTTCGGTAATTTCGTCATAAAATGAGGAAAAAATCGAGTAAATAGAGGAAAAAAATAGAAATTTAGCTAAAATTATCCGTTTTCGTCCCTTTTTTCGGTAATTTCGTCAATAAATAAGGAAAAAAACGAGTAAATTGAGGAAAAAAATAAAAATTTCGCTAAAATTATCCGTTTTCTTCCCTTTTTTCGGTAATTTCGTCATAAAATGATGAAGAAAACGAGTAAATAAAGGAAAAAAATGGAAATTTTGCTAAAAATATCCGTTTTCGTCCCTTTATCGGTAATTTCGTCATAAAATGAGGAAAAAATCGAGTAAATAGAGGAAAAAATAGAAATTTAGCTAAAATTATCCGTTTTCGTTTATTTTTTCGGTAATTTTGTCATAAAATGAGGAAAAAAACGAGTAAATAGTGGAAAAAATCGATATTTCCCTAAAATTATCCGTTTTCGTCCCTTTTATCGGTAGTTTCGTCCTAAAATGAGGAAAAAAAACGAGTAAATTGAGGAAATAAATAGAAATTTCGCTAAAATTATCCGTTTTCGTTGCTTTTTTTGGTAATTCTGTCATAAAATGAGGAAAAAAACGAGTAAATTTAGTAAAAAAATAGAAATTTTGCTAAAAATTTCCGTTTTCGTCCCTTTTTTCGGTAATTTCGTCAATAAATGAGGAAAAAAACGAGTAAATTGAGGAAAAAAATAAAAATTTCGCTAAAATTATCCATTTTCGTCCCTTTTTTCGGTAATTTCGTCATAAAATGAGGAAAAAATCGAGTAAATAGAGGAAAAATAGAAATTTAGCTAAAATTATCCGTTTTCGTCCCTTTTTTCGGTAATTTCGTCAAAAAATGTGGAAAAAAAACGAGTGAATTGAGGAAAAAAATTAAAATTTCGCTAACATTATCCGTTTTCGTCCCTTTTTTCGGTAATTTCGTCAATAAATGAGGAAAAAAACGAGTAAATTGAGGAAAAAAATAAAAATTTCGCTAAAATTATCCATTTTCGTCCCTTTTTTCGGTAATTTCGTCATAAAATGAGGAAAAAATCGAGTAAATAGAGGAAAAAAATAGAAATTTAGCAAAAATTATCCGTTTTCGTCCCTTTTTTCTGTAATTTCGTCAAAAAATGTGGAAAAAAAAGGAGTGAATTGAGGAAAAAAATTAAAATTTCGCTAAAAATATCCGTTTTCGTCCCTTTTTTCGGTAATTTCGTCAATAAATAAGGAAAAAAACGAGTAAATTGAGGAAAAAAATAAAAATTTCGCTAAAATTATCCGTTTTCTTCCCTTTTTTCGGTAATTTCGTCATAAAATGAGGAAAATAACGAGTAAATAGAAGAAAAAAATAGAAATTTTGCCAAAAAATTTCCGTTTTCGTCCCTTTTTTCGGTAATTTCGTAATAAAATGAGGAAAAAATCGAGTAAAAGAGGAAAAAAATAGAAATTTTGCAAAAAATATCCGTTTTCGTCCCTTTTTTCGGTAATTTTGTCAATAAATGAGGAAAAAAACGAGTAATTGAGGAAAAAAATAAAAATTTCGCTAAAATTATCCGTTTTCTTCCCTTTTTTCGGTAATTTCGTCATAAAATGAGGAAAAAATCGAGTAAATAGAAGAAAAAAATAGAAATTTTGCCAAAAAATTTCCGTTTTCGTCCCTTTTTTCGGTAATTTCGTCATAAAATGAGGAAAATAACGAATAAATTGAGGAAAAAACTAAAAATTTCGCTAAAATTATCCGTTTTCGTCCCTTTTTTTCGGTAATTTCGTAATAAAATGAGGAAAAAATCGAGTAAATAGAGGAAAAAAATAGAAATTTAGCTAAAATTATCCGTTTTCGTCCTTTTTTCGGTAATTTCGTCAAAAAATGAGGAAAAAAAACGAGTGAATTGAGGAAAAAAATTAAAATTTCGCTAAAATTATCCGTTTTCGTCCCTTTTTTCGGTAATTTCGTCATAAATTGAGGAAAAACTACTTGTAAATTGAGTAAAATAATAGAATTTTCGCTAAAATTATCCGTTTTCAACCCTTTTTTCGGTAATTTCGTCATAAAATGAGGAAAAAAACGAGTAAATAGAGGAAAAAAATGGAAATTTGCTAATAATATCCGTTTTCGTCCCTTTTTTCGGTAATTTCGTCATAAAATGAGGAAAAAATCGAGTAAATAGAGGAAAAAAATAGAAATTTAGCTAAAATTATCCGTTTTCGTTGATTTTTTCGGTAATTTTGTCATAAAATGAGGAAAAAAACGAGTAAATAGAGGAAAAAATCGATATTTCCCTAAAATTATCCGTTTTCGTCCTTTTTTTCGGTAGTTTCGTCCTAAAATGAGGAAAAAAACGAGTAAATTGAGGGAATAAATAGAAATTTCGCTAAAATTATCCATTTTCGTCCCTTTTTTCGGTAATTTCGTCATAAAATGAGGAAAAAATCGAGTAAATAGAGGAAAAAAATAGAAATTTAGCTAAAATTATCCGTTTTCGTTGCTTTTTTCGGTAATTCTGTCATAAAATGAGGTAAAAAACGAGTAAATTGAGTAAAAAAATAGAAATTTTGCTAAAAATTTCTGTTTTCGTCCCTTTTTTCGGTAATTTCGTCAATAATCGAGGAAAAAAACGAGTAAATTGAGGAAAAAAATAAATATTTCGCTAAAATTATCCATTTTCGTCCCTTTTTTCGGTAATTTCGTCATAAAATGAGGAAAAAATCGAGTAAATAGAGGAAAAAAATAGAAATTTAGCTAAAATTATCCGTTTTCGTCCCTTTTATCGGTAATTTCGTCAAAAAATGTGGAAAAATAACGAGTGAATTGAGGAAAAAAATTAAAATTTCGCTAACATTATCCGTTTTCGTCCCTTTTTTCGGTAATTTCGTCAATAAATGAGGAAAAAAACGAGTAAATTGAGGAACAAAATAAAAATTTTGCTAAAATTATCCATTTTCGTCCCTTTTTTCGGTAATTTCGTCATAAAATGAGGAAAAAATCGAGTAAAAAAGAGGAAAAAAATAGAAATTTAGCAAAAATTATCCGTTTTCGTCCCTTTTTTCGGTAATTTCGTCAAAAAATGTGGAAAAAAAACGAGTGAATTGAGGAAAAAAATTAAAATTTCGCTAAAAATATCCGTTTTCGTCCCTTTTTTCGGTAATTTCGTCAATAAATAAGGAAAAAAACGAGTAAATTGAGGAAAAAAATAAAAATTTCGCTAAAATTATCCATTTTCTTCCCTTTTTTCGGTAATTTCGTCATAAAATGAGGAAAAAATCGAGTAAATAGAAGAAAAAAATAGAAATTTTGCCAAAAAATTTCCGTTTTCGTTGCTTTTTTCGGTAATTTTCTCATAAAATGAGAAAAAAAACGAGTGAATTGAGGAAAAAAATAAAAATTTTGCTAAAACTATCCGTTTTCGTCCCTTTTTTCGGTAATTTCGTTAAAAAATGAGGAAAAAAAACGAGAAAAATTGAGGAAAAAAGTAAAAATTTCGCTTAAATTATCCGTTTTCGTTGCTTTTTTCGGTAATTTTCTCATAAAATGAGAAAAAAAACGAGTAAATAGAGGAAAAAATCGATATTTCACTAAAATTATCCGTTTTCGTCCCTTTTTTCGGTAATTTCCTCCAAAAATGAATAAAAAAACGAGTAAATTCAGGAAAAAAATAAAAATTTCGCTAAAATTATCCGTTTTTGTCCTTTTTTTCGGTAATTTTGTCATAAAATGAGGAAAAAAAACGAGTAAATAGAGGAAAAATAGAAATTTCGCTAAAATTATCCGTTTTCGTCACTTTTTTCGGTAATTTCGTCAAAAAAAGAGTAAAAAAACGAGTAAATAGAGGAAAAAATCGATATTTCCCTAAATTTATCCGTTTTCGTCCCTTTTTCGGTAATTTCGTCCTAAAATGAGGAAAAAAAACGATAAAATTGAGGAAAAAAATAAAAATTTCGCTAAAATTATCCGTTTTCGTCTATTTTTCGGTAATTTCGTCAATAAATCAGGAATAAAACGAGTAAATTGAGGAAAAAAATAAAAATTTCGCTAAAATTATTCGTTTTCGTTGCTTTTTTCGGTAATTTTGTCATAAAATGAGGAAAAAAACGAGTAAATAGAGGAAAAAATCGATATTTCCCTAAAATTATCCGTTTTCGGTAATTTCGTCAATAAATGAGGAAAAAAACGAGTAAATTTAGGAAAAAAATAAGAATTTCCCTAAAATTATCCGTTTTCGTCCCATTTTTCGGTAATTTCGTCATAAAATGAGGAAAAAATCGAGTAAATAGAAGAAAAAAATGGAAATTTTGCTAAAAATTTCCGTTTTCGTCCCTTTTTTCGGTAATTTCGTCATAAAATGAGGAAAAAATCGAGTAAATAGAGGAAAAAAATAGAAATTTTGCAAAAAATATTCGTTTTCGTCCCTTTTTTCACTAATTTTATCAACAAATGAGGAAAAAAACGAGTAAATTGAGGAAAAAAATAAAAATTTCGCTAAAATTATCCGTTTTCGTCATTTTTTTCGGTAATTTCGTCATAAAATGAGGAAAAAAAACGAGTAAAGAGAGGAAAAAATAGATATTTCGCTAAAATTATCCGTTTTCGTCCCTTTTTTCGGTAATTTCGTCATATAATGAGTAAAAAAAACGAGTAAATACAGGAAAAAAATAAAAATTTCGCTATAATTATCCATTTTCGTCACTTTTTTCGGTAATTTCGTAATAAAATGAGATAAAAAACGAGTAAATAGAGGAAAAAAATATAAATTTAGCTAAAATTATCCGTTTTCGTTGCTTTTTTCGGTAATTTTGTCATAAAATGAGGAAAATAACGAGTCAAAAGAGGAAAAAAAAAGAAATTTTGCTAAAAATATCCGTTTTCGTCCCTTTTTTCGGTAATTTCGTCAATAGATGAGGAAAAAAACGAGTAAATTGAGGAAAAAAATAAAAATTTCGCAAAAATTATCCGTTTTCGTCCCATTTTTCGGTAATTTCGTCAAAAAATAAGGAAAAAAAACGTGTAAATTGAGGAAAAAATTAAATTTCGCAAAAATTATCCGTTTTCGTTGCTTTTTTCGGTAATTTTGTCATAAAATGAGGAAAAAACATCGAGTAAATAGAGGAAAAAATCGATATTTCCCTAAAATTATCCGTTTTCGTCCCTTTTTTCGGTAATTTCGTCTTAAAATGAGGAAAAAAAACGAGTAAATAGAGGAAAAAAATAGAAATTTTGCAAAAAAATATCCGTTTTCGTCCCTTTTTTTGGTAATATCGTCCTAAAATGAGGAAAAAAAAGGAGTAAATTGAGGAAATAAATAAAAATTTCGCAAAAATTATCCGTTTTCGTTGCTTTTTTCGGTAATTTTGTCATAAAATGAGGAAAAAATCGAGTAAATAGAGGGAAAAAATAGAAATTTAGCTAAAATTATCCGTTTTCGTTGCTTTTTTCGGTAATTTTGTCATAAAATGAGGTAAAAAACGAGTAAATTGAGTAAAAAATTAGAAATTTTGCTAAAAATTTCCGTTTTCGTCCATTTTTTCGGAAATTTCGTCAATAAATGAGGAAAAAAACGAGTAAATTGAGGAAAAAAATAAAAATTTCGCTAAAATTATCCGTTTTCGTCCCTTTTTTCGGTAATTTCGTAATAAAATGAGGAAAAAATCGAGTAAATAGAGGAAAAAAATAGAAATTTAGCTAAAATTATCCGTTTTCGTCCTTTTTTCGGTAATTTCGTCAAAAAATGAGGAAAAAAAACGAGTGAATTGAGGAAAAAAATAGAATTTTCGCTAAAATTATCCGTTTTCTTCCCTTTTTTCGGTAATTTCGTCATAAAATGATGAAGAAAACGAGTAAATAAAGGAAAAAAATAGAATTTTCGCTAAAATTATCCGTTTTCTTCCCTTTTTTCGGTAATTTCGTCATAAAATGATGAAGAAAACGAGTAAATAAAGGAAAAAAATAGAAATTTAGCTAAAATTATCCGTTTTCGTTGATTTTTTCGGTAATTTTGTCATAAAATGAGGAAAAAATCGAGTAAATAGAGGAAAAAATCGATATTTCCCTAAAATTATCCGTTTTCGTCCTTTTTTTCGGTAGTTTCGTCCTAAAATGAGGAAAAAAAACGAGTAAATTGAGGGAATAAATAGAAATTTCGCTAAAATTATCCATTTTCGTCCCTTTTTTCGGTAATTTCGTCATAAAATGAGGAAAAAATCGAGTAAATAGAGGAAAAAAATAGAAATTTAGCTAAAATTATCCGTTTTCGTTGCTTTTTTCGGTAATTCTGTCATAAAATGAGGTAAAAAACGAGTAAATTGAGTAAAAAAATAGAAATTTTGCTAAAAATTTCCGTTTTCGTCCCTTTTTTCGGTAATTTCGTCAATAATCGAGGAAAAAAACGAGTAAATTGAGGAAAAAAATAAATATTTCGCTAAAATTATCCATTTTCGTCCCTTTTTTCGGTAATTTCGTCATAAAATGAGGAAAAAATCGAGTAAATAGAGGAAAAAAATAGAAATTTAGCTAAAATTATCCGTTTTCGTCCCTTTTATCGGTAATTTCGTCAAAAAATGTGGAAAAATAACGAGTGAATTGAGGAAAAAAATTAAAATTTCGCTAACATTATCCGTTTTCGTCCCTTTTTTCGGTAATTTCGTCAATAAATGAGGAAAAAAACGAGTAAATTGAGGAAAAAAATAAAAATTTTGCTAAAATTATCCATTTTCGTCCCTTTTTTCGGTAATTTCGTCATAAAATGAGGAAAAAATCGAGTAAATAGAGGAAAAAAATAGAAATTTAGCAAAAATTATCCGTTTTCGTCCCTTTTTTCGGTAATTTCGTCAAAAAATGTGGAAAAAAAACGAGTGAATTGAGGAAAAAAATTAAAATTTCGCTAAAAATATCCGTTTTCGTCCCTTTTTTCGGTAATTTCGTCAATAAATAAGGAAAAAAACGAGTAAATTGAGGAAAAAAATAAAAATTTCGCTAAAATTATCCATTTTCTTCCCTTTTTTCGGTAATTTCGTCATAAAATGAGGAAAAAATCGAGTAAATAGAAGAAAAAAATAGAAATTTTGCCAAAAAATTTCCGTTTTCGTCCCTTTTTTCGGTAATTTCGTCATAAAATGAGGAAAAAAACGAGTGAATTGAGGAAAAAAATAAAAATTTTGCTAAAATTATCCGTTTTCGTCCCTTTTTTCGGTAATTTCGTTAAAAAATGAGGAAAAAAAACGAGAAAAATTGAGGAAAAAAGTAAAAATTTCGCTAAAATTATCCGTTTTCGTTGCTTTTTTCGGTAATTTTCTCATAAAATGAGAAAAAAAACGAGTAAATAGAGGAAAAAATAGATATTTCCCTAAAATTATCCGTTTTCGTCCCTTTTTTCGGTAATTTCCTCCAAAAATGAATAAAAAAACGAGTAAATTCAGGAAAAAAATAAAAATTTCGCTAAAATTATCCGTTTTTGTCCTTTTTTTCGGTAATTTCGTCATAAAATGAGGAAAAAAAACGAGTAAATAGAGGAAAAATAGAAATTTCGCTAAAATTATCCGTTTTCGTCACTTTTTTCGGTAATTTCGTCATAAAAAGAGGAAAAAAAACGAGTAAATAGAGGAAAAAATCGATATTTCCCTAAATTTATCCGTTTTCGTCCCTTTTTCGGTAATTTCGTCCTAAAATGAGGAAAAAAAACGATTAAATTGAGGAAAAAAATAAAAATTTCGCTAAAATTATCCGTTTTCGTATATTTTTCGGTAATTTCGTCAATAAATGAGGAATAAAACGAGTAAATTGAGGAAAAAAATAAAAATTTCGCTAAAATTATTCGTTTTCGTTGCTTTTTTCGGTAATTTTGTCATAAAATGAGGAAAAAAACGAGTAAATAGAGGAAAAAATCGATATTTCCCTAAAATTATCCGTTTTCGGTAATTTCGTCAATAAATGAAGAAAAAAACGAGTAAATTTAGGAAAAAAATAAAAATTTCCCTACAATTATCCGTTTTCGTCCCATTTTTCGGTAATTTCGTCATAAAATGAGGAAAAAATCGAGTAAATAGAAGAAAAAAATGGAAATTTTGCTAAAAATTTCCGTTTTCGTCCCTTTTTTCGGTAATTTCGTCATAAAATGAGGAAAAAATCGAGTAAATAGAGGAAAAAAATAGAAATTTTGCAAAAAATATTCGTTTTCGTCCCTTTTTTCACTAATTTTATCAATAAATGAGGAAAAAAACGAGTAAATTGAGGAAAAAAATAAAAATTTCGCTAAAATTATCCGTTTTCGTCATTTTTTTCGGTAATTTCGTCATAAAATGAGGAAAAAAAACGAGTAAAGAGAGGAAAAAATAGATATTTCGCTAAAATTATCCGTTTTCGTCCCTTTTTTCGGTAATGTCGTCATATAATGAGGAAAAAAAAACGAGTAAATACAGGAAAAAAATAAAAATTTCGCTATAATTATCCATTTTCGTCACTTTTTTCGGTAATTTCGTAATAAAATGAGATAAAAAACGAGTAAATAGAGGAAAAAAATATAAATTTAGCTAAAATTATCCGTTTTCGTTGCTTTTTTCGGTAATTTTGTCATAAAATGAGGAAAATAACGAGTCAAAAGAGGAAAAAAAAAGAAATTTTGCTAAAAATATCCGTTTTCGTCCCTTTTTTCGGTAATTTCGTCAATAGATGAGGAAAAAAACGAGTAAATTGAGGAAAAAAATAAAAATTTCGCAAAAATTATCCGTTTTCGTCCCATTTTTCGGTAATTTCGTCAAAAAATAAGGAAAAAAAACGTGTAAATTGAGGAAAAAATTAAATTTCGCAAAAATTATCCGTTTTCGTTGCTTTTTTCGGTAATTTTGTCATAAAATGAGGAAAAAACATCGAGTAAATAGAGGAAAAAATCGATATTTCCTTAAAATTATCCGTTATCGTCCCTTTTTTCGGTAATTTCGTAATAAAATGAGGAAAAAATCGAGTAAATAGAGGAAAAAAATAGAAATTTAGCTAAAATTATCCGTTTTCGTCCTTTTTTCGGTAATTTCGTCAAAAAATGAGGAAAAAAAACGAGTGAATTGAGGAAAAAAATTAAAATTTCGCTAAAAATATCCGTTTTCGTCCCTTTTTTCGGTAATTTCGTAAAAAAATGTGGAAAAAAAAGGAGTGAATTGAGGAAAAAAATTAAAATTTCGCTAAAAATATCCGTTTTCGTCCCTTTTTTCGGTAATTTCGTCAATAAATAAGAAATAAAAACGAGTAAATTGAGGAAAAAAATAAAACTTTCGCTAAAATTATCCGTTTTCTTCCCTTTTTTCGGTAATTTCGTCATAAAATGAGGAAAAAAACGAGTAAATAGAAGTAAAAAATAGAAATTTTGCCAAAAAATTTCCGTTTTCGTCCCTTTTTTCGTTAATTTCGTAATAAAATGAGGAAAAAATCGAGTAAATAGAGGAAAAAAATAGAAATTTTGCAAAAAAATATCCGTTTTCGTCCATTTTTTTGGTAATATCGTCCTAAAATGAGGAAAAAAAAGGAGTAAATTGAGGAAATAAATAAAAATTTCGCAAAAATTATCCGTTTTCGTTGCTTTTTTCGCTAATTTCGTCATAAAATGAGGAAAAAATCGAGTAAATAGAGGGAAAAAATAGAAATTTAGCTAAAATTATCCGTTTTCGTTGCTTTTTTCGGTAATTTTGTCATAAAATGAGGTAAAAAACGAGTAAATTGAGTAAAAAATTAGAAATTTTGCTAAAAATTTCCGTTTTCGTCCATTTTTTCGGAAATTTCGTCAATAAATGAGGAAAAAAACGATTAAATTGAGGAAAAAAATAAAAATTTTGCTAAAATTATCCGTTTTCGTCCCTTTTTTCGGTAATTTCGTAATAAAATGAGAAAAAAATCGAGTAAATAGAGGAAAAAAATAGAAATTTAGCTAAAATTATCCGTTTTCGTCCTTTTTTCGGTAATTTCGTCAAAAAATGAGGAAAAAAAACGAGTGAATTGAGGAAAAAAATAGAATTTTCGCTAAAATTATCCGTTTTCTTCCCTTTTTTCGGTAATTTCGTCATAAAATGATGAAGAAAACGAGTAAATAAAGGAAAAAAATGGAAATTTTGCTAAAAATATCCGTTTTCGTCCCTTTATCGGTAATTTCGTCATAAAATGAGGAAAAAATCGAGTAAATAGAGGAAAAAATAGAAATTTAGCTAAAATTATCCGTTTTCGTTTATTTTTTCGGTAATTTTGTCATAAAATGAGGAAAAAAACGAGTAAATAGAGGAAAAAATCGATATTTCCCTAAAATAATCCGTTTTCGTCCCTTTTATCGGTCGTTTCGTCCTAAAATGAGGAAAAAAAACTAGTAAATTGAGGAAATAAATAGAAATTTCGCTAAAATTATCCGTTTTCGTTGCTTTTTTTGGTAATTCTGTCATAAAATGAGGTAAAAAACGAGTAAATTTAGTAAAAAAATAGAAATTTTGCTAAAAATTTCCGTTTTCGTCCCTTTTTTCGGTAATTTCGTCAATAAATGATGAAAAAAACGAGTAAATTGAGGAAAAAAATAAAAATTTCGCTAAAATTATCCATTTTCGTCCCTTTTTACGGTAATTTCGTCTTAAAATGAGGAAAAAATCGAGTAAATAGAGGAAAAAAATAGAAATTTAGCTAAAATTATCCGTTTTCGTCCCTTTTTTCGGTAATTTCGTCAAAAAATGTGGAAAAAAAACGAGTGAATTGAGGAAAAAAATTAAAATTTCGCTAACATTATCCGTTTTCGTCCCTTTTTTCGGTAATTTCGTCAATAAATGAGGAAAAAAACGAGTAAATTGAGGAAAAAAATAAAAATTTCGCTAAAATTATCCATTTTCGTCCCTTTTTTCGGTAATTTCGTCATAAAATGAGGAAAAAATCGAGTAAATAGAGGAAAAAAATAGAAATTTAGCAAAAATTATCCGTTTTCGTCCCTTTTTTCTGTAATTTCGTCAAAAAATGTGGAAAAAAAAGGAGTGAATTGAGGAAAAGAATTAAAATTTCGCTAAAAATATCCGTTTTCGTCCCTTTTTTCGGTAATTTCGTCAATAAATAAGGAAAAAAACGAGTAAATTGAGGAAAAAAATAAAAATTTCGCTAAAATTATCCGTTTTCTTCCCTTTTTTCGGTAATTTCGTCATAAAATGAGGAAAAAAACGAGTAAATAGAAGAAAAAAATAGAAATTTTGCCAAAAAATTACCGTTTTCGTCCCTTTTTTCGGTAATTTCGTAATAAAATGAGGAAAAAATCGAGTAAAAGAGGAAAAAAATAGAAATTTTGCAAAAATATCCGTTTTCGTCCCTTTTTTCGGTATTTTGTCAATAAATGAGGAAAAAAACGAGTAAATTGAGGAAAAAAATAGAAATTTTGCCAAAAAATTTCCGTTTTCGTCCCTTTTTTCGGTAATTTCGTCATAAAATGAGGAAAAAAACGAGTAAATTGAGGAAAAAACTAAAAATTTCGCTAAAATTATCCGTTTTCGTCCCTTTTTTTCGGTAAATTCGTAATAAAATGAGGAAAAAATCGAGTAAATAGAGGAAAAAAATAGAAATTTAGCTAAAATTATCCGTTTTCGTCCTTTTTTCGGTAATTTCGTCAAAAAATGAGGAAAAAAAACGAGTGAATTGAGGAAAAAAATTAAAATTTCGCTAAAATTATCCGTTTTCGTCCCTTTTTTCGGTAATTTCGTCATAAATGGAGGAAAAAATACTTGTAAATTGAGTAAAATAATAGAATTTTCGCTAAAATTATCCGTTTTCTTCCCTTTTTTCGGTAATTTCGTCATAAAATGAGGAAAAAAACGAGTAAATAGAGGAAAAAAATGGAAATTTGCTAAAAATATCCGTTTTCGTCCCTTTTTTCGGTAATTTCGCCATAAAATGAGGAAAAAATCGAGTAAATAGAGGAAAAAAATAGAAATTTAGCTAAAATTATCCGTTTTCGTTGATTTTTTCGGTAATTTTGTCATAAAATGAGGAAAAAAACGAGTAAATAGAGGAAAAAATCGATATTTCCCTAAAATTATCCGTTTTCGTCCTTTTTTTCGGTAGTTTCGTCCTAAAATGAGGAAAAAAAACGAGTAAATTGAGGGAATAAATAGAAATTTCGCTAAAATTATCCATTTTCGTCCCTTTTTTCGGTAATTTCGTCATAAAATGAGGAAAAAATCGAGTAAATCGAGGAAAAAAATAGAAATTTAGCTAAAATTATCCGTTTTCGTCCCTTTTATCGGTAATTTCGTCAAAAAATGTGGAAAAAAAACGAGTGAATTGAGGAAAAAAATTAAAATTTCGCTAACATTATCCGTTTTCGTCCCTTTTTTCGGTAATTTCGTCAATAAATGAGGAAAAAAACGAGTAAATTGAGGAAAAAAATAAAAATTTTGCTAAAATTATCCATTTTCGTCCCTTTTTTCGGTAATTTCGTCATAAAATGAGGAAAAAATCGAGTAAATAGAAGAAAAAAATAGAAATTTAGCAAAAATTATCCGTTTTCGTCCCTTTTTTCGGTAATTTCGTCAAAAAATGTGGAAAAAAAACGAGTGAATTGAGGAAAAAAATTAAAATTTCGCTAAAAATATCCGTTTTCGTCCCTTTTTTCGGTAATTTCGTCAATAAATAAGGAAAAAAACGAGTAAATTGAGGAAAAAAATAAAAATTTCGCTAAAATTATCCATTTTCTTCCCTTTTTTCGGTAATTTCGTCATAAAATGAGGAAAAAATCGAGTAAATAGAAGAAAAAAATAGAAATTTTGCCAAAAAATTTCCGTTTTCGTCCCTTTTTTCGGTAATTTCGTCATAAAATGAGGAAAAAAACGAGTGAATTGAGGAAAAAAATAAAAATTTTGCTAAAATTATCTGTTATCGTCCCTTTTTTCGGTAATTTCGTGATAAAATGATGAAGAAAAACGAGTAAATTGAGGAAAAAAATAAAAATATCGCTAAAATTATCAGTTTTCGTCCCTTTTTTGGTAATTTCGTCATGAAATGAGGAAAAAAACGAGTAAATTGAGGAAAAAAATAGTAATTTCGCTAAAATTATCCGTTTTCGTTACTTTTTTCGGTAATTTCGACATAAAATGAGGAAAAATAACGAGTAAATAGAGGAAAAAATAGAAATTTCACTAAAATTATCTGTTATCGTCCCTTTTTTCGGTAGTTTCGTCAAAAAATGAGGAAAAAAACGAGTAAATAGAGGAAAAAATCGATATTTCCCTAAAATTATCCGTTTTCGTCATTTTTTTCGGTAATTTCGTCCTAAAATGATGAAAAAAAACGAGTAAATTGAGGAAAAAAATAAAAATTTCGCTAAAATTATCCGTTTATGTCCTTTTTTTCGGTAATTTCGTCATAAAATGAGGAAAAAAAACGAGTAAATAGAGGAAAAAATAGATGTTTCGCTAAAATTATCCGTTTTCGTCCCTTTTTTCGGTAATTTCGTCATAAAATGAGGAAAAAAAACGGGTAAATAGAGGAAAAAATAGATATTTCGCTAAAATTATCCGTTTTCGTCCCTTTTTTCGGTAATTTCGTCATATAATGAAGAAAAAAAAAAACGAGTAAATTCAGGAAAAAAATAAAAATTTCGCTATAATTATCCATTTTCGTCACTTTTTTCGGTAATTTCGTAATAAAATGAGGAAAAAATCGAGTAAATAAAGGAAAAAATATAAATTTAGCTAAAATTATCCGTTTTCGTTGCTTTTTTCAGTAATTTTGTCATAAAATGAGGAAAATAACGAGTCAATAGAGGAAAAAAATAAAAATTTCGCTAAAATTATCCGTTTTCGATGCTTTTTTCGGTAATTTTGTCATAAAATGAGGAAAAAAACGAGTAAATAGAGGAAAAAAATAGAAATTTTGCAAAAAATATCCGTTTTCGTCCCTTTTTTCGGTAATTTCGTCAATAGATGAGGAAAAAAACGAGTAAATTGAGGAAAAAAATAAAAATTTCGCTAAAATTATCCGTTTTCGTCCCATTTTTCGGTAATTTCGTCAAAAAATAAGGAAAAAAAACGAGTAAATTGAGGAAAAAAATAAAAATTTCGCTAAAATTATCCGTTTTCGTCCCATTTTTCGGTAATTTCGTCAAAAAATAAGGAAAAAAAACGAGTAAATTGAGGAAAAAAATTAAATTTTCTCTAAAACTTTCCGTTTTCGTCCCTTTTTTCGGTAATTTCGTCATAAAATGAGGAAAAAAACGAGTAAATAGAGGAAAAAAATAGAAATTTAGCTAAAATTATCCGTTTTCGTTGCTTTTTTCGGTAATTTTGTCATAAAATGAGGTAAAAAACGAGTAAATTGAGTAAAAAAATAGAAATTTTTCTAAAAATTTCCGTTTTCGTCCATTTTTACGGTAATTTCGTCAATAAATGTTAAAAAAAAACGAGTAAATTGAGGAAAAAAATAAAAATTTCGCTAAAATTATCCGTTTTCGTCCCTTTTTTCGGTAATTTAGTAATAAAATGAGGAAAAAATCGAGTAAATAGAAGAAAAAAATAGAAATTTAGCTAAAATTATCCAATTTCGTCAAAAAATGAGGAAAAAAAACGAGTGAATTGAGGAAAAAAATTAAAATTTCGCTAAAATTATCCGTTTTCTTCCCTTTTTTCGGTAATTTCGTCATAAAATGAGGAAAAAAACGAGTAAATAGAGGAAAAAAATAGAAATTTAGCTAAAATTATCCGTTTTCGTTGATTTTTTCGGTAATTTTGTCATAAAATGAGGAAAAAAACGAGTGAATTGAGGAAAAAAATAAAAATTTCGCTAAAATTATGCGTTTTCGTCCCTTTTTTCGGTAATTTCGTAATAAAATGAGGAAAAAATCGAGTAAATAGAGGAAAAAAATAGAAATTTAGCTAAAATTATCTGTTTTCGTCCCTTTTTTCGGTAATTTCGTCAAAAAATGAGGAAAAAAAACAAGTGAATTGAGGAAAAAAATTAAAATTTCGCTAAAATTATGCGTTTTCGTCCCTTTTTTCGGTAATTTCGTAATAAAATGAGGAAAAAATCGAGTAAATAGAGGAAAAAAATAAAAATTTTGCTAAAAATATCCGTTTTCGTCCCTTTTTTCGGTAATTTCGTCATAAAATGAGGAAAAAATCGAGTAAATAGAGGAAAAAAATAGAAATTTAGCTAAAATTATCCATTTTCGTTGATTTTTTCGGTACTTTCGTCAAAAAATGAGGAAAAAAAACGAGTGAATTGAGGATAAAAATAATAATTTCGCTAAAATTATGCGTTTTCGTCCCTTTTTTCGGTAATTTCGTAATAAAATGAGGAAAAAATCGAGTAAATAGAGGAAAAAAATAGAAATTTAGCTAAAATTATCTGTTTTCGTCCCATTTTTCGGTAATTTCGTCAAAAAATGAGGAAAAAAAACAAGTGAATTGAGGAAAAAAATTAAAATTTCGCTAAAATTATCCGTTTTCGTCCCTTTTTACGGTAATTTCGTCATAAATTGAGGAAAAAATACTTGTAAATTGAGTAAAATAATAGAAATTTAGCAAAAATTATCCGTTTTCTTCCCTTTTTTCGGTAATTTCGTCATAAAATGAGGAAAAAAACGAGTAAATAGAGGAAAAAAATTAAAATTTCGCTAAAATTATCCGTTTTCGTCCCTTTTTTCGGTAATTTCGTCATAAAATGAGGAAAAAATCGAGTAAATAGAGGAAAAAAATAGAAATTAAGCTAAAATTATCCGTTTTCGTTGATTTTTTCGGTAATTTTGTCATTAAATGAGGAAAAAAACGAGTAAATATACGAAAAAATCGATATTTCCCTAAAAATATCCGTTTTCGTCCCTTTTTTCGGTAATTTCGTCAAAAAATGAGGAAAAAAAACGAGTGAATTGAGGAAAAAAATAAAAATTTGGCTAAAATTATCCGTTTTCGTCCCTTTTTTCGGTAATTTCGTAATAAAATGAGGAAAAAATCGAGTAAATAGAGGAAAAAACTAAAAATTTCGCTAAAATTATCCGTTTATGTCCTTTTTTTCGGTAATTTCGTCATAAAATGAGGAAAAAAAAACGAGTAAATAGAGGAAAAAATAGATATTTCGCTAAAAATATCCGTTTTCGTCCCTTTTTACGGTAATTTCGTCATAAAATTTGGAAAAAAAAACGAGTAAATAGAGGAAAAAATAGATATTTCGCTAAAATTATCCGTTTTCGTCCCTTTTTTCGTTAATTTCGTCATAAAATGAGGAAAAAATCGATTAAATAGAGGAAAAAAATAGAAATATAGCTAATATTATCCGTTTTCGTTGCTTTTTTTGGTAATTTCGTCATAAAATGAGGAAAAAAAACGAGTAATTAGAGGAAAAAATAGAAATTTTGCTAAAAATATCCGTTTTCGTCCCTTTTTTTCGGTAATTTCGTCAATAAATGAGGAAAAAAAACGAGTAAATTGAGGAAAAAAATAAAAATTTCGCAAAAATTATCCGTTTTCGTCCCTTTTTTCGGTAATTTCGTCAAAAAATGAGGAAAAAAAACGAGTAAATTGAGGAAAAAAACGATATTTCCCTAAAATTATCCGTATTCGTCCCTTTTTTCGGTAATTTCGTCCTAAAATGAGGAAAAAAAACGAGTAAATTGAGGAAAAAAATAAAAATTTCGCTAAAATGATCCGTTTTCGTCCCTTTTTTCGGTAATTTCGTCATAAAATGAGGAAAAAATCGAGTAAATAGAGGAAAAAAATAGAAATTTAGCTAAAATTATCCGTTTTCGTCCCTTTTTTCGGTAATTTCGTCAAAAAATGAGGAAAAAAAAACGAGTGAATTGAGGAAAAAAATTAAAATTTCGCTAAAATTATCTGTTTTCGTCCCTTATTACGGTAATTTCGTCATAAATTGAGGAAAAAATACTTGTAAATTGAGTAAAATAATAGAATTTTCGCTAAAATTATCCGTTTTCTTCCCTTTTTTCGGTAATTTCGTCATAAAATGAGGAAAAAAACGAGTAAATAGAGGAAAAAAATGGAAATTTTGCTAAAAATATCCGTTTTCGTCCCTTTTTTCGGTAATTTCGTCATAAAATGAGGAAAAAATCGAGTAAATAGAGGAAAAAAATAGAAATTTAGTTAAAATTATCCGTTTTCGTTGATTTTTTCGGTAATTTTGTCATAAAATGAGGAAAAAAAACGAGTAAATAGAGGAAAAAAAACGATATTTCCCTAAAAATATCCGTTTTCGTCCCTTTTTTCGGTAATTTCGTCAAAAAATGAGGAAAAAAAACGAGTGAATTGAGGAAAAAAATAAAAATTTCGCTAAAATTATCCGTTTTCGTCCCTTTTTTCGGTAATTTCGTAATAAAATGAGGAAAAAATCGAGTAAATAGAGGAAAAAAATAGAAATTTAGCAAAAATTATCCGTTTTCGTCCCTTTTTTCGGTAATTTCGTCAAAAAATGTGGAAAAAAAAACGAGTGAATTGAGGAAAAAAATTAAAATTTCGCTAAAAATATCCGTTTTCGTCCCTTTTTTCGGTAATTTCGTCAATAAATAAGGAAAAAAACGAGTAAATTGAGGAAAAAAATAAAAATTTCGCTAAAATTATCCGTTTTCTTCCCTTTTTTCGATAATTTCGTCATAAAATGAGGAAAAAATTGAGTAAATAGAAGAAAAAATTAGAAATTTTGCCAAAAAATTTCCGTTTTCGTCCCTTATTTCGGTAATTTCGTCAAAAAATGAGGAAAAAAAACGAGTGAATTGCGGAAAAAAATAATAATTTCGCTAAAATTATGCGTTTTCGTCCCTTTTTTCGGTAATTTCGTAATAAAATGAGGAAAAAATCTAGTAAATAGAGGAAAAAAATAGAAATTTAGCTAAAATTATCTGTTTTCGTCCCTTTTTTCGGTAATTTCGTCAAAAAATGAGGAAAAAAAACAAGTGAATTGAGGAAAAAAATTAAAATTTCGCTAAAATTATCCGTTTTCGTCTCTTTTTATGGTAATTTACTCATAAATTGAGGAAAAAATACTTGTAAATTGAGTAAAATAATAGAAATTTAGCTAATATTATCCGTTTTCGTCCCTTTTTTTCGGTAATTTCGTAATAAAATGAGGAAAAAATCGAGTAAATAGAGGAAAAAAATAGAAATTTAGCAAAAATTATCCGTTTTCGTCCCTTTTTTCGGTAATTTCGTCAAAAAATGTGGAAAAAAAACGAGTGAATTGAGGAAAAAAATTAAAATTTCGCTAAAAATATCCGTTTTCGTCCCTTTTTTCGGTAATTTCGTCAATAAATAAGGAAAAAAACGAGTAAATTGAGGAAAAAAATAAAAATTTCGCTAAAATTATCCGTTTTCTTCCCTTTTTTCGATAATTTCGTCATAAAATGAGGAAAAAATTGAGTAAATAGAAGAAAAAATTAGAAATTTTGCCAAAAAATTTCCGTTTTCGTCCCTTATTTCGGTAATTTCGTCAAAAAATGAGGAAAAAAAACGAGTGAATTGAGGAAAAAAATTAAAATTTCGCTAAAATTATCCGTTTTCGTCCCTTTTTTCGGTAATTTCGTCATAAAATGAGGAAAAAAACGAGTAAATTGAGGAAAAAAATAAAAATTTCGCAAAAATTATCCGTTTTCGTCCCATTTTTCGGTAATTTCGTCAAAAAATAAGGAAAAAAAAAGAGTAAATTGAGGATAAAAATTAAAATTTTGCAAAAATTATCCGTTTTCGTTGCTTTTTTCGGTAATTTCGTCCTAAAATGAGGAAAAAAAATGAGTAAATAGAGGAAAAAAATATTAATTTTGCTAAATATTTCCGTTTTCGTCCCTTTTTTTGTAATTTCGTCATAAAATTAGGAAAAAATCGAGTAAATAGAGGAAAAAAATAGAAATTTAGCTAAAATTATCCGTTTTCGTTGCTTTTTTCGGTAATTTTGTCATAAAATGAGGTAAAAAACGAGTAAATTGAGTAAAAAAATAGAAATTTTGCTAAAAATTTCCGTTTTCGTCCTTTTTTTCGGTAATTTCGTCAATAAATGAGGAAAAAAACGAGTAAATTGAGGAAAAAAATAAAAATTTCGCTAATATGATCTGTTTTCGTCCCTTTTTTTCGGTAATTTCGTCATAAAATGAGGAAAAAATCGAGTAAATAGAGGAAAAAAATAGAAATTTAGCTAAAACTATCCGTTTTCGTTCGTTTTTTCGGTAATTTCTTTAAAAAATGAGGAAAACAAACGAGTAAATTGAGGAAAAAAATTAAAATTTCGCTAAAATTATCCGTTTTTTTTGCTTGTTTCGGTAATTTTGTCATAAATTAAGGAAAAAAAAAGAGTAAATTGAGGATAAAAATTAAAATTTTGCAAAAATTATCCGTTTTCGTTGCTTTTTTCGGTAATTTCGTCCTAAAATGAGGAAAAAAAATGAGTAAATAGAGGAAAAAAATATTAATTTTGCTAAATATTTCCGTTTTCGTCCCTTTTTTTGTAATTTCGTCATAAAATTAGGAAAAAATCGAGTAAATAGAGGAAAAATATAGAAATTTAGCTAAAATTATCCGTTTTCGTTGCTTCTTTCGGTAATTTTGTCATAAAATGAGGTAAAAAACGAGTAAATTGAGTAAAAAAATAGAAATTTTGCTAAAAATTTCCGTTTTCGTCCTTTTTTTCGGTAATTTCGTCAATAAATGAGGAAAAAACGAGTAAATTGAGGAAAAAAATAAAAATTTCGCTAATATGATCTGTTTTCGTCCCTTTTTTCGGTAATTTCGTCATAAAATGAGGAAAAAATCGAGTAAATAGAGGAAAAAAATAGAAATTTAGGTAAAATTATCCGTTTTCGTCCCTTTTTTCGGTAATTTCGTCGAAAAATGAGGAAAAAAACATGTAAATATTGGAAAAAAATTGAAATTTAGCTAAAATTATCCGTTTTCGTTGCTTTTTTCGGTAATTTTGTCATAAAATGAGGTAAAAAACGAGTAAATTCAGTAAAAAAATAGAAATTTTGCTATAAATTTCCGTTTTCGTCCCTTTTTTCGGTAATTTCGTCAATAAATGAGGAAAAAAACGAGTAAATTGAGGAAAAAAATAAAAATTTCGCTAAAATTATCCGTTTTCGTCCCTTTTTTCGGTAATTTCGTCATAAAATGAGAAAAAAAATCGAGTAAATAGAGGAAAAAAATAGAAATTTAGCTAAAACTATCCGTTTTCGTTCGTTTTTTCGGTAATTTCTTCAAAAAATGAAGAAAACAAACGAGTAAATTGAGGAAAAAAAATAAAATTTCGCTAAAATTATCCGTTTTTTTGCTTGTTTCGGTAATTTTGTCATAAATTAAGGAAAAAAACGAGTAAATAGAGGAAAAAATCGATATTTCCCTAAAATTATCCGTTTTCGTCCCTTTTTTCGGTAATTTCGTCCTAAAATGAGGTAAAAAACGAGTAAATTGAGGAAAAAAATAGAAATTTAGCTAAAATTATCCGTTTTCGTTGATTTTTTCGGTAATTTCGTCAAAAAATGAGGAAAAAAATTGAGTGAATTGAGGAAAAAAATAATAATTTCGCTAAAATTATGCGTTTTCGTCCCTTTTTTCGGTAATTTCGTAATAAAATGAGGAAAAAATCGAGTAAATAGAGGAAAAAAATAGAAATTTAGCTAAAATTATCTGTTTTCGTCCCTTTTTTCGGTAATTTCGTCAAAAAATGAGGAAAAAAAACAAGTGAATTGAGGAAAAAAATTAAAATTTCGCTAAAATTATCCGTTTTCGTCCCTTTTTACGGTAATTTCGTCATAAATTGAGGAAAAAATACTTGTAAATTGAGTAAAATAATAGAAATTTAGCAAAAATTATCCGTTTTCTTCCCTTTTTTCGGTAATTTCGTCATAAAATGAGGAAAAAAACGAGTAAATAGAGGAAAAAAATTAAAATTTCGCTAAAATTATCCGTTTTCGTCCCTTTTTTCGGAAATTTCGTCATAAAATGAGGAAAAAAACCAGTAAATTGAGGAAAAAAATAAAAATTTCGCTAAAATTATCCGTTTTCGTCCCATTTTTCGGTAATTTCGTCAAAAAATAAGGAAAAAAAAAGAGTAAATTGAGGATAAAAATTAAAATTTTGCAAAAATTATCCGTTTTCGTTGCTTTTTTCGGTAATTTCGTCCTAAAATGAGGAAAAAAAATGAGTAAGTAGAGGAAAAAAATATTAATTTTGCTAAATATTTCCGTTTTCGTCCTTTTTTTTGTAATTTCGTCATAAAATTAGGAAAAAATCGAGTAAATAGAGGAAAAAAATAGAAATTTAGCTAAAATTATCCGTTTTCGTTGCTTTTTTCGGTAATTTTGTCATAAAATGAGGTAAAAAACAGGTAAATTGAGTAAAAAAATAGAAATTTTGCTAAAAATTTCCGTTTTCGTCCTTTTTTTCGGTAATTTCGTCAATAAATGAGGAAAAAAACGAGTAAATTGAGGAAAAAAATAAAAATTTCGCTAAAATGATCTGTTTTCGTCCCTTTTTTCGGTAATTTCGTCATAAAATGAGGAAAAAATCGAGTAAATAGAGGAAAAAAATAGAAATTTAGGTAAAATTATCCGTTTTCGTCCCTTTTTTCGGTAATTTCGTCAAAAAATGAGGAAAAAAACATGTAAATATTGGAAAAAAATTGAAATTTAGCTAAAATTATCCGTTTACGTTGCTTTTTTCGGTAATTTTGTCATAAAATGAGGTAAAAAACGAGTAAATTCAGTAAAAAAATAGAAATTTTGCTATAAATTTCCGTTTTCGTCCCTTTTTTCGGTAATTTCGTCATAAAATGAGAAAAAAAATCGAGTAAATAGAGGAAAAAAATAGAAATTTAGCTAAAACTATCCGTTTTCGTTCGTTTTTTCGGTAATTTCTTCAAAAAATGAGGAAAACAAAAGAGTAAATTGAGGAAAAAAATTAAAATTTCGCTAAAATTATCCGTTTTTTTGCTTGTTTCGGTAATTTTGTCATAAATTAAGGAAAAAAACGAGTAAATAGAGGAAAAAATCGATATTTCCCTAAAATTATCCGTTTTCGTCCCTTTTTTCGGTAATTTCGTCCTAAAATGAGGTAAAAAAACGAGTAAATTGAGGAAAAAAATAAAAATTTCGCTAAAATTATCCGTTTATGTCCTTTTTTTCGGTAATTTCGTCATAAAATGAGGAAAAAATCGAGTAAATAGAGGAAAAAAATAGAAATTTAGCTAAAATTATCCGTTTTCGTTGATTTTTTCGGTAATTTCGTCAAAAAATGAGGAAAAAAAACGAGTGAATTGAGGAAAAAAATAATAATTTCGCTAAAATTATGCGTTTTCGTCCCTTTTTTCGGTAATTTCGTAATAAAATGAGGAAAAAATCGAGTAAATAGAGGAAAAAAATAGATATTTAGCTAAAATTATCTGTTTTCGTCCCTTTTTTCGGTAATTTCGTCAAAAAATGAGGGAAAAAAACAAGTGAATTGAGGAAAAAAATTAAAATTTCGCTAAAATTATCCGTTTTCGTCCCTTTTTACGGTAATTTCGTCATAAATTGAGGAAAAAATACTTGTAAATTGAGTAAAATAATAGAAATTTAGCAAAAATTATCCGTTTTCTTCCCTTTTTTCGGTAATTTCGTCATAAAATGAGGAAAAAAACGAGTAAATAGAGGAAAAAAATTAAAATTTCGCTAAAATTATCCGTTTTCGTCCCTTTTTTCGGTAATTTCGTCATAAAATGAGGAAAAAATCGAGTAAATAGAGGAAAAAAATAGAAATTAAGCTAAAATTATCCGTTTTCGTTGATTTTTTCGGTAATTTTGTCATTTAATGAGGAAAAAAACGAGTAAATATAGGAAAAAATCGATATTTCCCTAAAAATATCCGTTTTCGTCCCTTTTTTCGGTAATTTCGTCAAAAAATGAGGAAAAAAAACGAGTGAATTGAGGAAAAAAATAGAAATTTAGCTAAAATTATCCGTTTTCGTCCCTTTTTTCGGTAATTTCGTCAAAAAATGAGGAAAAACAACGAGTGAATTGAGGAAAAAAATTAAAATTTCGCTAAAATTATCCGTTTTCGTCCCTTTTTACGGTAATTTCGTCATAAGTTGAGGAAAAAATACTTGTAAATTGAGTAAAATAAAAGAAATTTAGCAAAAATTATCCGTTTTCGTCCCTTTTTTCGATAATTTCGTCAAAAAATGTGGAAAAAAAAACGAGTGAATTGAGGAAAAAAATTAAAATTTCGATAAAATTATCCGTTTTCGTCCCTTTTTTCGGTAATTTCGTCAATAAATGAGGAAAAAAACGAGTAAATTGAGGAAAAAACTAAAAATTTCGCTAAAATTATCCGTTTATGTCCTTTTTTTCGGTAATTTCGTCATAAAATGAGGAAAAAAAAACGAGTAAATAGAGGAAAAAATAGATATTTCGCTAAAAATATCCGTTTTCGTCCCTTTTTTCGGTAATTTCGTCAATAAATGAGGAAAAAAAACGAGTAAATTGAGGAAAAAAATAAAAATTTCGCAAAAATTATCCGTTTTCGTCCCTTTTTTCGGTAATTTCGTCAATAAATGAGGAAAAAAAACGAGTAAATTGAGGAAAAAAATAAAAATTTCGCAAAAATTATCCGTTTTCGTCCCTTTTTTCGGTAGTTTCGTCAAAAAATGAGGAAAAAAACGAGTAAATTGAGGAAAAAATCGATATTTCCCTAAAATTATCCGTTTTCGTCCCTTTTTTCGGTAATTTCGTCCTAAAATGAGGAAAAAAAACGAGTAAATTGAGGAAAAAAATAAAAATTTCGCTAAAATGATCCGTTTTCGTCCCTTTTTCGGTAATTTCGTCATAAAATGAGGAAAAAATCGAGTAAATAGAGGAAAAAAATAGAAATTTAGCTAAAATTATCCGTTTTCGTCCCTTTTTTCGGTAATTTCGTCAAAAAATGAGGAAAAAAACATGTAAATATAGGAAAAAAATTGAAATTTAGCTAAAATTATCCGTTTTCGTTGCTTTTTTCGGTAATTTTGTCATAAAATGAGGTAAAAAACGAGTAAATTGAGAAAAAAATAAAAATTTTGCTATAAATTTCCGTTTTCGTCCCTTTTTTCGGTAATTTCGTCATATAATGAGGAAAAAAAAACGAGTAAATTCAGAAAAAAAATAAAAATTTCGCTATAATTATCCCTTTTCGTCACTTTTTTCGGTAATTTCGTCATAAAATGAGGAAAAAATCGAGTAAATAGAGGAAAAAAATATAAATTTAGCTAAAATTATCCGTTTTCGATGCTTTTTTCGGTAATTTTTTCATAAAATGAGGAAAAAAACGAGTAAATAGAGGAAAAAAATAGAAATTTTGCAAAAAATATCCGTTTTCGGCCCTTTTTTCGGTAATTTCGTCCTAAAATGAGGAAAAAAAACGAGTAAATTTCGGAAAAAAATAAAAATTTCGCTAAAATTATCCGTTTTCGTCCCTTTTTTCGGTAATTTCGTCATAAAATGAGGAAAAAAAACGAGTAAATTGAGTAAAATAATAGAATTTTCACTAAAATTATCCGTTTTCGTCCCTTTTTTCGGTAATTTCGTCATAAAATGAGGAAAAAAACGAGCAAATACAGGAAAAAAATAGAAATTTAGCTAAAATTATCCGTTTTCGTTGCTTTTTTCGGTAATTTTGTCATAAAATGAGGTAAAAAACGAGTAAATTGAGTAAAAAAATAGAAATTTTGCTAAAAATTTCCGTTTTCGTCCATTTTTTCGGTAATTTCGTCAATAAATGAGAAAAAAAACGAGTAAATTGAGGAAAAAAATAAAAATTTCGCAAAAATTATCCGTTTTCGTCCCTTTTTTCGGTAATTTCGTAATAAAATGAGGAAAAAATCGAGTAAATAGAGGAAAAAAATAGAAATTTAGCTAAAATTATCCGTTTTCGTCCCTTTTTTCGGTAATTTCGTCAAAAAATGAGGAAAAAAAAACGAGTGAATTGAGGAAAAAAATTAAAATTTCGCTAAAATTATCCGTTTTCGTCCCTTATTACGGTAATTTCGTCATAAATTGAAGAAAAAATACTTGTAAATTGAGTAAAATAATAGAATTTTCGCTAAAATTATCCGTTTTCTTTCCTTTTTTCGGTAATTTCGTATAAACTCAATCAATTGAGGCTTTACTGAGTGGAAGTTCAAATCCATTGTTAAAATATTTATTTTTACAAGTAAAAATAAAATTAAAAAGTTACAATTACACATCCACCAAAACGCTAAAAAACAACGACCGGTTTCGGCACGTTCGGCCATCATCAGGTACTGAACAGGATACACACGGCTATATATAAGTAAGTTAATGTAGGGGGGAAGGTATTGAAAGCGGGGTTGTAGAACGGCAAGGGAGGGTGCATAAGAGGAGGGGAGAATAAGTATTTGGAATGTAGTCGTTAGTGAGTGTTTTGCCAGATAAACGGTGAATCAGAATCTGCCGCATCTCATGGAATGTCATCTTATGTCCTTTCTGCAAGTTGTGAAGAATAGTGGGTTGAAATGAGGATGAGTGTTTACTTGTAAGGAGGTGTTTGGCGAAATGAGAGTTAAATGACTTATTTTCAAAAGCCCTTTTGTGCTCATTAGCACGCACTGAAAAACTACGACCAGTTTGACCAATGTAAATTCCACCGCAATCATCACATGTTAACTTATATATACCAGAATGTCTATGGGGCTCAAATTTATCCTTTTGATTGTTTAAGAAATAACGGAGGTTTTTAGGGTTGTAAAAAGCGGGTCGGACATATTCTTTGGGAAATAAATTGGCTATTTTTAAGGAAAAGTTATCAACAGAATTGAGCCTACACCACTTCGGGTGGTCTATTGCGGAAGGTGTAGCGGATGAAAAAATATTTCCGATAGATATTTTCCTCAGCTTCTTCTGAAGGAGCCTTTCAATTAAATCTATCTGATAGCCATTGGCGACAGCGATTTGCTTGATTATTTGTAGCTCTTTCTGAAAATTTTCAGGGGACAACCGGTCCCGGTCGTTGTTTTTTAGCGTTTTGGTGGATGTGTAATTGTAACTTTTTAATTTTATTTTTACTTGTAAAAATAAATATTTTAACAATGGTAATTTCGTCATAAAATGAGGAAAAAAACGAGTAAATAGAGGAAAAAATCGATATTTCCCTAAAATTATCCGTTTTCGTCCCTTTTTTCGGTAATTTCGTCCTAAAATGAGGTAAAAAACGAGTAAATTGAGGAAAAAAATAGAAATTTAGCTAAAATTATCCGTTTTCGTTGATTTTTTCGGTAATTTCGTCAAAAAATGAGGAAAAAAATTGAGTGAATTGAGGAAAAAAATAATAATTTCGCTAAAATTATGCGTTTTCGTCCCTTTTTTCGGTAATTTCGTAATAAAATGAGGAAAAAATCGAGTAAATAGAGGAAAAAAATAGAAATTTAGCTAAAATTATCTGTTTTCGTCCCTTTTTTCGGTAATTTCGTCAAAAAATGAGGAAAAAAAACAAGTGAATTGAGGAAAAAAATTAAAATTTCGCTAAAATTATCCGTTTTCGTCCCTTTTTACGGTAATTTCGTCATAAATTGAGGAAAAAATACTTGTAAATTGAGTAAAATAATAGAAATTTAGCAAAAATTATCCGTTTTCTTCCCTTTTTTCGGTAATTTCGTCATAAAATGAGGAAAAAAACGAGTAAATAGAGGAAAAAAATTAAAATTTCGCTAAAATTATCCGTTTTCGTCCCTTTTTTCGGAAATTTCGTCATAAAATGAGGAAAAAAACCAGTAAATTGAGGAAAAAAATAAAAATTTCGCTAAAATTATCCGTTTTCGTCCCATTTTTCGGTAATTTCGTCAAAAAATAAGGAAAAAAAAAGAGTAAATTGAGGATAAAAATTAAAATTTTGCAAAAATTATCCGTTTTCGTTGCTTTTTTCGGTAATTTCGTCCTAAAATGAGGAAAAAAAATGAGTAAGTAGAGGAAAAAAATATTAATTTTGCTAAATATTTCCGTTTTCGTCCTTTTTTTTGTAATTTCGTCATAAAATTAGGAAAAAATCGAGTAAATAGAGGAAAAAAATAGAAATTTAGCTAAAATTATCCGTTTTCGTTGCTTTTTTCGGTAATTTTGTCATAAAATGAGGTAAAAAACAGGTAAATTGAGTAAAAAAATAGAAATTTTGCTAAAAATTTCCGTTTTCGTCCTTTTTTTCGGTAATTTCGTCAATAAATGAGGAAAAAACGAGTAAATTGAGGAAAAAAATAAAAATTTCGCTAAAATGATCTGTTTTCGTCCCTTTTTTCGGTAATTTCGTCATAAAATGAGGAAAAAATCGAGTAAATAGAGGAAAAAAATAGAAATTTAGGTAAAATTATCCGTTTTCGTCCCTTTTTTCGGTAATTTCGTCAAAAAATGAGGAAAAAAACATGTAAATATTGGAAAAAAATTGAAATTTAGCTAAAATTATCCGTTTACGTTGCTTTTTTCGGTAATTTTGTCATAAAATGAGGTAAAAAACGAGTAAATTCAGTAAAAAAATAGAAATTTTGCTATAAATTTCCGTTTTCGTCCCTTTTTTCGGTAATTTCGTCATAAAATGAGAAAAAAAATCGAGTAAATAGAGGAAAAAAATAGAAATTTAGCTAAAACTATCCGTTTTCGTTCGTTTTTTCGGTAATTTCTTCAAAAAATGAGGAAAACAAAAGAGTAAATTGAGGAAAAAAATTAAAATTTCGCTAAAATTATCCGTTTTTTTGCTTGTTTCGGTAATTTTGTCATAAATTAAGGAAAAAAACGAGTAAATAGAGGAAAAAATCGATATTTCCCTAAAATTATCCGTTTTCGTCCCTTTTTTCGGTAATTTCGTCCTAAAATGAGGTAAAAAAACGAGTAAATTGAGGAAAAAAATAAAAATTTCGCTAAAATTATCCGTTTATGTCCTTTTTTTCGGTAATTTCGTCATAAAATGAGGAAAAAATCGAGTAAATAGAGGAAAAAAATAGAAATTTAGCTAAAATTATCCGTTTTCGTTGATTTTTTCGGTAATTTCGTCAAAAAATGAGGAAAAAAAACGAGTGAATTGAGGAAAAAAATAATAATTTCGCTAAAATTATGCGTTTTCGTCCCTTTTTTCGGTAATTTCGTAATAAAATGAGGAAAAAATCGAGTAAATAGAGGAAAAAAATAGATATTTAGCTAAAATTATCTGTTTTCGTCCCTTTTTTCGGTAATTTCGTCAAAAAATGAGGGAAAAAAACAAGTGAATTGAGGAAAAAAATTAAAATTTCGCTAAAATTATCCGTTTTCGTCCCTTTTTACGGTAATTTCGTCATAAATTGAGGAAAAAATACTTGTAAATTGAGTAAAATAATAGAAATTTAGCAAAAATTATCCGTTTTCTTCCCTTTTTTCGGTAATTTCGTCATAAAATGAGGAAAAAAACGAGTAAATAGAGGAAAAAAATTAAAATTTCGCTAAAATTATCCGTTTTCGTCCCTTTTTTCGGTAATTTCGTCATAAAATGAGGAAAAAATCGAGTAAATAGAGGAAAAAAATAGAAATTAAGCTAAAATTATCCGTTTTCGTTGATTTTTTCGGTAATTTTGTCATTTAATGAGGAAAAAAAACGAGTAAATATAGGAAAAAATCGATATTTCCCTAAAAATATCCGTTTTCGTCCCTTTTTTTCGGTAATTTCGTCAAAAAATGAGGAAAAAAAACGAGTGAATTGAGGAAAAAAATAGAAATTTAGCTAAAATTATCCGTTTTCGTCCCTTTTTTCGGTAATTTCGTCAAAAAATGAGGAAAAACAACGAGTGAATTGAGGAAAAAAATTAAAATTTCGCTAAAATTATCCGTTTTCGTCCCTTTTTACGGTAATTTCGTCATAAGTTGAGGAAAAAATACTTGTAAATTGAGTAAAATAAAAGAAATTTAGCAAAAATTATCCGTTTTCGTCCCTTTTTTCGATAATTTCGTCAAAAAATGTGGAAAAAAAAACGAGTGAATTGAGGAAAAAAATTAAAATTTCGATAAAATTATCCGTTTTCGTCCCTTTTTTCGGTAATTTCGTCAATAAATGAGGAAAAAAACGAGTAAATTGAGGAAAAAACTAAAAATTTCGCTAAAATTATCCGTTTATGTCCTTTTTTTCGGTAATTTCGTCATAAAATGAGGAAAAAAAAACGAGTAAATAGAGGAAAAAATAGATATTTCGCTAAAAATATCCGTTTTCGTCCCTTTTTTCGGTAATTTCGTCAATAAATGAGGAAAAAAAACGAGTAAATTGAGGAAAAAAATAAAAATTTCGCAAAAATTATCCGTTTTCGTCCCTTTTTTCGGTAATTTCGTCAATAAATGAGGAAAAAAAACGAGTAAATTGAGGAAAAAAATAAAAATTTCGCAAAAATTATCCGTTTTCGTCCCTTTTTTCGGTAGTTTCGTCAAAAAATGAGGAAAAAAACGAGTAAATTGAGGAAAAAATCGATATTTCCCTAAAATTATCCGTTTTCGTCCCTTTTTTCGGTAATTTCGTCCTAAAATGAGGAAAAAAAACGAGTAAATTGAGGAAAAAAATAAAAATTTCGCTAAAATGATCCGTTTTCGTCCCTTTTTCGGTAATTTCGTCATAAAATGAGGAAAAAATCGAGTAAATAGAGGAAAAAAATAGAAATTTAGCTAAAATTATCCGTTTTCGTCCCTTTTTTCGGTAATTTCGTCAAAAAATGAGGAAAAAAACATGTAAATATAGGAAAAAAATTGAAATTTAGCTAAAATTATCCGTTTTCGTTGCTTTTTTCGGTAATTTTGTCATAAAATGAGGTAAAAAACGAGTAAATTGAGAAAAAAATAAAAATTTTGCTATAAATTTCCGTTTTCGTCCCTTTTTTCGGTAATTTCGTCATATAATGAGGAAAAAAAAACGAGTAAATTCAGAAAAAAAATAAAAATTTCGCTATAATTATCCCTTTTCGTCACTTTTTTCGGTAATTTCGTCATAAAATGAGGAAAAAATCGAGTAAATAGAGGAAAAAAATATAAATTTAGCTAAAATTATCCGTTTTCGATGCTTTTTTCGGTAATTTTTTCATAAAATGAGGAAAAAAACGAGTAAATAGAGGAAAAAAATAGAAATTTTGCAAAAAATATCCGTTTTCGGCCCTTTTTTCGGTAATTTCGTCCTAAAATGAGGAAAAAAAACGAGTAAATTTCGGAAAAAAATAAAAATTTCGCTAAAATTATCCGTTTTCGTCCCTTTTTTCGGTAATTTCGTCATAAAATGAGGAAAAAAAACGAGTAAATTGAGTAAAATAATAGAATTTTCACTAAAATTATCCGTTTTCGTCCCTTTTTTCGGTAATTTCGTCATAAAATGAGGAAAAAAACGAGCAAATACAGGAAAAAAATAGAAATTTAGCTAAAATTATCCGTTTTCGTTGCTTTTTTCGGTAATTTTGTCATAAAATGAGGTAAAAAACGAGTAAATTGAGTAAAAAAATAGAAATTTTGCTAAAAATTTCCGTTTTCGTCCATTTTTTCGGTAATTTCGTCAATAAATGAGAAAAAAAACGAGTAAATTGAGGAAAAAAATAAAAATTTCGCAAAAATTATCCGTTTTCGTCCCTTTTTTCGGTAATTTCGTAATAAAATGAGGAAAAAATCGAGTAAATAGAGGAAAAAAATAGAAATTTAGCTAAAATTATCCGTTTTCGTCCCTTTTTTCGGTAATTTCGTCAAAAAATGAGGAAAAAAAAACGAGTGAATTGAGGAAAAAAATTAAAATTTCGCTAAAATTATCCGTTTTCGTCCCTTATTACGGTAATTTCGTCATAAATTGAAGAAAAAATACTTGTAAATTGAGTAAAATAATAGAATTTTCGCTAAAATTATCCGTTTTCTTTCCTTTTTTCGGTAATTTCGTATAAACTCAATCAATTGAGGCTTTACTGAGTGGAAGTTCAAATCCATTGTTAAAATATTTATTTTTACAAGTAAAAATAAAATTAAAAAGTTACAATTACACATCCACCAAAACGCTAAAAAACAACGACCGGTTTCGGCACGTTCGGCCATCATCAGGTACTGAACAGGATACACACGGCTATATATAAGTAAGTTAATGTAGGGGGGAAGGTATTGAAAGCGGGGTTGTAGAACGGCAAGGGAGGGTGCATAAGAGGAGGGGAGAATAAGTATTTGGAATGTAGTCGTTAGTGAGTGTTTTGCCAGATAAACGGTGAATCAGAATCTGCCGCATCTCATGGAATGTCATCTTATGTCCTTTCTGCAAGTTGTGAAGAATAGTGGGTTGAAATGAGGATGAGTGTTTACTTGTAAGGAGGTGTTTGGCGAAATGAGAGTTAAATGACTTATTTTCAAAAGCCCTTTTGTGCTCATTAGCACGCACTGAAAAACTACGACCAGTTTGACCAATGTAAATTCCACCGCAATCATCACATGTTAACTTATATATACCAGAATGTCTATGGGGCTCAAATTTATCCTTTTGATTGTTTAAGAAATAACGGAGGTTTTTAGGGTTGTAAAAAGCGGGTCGGACATATTCTTTGGGAAATAAATTGGCTATTTTTAAGGAAAAGTTATCAACAGAATTGAGCCTACACCACTTCGGGTGGTCTATTGCGGAAAGTGTAGCGGATGAAAAAATATTTCCGATAGATATTTTCCTCAGCTTCTTCTGAAGGAGCCTTTCAATTAAATCTATCTGATAGCCATTGGCGACAGCGATTTGCTTGATTATTTGTAGCTCTTTCTGAAAATTTTCAGGGGACAACCGGTCCCGGTCGTTGTTTTTTAGCGTTTTGGTGGATGTGTAATTGTAACTTTTTAATTTTATTTTTACTTGTAAAAATAAATATTTTAACAATGGTAATTTCGTCATAAAATGAGGAAAAAAACGAGTAAATAGAGGAAAAAAATGGAAATTTTGCTAAAAATATCCGTTTTCGTCCCTTTTTTCGGTAATT
Source organism: Sympetrum striolatum (assembly GCA_947579665.1). Lineage (NCBI taxonomy): Eukaryota > Metazoa > Arthropoda > Insecta > Odonata > Libellulidae > Sympetrum > Sympetrum striolatum. Next base: position 1,064,137 of record CANPUZ010000004.1, read on the forward strand.
TCGTCATAAAATGAGGAAAAAATCAAGTAAATAGAGGAAAAAAATAGAAATTTAGTTAAAATTATCCGTTTTCGTTGATTTTTTCGGTAATTTTGTCATAAAATGAGGAAAAAAACGAGTTAATAGAGGAAAAAAACGATATTTCCCTAAAAATATCCGTTTTCGTCCCTTTTTTCGGTAATTTCGTCAAAAAATGAGGAAAAAAAAACGAGTGAATTGAGGAAAAAAATAAAAATTTCGCTAAAATTATCCGTTTTCGTCCCTTTTTTCGGTAATTTCGTAATAAAATGAGGAAAAAATCGAGTAAATAGAGGAAAAAAATAGAAATTTAGCAAAAATTATCCGTTTTCGTCCCTTTTTTCGGTAATTTCGTCAAAAAATGTGGAAAAAAAACGAGTGAATTGAGGAAAAAAATTAAAATTTCGCTAAAAATATCCGTTTTCGTCCCTTTTTTCGGTAATTTCGTCAATAAATAAGGAAAAAAAACGAGTAAATTGAGGAAAAAAATAAAAATTTCGCTAAAATTATCCGTTTTCTTTCCTTTTTTCGATAATTTCGTCATAAAATGAGGAAAAAAACGAGTAAATAGAAGAAAAAATTAGAAATTTTGCAAAAAATATCCGTTTTCGTCCCTTTTTTCGGTAATTTCGTCAATAAATGAGAAAAAAAACGAGTAAATTGAGGAAAAAAATAAAAATTTCGCTAAAATTATCCGTTTTCTTCCCTTTTTTCGGTAATTTCGTTATAAAATGAGGAAAAAATCGAGTAAATAGAGGAAAAAATCGATATTTCCCTAAAATTATCCGTTTTCGTCCCTTTTTTCGGTAATTTCGTCCTAAAATGATGAAAAAAAACGAGTAAATTGAGGAAAAAAATAAAAATTTCGCTAAAATTATCCGTTTATGTCCTTTTTTTCGGTAATTTCGTCATAAAATGAGGAAAAAAAACGAGTAAATAGAGGAAAAAATCGATGTTTCGCTAAAATTATCCGTTTTCGTCCCTTTTTTCGGTAATTTCGTCATAAAATGAGGAAAAAAAACGGGTGAATAGAGGAAAAAATAGATATTTCGCTAAAATTATCCGTTTTCGTCCCTTTTTTCGGTAATTTCGTCATATAATGAGGAAAAAAAAACGAGTAAATTCAGGAAAAAAATAAAAATTTCGCTATAATTATCCATTTTCGTCACTTTTTTCGGTAATTTCGTAATAAAATGACGAAAAAATCGAGTAAATAAAGGAAAAAAATTTAAATTTAGCTAAAATTATCCGTTTTCGTTGCTTTTTTCAGTAATTTTGTCATAAAATGAGGAAAATAACGAGTCAATAGAGGAAAAAAATAGAAATTTTGCTAAAAATATCCGTTTTCGTCCCTTTTTTTGGTAATTTCGTCAAAAAATAAGGAAAAAAAAAGAGTAAATTGAGGATAAAAATTGAAATTTAGCTAAAATTATCCGTTTTCGTTGCTTTTTTCGGTAATTTCGTCCTAAAATGAGGAAAAAAAATGAGTAAATAGAGGAAAAAAATATTAATTTTGCTAAATATTTCCGTTTTCGTCCCTTTTTTTGTAATTTCGTCATAAAATTAGGAAAAAATCGAGTAAATAGAGGAAAAAAATAGAAATTTAGCTAAAATTATCCGTTTTCGTTGCTTTTTTCGGTAATTTTGTCATAAAATGAGGTAAAAAACGAGTAAATTGAGTAAAAAAATAGAAATTTTGCTAAAAATTTCCGTTTTCGTCCTTTTTTTCGGTAATTTCGTCAATAAATGAGGAAAAAACGAGTAAATTGAGGAAAAAAATAAAAATTTCGCTAAAATTATCCGTTTTCGTCCCTTTTTTCGGTAATTTCGTCAAAAAATGAGGAAAAAAACATGTAAATATTGGAAAAAAATTGAAATTTAGCTAAAATTATCCGTTTTCGTTGCTTTTTTCGGTAATTTTGTCATAAAATGAGGTAAAAAAACGAGTAAATTCAGTAAAAAAATAGAAATTTTGCTATAAATTTCCGTTTTCGTCCCTTTTTTCGGTAATTTCGTCAATAAATGAGGAAAAAAACGAGTAAATTGAGGAAAAAAATAAAAATTTCGCTAAAATTATCCGTTTTCGTCCCTTTTTTCGGTAATTTCGTCATAAAATGAGAAAAAAAATCGAGTAAATAGAGGAAAAAAATAGAAATTTAGCTAAAACTATCCGTTTTCGTTCGTTTTTTCGGTAATTTCTTCAAAAAATGAGGAAAACAAACGAGTAAATTGAGGAAAAAAATTAAAATTTCGCTAAAATTATCCGTTTTTTTGCTTGTTTCGGTAATTTTGTCATAAATTAAGGAAAAAAACGAGTAAATAGAGGAAAAAATCGATATTTCCCTAAAATTATCCGTTTTCGTCCTAAAATGAGGTAAAAAAACGAGTAAATTGAGGAAAAAAATAAAAATTTCGCTAAAATTATCCCTTTATGTCCTTTTTTTTCGGTAATTTCGTCATAAAATGAGGAAAAAAAAAACGAGTAAATAGAGGAAAAAATAGATATTTCGCTAAAAATATCCGTTTTCGTCCATTTTTACGGTAATTTTGTTATAAAATGAGGAACAAAAACGAGTAAATAGAGGAAAAAATAGATATTTCGCTAAAATTATCCGTTTTCGTCCCTTTTTTCGGTAATTTCGTCATATAATGAGGAAAAAAAAACGAGTAAATTCAGGAAAAAAATAAAAATTTCGCTATAATTATCCCTTTTCGTCACTTTTTTCGGTAATTTCGTCATAAAATGAGGAAAAAATCGAGTAAATAGAGGAAAAAAATATAAATTTAGCTAAAATTATCCGTTTTCGATGCTTTTTTCGGTAATTTTGTCATAAAATGAGGAAAAAAAACGAGTAAATAGAGGAAAAAAATAGAAATTTTGCAAAAAATATCCGTTTTCGTCCCTTTTTTCGGTAATTTCGTTAATAGATGAGGAAAAAAACGAGTAAATTGAGGAAAAAAATAAAAATTTCGCTAAAATTATCCGTTTTCGTCCCATTTTTCGGTAATTTCGTCAAAAAATAAGGAAAAAAAATGAGTAAATTGAGGAAAAATATTAAAATTTCGCAAAAATTATCCGTTTTCGTTGCTTTTTTCGGTAATTTTGTTATAAAATGAGGAAAAAAAATCGAGTAAATAGAGGAAAAAATCGATATTTCCCTAAAATTATCCGTTTTTGTCCCTTTTTTCGGTAATTTCGTCCTAAAATGAGGAAAAAAAACGAGTAAATTGAGTAAAATAATAGAATTTTCACTAAAATTATCCGTTTTCGTTCCTTTTTTCGGTAATTTCGTCATAAAATGAGGAAAAAATAAGTAAATAGAGGAAAAAGATTGAATTTTAGCTAAAATTATCCGTTTTCGTTGCTTTTTTCGGTAGTTTTGTCATAAAATGAGGTAAAAAACGAGTAAATTGAGTAAAAAAATAGAAATTTTGCTAAAAATTTCCGTTTTCGTCCATTTTTTCGGTAATTTCGTCAATAAATGAGGAAAAAATCGAGTAAATTGAGGAAAAAAATAAAAATTTCGCTAAAATTATTCGTTTTCGTCCCTTTTTTCGGTAATTTAGTAATAAAATGAGGAAAAAATCGAGTAAATAGAAGAAAAAAATAGAAATTTAGCTAAAATTATCCGTTTTCGTCCCTTTTTTCGGTTATTTCGTCAAAAAATGAGGAAAAAAAACGAGTGAATTGAGGAAAAAAATTAAAATTTCGCTAAAATTATCCGTTTTCTTCCCTTTTTTCGGTAATTTCGTCATAAAATGAGGAAAAAAACGAGTAAATAGAGGAAAAAAATGGACATTTTGCTAAAAATATCCGTTTTCGTCCCTTTTTTCGGTAATTTCGTCATAAAATGAGGAAAAAATCGAGTAAATAGAGGAAAAAAATAGAAATTTAGCTAAAATTATCCATTTTCGTTGATTTTTTCGGTAATTTTGTCATAAAATGAGGAAAAAAACGAGTGAATTGAGGAAAAAAATAAAAATTTCGCTAAAATTATGCGTTTTCGTCCCTTTTTTCGGTAATTTCGTCAATAGATGAGGAAAAAAACGAGTAAATTGAGGAAAAAAATAGAAATTTAGCTAAAATTATCTGTTTTCGTCCCTTTTTTCGGTAATTTCGTCAAAAAATAAGGAAAAAAAACGAGTAAATTGAGGAAAAAAATAAAAATTTCGCCAAAATAATCCGTTTTCGTCCCATTTTTCGGTAATTTCGTCAAAAAATAAGGAAAAAAAAACGAGTAAATTGAGGAAAAAAATTAAATTTTCACTAAAACTTTCCGTTTTCGTCCCTTTTTTCGGTAATTTCGTCATAAAATGAGGAAAAAAACGAGTAAATAGAGGAAAAAAATAGAAATTTAGCTAAAATTATCCGTTTTCGTTGCTTTTTTCGGTAATTTTGTCATAAAATGAGGTAAAAAACGAGTAAATTGAGTAAAAAAATAGAAATTTTGCTAAAAACTTCCGATTTCGTCCATTTTTTCGGTAATTTCGTCAATAAATGTGGAAAAAAACGAGTAAATTGAGGAAAAAAATAAAAATATCGCTAAAATTATCCGTTTTCGTCCCTTTTTTCGGTAATTTAGTAATAAAATGAGGAAAAAATCGAGTAAATAGAAGAAAAAAATAGAAATTTAGCTAAAATTATCCGTTTTCGTCCCTTTTTTCGGTTATTTCGTCAAAAAATGAGGAAAAAAAACGAGTGAATTGAGGAAAAAAATTAAAATTTCGCTAAAATTATCCGTTTTCTTCCCTTTTTTCGGTAATTTCGTCATAAAATGAGGAAAAAAACGAGTAAATAGAGGAAAAAAATGGACATTTTGCTAAAAATATCCGTTTTCGTCCCTTTTTTCGGTAATTTCGTCATAAAATGAGGAAAAAATCGAGTAAATAGAGGAAAAAAATTGAAATTTAGCTAAAATTATCCGTTTTCGTTGATTTTTTCGGTAATTTTGTCATAAAATGAGGAAGAAAACGAGTGAATTGAGGAAAAAAATAAAAATTTCGCTAAAATTATGCGTTTTCGTCCCTTTTTTCGGTAATTTCGTCAATAGATGAGGAAAAAAACGAGTAAATTGAGGAAAAAAATAGAAATTTAGCTAAAATTATCTGTTTTCGTCCCTTTTTTCGGTAATTTCGTCAAAAAATAAGGAAAAAAAAACGAGTAAATTGAGGAAAAAAATAAAAATTTCGCTAAAATAATCCGTTTTCGTCCCATTTTTCGGTAATTTCGTCAAAAAATAAGGAAAAAAAACGAGTAAATTGAGGAAAAAAATTAAATTTTCACTAAAACTTTCCGTTTTCGTCCCTTTTTTCGGTAATTTCGTCATAAAATGAGGAAAAAAACGAGTAAATAGAGGAAAAAAATAGAAATTTAGCTAAAATTATCCGTTTTCGTTGCTTTTTTCGGTAATTTTGTCATAAAATGAGGTAAAAAACGAGTAAATTGAGTAAAAAAATAGAAATTTTGCTAAAAATTTCAGTTTTCGTCCATTTTTTCGGTAATTTTGTCAATAAATGTGGAAAAAAACGAGTAAATTGAGGAAAAAAATAAAAATTTCGCTAAAATTATCCGTTTTCGTCCCTTTTTTCGGTAATTTAGTAATAAAATGAGGAAAAAATCGAGTAAATAGAAGAAAAAAATAGAAATTTAGCTAAAATTATCCAATTTCGTCAAAAAATGAGGAAAAAAAACGAGTGAATTGAGGAAAAAAATTAAAATTTCGCTAAAATTATCCGTTTTCTTCCCTTTTTTCGGTAATTTCGTCATAAAATGAGGAAAAAAACGAGTAAATAGAGGAAAAAAATGGAAATTTTGCTAAAAATATCCGTTTTCGTCCCTTTTTTCGGTAATTTCGTCATAAAATGAGGAATAAAATCGAGTAAATAGAGGAAAAAAATAGAAATTTAGCTAAAATTATCCGTTTTCGTTGATTTTTTCGGTAATTTTGTCATAAAATGAGGAAAAAAACGAGTGAATTGAGAAAAAAATAAAAATTTCGCTAAAATTATGCGTTTTCGTCCCTTTTTTCGGTAATTTCGTAATAAAATGAGGAAAAAATCGAGTAAATAGAGGAAAAAATAGAAATTTAGCTAAAATTATCTGTTTTCGTCCCTTTTTTCGGTAATTTCGTCAAAAAATGAGGAAAAAAAAACAAGTGAATTGAGGAAAAAAATTAAAATTTCGCTAAAATTATGCGTTTTCGTCCCTTTTTTCGGTAATTTCGTAATAAAATGAGGAAAAAATCGAGTAAATAGAGGAAAAAAATAAAAATTTTGCTAAAAATATCCGTTTTCGTCCCTTTTTTCGGTAATTTCGTCAAAAAATGAGGAAAAAAAACAAGTGAATTGAGGAAAAAAATTAAAATTTCGCTAAAATTATCCGTTTTCGTCCCTTTTTACGGTAATTTCGTCATAAATTGAGGAAAAAATACTTGTAGATTGAGTAAAATAATAGAAATTTAGCAAAAATTATCCGTTTTCTTCCCTTTTTTTCGGTAATATCGTCATAAAATGAGGAAAAAACCGAGTAAATATAGGAAAAAAAATTAAAATTTCGCTAAAATTATCCGTTTTCGTCCCTTTTTTCGGTAATTTCGTCATAAAATGAGGAAAAAATCGAGTAAATAGAGGAAAAAAATAGAAATTTAGCTAAAATTATCCGTTTTCGTTGATTTTTTCGGTAATTTCGTCAAAAAATGAAGAAAAAAAACGAGTGAATTGAGGAAAAAAATAAAAATTTCGCTAAAATTATGCGATTTCGTCCCTTTTTTCGGTAATTTCGTAATAAAATGAGGAAAAAATCGAGTAAATAGAGGAAAAAAATAGAAATTTAGCTGAAATTATCTGTTTTCGTCCCTTTTTTCGGTAATTTCGTCAAAAAATGAGGAAAAAAAACAAGTGAATTGAGGAAAAAAATTAAAATTTCGCTAGAATTATCCCTTTTCGTCACTTTTTTCGGTAATTTCGTCATAAAATGAGGAAAAAATCGAGTAAATAGAGGAAAAAAATATAAATTTAGCTAAAATTATCCGTTTTCGTTGCTTTTTTCGGTAATTTTGTCATAAAATGAGGAAAAAAACGAGTAAATAGAGGAAAAAAATAGAAATTTTGCAAAAAATATCCGTTTTCGGCCCTTTTTTCGGTAATTTCGTCAATAGATGAGGAAAAAAACGAGTAAATTGAGGAAAAAAATAAAAATTTCGCTAAAATTATCCGTTTTCGTCCCATTTTTCGTTAATTTCGTCGAAAAATAAGGAAAAAAAAACGAGTAAATTGAGGAAAAAAATTAAAATTTCGCAAAAATTATCCGTTTTCGTTGCTTTTTTCGGTAATTTTGTCATAAAATGAGGAAAAAAAATCGAGTAAATAGAGGAAAAAATCGATATTTCCCTAAAATTATCCGTTTTCGTCCCATTTTTCGGTAATTTCGTCCTAAAATGAGGAAAATAAACGAGTAGATTTAGGAAAAAAATAAAAATTTCGCTAAAATTATCCGTTTTCGTCCCTTTTTTCGGTAATTTCGTCATAAAATGAGGAAAAAAAAACGAGTAAATTGAGTAAAATAATAGAATTTTCACTAAAATTATCCGTTTTCGTCCCTTTTTTCGGTAATTTCGTCATAAAATGAGGAAAAAAAACGAGCAAATAGAGGAAAAAAATAGAAATTTAGCTAAAATTATCCGTTTTCGTTGCTTTTTTCGGTAATTTTGTCACAAAATGAGGTAAAAAACGAGTAAATTGAGTAAAAAAATAGAAATTTTGCTAAAAATTTCCGTTTTCGTCCATTTTTTCTGTAATTTCGTCAATAAATGAGGAAAAAAACGAGTAAATTGAGGAAAAAAATAAAAATTTCGCTAAAATAATCCGTTTTCGTCCCATTTTTCGGTAATTTCGTCAAAAAATAAGGAAAAAAAACGAGTAAATTGAGGAAAAAAATTAAATTTTCACTAAAACTTTCCGTTTTCGTCCCTTTTTTTCGGTAATTTCGTCATAAAATGAGGAAAAAAAACGAGTAAATAGAGGAAAAAAATAGAAATTTAGCTAAAATTATCCGTTTTCGTTGCTTTTTTCGGTAATTTTGTCATAAAATGAGGTAAAAAACGAGTAAATTGAGTAAAAAAATAGAAATTTTGCTAAAAATTTCCGTTTTCGTCCATTTTTTCGGTAATTTCGTCAATAAATGTGGAAAAAAAACGAGTAAATTGAGGAAAAAAATAAACATTTCGCTAAAATTATCCGTTTTCGTCCCTTTTTTCGGTAATTTAGTAATAAAATGAGGAAAAAAATCGAGTAAATAGAAGAAAAAAAATAGAAATTTAGCTAAAATTATCCAATTTCGTCAAAAAATGAGGAAAAAAAACGAGTGAATTGAGGAAAAAAATTAAAATTTCGCTAAAATTATCCGTTTTCTTCCCTTTTTTTCGGTAATTTCGTCATAAAATGAGGAAAAAAACGAGTAAATAGAGGAAAAAAATGGAAATTTTGCTAAAAATATCCGTTTTCGTCCCTTTTTTCGGTAATTTCGTCATAAAATGAGGAATAAAATCGAGTAAATAGAGGAAAAAAATAGAAATTTAGCTAAAATTATCCGTTTTCGTTGATTTTTTCGGTAATTTTGTCATAAATTGAGGAAAAAATACTTGTAAATTGAGTAAAATAATAGAAATTTAGCAAAAATTATCCGTTTTCGTCCCTTTTTTCGGTAATTTCGTCATAAAATGAGAAAAAAAATCGAGTAAATAGAGGAAAAAAATAGAAATTTAGCTAAAATTATCCGTTTTCGTCCCTTTTTTCGGTAATTTCGTCAAAAAATGAGGAAAACAAACGAGTAAATTGAGGAAAAAAATTAAAATTTCGCTACAATTATCCGTTTTTTTTGCTTGTTTCGGTAATTTTGTCATAAAATAAGGAAAAAAACGAGTAAATAGAGGAAAAAATCGATATTTCCCTAAAATTATCCGTTTTCGTCCCTTTTTTCGGTAATTTCGTCAAAAAATGAGGAAAAAAAACGAGTGAATTGAGGAAAAAAATTAAAATTTCGCTAAAATTATCCGTTTTTTGTCCCTTTTTACGGTAATTTCGTCATAAATTGAGGAAAAAATACTTGTAAATTGAGTAAAATAATAGAAATTTAGCAAAAATTATCCGTTTTCGTCCCTTTTTTCGATAATTTCGTCAAAAAATGTGGAAAAAAAACGAGTGAATTGAGGAAAAAAATTAAAATTTCGCTAAAATTATCCGTTTTCGTCCCTTTTTTCGGTAATTTCGTCAATAAATGAGGAAAAAAAAGAGTAAATTGAGGAAAAAAATAAAAATTTCGCTAAAATTATCCGTTTATGTCCTTTTTTTCGGTAATTTCGTCATAAAATGAGGAAAAAAAAACGAGTAAATAGAGGAAAAAATAGATATTTCGCTAAAAATATCCGTTTTCGTCCCTTTTTACGGTAATTTCGTCATAAAATGAGGAAAAAAACGAGTAAATAGAGGAAAAAATAGATATTTCTCTAAAATTATCCGTTTTCGTCCCTTTTTTTCGTTAATTTCATCATAAAATGACGAAAAAATCGATTAAATAGAGGAAAAAAATAGAAATATAGCTAATATTATCCGTTTTCGTCCCTTTTTTTGGTAATTTCGTCAATAAATGAGGAAAAAAAACGAGTAAATTGAGGAAAAAAATAAAAATTTCGCAAAAATTATCCGTTTTCGTCCCTTTTTTCGGTAATTTCGTCAAAAAATGAGGAAAAAAAAACGAGTAAATTGAGGAAAAAATCGATATTTCCCTAAAATTATCCGTTTTCGTCCCTTTTTTCGGTAATTTTTGTCCTAAAATGAGGAAAAAAAACGAGTAAATTGAGGAAAAAAATAAAAATTTCGCTAAAATGATCCGTTTTTCGTCCCTTTTTTTCGGTAATTTCGTCAAAAAATGAGGAAAAAAACATGTAAATATAGGAAAAAAATTGAAATTTAGCTAAAATTATCCGTTTTCGTTGCTTTTTTCGGTAATTTTGTCATAAAATGAGGTAAAAAACGAGTAAATTGAGTAAAAAAATAGAAATTTTGCTATAAATTTCCGATTTCGTCCCTTTTTTCGGTAATTTCGTCAATAAATGAGGAAAAAAACGAGTAAATTGAGGAAAAAAATAAAAATTTCGCTAAAATTATCCGTTTATGTCCTTTTTTTCGGTAATTTCGTCATAAAATGAGGAAAAAAAAAACGAGTAAATAGTTGAAAAAATAGATATTTCGCTAAAAATATCCGTTTTCGTCCCTTTTTACGGTAATTTCGTAATAAAATGAGGAAAAAAAACGAGTAAATAGAGGAAAAAAATAAAAATTTCGCTAAAATTATCCGTTTATGTCCTTTTTTTCGGTAATTTCGTCATAAAATGAGGAAAAAAAAAACGAGTAAATAGTTGAAAAAATAGATATTTCGCTAAAAATATCCGTTTTCGTCCCTTTTTACGGTAATTTCGTCATAAAATGAGGAAAAAAAAACGAGTAAATAGAGGAAAAAATAGATATTTCGCTAAAATTATCCGTTTTCGTCCCTTTTTTCGGTAATTTCGTCCTAAAATGAGGAAAAAAAAACGAGTAAATTGAGGAAAAAAAATAAAAATTTCGCTAAAATTATCCGTTTATGTCCTTTTTTTCGGTAATTTCGTCATAAAATGAGGAAAAAAAAACGAGTAAATAGTTGAAAAAATAGATATTTCGCTAAAAATATCCGTTTTCGTCCCTTTTTACGGTAATTTCGTCATAAAATGAGGAAAAAAAACGAGTAAATAGAGGAAAAAATAGATATTTCGCTAAAAATATCCGTTTTCGTCCCTTTTTACGGTAATTTCGTCATAAAATGAGGAAAAAAACGAGTAAATAGAGGAAAAAATAGATATTTCTCTAAAATTATCCGTTTTCGTCCCTTTTTTCGTTAATTTCATCATAAAATGACGAAAAAATCGATTAAATAGAGGAAAAAAATAGAAATATAGCTAATATTATCCGTTTTCGTTGCTTTTTTTGGTAATTTCGTCATAAAATGAGGAATAAAATGAGTAATTAGAGGAAAAAATAGAAATTTTGCTAAAAATATTCGTTTTCGGCCCTTTTTTTGGTAATTTCGTCAATAAATGAGGAAAAAAAACGAGTAAATTGAGGAAAAAAATAAAAATTTCCCAAAAATTATCCGTTTTCGTCCCTTTTTTCGGTAATTTCGTCAAAAAATGAGGAAAAAAAAACGAGTAAATTGAGGAAAAAATCGATATTTCCCTAAAATTATCCGTTTTCGTCCCTTTTTTCGGTAATTTCGTCCTAAAATGAGGAAAAAAAACGAGTAAATTGAGGAAAAAAATAAAAATTTCGCTAAAATGATCCGTTTTCGTCCCTTTTTTCGGTAATTTCGTCAAAAAATGAGGAAAAAAACATGTAAATATAGGAAAAAAATTGAAATTTAGCTAAAATTATCCGTTTTCGTTGCTTTTTTCGGTAATTTTGTCATAAAATGAGGTAAAAAACGAGTAAATTGAGTAAAAAAATAGAAATTTTGCTATAAATTTCCGTTTTCGTCCCTTTTTTCGGTAATTTCGTCAATAAATGAGGAAAAAAACGAGTAAATTGAGGAAAAAAATAAAAATTTCGCTAAAATTATCCGTTTTCGTCCTTTTTTTCGGTAATTTCGTCATAAAATGAGAAAAAAAATCGAGTAAATAGAGGAAAAAAATAGAAATTTAGCTAAAATTATCCGTTTTCGTCCCTTTTTTCGGTAATTTCGTCAAAAAATGAGGAAAACAAACGAGTAAATTGAGGAAAAAAATTAAAATTTCGCTACAATTATCCGTTTTTTTGCTTGTTTCGGTAATTTTGTCATAAAATAAGGAAAAAAACGAGTAAATAGAGGAAAAAATCGATATTTCCCTAAAATTATCCGCTTCGTCCCTTTTTTCGGTAATTTCATCCTAAAATGAGGAAAAAAAACGAGTAAATTGAGGAAAAAAATAAAAATTTCGCTAAAATTATCCGTTTTTGTCCCTTTTTACGGTAATTTCGTCATAAATTGAGGAAAAAATACTTGTAAATTGAGTAAAATAATAGAAATTTAGCAAAAATTATCCGTTTTCGTCCCTTTTTTCGATAATTTCGTCAAAAAATGTGGAAAAAAAACGAGTGAATTGAGGAAAAAAATTAAAATTTCGCTAAAATTATCCGTTTTCGTCCCTTTTTTCGGTAATTTCGTCAATAAATGAGGAAAAAAAAAGAGTAAATTGAGGAAAAAAATAAAAATTTCGCTAAAATTATCCGTTTTCGTCCCTTTTTTCGGTAATTTCGTCATAAAATGAGAAAAAAAATCGAGTAAATAGAGGAAAAAAATAGAAATTTAGCTAAAATTATCCGTTTTCGTCCCTTTTTTCGGTAATTTCGTCAAAAAATGAGGAAAACAAACGAGTAAATTGAGGAAAAAAATTAAAATTTCGCTACAATTATCCGTTTTTTTGCTTGTTTCGGTAATTTTGTCATAAAATAAGGAAAAAAACGAGTAAATAGAGGAAAAAATCGATATTTCCCTAAAATTATCCGTTTTCGTCCCTTTTTTCGGTAATTTCGTCAAAAAATGAGGAAAAAAAACGAGTGAATTGAGGAAAAAAATTAAAATTTCGCTAAAATTATCCGTTTTTGTCCCTTTTTACGGTAATTTCGTCATAAATTGAGGAAAAAATACTTGTAAATTGAGTAAAATAATAGAAATTTAGCAAAAATTATCCGTTTTCGTCCCTTTTTTCGATAATTTCGTCAAAAAATGTGGAAAAAAAACGAGTGAATTAAGGAAAAAAATTAAAATTTCGCTAAAATTATCCGTTTTCGTCCCTTTTTTCGGTAATTTCGTCAATAAATGAGGAAAAAAAAGAGTAAATTGAGGATAAAAATAAAAATTTCGCTAAAATTATCCGTTTATGTCCTTTTTTTCGGTAATTTCGTCATAAAATGAGGAAAAAAAAACGAGTAAATAGAGGAAAAAATAGATATTTCGCTAAAAATATCCGTTTTCGTCCCTTTTTACGGTAATTTCGTCATAAAATGAGGAAAAAAACGAGTAAATAGAGGAAAAAATAGATATTTCTCTAAAATTATCCGTTTTCGTCCCTTTTTTCGTTAATTTCATCATAAAATGACGAAAAAAATCGATTAAATAGAGGAAAAAAATAGAAATATAGCTAATATTATCCGTTTTCGTTGCTTTTTTTGGTAATTTCGTCATAAAATGAGGAATAAAATGAGTAATTAGAGGAAAAAATAGAAATTTTGCTAAAAATATTCGTTTTCGTCCCTTTTTTTGGTAATTTCGTCAATAAATGAGGAAAAAAAACGAGTAAATTGAGGAAAAAAATAAAATTTCGCAAAAATTATCCGATTTCGTCCCTTTTTTCGGTAATTTCGTCAAAAAATGAGGAAAAAAAAACGAGTAAATTGAGGAAAAAATCGATATTTCCCTAAAATTATCCGTTTTCGTCCCTTTTTTCGGTAATTTCGTCCTAAAATGAGGGAAAAAAAACGAGTAAATTGAGGAAAAAAATAAAAATTTCGCTAAAATGATCCGTTTTCGTCCCTTTTTTTCGGTAATTTCGTCAAAAAATGAGGAAAAAAACATGTAAATATAGGAAAAAAATTGAAATTTAGCTAAAATTATCCGTTTTCGTTGCTTTTTTTCGGTAATTTTGTCATAAAATGAGGTAAAAAACGAGTAAATTGAGTAAAAAAATAGAAATTTTGCTATAAATTTCCGTTTTCGTCCCTTTTTTCGGTAATTTCGTCAATAAATGAGGAAAAAAAACGAGTAAATTGAGGAAAAAAATAAAAATTTCGCTAAAATTATCCGTTTTCGTCCCTTTTTTCGGTAATTTCGTCATAAAATGAGAAAAAAAATCGAGTAAATAGAGGAAAAAAATAGAAATTTAGCTAAAATTATCCGTTTTCGTCCCTTTTTTCGGTAATTTCGTCAAAAAATGAGGAAAACAAACGAGTAAATTGAGGAAAAAAATTAAAATTTCGCTACAATTATCCGTTTTTTTGCTTGTTTCGGTAATTTTGTCATAAAATAAGGAAAAAAACGAGTAAATAGAGGAAAAAATCGATATTTCCCTAAAATTATCCGTTTTCGTCCCTTTTTTTCGGTAATTTCGTCCTAAAATGAGGAAAAAAAAACGAGTAAATTGAGGAAAAAAATAAAAATTTCGCTAAAATTATCCGTTTATGTCCTTTTTTTCGGTAATTTCGTCATAAAATGAGGAAAAAAAGAACGAGTAAATAGTTGAAAAAATAGATATTTCGCTAAAAATATCCGTTTTCGTCCCTTTTTACGGTAATTTCGTCATAAAATGAGGAAAAAAAACGAGTAAATAGAGGAAAAAATAGATATTTCGCTAAAAATATCCGTTTTCGTCCCTTTTTTCGGTAATTTCGTCATATAATGAAGAAAAAAAAACGAGTAAATTCAGGAAAAAAATAAAAATTTCGCTATAATTATCCCTTTTCGTCACTTTTTTCGGTAATTTCGTCATAAAATGAGGAAAAAATCTAGTAAATAGAGGAAAAAAATATAAATTTAGCTAAAATTATCCGTTTTCTTTGCTTTTTTCGGTAATTTTGTCATAAAATGAGGAAAAAAACGAGTTAATAGAGGAAAAAAATAGAAATTTTGCTAAGAATATCCGTTTTCGTCCCTTTTTACGGTACTTTCGTCAATAGATGAGGAAAAAAACGAGTAAATTGAGGAAAAAAATAAAAATTTCGCTAAAATTATCCGTTTTCGTCCCATTTTTTCGGTAATTTCGTCAAAAAATAAGGAAAAAAAACGAGTAAATTGAGGAAAAAAATTAAAATTTCGCAAAAATTATCCGTTTTCGTTGCTTTTTTCGGTAATTTTGTCATAAAATGAGGAAAAAAAATCGAGTAAATAGAGGAAAAAATCGATATTTCCCTAAAATTATCCGTTTTCGTCCCTTTTTTCGGTAATTTTGTCAAAAAATGAGGAAAAAAAACGAGTGAATTGAGGAAAAAATTTAAAATTTCGCTAAAATTATCCGTTTTCGTCCCTTTTTACGGTATTTTCGTCATAAATTGAGGAAAAAATACTTGTAAATTGAGTAAAATAATAGAATTTTCGCTAAAATTATCCGTTTTCTTCCTTTTTTTCGGTAATTTCGTCATAAAATGAGGAAAAAAAACGAGTAAATAGAGGAAAAAAATGGAAATTTTGCTAAAAATATCCGTTTTTGTCCCTTTTTTCGGTAATTTCGTCATAAAATGAGGAAAAAAATCGAGTAAATAGAGGAAAAAAATAGAAATTTTGCTAAAATTATCCGTTTTCGTTGATTTTTTCGGTAATTTTGTCATAAAATGAGGAAAAAAACGAGTAAATAGAGGAAAAAATCGATATTTCCCTAAAATTATCCGTTTTCGTCCCTTTTTTCGGTAATTTCGTCAAAAAATGAGGAAAAAAACGAGCGAATTGAGGAAAAAAATTAAAATTTCGCTAAAATTATCCGTTTTCGTCCCTTTTTACGGTAATTTCGTCATAAATTGAGGAAAAAATACTAGTAAAATAATAGAAATTTAGCAAAAATGAACCGTTTTCGTCCCTTTTTTCCGTAATTTCCACAAAAAATGTGGAAAAAAAAACGAGTGAATTGAGGAAAAAAATAAAAATTTCGCTAAAATTATCCGTTTTCGTCCCTTTTTTCGGTAATTTCGTAATAAAATGAGGAAAAAAAAACGAGTAAATTCAGGAAAAAAATAAAAATTTCGCTATAATTATCCCTTTTCGTCACTTTTTTCGGTAATTTCGTCAATAGATGAGGAAAAAAACGAGTAAATTGAGGAAAAAAATAAAAATTTCGCTAAAACTATCCGTTTTCGTATCATTTTTCGGTAATTTCGTCAAAAAATAAGGAAAAAAAACGAGTAAATTGAGGAAAAAAATTAAAATTTCGCAAAAATTATCCGTTTTCGTTGCTTTTTTCGGTAATTTTGTCATAAAATGAGGAAAAAAACATGTAAATATAGGAAAAAAATTGAAATTTAGCTAAAATTATCCGTTTTCGTTGCTTTTTTCGGTAATTTTGTCATAAAATGAGGTAAAAAACGAGTAAATTGAGTAAAAAAATAGAAATTTTGCTATAAATTTCCGATTTCGTCCCTTTTTTCGGTAATTTCGTCAATAAATGAGGAAAAAAACGAGTAAATTGAGGAAAAAAATAAAAATTTCGCTAAAATGATCCGTTTTCGTCCCTTTTTTTGGTAATTTCGTCAAAAAATGAGGAAAAAAACATGTAAATATAGGAAAAAAATTGAAATTTAGCTAAAATTATCCGTTTTCGTTGCTTTTTTCGGTAATTTTGTCATAAAATGAGGTAAAAAACGAGTAAATTGAGTAAAAAAATAGAAATTTTGCTATAAATTTCCGATTTCGTCCCTTTTTTCGGTAATTTCGTCAATAAATGAGGAAAAAAACGAGTAAATTGAGGAAAAAAATAAAAATTTCGCTAAAATTATCCGTTTATGTCCTTTTTTTCGGTAATTTCGTCATAAAATGAGGAAAAAAAAACGAGTAAATAGTTGAAAAAAATAGATATTTCGCTAAAAATATCCGTTTTCGTCCCTTTTTACGGTAATTTCGTCATAAAATGAGGAAAAAAAAACGAGTAAATAGAGGAAAAAAATAAAAATTTCGCTAAAATTATCCGTTTATGTCCTTTTTTTCGGTAATTTCGTCATAAAATGAGGAAAAAAAAACGAGTAAATAGTTGAAAAAATAGATATTTCGCTAAAAATATCCGTTTTCGTCCCTTTTTACGGTAATTTCGTCATAAAATGAGGAAAAAAAAACGAGTAAATAGAGGAAAAAATAGATATTTCGCTAAAATTATCCGTTTTCGTCCCTTTTTTCGGTAATTTCGTCCTAAAATGAGGAAAAAAAACGAGTAAATTGAGGAAAAAAATAAAAATTTCGCTAAAATTATCCGTTTATGTCCTTTTTTTCGGTAATTTCGTCATAAAATGAGGAAAAAAAAACGAGTAAATAGTTGAAAAAATAGATATTTCGCTAAAAATATCCGTTTTCGTCCCTTTTTACGGTAATTTCGTCATAAAATGAGGAAAAAAAACGAGTAAATAGAGGAAAAAATAGATATTTCGCTAAAAATATCCGTTTTCGTCCCTTTTTACGGTAATTTCGTCATAAAATGAGGAAAAAAAACGAGTAAATAGAGGAAAAAATAGATATTTCTCTAAAATTATCCGTTTTCGTCCCTTTTTTCGTTAATTTAATCATAAAATGACGAAAAAATCGATTAAATAGAGGAAAAAAATAGAAATATAGCTAATATTATCCGTTTTCGTTGCTTTTTTTGGTAATTTCGTCATAAAATGAGGAATAAAATGAGTAATTAGAGGAAAAAATAGAAATTTTGCTAAAAATATTCGTTTTCGGCCCTTTTTTTGGTAATTTCGTCAATAAATGAGGAAAAAAAACGAGTAAATTGAGGAAAAAAATAAAAATTTCCCAAAAATTATCCGTTTTCGTCCCTTTTTTCGGTAATTTCGTCAAAAAATGAGGAAAAAAAAACAAGTAAATTGAGGAAAAAATCGATATTTCCCTAAAATTATCCGTTTTCGTCCCTTTTTTCGGTAATTTCGTCCTAAAATGAGGAAAAAAAACGAGTAAATTGAGGAAAAAAATAAAAATTTCGCTAAAATGATCCGTTTTCGTCCCTTTTTTTCGGTAATTTCGTCAAAAAATGAGGAAAAAAACATGTAAATATAGGAAAAAAAATTGAAATTTAGCTAAAATTATCCGTTTTCGTTGCTTTTTTCGGTAATTTTGTCATAAAATGAGGTAAAAAACGAGTAAATTGAGTAAAAAAATAGAAATTTTGCTATAAATTTCCGTTTTCGTCCCTTTTTTCGGTAATTTCGTCAATAAATGAGGAAAAAAACGAGTAAATTGAGGAAAAAAATAAAAATTTCGCTAAAATTATCCGTTTTCGTCCCTTTTTTCGGTAATTTCGTCATAAAATGAGAAAAAAAATCGAGTAAATAGAGGAAAAAAATAGAAATTTAGCTAAAATTATCCGTTTTCGTCCCTTTTTTCGGTAATTTCGTCAAAAAATGAGGAAAACAAACGAGTAAATTGAGGAAAAAAATTAAAATTTCGCTACAATTATCCGTTTTTTTGCTTGTTTCGGTAATTTTGTCATAAAATAAGGAAAAAAACGAGTAAATAGAGGAAAAAATCGATATTTCCCTAAAATTATCCGTTTTCGTCCCTTTTTTCGGTAATTTCGTCCTAAAATGAGGAAAAAAAACGAGTAAATTGAGGAAAAAAATAAAAATTTCGCTAAAATTATCCGTTTTTGTCCCTTTTTACGGTAATTTCGTCATAAATTGAGGAAAAAATACTTGTAAATTGAGTAAAATAATAGAAATTTAGCAAAAATTATCCGTTTTCGTCCCTTTTTTCGATAATTTCGTCAAAAAATGTGGAAAAAAAACGAGTGAATTGAGGAAAAAAATTAAAATTTCGCTAAAATTATCCGTTTTCGTCCCTTTTTTCGGTAATTTCGTCAATAAATGAGGAAAAAAAAGAGTAAATTGAGGAAAAAAATAAAAATTTCGCTAAAATTATCCGTTTTCGTCCCTTTTTTCGGTAATTTCGTCATAAAATGAGAAAAAAAATCGAGTAAATAGAGGAAAAAAAATAGAAATTTAGCTAAAATTATCCGTTTTCGTCCCTTTTTTCGGTAATTTCGTCAAAAAATGAGGAAAACAAACGAGTAAATTGAGGAAAAAAATTAAAATTTCGCTACAATTATCCGTTTTTTTGCTTGTTTCGGTAATTTTGTCATAAAATAAGGAAAAAAAACGAGTAAATAGAGGAAAAAATCGATATTTCCCTAAAATTATCCGTTTTCGTCCCTTTTTTCGGTAATTTCGTCAAAAAATGAGGAAAAAAAACGAGTGAATTGAGGAAAAAAATTAAAATTTCGCTAAAATTAATCCGTTTTTGTCCCTTTTTACGGTAATTTCGTCATAAATTGAGGAAAAAATACTTGTAAATTGAGTAAAATAATAGAAATTTAGCAAAAATTATCCGTTTTCGTCCCTTTTTTCGATAATTTCGTCAAAAAATGTGGAAAAAAAACGAGTGAATTGAGGAAAAAAATTAAAATTTCGCTAAAATTATCCGTTTTCGTCCCTTTTTTCGGTAATTTCGTCAATAAATGAGGAAAAAAAAGAGTAAATTGAGGATAAAAATAAAAATTTCGCTAAAATTATCCGTTTATGTCCTTTTTTTCGGTAATTTCGTCATAAAATGAGGAAAAAAAAACGAGTAAATAGAGGAAAAAATAGATATTTCGCTAAAAATATCCGTTTTCGTCCCTTTTTACCGTAATTTCGTCATAAAATGAGGAAAAAAACGAGTAAATAGAGGAAAAAATAGATATTTCTCTAAAATTATCCGTTTTCGTCCCTTTTTTCGTTAATTTCATCATAAAATGACGAAAAAATCGATTAAATAGAGGAAAAAAAATAGAAATATAGCTAATATTATCCGTTTTCGTTGCTTTTTTTGGTAATTTCGTCATAAAATGAGGAATAAAATGAGTAATTAGAGGAAAAAATAGAAATTTTGCTAAAAATATTCGTTTTCGTCCCTTTTTTTGGTAATTTCGTCAATAAATGAGGAAAAAAAAACGAGTAAATTGAGGAAAAAAATAAAAATTTCGCAAAAATTATCCGTTTTCGTCCCTTTTTTCGGTAATTTCGTCAAAAAATGAGGAAAAAAAAACGAGTAAATTGAGGAAAAAATCGATATTTCCCTAAAATTATCCGTTTTCGTCCCTTTTTTCGGTAATTTCGTCCTAAAATGAGGAAAAAAAACGAGTAAATTGAGGAAAAAAATAAAAATTTCGCTAAAATGATCCGTTTTCGTCCCTTTTTTCGGTAATTTCGTCAAAAAATGAGGAAAAAAAACATGTAAATATAGGAAAAAAATTGAAATTTAGCTAAAATTATCCGTTTTCGTTGCTTTTTTCGGTAATTTTGTCATAAAATGAGGTAAAAAACGAGTAAATTGAGTAAAAAAATAGAAATTTTGCTATAAATTTCCGTTTTCGTCCCTTTTTTCGGTAATTTCGTCAATAAATGAGGAAAAAAACGAGTAAATTGAGGAAAAAAATAAAAATTTCGCTAAAATTATCCGTTTTCGTCCCTTTTTTCGGTAATTTCGTCATAAAATGAGAAAAAAAATCGAGTAAATAGAGGAAAAAAAATAGAAATTTAGCTAAAATTATCCGTTTTCGTCCCTTTTTTCGGTAATTTCGTCAAAAAATGAGGAAAACAAACGAGTAAATTGAGGAAAAAAATTAAAATTTCGCTACAATTATCCGTTTTTTTGCTTGTTTCGGTAATTTTGTCATAAAATAAGGAAAAAAACGAGTAAATAGAGGAAAAAATCGATATTTCCCCAAAATTATCCGTTTTCGTCCCTTTTTTCGGTAATTTCGTCCTAAAATGAGGAAAAAAAACGAGTAAATTGAGGAAAAAAATAAAAATTTCGCTAAAATTATCCGTTTATGTCCTTTTTTTCGGTAATTTCGTCATAAAATGAGGAAAAAAAAACGAGTAAATAGTTGAAAAAATAGATATTTCGCTAAAAATATCCGTTTTCGTCCCTTTTTACGGTAATTTCGTCATAAAATGAGAAAAAAAATCGAGTAAATAGAGGAAAAAAATAGAAATTTTGCTAAAAATATCCGTTTTCGTCCCTTTTTTCGGTAATTTCGTCAAAAAATGAGGAAAAAAACATGTAAATATAGGAAAAAAATTGAAATTTAGCTAAAATTATCCGTTTTCGTTGCTTTTTTCGGTAATTTTGTCATAAAATGAGGTAAAAAACGAGTAAATTGAGTAAAAAAATAGAAATTTTGCTATAAATTTCCGTTTTCGTCCCTTTTTTCGGTAATTTCGTCAATAAATGAGGAAAAAAACGAGTAAATTGAGGAAAAAAATAAAAATTTCGCTAAAATTATCCGTTTTCGTCCCTTTTTTCGGTAATTTCGTCATAAAATGAGAAAAAAAATCGAGTAAATAGAGGAAAAAAATAGAAATTTAGCTAAAATTATCCGTTTTCGTCCCTTTTTTCGGTAATTTCGTCAAAAAATGAGGAAAACAAACGAGTAAATTGAGGAAAAAAATTAAAATTTCGCTACAATTATCCGTTTTTTTGCTTGTTTCGGTAATTTTGTCATAAAATAAGGAAAAAAACGAGTAAATAGAGGAAAAAATCGATATTTCCCTAAAATTATCCGTTTTCGTCCCTTTTTTCGGTAATTTCGTCCTAAAATGAGGAAAAAAAACGAGTAAATTGAGGAAAAAAATAAAAATTTCGCTAAAATTATCCGTTTATGTCCTTTTTTTCGGTAATTTCGTCATAAAATGAGGAAAAAAAAACGAGTAAATAGTTGAAAAAATAGATATTTCGCTAAAAATATCCGTTTTCGTCCCTTTTTACGGTAATTTCGTCATAAAATGAGGAAAAAAAACGAGTAAATAGAGGAAAAAATAGATATTTCGCTAAAAATATCCGTTTTCGTCCCTTTTTTCGGTAATTTCGTCATATAATGAAGAAAAAAAACGAGTAAATTCAGGAAAAAAATAAAAATTTCGCTATAATTATCCCTTTTCGTCACTTTTTTCGGTAATTTCGTCATAAAATGAGGAAAAAATCTAGTAAATAGAGGAAAAAAATATAAATTTAGCTAAAATTATCCGTTTTCTTTGCTTTTTTCGGTAATTTTGTCATAAAATGAGGAAAAAAACGAGTAAATAGAGGAAAAAAATAGAAATTTTGCTAAGAATATCCGTTTTCGTCCCTTTTTACGGTACTTTCGTCAATAGATGAGGAAAAAAACGAGTAAATTGAGGAAAAAAATAAAAATTTCGCTAAAATTATCCGTTTTCGTCCCATTTTTCGGTAATTTCGTCAAAAAATAAGGAAAAAAACGAGTAAATTGAGGAAAAAAATTAAAATTTCGCAAAAATTATCCGTTTTCGTTGCTTTTTTCGGTAATTTTGTCATAAAATGAGGAAAAAAAATCGAGTAAATAGAGGAAAAAATCGATATTTCCCTAAAATTATCCGTTTTCGTCCCTTTTTTCGGTAATTTCGTCCTAAAATGAGGAAAAAAAACGAGTAAATTTAGGAAAAAAATATAAATTTCGCTAAAATTATCCGTTTTCGTCCCTTTTTTCGGTAATTTCGTCATAAAATGAGGAAAAAAAACGAGTAAATACAGGAAAAAAATAGAAATTTTGCTAAAAATATCCGTTTTCGTCCCTTTTTTCGGTAATATCATCCTAAAATGAGGAAAAAAAAACGTGTAAATTGAGGAAATAAATAAAAATTTCGCCAAAATTATCCATTTTCGTCCTTTTTTTCGGTAATTTCGTCAAAAATGAGGAAAAAAATCGAGTAAATAGAGGGAAAAAATAGAAATTTAGCTAAAATTATCCGTTTTCGTTGCTTTTTTCGGTAATTTTGTCATAGAATGAGGTAAAAAACGAGTAAATTGAGGAAAAAAATAAAAATTTCGCTAAAATTATCCGTTTTCGTCCCTTTTTTCGGTAATTTCGTAATAAAATGAGGAAAAATCGAGTAAATAGAGGAAAAAAAAGAAATTTAGCTAAAATTATCCGTTTTCGTCCCTTTTTTCGGTAATTTCGTCAAAAAATGAGGAAAAAAAACGAGTGAATTGAGGAAAAAATTTAAAATTTCGCTAAAATTATCCGTTTTCGTCCCTTTTTACGGTATTTTCGTCATAAATTGAGGAAAAAATACTTGTAAATTGAGTAAAATAATAGAATTTTCGCTAAAATTATCCGTTTTCTTCCCTTTTTTCGGTAATTTCGTCATAAAATGAGGAAAAAAACGAGTAAATAGAGGAAAAAAATGGAAATTTTGCTAAAAATATCCGTTTTTGTCCCTTTTTTTCGGTAATTTCGTCATAAAATGAGGAAAAAATCGAGTAAATAGAGGAAAAAAATAGAAATTTTGCTAAAATTATCCGTTTTCGTTGATTTTTTCGGTAATTTTGTCATAAAATGAGGAAAAAAACGAGTAAATAGAGGAAAAAATCGATATTTCCCTAAAATTATCCGTTTTCGTCCCTTTTTTCGGTAATTTCGTCAAAAAATGAGGAAAAAAACGAGCGAATTGAGGAAAAAAATTAAAATTTCGCTAAAATTATCCGTTTTCGTCCCTTTTTACGGTAATTTCGTCATAAATTGAGGAAAAAATACTAGTAAAATAATAGAAATTTAGCAAAAATGAACCGTTTTCGTCCCTTTTTTCCGTAATTTCCACAAAAAATGTGGAAAAAAAAACGAGTGAATTGAGGAAAAAAATAAAAATTTCGCTAAAATTATCCGTTTTCGTCCCTTTTTTCGGTAATTTCGTAATAAAATGAGGAAAAAAAAACTAGTAAATTCAGGAAAAAAATAAAAATTTCGCTATAATTATCCCTTTTCGTCACTTTTTTCGGTAATTTTGTCAATAGGTGAGGAAAAAAACGAGTAAATTGAGGAAAAAAATAAAAATTTCGCTAAAACTATCCGTTTTCGTCCCATTTTTCGGTAATTTCGTCAAAAAATAAGGAAAAAAACGAGTAAATTGAGGAAAAAAATTAAAATTTCGCAAAAATTATCCGTTTTCGTTGCTTTTTTCGGTAATTTTGTCATAAAATGAGGTAAAAAACGAGTAAATTGAGTAAAAAAATAGAAATTTTGCTAAAAATTTCCGTTTTCGTCCATTTTTTCGGTAATTTCGTGAATAAATGAGGAAAAAAACGAGTAAATTGAGGAAAAAAATAAAAATTTCGCTAAAATTATCCGTTTTCGTCCCTTTTTTCGGTAATTTCGTAATAAAATGAGGAAAAAATCGAGTAAATAGAGGAAAAAAATAGAAATTTAGCTAAAATTATCCGTTTTCGTCCCTTTTTTCGGTAATTTCGTCAAAAAATAAGGAAAAAAAAAACGAGTGAATTGAGGAAAAAAATAAAAATTTCGCTAAAATTATCCGTTTTCGTCCCTTATTACGGTAATTTCGTCATAAATTGAGGAAAAAATACTTGTAAATTGAGTAAAATAATAGAATTTTCGCTAAAATTATCCGTTTTCTTCCCTTTTTTCGGTAATTTCGTCATAAAATGAGGAAAAAAACGAGTAAATAGAGGAAAAAAATGGAAATTTTGCTAAAAATATCCGTTTTCGTCCCTTTTTTCGGTAATTTCGTCATAAAATGAGGAAAAAATTGAGTAAATAGAGGAAAATAATACAAATTTAGTTAAAATTATCCGTTTTCGTTGATATTTTCGGTAATTTTGTCATAAAATGAGGAAAAAAACGAGTAAATAGAGGAAAAAAACGATATTTCCCTAAAAATATCCGTTTTCGTCCCTTTTTTCGGTAATTTAGTCAAAAAATGAGGAGAAAAAAAAGAGTGAATTGAGGAAAAAAATAAAAATTTCGCTAAAATTATCCGTTTTCGTCCCTTTTTTCGGTAATTTCGTAATAAAATGAGGAAAAAATCGAGTAAATAGAGGAAAAAATAGAAATTTAGCTAAAATTATCCGTTTTCTTCCCTTTTTTCGGTAATTTCGTCAAAAAATGAGGAAAAAAAACGAGTGAATTGAGGAAAAAAATTAAAATTTCGCTAAAATTATCCGTTTTTGTCCGTTTTTACGGTAATTTCGTCATAAATTGAGGAAAACATACTTGTAAATTGAGTAAAATAATAGAAATTTAGCAAAAATTATCCGTTTTCGTCCCTTTTTTCGATAATTTCGTCAAAAAATGTGGAAAAAAAACGAGTGAATTGAGGAAAAAAATTAAAATTTCGCTAAAATTATCCGTTTTCGTCCCTTTTTTCGGTAATTTCGTCAATAAATGAGGAAAAAAAAGAGTAAATTGAGGAAAAAAATAAAAATTTCGCTAAAATTATCCGTTTATGTCCTTTTTTTCGGTAATTTCGTCATAAAATGAGGAAAAAAAAACGAGTAAATAGAGGAAAAAATAGATATTTCGCTAAAAATATCCCTTTTCGTCCCTTTTTACGGTAATTTCGTCATAAAATGAGGAAAAAAACGAGTAAATAGAGGAAAAAATAGATATTTCTCTAAAATTATCCGTTTTCGTCCCTTTTTTCGTTAATTTCATCATAAAATGACGAAAAAATCGATTAAATAGAGGAAAAAAATAGAAATATAGCTAATATTATCCGTTTTCGTTGCTTTTTTTGGTAATTTCGTCATAAAATGAGGAATAAAATGAGTAATTAGAGGAAAAAATAGAAATTTTGCTAAAAATATTCGTTTTCGTCCCTTTTTTTGGTAATTTCGTCAATAAATGAGGAAAAAAAACGAGTAAATTGAGGAAAAAAATAAAAATTTCGCAAAAATTATCCGTTTTCGTCCCTTTTTTCGGTAATTTCGTCAAAAAATGAGGAAAAAAAAACGAGTAAATTGAGGAAAAAATCGATATTTCCCTAAAATTATCCGTTTTCGTCCCTTTTTTCGGTAATTTCGTCCTAAAATGAGGAAAAAAACGAGTAAATTGAGGAAAAAAATAAAAATTTCGCTAAAATGATCCGTTTTCGTCCCTTTTTTCGGTAATTTCGTCCTAAAATGAGGAAAAAATCGAGTAAATAGAGGAAAAAAATAGAAATTTAGCTAAAATTATCCGTTTTCGTCCCTTTTTTCGGTAATTTCGTCAAAAAATGAGGAAAAAACATGTAAATATAGGAAAAAAATTGAAATTTAGCTAAAATTATCCGTTTTCGTTGCTTTTTTCGGTAATTTTGTCATAAAATGAGGTAAAAAACGAGTAAATTGAGTAAAAAAATAGAAATTTTGCTATAAATTTCCGTTTTCGTCCCTTTTTTCGGTAATTTCGTCAATAAATGAGGAAAAAAACGAGTAAATTGAGGAAAAAAATAAAAATTTCGCTAAAATTATCCGTTTTCGTCCCTTTTTTCGGTAATTTCGTCATAAAATGAGAAAAAAAATCGAGTAAATAGAGGAAAAAAATAGAAATTTAGCTAAAATTATCCGTTTTCGTCCCTTTTTTCGGTAATTTCGTCAAAAAATGAGGAAAACAAACGAGTAAATTGAGGAAAAAAATTAAAATTTCGCTACAATTATCCGTTTTTTTGCTTGTTTCGGTAATTTTGTCATAAAATAAGGAAAAAAACGAGTAAATAGAGGAAAAAATCGATATTTCCCTAAAATTATCCGTTTTCGTCCCTTTTTTCGGTAATTTCGTCCTAAAATGAGGAAAAAAAACGAGTAAATTGAGGAAAAAAATAAAAATTTCGCTAAAATTATCCGTTTATGTCCTTTTTTTCGGTAATTTCGTCATAAAATGAGGAAAAAAAAACGAGTAAATAGTTGAAAAAATAGATATTTCGCTAAAAATATCCGTTTTCGTCCCTTTTTACGGTAATTTCGTCATAAAATGAGGAAAAAAAACGAGTAAATAGAGGAAAAAATAGATATTTCGCTAAAATTATCCGTTTTCGTCCCTTTTTTCGGTAATTTCGTCATATAATGAGGAAAAAAAACGAGTAAATTCAGGAAAAAAATAAAAATTTCGCTATAATTATCCCTTTTCGTCACTTTTTTCGGTAATTTCGTCATAAAATGAGGAAAAAATCTAGTAAATAGAGGAAAAAAATATAAATTTAGCTAAAATTATCCGTTTTCTTTGCTTTTTTCGGTAATTTTGTCATAAAATGAGGAAAAAAACGAGTAAATAGAGGAAAAAAATAGAAATTTTGCTAAGAATATCCGTTTTCGTCCCTTTTTACGGTACTTTCGTCAATAGATGAGGAAAAAAACGAGTAAATTGAGGAAAAAAATAAAAATTTCGCTAAAATTATCCGTTTTCGTCCCATTTTTCGGTAATTTCGTCAAAAAATAAGGAAAAAAAACGAGTAAATTGAGGAAAAAAATTAAAATTTCGCAAAAATTATCCGTTTTCGTTGCTTTTTTCGGTAATTTTGTCATAAAATGAGGAAAAAAAATCGAGTAAATAGAGGAAAAAATCGATATTTCCCTAAAATTATCCGTTTTCGTCCCTTTTTTCGGTAATTTCGTCCTAAAATGAGGAAAAAAAAACGAGTAAATTTAGGAAAAAAATATAAATTTCGCTAAAATTATCCCTTTTCGTCCCTTTCTTCGGTAATTTCGTCATAAAATGAGGAAAAAAAACGAGTAAATTGAGTAAAATATTAGAATTTTCACTAAAATTATCCGTTTTCGTCCCTTTTTTCGGTAATTTCGTCATAAAATGAGGAAAAAAACGAGTAAATAGAGGAAAAAAATAGAAATTTTGCTAAAAATATCCGTTTTCGTCCCTTTTTTCGGTAATATCATCCTAAAATGAGGAAAAAAAACGTGTAAATTGAGGAAATAAATAAAAATTTCGCCAAAATTATCCATTTTCGTCCTTTTTTTCGGTAATTTCGTCAAAAATGAGGAAAAAATCGAGTAAATAAAGGGAAAAAATAGAAATTTAGCTAAAATTATCCGTTTTCGTTGCTTTTTTCGGTAATTTTGTCATAGAATGAGGTAAAAAACGAGTAAATTGAGGAAAAAAATAAAAATTTCGCTAAAATTATCCGTTTTCGTCCCTTTTTTCGGTAATTTCGTAATAAAATGAGGAAAAATCGAGTAAATAGAGGAAAAAATAGAAATTTAGCTGAAATTATCCGTTTTCGTCCCTTTTTTCGGTAATTTCGTCAAAAAATGAGGAAAAAAAACGAGTGAATTGAGGAAAAAATTTAAAATTTCGCTAAAATTATCCGTTTTCGTCCCTTTTTACGGTATTTTCGTCATAAATTGAGGAAAAAATACTTGTAAATTGAGTAAAATAATAGAATTTTCGCTAAAATTATCCGTTTTCTTCCCTTTTTTCGGTAATTTCATCATAAAATGAGGAAAAAAAAGAGTAAATAGAGGAAAAAAATGGAAATTTTGCTAAAAATATCCGTTTTTGTCCCTTTTTTCGGTAATTTCGTCATAAAATGAGGAGAAAATCGAGTAAATAGAGGAAAAAAATAGAAATTTTGCTAAAATTATCCGTTTTCGTTGATTTTTTCGGTAATTTTGTCATAAAATGAGGAAAAAAACGAGTAAATAGAGGAAAAAATCGATATTTCCCTAAAATTATCCGTTTTCGTCCCTTTTTTCGGTAATTTCGTCAAAAAATGAGGAAAAAAAACGAGTGAATTGAGAAAAAAAATAAAAATTTCGCTAAAATTATCCGTTTTTGTCCCTTTTTTCGGTAATTTCGTAATAAAATGAGGAAAAAATCGAGTAAATAGAGAAAAAAAATAGAAATTTAGCTAAATTATCCGTTTTCGTCCCTTTTTTCGGTAATTTCGTCAAAAAATGAGGAAAAAAACGAGCGAATTGAGGAAAAAAATTAAAATTTCGCTAAAATTATCCGTTTTCGTCCCTTTTTACGGTAATTTCGTCATAAATTGAGGAAAAAATACTAGTAAAATAATAGAAATTTAGCAAAAATTATCCGTTTTCGTCCCTTTTTTCCGTAATTTCGACAAAAAATGTGGAAATAAACGAGTGAATTGAGGAAAAAAATAAAAATTTCGCTAAAATTATCCGTTTTCGTCCCTTTTTTTTGTAATTTCGTCAATAGATGAGGAAAAAAACGAGTAAATTGAGGAAAAAAATAAAAATTTCGCTAAAATTATCCGTTTTCGTCCCATTTTTCGGTAATTTCGTCAAAAAATAAGGAAAAAAACGAGTAAATTGAGGAAAAAAATTAAAATTTCGCAAAAATTATCCGTTTTCGTTGCTTTTTTCGGTAATTTTGTCATAAAAGGAGGAAAAAAAATCGAGTAAATAGAGGAAAAAATCGATATTTCCCTAAAATTATCCGTTTTCGTCACTTTTTTCGGTAATTTCGTCCTAAAATGAGGAAAAAAAACGAGTAAATTTAGGAAAAAAATATAAATTTCGCTAAAATTATCCGTTTTCGTCCCTTTCTTCGGTAATTTCGTCATAAAATGAGGAAAAAATAACGAGTAAATTGAGTAAAATATTAGAATTTTCACTAAAATTATCCGTTTTCGTCCCTTTTTTCGGTAATTTCGTCATAAAATGAGGAAAAAATCGAGTAAATAGAGAAAAAAAATAGAAATTTAGCTAAATTATCCGTTTTCGTCCCTTTTTTCGGTAATTTCGTCAAAAAATGAGGAAAAAAACGAGCGAATTGAGGAAAAAAATTAAAATTTCGCTAAAATTATCCGTTTTCGTCCCTTTTTACGGTAATTTCGTCATAAATTGAGGAAAAAATACTAGTAAAATAATAGAAATTTAGCAAAAATGAACCGTTTTCGTCCCTTTTTTCCGTAATTTCCACAAAAAATGTGGAAAAAAAAACGAGTGAATTGAGGAAAAAAATAAAAATTTCGCTAAAATTATCCGTTTTCGTCCCTTTTTTCGGTAATTTCGTAATAAAATGAGGAAAAAAAAACGAGTAAATTCAGGAAAAAAATAAAAATTTCGCTATAATTATCCCTTTTCGTCACTTTTTTCGGTAATTTCGTCAATAGATGAGGAAAAAAACGAGTAAATTGAGGAAAAAAATAAAAATTTCGCTAAAATTATCCGTTTTCGTCCCATTTTTCGGTAATTTCGTCAAAAAATAAGGAAAAAAACAGGTAATTGAGGAAAAAAATTAAAATTTCGCAAAAATTATCCGTTTTCGTTGCTTTTTTCGGTAATTTTGTCATAAAATGAGGAAAAAAATCGTGTAAATAGAGGAAAAAATCGATATTTCCCTAAAATTATCCGTTTTCGTCCCTTTTTTCGGTAATTTCGTAATAAAATGAGGAAAAAATCGAGTAAATAGAGGAAAAAAATAGAAATTTAGCTAAAATTATCCGTTTTCGTCCCTTTTTTCGGTAATTTCGTCAAAAAATGAGGAAAAACAACGAGTGAATTGAGGAAAAAAATTAAAATTTCGCTAAAATTATCCGTTTTCGTCCCTTTTTACGGTAATTTCGTCATAAGTTGAGGAAAAAATACCTTTAAATTGAGTAAAATAAAAGAAATTTAGCAAAAATTATCCGTTTTCGTCCCTTTTTTCGATAATTTCGTCAAAAAATGTGGAAAAAAAAACGAGTGAATTGAGGAAAAAATTAAAATTTCGCTAAAATTATCCGTTTTCGTCCCTTTTTCTGTAATTTCGTCAATAAATGAGGAAAAAAACGAGTAAATTGAGGAAAAAATAGAAATTTAGCTAAAATTATCCGTTTTCGTCCCTTTTTTCGGTAATTTCGTCAAAAAATGAGGAAAAAAAACGAGTGAATTGAGGAAAAAATTTAAAATTTCGCTAAAATTATCCGTTTTCGTCCCTTTTTACGGTAATTTCGTCATAAATTGAGGAAAAAATACTTGTAAATTGAGTAAAATAATAGAATTTTCGCTAAAATTATCCGTTTTCTTCCCTTTTTTCGGTAATTTCGTCATAAAATGAGGAAAAAAACGAGTAAATAGAGGAAAAAAATGGAAATTTTGCTAAAAATATCCGTTTTCGTCCCTTTTTTCGGTAATTTCGTCATAAAATGAGGAAAAAGTCGAGTAAATAGAGGAAAAAAATAGAAATTTTGCTAAAATTATCCGTTTTCATTGATTTTTTCGGTAATTTTGTCATAAAATGAGGAAAAAAACGAGTAAATAGAGGAAAAAATCGATATTTCCCTAAAATTATCCGTTTTCGTACCTTTTTTAGGTAATTTCGTCAAAAAATGAGGAAAAAAAAACGAGTGAATTGAGAAAAAAAATAAAAATTTCGCTAAAATTATCCGTTTTTGTCCCTTTTTTCGGTAATTTCGTAATAAACTGAGGAAAAAATCGAGTAAATAGAGAAAAAAAATAGAAATTTAGCTAAATTATCCGTTTTCGTCCCTTTTTTTCGGTAATTTCGTCAAAAAATGAGAAAAAAAACGAGCAAATTGAGGAAAAAAATTAAAATTTCGCTAAAATTATCCGTTTTCGTCCCTTTTTACGGTAATTTCGTCATAAATTGAGGAAAAAATTCTAGTAAAATAATAGAAATTTAGCAAAAATTATCCGTTTTCGTCCCTTTTTTCCGTAATTTCGACAAAAAATGTGGAAAAAAAACGAGTGAATTGAGGAAAAAAATAAAAATTTCGCTAAAATTATCCGTTTTCGTCCCTTTTTTCGGTAATTTCGTAATAAAATGAGGAAAAAAAAACGAGTAAATTCAGGAAAAAAATAAAAATTTCGCTATAATTATCCCTTTTCGTCACTTTTTTCGGTAATTTCGTCATAAAATGAGGAAAAAATCGAGTAAATAGAGGAAAAAAATATAAATTTAGCTAAAATTATCCGTTTTCGTTGCTTTTTTCGGTAATTTTGTCATAAAATGAGGAAAAAAACGAGTAAATAGAGGAAAAAAATAGAAATTTTGCTAAAAATATCCGTTTTCGTCCCTTTTTTACGTAAATTTCGTCAATAGATGAAGAAAAAAACGAGTAAATTGAGTAAAATAATAGAAATTTAGCAAAAATTATCCGTTTTCGTCCCTTTTTTCGATAATTTCGTCAAAAAATGTGGAAAAAAAACGAGTGAATTGAGGAAAAAAATTAAAATTTCGCTAAAATTATCCGTTTTCGTCCCTTTTTTCGGTAATTTCTTCAATAAATGAGGAAAAAAAAGAGTAAATTGAGGAAAAAAATAAAAATTTCGCTAAAATTATCCGTTTATGTCCTTTTTTTCGGTAATTTCGTCATAAAATGAGGAAAAAAAAACGAGTAAATAGAGGAAAAAATAGATATTTCGCTAAAAATATCCGTTTTCGTCCCTTTTTACGGTAATTTCGTCATAAAATGAGGAAAAAAAACGAGTAAATAGAGGAAAAAATAGATATTTCTCTAAAATTATCCGTTTTCGTCCCTTTTTTCGTTAATTTCATCATAAAATGAGGAAAAAATCGATTAAATAGAGGAAAAAAATAGAAATATAGCTAATATTATCCGTTTTCGTTGCTTTTTTTGGTAATTTCGTCATAAAATGAGGAATAAAATGAGTAATTAGAGGAAAAAATCGATATTTCCCTAAAATTATCCGTTTTCGTCCCTTTTTTCGGTAATTTCGGCCTAAAATGAGGAAAAAAACGAGTAAATTGAGGAAAAAAATAAAAATTTCGCTAAAATGATCCGTTTTCGTCCCTTTTTTCGGTAATTTCGTCATAAAATGAGGAAAAAATCGAGTAAATAGAGGAAAAAAATAGAAATTTAGCTAAAATTATCCGTTTTCGTCCCTTTTTTCGGTAATTTCGTCAAAAAATGAGGAAAAAAACATGTAAATATAGGAAAAAAATTGAAATTTAGCTAAAATTATCCGTTTTCGTTGCTTTTTTCGGTAATTTTGTCATAAAATGAGGTAAAAAACGAGTAAATTGAGTAAAAAAATAGAAATTTTGCTATAAATTTCCGTTTTCGTCCCTTTTTTCGGTAATTTCGTCAATAAATGAGGAAAAAAACGAGTAAATTGAGGAAAAAAATAAAAATTTCGCTAAAATTATCCGTTTTCGTCCCTTTTTTCGGTAATTTCGTCATAGAATGAGAAAAAAAATCGAGTAAATAGAGGAAAAAAATAGAAATTTAGCTAAAATTATCCGTTTTCGTCCCTTTTTTCGGTAATTTAGTCATAAAATGAGGAAAAAAAAACGAGTAAATAGAGGAAAAAATAGATATTTCGCTAAAATTATCCGTTTTCGTCCCTTTTTTCGGTAATTTCGTCATATAATGAGGAAAAAAAACGAGTAAATTCAGGAAAAAAATAAAAATTTCGCTATAATTATCCCTTTTCGTCACTTTTTTCGGTAATTTCGTCATAAAATGAGGAAAAAATCGAGTAAATAGAGGAAAAAAATATAAATTTAGCTAAAATTATCCGTTTTCGTTGCTTTTTTCGGTAATTTTGTCATAAAATGAGGAAAAAAACGAGTAAATAGAGGAAAAAAATAGAAATTTTGCTAAGAATATCCGTTTTCGTCCCTTTTTACGGTAATTTCGTCAATAGATGAGGAAAAAAACGAGTAAATTGAGGAAAAAAATAAAAATTTCGCTAAAATTATCCGTTTTCGTCCCATTTTTCGGTAATTTCGTCAAAAAATAAGGAAAAAAACGAGTAAATTGAGGAAAAAAATTAAAATTTCGCAAAAATTATCCGTTTTCGTTGCTTTTTTCGGTAATTTTGTCATAAAATGAGGAAAAAAAATCGAGTAAATAGAGGAAAAAATCGATATTTCCCTAAAATTATCCGTTTTCGTCCCTTTTTTCGGTAATTTCGTCCTAAAATGAGGAAAAAAAACGAGTAAATTTAGGAAAAAAATATAAATTTCGCTAAAATTATCCGTTTTCGTCCCTTTCTTCGGTAATTTCGTCATAAAATGAGGAAAAAAAACGAGTAAATTGAGGAAAAAAATAAAAATTTCGCTAAAATTATCCGTTTACGTCCCTTTTTTCGGTAATTTCGTCAAAAAATGAGGAAAAAAACGAGTAAATAGAGGAAAAAATCGATATTTTCCTAAAATTATCCGTTTTCGTCCCTTTTTTCGGTAATTTCGTCCTAAAATGATGAAAAAAAACGAGTAAATTGAGGAAAAAATAAAAATATCGCTAAAATTATCCGTTTATGTCCTTTTTTTCGGTATTTTCGTCATAAAATGAGGAAAAAAAACGAGTAAATAGAGGAAAAAAATATAAATTTAGCTAAAATTATCCGTTTTCGTTGCTTTTTTCGGTAATTTTGTCATAAAATGAGGAAAATAACGAGTAAAGAGAGGAAAAAAATAGAAATTTTGCTAAAAATATCCGTTTTCGTCCCTTTTTTCGGTAATTTCGTCAATAAATGAGGAAAAAAACGAGTAAATTGAGGAAAAAAATAAAAATTTCGCTAAAATTATCCGTTTTCGTCCAATTTTTCGGTAATTTCGTCAAAAAATAAGGAAAAAAAACGATTAAATTGAGGAAAAAAATTAAAATTTCGCAAAAATTATCCGTTTTCGTTGCTTTTTTCGGTAATTTTGTCATAAAATGAGGAAAAAAAATCGAGTAAATAGAGGAAAAAATCGATATTTCCCTAAAATTATCCGCTTTCGTCCCTTTTTTCGGTAATTTCGTCCTAAAATGAGGAAAAAAAACGAGTAAATAGAGGAAAAAAATAAAAATTTCGCTAAAATGATCCGTTTTCGTCCCTTTTTTCGGTAATTTCGTCATAAAATGAGGAAAAAATCGAGGAAATAGAGGAAAAAAAAAAAAATTTTGCTATAAATTTCCGTTTTCGTCCCTTTTTTCGGTAATTTCGTCAATAAATGAGGAAAAAACGAGTAAATTGAGGAAAAAAATAAAAATTTCGCTAAAATTATCCGTTTTCGTCCCTTTTTTTTGGTAATTTCGTCATAGAATGAGAAAAAAAATCGAGTAAATAGAGGAAAAAAATAGAAATTTAGCTAAAATTATTCGTTTTCGTCCCTTTTTTCGGTAATTTAGTCATGAAATGAGGAAAAAAAACGAGTAAATAGAGGAAAAAATAGTTATTTCGCTAAAATTATCCGTTTTCGTCCCTTTTTTCGGTAATTTCGTCATATAATGAGGAAAAAAAACGAGTAAATTCAGGAAAAAAATAAAAATTTCGCTATAATTATCCCTTTTCGTCACTTTTTTCGGTAATTTCGTGATAAAATGAGGAAAAAATCGAGTAAATAGAGGAAAAAAATATAAATTTAGCTAAAATTATCCGTTTTCGTTGCTTTTTTCGGTAATTTTGTCATAAAATGAGGAAAAAAAACGAGTAAATAGAGGAAAAAAATAAAAATTTCACTAAAATTATCCGTTTTCGTCCCATTTTTCGGTAATTTCGTCAAAAAATAAGGAAAAAAAACGAGTAAATTGAGGAAAAAAATTAAAATTTCGCAAAAATTATCCGTTTTCGTTGCTTTTTTCGGTAATTTTGTCATAAAATGAGGAAAAAAAATCGAGTAAATAGAGGAAAAAATCGATATTTCCCTAAAATTATCCGTTTTCGTCCCTTTTTTCGGTAATTTCGTCCTAAAATGAGGAAAAAAAACGAGTAAATTTAGGAAAAAAATATAAATTTCGCTAAAATTATCCGTTTTCGTCCCTTTCTTCGGTAATTTCGTCATAAAATGAGGAAAAAAAACGAGTAAATTGAGGAAAAAAATAAAAATTTCGCTAAAATTATCCGTTTTCGTCACTTTTTTCGGTAATTTCGTCAAAAAATGAGGAAAAAAACGAGTAAATAGAGGAAAAAATCGATATTTTCCTAAAATTATCCGTTTTCGTCCCTTTTTTCGGTAATTTCGTCCTAAAATGATGAAAAAAAACGAGTAAATTGAGGAAAAAAATAAAAATATCGCTAAAATTATCCGTTTATGTCCTTCTTTTCGGTAATTTCGTCATAAAATGAGGAAAAAAAACAAGTAAATAGAGGAAAAAAATATAAATTTAGCTAAAATTATCCGTTTTCGTTGCTTTTTTCGGTAATTTTGTCATAAAATGAGGAAAATAACGAGTAAAGAGAGGAAAAAAATAGAAATTTTGCTAAAAATATCCGTTTTCGTCCCTTTTTTCGGTAATTTCGTCAATAAATGAGGAAAAAAACGAGTAAATTGAGGAAAAAAATAAAAATTTCGCTAAAATTATCCGTTTTCGTCCCATTTTTAGGTAATTTCGTCAAAAAATAAGGAAAAAAAACGATTATATTGAGGAAAAAAATTAAAATTTCGCAAAAATTATCCGTTTTCGTTGCTTTTTTCGGTAATTTTGTCATAAAATGAGGAAAAAAAATCGAGTAAATAAAGGAAAAAATCGATATTTCCCTAAAATTATCCGCTTTCGTCCCTTTTTTCGGTAATTTCGTCCTAAAATGAGGAAAAAAAATGAGTAAATAGAGGAAAAAAATATTAATTTTGCTAAATATTTCCGTCTTCGTCCTTTTTTTCGGTAATTTCGTCATAAAATGAGGAAAAAAAAACGAGTAAATGGAGGAAAAAATAGATGTTTCGCTAAAATTATCCTTTTTCGTCCCTTTTTTCGGTAATTTCGTCATAAAATGAGGAAAAAAAACGGGTAAATAGAGGAAAAAATAGATATTTCGCTAAAATTATCCGTTTTCGTCCCATTTTTCGGTAATTTCGTCATATAATGAGAAAAAAAAAACGAGTAAATTCAGGAAAAAAAATAAAAATTTCGCTATAATTATCCATTTTCGTCACTTTTTTCGGTAATTTCGTAATAAAATGAGGAAAAAATCGAGTAAATCAAGGAAAAAAATATAAATTTAGCTAAAATTATCCGTTTTCGTTGCTTTTTTCAGTAATTTTGTCATAGAATGAGGAAAATAACGAGTCAATAGAGGAAAAAAATAAAAATTTCGCTAAAATTATCCGTTTTCGTCCCATTTTTCGGTAATTTCGTCAAAAAATAAGGAAAAAAAAGAGTAAATTGAGGATAAAAATTAAAATTTCGCAAAAATTATCCGTTTTCGTTGCTTTTTTCGGTAATTTTGTCATAAAATGAGGAAAAAAAACGAGTAAATTGAGTAAAATAATAGAATTTTCACTAAAATTATCCGTTTTCGTCCCTTTTTTCGGTAATTTCGTCATAATATGAGGAAAAAAACGAGTAAATAGAGGAAAAAAATAGAAATTTTGCTAAAAATATCCGTTTTCGTCCCTTTTTTCGGTAATATCGTCCTAAAATGAGGAAAAAAAACGTGTAAATTGAGGAAATCAATAAAAATTTCGCCAAAATTATCCATTTTCGTCCCTTTTTTCGGTAATTTCGTCATAAAATGAGGAAAAAATCGAGTAAATAGAGGGATAAAATAGAAATTTAGCTAAAATTATCCGTTTTCGTTTTTTTTTTCGGTAATTTTATCATAAAATGAGGAAAATAACGAGTAAAGAGAGGAAAAAAATAGAAATTTTGCTAAAAATATCCGTTTTCGTCCCTTTTTTCGGTAATTTCGTCAATAAATGAGGAAAAAAACGAGTAAATTGAGGAAAAAAATAAAAATTTCGCTAAAATTATCCGTTTTCGTCCAATTTTTCGGTAATTTCGTCAAAAAATAAGGAAAAAAAACGATTAAATTGAGGAAAAAAATTAAAATTTCGCAAAAATTATCCGTTTTCGTTGCTTTTTTCGGTAATTTTGTCATAAAATGAGGAAAAAAAATCGAGTAAATAGAGGAAAAAATCGATATTTCCCTAAAATTATCCGCTTTCGTCCCTTTTTTCGGTAATTTCGTCCTAAAATGAGGAAAAAAAACGAGTAAATAGAGGAAAAAAATAAAAATTTCGCTAAAATTATCCGTTTTCGTCCCTTTTTTCGGTAATTTCGTCATAGAATGAGAAAAAAAATCGAGTAAATAGAGGAAAAAAATAGAAATTTAGCTAAAATTATTCGTTTTCGTCCCTTTTTTCGGTAATTTAGTCATAAAATGAGGAAAAAAAACGAGTAAATAGAGGAAAAAATAGTTATTTCGCTAAAATTATCCGTTTTCGTCCCTTTTTTCGGTAATTTCGTCATATAATGAGGAAAAAAAACGAGTAAATTCAGGAAAAAAATAAAAATTTCGCTATAATTATCCCTTTTCGTCACTTTTTTCGGTAATTTCGTGATAAAATGAGGAAAAAATCGAGTAAATAGAGGAAAAAAATTTAAATTTAGCTAAAATTATCCGTTTTCGTTGCTTTTTTCGGTAATTTTGTCATAAAATGAGGAAAAAAACGAGTAAATAGAGGAAAAAAATAAAAATTTCACTAAAATTATCCGTTTTCGTCCCATTTTTCGGTAATTTCGTCAAAAAATAAGGAAAAAAACGAGTAAATTGAGGAAAAAAATTAAAATTTCGCAAAAATTATCCGTTTTCGTTGCTTTTTTCGGTAATTTTGTCATAAAATGAGGAAAAAAAATCGAGTAAATAGAGGAAAAAATCGATATTTCCCTAAAATTATCCGTTTTCGTCCCTTTTTTCGGTAATTTCGTCCTAAAATGAGGAAAAAAAACGAGTAAATTTAGGAAAAAAATATAAATTTCGCTAAAATTATCCGTTTTCGTCCCTTTCTTCGGTAATTTCGTCATAAAATGAGGAAAAAAAAACGAGTAAATTGAGGAAAAAAATAAAAATTTCGCTAAAATTATCCGTTTTCGTCACTTTTTTCGGTAATTTCGTCAAAAAATGAGGAAAAAAACGAGTAAATAGAGGAAAAAATCGATATTTTCCTAAAATTATCCGTTTTCGTCCCTTTTTTCGGTAATTTCGTCCTAAAATGATGAAAAAAAACGAGTAAATTGAGGAAAAAAATAAAAATATCGCTAAAATTATCCGTTTATGTCCTTCTTTTCGGTAATTTCGTCATAAAATGAGGAAAAAAAACAAGTAAATAGAGGAAAAAAATATAAATTTAGCTAAAATTATCCGTTTTCGTTGCTTTTTTCGGTAATTTTGTCATAAAATGAGGAAAATAACGAGTAAAGAGAGGAAAAAAATAGAAATTTTGCTAAAAATATCCGTTTTCGTCCCTTTTTTCGGTAATTTCGTCAATAAATGAGGAAAAAAACGAGTAAATTGAGGAAAAAAATAAAAATTTCGCTAAAATTATCCGTTTTCGTCCCATTTTTAGGTAATTTCGTCAAAAAATAAGGAAAAAAAACGATTATATTGAGGAAAAAAATTAAAATTTCGCAAAAATTATCCGTTTTCGTTGCTTTTTTCGGTAATTTTGTCATAAAATGAGGAAAAAAAATCGAGTAAATAAAGGAAAAAATCGATATTTCCCTAAAATTATCCGCTTTCGTCCCTTTTTTCGGTAATTTCGTCCTAAAATGAGGAAAAAAAATGAGTAAATAGAGGAAAAAAATATTAATTTTGCTAAATATTTCCGTCTTCGTCCTTTTTTTCGGTAATTTCGTCATAAAATGAGGAAAAAAAACGAGTAAATGGAGGAAAAAATAGATGTTTCGCTAAAATTATCCTTTTTCGTCCCTTTTTTCGGTAATTTCGTCATAAAATGAGGAAAAAAAACGGGTAAATAGAGGAAAAAATAGATATTTCGCTAAAATTATCCGTTTTCGTCCCATTTTTCGGTAATTTCGTCATATAATGAGGAAAAAAAAACGAGTAAATTCAGGAAAAAAATAAAAATTTCGCTATAATTATCCATTTTCGTCACTTTTTTCGGTAATTTCGTAATAAAATGAGGAAAAAATCGAGTAAATCAAGGAAAAAAATATAAATTTAGCTAAAATTATCCGTTTTCGTTGCTTTTTTCAGTAATTTTGTCATAGAATGAGGAAAATAACGAGTCAATAGAGGAAAAAAATAAAAATTTCGCTAAAATTATCCGTTTTCGTCCCATTTTTCGGTAATTTCGTCAAAAAATAAGGAAAAAAAAAGAGTAAATTGAGGATAAAAATTAAAATTTCGCAAAAATTATCCGTTTTCGTTGCTTTTTTCGGTAATTTTGTCATAAAATGAGGAAAAAAAACGAGTAAATTGAGTAAAATAATAGAATTTTCACTAAAATTATCCGTTTTCGTCCCTTTTTTCGGTAATTTCGTCATAATATGAGGAAAAAAACGAGTAAATAGAGGAAAAAAATAGAAATTTTGCTAAAAATATCCGTTTTCGTCCCATTTTTCGGTAATATCGTCCTAAAATGAGGAAAAAAAACGTGTAAATTGAGGAAATCAATAAAAATTTCGCCAAAATTATCCATTTTCGTCCCTTTTTTCGGTAATTTCGTCATAAAATGAGGAAAAAATCGAGTAAATAGAGGGAAAAAATAGAAATTTAGCTAAAATTATCCGTTTTCGTTGCTTTTTTCGGTAATTTTGTCATAAAATGAGGAAAATAACGAGTATAGAGAGGAAAAAAATAGAAATTTTGCTAAAAATATCCGTTTTCGTCCCTTTTTTCGGTAATTTCGTCAATAAATGAGGAAAAAAACGAGTAAATTGAGGAAAAAAATAAAAATTTCGCTAAAATTATCCGTTTTCGTCCAATTTTTCGGTAATTTCGTCAAAAAATAAGGAAAAAAAACGATTAAATTGAGGAAAAAAATTAAAATTTCGCAAAAATTATCCGTTTTCGTTGCTTTTTTCGGTAATTTTGTCATAAAATGAGGAAAAAAAATCGAGTAAATAGAGGAAAAAATCGATATTTCCCTAAAATTATCCGCTTTCGTCCCTTTTTTCGGTAATTTCGTCCTAAAATGAGGAAAAAAACGAGTAAATAGAGGAAAAAAATAAAAATTTCGCTAAAATGATCCGTTTTCGTCCCTTTTTTCGGTAATTTCGTCATAAAATGAGGAAAAAATCGAGTAAATAGAGGAAAAAAATAGAAATTTTGCTATAAATTTCCGTTTTCGTCCCTTTTTTCGGTAATTTCGTCAATAAATGAGGAAAAAACGAGTAAATTGAGGAAAAAAAATAAAAATTTCGCTAAAATTATCCGTTTTCGTCCCTTTTTTCGGTAATTTCGTCATAGAATGAGAAAAAAAATCGAGTAAATAGAGGAAAAAAATAGAAATTTAGCTAAAATTATTCGTTTTCGTCCCTTTTTTCGGTAATTTAGTCATAAAATGAGGAAAAAAA
This sequence comes from Sympetrum striolatum, assembly GCA_947579665.1. Taxonomy (NCBI): domain Eukaryota; kingdom Metazoa; phylum Arthropoda; class Insecta; order Odonata; family Libellulidae; genus Sympetrum; species Sympetrum striolatum. The sequence continues at coordinate 1,104,940 of CANPUZ010000004.1, forward strand.
ACGAGTAAATAGAGGAAAAAATAGTTATTTCGCTAAAATTATCCGTTTTCGTCCCTTTTTTCGGTAATTTCGTCATATAATGAGGAAAAAAAACGAGTAAATTCAGGAAAAAAATAAAAATTTCGCTATAATTATCCCTTTTCGTCACTTTTTTCGGTAATTTCGTGATAAAATGAGGAAAAAATCGAGTAAATAGAGGAAAAAAATATAAATTTAGCTAAAATTATCCGTTTTCGTTGCTTTTTTCGGTAATTTTGTCATAAAATGAGGAAAAAAACGAGTAAATAGAGGAAAAAAATAAAAATTTCACTAAAATTATCCGTTTTCGTCCCATTTTTCGGTAATTTCGTCAAAAAATAAGGAAAAAAACGAGTAAATTGAGGAAAAAAATTAAAATTTCGCAAAAATTATCCGTTTTCGTTGCTTTTTTCGGTAATTTTGTCATAAAATGAGGAAAAAAAATCGAGTAAATAGAGGAAAAAATCGATATTTCCCTAAAATTATCCGTTTTCGTCCCTTTTTTCGGTAATTTCGTCCTAAAATGAGGAAAAAAAACGAGTAAATTTAGGAAAAAAATATAAATTTCGCTAAAATTATCCGTTTTCGTCCCTTTCTTCGGTAATTTCGTCATAAAATGAGGAAAAAAAACGAGTAAATTGAGGAAAAAAATAAAAATTTCGCTAAAATTATCCGTTTTCGTCACTTTTTTCGGTAATTTCGTCAAAAAATGAGGAAAAAAACGAGTAAATAGAGGAAAAAATCGATATTTTCCTAAAATTATCCGTTTTCGTCCCTTTTTTCGGTAATTTCGTCCTAAAATGATGAAAAAAAACGAGTAAATTGAGGAAAAAAATAAAAATATCGCTAAAATTATCCGTTTATGTCCTTTTTTTCGGTAATTTCGTCATAAAATGAGGAAAAAAAACAAGTAAATAGAGGAAAAAAATATAAATTTAGCTAAAATTATCCGTTTTCGTTGCTTTTTTCGGTAATTTTGTCATAAAATGAGGAAAATAACGAGTAAAGAGAGGAAAAAAATAGAAATTTTGCTAAAAATATCCGTTTTCGTCCCTTTTTTCGGTAATTTCGTCAATAAATGAGGAAAAAAACGAGTAAATTGAGGAAAAAAATAAAAATTTCGCTAAAATTATCCGTTTTCGTCCCATTTTTAGGTAATTTCGAAAAAAAATAAGGAAAAAAAACGATTATATTGAGGAAAAAAATTAAAATTTCGCAAAAATTATCCGTTTTCGTTGCTTTTTTCGGTAATTTTGTCATAAAATGAGGAAAAAAAATCGAGTAAATAAAGGAAAAAATCGATATTTCCCTAAAATTATCCGCTTTCGTCCCTTTTTTCGGTAATTTCGTCCTAAAATGAGGAAAAAAAATGAGTAAATAGAGGAAAAAAATATTAATTTTGCTAAATATTTCCGTCTTCGTCCTTTTTTTCGGTAATTTCGTCATAAAATGAGGAAAAAAAACGAGTAAATGGAGGAAAAAATAGATGTTTCGCTAAAATTATCCTTTTTCGTCCCTTTTTTCGGTAATTTCGTCATAAAATGAGGAAAAAAAAACGGGTAAATAGAGGAAAAAATAGATATTTCGCTAAAATTATCCGTTTTCGTCCCATTTTTCGGTAATTTCGTCATATAATGAGGAAAAAAAAACGAGTAAATTCAGGAAAAAAATAAAAATTTCGCTATAATTATCCATTTTCGTCACTTTTTTCGGTAATTTCGTAATAAAATGAGGAAAAAATCGAGTAAATCAAGGAAAAAAATATAAATTTAGCTAAAATTATCCGTTTTCGTTGCTTTTTTCGGTAATTTTGTCATAAAATGAGGAAAAAAAACGAGTAAATTGAGTAAAATAATAGAATTTTCACTAAAATTATCCGTTTTCGTCCCTTTTTTCGGTAATTTCGTCATAATATGAGGAAAAAAACGAGTAAATAGAGGAAAAAAATAGAAATTTTGCTAAAAATATCCGTTTTCGTCCCTTTTTTCGGTAATATCGTCCTAAAATGAGGAAAAAAAAACGTGTAAATTGAGGAAATCAATAAAAATTTCGCCAAAATTATCCATTTTCGTCCCTTTTTTCGGTAATTTCGTCATAAAATGAGGTAAAAAACGAGTAAATTGAGTAAAAAAATAGAAATTTTGCTAAAAATTTCCGTTTTCGTCCATTTTTTCGGTAATTTCGTCAATAAATGAGGAAAAAAACGAGTAAATTGAGGAAAAAAATAAAAATTTCGCTAAAATTATCCGTTTTCGTCCTTTTTTTCGGTAATTTCGTAATAAAATGAGGAAAAAATCGAGTAAATAGAGGAAAAAAATAGAAATTTAGCTAAAATTATCCGTTTTCGTCCCTTTTTTCGGTAATTTCGTCAAAAAATGAGGAAAAAAAACGAGTGAATTGAGGAAAAAAATTAAAATTTCGCTAAAATTATCCGTTTTCGTCCCTTTTTACGGTAATTTCGTCATAAATTGAGGAAAAAATACTTGTAAATTGAGTAAAATAATAGAATTTTCGCTAAAATTATCCGTTTTCTTCCCTTTTTTCGGTAATTTCGTCATAAAATGAGGAAAAAAACGAGTAAATAGAGGAAAAAAATGGAAATTTTGCTAAAAATATCCGTTTTCGTCCCTTTTTTCGGTAATTTCGTCATAAAATGAACAAAAAATCGAGTAAATAGAGGAAAAAAATAGAAATTTAGCTAAAATTATCCGTTTTCGTTGATTTTTTCGGTAATTTTGTCATAAAATGAGGAAAAAAACGAGTAAATAGAGGAAAAAATCGATATTTCCCTAAAATTATCCGTTTTCGTCCCTTTTTTCGGTAATTTCGTCAAAAAATGAGGAAAAAAAACGAGTGAATTGAGGAAAATCATAAAAATTTCGCTAAAATTATCCATTTTCGTCCCTTTTTTCGGTAATTTCGTCATGAAATGAGGAAAGAATCGAGTAAATAGAGGAAAAAAATAGAAATTTAGCAAAAATTATCCGTTTTCGTCCCTTTTTTCGGTAATTTCGTCAAAAATTGTGGAAAAAAAACGAGTGAATTGAGGAAAAAAAATTAAAATTTCGCTTAAAATATCCGTTTTCGTCCCTTTTTTCGGTAATTTCGTCAATAAATAAGGAAAAAAACGAGTAAATTGAGGAAAAAAATAAAAATTTCGCTAAAATTATCCGTTTTCTTCCCTTTTTTCGGTAATTTCGTCATAAAATGAGGAAAAAAAACGAGTAAATAGAAGAAAAAAATAGAAATTTTGCCAAAAAATTTCCATTTTCGTCCCTTTTTTCGGTAATTTCGTCATAAAATGAGGAAAAAATCGAGTAAATAGAGGAAAAAAATAGAAATTTTGCAATAAATATCCGTTTTCGTCCCTTTTTTCGGTAATTTCGTCAATAAATGAGGAAAAAAACGATTAAAGTGAGGAAAAAAATAAAAATTTCGCTAAAATTATCCGTTTTCTTCCCTTTTTTCGGTAATTTCGTCATAAAATGAGGAAAAAATCGAGTAAATAGAGGAAAAAATGGATATTTCCCTAAAATTATCCGTTTTCGTCCCTTTTTTCGGTAATTTCGTCCTAAAATGATGAAAAAAAACGAGTAAATTGAGGAAAAAAATAAAAATTTCGCTAAAATTATCCGTTTATGTCCTTTTTTTCGGTAATTTCGTCATAAAATGAGGAAAAAAAACGAGTAAATAGAGGAAAAAATAGATGTTTCGCTAAAATTATCCGTTTTCGTCCCTTTTTTCGGTAATTTCGTCATAAAATGAGGAAAAAAAACGGGTGAATAGAGGAAAAAATAGATATTTCGCTAAAATTATCCGTTTTCGTCCCTTTTTTCGGTAATTTCGTCCTAAAATGATGAAAAAAAACGAGTAAATTAAGGAAAAAAATAAAAATTTCGCAAAAATTATCCGTTTATGTCCTTTTTTCGGTAATTTCGTCATAAAATGAGGAAAAAAAACGAGTAAATAGAGGAAAAAATAGATGTTTCGCTATAATTATCCATTTTCGTCACTTTTTTCGGTAATTTCGTAATAAAATGAGGAAAAAAAAAAAGTAAATTGAGGATAAAAATTAAAATTTTGCAAAAATTATCCGTTTTCGTTGCTTTTTTCGGTAATTTTGTCATAAAATGAGGAAAAAAAATCGAGTAAATAGAGGAAAAAATCGATATTTCCCTAAAATTATCCGTTTTCGTCCCTTTTTTCGGTAATTTCGTCCTAAAATGAGGAAAAAAACATGTAAATATTGGAAAAAAATTGAAATTTAGCTATAATTATCCGTTTTCGTTGCTTTTTTCGGTAATTTTGTCATAAAATGAGGTAAAAAAACGAGTAAATTGAGTGAAAAAAATAGAAATTTTGCTAAAAATTTCCGTTTTCGTCCTTTTTTTCGGTAATTTCGTCAAAAAATGAGGAAAAAAACATGTAAATATTGGAAAAAAATTGAAATTTAGCTATAATTATCCGTTTTCGTTGCTTTTTTCGGTAATTTTGTCATAAAATGAGGTAAAAAACGAGTAAATTCAGTAAAAAAATAGAAATTTTGCTATAAATTTCCGTTTTCGTCCCTTTTTTCGGTAATTTCGTCAATAAATGAGGAAAAAAACGAGTAAATTGAGGAAAAAAATAAAAATTTCGCTAAAATTATCCGTTTTCGTCCCTTTTTTCGGTAATTTCGTCATTAAATGAGAAAACAAATCGAGTAAATAGAGGAAAAAAATAGAAATTTAGCTAAAATTATCCGTTTTCGTTCCTTTTTTCGGTAATTTCTTCAAATAATGAGGAAAACAAACGAGTAAATTGAGGAAAAAAATTACAATTTCGCTAAAATTATCCGTTTTTTTGCTTGTTTCGGTAATTTTGTCATAAATTAAGGAAAAAAACGAGTAAATAGAGGAAAAAATCGATATTTCTCTAAAATTATCCGTTTTCGTCCCTTTTTTCGGTAATTTCGTCATAAAATGAGGAAAAAATCGAGTAAATAGAGGAAAAAAATAGAAATTTTGCAAAAAATATCCGTTTTCGTCCCTTTTTTCGGTAATTTCGTCAATAAATGAGGAAAAAAACGATTAAAGTGAGGAAAAAAATAAAAATTTCGCTAAAATTATCCGTTTTCTTCCCTTTTTTCGGTAATTTCGTCATAAAATGAGGAAAAAATCGAGTAAATAGAGGAAAAAATGGATATTTCCCTAAAATTATCCGTTTTCGTCCCTTTTTTCGGTAATTTCGTCCTAAAATGATGAAAAAAAACGAGTAAATTGAGGAAAAAAATAAAAATTTCGCTAAAATTATCCGTTTATGTCCTTTTTTTCGGTAATTTCGTCATAAAATGAGGAAAAAAAACGAGTAAATAGAGGAAAAAATAGATGTTTCGCTAAAATTATCCGTTTTCGTCCCTTTTTTCGGTAATTTCGTCATAAAATGAGGAAAAAAACGGGTGAATAGAGGAAAAAATAGATATTTCGCTAAAATTATCCGTTTTCGTCCCTTTTTTCGGTAATTTCGTCCTAAAATGATGAAAAAAACGAGTAAATTGAGGAAAAAAAATAAAAATTTCGCTAAAATTATCCGTTTATGTCCTTTTTTTCGGTAATTTCGTCATAAAATGAGGAAAAAAAACGAGTAAATAGAGGAAAAAATAGATGTTTCGCTATAATTATCCATTTTCGTCACTTTTTTCGGTAATTTCGTAATAAAATGAGGAAAAAAAAAAAGTAAATTGAGGATAAAAATTAAAATTTTGCAAAAATTATCCGTTTTCGTTGCTTTTTTCGGTAATTTTGTCATAAAATGAGGAAAAAAAATCGAGTAAATAGAGGAAAAAATCGATATTTCCCTAAAATTATCCGTTTTCGTCCCTTTTTTCGGTAATTTCGTCCTAAAATGAGGAAAAAAAATGAGTAAATAGAGGAAAGAAATATTAATTTTGCTAAATATTTCCGTTTTCGTCCCTTTTTTTTTGTAATTTCGTCATAAAATGAGGAAAATATCGAGTAAATAGAGGAAAAAAATAGAAATTTAGCTAAAATTATCCGTTTTCGTTGCTTTTTTCGGTAATTTTGTCATAAAATGAGGTAAAAAAACGAGTAAATTGAGTAAAAAAATAGAAATTTTGCTAAAAATTTCCGTTTTCGTCCTTTTTTTCGGTAATTTCGTCAAAAAATGAGGAAAAAAACATGTAAATATTGGAAAAAAATTGAAATTTAGCTATAATTATCCGTTTTCGTTGCTTTTTTCGGTAATTTTGTCATAAAATGAGGTAAAAAACGAGTAAATTCAGTAAAAAAATAGAAATTTTGCTATAAATTTCCGTTTTCGTCCCTTTTTTCGGTAATTTCGTCAATAAATGAGGAAAAAAACGAGTAAATTGAGGAAAAAAATAAAAATTTCGCTAAAATTATCCGTTTTCGTCCCTTTTTTCGGTAATTTCGTCATTAAATGAGAAAACAAATCGAGTAAATAGAGGAAAAAAATAGAAATTTAGCTAAAATTATCCGTTTTCGTTCCTTTTTTCGGTAATTTCTTCAAAAAATGAGGAAAACAAACGAGTAAATTGAGGAAAAAAATTACAATTTCGCTAAAATTATCCGTTTTTTTGCTTGTTTCGGTAATTTTGTCATAAATTAAGGAAAAAAACGAGTAAATAGAGGAAAAAATCGATATTTCTCTAAAATTATCCGTTTTCGTCCCTTTTTTCGGTAATTTCGTCATAAAATGAGGAAAAAATCGAGTAAATAGAGGAAAAAAATAGAAATTTTGCAAAAAATATCCGTTTTCGTCCCTTTTTTCGGTAATTTCGTCAATAAATGAGGAAAAAAACGATTAAAGTGAGGAAAAAAATAAAAATTTCGCTAAAATTATCCGTTTTCTTCCCTTTTTTCGGTAATTTCGTCATAAAATGAGGAAAAAATCGAGTAAATAGAGGAAAAAATGGATATTTCCCCAAAATTATCCGTTTTCGTCCCTTTTTTCGGTAATTTCGTCCTAAAATGATGAAAAAAAACGAGTAAATTGAGGAAAAAAATAAAAATTTCGCTAAAATTATCCGTTTATGTCCTTTTTTTCGGTAATTTCGTCATAAAATGAGGAAAAAAAACGAGTAAATAGAGGAAAAAATAGATGTTTCGCTTAAATTATCCGTTTTCGTCCCTTTTTTCGGTAATTTCGTCATAAAATGAGGAAAAAAACGGGTGAATAGAGGAAAAAATAGATATTTCGCTAAAATTATCCGTTTTCGTCCCTTTTTTCGGTAATTTCGTCCTAAAATGATGAAAAAAACGAGTAAATTGAGGAAAAAAAATAAAAATTTCGCTAAAATTATCCGTTTATGTCCTTTTTTTCGGTAATTTCGTCATAAAATGAGGAAAAAAAAACGAGTAAATAGAGGAAAAAATAGATGTTTCGCTATAATTATCCATTTTCGTCACTTTTTTCGGTAATTTCGTAATAAAATGAGGAAAAAATCGAGTAAATAAAGGAAAAAAATATAAATTTAGCTAAAATTATCCGTTTTCGTTGCTTTTTTCAGTAATTTTGTCATAAAATGAGGAAAATAACGAGTCAATAGAGGTAAAAAATAGAAATTTTGCTAAAAATATCCGTTTTCGTCCCTTTTTACGTTAATTTCGTCTATAAATGAGGAAAAAAACGAGTAAATTGAGGAAAAAAATAAAAATTTCGCTAAAATTATCCGTTTTCGTCCCATTTTTCGGTAATTTCGTCAAAAAATAAGGAAAAAAAAGAGTAAATTGAGGATAAAAATTAAAATTTTGCAAAAATTATCCGTTTTCGTTGCTTTTTTCGGTAATTTTGTCATAAAATGAGGAAAAAAAATCGAGTAAATAGAGGAAAAAATCGATATTTCCCTAAAATTATCCGTTTTCGTCCCTTTTTTCGGTAATTTCGTCCTAAAATGAGGAAAAAAAATGAGTAAATAGAGGAAAGAAATATTAATTTTGCTAAATATTTCCGTTTTCGTCCCTTTTTTTTGTAATTTCGTCATAAAATGAGGAAAAAATCGAGTAAATAGAGGAAAAAAATAGAAATTTAGCTAAAATTATCCGTTTTCGTTGCTTTTTTCGGTAATTTTGTCATAAAATGAGGTAAAAAACGAGTAAATTGAGTAAAAAAATAGAAATTTTGCTAAAAATTTCCGTTTTTGTCCTTTTTTTCGGTAATTTCGTCAATAAATGAGGAAAAAAACGAGTAAATTGAGGAAAAAAATAAAAATTTCGCTAAAATTCACCGTTTTCGTCCCTTTTTTCGGTAATTTCGTCATAAAATGAGAAAACAAATCGAGTAAATAGAGGAAAAAAATAGAAATTTAGCTAAAATTATCCGTTTTCGTTCCTTTTTTCGGTAATTTCTTCAAAAAATGAGGAAAACAAACGAGTAAATTGAGGAAAAAAATTACAATTTCGCTAAAATTATCCGTTTTTTTGCTTGTTTCGGTAATTTTGTCATAAATTAAGGAAAAAAACGAGTAAATAGAGGAAAAAATCGATATTTCCCTAAAATTATCCGTTTTCGTCCCTTTTTTCGGTAATTTCGTCCTAAAATGAGGTAAAAAAACGAGTAAATTGAGGAAAAAAATAAAAATTTCGCTAAAATTATCCGTTTATGTCCTTTTTTTCGGTAATTTCGTCATAAAATGAGGAAAAAAAAACGAGTAAATAGAGGAAAAAATAGATATTTCGCTAAAAATATCCGTTTTCGTCCCTTTTTACGGTAATTTCGTCATAAAATGAGGAAAAAAAACGAGTAAATAGAGGAAAAAATAGATATTTCGCTAAAATTATCCGTTTTCGTCCCTTTTTTCGGTAATTTCGTCATATAATGAGGAAAAAAAAACGAGTAAATTCAGGAAAAAAATAAAAATTTCGCTATAATTATCCCTTTTCGTCACTTTTTTCGGTAATTTCGTCATAAAATGAGGAAAAAATCGAGTAAATAGAGGAAAAAAATATAAATTTAGCTAAAATTATCCGTTTTCGATGCTTTTTTCGGTAATTTTGTCATAAAATGAGGAAAATAACGAGTAAATAGAGGAAAAAAATAGAAATTTTGCAAAAAATATCCGTTTTCGTCCCTTTTTTCGGTAATTTCGCAAATAGATGAGGAAAAAAACGAGTAAATTGAGGAAAAAAATAAAAATTTCGCTAAAATTATCCGTTTTCGTCCCATTTTTCGGTAATTTCGTCAAAATATAAGGAAATAAAACGAGTAAATTGAGGAAAAAAATAAAAATTTCGCTATAATTATCCCTTTTCGTCACCTTTTTCGGTAATTTCGTCATAAAATGAGGAAAAAATCGAGTAAATAGAGGAAAAAAATAGAAATTTAGCTAAAATTATCCGTTTTCGTTGCGTTTTTCGGTAATTTTGTCATAAAATGAGGTAAAGAACGAGTAAATTGAGTAAAAAAATAGAAATTTTGCTAAAAATTTCCGTTTTCGTCCATTTTTTCGGTAATTTCGTCAATAATAAGGGAAAAAAACGAGTAAATTGAGGAAAAAAATAAAAATTTCGCTAAAATTATCCGTTTATGTCCTTTTTTTCCGGTAATTTCGTCATCAAATGAGGAAAAAAAACGAGTAAATAGAGGAAAAAATAGATATTTCGCTAAAATTATCCGTTTTCGTCCCTTTTTTCGGTAATTTCGTCATATAATGAGGAAAAAAAAACGAGTAAATTCAGGAAAAAAATAAAAATTTCACTATAATTATCCATTTTCGTCACTTTTTTCGGAAATTTCGTAATAAAATCAGGAAAAAATCGAGTAAATAATGGAAAAAAATATAAATTTAGCTAAAATTATCCGTTTTCGTTGCTTTTTTCAGTAATTTTGTCATAAAATGAGGAAAATAACGAGTCAATAGAGGAAAAAAATAGAAATTTTGCTAAAAATATCCGTTTTCGTCCCTTTTTACGGTAATTTCGTCTATAAATGAGGAAAAAAACGAGTAAATTGAGGAAAAAAATAAAAATTTCGCTAAAATTATCCGTTTTCGTCCCATTTTTCGATAATTTCGTCAAAAAATAAGGAAAAAAAAAGAGTAAATTGAGGATAAAAATTAAAATTTCGCAAAAATTATCCGTTTTCGATGCTTTTTTCGGTAATTTTGTCATAAAATGAGGAAAAAAAATCGAGTAAATAGAGGAAAAAATCGATATTTCCCTAAAATTATCCGTTTTCGTCCCTTTTTTCGGTAATTTCGTCCTAAAATGAGGAAAAAAAATGAGTAAATAGAGGAAAAAAATATTAATTTTGCTAAATATTTCCGTTTTCGTCCCTTTTTTTTGGAATTTCGTCATAAAATGAGGAAAAAATCGAGTAAATAGAGGAAAAAAATAGAAATTTAGCTAAAATTATCCGTTTTCGTTGCTTATTTCGGTAATTTTGTCATAAAATGAGGTAAAAAACGAGTAAAATGAGTAAAAAAATAGAAATTTTGCTAAAAATTTCCGTTTTCGTCCTTTTTTTCGGTAATTTCGTCAAAAAATGAGGAAAAAAACGAGTAAATTGAGGAAAAAAATAAAAATTTCGCTAAAATGATCCGTTTTCGTCCCTTTTTTCGGTAATTTCGTCATAAAATGAGGAAAAAATCGAGTAAATAGAGGAAAAAAATAGAAATTTAGGTAAAATTATCCGTTTTCGTCCCTTTTTTCGGTAATTTCGTCAAAAAATGAGGAAAAAAACATGTAAATATTGGAAAAAAATTGAAATTTAGCTAAAATTATCCGTTTTCGTTGCTTTTTTCGGTAATTTTGTCATAAAACGAGGTAAAAAACGAGTAAATTCAGTAAAAAAATAGAAATTTTGCTATAATTTTTCCGTTTTCGTCCCTTTTTTCGGTAATTTCGTCAATAAATGAGGAAAAAAACGAGTAAATTGAGGAAAGAAATAAAAATTTCGCTAAAATTATCCGTTTTCGTCCCTTTTTTCGGTAATTTCGTCATAAAATGAGAAAAAAAATCGAGTAAATAGAGGAAAAAAATAGAAATTTAGCTAAAATTATCCGTTTTCGTTCCTTTTTTCGGTAATTTCGTAATAAAATGAGGAAAAAATCGAGTAAATAGAGGAAAAAAATAGAAATTTAGCTAAAATTATCTGTTTTCGTCCCTTTTTTCGGTAATTTCGTCCTAAAATGAGGAAAAAAACGAGTAAATTGAGGAAAAAAATAAAAATTTCACTAAAATGATCAGTTTTCGTCCCTTTTTTCGGTAATTTCGTCAAAAAATGAGGAAAAAAACATGTAAATATAGGAAAAAAATTGAAATTTAGCTAAAATTATCAGTTTTCGTTGCTTTTTTCGGTAATTTTGACATAAAATGAGGTAAAAAACGAGTAAATTGAGAAAAAAATAGAAATTTTGCTATAAATTTCCGTTTTCGTCCCTTTTTTCGGTAATTTCGTCATATAATGAGGAAAAAAAAACGAGTAAATTCAGGAAAAAAATAAAAATTTCGCTATAATTATCCCTTTTCGTCACTTTTTTCGGTAATTTCGTCATAAAATGAGGAAAAAATCGAGTAAATAGAGGAAAAAAATATAAATTTAGCTAAAATTATCCGTTTTCGATGCTTTTTTCGGTAATTTTGTCATAAAATGAGGAAAAAAACGAGTAAATAGAGGAAAAAAATAGAAATTTTGCAAAAAATATCCGTTTTCGTCCCTTTTTTCGGTAATTTCGTCAATAGATGAGGAAAAAAACGAGTAAATTGAGGAAAAAATAAAAATTTCGCTAAAATTATCCGTTTTCGTCCCATTTTTCGGTAATTTCGTCAAAAAATAAGGAAAAAAAAAGAGTAAATTGAGGATAAAAATTAAAATTTTGCAAAAATTATCCGTTTTCGTTGCTTTTTTCGGTAATTTTGTCATAAAATGAGGAAAAAAAATCGAGTAAATAGAGGAAAAAATCGATATTTCCCTAAAATTATCCGTTTTCGTCCCTTTTTTCGGTAATTTCGTCCTAAAATGAGGAAAAAAAATGAGTAAATAGAGGAAAGAAATATTAATTTTGCTAAATATTTCCGTTTTCGTCCCTTTTTTTTTGTAATTTCGTCATAAAATGAGGAAAAAATCGAGTAAATAGAGGAAAAAAATAGAAATTTAGCTAAAATTATCCGTTTTCGTTGCTTTTTTCGGTAATTTTGTCATAAAATGAGGTAAAAAACGAGTAAATTGAGTAAAAAAATAGAAATTTAGCTAAAAATTTCCGTTTTCGTCCTTTTTTTCGGTAATTTCGTCAATAAATGAGGAAAAAAACGAGTAAATTGAGGAAAAAAATAAAAATTTCGCTAAAATGATCCGTTTTCGTCCCTTTTTTCGGTAATTTCGTCATAAAATGAGGAAAAAATCGAGTAAATAGAGGAAAAAAATAGAAATTTAGGTAAAATTATCCGTTTTCGTCCCTTTTTTCGGTAATTTCGTCCTAAAATGAGGAAAAAAATCGAGTAAATTTAGGAAAAAAATAAAAATTTCGCTAAAATTATCCGTTTTCGTCCCTTTTTTCGGTAATTTCGTAATAAAATGAGGAAAAAATCGAGTAAATAGAGGAAAAAAATAGAAATTTAGCTAAAATTATCTGTTTTCGTCCCTTTTTTCGGTAATTTCGTCAAAAAATGAGGAAAAAAAACGAGTGAATTGAGGAAAAAAATTAAAATTTCGCTAAAATTATCCGTTTTCGTCCCTTTTTACGGTAATTTCGTCATAAATTGAGGAAAAAATACTTGTAATTGAGTAAAATAATAGAAATTTAGCAAAAATTATCCGTTTTCTTCCCTTTTTTTGGTAATTTTGTCATAAAATGAGGAAAAAAACGTGTAAATAGAGGAAAAAAATTAAAATTTCGCTAAAATTATCCGTTTTCGTCCCTTTTTTCGGTAATTTCGTCATAAAATGAGGAAAAAATCGAGTAAATAGAGGAAAAAAATAAAAATTTAGCTAAAATTATCCGTTTTCGTTGATTTTTTCGGTAATTTTGTCATTAAATGAGGAAAAAAACGAGTAAATATAGGAAAAAATCGATATTTCCCTAAAAATATCCGTTTTCGTCCCTTTTTTCGGTAATTTCGTCAAAAAATGAGGAAAAAAAACGAGTGAATTGAGGAAAAAAATAAAAATTTCGCTAAAATTATCCGTTTTCGTCCCTTTTTTCGGTAATTTCTTAATAAAATGAGGAAAAAATCGAGTAAATAGAGGAAAAAAATAGAAATTTAGCTAAAATTATCCGTTTTCGTCCCTTTTTTCGGTAATTTCGTCAAAAAATTAGGAAAAAAAACGAGCGAATTGAGGAAAAAAATTAAAATTTCGCTAAAATTATCCGTTTTCGTCCCTTTTTACGGTAATTTCGTCATAAATTGTGGAAAAAATACTAGTAAAATAATAGAAATTTAGCAAAAATTATCCGTTTTCGTCCCTTTTTTCCGTAATTTCGTCAAAAAATGAGGAAAAAAAACGAGTGAATTGAGGAAAAAAATTAAAGTTTCGCTAAAATTATCCGTTTTTGTCCCTTTTTACGGTAATTTCGTCATAAATTGAGGAAAAAAACGAGTAAATTGAGGAAAAAACTAAAAATTTCGCTAAAATTATCCGTTTATGTCCTTTTTTTCGGTAATTTCGTCATAAAATGAGGAAAAAAAAACGAGTAAATAGAGGAAAATATAGATATTTCGCTAAAAATATCCGTTTTCGTCCCTTTTTACGGTAATTTCGTCATAAAATGAGGAAAAAAAACGAGTAAATAGAGGAAAAAATAGATATTTCGCTAAAATTATCCGTTTTCGTCCCTTTTTTCGTTAATTTCATCATAAAATGAGGAAAAAATCGATTAAATAGAGGAAAAAAATAGAAATATAGCTGATACTATCCGTTTTCGTTGCTTTTTTTGGTAATTTCGTAATAAAATGAGGAAAAAATCGAGTAAATAGAGGAAAAAAATAGAAATTTAGCTAAAATTATCTGTTTTCGTCCCTTTTTTCGGTAATTTCGTCCTAAAATGAGGAAAAAAACGAGTAAATTGAGGAAAAAAATAAAAATTTCGCTAAAATGATCAGTTTTCGTCCCTTTTTTCGGTAATTTCGTCAAAAAATGAGGAAAAAAACATGTAAATATAGGAAAAAAATTGAAATTTAGCTAAAATTATCAGTTTTCGTTGCTTTTTTCGGTAATTTTGACATAAAATGAGGTAAAAAACGAGTAAATTGAGAAAAAAATAGAAATTTTGCTATAAATTTCCGTTTTCGTCCCTTTTTTCGGTAATTTCGTCATATAATGAGGAAAAAAAAACGAGTAAATTCAGGAAAAAAATAAAAATTTCGCTATAATTATCCCTTTTCGTCACTTTTTTCGGTAATTTCGTCATAAAATGAGGAAAAAATCGAGTAAATAGAGGAAAAAAATATAAATTTAGCTAAAATTATCCGTTTTCGATGCTTTTTTCGGTAATTTTGTCATAAAATGAGGAAAAAAACGAGTAAATAGAGGAAAAAAATAGAAATTTTGCAAAAAATATCCGTTTTCGTCCCTTTTTTCGGTAATTTCGTCAATAGATGAGGAAAAAAACGAGTAAATTGAGGAAAAAATAAAAATTTCGCTAAAATTATCCGTTTTCGTCCCATTTTTCGGTAATTTCGTCAAAAAATAAGGAAAAAAAAAGAGTAAATTGAGGATAAAAATTAAAATTTTGCAAAAATTATCCGTTTTCGTTGCTTTTTTCGGTAATTTTGTCATAAAATGAGGAAAAAAAATCGAGTAAATAGAGGAAAAAATCGATATTTCCCTAAAATTATCCGTTTTCGTCCCTTTTTTCGGTAATTTCGTCCTAAAATGAGGAAAAAAAATGAGTAAATAGAGGAAAGAAATATTAATTTTGCTAAATATTTCCGTTTTCGTCCCTTTTTTTTTTGTAATTTCGTCATAAAATGAGGAAAAAATCGAGTAAATAGAGGAAAAAAATAGAAATTTAGCTAAAATTATCCGTTTTCGTTGCTTTTTTCGGTAATTTTGTCATAAAATGAGGTAAAAAACGAGTAAATTGAGTAAAAAAATAGAAATTTAGCTAAAAATTTCCGTTTTCGTCCTTTTTTTCGGTAATTTCGTCAATAAATGAGGAAAAAAACGAGTAAATTGAGGAAAAAAATAAAAATTTCGCTAAAATGATCCGTTTTCGTCCCTTTTTTCGGTAATTTCGTCATAAAATGAGGAAAAAATCGAGTAAATAGAGGAAAAAAATAGAAATTTAGGTAAAATTATCCGTTTTCGTCCCTTTTTTCGGTAATTTCGTCCTAAAATGAGGAAAAAAATCGAGTAAATTTAGGAAAAAAATAAAAATTTCGCTAAAATTATCCGTTTTCGTCCCTTTTTTCGGTAATTTCGTAATAAAATGAGGAAAAAATCGAGTAAATAGAGGAAAAAAATAGAAATTTAGCTAAAATTATCTGTTTTCGTCCCTTTTTTCGGTAATTTCGTCAAAAAATGAGGAAAAAAAACGAGTGAATTGAGGAAAAAAATTAAAATTTCGCTAAAATTATCCGTTTTCGTCCCTTTTTACGGTAATTTCGTCATAAATTGAGGAAAAAATACTTGTAATTGAGTAAAATAATAGAAATTTAGCAAAAATTATCCGTTTTCTTCCCTTTTTTTGGTAATTTTGTCATAAAATGAGGAAAAAAACGTGTAAATAGAGGAAAAAAATTAAAATTTCGCTAAAATTATCCGTTTTCGTCCCTTTTTTCGGTAATTTCGTCATAAAATGAGGAAAAAATCGAGTAAATAGAGGAAAAAAATAAAAATTTAGCTAAAATTATCCGTTTTCGTTGATTTTTTCGGTAATTTTGTCATTAAATGAGGAAAAAAACGAGTAAATATAGGAAAAAATCGATATTTCCCTAAAAATATCCGTTTTCGTCCCTTTTTTCGGTAATTTCGTCAAAAAATGAGGAAAAAAAACGAGTGAATTGAGGAAAAAAATAAAAATTTCGCTAAAATTATCCGTTTTCGTCCCTTTTTTCGGTAATTTCTTAATAAAATGAGGAAAAAATCGAGTAAATAGAGGAAAAAAATAGAAATTTAGCTAAAATTATCCGTTTTCGTCCCTTTTTTCGGTAATTTCGTCAAAAAATTAGGAAAAAAAACGAGCGAATTGAGGAAAAAAATTAAAATTTCGCTAAAATTATCCGTTTTCGTCCCTTTTTACGGTAATTTCGTCATAAATTGTGGAAAAAATACTAGTAAAATAATAGAAATTTAGCAAAAATTATCCGTTTTCGTCCCTTTTTTCCGTAATTTCGTCAAAAAATGAGGAAAAAAAACGAGTGAATTGAGGAAAAAAATTAAAGTTTCGCTAAAATTATCCGTTTTTGTCCCTTTTTACGGTAATTTCGTCATAAATTGAGGAAAAAAACGAGTAAATTGAGGAAAAAACTAAAAATTTCGCTAAAATTATCCGTTTATGTCCTTTTTTTTCGGTAATTTCGTCATAAAATGAGGAAAAAAAAACGAGTAAATAGAGGAAAATATAGATATTTCGCTAAAAATATCCGTTTTCGTCCCTTTTTACGGTAATTTCGTCATAAAATGAGGAAAAAAAACGAGTAAATAGAGGAAAAAATAGATATTTCGCTAAAATTATCCGTTTTCGTCCCTTTTTTCGTTAATTTCATCATAAAATGAGGAAAAAATCGATTAAATAGAGGAAAAAAATAGAAATATAGCTAATACTATCCGTTTTCGTTGCTTTTTTTGGTAATTTCGTCATAAAATGAGGAAAAAAACGAGTAATTAGAGGAAAAAATAGAAATTTTGCTAAAAATATCCGTTTTCGTCCCTTTTTTCGGTAATTTCGTCAATAAATGAAGAAAAAAAACGAGTAAATTGAAAAAAAAAAATAAAAATTTCGCATAAATTATCCGTTTTCGTCCCTTTTTTCGGTAATTTCGTCAAAAAATGATGAAAAAAAACGAGTAAATTGAGGAAAAAATCGATATTTCCCTAAAATTATCCGTTTTCGTCCCTTTTCTCGGTAATTTCGTCCTAAAATGAGGAAAAAAACGAGTAAATTGAGGAAAAAAATAAAAATTTCGCTAAAATGATCCGTTTTCGTCCCTCTTTTCGGTAATTTCGTCATAAAATGAGGAAAAAATCGAGTAAATAGAGGAAAAAAATAGAAATTTAGCTAAAATTATTCGTTTTCGTCACTTTTTTCGGTAATTTCGTCAAAAAATGAGGAAAAAAACATGTAAATATAGGAAAAAAATTGAAATTTAGCTAAAATTATCCGTTTTCGTTGCTTTTTTTCGGTAATTTTGACATAAAATGAGGTAAAAAACGAGTAAATTGAGAAAAAAATAGAAATTTTGCTATAAATTTCCGTTTTCGTCCCTTTTTTCGGTAATTTCGTCATATAATGAGGAAAAAAAAACGTGTAAATTCAGGAAAAAAATAAAAATTTCGCTATAATTATCCCTTTTCGTCACTTTTTTCGGTAATTTCGTCATAAAATGAGGAAAAAATCGAGTAAATAGAGGAAAAAAATATAAATTTAGCTAAAATTATCCGTTTTCGATGCTTTTTTCGGTAATTTTGTCAAAAAATGAGGAAAAAAAACGAGTAAATAGAGGAAAAAAATAGAAATTTTGCAAAAAATATCCGTTTTCGTCCCTTTTTTCGGTAATTTCGTCAATAGATGAGGAAAAAAACGAGTAAATTGAGGAAAAAATACAAATTTCGCTAAAATTATCCGTTTTCGTCCCATTTTTCGGTAATTTCGTCAAAAAATAAGGAAAAAAAAAGAGTAAATTGAGGATAAAAATTAAAATTTTGCAAAAATTATCCGTTTTCGTTGCTTTTTTCGGTAATTTTGTCATAAAATGAGGAAAAAAAATCGAGTAAATAGAGGAAAAAATCGATATTTCCCTAAAATTATCCGTTTTCGTCCCATTTTTCGGTAATTTCGTCCTAAAATGAGGAAAAAAAATGAGTAAATAGAGGAAAGAAATATTAATTTTGCTAAATATTTCCGTTTTCGTCCCTTTTTTTTGTAATTTCGTCATAAAATGAGGAAAAAATCGAGTAAATAGAGGAAAAAAATAGAAATTTAGCTAAAATTATCCGTTTTCGTTGCTTTTTTCGGTAATTTTGTCATAAAATGAGGTAAAAAACGAGAAAATTGAGTAAAAAAATAGAAATTTAGCTTAAAATTTCCATTTTCGTCCTTTTTTTCGGTAATTTCGTCAATAAATGAGGAAAAAAACGAGTAAATTGAGGAAAAAAATAAAAATTTCGCTAAAATGATCCGTTTTCGTCCCTTTTTTCGGTAATTTCGTCATAAAATGAGGAAAAAATCGAGTAAATAGAGGAAAAAAATAGAAATTTAGGTAAAATTATCCGTTTTCGTCCCTTTTTTCGGTAATTTCGTCAAAAAATGAGGAAAAAAACATGTAAATATTGGAAAAAAATTGAAATTTAGCTATAATTATCCGTTTTCGTTGCTTTTTTCGGTAATTTTGTCATAAAATGAGGTTAAAAAACGAGTAAATTCAGTAAAAAATAGAAATTTTGCTATAAATTTCCGTTTTCGTCCCTTTTTTCGTTAAATTCGTCAATAAATGAGGAAAAAAACGAGTTAATTGAGGAAAAAAATATAAATTTCGCTAAAATTATCCGTTTTCGTCCCTTTTTTCGGTAATTTCGTCATAAAATGAGAAAACAAATCGAGTAAATAGAGGAAAAAAATAGAAATTTAGCTAAAATTATCCGTTTTCGTTCCTTTTTTCGGTAATTTCTTCAAAAAATGAGGAAAACAAACGAGTAAATTGAGGAAAAAAATTATAATTTCGCTAAAATTATCCGTTTTTTTGCTTGTTTCGGTAATTTTGTCATAAATTAAGGAAAAAAACGAGTAAATAGAGGAAAAAATGGATATTTCCCTAAAATTATCCGTTTTCGTCCCTTTTTTCGGTAATTTCGTCCTAAAATGAGGTAAAAAAACGAGTAAATTGAGGAAAAAAATAAAAATTTCGCTAAAATTATCCGTTTATGTCCTTTTTTTCGGTAATTTCGTCATAAAATGAGGAAAAAAAACGAGTAAATAGAGGAAAAAATAGATATTTCGCTAAAAATATCCGTTTTCGTCCCTTTTTACGGTAATTTCGTCATAAAATGAGGAAAAAAAACGAGTAAATAGAGGAAAAAATAGATATTTCGCTAAAATTATCCGTTTTCGTCCCTTTTTTTCGGTAATTTCGTCATATAATGAGGAAAAAAAAACGAGTAAATTCAGGAAAAAAATAAAAATTTCATTATAATTATCCCTTTTCGTCACTTTTTTCGGTAATTTCGTCATAAAATGAGGAAAAAATCGAGTAAATAGAGGAAAAAAATATAAATTTAGCTAAAATTATCCGTTTTCGATGCTTTTTTCGGTAATTTTGTCATAAAATGAGGAAAATAACGAGTAAATAGAGGAAAAAAATAGAAATTTTGCAAAAAATATCCGTTTTCGTCCCTTTTTTTCGGTAATTTCGCAAATAGATGAGGAAAAAAACGAGTAAATTGAGGAAAAAAATAAAAATTTCGCAAAAATTATCCGTTTTCGTCCCATTTTTCGGTATTTCGTCAAAATATAAGGAAATAAAACGAGTAAATTGAGGAAAAAAATTAAAATTTCGCAAAAATTATCCGTTTTCGTTGCTTTTTTCGGTAATTTTGTCATAAAATGAGGAAAAAAAATCGAGTATATAGAGGAAAAAATCGATATTTCCATAAAATTATC
Source organism: Sympetrum striolatum (assembly GCA_947579665.1). Taxonomy (NCBI): domain Eukaryota; kingdom Metazoa; phylum Arthropoda; class Insecta; order Odonata; family Libellulidae; genus Sympetrum; species Sympetrum striolatum. The sequence continues at coordinate 1,124,732 of CANPUZ010000004.1, forward strand.
CGTTTTCGTCCCATTTTTTGGTAATTTCGTCCTAAAATGAGGAAAAAAAACGAGTAAATTTAGGAAAAAAATAAAAATTTCGCTAAAATTATCCGTTTTCGTCCCTTTTTTCGGTAATTTCGTCATAAAATGAGGAAAAAAAACGAGTAAATTGAGTAAAATAATAGAATTTTCACTAATATTATCCGTTTTCGTCCCTTGTTTCGGTAATTTCGTCATAAAATGAGGAAAAAAACGAGTAAATAGAGGAAAAAAATAGAAATTTAGCTAAAATTATCCGTTTTCGTTGCGTTTTTCGGTAATTTTGTCATAAAATGAGGTAAAAAACGAGTAAATTGAATAAAAAAATAGAAATTTTGCTAAAAATTTCCGTTTTCGTCCATTTTTTCGGTAATTTCGTCAATAAATGAGGAAAAAAAACGAGGAAATTGAGGAAAAAAATAAAAATTTCGCTAAAATTATCCGTTTATGTCCTTTTTTTCGGTAATTTCGTCATAAAATGAGGAAAAAAAACGAGTAAATAGAGGAAAAAATAGATGTTTCGCTAAAATTATCCGTTTTCGTCCCTTTTTTCGGTAATTTCGTCATAAAATGAGGAAAAAAAAACGGGTGAATAGAGGAAAAAATAGATATTTCGCTAAAATTATCCGTTTTCGTCCCTTTTTTCGGTAATTTCGTCATATAATGAGGAAAAAAAAAACGAGTAAATTCAGGAAAAAAATAAAAATTTCGCTATAATTATCCATTTTCGTCACTTTTTTCGGAAATTTCGTAATAAAATGAGGAAAAAATCGAGTAAATAATGGAAAAAAATATAAATTTAGCTAAAATTATCCGTTTTCGTTGCTTTTTTCAGTAATTTTGTCATAAAATGAGGAAAATAACGAGTCAATAGAGGAAAAAAATAGAAATTTTGCTAAAAATATCCGTTTTCGTCCCTTTTTACGGTAATTTCGTCTATAAATGAGGAAAAAAACGAGTAAATTGAGGAAAAAAATAAAAATTTCGCTAAAATTATCCGTTTTCGTCCCATTTTTCGGTAATTTCGTCAAAAAATAAGGAAAAAAAAAAGAGTAAATTGAGGATAAAAATTAAAATTTTTCAAAAATTATCCGTTTTCGTTGCTTTTTTCGGTAATTTTGTCATAAAATGAGGAAAAAAAATCGAGGTAAATAGAGGAAAAAATCGATATTTCCCTAAAATTATCCGTTTTCGTCCCTTTTTTCGGTAATTTCGTCCTAAAATGAGGAAAAAAAATGAGTAAATAGAGGAAAAAAATATTAATTTTGCTAAATATTTCCGTTTTCGTCCCTTTTTTTTGGAATTTCGTCATAAAATGAGGAAAAAAATCGAGTAAATAGAGGAAAAAAATAGAAATTTAGCTAAAATTATCCGTTTTCGTTGCTTTTTTCGGTAATTTTATCATAAAATGAGGTAAAAAACGAGTAAATTGAGAAAAAAATAGAAATTTTGCTATAAATTTCCGTTTTCGTCCCTTTTTTCGGTAATTTCGTCATAAAATGAGGAAAAAAAAAACGAGTAAATTGAGTAAAATAATAGAATTTTCACTAAAATTATCCGTTTTCGTCCCTTGTTTCGGTAATTTCGTCATAAAATGAGGAAAAAAAACGAGTAAATAGAGGAAAAAAATAGAAATTTAGCTAAAATTATCCGTTTTCGTTGCGTTTTTTCGGTAATTTTGTCATAAAATGAGGTAAAAAACGAGTAAATTGAATAAAAAAATAGAAATTTTGCTAAAAATTTCCGTTTTCGTCCATTTTTTCGGTAATTTCGTCAATAAATGAGGAAAAAAAACGAGTAAATTGAGGAAAAAAATAAAAATTTCGCTAAAATGATCCGTTTTCGTCCCTTTTTTCGGTAATTTCGTCATAAAATGAGGAAAAAATCGAGTAAATAGAGGAAAAAAATAGAAATTTAGGTAAAATTATCCGTTTTCGTCCCTTTTTTTCGGTAATTTCGTCAAAAAATGAGGAAAAAAACATGTAAATAATGGAAAAAAATTGAAATTAAGCTAAAATTATCCGTTTTCGTTGCTTTTTTCGGTAATTTTGTCATAGAATGAGGTAAAAAACGAGTAAATTCAGTAAAAAAATAGAAATTTTGCTATAATTTTTCCGTTTTCGTCCCTTTTTTCGGTAATTTCGTCAATAAATGAGGGAAAAAACGAGTAAATTGAGGAAAAAAATAAAAATTTCGCTAAAATTATCCGTTTTCGTCCCTTTTTTCGGTAATTTCGTCATAAAATGAGAAAAAAAATTGAGTAAATAGAGGAAAAAAATAGAAATTTAGCTAAAATTATCCGTTTTCGTTCCTTTTTTCGGTAATTTCATCAAAAAATGAGGAAAAAAACGAGTAAATAGAGGAGAAAAATAGAAATTTTGCAAAAAAAATCCGTTTTCGTCCCTTTTTTCGGTAATTTCGTCAATAGATGAGGAAAAAAACGAGTAAATTGAGGAAAAAAATTAAAATTTCGCTAAAATTATCCGTTTTCGTCCCATTTTTCGGTAATTTCGTCAAAAAATAAGGAAAAAAAACAAGTAAATTGAGGAAAAAAATTAAAATTTCGCAAAAATTATCCGTTTTCGTTGCTTTTTTCGGTAATTTTGTCATAAAATGAGGAAAAAAAATCGAGTAAATAGAGGAAAAAATCGATATTTCCCTAAAATTATCCGTTTTCGTCCCTTTTTTCGGTAATTTCGTCCTAAAATGAGGAAAAAAATCGAGTAAATTTAGGAAAAAAATAAAAATTTCGCTAAAATTATCCGTTTTCGTCCCTTTTTTCGGTAATTTCGTCATAAAATGAGGAAAAAAAACGAGTAAATTGAGTAAAATAATAGAATTTTCACTAAAATTATACGTTTTCGTCCCTTTCTTCGGTAATTTCGTCATAAAATGAGGAAAAAAACGAGTAAATAGAGGAAAAATAGAAATTTAGCTAAAATTATCCGTTTTTCGTTGCTTTTTTCGGTAATTTTGTCATAAAATGAGGTAAAAAACGAGTAAATTGAGTAAAAAAATAGAAATTTTGCTAAAAATTTCCGTTTTCGTCCATTTTTTCGGTAATTTCGTCAATAAATGAGGAAAAAAACGAGTAAATTGAGGAAAAAAATAAAAATTTCGCTAAAATTATCCGTTTTCGTCCCTTTTTTCGGTAATTTCGTAATAAAATGAGGAAAAAATCGAGTAAATAGAGGAAAAAAATAGAAATTTAGCTAAAATTATCCGTTTTCGTCCCTTTTTTCGGTAATTTCGTCAAAAAATGAGGAAAAAAAACGAGCGAATTGAGGAAAAAAATTAAAATTTCGCTAAAATTATCCGTTTTCGTCCCTTTTTACGGTAATTTCGTCATAAATTGTGGAAAAAATACTAGTAAAATAATAGAAATTTAGCAAAAATTATCCGTTTTCGTCCCTTTTTTCCGTAATTTCGTCAAAAAATGAGGAAAAAAAAACGAGTGAATTGAGGAAAAAAATTAAAATTTCGCTAAAATTATCCGTTTTTGTCCCTTTTTACGGTAATTTCGTCATAAATTGAGGAAAAAAACGAGTAAATTGAGGAAAAAACTAAAAATTTCGCTAAAATTATCCGTTTATGTCCTTTTTTTCGGTAATTTCGTCATAAAACGAGGAAAAAAAAACGAGTAAATAGAGGAAAATATAGATATTTCGCTAAAAATATCCGTTTTCGTCCCTTTTTACGGTAATTTCGTCATAAAATGAGGAAAAAAAAACGAGTAAATAGAGGAAAAAATAGATATTTCGCTAAAATTATCCGTTTTCGTCCCTTTTTTCGTTAATTTCATCATAAAATGAGGAAAAAATCGATTAAATAGAGGAAAAAAATAGAAATATAGCTAATACTATCCATTTTCGTCCCTTTTTTCGGTAATTTCGTCAAAAAATGAGGAAAAAAAACGAGTGAATTGAGGAAAAAAATAAAAATTTCGCTAAAATTATCCGTTTTCGTCCCTTTTTTCGGTAATTTCGTAATAAAATAAGGAAAAAATCGAGTCAATAGAGGAAAAAAATAGAAATTTTGCTAAAAATATCCGTTTTCGTCCCTTTTTACGGTAATTTCGTCTATAAATGAGGAAAAAAACGAGTAAATTGAGGAAAAAAATAAAAATTTCGCTAAAATTATCCGTTTTCGTCCCATTTTTCGGTAATTTCGTCAAAAAATAAGGAAAAAAAAAGAGTAAATTGAGGATAAAAATTAAAATTTTGCAAAAATTATCCGTTTTCGTTGCTTTTTTCGGTAATTTTGTCATAAAATGAGGAAAAAAAATCGAGTAAATAGAGGAAAAAATCGATATTTCCCTAAAATTATCCGTTTTCGTCCCTTTTTTCGGTAATTTCGTCCTAAAATGAGGAAAAAAAATGAGTAAATAGAGGAAAAAAATATTAATTTTGCTAAATATTTCCGTTTTCGTCCCTTTTTTTTGGAATTTCGTCATAAAATGAGGAAAAAATCGAGTAAATAGAGGAAAAAAATAGAAATTTAGCTAAAATTATCCGTTTTCGTTGCTTTTATCGGTAATTTTGTCATAAAATGAGGTAAAAAACGAGTAAAATGAGTAAAAAAATAGAAATTTTGCTAAAAATTTCCGTTTTCGTCCCTTTTTTCGGTAATTTCGTCAAAAAATGAGGAAAAAAACATGTAAATAATGGAAAAAAATTGAAATTAAGCTAAAATTATCCGTTTTCGTTGCTTTTTTCGGTAATTTTGTCATAAAATGAGGTAAAAAACGAGTAAATTCAGTAAAAAAATAGAAATTTTGCTATAATTTTTCCGTTTTCGTCCCTTTTTTCGGTAATTTCGTCAATAAATGAGGGAAAAAACGAGTAAATTGAGGAAAAAAATAAAAATTTCGCTAAAATTATCCGTTTTCGTCCCTTTTTTCGGTAATTTCGTCATAAAATGAGAAAAAAAATTGAGTAAATAGAGGAAAAAAATAGAAATTTAGCTAAAATTATCCGTTTTCGTTCCTTTTTTCGGTAATTTCATCAAAAAATGAGGAAAAAAACGAGTAAATAGAGGAGAAAAATAGAAATTTTGCAAAAAAAATCCGTTTTCGTCCCTTTTTTCGGTAAATTCGTCAATAGATGAGGAAAAAAAACGAGTAAATTGAGGAAAAAAATTAAAATTTCGCTAAAATCATCCGTTTTCGTCCCATTTTTCGGTAATTTCGTCAAAAAATAAGGAAAAAAAACAAGTAAATTGAGGAAAAAAATTAAAATTTCGCAAAAATTATCCGTTTTCGTTGCTTTTTTCGGTAATTTTGTCATAAAATGAGGAAAAAAAATCGAGTAAATAGAGGAAAAAATCGATATTTCCCTAAAATTATCCGTTTTCGTCCCTTTTTTCGGTAATTTCGTCAAAAAATGAGGAAAAAAAACGAGTGAATTGAGAAAAAAAATAAAAATTTCGCTAAAATTATCCGTTTTTGTCCCTTTTTTCGGTAATTTCGTAATAAAATGAGGAAAAAATCGAGTAAATAGAGGAAAAAAATAGAAATTTAGCTAAAATTATCCGTTTTCGTCCCTTTTTTCGGTAATTTCGTCAAAAAATGAGGAAAAAAACCGAGCGAATTGAGGAAAAAAATTAAAATTTCGCTAAAATTATCCGTTTTCGTCCCTTTTTACGGTAATTTCGTCATAAATTGTGGAAAAAATACTAGTAAAATAATAGAAATTTAGCAAAAATTATCCGTTTTCGTCCCTTTTTTCCGTAATTTCGACAAAAAATGTGGAAAAAAAACGAGTGAATTGAGGAAAAAAATAAAAATTTCGCTAAAATTATCCGTTTTCGTCCCTTTTTTCGGTAATTTCGTAATAAAATGAGGAAAAAAAACGAGTAAATTCAGGAAAAAAATAAAAATTTCGCTATAATTATCCCTTTTCGTCACTTTTTTCGGTAATTTCGTCATAAAATGAGGAAAAAAATATAAATTTAGCTAAAATTATCCGTTTTCGTTGCTTTTTTCGGTAATTTTGTCATAAAATGAGGAAAAAAACGAGTAAATAGAGGAAAAAAATAGAAATTTTGCTAAAAATATCCGTTTTCGTCCCTTTTTTCGGTAATTCCGTCAATAGATGAGGAAAAAAACGAGTAAATTGAGGAAAAAAATAAAAATTTCGCTAAAATTATCCGTTTTCGTCCCATTTTTCGGTAATTTCGTCAAAAAATAAGGAAAAAAACGAGTAAATTGAGGAAAAAAATAAAAATTTCGCTAAAATTATCCGTTTTCGTCCCTTTTTTCGGTAATTTCGTAATAAAATGAGGAAAAAATCGAGTAAATAGAGGAAAAAAATAGAAATTTAGCTAAAATTATCCGTTTTCGTCCCTTTTTTCGGTAATTTCGTCAAAAAATGAGGAAAAAAAACGAGCGAATTGAGGAAAAAAATTAAAATTTCGCTAAAATTATCCGTTTTCGTCCCTTTTTACGGTAATTTCGTCATAAATTGAGGAAAAAAACGAGTAAATTGAGGAAAAAACTAAAAATTTCGCTAAAATTATCCGTTTATGTCCTTTTTTTCGGTAATTTCGTCATAAAACGAGGAAAAAAAAACGAGTAAATAGAGGAAAATATAGATATTTCGCTAAAAATATCCGTTTTCGTCCCTTTTTACGGTAATTTCGTCATAAAATGAGGAAAAAAAACGAGTAAATAGAGGAAAAAATAGTTATTTCGCTAAAATTATCCGTTTTCGTCCCTTTTTTCGTTAATTTCATCATAAAATGAGGAAAAAATCGATTAAATAGAGGAAAAAAATAGAAATATAGCTAATACTATCCGTTTTCGTTGCTTTTTTTGGTAATTTCGTCATAAAATGAGGAAAAAAACGAGTAATTAGAGGAAAAAATAGAAATTTTGCTAAAAATATCCGTTTTCGTCCCTTTTTTCGGTAATTTCGTCAATAAATGAGGAAAAAAACGAGTAAATTGAGGAAAAAAATAAAAATTTCGCTAAAATTATCCGTTTATGTCCTTTTTTTCGGTAATTTCGTCATAAAATGAGGAAATAAAACGAGTAAATAGAGGAAAAAATAGATGTTTCGCTAAAATTATCCGTTTTCGTCCCTTTTTTCGGTAATTTCGTCATAAAATGAGGAAAAAAACGGGTGAATAGAGGAAAAAATAAAAATTTCGCTAAAATTATCCGTTTTCGTCCCTTTTTTCGGTAATTTCGTCATAAAATGAGGAAAAAAAACGAGTAAATTGAGTAAAATAATAGAATTTTCACTAAAATTATACGTTTTCGTCCCTTTCTTCGGTAATTTCGTCATAAAATGAGGAAAAAAACGAGTAAATAGAGGAAAAATAGAAATTTAGCTAAAATTATCCGTTTTTCGTTGCTTTTTTCGGTAATTTTGTCATAAAATGAGGTAAAAAACGAGTAAATTGAGTAAAAAAATAGAAATTTTGCTAAAAATTTCCGTTTTCGTCCATTTTTTCGGTAATTTCGTCAATAAATGAGGAAAAAAACGAGTAAATTGAGGAAAAAAAAAAAAATTTCGCTAAAATTATCCGTTTTCGTCCCTTTTTTCGGTAATTTCGTAATAAAATGAGGAAAAAATCGAGTAAATAGAGGAAAAAAATAGAAATTTAGCTAAAATTATCCGTTTTCGTCCCTTTTTTCGGTAATTTCGTCAAAAAATGAGGAAAAAAAACGAGCGAATTGAGGAAAAAAATTAAAATTTCGCTAAAATTATCCGTTTTCGTCCCTTTTTACGGTAATTTCGTCATAAATTGTGGAAAAAATACTAGTAAAATAATAGAAATTTAGCAAAAATTATCCGTTTTCGTCCCTTTTTTCCGTAATTTCGTCAAAAAATGAGGAAAAAAAAACGAGTGAATTGAGGAAAAAAATTAAAATTTCGCTAAAATTATCCGTTTTTGTCCCTTTTTACGGTAATTTCGTCATAAATTGAGGAAAAAAACGAGTAAATTGAGGAAAAAACTAAAAATTTCGCTAAAATTATCCGTTTATGTCCTTTTTTTCGGTAATTTCGTCATAAAACGAGGAAAAAAAAACGAGTAAATAGAGGAAAATATAGATATTTCGCTAAAAATATCCGTTTTCGTCCCTTTTTACGGTAATTTCGTCATAAAATGAGGAAAAAAAACGAGTAAATAGAGGAAAAAATAGATATTTCGCTAAAATTATCCGTTTTCGTCCCTTTTTTCGTTAATTTCATCATAAAATGAGGAAAAAATCGATTAAATAGAGGAAAAAAATAGAAATATAGCTAATACTATCCGTTTTCGTTGCTTGTTTTGGTAATTTCGTCATAAAATGAGGAAAAAAACGAGTAATTAGAGGAAAAAATAGAAATTTTGCTAAAAATATCCGTTTTCGTCCCTTTTTTCGGTAATTTCGTCAATAAATGAGGAAAAAAACGAGTAAATTGAGGAAAAAAATAAAAATTTCGCTAAAATTATCCGTTTATGTCCTTTTTTTCGGTAATTTCGTCATAAAATGAGGAAAAAAAACGAGTAAATAGAGGAAAAAATAGATGTTTCGCTAAAATTATCCGTTTTCGTCCCTTTTTTCGGTAATTTCGTCATAAAATGAGGAAAAAAACGGGTGAATAGAGGAAAAAATAGATATTTCGCTAAAATTATCCGTTTATGTCCTTTTTTTCGGTAATTTCGTCATAAAATGAGGTAAAAAACGAGTAAATTGAGTAAAAAAATAGAAATTTTGCTAAAAATTTCCGTTTTCGTCCATTTTTTCGGTAATTTCGTCAATAAATGAGGAAAAAAACGAGTAAATTGAGGAAAAAAATAAAAATTTCGCTAAAATTATCCGTTTATGTCCTTTTTTTCGGTAATTTCGTCATAAAATGAGGAAAAAAAACGAGTAAATAGAGGAAAAAATAGATGTTTCGCTAAAATTATCCGTTTTCGTCCCTTTTTTCGGTAATTTCGTCATAAAATGAGGAAAAAAACGGGTGAATAGAGGAAAAAATAGATATTTCGCTAAAATTATCCGTTTTCGTCCCTTTTTTCGGTAATTTCGTCATATAATGAGGAAAAAAAAAACGAGTAAATTCAGGAAAAAAATAAAAATTTCGCTATAATTATCCATTTTCGTCACTTTTTTCGGAAATTTCGTAATAAAATGAGGAAAAAATCGAGTAAATAATGGAAAAAAATATAAATTTAGCTAAAATTATCCGTTTTCGTTGCTTTTTTCAGTAATTTTGTCATAAAATGAGGAAAATAACGAGTCAATAGAGGAAAAAAATAGAAATTTTGCTAAAAATATCCGTTTTCGTCCCTTTTTACGGTAATTTCGTCTATAAATGGGGAAAAAAACGAGTAAATTGAGGAAAAAAATAAAAATTTCGCTAAAATTATCCGTTTTCGTCCCATTTTTCGGTAATTTCGTCAAAAAATAAGGAAAAAAAAAGAGTAAATTGAGGATAAAAATTAAAATTTTGCAAAAATTATCCGTTTTCGTTGCTTTTTTCGGTAATTTTGTCATAAAATGAGGAAAAAAAATCGAGTAAATAGAGGAAAAAATCGATATTTCCCTAAAATTATCCGTTTTCGTCCCTTTTTTCGGTAATTTCGTCCTAAAATGAGGAAAAAAAATGAGTAAATAGAGGAAAAAAATATTAATTTTGCTAAATATTTCCGTTTTCGTCCCTTTTTTTTGGAATTTCGTCATAAAATGAGGAAAAAATCGAGTAAATAGAGGAAAAAAATAGAAATTTAGCTAAAATTATCCGTTTTCGTTGCTTTTTTCGGTAATTTTGTCATAAAATGAGGTAAAAAACGAGTAAAATGAGTAAAAAAATAGAAATTTTGCTAAAAATTTCCGTTTTCGTCCTTTTTTTCGGTAATTTCGTCAAAAAATGAGGAAAAAAACGAGTAAATTGAGGAAAAAAATAAAAATTTCGCTAAAATGATCCGTTTTCGTCCCTTTTTTCGGTAATTTCGTCATAAAATGAGGAAAAAATCGAGTAAATAGAGGAAAAAAATAGAAATTTAGGTAAAATTATCCGTTTTCGTCCCTTTTTTCGGTAATTTCGTCAAAAAATGAGGAAAAAAACATGTAAATATTGGAAAAAATTTGAAATTAAGCTAAAATTATCCGTTTTCGTTGCTTTTTTCGGTAATTTTGTCATAAAATGAGGTAAAAAACGAGTAAATTCAGTAAAAAAATAGAAATTTTGCTATAATTTTTCCGTTTTCGTCCCTTTTTTCGGTAATTTCGTCAATAAATGAGGAAAAAAACGAGTAAATTGAGGAAAAAAATAAAAATTTCGCTAAAATTATCCGTTTTCGTCCCTTTTTTCGGTAATTTCGTCATAAAATGAGAAAAAAAATTGAGTAAATAGAGGAAAAAAATAGAAATTTAGCTAAAATTATCCGTTTTCGTTCCTTTTTTCGGTAATTTCATCAAAAAATGAGGAAAAAAACGAGTAAATAGAGGAAAAAAATAGAAATTTTGCAAAAAAAATCCGTTTTCGTCCCTTTTTTCGGTAATTTCGTCAATAGATGAGGAAAAAAAACGAGTACATTGAGGAAAAAAATTAAAATTTCGCTAAAATTATCCGTTTTCGTCCCATTTTTCGGTAATTTCGTCAAAAAATAAGGAAAAAAAACAAGTAAATTGAGGAAAAAAATTAAAATTTCGCAAAAATTATCCGTTTTCGTTGCTTTTTTCGGTAATTTTGTCATAAAATGAGGAAAAAAAATCGAGTAAATAGAGGAAAAAATCGATATTTCCCTAAAATTATCCGTTTTCGTCCCTTTTTTCGGTAATTTCGTCCTAAAATGAGGAAAAAAATCGAGTAAATTTAGGAAAAAAATAAAAATTTCGCTAAAATTATCCGTTTTCTTCCCTTTTTTCGGTAATTTCGTCATAAAATGAGGAAAAAAAACGAGTAAATTGAGTAAAATAATAGAATTTTCACTAAAATTATACGTTTTCGTCCCTTTCTTCGGTAATTTCGTCATAAAATGAGGAAAAAAACGAGTAAATAGAGGAAAAATAGAAATTTAGCTAAAATTATCCGTTTTCGTTGCTTTTTTCGGTAATTTTGTCATTAAATGAGGTAAAAAACGAGTAAATTGAGTAAAAAAATAGAAATTTTGCTAAAAATTTCCGTTTTCGTCCATTTTTTCGGTAATTTCGTCAATAAATGAGAAAAAAAAAGAGTAAATTGAGGAAAAAAATAAAAATTTCGCTAAAATTATCCGTTTTCGTCCCTTTTTTCGGTAATTTCGTAATAAAATGAGGAAAAAATCGAGTAAATAGAGGAAAAAAATAGAAATTTAGCTAAAATTATCCGTTTTCGTCCCTTTTTTCGGTAATTTCGTCAAAAAATGAGGAAAAAAAACGAGCGAATTGAGGAAAAAAATTAAAATTTCGCTAAAATTATCCGTTTTCGTCCCATTTTTCGGTAATTTCGTCAAAAAATAAGGAAAAAAAACAAGTAAATTGAGGAAAAAAATTAAAATTTCGCAAAAATTATCCGTTTCTTTGCTTTTTTCGGTAATTTTGTCATAAAATGAGGAAAAAAAATCGAGTAAATAGAGGAAAAAATCGATATTTCCCTAAAATTATCCGTTTTCGTCCCTTTTTTCGGTAATTTCGTCCTAAAATGAGGAAAAAAATCGAGTAAATTTAGGAAAAAAATAAAAATTTCGCTAAAATTATCCGTTTTCGTCCCTTTTTTCGGTAATTTCGTCATAAAATGAGGAAAAAAAAACGAGTAAATTGAGTAAAATAATAGAATTTTCACTAAAATTATACGTTTTCGTCCCTTTCTTCGGTAATTTCGTCATAAAATGAGGAAAAAAACGAGTAAATAGAGGAAAAATAGAAATTTAGCTAAAATTATCCGTTTTCGTTGCTTTTTTCGGTAATTTTGTCATTAAATGAGGTAAAAAACGAGTAAATTGAGTAAAAAAATAGAAATTTTGCTAAAAATTTCCGTTTTCGTCCATTTTTTCGGTAATTTCGTCAATAAATGAGAAAAAAAAAGAGTAAATTGAGGAAAAAAATAAAAATTTCGCTAAAATTATCCGTTTTCGTCCCTTTTTTCGGTAATTTCGTAATAAAATGAGGAAAAAATCGAGTAAATAGAGGAAAAAAATAGAAATTTAGCTAAAATTATCCGTTTTCGTCCCTTTTTTCGGTAATTTCGTCAAAAAATGAGGAAAAAAAACGAGCGAATTGAGGAAAAAAATTAAAATTTCGCTAAAATTATCCGTTTTCGTCCCTTTTTACGGTAATTTCGTCATAAATTGTGGAAAAAATACTAGTAAAATAATAGAAATTTAGCAAAAATTATCCGTTTTCGTCCCTTTTTTCCGTAATTTCGTCAAAAAATGAGGAAAAAAAAACGAGTGAATTGAGGAAAAAAATTAAAATTTCGCTAAAATTATCCGTTTATGTCCTTTTTTTCGGTAATTTCGTCATAAAATGAGGAAAAAAAAACGAGTAAATAGAGGAAAATATAGATATTTCGCTAAAAATATCCGTTTTCGTCCCTTTTTACGGTAATTTCGTCATAAAATGAGGAAAAAAAACGAGTAAATAGAGGAAAAAATAGATATTTCGCTAAAATTATCCGTTTTCGTCACTTTTTTCGTTAATTTCATCATAAAATGAGGAAAAAATCGATTAAATAGAGGAAAAAAATAGAAATATAGCTAATACTATCCGTTTTCGTTGCTTTTTTTGGTAATTTCGTCATAAAATGAGGAAAAAAACGAGTAATTAGAGGAAAAAATAGAAATTTTGCTAAAAATATCCGTTTTCGTCCCTTTTTTCGGTAATTTCGTCAATAAATGAGGAAAAAAAACGAGTAAATTGAAAAAAAAAAATAAAAATTTCGCAAAAATTATCCGTTTTCGTCCCTTTTTTCGGTAATTTCGTCAAAAAATGATGAAAAAAAACGAGTAAATTGAGGAAAAAATCGATATTTCCCTAAAATTATCCGTTTTCGTCCCTTTTCTCGGTAATTTCGTCCTAAAATGAGGAAAAAAACGAGTAAATTGAGGAAAAAAATAAAAATTTCGCTAAAATGATCCGTTTTCGTCCCTTTTTTAGGTAATTTCGTCATAAAATGAGGAAAAAATCGAGTAAATAGAGGAAAAAAATAGAAATTTAGCTAATATTATTCGTTTTCGTCCCTTTTTTCGGTAATTTCGTCAAAAAATGAGGAAAAAAACATGTAAATATAGGAAAAAATTGAAATTTAGCTAAAATTATCCGTTTTCGTTGCTTTTTTCGGTAATTTTGACATAAAATGAGGTAAAAAACGAGTAAATTGAGAAAAAAATAGAAATTTTGCTATAAATTTCCGTTTTCGTCCCTTTTTTCGGTAATTTCGTCATATAATGAGGAAAAAAAAACGAGTAAATTCAGGAAAAAAATAAAAATTTCGCTATAATTATCCCTTTTCGTCACTTTTTTCGGTAATTTCGTCATAAAATGAGGAAAAAATCGAGTAAATAGAGGAAAAAAATATAAATTTAGCTAAAATTATCCGTTTTCGATGCTTTTTTCGGTAATTTTGTCATAAAATGAGGAAAAAAACGAGTAAATAGAGGAAAAAAATAGAAATTTTGCAAAAAATATCCGTTTTCGTCCCTTTTTTCGGTAATTTCGTCAATAGATGAGGAAAAAAACGAGTAAATTGAGGAAAAAATAAAAATTTCGCTAAAATTATCCGTTTTCGTCCCATTTTTCGGTAATTTCGTCAAAAAATAAGGAAAAAAAAAGAGTAAATTGAGGATAAAAATTAAAATTTTGCAAAAATTATCCGTTTTCGTTGCTTTTTTCGGTAATTTTGTCATAAAATGAGGAAAAAAAATCGAGTAAATAGAGGATAAAATCGATATTTCCCTAAAATTATCCGTTTTCGTCCCTTTTTTCGGTAATTTCGTCCTAAAATGAGGAAAAAAAATGAGTAAATAGAGGAAAGAAATATTAATTTTGCTAAATATTTCCGTTTTCGTCCCTTTTTTTTTGTAATTTCGTCATAAAATGAGGAAAAAATCGAGTAAATAGAGGAAAAAAATAGAAATTTAGCTAAAATTATCCGTTTTCGTTGCTTTTTTCGGTAATTTTGTCATAAAATGAGGTAAAAAACGAGTAAATTGAGTAAAAAAATAGAAATTTCGCTAAAAATTTCCGTTTTCGTCCTTTTTTTCGGTAATTTCGTCAATAAATGAGGAAAAAAACGAGTAAATTGAGGAAAAAAATAAAAATTTCGCTAAAATGATCCGTTTTCGTCCCTTTTTTCGGTAATTTCGTCATAAAATGAGGAAAAAATCGAGTAAATAGAGGAAAAAAATAGAAATTTAGGTAAAATTATCCGTTTTCGTCCCTTTTTTCGGTAATTTCGTCAAAAAATGAGGAAAAAAACATGTAAATATTGGAAAAAAATAGAAATTTAGCTAAAATTTTCCGTTTTCGTTCCTTTTTTCGGTAATTTCTTCAAAAAATGAGGAAAACAAACGAGTAAATTGAGGAAAAAAATTACAATTTCGCTAAAATTATCCGTTTTTTTGCTTGTTTCGGTAATTTTGTCATAAATTAAGGAAAAAAACGAGTAAATAGAGGAAAAAATCGATATTTCCCTAAAATTATCCGTTTTCGTCCCTTTTTTCGGTAATTTCATCCTAAAATGAGGTAAAAAAACGAGTAAATTGAGGAAAAAAATAAAAATTTCGCTAAAATTATCCGTTTATGTCCTTTTTTTCGGTAATTTCGTCATAAAATGAGGAAAAAAAACGAGTAAATAGAGGAAAAAATAGATATTTCGCTAAAAATATCCGTTTTCGTCCCTTTTTACGGTAATTTCGTCATAAAATGAGGAAAAAAAACGAGTAAATAGAGGAAAAAATAGATATTTCGCTAAAATTATCCGTTTTCGTCCCTTTTTTCGGTAATTTCGTCATATAATGAGGAAAAAAAAACGAGTAAATTCAGGAAAAAAATAAAAATTTCGCTATAATTATCCCTTTTCGTCACTTTTTTCGGTAATTTCGTCATAAAATGAGGAAAAAATCGAGTAAATAGAGGAAAAAAATATAAATTTAGCTAAAATTATCCATTTTCGATGCTTTTTTCGGTAATTTTGTCATAAAATGAGGAAAATAACGAGTAAATAGAGGAAAAAAATAGAAATTTTGCAAAAAATATCCGTTTTCGTCCCTTTTTTCGGTAATTTCGCAAATAGATGAGGAAAAAAACGAGTAAATTGAGGAAAAAAATAAAAATTTCGCTAAAATCATCCGTTTTCGTCCCATTTTTCGGTAATTTCGTCAAAATATAAGGAAATAAAACGAGTAAATTGAGGAAAAAAATTAAAATTTCGCAAAAATTATCCGTTTTCGTTGCTTTTTTCGGTAATTTTGTCATAAAATGAGGAAAAAAAATCGAGTAAATAGAGGAAAAAATCGATATTTCCATAAAATTATCCGTTTTCGTCCCATTTTTCGGTAATTTCGTCCTAAAATGAGGAAAAAAACGAGTAAATTTAGGAAAAAAATAAAAATTTCGCTAAAATTATCCGTTTTCGTCCCTTTTTTCGGTAATTTCGTCATAAAATGAGGAAAAAAAACGAGTAAATTGAGTAAAATAATAGAATTTTCACTAAAATTATCCGTTTTCGTCGATTTTTTCGGTAATTTCGTCATAAAATGAGGAAAAAAAAGCGAGTAAATAGAGGAAAAAAATAGAAATTTAGCTAAAATTATCCGTTTTCGTTGCTTTTTTCGGTAATTTCGTCAATAGATGAGGAAAAAAACGAGTAAATTGAGGAAAAAAATTAAAATTTTGCTAAAAATTTCCGTTTTCGTCCATTTTTTCGGTAATTTCGTCAATAAATGAGGAAAAAAACGAGTAAATTGAGGAAAAAAATAAAAATTTCGCTAAAATTATCCGTTTTCGTCCCTTTTTTCGGTAATTTCGTAATAAAATGAGGAAAAAATCGAGTAAATAGAGGAAAAAAATAGAAATTTAGCTAAAATTATCCGTTTTCGTCCCTTTTTTCGGTAATTTCGTCAAAAAATGAGGAAAAAAAACGAGTGAATTGAGGAAAAAAATTAAAATTTCGCTAAAATTATCCGTTTTCGTCCCTTTTTACGGTAATTTCTTCATAAATTGAGGAAAAAATACTTGTAAATTGAGTAAAATAATAGAATTTTCGCTAAAATTATCCGTTTTCTTCCCTTTTTTCGGTAATTTCGACATAAAATGAGGAAAAAAATGAGTAAATAGAGGAAAAAAATGGAAATTTTGCTAAAAATATCCGTTTTCGTCCCTTTTTTCGGTAATTTCGTCATAAAATGAGGAAAAAATCGAGTAAATAGAGGAAAAAAATAGAAATTAAGTTAAAAGTATCCGTTTTCGTTGATTTTTTCGGTAATTTTGTCATAAAATGAGGAAAAAAAAGGAGTAAATAGAGGAAAAAATCGATATTTCCCTAAAAATATCCGTTTTCGTCCCTTTTTTCGGTAATTTCGTCAAAAAATGAGGAAAAAAAACGAGGTGAATTGAGGAAAAAAATAAAAATTTCGCTAAAATTATCCGTTTTCGTCCCTTTTTTCGGTAATTTCGTAATAAAATGAGGAAAAAATCGAGTAAATAGAGGAAAAATTTGGAATTTTGCTAAAATTATCCGTTTTCGTCCCTTTTTTCGGTAATTTCGTCAAAAAATGAGGAAAAAAAACGAGTGAATTGAGGAAAAAAATTAAAATTTCGCTAAAATTATCCGTTTTCGTCCCTTTTTACGGTAATTTCGTCATAAATTGAGGAAAAAATACTTGTAAATTGAGTAAAATAATAGAAATTTAGCAAAAATTATCCGTTTTCTTCCCTTTTTTCGGTAATTTCGTCTTAAAATGAGGAAAAAAACGAGTAAATAGAGGAAAAAAATTAAAATTTCGCTAAAATTATCCGTTTTCGTCCCTTTTTTCGGTAACTTCGTCATAAAATGAGGAAAAAATCGAGTAAATAGAGGAAAAAAATAGAAATTTAGCTAAAATTATCCGTTTTCGTCCCTTTTTTCGGTTATTTCGTCAAAAAATGAGGAAAAAAAACGAGTGAATTGAGGAAAAAAATTAAAATTTCGCTAAAATTATCCGTTTTCGTCCCTTTTTTCGGTAATTTCGTCAAAAAATGAGGAAAAAAAAAGAGTGAATTGAGGAAAAAAATAAAAATT
Organism: Sympetrum striolatum; assembly: GCA_947579665.1. Lineage (NCBI taxonomy): Eukaryota > Metazoa > Arthropoda > Insecta > Odonata > Libellulidae > Sympetrum > Sympetrum striolatum. Next base: position 1,141,948 of record CANPUZ010000004.1, read on the forward strand.
TCGCTAAAATTATCCGTTTTCGTCCCTTTCTTCGGTAATTTCGTGATAAAATGAGGAAAAAATCGAGTAAATAGAGGAAATAAATAGAAATTTAGCTAAAATTATCCGTTTTCGTCCCTTTTTTCGGTAATTTCGTCAAAAAATGAGGAAAAAAAAACGAGTGAATTGAGGAAAAAAATTAAAATTTCGCTAAAATTATCCGTTTTCGTCCCTTTTTACGGTAATTTCGTCATAAATTGAGGAAAAAATACTTGTAAATTGAGTAAAATAATAGAAATTTAGCAAAAATTATCCGTTTTCGTCCCTTTTTTCGAAAATTTCGTCAAAAAATGTGGAAAAAAAACGAGTGAATTGAGGAAAAAAATTAAAATTTCGCTAAAATTATCCGTTTTCGTTCCTTTTTTCGGTAATTTCGTCAATAAATGAGGAAAAAAACGAGTAAATAGAGGAAAAAAATAGAAATATAGCTAATATTATCCGTTTTCGTTGCTTTTTTTGGTAATTTCGACATAAAATGAGGAAAAAAACGAGTAATTAGAGGAAAAAATAGAAATTTTGCTAAAAATATCCGTTTTCGTCCCTTTTTTCGGTAATTTCGTCAATAAATGAGGAAAAAAAACGAGTAAATTGAGGAAAAAAATAAAAATTTCGCAAAAATTATCCGTTTTCGTCCCTTTTTTCGGTAATTTCGTCAAAAAATGAGGAAAAAAAACGAGTAAATTGAGGAAAAAATCGATATTTCCCTAAAATTATCCGTTTTCGTCCCTTTTTTCGGTAATTTCGTCCTAAAATGAGGAAAAAAAACGAGTAAATTGAGGAAAAAAATAAAAATTTCGCTAAAATGATCCGTTTTCGTCCCTTTTTTCGGTAATTTCGTCAAAAAATGAGGAAAAAATCATGTAAATATAGGAAAAAAATTGAAATTTAGCTAAAACTATCCGTTTTCGTTGCTTTTTTCGGTAATTTTTTCATAAAATGAGGTAAAAACGAGTAAATTGAGTAAAAAAATAGAAGTTTTGCTATAAATTTCCGTTTTCGTCCCTTTTTTCGGTAATTTCGTCAATAAATGAGGAAAAAAACGAGTAAATTGAGGAAAAAAATAAAAATTTCGCTAAAATTATCCGTTTTCGTCCCTTTTTTCGGCAATTTCGTCATAAAATGAGAAAAAAAATCGAGTAAATAGAGGAAAAAAATAGAAATTTAGCTAAAATTATCCGTTTTCGTCCCTTTTTTCGGTAATTTCGTCAAAAAATGAGGAAAACAAACGAGTAAATTGAGGAAAAAAATTAAAATTTCGCTAAAATTATCCGTTTTTTTTGCTTGTTTCGGTAATTTTGTCATAAAATAAGGAAAAAAACGAGTAAATATAGGAAAAAATCGATATTTCCCTAAAATTATCCGTTTTCGTCCCTTTTTTCGGTAATTTCGTCCTAAAATGAGGAAAAAAAACGAGTAAATTGAGGAAAAAAATAAAAATTTCGTTAAAATTATCCGTTTATGTCCTTTTTTTCGGTAATTTCGTCATAAAATGAGGAAAAAAAAACGAGTAAATAGTTGAAAAAATAGATATTTCGCTAAAAATATCCGTTTTCGTCCCTTTTTACGGTAATTTCGTCATAAAATGAGGAAAAAAAACGAGTAAATAGAGGAAAAAATAGATATTTCGCTAAAATTATCCGTTTTCGTCCCTTTTTTCGGTAATTTCGTCATATAATGAGGAAAAAAAACGAGTAAATTCAGGAAAAAAATAAAAATTTCGCTATAAATATCCCTTTTCGTCACTTTTTTCGGTAATTTCGTCATAAAATGAGGAAAAAATCGAGTAAATAGCGGAAAAAAATATAAATTTAGCTAAAATTATCCGTTTTCGTTTCTTTTTTCGGTAATTTTGTCATAAAATGAGGAAAAAAAACGAGTTAATAGAGGAAAAAAATAGAAATTTTGCTAAAAATATCCGTTTTCGTCCCTTTTTTCGGTAATTTCGTCAATAGATGAGGAAAAAAACGAGTAAGTTGAGGAAAAAAATTAAAATTTCGCAAAAATTATCCGTTTTCGTTGCTTTTTTCGGTAATTTTGTCATAAAATGAGGAAAAAAAATCGAGTAAATAGAGGAAAAAATCGATATTTCCCTAAAATTATCCGTTTTCGTCCATTTTTTCGGTAATTTCGTCCTAAAATGAGGAAAAAAAACGAGTAAATTTAGGAAAAAAATAAAAATTTCGCTAAAATTATCCGTTTTCGTCCCTTTTTTCGATAATTTCGTCATAAAATGAGGAAAAAAAACGAGTAAATTGAGTAATATAATAAAATTTTCACTAAAATTATCCGTTCTCGTCCTTTTTTTCGGTAATTTCGTCATAAAATGAGGAAAAAAACGAGTAAATAGAGGAAAAAAATAGAAATTTTGCTAAAAATATCCGTTTTCGTCCCTTTTTTCGGTAATATCGTCCTAAAATGAGGAAAAAAAACGTGTAAATTGAGGAAATAAATAAAAATTTCGCCAAAATTATCCATTTTCGTCCCTTTTTTCGGTAATTTCGTCATAAAATGAGGAAAAAATCGAGTAAATAGAGGGAAAAAATAGAAATTTAGCTAAAATTATCCGTTTTCGTTGCTTTTTTCGGTAATTTTGTCATAAAATGAGGTAAAAAACGAGTAAATTGAGGAAAAAAATAAAAATTTCGCTAAAATTATCCGTTTTCGTCCCTTTTTTCGGTAATTTCGTAATAAAATGAGGAAAAAATCGAGTAAATAGAGGAAAAAATAGAAATTTAGCTAAAATTATCCGTTTTCGTCCCTTTTTTCGGTAATTTCGTCAAAAAATGAGGAAAAAAAACGAGTGAATTGAGGAAAAAAATTAAAATTACGCTAAAATTATCCGATTTCGTCCCTTTTTACGGTAATTTCGTCATAAATTGAGGAAAAAATACTTGTAAATTGAGTAAAATAATAGAATTTTCGCTAAAATTATCCGTTTTCTTCCCTTTTTTCGGTAATTTCGTCATAAAATGAGGAAAAAAACGAGTAAATAGAGGAAAAAAATGGAAATTTTGCTAAAAATATCCGTTTTCGTCCCTTTTTTCGGTAATTTCGTCATAAAATGAGGAAAAAATCGAGTAAATAGAGGAAAAAAATAGAAATTTTGCTAAAATTATCCGTTTTCGTTGATTTTTTCGGTAATTTTGTCATAAAATGAGGAAAAAAACGAGTAAATAGAGGAAAAAATCGATATTTCCCTAAAATTATCCGTTTTCGTCCCTTTTTTCGGTAATTTCGTCAATAAATGAGGAAAAAAACGAATAAATTGAGGAAAAAAATAAAAATTTCGCTAAAATTATCCGTTTTCGTCCCTTTTTTCGGTAATTTCGTCATAAAATGAGAAAAAAAATCGAGTAAATAGAGGAAAAAAATAGAAATTTAGCTAAAATTATCCGTTTTCATCCCTTTTTTTCGGTAATTTCGTCAAAAAATGAGGAAAACAAACGAGTAAATTGAGGAAAAAAATTAAAATTTCGCTAAAATTATCCGTTTTTTTGCTTGTTTCGGTAATTTTGTCATAAAATAAGGAAAAAAAACGAGTAAATAGAGGAAAAAATCGATATTTCCCTAAAATTATCCGTTTTCGTCCCTTTTTTCGGTAATTTCGTCCTAAAATGAGGAAGAAAAACGAGTAAATTGAGGAAAAAAATAAAAATTTCGTTAAAATTATCCGTTTATGTCCTTATTTTCGGTAATTTCGTCATAAAATGAGGAAAAAAAAACGAGTAAATAGTTGAAAAAATAGATATTTCGCTAAAAATATCCGTTTTCGTCCCTATTTACGGTAATTTCGTCATAAAATGAGGAAAAAAAACGAGTAAATAGAGGAAAAAATAGATATTTCGCTAAAATTATCCGTTTTCGTCCCTTTTTTCGGTAATTTCGTCATATAATGAGGAAAAAAAACGAGTAAATTCAGGAAAAAAATAAAAATTTCGCTATAATTATCCCTTTTCGTCACTTTTTTCGGTAATTTCGTCATAAAATGAGGAAAAAATCGAGTAAATAGCGGAAAAAAATATAAATTTAGCTAAAATTATCCGTTTTCGTTTCTTTTTTCGGTAATTTTGTCATAAAATGAGGAAAAAAACGAGTTAATAGAGGAAAAAAATAGAAATTTTGCTAAAAATATCCGTTTTCGTCCCTTTTTTCGGTAATTTCGTCAATAGATGAGGAAAAAAACGAGTAAATTGAGGAAAAAAATTAAAATTTCGCAAAAATTATCCGTTTTCGTTGCTTTTTTCGGTAATTTTGTCATAAAATGAGGAAAAAAAATCGAGTAAATAGAGGAAAAAATCGATATTTCCCTAAAATTATCCGTTTTCGTCCCTTTTTTCGGTAATTTCGTCCTAAAATGAGGAAAAAAAACGAGTAAATTTAGGAAAAAAATAAAAATTTCGTTAAAATTATCCGTTTTCGTCCCTTTTTTCGGTAATTTCGTCATAAAATGAGGAAAAAAAACGAGTAAATTGAGTAAAATAATAGAATTTTCACTAAAATTATCCGTTTTCGTCCCTTTTTTCGGTAATTTCGTCATAAAATGAGGAAAAAAACGAGTAAATAGAGGAAAAAAATAGAAATTTTGCTAAAAATATCCGTTTTCGTCCCTTTTTTCGGTAATATCGTCCTAAAATGAGGAAAAAAAACGTGTAAATTGAGGAAATAAATAAAAATTTCGCCAAAATTATCCATTTTCGTCCCTTTTTTCGGTAATTTCGGCATAAAATGAGGAAAAAATCGAGTAAATAGAGGGAAAAAATAGAAATTTAGCTAAAATTATCCGTTTTCGTTGCTTTTTTCGGTAATTTTGTCATAAAATGAGGTAAAAAACGAGTAAATTGAGGAAAAAAATAAAAATTTCACTAAAATTATCCGTTTTCGTCCCTTTTTTCGGTAATTTCGTAATAAAATGAGGAAAAAATCGAGTAAATAGAGGAAAAAATAGATATTTAGCTAAAATTATCAGTTTTCGTCCCTTTTTTCGGTAATTTCGTCAAAAAATGAGGAAAAAAAACGAGTAAATTGAGGAAAAAAATTAAAATATCGCTAAAATTATCCGATTTCGTCCCTTTTTACGGTAATTTCGTCATAAATTGAGGAAAAAATACTTGTAAATTGAGTAAAATAATAGAATTTTCGATAAAATTATCCGTTTTCTTCCCTTTTTTCGGTAATTTCGTCATAAAATGAGTAAAAAAACGAGTAAATAGAGGAAAAAAATGGAAATTTTGCTAAAAATATCCGTTTTCGTCCCTTTTTTCGGTAATTTCGTCATAAAATGAGGAAAAAATCGAGTAAATAGAGGAAAAAAATAGAAATTTTGCTAAAATTATCCGTTTTCGTTGATTTTTTCGGTAATTTTGTCATAAAATGAGGAAAAAAACGAGTAAATAGAGGAAAAAATCGATATTTCCCTAAAATTATCCGTTTTCGTCCCTTTTTTCGGTAATTTCGTCAAAAAATGAGGAAAAAAAACGAGTGAATTGAGAAAAAAAATAAAAATTTCGCTAAAATTATCCGTTTTTGTCCCTTTTTTCGGTAATTTCGTAATAAAATGAGGAAAAAATCGAGTAAATAGAGGAAAAAAATAGAAATTTAGCTAAAATTATCCGTTTTCGTCCCTTTTTTCGGTAATTTCGTCAAAAAATGAGGAAAAAAACCGAGCGAATTGAGGAAAAAAATTAAAATTTCGCTAAAATTATCCGTTTTCGTCCCTTTTTACGGTAATTTCGTCATAAATTGTGGAAAAAATACTAGTAAAATAATAGAAATTTAGCAAAAATTATCCGTTTTCGTCCCTTTTTTCCGTAATTTCGACAAAAAATGTGGAAAAAAAACGAGTGAATTGAGGAAAAAAATAAAAATTTCGCTAAAATTATCCGTTTTCGTCCCTTTTTTCGGTAATTTCGTAATAAAATGAGGAAAAAAAACGAGTAAATTCAGGAAAAAAATAAAAATTTCGCTATAATTATCCCTTTTCGTCACTTTTTTCGGTAATTTCGTCATAAAATGAGGAAAAAAATATAAATTTAGCTAAAATTATCCGTTTTCGTTGCTTTTTTCGGTAATTTTGTCATAAAATGAGGAAAAAAACGAGTAAATAGAGGAAAAAAATAGAAATTTTGCTAAAAATATCCGTTTTCGTCCCTTTTTTCGGTAATTCCGTCAATAGATGAGGAAAAAAACGAGTAAATTGAGGAAAAAAATAAAAATTTCGCTAAAATTATCCGTTTTCGTCCCATTTTTCGGTAATTTCGTCAAAAAATAAGGAAAAAAACGAGTAAATTGAGGAAAAAAATTAAAATTTCGCAAAAATTATCCGTTTTCGTTGCTTTTTTCGGTAATATTGTCATAAAATGAGGAAAAAAAATCGAGTAAATAGAGGAAAAAATCGATATTTCCCTAAAATTATCCGTTTTCGTCCCTTTTTTCGGTAATTTCGTCCTAAAATGAGGAAAAAAAACGAGTAAATTTAGGAAAAAAATAAAAATTTCGCTAAAATTATCCGTTTTCGTCTCTTTTTTCGGTAATTTCGTCATAAAATGAGGAAAAAAAACGAGTAAATTGAGTAAAATAATAGAATTTTCACTAAAATTATCCGTTTTCGTCCCTTTTTTCGGTAATTTCGTCATAAAATGAGGAAAAAAACGAGTAAATAGAGGAAAAAAATAGAAATTTTGCTAAAAATATCCGTTTTCGTCCCTTTTTTCGGTAATATCATCCTAAAATGAGGAAAAAAAACGAGTAAATTGAGGAAATAAATAAAAATTTCGCCAAAATTATCCATTTTCGTCCCTTTTTTCGGTAATTTCGTCATAAAATGAGGAAAAAATCGAGTAAATACAGGAAAAAATTGAAATTTAGCTAAAATTATCCGTTTTCGTCCCTTTTTTCGCTAATTTTATCAATAAATGAGTAAAAAAAACGAGTAAATTGAGGAAAAAAATAAAAATTTCGCTAAAATTATCCGTTTTCGTCCCTTTTTTCGGTAATTTCGTCAAAAAATTAGAAAAAAAAACGAGTGAATTGAGGAAAAAAATTAAAATTTCGCTAAAATTATCCGTTTTCGTCCCTTTTTTCGGTAATTTCGTCAAAAAATGAGGAAAAAAAAAGAGTGAATTGAGGAAAAAAATAAAAATTTCGCTAAAATTATCCGTTTTCGTCCCTTTCTTCGGTAATTTCGTAATAAAATGAGGAAAAAATCGAGTAAATAGAGGAAAAAAATAGAAATTTAGCTAAAATTATCCGTTTTCGTCCCTTTTTTCGGTAATTTCGTCAAAAAATGAGGAAAAAAAACGAGTGAATTGAGGAAAAAAATTAAAATTTCGCTAAAATTATCCGTTTTCGTCCCTTTTTACGGTAATTTCGTCATAAATTGAGGAAAAAATATTTGTAAATTGAGCAAAATAATAGAAATTTAGCAAAAATTATCCGTTTTCGTCCCTTTTTTCGATAATTTCGTCAAAAAATGTGGAAAAAAAACGAGTGAATTGAGGAAAAAAATTAAAATTTCGCTAAAATTATCCGTTTTCGTTCCTTTTTTCGGTAATTTCGTCAATAAATGAGGAAAGAAACGAGTAAATTGAGGAAAAAAATAAAAATTTCGCTAAAATTATCCGTTTATGTCCTTTTTTTCGGTAATTTCGTCAATAAATGAGGAAAAAAACGAGTAAATAGAGGAAAAAATTAGATATTTCGCTAAAAATATCCGTTTTCGACCCTTTTTACGGTAATTTCGTCATAAAATGAGGAAAAAATCGATTAAATAGAGGAAAAAAATAGAAATATAGCTAATATTATCCGTTTTCGTTGCTTTTTTTGGTAATTTCGACATAAAATGAGGAAAAAAACGAGTAATTAGAGGAAAAAATAGAAATTTTGCTAAAAATATCCGTTTTCGTCCCTTTTTTCGGTAATTTCGTCAATAAATGAGGAAAAAAAACGAGTAAATTGAGGAAAAAAATAAAAATTTCGCAAAAATTATCCGTTTTCGTCCCTTTTTTCGGTAATTTCGTCAAAAAATGAGGAAAAAAAACGAGTAAATTGAGACAAAAATCGATATTTCCCTAAAATTATCCGTTTTCGTCCCTTTTTTCGGTAATTTCGTCCTAAAATGAGGAAAAAAAAACGAGTAAATTGAGGAAAAAAATAAAAATTTCGCTAAAATGATCCGTTTTCGTCCCTTTTTTCGGTAATTTCGTCATAAAATGAGGAAAAAATCGAGTAAATAGAGGAAAAAAATAGAAATTTAGCTAAAATTATCCGTTTTCGTCCCTTTTTTCGGTAATTTCGTCAAAAAATGAGGAAAAAAACATGTAAATATAGGAAAAAAATTGAAATTTAGCTAAAATTATCCGTTTTCGTTGCTTTTTTCGGTAATTTTGTCATAAAATGAGGTAAAAAACGAGTAAATTGAGTAAAAAAATAGAAATTTTGCTATAAATTTCCGTTTTCGTCCCTTTTTTCGGTAATTTCGTCAATAAATGAGGAAAAAAACGAGTAAATTGAGGAAAAAAATAAAAATTTCGCTAAAATTATCCGTTTTTGTCCCTTTTTTCGGTAATTTCGTCATAAAATGAGAAAAAAAATCGAGTAAATAGAGGAAAAAAATAGAAATTTAGCTAAAATTATCCGTTTTCCTCCCTTTTTTCGGTAATTTCGTCAAAAAATGAGGAAAACAAACGAGTAAATTGAGGAAAAAAATTAAAATTTCGCTAAAATTATCCGTTTTTTTGCTTGTTTCGGTAATTTTGTCATAAAATAAGGAAAAAACGAGTAAATAGAGGAAAAAATCGATATTTCCCTAAAATTATCCGTTTTCGTCCCTTTTTTCGGTATTTTCGTCCTAAAATGAGGAAAAAAAACGAGTAAATTGAGGAAAAAAATAAAAATTTCGTTAAAATTATCCGTTTATGTCCTTTTTTTCGGTAATTTCGTCATAAAATGAGGAAAAAAAACGAGTAAATAGTTGAAAAAATAGATATTTCGCTAAAAATATCCGTTTTCGTCCCTTTTTACGGTAATTTCGTCATAAAATGAGGAAAAAAACGAGTAAATAGAGGAAAAAATAGATATTTCGCTAAAATTATCCGTTTTCGTCCCTTTTTTCGGTAATTTCGTCATATAATGAGGAAAAAAAACGAGTAAATTCAGAAAAAAAATAAAAATTTCGCTATAATTATCCCTTTTCGTCCCTTTTTTCGGTAATTTCGTAATAAAATGAGGAAAAAATCGAGTAAATAGAGGAAAAAATAGATATTTAGCTAAAATTATCAGTTTTCGTCCCTTTTTTCGGTAATTTCGTCAAAAAATGAGGAAAAAAAACGAGTAAATAGAGGAAAAAATCGATATTTCCCTAAAATTATCCGTTTTCGTCCCTTTTTTCGGTAATTTCGTCAAAAAATGAGGAAAAAAAACGAGTGAATTGAGAAAAAAAATAAAAATTTCGCTAAAATTATCCGTTTTTGTCCCTTTTTTCGGTAATTTCGTAATAAAATGAGGAAAAAATCGAGTAAATAGAGGAAAAAAATAGAAATTTAGCTAAAATTATCCGTTTTCGTCCCTTTTTTCGGTAATTTCGTCAAAAAATGAGGAAAAAAACCGAGCGAATTGAGGAAAAAAATTAAAATTTCGCTAAAATTATCCGTTTTCGTCCCTTTTTACGGTAATTTCGTCATAAATTGTGGAAAAAATACTAGTAAAATAATAGAAATTTAGCAAAAATTATCCGTTTTCGTCCCTTTTTTCCGTAATTTCGACAAAAAATGTGGAAAAAAAACGAGTGAATTGAGGAAAAAAATAAAAATTTCGCTAAAATTATCCGTTTTCGTCCCTTTTTTCGGTAATTTCGTAATAAAATGAGGAAAAAAAACGAGTAAATTCAGGAAAAAAATAAAAATTTCGCTATAATTATCCCTTTTCGTCACTTTTTTCGGTAATTTCGTCATAAAATGAGGAAAAAAATATAAATTTAGCTAAAATTATCCGTTTTCGTTGCTTTTTTCGGTAATTTTGTCATAAAATGAGGAAAAAAACGAGTAAATAGAGGAAAAAAATAGAAATTTTGCTAAAAATATCCGTTTTCGTCCCTTTTTTCGGTAATTCCGTCAATAGATGAGGAAAAAAAACGAGTAAATTGAGGAAAAAAATAAAAATTTCGCTAAAATTATCCGTTTTCGTCCCATTTTTCGGTAATTTCGTCAAAAAATAAGGAAAAAAACGAGTAAATTGAGGAAAAAAATTAAAATTTCGCAAAAATTATCCGTTTTCGTTGCTTTTTTCGGTAATATTGTCATAAAATGAGGAAAAAAAATCGAGTAAATAGAGGAAAAAATCGATATTTCCCTAAAATTATCCGTTTTCGTCCCTTTTTTCGGTAATTTCGTCCTAAAATGAGGAAAAAAAACGAGTAAATTTAGGAAAAAAATAAAAATTTCGCTAAAATTATCCGTTTTCGTCTCTTTTTTCGGTAATTTCGTCATAAAATGAGGAAAAAAAACGAGTAAATTGAGTAAAATAATAGAATTTTCACTAAAATTATCCGTTTTCGTCCCTTTTTTCGGTAATTTCGTCATAAAATGAGGAAAAAAAACGAGTAAATAGAGGAAAAAAATAGAAATTTTGCTAAAAATATCCGTTTTCGTCCCTTTTTTCGGTAATATCATCCTAAAATGAGGAAAAAAAACGAGTAAATTGAGGAAATAAATAAAAATTTCGCCAAAATTATCCATTTTCGTCTCTTTTTTCGGTAATTTCGTCATAAAATGAGGAAAAAATCGAGTAAATACAGGAAAAAATTGAAATTTAGCTAAAATTATCCGTTTTCGTCCCTTTTTTCGCTAATTTTATCAATAAATGAGTAAAAAAAACGAGTAAATTGAGGAAAAAAATAAAAATTTCGCTAAAATTATCCGTTTTCGTCCCTTTTTTCGGTAATTTCGTCAAAAAATGAGAAAAAAAAACGAGTGAATTGAGGAAAAAAATTAAAATTTCGCTAAAATTATCCGTTTTCGTCCCTTTTTTCGGTAATTTCGTCAAAAAATGAGGAAAAAAAAAGAGTGAATTGAGGAAAAAAATAAAAATTTCGCTAAAATTATCCGTTTTCGTCCCTTTCTTCGGTAATTTCGTAATAAAATGAGGAAAAAATCGAGTAAATAGAGGAAAAAAATAGAAATTTAGCTAAAATTATCCGTTTTCGTCCCTTTTTTCGGTAATTTCGTCAAAAAATGAGGAAAAAAAACGAGTGAATTGAGGAAAAAAATTAAAATTTCGCTAAAATTATCCGTTTTCGTCCCTTTTTACGGTAATTTCGTCATAAATTGAGGAAAAAATATTTGTAAATTGAGTAAAATAATAGAAATTTAGCAAAAATTATCCGTTTTCGTCCCTTTTTTCGATAATTTCGTCATAAAATGTGGAAAAAAAACGAGTGAATTGAGGAAAAAAATTAAAATTTCGCTAAAATTATCCGTTTTCGTTCCTTTTTTCGGTAATTTCGTCAATAAATGAGGAAAGAAACGAGTAAATTGAGGAAAAAATTAGATATTTCGCTAAAAATATCCGTTTTCGACCCTTTTTACGGTAATTTCGTCATAAAATGAGGAAAAAATCGATTAAATAGAGGAAAAAAATAGAAATATAGCTAATATTATCCGTTTTCGTTGCTTTTTTTGGTAATTTCGACATAAAATGAGGAAAAAAACGAGTAATTAGAGGAAAAAATAGAAATTTTGCTAAAAATATCCGTTTTCGTCCCTTTTTTCGGTAATTTCGTCAATAAATGAGGAAAAAAAACGAGTAAATTGAGGAAAAAAATAAAAATTTCGCAAAAATTATCCGTTTTCGTCCCTTTTTTCGGTAATTTCGTCATAAAATGAGGAAAAAAAACGAGTAAATTGAGTAAAATAATAGAATTTTCACTAAAATTATCCGTTTTCGTCCCTTTTTTCGGTAATTTCGTCATAAAATGAGGAAAAAAACGAGTAAATAGAGGAAAAAAATAGAAATTTTGCTAAAAATATCCGTTTTCGTCCCTTTTTTCGGTAATATCGTCCTAAAATGAGGAAAAAAAACGTGTAAATTGAGGAAATAAATAAAAATTTCGCCAAAATTATCCATTTTCGTCCCTTTTTTCGGTAATTTCGGCATAAAATGAGGAAAAAATCGAGTAAATAGAGGGAAAAAATAGAAATTTAGCTAAAATTATCCGTTTTCGTTGCTTTTTTTCGGTAATTTTGTCATAAAATGAGGTAAAAAACGAGTAAATTGAGGAAAAAAATAAAAATTTCACTAAAATTATCCGTTTTCGTCCCTTTTTTCGGTAATTTCGTAATAAAATGAGGAAAAAATCGAGTAAATAGAGGAAAAAATAGATATTTAGCTAAAATTATCAGTTTTCGTCCCTTTTTTCGGTAATTTCGTCAAAAAATGAGGAAAAAAAAACGAGTAAATTGAGGAAAAAAATTAAAATATCGCTAAAATTATCCGATTTCGTCCCTTTTTACGGTAATTTCGTCATAAATTGAGGAAAAAAATACTTGTAAATTGAGTAAAATAATAGAATTTTCGATAAAATTATCCGTTTTCTTCCCTTTTTTCGGTAATTTCGTCATAAAATGAGTAAAAAAACGAGTAAATAGAGGAAAAAAATGGAAATTTTGCTAAAAATATCCGTTTTCGTCCCTTTTTTCGGTAATTTCGTCATAAAATGAGGAAAAAATCGAGTAAATAGAGGAAAAAAATAGAAATTTAGCTAAAATTATCCGTTTTCGTCCCTTTTTTCGGTAATTTCGTCAAAAAATGAGGAAAAAAAACGAGCGAATTGAGGAAAAAAATTAAAATTTCGCTAAAATTATCCGTTTTCGTCCCTTTTTACGGTAATTTCGTCATAAATTGTGGAAAAAATACTAGTAAAATAATAGAAATTTAGCAAAAATTATCCGTTTTCGTCCCTTTTTTCCGTAATTTCGTCAAAAAATGAGGAAAAAAAAACGAGTGAATTGAGGAAAAAAATTAAAATTTCGCTAAAATTATCCGTTTTTGTCCCTTTTTACGGTAATTTCGTCATAAATTGAGGAAAAAAACGAGTAAATTGAGGAAAAAACTAAAAATTTCGCTAAAATTATCCGTTTATGTCCTTTTTTTCGGTAATTTCGTCATAAAACGAGGAAAAAAAAAACGAGTAAATAGAGGAAAATATAGATATTTCGCTAAAAATATCCGTTTTCGTCCCTTTTTACGGTAATTTCGTCATAAAATGAGGAAAAAAAACGAGTAAATAGAGGAAAAAATAGATATTTCGCTAAAATTATCCGTTTTCGTCCCTTTTTTCGTTAATTTCATCATAAAATGAGGAAAAAATCGATTAAATAGAGGAAAAAAATAGAAATATAGCTAATACTATCCATTTTCGTCCCTTTTTTCGGTAATTTCGTCAAAAAATGAGGAAAAAAAACGAGTGAATTGAGGAAAAAAATAAAAATTTCGCTAAAATTATCCGTTTTCGTCCCTTTTTTCGGTAATTTCGTAATAAAATAAGGAAAAAATCGAGTCAATAGAGGAAAAAAATAGAAATTTTGCTAAAAATATCCGTTTTCGTCCCTTTTTACGGTAATTTCGTCTATAAATGAGGAAAAAAACGAGTAAATTGAGGAAAAAAATAAAAATTTCGCTAAAATTATCCGTTTTCGTCCCATTTTTCGGTAATTTCGTCAAAAAATAAGGAAAAAAAAAGAGTAAATTGAGGATAAAAATTAAAATTTTGCAAAAATTATCCGTTTTCGTTGCTTTTTTCGGTAATTTTGTCATAAAATGAGGAAAAAAAATCGAGTAAATAGAGGAAAAAATCGATATTTCCCTAAAATTATCCGTTTTCGTCCCTTTTTTCGGTAATTTCGTCCTAAAATGAGGAAAAAAAATGAGTAAATAGAGGAAAAAAATATTAATTTTGCTAAATATTTCCGTTTTCGTCCCTTTTTTTTGGAATTTCGTCATAAAATGAGGAAAAAATCGAGTAAATAGAGGAAAAAAATAGAAATTTAGCTAAAATTATCCGTTTTCGTTGCTTTTATCGGTAATTTTGTCATAAAATGAGGTAAAAAACGAGTAAAATGAGTAAAAAAATAGAAATTTTGCTAAAAATTTCCGTTTTCGTCCTTTTTTTCGGTAATTTCGTCAAAAAATGAGGAAAAAAACGAGTAAATTGAGGAAAAAAATAAAAATTTCGCTAAAATGATCCGTTTTCGTCCCTTTTTTCGGTAATTTCGTCATAAAATGAGGAAAAAATCGAGTAAATAGAGGAAAAAAATAGAAATTTAGGTAAAATTATCCGTTTTCGTCCCTTTTTTCGGTAATTTCGTCAAAAAATGAGGAAAAAAACATGTAAATAATGGAAAAAAATTGAAATTAAGCTAAAATTATCCGTTTTCGTTGCTTTTTTCGGTAATTTTGTCATAAAATGAGGTAAAAAACGAGTAAATTCAGTAAAAAAATAGAAATTTTGCTATAATTTTTCCGTTTTCGTCCCTTTTTTCGGTAATTTCGTCAATAAATGAGGGAAAAAACGAGTAAATTGAGGAAAAAAAATAAAAATTTCGCTAAAATTATCCGTTTTCGTCCCTTTTTTCGGTAATTTCGTCATAAAATGAGAAAAAAAATTGAGTAAATAGAGGAAAAAAATAGAAATTTAGCTAAAATTATCCGTTTTCGTTCCTTTTTTCGGTAATTTCATCAAAAAATGAGGAAAAAAACGAGTAAATAGAGGAGAAAAATAGAAATTTTGCAAAAAAAATCCGTTTTCGTCCCTTTTTTCGGTAAATTCGTCAATAGATGAGGAAAAAAACGAGTAAATTGAGGAAAAAAATTAAAATTTCGCTAAAATCATCCGTTTTCGTCCCATTTTTCGGTAATTTCGTCAAAAAATAAGGAAAAAAAACAAGTAAATTGAGGAAAAAAATTAAAATTTCGCAAAAATTATCCGTTTTCGTTGCTTTTTTCGGTAATTTTGTCATAAAATGAGGAAAAAAAATCGAGTAAATAGAGGAAAAAATCGATATTTCCCTAAAATTATCCGTTTTCGTCCCTTTTTTCGGTAATTTCGTCCTAAAATGAGGAAAAAAATCGAGTAAATTTAGGAAAAAAATAAAAATTTCGCTAAAATTATCCGTTTTCGTCCCTTTTTTCGGTAATTTCGTCATAAAATGAGGAAAAAAAAACGAGTAAATTGAGTAAAATAATAGAATTTTCACTAAAATTATACGTTTTCGTCACTTTCTTCGGTAATTTCGTCATAAAATGAGGAAAAAAACGAGTAAATAGAGGAAAAATAGAAATTTAGCTAAAATTATCCGTTTTTCGTTGCTTTTTTCGGTAATTTTGTCATAAAATGAGGTAAAAAACGAGTAAATTGAGTAAAAAAATAGAAATTTTGCTAAAAATTTCCGTTTTCGTCCATTTTTTCGGTAATTTCGTCAATAAATGAGGAAAAAAACGAGTAAATTGAGGAAAAAAATAAAAATTTCGCAAAAATTATCCGTTTTCGTTGCTTTTTTCGGTAATTTCGTAATAAAATGAGGAAAAAATCGAGTAAATAGAGGAAAAAATCGATATTTCCCTAAAATTATCCGTTTTCGTCCCTTTTTTCGGTAATTTCGTCCTAAAATGAGGAAAAAAAACGAGTAAATTTAGGAAAAAAATAAAAATTTCGCTAAAATTATCCGTTTTCGTCTCTTTTTTCGGTAATTTCGTCATAAAATGAGGAAAAAAAAACGAGTAAATTGAGTAAAATAATAGAATTTTCACTAAAATTATCCGTTTTCGTCCCTTTTTTCGGTAATTTCGTCATAAAATGAGGAAAAAAACGAGTAAATAGAGGAAAAAAATAGAAATTTTGCTAAAAATATCCGTTTTCGTCCCTTTTTTCGGTAATATCATCCTAAAATGAGGAAAAAAAACGAGTAAATTGAGGAAATAAATAAAAATTTCGCCAAAATTATCCATTTTCGTCTCTTTTTTCGGTAATTTCGTCATAAAATGAGGAAAAAATCGAGTAAATACAGGAAAAAATTGAAATTTAGCTAAAATTATCCGTTTTCGTCCCTTTTTTCGCTAATTTTATCAATAAATGAGTAAAAAAAACGAGTAAATTGAGGAAAAAAATAAAAATTTCGCTAAAATTATCCGTTTTCGTCCCTTTTTTCGGTAATTTCGTCAAAAAATGAGAAAAAAAAACGAGTGAATTGAGGAAAAAAATTAAAATTTCGCTAAAATTATCCGTTTTCGTCCCTTTTTTCGGTAATTTCGTCAAAAAATGAGGAAAAAAAAAGAGTGAATTGAGGAAAAAAATAAAAATTTCGCTAAAATTATCCGTTTTCGTCCCTTTCTTCGGTAATTTCGTAATAAAATGAGGAAAAAATCGAGTAAATAGAGGAAAAAAATAGAAATTTAGCTAAAATTATCCGTTTTCGTCCCTTTTTTCGGTAATTTCGTCAAAAAATGAGGAAAAAAAACGAGTGAATTGAGGAAAAAAATTAAAATTTCGCTAAAATTATCCGTTTTCGTCCCTTTTTACGGTAATTTCGTCATAAATTGAGGAAAAAATATTTGTAAATTGAGTAAAATAATAGAAATTTAGCAAAAATTATCCGTTTTCGTCCCTTTTTTCGATAATTTCGTCATAAAATGTGGAAAAAAAACGAGTGAATTGAGGAAAAAAATTAAAATTTCGCTAAAATTATCCGTTTTCGTTCCTTTTTTCGGTAATTTCGTCAATAAATGAGGAAAGAAACGAGTAAATTGAGGAAAAAATTAGATATTTCGCTAAAAATATCCGTTTTCGACCCTTTTTACGGTAATTTCGTCATAAAATGAGGAAAAAATCGATTAAATAGAGGAAAAAAATAGAAATATAGCTAATATTATCCGTTTTCGTTGCTTTTTTTGGTAATTTCGACATAAAATGAGGAAAAAAACGAGTAATTAGAGGAAAAAATAGAAATTTTGCTAAAAATATCCGTTTTCGTCCCTTTTTTCGGTAATTTCGTCAATAAATGAGGAAAAAAAACGAGTAAATTGAGGAAAAAAATAAAAATTTCGCAAAAATTATCCGTTTTCGTCCCTTTTTTCGGTAATTTCGTCATAAAATGAGGAAAAAAAACGAGTAAATTGAGTAAAATAATAGAATTTTCACTAAAATTATCCGTTTTCGTCCCTTTTTTCGGTAATTTCGTCATAAAATGAGGAAAAAAACGAGTAAATAGAGGAAAAAAATAGAAATTTTGCTAAAAATATCCGTTTTCGTCCCTTTTTTCGGTAATATCGTCCTAAAATGAGGAAAAAAAACGTGTAAATTGAGGAAATAAATAAAAATTTCGCCAAAATTATCCATTTTCGTCCCTTTTTTCGGTAATTTCGGCATAAAATGAGGAAAAAATCGAGTAAATAGAGGGAAAAAATAGAAATTTAGCTAAAATTATCCGTTTTCGTTGCTTTTTTCGGTAATTTTGTCATAAAATGAGGTAAAAAACGAGTAAATTGAGGAAAAAAATAAAAATTTCACTAAAATTATCCGTTTTCGTCCCTTTTTTCGGTAATTTCGTAATAAAATGAGGAAAAAATCGAGTAAATAGAGGAAAAAATAGATATTTAGCTAAAATTATCAGTTTTCGTCCCTTTTTTCGGTAATTTCGTCAAAAAATGAGGAAAAAAAACGAGTAAATTGAGGAAAAAAATTAAAATATCGCTAAAATTATCCGATTTCGTCCCTTTTTACGGTAATTTCGTCATAAATTGAGGAAAAAATACTTGTAAATTGAGTAAAATAATAGAATTTTCGATAAAATTATCCGTTTTCTTCCCTTTTTTCGGTAATTTCGTCATAAAATGAGTAAAAAAACGAGTAAATAGAGGAAAAAAATGGAAATTTTGCTAAAAATATCCGTTTTCGTCCCTTTTTTCGGTAATTTCGTCATAAAATGAGGAAAAAATCGAGTAAATAGAGGAAAAAAATAGAAATTTTGCTAAAATTATCCGTTTTCGTTGATTTTTTCGGTAATTTTGTCATAAAATGAGGAAAAAAACGAGTAAATAGAGGAAAAAATCGATATTTCCCTAAAATTATCCGTTTTCGTCCCTTTTTTCGGTAATTTCGTCAAAAAATGAGGAAAAAAAACGAGTGAATTGAGAAAAAAAATAAAAATTTCGCTAAAATTATCCGTTTTTGTCCCTTTTTTCGGTAATTTCGTAATAAAATGAGGAAAAAATCGAGTAAATAGAGGAAAAAAATAGAAATTTAGCTAAAATTATCCGTTTTCGTCCCTTTTTTCGGTAATTTCGTCAAAAAATGAGGAAAAAAACCGAGCGAATTGAGGAAAAAAATTAAAATTTCGCTAAAATTATCCGTTTTCGTCCCTTTTTACGGTAATTTCGTCATAAATTGTGGAAAAAATACTAGTAAAATAATAGAAATTTAGCAAAAATTATCCGTTTTCGTCCCTTTTTTCCGTAATTTCGACAAAAAATGTGGAAAAAAAACGAGTGAATTGAGGAAAAAAATAAAAATTTCGCTAAAATTATCCGTTTTCGTCCCTTTTTTCGGTAATTTCGTAATAAAATGAGGAAAAAAAACGAGTAAATTCAGGAAAAAAATAAAAATTTCGCTATAATTATCCCTTTTCGTCACTTTTTTCGGTAATTTCGTCATAAAATGAGGAAAAAAATATAAATTTAGCTAAAATTATCCGTTTTCGTTGCTTTTTTCGGTAATTTTGTCATAAAATGAGGAAAAAAACGAGTAAATAGAGGAAAAAAATAGAAATTTTGCTAAAAATATCCGTTTTCGTCCCTTTTTTCGGTAATTCCGTCAATAGATGAGGAAAAAAACGAGTAAATTGAGGAAAAAAATAAAATTTCGCTAAAATTATCCGTTTTTCGTCCATTTTTCGGTAATTTCGTCAAAAAATAAGGAAAAAAACGAGTAAATTGAGGAAAAAAATTAAAATTTCGCAAAAATTATCCGTTTTCGTTGCTTTTTTCGGTAATATTGTCATAAAATGAGGAAAAAAAATCGAGTAAATAGAGGAAAAAATCGATATTTCCCTAAAATTATCCGTTTTCGTCCCTTTTTTCGGTAATTTCGTCCTAAAATGAGGAAAAAAAACGAGTAAATTTAGGAAAAAAATAAAAATTTCGCTAAAATTATCCGTTTTCGTCTCTTTTTTCGGTAATTTCGTCATAAAATGAGGAAAAAAAACGAGTAAATTGAGTAAAATAATAGAATTTTCACTAAAATTATCCGTTTTCGTCCCTTTTTTCGGTAATTTCGTCATAAAATGAGGAAAAAAACGAGTAAATAGAGGAAAAAAATAGAAATTTTGCTAAAAATATCCGTTTTCGTCCCTTTTTTCGGTAATATCATCCTAAAATGAGGAAAAAAAACGAGTAATTGAGGAAATAAATAAAAATTTCGCCAAAATTATCCATTTTCGTCCCTTTTTTCGGTAATTTCGTCATAAAATGAGGAAAAAATCGAGTAAATACAGGAAAAAATTGAAATTTAGCTAAAATTATCCGTTTTCGTCCCTTTTTTCGCTAATTTTATCAATAAATGAGTAAAAAAAACGAGTAAATTGAGGAAAAAAATAAAAATTTCGCTAAAATTATCCGTTTTCGTCCCTTTTTTCGGTAATTTCGTCAAAAAATTAGAAAAAAAAACGAGTGAATTGAGGAAAAAAATTAAAATTTCGCTAAAATTATCCGTTTTCGTCCCTTTTTTCGGTAATTTCGTCAAAAAATGAGGAAAAAAAAAGAGTGAATTGAGGAAAAAAATAAAAATTTCGCTAAAATTATCCGTTTTCGTCCCTTTCTTCGGTAATTTCGTAATAAAATGAGGAAAAAATCGAGTAAATAGAGGAAAAAAATAGAAATTTAGCTAAAATTATCCGTTTTCGTCCCTTTTTTCGGTAATTTCGTCAAAAAATGAGGAAAAAAAACGAGTGAATTGAGGAAAAAAATTAAAATTTCGCTAAAATTATCCGTTTTCGTCCCTTTTTACGGTAATTTCGTCATAAATTGAGGAAAAAATATTTGTAAATTGAGTAAAATAATAGAAATTTAGCAAAAATTATCCGTTTTCGTCCCTTTTTTTCGATAATTTCGTCAAAAAATGTGGAAAAAAAACGAGTGAATTGAGGAAAAAAATTAAAATTTCGCTAAAATTATCCGTTTTCGTTCCTTTTTTCGGTAATTTCGTCAATAAATGAGGAAAGAAACGAGTAAATTGAGGAAAAAAATAAAAATTTCGCTAAAATTATCCGTTTATGTCCTTTTTTTCGGTAATTTCGTCAATAAATGAGGAAAAAAACGAGTAAATAGAGGAAAAAATTAGATATTTCGCTAAAAATATCCGTTTTCGACCCTTTTTACGGTAATTTCGTCATAAAATGAGGAAAAAATCGATTAAATAGAGGAAAAAAATAGAAATATAGCTAATATTATCCGTTTTCGTTGCTTTTTTTGGTAATTTCGACATAAAATGAGGAAAAAAAACGAGTAATTAGAGGAAAAAATAGAAATTTTGCTAAAAATATCCGTTTTCGTCCCTTTTTTCGGTAATTTCGTCAATAAATGAGGAAAAAAAACGAGTAAATTGAGGAAAAAAATAAAAATTTCGCAAAAATTATCCGTTTTCGTCCCTTTTTTCGGTAATTTCGTCAAAAAATGAGGAAAAAAAACGAGTAAATTGAGACAAAAATCGATATTTCCCTAAAATTATCCGTTTTCGTCCCTTTTTTCGGTAATTTCGTCCTAAAATGAGGAAAAAAAACGAGTAAATTGAGGAAAAAAATAAAAATTTCGCTAAAATGATCCGTTTTCGTCCCTTTTTTCGGTAATTTCGTCATAAAATGAGGAAAAAATCGAGTAAATAGAGGAAAAAAATAGAAATTTAGCTAAAATTATCCGTTTTCGTCCCTTTTTTCGGTAATTTCGTCAAAAAATGAGGAAAAAAACATGTAAATATAGGAAAAAAATTGAAATTTAGCTAAAATTATCCGTTTTCGTTGCTTTTTTCGGTAATTTTGTCATAAAATGAGGTAAAAAACGAGTTAATTGAGTAAAAAAATAGAAATTTTGCTATAAATTTCCGTTTTCGTCCCTTTTTTCGGTAATTTCGTCAATAAATGAGGAAAAAAAACGAGTAAATTGAGGAAAAAAATAAAAATTTCGCTAAAATTATCCGTTTTTGTCCCTTTTTTCGGTAATTTCGTCATAAAATGAGAAAAAAAATCGAGTAAATAGAGGAAAAAAATAGAAATTTAGCTAAAATTATCCGTTTTCCTCCCTTTTTTCGGTAATTTCGTCAAAAAATGAGGAAAACAAACGAGTAAATTGAGGAAAAAAATTAAAATTTCGCTAAAATTATCCGTTTTTTTGCTTGTTTCGGTAATTTTGTCATAAAATAAGGAAAAAAACGAGTAAATAGAGGAAAAAATCGATATTTCCCTAAAATTATCCGTTTTCGTCCCTTTTTTCGGTAATTTCGTCCTAAAATGAGGAAAAAAAACGAGTAAATTGAGGAAAAAAATAAAAATTTCGTTAAAATTATCCGTTTATGTCCTTTTTTTCGGTAATTTCGTCATAAAATGAGGAAAAAAAACGAGTAAATAGTTGAAAAAATAGATATTTCGCTAAAAATATCCGTTTTCGTCCCTTTTTACGGTAATTTCGTCATAAAATGAGGAAAAAAACGAGTAAATAGAGGAAAAAATAGATATTTCGCTAAAATTATCCGTTTTCGTCCCTTTTTTCGGTAATTTCGTCATATAATGAGGAAAAAAAACGAGTAAATTCAGAAAAAAAATAAAAATCTCGCTATAATTATCCCTTTTCGTCCCTTTTTTCGGTAATTTCGTAATAAAATGAGGAAAAAATCGAGTAAATAGAGGAAAAAATAGATATTTAGCTAAAATTATCAGTTTTCGTCCCTTTTTTCGGTAATTTCGTCAAAAAATGAGGAAAAAAAACGAGTAAATTGAGGAAAAAAATTAAAATATCGCTAAAATTATCCGATTTCGTCCCTTTTTACGGTAATTTCGTCATAAATTGAGGAAAAAATACTTGTAAATTGAGTAAAATAATAGAATTTTCGATAAAATTATCCGTTTTCTTCCCTTTTTTTCGGTAATTTCGTCATAAAATGAGTAAAAAAAACGAGTAAATAGAGGAAAAAAATGGAAATTTTTCTAAAAATATCCGTTTTCGTCCCTTTTTTCGGTAATTTCGTCATAAAATGAGGAAAAAATCGAGTAAATAGAGGAAAAAAATAGAAATTTTGCTAAAATTATCCGTTTTCGTTGATTTTTTCGGTAATTTTGTCATAAAATGAGGAAAAAAACGAGTAAATAGAGGAAAAAATCGATATTTCCCTAAAATTATCCGTTTTCGTCCCTTTTTTCGGTAATTTCGTCAAAAAATGAGGAAAAAAAACGAGTGAATTGAGAAAAAAAATAAAAATTTCGCTAAAATTATCCGTTTTTGTCCCTTTTTTCGGTAATTTCGTAATAAAATGAGGAAAAAATCGAGTAAATAGAGGAAAAAAATAGAAATTTAGCTAAAATTATCCGTTTTCGTCCCTTTTTTCGGTAATTTCGTCAAAAAATGAGGAAAAAAACCGAGCGAATTGAGGAAAAAAATTAAAATTTCGCTAAAATTATCCGTTTTCGTCCCTTTTTACGGTAATTTCGTCATAAATTGTGGAAAAAATACTAGTAAAATAATAGAAATTTAGCAAAAATTATCCGTTTTCGTCCCTTTTTTCCGTAATTTCGACAAAAAATGTGGAAAAAAAACGAGTGAATTGAGGAAAAAAATAAAAATTTCGCTAAAATTATCCGTTTTCGTCCCTTTTTTCGGTAATTTCGTAATAAAATGAGGAAAAAAAACGAGTAAATTCAGGAAAAAAATAAAAATTTCGCTATAATTATCCCTTTTCGTCACTTTTTTCGGTAATTTCGTCATAAAATGAGGAAAAAAATATAAATTTAGCTAAAATTATCCGTTTTCGTTGCTTTTTTCGGTAATTTTGTCATAAAATGAGGAAAAAAACGAGTAAATAGAGGAAAAAAATAGAAATTTTGCTAAAAATATCCGTTTTCGTCCCTTTTTTCGGTAATTCCGTCAATAGATGAGGAAAAAAACGAGTAAATTGAGGAAAAAAATAAAAATTTCGCTAAAATTATCCGTTTTCGTCCCATTTTTCGGTAATTTCGTCAAAAAATAAGGAAAAAAACGAGTAAATTGAGGAAAAAAATTAAAATTTCGCAAAAATTATCCGTTTTCGTTGCTTTTTTCGGTAATATTGTCATAAAATGAGGAAAAAAAATCGAGTAAATAGAGGAAAAAATCGATATTTCCCTAAAATTATCCGTTTTCGTCCCTTTTTTCGGTAATTTCGTCCTAAAATGAGGAAAAAAAACGAGTAAATTTAGGAAAAAAATAAAAATTTCGCTAAAATTATCCGTTTTCGTCTCTTTTTTCGGTAATTTCGTCATAAAATGAGGAAAAAAAACGAGTAAATTGAGTAAAATAATAGAATTTTCACTAAAATTATCCGTTTTCGTCCCTTTTTTCGGTAATTTCGTCATAAAATGAGGAAAAAAACGAGTAAATAGAGGAAAAAAATAGAAATTTTGCTAAAAATATCCGTTTTCGTCCCTTTTTTCGGTAATATCATCCTAAAATGAGGAAAAAAAACGAGTAAATTGAGGAAATAAATAAAAATTTCGCCAAAATTATCCATTTTCGTCCCTTTTTTCG
The DNA here is from genome assembly GCA_947579665.1 of Sympetrum striolatum. NCBI lineage: Eukaryota > Metazoa > Arthropoda > Insecta > Odonata > Libellulidae > Sympetrum > Sympetrum striolatum. The sequence continues at coordinate 1,165,795 of CANPUZ010000004.1, forward strand.
GTAATTTCGTCATAAAATGAGGAAAAAATCGAGTAAATACAGGAAAAAATTGAAATTTAGCTAAAATTATCCGTTTTCGTCCCTTTTTTCGCTAATTTTATCAATAAATGAGTAAAAAAAACGAGTAAATTGAGGAAAAAAATAAAAATTTCGCTAAAATTATCCGTTTTCGTCCCTTTTTTCGGTAATTTCGTCAAAAAATGAGAAAAAAAAACGAGTGAATTGAGGAAAAAAATTAAAATTTCGCTAAAATTATCCGTTTTCGTCCCTTTTTTCGGTAATTTCGTCAAAAAATGAGGAAAAAAAAGAGTGAATTGAGGAAAAAAATAAAAATTTCGCTAAAATTATCCGTTTTCGTCCCTTTCTTCGGTAATTTCGTAATAAAATGAGGAAAAAATCGAGTAAATAGAGGAAAAAAATAGAAATTTAGCTAAAATTATCCGTTTTCGTCCCTTTTTTCGGTAATTTCGTCAAAAAATGAGGAAAAAAAAACGAGTGAATTGAGGAAAAAAATTAAAATTTCGCTAAAATTATCCGTTTTCGTCCCTTTTTACGGTAATTTCGTCATAAATTGAGGAAAAAATATTTGTAAATTGAGTAAAATAATAGAAATTTAGCAAAAATTATCCGTTTTCGTCCCTTTTTTCGATAATTTCGTCATAAAATGTGGAAAAAAAACGAGTGAATTGAGGAAAAAAATTAAAATTTCGCTAAAATTATCCGTTTTCGTTCCTTTTTTCGGTAATTTCGTCAATAAATGAGGAAAGAAACGAGTAAATTGAGGAAAAAAATAAAAATTTCGCTAAAATTATCCGTTTATGTCCTTTTTTTCGGTAATTTCGTCAATAAATGAGGAAAAAAAACGAGTAAATAGAGGAAAAAATTAGATATTTCGCTAAAAATATCCGTTTTCGACCCTTTTTACGGTAATTTCGTCATAAAATGAGGAAAAAATCGATTAAATAGAGGAAAAAAATAGAAATATAGCTAATATTATCCGTTTTCGTTGCTTTTTTTGGTAATTTCGACATAAAATGAGGAAAAAAAACGAGTAATTAGAGGAAAAAATAGAAATTTTGCTAAAAATATCCGTTTTCGTCCCTTTTTTCGGTAATTTCGTCAATAAATGAGGAAAAAAAACGAGTAAATTGAGGAAAAAAATAAAAATTTCGCAAAAATTATCCGTTTTCGTCCCTTTTTTCGGTAATTTCGTCAAAAAATGAGGAAAAAAAACGAGTAAATTGAGGAAAAAATCGATATTTCCCTAAAATTATCCGTTTTCGTCCCTTTTTTTCGGTAATTTCGTCCTAAAATGAGGAAAAAAAACGAGTAAATTGAGGAAAAAAATAAAAATTTCGCTAAAATGATCCGTTTTCGTCCCTTTTTTCGGTAATTTCGTCATAAAATGAGGAAAAAATCGAGTAAATAGAGGAAAAAAATAGAAATTTAGCTAAAATTATCCGTTTTCGTCCCTTTTTTCGGTAATTTCGTCAAAAAATGAGGAAAAAAACATGTAAATATAGGAAAAAAATTGAAATTTAGCTAAAATTATCCGTTTTCGTTGCTTTTTTCGGTAATTTTGTCATAAAATGAGGTAAAAAACGAGTAAATTGAGTAAAAAAATAGAAATTTTGCTATAAATTTCCGTTTTCGTCCCTTTTTTCGGTAATTTCGTCAATAAATGAGGAAAAAAACGAGTAAATTGAGGAAAAAAATAAAAATTTCGCTAAAATTATCCGTTTTTGTCCCTTTTTTCGGTAATTTCGTCATAAAATGAGAAAAAAAATCGAGTAAATAGAGGAAAAAAATAGAAATTTAGCTAAAATTATCCGTTTTCGTCCCTTTTTTCGGTAATTTCGTCAAAAAATGAGGAAAACAAACGAGTAAATTGAGGAAAAAAATTAAAATTTCGCTAAAATTATCCGTTTTTTTGCTTGTTTCGGTAATTTTGTCATAAAATAAGGAAAAAACGAGTAAATAGAGGAAAAAATCGATATTTCCCTAAAATTATCCGTTTTCGTCCCTTTTTTCGGTAATTTCGTCCTAAAATGAGGAAAAAAAACGAGTAAATTGAGGAAAAAAATAAAAATTTCGTTAAAATTATCCGTTTATGTCCTTTTTTTCGGTAATTTCGTCATAAAATGAGGAAAAAAAACGAGTAAATAGTTGAAAAAATAGATATTTCGCTAAAAATATCCGTTTTCGTCCCTTTTTACGGTAATTTCGTCATAAAATGAGGAAAAAAACGAGTAAATAGAGGAAAAAATAGATATTTCGCTAAAATTATCCGTTTTCGTCCCTTTTTTCGGTAATTTCGTCATATAATGAGGAAAAAAAACGAGTAAATTCAGAAAAAAAATAAAAATTTCGCTATAATTATCCCTTTTCGTCACTTTTTTCGGTAATTTCGTCAGAAAATGAAGAAAAAATCGAGTAAATAGCGGAAAAAAATATAAATTTAGCTAAAATTATCCGTTTTCGTTTCTTTTTTCGGTAATTTTGTCATAAAATGAGGAAAAAAAAGAGTTAATAGAGGAAAAAAATAGAAATTTTGCTAAAAATATCCGTTTTCGTCCCTTTTTTCGGAAATTTCGTCAATAGATGAGGAAAAAAACGAGTAAGTTGAGGAAAAAAATTAAAATTTCGCAAAAATTATCCGTTTTCGTTGCTTTTTTCGGTAATTTTGTCATAAAATGAGGAAAAAAAATCGAGTAAATAGAGGAAAAAATCGATATTTCCCTAAAATTATCCGTTTTCGTCCCTTTTTTCGGTAATTTCGTCCTAAAATGAGGAAAAAAAACGAGTAAATTTAGGAAAAAAATAAAAATTTCGCTAAAATTATCCGTTTTCGTCCCTTTTTTCGATAATTTCGTCATAAAATGAGGAAAAAAAACGAGTAAATTGAGAAAAATAATAGAATTTTCACTAAAATTATCCGTTTTCGTCCCTTTTTTCGGTAATTTCGTCATAAAATGAGGAAAAAAACGAGTAAATAGAGGAAAAAAATAGAAATTTTGCTAAAAATATCCGTTTTCGTCCCTTTTTTCGGTAATATCGTCCTAAAATGAGGAAATAAAACGTGTAAATTGAGGAAATAAATAAAAATTTCGCCAAAATTATCCATTTTCGTCCCTTTTTTCGGTAATTTCGTCATAAAATGAGGAAAAAATCGAGTAAATAGAGGGAAAAAATAGAAATTTAGCTAAAATTATCCGTTTTCGTTGCTTTTTTCGGTAATTTTGTCATAAAATGAGGTAAAAAACGAGTAAATTGAGGAAAAAAATAAAAATTTCGCTAAAATTATCCGTTTTCGTCCCTTTTTTCGGTAATTTCGTAATAAAATGAGGAAAAAATCGAGTAAATAGAGGAAAAAATAGAAATTTAGCTAAAATTATCCGTTTTCGTCCCTTTTTTCGGTAATTTCGTCAAAAAATGAGGAAAAAAAACGAGTGAATTGAGGAAAAAAATTAAAATTTCGCTAAAATTATCCAATTTCGTCCCTTTTTACGGTAATTTCGTCATAAATTGAGGAAAAAATACTTGTAAATTGAGTAAAATAATAGAATTTTCGCTAAAATTATCCGTTTTCTTCCCTTTTTTCGGTAATTTCGTCATAAAATGAGGAAAAAAACGAGTAAATAGAGGAAAAAAATGGAAATTTTGCTAAAAATATCCGTTTCTGTCACTTTTTTCGGTAATTTCGTCATAAAATGAGGAAAAAATCGAGTAAATAGAGGAAAAAAATAGATATTTTGCTAAAATTATCCGTTTTCGTTGATTTTTTCGGTAATTTTGTCATAAAATGAGGAAAAAAACGAGTAAATAGAGGAAAAAATCGATATTTCCCTAAAATTATCCGTTTTCGTCCCTTTTTTCGGTAATTTCGTCAATAAATGAGGAAAAAAACGAGTAAATTGAGGAAAAAAATAAAAATTTCGCTAAAATTATCCGTTTTCGTCCCTTTTTTCGGTAATTTCGTCATAAAATGAGAAAAAAAATCGAGTAAATAGAGGAAAAAAATAGAAATTTAGCTAAAATTATCCGTTTTCGTCCCTTTTTTCGGTAATTTCGTCAAAAAATGAGGAAAACAAACGAGTAAATTGAGGAAAAAAATTAAAATTTCGCTAAAATTATCCGTTTTTTTGCTTGTTTCGGTAATTTTGTCATAAAATAAGGAAAAAACGAGTAAATAGAGGAAAAAATCGATATTTCCCTAAAATTATCCGTTTTCGTCCCTTTTTTCGGTAATTTCGTCCTAAAATGAGGAAAAAAAACGAGTAAATTGAGGAAAAAAATAAAAATTTCGTTAAAATTATCCGTTTATGTCCTTTTTTTCGGTAATTTCGTCATAAAATTAGGAAAAAAAAACGAGTAAATAGTTGAAAAAATAGATATTTCGCTAAAAATATCCGTTTTCGTCCCTAATTACGGTAATTTCGTCATAAAATGAGGAAAAAAACGAGTAAATAGAGGAAAAAATAGATATTTCGCTAAAATTATCCGTTTTCGTCCCTTTTTTCGGTAATTTCGTCATATAATGAGGAAAAAAAACGAGTAAATTCAGGAAAAAAATAAAAATTTCGCTATAATTATCCCTTTTCGTCACTTTTTTCGGTAATTTCGTCATAAAATGAGGAAAAAATCGAGTAAATAGCGGAAAAAAATATAAATTTAGCTAAAATTATCCGTTTTCGTTACTTTTTTCGGTAATTTTGTCATAAAATGAGGAAAAAAACGAGTTAATAGAGGAAAAAAATAGAAATTTTGCTAAAAATATCCGTTTTCGTCCCTTTTTTCGGTAATTTCGTCAATAGATGAGGAAAAAAACGAGTAAATTGAGGAAAAAAATTAAAATTTCGCAAAAATTATCCGTTTTCGTTGCTTTTTTCGGTAATTTTGTCATAAAATGAGGAAAAAAAATCGAGTAAATAGAGGAAAAAATCGATATTTCCCTAAAATTATCCGTTTTCGTCCCTTTTTTCGGTAATTTCGTCCTAAAATGAGGAAAAAAAACGAGTAAATTTAGGAAAAAAATAAAAATTTCGCTAAAATTATCCGTTTTCGTCCCTTTTTTCGGTAATTTCGTCATAAAATGAGGAAAAAAAACGAGTAAATTGAGAAAAATAATAGAATTTTCACTAAAATTATCCGTTTTCGTCCCTTTTTTCGGTAATTTCGTCATAAAATGAGGAAAAAAACGAGTAAATAGAGGAAAAAAATAGAAATTTTGCTAAAAATATCCGTTTTCGTCCCTTTTTTCGGTAATATCGTCCTAAAATGAGGAAAAAAAACGTGTAAATTGAGGAAATAAATAAAAATTTCGCCAAAATTATCCGTTTTCGTCCCTTTTTTCGGTAATTTCGTCAAAAAATGAGGAAAAAAAACGAGTAAATTGAGGAAAAAAATTAAAATTTCGCTAAAATTATCCGATTTCGTCCCTTTTTACGGTAATTTCGTCATAAATTGAGGAAAAAATACTTGTAAATTGAGTATAATAATAGAATTTTCGCTAAAATTATCCGTTTTCTTCCCTTTTTTCGGTAATTTCGTCATAAAATGAGGAAAAAAACGAGTAAATAGAGGAAAAAAATGGAAATTTTGCTAAAAATATCCGTTTTCGTCCCTTTTTTCGGTAATTTCGTCATAAAATGAGGAAAAAATCGAGTAAATAGAGGAAAAAAATAGAAATTTTGCTAAAATTATCCGTTTTCGTCGATTTTTTCGGTAATTTTGTCATAAAATGAGGAAAAAAACGAGTAAATAGAGGAAAAAATCGATATTTCCCTAAAATTATCCGTTTTCGTCCCTTTTTTCGGTAATTTCGTCAAAAAATGAGGAAAAAAAACGAGTGAATTGAGAAAAAAAATAAAAATTTCGCTAAAATTATCCGTTTTTGTCCCTTTTTTCGGTAATTTCGTAATAAAATGAGGAAAAAATCGAGTAAATAGAGGAAAAAAATAGAAATTTAGCTAAAATTATCCGTTTTCGTCCCTTTTTTCGGTAATTTCGTCAAAAAATGAGGAAAAAAACCGAGCGAATTGAGGAAAAAAATTAAAATTTCGCTAAAATTATCCGTTTTCGTCCCTTTTTACGGTAATTTCGTCATAAATTGTGGAAAAAATACTAGTAAAATAATAGAAATTTAGCAAAAATTATCCGTTTTCGTCCCTTTTTTCCGTAATTTCGACAAAAAATGTGGAAAAAAAAACGAGTGAATTGAGGAAAAAAATAAAAATTTCGCTAAAATTATCCGTTTTCGTCCCTTTTTTCGGTAATTTCGTAATAAAATGAGGAAAAAAAACGAGTAAATTCAGGAAAAAAATAAAAATTTCGCTATAATTATCCCTTTTCGTCACTTTTTTCGGTAATTTCGTCATAAAATGAGGAAAAAATCGAGTAAATAGAGGAAAAAAATATAAATTTAGCTAAAATTATCCGTTTTCGTTGCTTTTTTCGGTAATTTTGTCATAAAATGAGGAAAAAAACGAGTAAATAGAGGAAAAAAATAGAAATTTTGCTAAAAATATCCGTTTTCGTCCCTTTTTTTGGTAATTACGTCAATAGATGGGGAAAAAAACGAGTATATTGAGGAAATAAATAAAAATTTCGCCAAAATTATCCATTTTCGTCCCTTTTTTCGGTAATTTCGTCATAAAATGAGGAAAAAATCGAGTAAATACAGGAAAAAATTGAAATTTAGCTAAAATTATCCGTTTTCGTCCCTTTTTTCGCTAATTTTATCAATAAATGAGTAAAAAAAAACGAGTAAATTGAGGAAAAAAATAAAAATTTCGCTAAAATTATCCGTTTTCGTCCCTTTTTTCGGTAATTTCGTCAAAAAATGAGGGAAAAAACGAGTAAATAGAGGAAAAAATCGATATTTTCCTAAAATTATCCGTTTTCGTCCCTTTTTTCGGTAATTTCGTCCTAAAATGACGAAAAAAAACGAGTAAATTGAGGAAAAAAATAAAAATATCGCTAAAATTATCCGTTTATGTCCTTTTTTTCGGTAATTTCGTCATAAAATGAGGAAAAAAAACGAGTAAATAGAGGAAAAAAATATAAATTTAGCTAAAATTATCCGTTTTCGTTGCTTTTTTCGGTAATTTTGTCATAAAATGAGGAAAATAACGAGTAAAGAGAGGAAAAAAATAGAAATTTTGCTAAAAATATCCGTTTTCGTCCCTTTTTTCGGTAATTTCGTCAATAAATGAGGAAAAAAACGAGTAAATTGAGGAAAAAAATAAAAATTTCTCTAAAATTATCCGTTTTCGTCCCATTTTTCGGTAATTTCGTCAAAAAATAAGGAAAAAAAACGAGTAAATTGAGGAAAAAAATTAAAATTTCGCAAAAATTATCCGTTTTCGTTGCTTTTTTCGGTAATTTTGTCATAAAATGAGGAAAAAAAATCGAGTAAATAGAGGAAAAAATCGATATTTCCTTAAAATTATCCGCTTTCGTCCCTTTTTTCGGTAATTTCGTCCTAAAATGAGGAAAAAAAATGAGTAAATAGAGGAAAAAAATATTAATTTTGCTAAATATTTCCGTTTTCGTCCCTTTTTTCGGTAATTTCGTAATAAAATGAGGAAAAAATCGAGTAAATAGAGGAAAAAAATAGAAATTTAGCTAAAATTATCCGTTTTCGTTGTTTTTTCGGTAATTTTGTCATAAAATGAGGTAAAAAACGAGTAAATTGAGTAAAAAAATAGACATTTTGCTAAAAATTTCCGTTTTCGCCCTTTTTTTCGGTAATTTCGTCAATAAATGAGGAAAAAAACGAGTAAATTGAGGAAAAAAATAAAAATTTCGCTAAAATTATCCATTTTCGTCCCTTTTTTTGGTAATTTCGTCATAAAATGAGGAAAAAATCGAGTAAATAGAGGAAAAAAATAGAAATTTAGCTAAAATTATCCGTTAACGTTGCTTTTTTCGGTAATTCTGTCATAAAATGAGGTAAAAAACGAGTAAATTGAATAAAAAAATAGAAATTTTGCTAAATATTTCCGTTTTCGTCCCTTTTTTCGGTTATTTCGTCAATAAATGAGGAATAAAACGAGTAAATAGAGGAAAAAAATAGAAATTTAGCTAAAAATATCCGTTTTCGTCCCTTTTTTCGGTAATTTCGTCAAAAAATGTGGAAAAAAAAACGAGTGAATTGTGGAAAAAATTAAAATTTCGCTAAAATTATCCGTTTTCGTCCCTTTTTTCGGTAATTTCGTCAATAAATGAGGAAAAGAACGAGTAAATTGAGGAAAAAAATAAAAATTTCGCTAAAATTTTCCATTTTCGTCCCCTTTTTCGGTAATTTCGTCAAAAAATGAGGAAAAAAACGAGTAAATAGAGGAAAAAATCGATATTTTCCTAAAATTATCCGTTTTCGTCCCTTTTTTCGGTAATTTCGTCCTAAAATGATGAAAAAAAACAAGTAAATTGAGGAAAAAAATAAAAATATCGCTAAAATTATCCGTTTATGTCCTTTTTTTCTGTAATTTCGTCATAAAATGAGGAAAAAAAACGAGTAAATAGAGGAAAAAATAGATGTTTCGCTAAAATTATCCGTTTTCGTCCCTTTTTTCGGTAATTTCGTCATAAAATGAGGAAAAAAACGAGTAAATAGAGGAAAAAAATATAAATTTAGCTAAAATTATCCGTTTTCGTTGCTTTTTTCGGTAATTTTGTCATAAAATGAGGAAAATAACGAGTAAAGAGAGGAAAAAAATAGAAATATCGCTAAAATTATCCGTTTATGTCCTTTTTTTCGGTAATTTTGTCATAAAATGAGGAAAAAAAACGAGTAAATAGAGGAAAAAATAGAAATTTAGCAAAAATTATCCGTTTTCGTCCCTTTTTTCGGTAATTTCGTAAAAAAATGAGGAAAAAAAACGAGTGAATTGAGGAAAATAATAAAAATTTCGCTAAAATTATCCATTTTCGTCCCTTTTTTCGGTAATTTCGACATAAAATGAGGAAAAAATCGAGTAAATAGAGGAAAAAATAGAAATTTAGCAAAAATTATCCGTTTTCGTCCCTTTTTTCGGTAATTTCGTCAAAAAATGTGGAAAAAAAACGAAAGAATTGAGGAAAAAAAATTAAAATTTCGCTAAAAATATCCGTTTTCGTCCCTTTTTTCGGTAATTTCGTCAATAAATAAGGAAAAAAACGAGTAAATTGAGGAAAAAAATAAAAATTTCGCTAAAATTATCCGTTTTCTTCCCTTTTTTCGGTAATTTCGTCATAAAAAGAGGAAAAAAACGAGTAAATAGAAGAAAAAAATAGAAATTTTGCCAAAGAATTTCCGTTTTCGTCCCTTTTTTCGGTAATTTCGTCATAAAATGAGGAAAAAATCGAGTAAATAGAGGAAAAAAATAGAAATTTTGCAAAAAATATCCGTTTTCGTCCCTTTTTTCGGTAATTTCGTCAATAAATGAGGAAAAAAACGACTAAATTGAGGAAAAAAATAAAAATTTCGCTAAAATTATCCGTTTTCTTCCCTTTTTTCGGTAATTTCGTCATAAAATGAGGAAAAAATCGAGTAAATAGAGGAAAAAATCGATATTTCCCTAAAATTATCCGTTTTCGTCTCTTTTTTCGGTAATTTCGTCCTAAAATGATGAAAAAAAACGAGTAAATTGAGGAAAAAAATAAAAATTTCGCTAAAATTATCCGTTTATGTCCTTTTTTTCGGTAATTTCGTCATAAAATGAGGAAAAAAAACGAGTAAATAGAGGAAAAAATAGATGTTTCGCTAAAATTATCCGTTTTCGTCCCTTTTTTCGTTAATTTCATCATAAAATGAGGAAAAAATCAATTAAATAGAGGAAAAAAATAGAAATATAGCTTATACTATCCGTTTTCGTTGCTTTTTTTGGTAATTTCGTCATAAAATGAGGAAAAAACGAGTAATTAGAGTAAAAAATAGAAATTTTGCTAAAAATATCCGTTTTCGTCCCTTTTTTCGGTAATTTCGTCAAAAAATGAGGAAAAAAAACGAGTGAATTGAGGAAAAAAATTAAAATTTCGCTAAAATTATCCGTTGTCGTCCCTTTTTACGGTAATTTCGTCATAAATTGAGGAAAAAATACTTGTAAATTGAGTAAAATAATAGAAATTTAGCAAAAATTATCCGTTTTCGTCACTTTTTTCGATAATTTCGTCAAAAAATGTGGAATAAAAACGAGTGAATTGAGGAAAAAAATTAAAATTTCACTAAAATTATCCTTTTTCGTCCCTTTTTTCGGTAATTTCATCAATAAATGAGGAAAAAAACGAGTAAATTGAGGAAAAAACTAAAAATTTCGCTAAAATTATCCGTTTATGTCCTTTTTTTCGGTAATTTCGTCATAAAATGAGGAAAAAAAAACGAGTAAATAGAGGAAAATATAGATATTTCGCTAAAAATATCCGTTTTCGTCCCTTTTTACGGTAATTTCGTCATAAAATGAGGAAAAAAAACGAGTAAATAGAGGAAAAAATAGATATTTCGCTAAAATTATCCGTTTTCGTCCCTTTTTTCGTTAATTTTATCATAAAATGAGGAAAAAATCGATTAAATAGAGGAAAAAAATAGAAATATAGCTAATACTATCCGTTTTCGTTGCTTTTTTTGGTAATTTCGTCATAAAATGAGGAAAAAAACGAGTAATTAGAGGAAAAAATAGAAATTTTGCTAAAAATATCCGTTTTCGTCTCTTTTTTCGGTAATTTCGTCAATAAATGAGGAAAAAAAACGAGTAAATAAAAAAAAAATATAAAAATTTCGCAAAAAATATCCGTTTTCGTCCCTTTTTTCGGTAATTTCGTCAAAAAATGATGAAAAAAAACGAGTAAATTGAGGAAAAAATCGATATTTCCCTAAAATTATCCGTTTTCGTCCCTTTTTTCGGTAATTTCGTCCTAAAATGAGGAAAAAAAACGAGTAAATTGAGGAAAAAAATAAAAATTTCGCTAAAATGATCCGTTTTCGTCCCTTTTTTCGGTAATTTCGTCATAAAATGAGGAAGAAATCGAGGATATAGAGGAAAAAAATAGAAATTTAGCTAAAATTATCCGTTTTCGTCCCTTTTTTCGGTAATTTCGTCAAAAAATGAGGAAAAAAACATGTAAATATAGGAAAAAAATTGAAATTTAGCTAAAATTATCCGTTTTCGTTGCTTTTTTCGGTAATTTTGTCATAAAATGAGGTAAAAAACGAGTAAATTGAGAAAAAAATAGAAATTTTGCTATAAATTTCCGTTTTCGTCACTTTTTTCGGTAATTTCGTCATAAAATGAGGAAAAAAAACGAGTAAATTGAGTAAAATAATAGAATTTTCACTAAAATTATCCGTTTTCATCCATTTTTTCGGTAATTTCGTCATAAAATGAGGAAAAAAACGAGTAAATAGAGGAAAAAAATAGAAATTTAGCTAAAATTATCCGTTTTCGTTGCTTTTTTCGGTAATTTTGTCATAAAATGAGGTAAAAAACGAGTAAATTGAGTAAAAAAATAGAAATTTTGCTAAAATTTTCCGTTTTCGTCCATTTTTTTGGTAATTTCGTCAATAAATGAAGAAAAAAACGAGTAAATTGAGGAAAAAAATAAAAATTTCGCTAAAATTATCCGTTTTCGTCCCTTTTTTCGGTAATTTCGTAATAAAATGAGGAAAAAATCGAGTAAATAGAGGAAAAAAATAGAAATTTAGCTAAAATTATCCGTTTTCGTCCCTTTTTTTGCTAATTTCGTCAAAAAATGAGGAAAAAAAAACGAGTGAATTGAGGAAAAAAATTAAAATTTCGCTAAAATTATCCGTTTTCGTACCTTTTTACGGTAATTTCTTCATAAATTGAGGAAAAAATACTTGTAAATTGAGTAAAATAATAGAATTTTCGCTAAAATTATCCGTTTTCTTCCCTTTTTTCGGTAATTTCGTCATAAAATGAGGAAAAAAATGAGTAAATAGAGGAAAAAAATGGAAATTTTGCTAAAAATATCCGTTTTCGTCCCTTTTTTCGGTAATTTCGTCATAAAATGAGGAAAAAATCGAGTAAATAGAGGAAAAAAATAGAAATTAAGTTAAAAGTATCCGTTTTCGTTGATTTTTTCGGTAATTTTGTCATTAAATGAGGAAAAAAAAGGAGTAAATAGAGGAAAAAATCGATATTTCCCTAAAAATATCCGTTTTCGTCCCTTTTTTCGGTAATTTCGTCAAAAAATGTGGAAAAAAAACGAGTGAATTGAGGAAATAAATAAAAATTTCGCTAAAATTATCCGTTTTCGTCCCTTTTTTCGGTAATTTCGTAATAAAATGAGGAAAAAATCGAGTAAATAGAGGAAAAAAATAGAAATTTAGCTAAAATTATCCGTTTTCGTCCCTTTTTTCGGTAATTTCGTCAAAAAATGAGGAAAAAAAACGAGTGAATTGAGGAAAAAAATTAAAATTTCGCTAAAATTATCCGTTTTCGTCCCTTTTTACAGTAATTTCGTCATAAATTGAGGAAAAAATACTTGTAAATTGAGTAAAATAAAAGAAATTTAGCAAAAATTATCCGTTTTCTTCCCTTTTTTCGGTAATTTCGTCATAAAATGAGGAAAAAAACGAGTAAATAGAGGAAAAAAATTAAAATTTCGCTAAAATTATCCGTTTTCGTCCCTTTTTTCGGTAATTTCGTCATAAAATGAGGAAAAAATCGAGTAAATAGAGGAAAAAAATAGAAATTTAGCTAAAATTATCCGTTTTCGTCCCTTTTTTCGGTAATTTCGTCAAAAAATGAGGAAAAAAAACGAGTGAATTGAGGAAAAAAATTAAAATTTCGCTAAAATTATCCGTTTTCGTCCCTTTTTTCGGTAATTTCGTCAAAAAATGAGGAAAAAAAAGAGTGAATTGAGGAAAAAAATAAAAATTTCGCTAAAATTATCCGTTTTCGTCCCTTTCTTCGGTAATTTCGTAATAAAATGAGGAAAAAATCGAGTAAATAGAGGAAAAAAATAGAAATTTAGCTAAAATTATCCGTTTTCGTCCCTTTTTTCGGTAATTTCGTCAAAAAATGAGGAAAAAAAACGAGTGAATTGAGGAAAGAAATTAAAATTTCGCTAAAATTATCCGTTTTCGTCCCTTTTTACGGTAATTTCGTCATAAATTGAGGAAAAAATACTTGTAAATTGAGTAAAATAATAGAAATTTAGCAAAAATTATCCGTTTTCGTCCCTTTTTTCGATAATTTCGTCAAAAAATGTGGAAAAAAAACGAGTGAATTGAGGAAAGAAATTAAAATTTCGCTAAAATTATCCGTTTTCGTTCCTTTTTTCGGTAATTTCGTCAATAAATGAGGAAAAAAAACGAGTAAATTGAGGAAAAAAATAAAAATTTCGCTAAAATTATCCGTTTATGTCCTTTTTTTCGGTAATTTCGTCAATAAATGAGGAAAAAAACGAGTAAATAGAGGAAAAAATTAGATATTTCGCTAAAAATATCCGTTTTCGTCCCTTTTTACGGTAATTTCGTCATAAAATGAGGAAAAAAAACGAGTAAATAGAGGAAAAAATAGATATTTCGCTAAAATTATCCGTTTTCGTCCCTTTTTTCGTTAATTTCATCATAAAATGAGGAAAAAATCGATTAAATTGAGGAAAAAATAGAAATATAGCTAATATTATCCGTTTTCGTTGCTTTTTTTGGTAATTTCGTCATAAAATGAGGAAAAAAACGAGTAATTAGAGGAAAAAATAGAAATTTTGCAAAAAAATATCCGTTTTCGTCCCTTTTTTCGGTAATTTCGTCAATAAATGAGGAAAAAAAACGAGTAAATTGAGGAAAAAAATAAAAATTTCGCAAAAATTATCCGTTTTCGTCCCTTTTTTCGGTAATTTCGTCAAAAAATGAGGAAAAAAAACGAGTAAATTGAGGAAAAAATCGATATTTCCCTAAAATTATCCGTTTTCGTCCCTTTTTTCGGTAATTTCGTCCTAAAATGAGGAAAAAAAACGAGTAAATTGAGGAAAAAAATAAAAATTTCGCTAAAATGATCCGTTTTCGTCCCTTTTTTCGGTAATTTCGTCATAAAATGAGGAAAAAATCGAGTAAATAGAGGAAAAAAATAGAAATTTAGCTAAAATTATCCGTTTTCGTCCCTTTTTTCGGTAATTTCGTCAAAAAATGATGAAAAAAACATGTAAATATAGGAAAAAAATTGAAATTTAGCTAAAATTATCCGTTTTCGTTGCTTTTTTCGGTAATTTTGTCATAAAATGAGGTAAAAAACGAGTAAATTGAGTAAAAAAAAAGAAATTTTGCTATAAATTTCCGTTTTCGTCCCTTTTTTCGGTAATTTCGTCAATAAATGAGGAAAAAAACGAGTAAATTGAGGAAAAAAATAAAAATTTCGCTAAAATTATCCGTTTTCGTCCCTTTTTTCGGTAATTTCGTCATAAAATGAGAAAAAAAATCGAGTAAATAGAGGAAAAAAATAGAAATTTAGCTAAAATTATCCGTTTTCGTCCCTTTTTTCGGTAATTTCGTCAAAAAATGAGGAAAACAAACGAGTAAATTGAGGAAAAAAATTAAAATTTCGCTAAAATTATCCGTTTTTTTTGCTTGTTTCGGTAATTTTGTCATAAAATAAGGAAAAAAACGAGTAAATAGAGAAAAAAATCGATATTTCCCTAAAATTATCCGTTTTCGTCCCTTTTTTCGGTAATTTCGTCCTAAAATGAGGAAAAAAAACGAGTAAATTGAGGAAAAAATCGATATTTCCCTAAAATTATCCGTTTTCGTCCCTTTTTTCGGTAATTTCGTCCTAAAATGAGGAAAAAAAAACGAGTAAATTGAGGAAAAAAATAAAAATTTCGCTAAAATGATCCGCTTTCGTCCCTTTTTCGGTAATTTCGTCATAAAATGAGGAAAAAATCGAGTAAATAGAGGAAAAAAATAGAAATTTAGCTAAAATTATCCGTTTTCGTCCCTTTTTTCGGTAATTTCGTCAAAAAATGAGGAAAAAAACATGTAAATATAGGAAAAAAATTGAAATTTAGCTAAAATTATCCGTTTTCGTTGCTTTTTTCGGTAATTTTGTCATAAAATGAGGTAAAAAACGAGTAAATTGAGCAAAAAATAGAAATTTTGCTATAAATTTCCGTTTTCGTCACTTTTTTCGGTAATTTCGTCATAAAATGAGGAAAAAATCGAGTAAATAGAGGAAAAAAATATAAATTTAGCTAAAATTATCCGTTTTCGATGCTTTTTTCGGTAATTTTGTCATAAAATGAGGAAAAAAACGAGTAAATAGAGGAAAAAAATAGAAATTTTGCAAAAAATATCCGTTTTCGTCCCTTTTTTCGGTAATTTCGTCAATAGATGAGGAAAAAAAACGAGTAAATTGAGGAAAAAAATAAAAATTTCGCTTAAATTATCCGTTTTCGTCCCATTTTTCGGTAATTTCGTCAAAAAATAAGGAAAAAAAACGAGTAAATTGAGGAAAAAAATTAAAATTTCGCAAAAATTATCCGTTTTCGTTGCTTTTTTCGGTAATTTTGTCATAAAATGAGGAATAAAAATCGAGTAAATAGAGGAAAAAATCGATATTTCCCTAAAATTATCCGTTTTCGTCCCTTTTTTCGGTAATTTCGTCCTAAAATGAGGAAAAAAAACGAGTAAATTTAGGAAAAAAATAAAAATTTCGCTAAAATTATCCGTTTTCGTCCCTTTTTTCGGTAATTTCGTCATAAAATGAGGAAAAAAAACGAGTAAATTGAGTAAAATAATAGAATTTTCACTAAAATTATCCGTTTTCGTCCATTTTTTCGGTAATTTCGTCATAAAATGAGGAAAAAAACGAGTAAATAGAGGAAAAAAATAGAAATTTAGCTAAAATTATCCGTTTTCGTTGCTTTTTTCGGTAATTTTGTCATAAAATGAGGTAAAAAACGAGTAAATTGAGTAAAAAAATAGAAATTTTGCTAAAAATTTCCGTTTTCGTCCATTTTTTCGGTAATTTCGTCAATAAATGAGGAAAAAAACTAGTAAATTGAGGAAAAAAATAAAAATTTCGCTAAAATTATCCGTTTTCGTCCCTTTTTTCGGTAATTTCGTAATAAAATGAGGAAAAAATCGAGTAAATAGAGGAAAAAAATAGAAATTTCGCTAAAATTATCCGTTTTCGTCCCTTTTTACGGTAATTTCTTCATAAATTGAGGAAAAAATACTTGTAAATTGAGTAAAATAATAGAATTTTCGCTAAAATTATCCGTTTTCTTCCCTTTTTTCGGTAATTTCGTCATAAAATGAGGAAAAAAATGAGTAAATAGAGGAAAAAAATGGATATTTTGCTAAAAATATCCGTTTTCGTCCCTTTTTTCGGTAATTTCGTCATAAAATGAGGAAAAAATCGAGTAAATAGAGGAAAAAAATAGAGATTAAGTTAAAAGTATCCGTTTTCGTTGATTTTTTCGGTAATTTTGTCATTAAATGAGGAAAAAAAAGGAGTAATTAGAGGAAAAAATCGATATTTCCCTAAAAATATCCGTTTTCGTCCCTTTTTTCGGTAATTTCGTCAAAAAATGAGGAAAAAAAAACGAGTGAATTGAGGAAAAAAATAAAAATTTCGCTAAAATTATCCGTTTTCGTCCCTTTTTTCGGTAATTTCGTAATAAAATGAGGAAAAAATCGAGTAAATAGAGGAAAAAAATAGAAATTTAGCTAAAATTATCCGTTTTCGTCCCTTTTTTCGGTAATTTCGTCAAAAAATGAGGAAAAAAAACGAGTGAATTGAGGAAAAAAATTAAAATTTCGCTAAAATTATCCATTTTCGTCCCTTTTTACGGTAATTTCGTCATAAATTGAGGAAAAAATACTTGTAAATTGAGTAAAATAATAGAAATTTAGCAAAAATTATCCGTTTTCTTCCCTTTTTTCGGTAATTTCGTCATAAAATGAGGAAAAAAACGAGTAAATAGAGGAAAAAAATAGAAATTTAGCTAAAATTATCCGTTTTCGTCCCTTTTTTCGGTAATATCGTCAAAAAATGAGGAAAAAAACGAGTGAATTGAGGAAAAAAATTAAAATTTCGCTAAAATTATCCGTTTTCGTCCCTTTTTTCGGTAATTTCGTCTAAAAATGAGGAAAAAAAAAGAGTGAATTGAGGAAAAAAATAAAAATTTCGCTAAAATTATCCGTTTTCGTCCCTTTCTTCGGTAATTTCGTAATAAAATGAGGAAAAAATCGAGTAAATAGAGGAAAAAAATAGAAATTTAGCTAAAATTATCCGTTTTCGTCCCTTTTTTCGGTAATTTCGTCAAAAAATGAGGAAAAAAAACGAGTGAATTGAGGAAAAAAATTAAAATTTCGCTAAAATTATCCGTTTTCGTCCCTTTTTACGGTAATTTCGTCATAAATTGAGGAAAAAATACTTGTAAATTGAGTAAAATAATAGAAATTTAGCAAAAATTATCCGTTTTCGTCCCTTTTTTCGATAATTTCGTCAAAAAATGTGGAAAAAAAACGAGTGAATTGAGGAAAAAAATTAAAATTTCGCTAAAATTATCCGTTTTCGTTCCTTTTTTCGGTAATTTCGTCAATAAATGAGGAAAAAAACGAGTAAATTGAGGAAAAAAATAAAAATTTCGCTAAAATTATCCGTTTATGTCCTTTTTTTCGGTAATTTCGTCAATAAATGAGGAAAAAAACGAGTAAATAGAGGAAAAAAATAGATATTTCGCTAAAAATATCCGTTTTCGTCCCTTTTTACGGTAATTTCGTCATAAAATGAGGAAAAAAAACGAGTAAATAGAGGAAAAAATAGATATTTCGCTAAAATTATCCGTTTTCGTCCCTTTTTTGTTAATTTCATCATAAAATGAGGAAAAAATCGATTAAATAGAGGAAAAAAATAGAAATATAGCTAATATTATCCGTTTTCGTTGCTTTTTTTGGTAATTTCGTCATAAAATGAGGAAAAAAACGAGTAATTAGAGGAAAAAATAGAAATTTTGCTAAAAATATCCGTTTTCGTCCCTTTTTTCGGTAATTTCGTCAATAAATGAGGAAAAAAAACGAGTAAATTGAGGAAAAAAATAAAAATTTCGCAAAAATTATCCGTTTTCGTCCCTTTTTTCGGTAATTTCGTACAAAAATGAGGAAAAAAAACGAGTAAATTGAGGAAAAAATCGATATTTCCCTAAAATTATCCGTTTTCGTCCCTTTTTTCGGTAATTTCGTCCTAAAATGAGGAAAAAAAACGAGTGAATTGAGGAAAAAAATTAAAATTTCGCTAAAATGATCCGTTTTCGTCCCTTTTTTCGGTAATTTCGTCATAAAATGAGGAAAAAATCGAGTAAATTGAGGAAAAAAATTAAAATTTCGCTAAAATTATCCGTTTTTTTGCTTGTTTCGGTAATTTTGTCATAAAATAAGGAAAAAAACGAGTAAATAGAGGAAAAAATCGATATTTCCCTAAAATTATCCGTTTTCGTCCCTTTTTTCGGTAATTTTGTCATAAAATAAGGAAAAAAAACGAGTAAATTGAGGAAAAAAATAAAAATTTCGTTAAAATTATCCGTTTATGTCCTTTTTTTCGGTAATTTCGTCATAAAATGAGGAAAAAAAAACGAGTAAATAGTTGAAAAAATAGATATTTCGCTAAAAATATCCGTTTTCGTCCCTTTTTACGGTAATTTCGTCATAAAATGAGGAAAAAAACGAGTAAATAGAGGAAAAAATAGATATTTCGCTAAAATTATCCGTTTTCGTCCCTTTTTTCGGTAATTTCGTCATATAATGAGGAAAAAAAACGAGTAAATTCAGGAAAAAAATAAAAATTTCGCTATAATTATCCCTTTTCGTCACTTTTTTCGGTAATTTCGTCATAAAATGAGGAAAAAATCGAGTAAATAGCGGAAAAAAATATAAATTTAGCTAAAATGATCCGTTTTCGTTTCTTTTTTCGGTAATTTTGTCATAAAATGAGGAAAAAAACGAGTTAATAGAGGAAAAAAATAGAAATTTTGCTAAAAATATCCGTTTTCGTCCCTTTTTTCGGTAATTTCGTCAATAGATGAGGAAAAAAACGAGTAAATTGAGGAAAAAAATTAAAATTTCGCAAAAATTATCCGTTTTCGTTGCTTTTTTCGGTAATTTTGTCATAAAATGAGGAAAAAAAATCGAGTAAATAGAGGAAAAAATCGATATTTCCCTAAAATTATCCGTTTTCGTCCCTTTTTTCGGTAATTTCTTCCTAAAATGAGGAAAAAAAACGAGTAAATTTAGGAAAAAAATAAAAATTTCGCTAAAATTATCCGTTTTCGTCCATTTTTTTGGTAATTTCGTCATAAAATGAGGAAAAAAACGAGTAAATTGAGTAAAATAATATAATTTTCACTAAAATTATCCGTTTTCGTCCCTTTTTTCGGTAATTTCGTCATAAAATGAGGAAAAAAACGAGTAAATAGAGGAAAAAAATAGAAATTTTGCTAAAAATATCCGTTTTCGTCCCTTTTTTCGGTAATATCGTCCTAAAATGAGGAAAAAAAACGTGTAAATTGAGGAAATAAATAAAAATTTCGCCAAAATTATCCATTTTCGTCCCTTTTTTCGGTAATTTCGTCATAAAATGAGGAAAAAATCGAGTAAATAGAGGGAAAAAATAGAAATTTAGCTAGAATTATCCGTTTTCGTTGCTTTTTTCGGTAATTTTGTCATAAAATGAGGTAAAAAACGAGTAAATTGAGGAAAAAAATAAAAATTTCGCTAAAATTATCCGTTTTCGTCCCTTTTTTCGGTAATTTCGTAATAAAATGAGGAAAAAATCGGGTAAAAAGAGGAAAAAATAGAAATTTAGCTAAAATTATCCGTTTTCGTCCCTTTTTTCGGTAATTTCGTCAAAAAATGAGGAAAAAAAACGAGTGAATTGAGGAAAAAAATTAAAATTTCGCTAAAATTATCCGATTTCGTCCCTTTTTACGGTAATATCGTCATAAATTGAGGAAAAAATACTTGTAAATTGAGTAAAATAATAGAATTTTCGCTAAAATTATCCGTTTTCGTCCCTTTTTTCGGTAATTTCATCATAAAATGAGAAAAAAATCGATTAAATAGAGGAAAAAAATAGAAATATAGCTAATATTATCCGTTTTCGTTGCTTTTTTTGGTAATTTCGTCATAAAATGAGGAAAAAAACGAGTAATTAGAGGAAAAAATAGAAATTTTGCTAAAAATATCCGTTTTCGTCCCTTTTTTCGGTAATTTCGTCAATAAATGAGGAAAAAAAACGAGTAAATTGAGGAAAAAAATAAAAATTTCGCAAAAATTATCCGTTTTCGTCCTTTTTTTCGGTAATTTCGTACAAAAATGAGGAAAAAAAACGAGTAAATTGAGGAAAAAATCGATATTTCCCTAAAATTATCCATTTTCGTCCCTTTTTTCGGTAATTTCGTCATAAAATGAGGAAAAAATCGAGTAAATAGAGGGAAAAAATAGAAATTTAGCTAAAATTATCCGTTTTCGTTGCTTTTTTCGGTAATTTTGTCATAAAATGAGGTAAAAAACGAGTAAATTGAGGAAAAAAATAGAAATTTCGCTAAAATTATCCGTTTTCGTCCCTTTTTTCGGTAATTTCGTAATAAAATGAGGAAAAAATCGAGTAAATAGAGGAAAAAAATAGAAATTTAGCTAAAATTATCCGTTTTCGTCCCTTTTTTCGGTAATTTCGTCAAAAAATGAGGAAAAAAAAACGAGTGAATTGAGGAAAAAAATTAAAATTTCGCTAAAATTATCCGTTTTCGTCCCTTTTTACGGTAATTTCTTCATAAATTGAGGAAAAAATACTTGTAAATTGAGTAAAATAATAGAATTTTCGCTAAAATTATCCGTTTTCTTCCCTTTTTTCGGTAATTTCGTCATAAAATGAGGAAAAAAATGAGTAAATAGAGGAAAAAAATGGATATTTTGCTAAAAATATCCGTTTTCGTCCCTTTTTTCGGTAATTTCGTCATAAAATGAGGAAAAAATCGAGTAAATAGAGGAAAAAAATAGAGATTAAGTTAAAAGTATCCGTTTTCGTTGATTTTTTCGGTAATTTTGTCATTAAATGAGGAAAAAAAAGGAGTAATTAGAGGAAAAAATCGATATTTCCCTAAAAATATCCGTTTTCGTCCCTTTTTTCGGTAATTTCGTCAAAAAATGAGGAAAAAAAACGAGTGAATTGAGGAAAAAAATAAAAATTTCGCTAAAATTATCCGTTTTCGTCCCTTTTTTCGGTAATTTCGTAATAAAATGAGGAAAAAATCGAGTAAATAGAGGAAAAAAATAGAAATTTAGCTAAAATTATCCGTTTTCGTCCCTTTTTTCGGTAATTTCGTCAAAAAATGAGGAAAAAAAACGAGTGAATTGAGGAAAAAAATTAAAATTTCGCTAAAATTATCCATTTTCGTCCCTTTTTACGGTAATTTCGTCATAAATTGAGGAAAAAATACTTGTAAATTGAGTAAAATAATAGAAATTTAGCAAAAATTATCCGTTTTCTTCCCTTTTTTCGGTAATTTCGTCATAAAATGAGGAAAAAAACGAGTAAATAGAGGAAAAAAATAGAAATTTAGCTAAAATTATCCGTTTTCGTCCCTTTTTTCGGTAATTTCGTCAAAAAATGAGGAAAAAAAACGAGTGAATTGAGGAAAAAAATTAAAATTTCGCTAAAATTATCCGTTTTCGTCCCTTTTTTCGGTAATTTCGTCTAAAAATGAGGAAAAAAAAAGAGTGAATTGAGGAAAAAAATAAAAATTTCGCTAAAATTATCCGTTTTCGTCCCTTTCTTCGGTAATTTCGTAATAAAATGAGGAAAAAATCGAGTAAATAGAGGAAAAAAATAGAAATTTAGCTAAAATTATCCGTTTTCGTCCCTTTTTTCGGTAATTTCGTCAAAAATTGAGGAAAAAAAACGAGTGAATTGAGGAAAAAAATTAAAATTTCGCTAAAATTATCCGTTTTCGTCCCTTTTTACGGTAATTTCGTCATAAATTGAGGAAAAAATACTTGTAAATTGAGTAAAATAATAGAAATTTAGCAAAAATTATCCGTTTTCGTCCCTTTTTTCGATAATTTCGTCAAAAAATGTGGAAAAAAAACGAGTGAATTGAGGAAAAAAATTAAAATTTCGCTAAAATTATCCGTTTTCGTTCCTTTTTTCGGTAATTTCGTCAATAAATGAGGAAAAAAACGAGTAAATTGAGGAAAAAAATAAAAATTTCGCTAAAATTATCCGTTTATGTCCTTTTTTTCGGTAATTTCGTCAATAAATGAGGAAAAAAACGAGTAAATAGAGGAAAAAAAAAGATATTTCGCTAAAAATATCCGTTTTCGTCCCTTTTTACGGTAATTTCGTCATAAAATGAGGAAAAAAAACGAGTAAATAGAGGAAAAAATAGATATTTCGCTAAAATTATCCGTTTTCGTCCCTTTTTTGTTAATTTCATCATAAAATGAGGAAAAAATCGATTAAATAGAGGAAAAAAATAGAAATATAGCTAATATTATCCGTTTTCGTTGCTTTTTTTGGTAATTTCGTCATAAAATGAGGAAAAAAACGAGTAATTAGAGGAAAAAATAGAAATTTTGCTAAAAATATCCGTTTTCGTCCCTTTTTTCGGTAATTTCGTCAATAAATGAGGAAAAAAAACGAGTAAATTGAGGAAAAAAATAAAAATTTCGCAAAAATTATCCGTTTTCGTCCCTTTTTTCGGTAATTTCGTACAAAAATGAGGAAAAAAAACGAGTAAATTGAGGAAAAAATCGATATTTCCCTAAAATTATCCGTTTTCGTCCCTTTTTTCGGTAATTTCGTCCTAAAATGAGGAAAAAAAGGAGTGAATTGAGGAAAAAAATTAAAATTTCGCTAAAATGATCCGTTTTCGTCCCTTTTTTCGGTAATTTCGTCATAAAATGAGGAAAAAATCGAGTAAATAGAGGAAAAAAATAGAAATTTAGCTAAAATTATCCGTTTTCGTCCCTTTTTTCGGTAATTTCGTCAAAAAATGAGGAAAAAAACATGTAAATATAGGAAAAAAATTGAAATTTAGCTAAAATTATCCGTTTTCGTTGCTTTTTTCGGTAATTTTGTCATAAAATGAGGAAAAAATCGAGTAAATTGAGGAAAAAAATTAAAATTTCGCTAAAATTATCCGTTTTTTTGCTTGTTTCGGTAATTTTGTCATAAAATAAGGAAAAAAACGAGTAAATAGAGGAAAAAATCGATATTTCCCTAAAATTATCCGTTTTCGTCCCTTTTTTCGGTAATTTCGTCCTAAAATGAGGAAAAAAAACGAGTAAATTGAGGAAAAAAATAAAAATTTCGTTTAAATTATCCGTTTATGTCCTTTTTTTCGGTAATTTCGTCATAAAATGAGGAAAAAAAAACGAGTAAATAGTTGAAAAAATAGATATTTCGCTAAAAATATCCGTTTTCGTCCCTTTTTACGGTAATTTCGTCATAAAATGAGGAAAAAAACGAGTAAATAGAGGAAAAAATAGATATTTCGCTAAAATTATCCGTTTTCGTCCCTTTTTTCGGTAATTTCGTCATATAATGAGGAAAAAAAAACGAGTAAATTCAGGAAAAAAATAAAAATTTCGCTATAATTATCCCTTTTCGTCACTTTTTTCGGTAATTTCGTCATAAAATGAGGAAAAAATCGAGTAAATAGAGGGAAAAAATAGAAATTTACCTAAAATTATCCGTTTTCGTTGCTTTTTTCGGTAATTTTGTCATAAAATGAGGTAAAAAACGAGTAAATTGAGGAAAAAAATAAAAATTTCGCTAAAATTATCCGTTTTCGTCCCTTTTTTCGGTAATTTCGTAATAAAATGAGGAAAAAATCGGGTAAAAAGAGGAAAAAATAGAAATTTAGCTAAAATTATCCGTTTTCGTCCCTTTTTTCGGTAATTTCGTCAAAAAATGAGGAAAAAAAACGAGTGAATTGAGGAAAAAAATTAAAATTTCGCTAAAATTATCCGATTTCGTCCCTTTTTACGGTAATATCGTCATAAATTGAGGAAAAAATACTTGTAAATTGAGTAAAATAATAGAATTTTCGCTAAAATTATCCGTTTTCGTCCCTTTTTTCGGTAATTTCATCATAAAATGAGGAAAAAATCGATTAAATAGAGGAAAAAAATAGAAATATAGCTAATATTATCCGTTTTCGTTGCTTTTTTTGGTAATTTCGTCATAAAATGAGGAAAAAAACGAGTAATTAGAGGAAAAAATAGAAATTTTGCTAAAAATATCCGTTTTCGTCCCTTTTTTCGGTAATTTCGTCAATAAATGAGGAAAAAAAACGAGTAAATTGAGGAAAAAAATAAAAATTTCGCAAAAATTATCCGTTTTCGTCCCTTTTTTCGGTAATTTCGTACAAAAATGAGGAAAAAAAACGAGTAAATTGAGGAAAAAATCGATATTTCCCTAAAATTATCCATTTTCGTCCCTTTTTTCGGTAATTTCGTCATAAAATGAGGAAAAAATCGAGTAAATAGAGGGAAAAAATAGAAATTTAGCTAAAATTATCCGTTTTCGTTGCTTTTTTCGTCAATTTTGTCATAAAATAAGGTAAAAAACGAGTAAATTGAGGAAAAAAATAAAAATTTCGCTAAAATTATCCGTTTTCGTCCCTTTTTTCGGTAATTTCGTAATAAAATGAGGAAAAAATCGAGTAAAAAGAGGAAAAAATAGAAATTTAGCTAAAATTATCCGTTTTCGTCCCTTTTTTCGGTAATTTCGTCAAAAAATGAGGAAAAAAAACGAGTGAATTGAGGAAAAAAATTAAAATTTCGCTAAAATTATCCGATTTCGTCCCTTTTTACGGTAATATCGTCATAAATTGAGGAAAAAATACTTGTAAATTGAGTAAAATAATAGAATTTTCGCTAAAATTATCCGTTTTCGTCCCTTTTTACGGTAATTTCATCATAAAATGAGGAAAAAATCGATTTAATAGAGGAAAAAAATAGAAATATAGCTAATATTATCCGTTTTCGTTGCTTTTTTTGGTAATTTCGTCATAAAATGAGGAAAAAAACGAGTAATTAGAGGAAAAAATAGAAATTTTGCTAAAAATATCCGTTTTCGTCCCTTTTTTCGGTAATTTCGTCAATAAATGAGGAAAAAAAACGAGTAAATTGAGGAAAAAAATAAAAATTTCGCAAAAATTATCCGTTTTCGTCCCTTTTTTCGGTAATTTCGTACAAAAATGAGGAAAAAAAACGAGTAAATTGAGGAAAAAATCGATATTTCCCTAAAATTATCCGTTTTCGTCCCTTTTTTCGGTAATTTCGTCCTAAAATGAGGAAAAAAACGAGTAAATTGAGGAAAAAAATAAAAATTTCGCTAAAATGATCCGTTTTCGTCCCTTTTTTCGGTAATTTCGTCATAAAATGAGGAAAAAATCGAGTAAATAGAGGAAAAAAATAGAAATTTAGCTAAAATTATCCGTTTTCGTCCCTTTTTTCGGTAATTTCGTCAAAAAATGAGGAAAAAAACATGTAAATATAGGAAAAAAATTGAAATTTAGCTAAAATTATCCGTTTTCGTTGCTTTTTTCGGTAATTTTGTCATAAAATGAGGAAAAAATCGAGTAAATTGAGGAAAAAAATTAAAATTTCGCTAAAATTATCCGTTTTTTTGCTTGTTTCGGTAATTTTGTCATAAAATAAGGAAAAAAACGAGTAAATAGAGGAAAAAATCGATATTTCCCTAAAATTATCCGTTTTCGTCCCTTTTTTCGGTAATTTCGTCCTAAAATGAGGAAAAAAAACGAGTAAATTGAGGAAAAAAATAAAAATTTCGTTAAAATTATCCGTTTATGTCCTTTTTTTCGGTAATTTCGTCATAAAATGAGGAAAAAAAAACGAGTAAATAGTTGAAAAAATAGATATTTCGCTAAAAATATCCGTTTTCGTCCCTTTTTACGGTAATTTCGTCATAAAATGAGGAAAAAATCGAGTAAATAGCGGAAAAAAATATAAATTTAGCTAAAATTATCCGTTTTCGTTTCTTTTTTCGGTAATTTTGTCATAAAATGAGGAAAAAAACGAGTTAATAGAGGAAAAAAATAGAAATTTTGCTAAAAATATCCGTTTTCGTCCCTTTTTTCGGTAATTTCGTCAATAGATGAGGAAAAAAACGAGTAAATTGAGGAAAAAAATTAAAATTTCGCAAAAATTATCCGTTTTCGTTGCTTTTTTCGGTAATTTTGTCATAAAATGAGGAAAAAAAATCGAGTAAATAGAGGAAAAAATCGATATTTCCCTAAAATTATCCGTTTTCGTCCCTTTTTTCGGTAATTTCGTCCTAAAATGAGGAAAAAAAAACGAGTAAATTTAGGAAAAAAATAAAAATTTCGCTAAAATTATCCGTTTTCGTCCCTTTTTTTGGTAATTTCGTCATAAAATGAGGAAAAAAACGAGTAAATTGAGTAAAATAATATAATTTTCACTAAAATTATCCGTTTTCGTCCCTTTTTTCGGTAATTTCGTCATAAAATGAGGAAAAAAACGAGTAAATAGAGGAAAAAAATAGAAATTTTGCTAAAAATATCCGTTTTCGTCCCTTTTTTCGGTAATATCGTCCTAAAATGAGGAAAAAAAACGTGTAAATTGAGGAAATAAATAAAAATTTCGCCAAAATTATCCATTTTCGTCCCTTTTTTCGGTAATTTCGTCATAAAATGAGGAAAAAATCGAGTAAATAGAGGGAAAAAATAGAAATTTACCTAAAATTATCCGTTTTCGTTGTTTTTTCGGTAATTTTGTCATAAAATGAGGTAAAAAACGAGTAAATTGAGGAAAAAAATAAAAATTTCGCTAAAATTATCCGTTTTCGTCCCTTTTTTCGGTAATTTCGTAATAAAATGAGGAAAAAATCGGGTAAAAAGAGGAAAAAATAGAAATTTAGCTAAAATTATCCGTTTTCGTCCCTTTTTTCGGTAATTTCGTCAAAAAATGAGGAAAAAAAACGAGTGAATTGAGGAAAAAAATTAAAATTTCGCTAAAATTATCCGATTTCGTCCCTTTTTACGGTAATATCGTCATAAATTGAGGAAAAAATACTTGTAAATTGAGTAAAATAATAGAATTTTCGCTAAAATTATCCGTTTTCGTCCCTTTTTTCGGTAATTTCATCATAAAATGAGGAAAAAATCGATTAAATAGAGGAAAAAAATAGAAATATAGCTAATATTATCCGTTTTCGTTGCTTTTTTTGGTAATTTCGTCATAAAATGAGGAAAAAAACGAGTAATTAGAGGAAAAAATAGAAATTTTGCTAAAAATATCCGTTTTCGTCCCTTTTTTCGGTAATTTCGTCAATAAATGAGGAAAAAAAACGAGTAAATTGAGGAAAAAAATAAAAATTTCGCAAAAATTATCCGTTTTCGCCCCTTTTTTCGGTAATTTCGTACAAAAATGAGGAAAAAAAACGAGTAAATTGAGGAAAAAATCGATATTTCCCTAAAATTATCCATTTTCGTCCCTTTTTTCGGTAATTTCGTCATAAAATGAGGAAAAAATCGAGTAAATAGAGGGAAAAAATAGAAATTTAGCTAAAATTATCCGTTTTCGTTGCTTTTTTCGGTAATTTTGTCATAAAATAAGGTAAAAAACGAGTAAATTGAGGAAAAAAATAAAAATTTCGCTAAAATTATCCGTTTTCGTCCCTTTTTTCGGTAATTTCGTAATAAAATGAGGAAAAAATCGAGTAAAAAGAGGAAAAAATAGAAATTTAGCTAAAATTATCCGTTTTCGTCCCTTTTTTCGGTAATTTCGTCAAAAAATGAGGAAAAAAAACGAGTGAATTGAGGAAAAAAATTAAAATTTCGCTAAAATTATCCGATTTCGTCCCTTTTTACGGTAATATCGTCATAAATTGAGGAAAAAATACTTGTAAATTGAGTAAAATAATAGAATTTTCGCTAAAATTATCCGTTTTCGTCCCTTTTTTCGGTAATTTCATCATAAAATGAGGAAAAAATCGATTAAATAGAGGAAAAAAATAGAAATATAGCTAATATTATCCGTTTTCGTTGCTTTTTTTGGTAATTTTGTCATAAAATGAGGAAAAAAACGAGTAATTAGAGGAAAAAATAGAAATTTTGCTAAAAATATCCGTTTTCGTCCCTTTTTTCGGTAATTTCGTCAATAAATGAGGAAAAAAAACGAGTAAATTGAGGAAAAAAATAAAAATTTCGCAAAAATTATCCGTTTTCGTCCCTTTTTTCGGTAATTTCGTACAAAAATGAGGAAAAAAAACGAGTAAATTGAGGAAAAAATCGATATTTCCCTAAAATTATCCGTTTTCGTCCCTTTTTTCGGTAATTTCGTCCTAAAATGAGGAAAAAAACGAGTAAATTGAGGAAAAAAATAAAAATTTCGCTAAAATGATCCGTTTTCGTCCCTTTTTTCGGTAATTTCGTCATAAAATGAGGAAAAAATCGAGTAAATAGAGGAAAAAAATAGAAATTTAGCTAAAATTATCCGTTTTCGTCCCTTTTTTCGGTAATTTCGTCAAAAAATGAGGAAAAAAACATGTAAATATAGGAAAAAAATTGAAATTTAGCTAAAATTATCCGTTTTCGTTGCTTTTTTCGGTAATTTTGTCATAAAATGAGGAAAAAATCGAGTAAATTGAGGAAAAAAATTAAAATTTCGCTAAAATTATCCGTTTTGTTGCTTGTTTCGGTAATTTTGTCATAAAATAAGGAAAAAAACGAGTAAATAGAGGAAAAAATCGATATTTCCCTAAAATTATCCGTTTTCGTCCCTTTTTTCGGTAATTTCGTCCTAAAATGAGGAAAAAAAACGAGTAAATTGAGGAAAAAAATAAAAATTTCGTTAAAATTATCCGTTTATGTCCTTTTTTTCGGTAATTTCGTCATAAAATGAGGAAAAAAAAACGAGTAAATAGTTGAAAAAATAGATATTTCGCTAAAAATATCCGTTTTCGTCCCTTTTTACGGTAATTTCGTCATAAAATGAGGAAAAAAACGAGTAAATAGAGGAAAAAATAGATATTTCGCTAAAATTATCCGTTTTCGTCCCTTTTTTCGGTAATTTCGTCATATAATGAGGAAAAAAAACGAGTAAATTCAGGAAAAAAATATAAATTTAGCTAAAATTATCCGTTTTCGTTTCTTTTTTCGGTAATTTTGTCATAAAATGAGGAAAAAAACGAGTTAATAGAGGAAAAAAATAGAAATTTTGCTAAAAATATCCGTTTTCGTCCCTTTTTTCGGTAATTTCGTCAATAGATGAGGAAAAAAACGAGTAAATTGAGGAAAAAAATTAAAATTTCGCAAAAATTATCCGTTTTCGTTGCTTTTTTCGGTAATTTTGTCATAAAATGAGGAAAAAAAATCGAGTAAATAG
Source organism: Sympetrum striolatum (assembly GCA_947579665.1). Lineage (NCBI taxonomy): Eukaryota > Metazoa > Arthropoda > Insecta > Odonata > Libellulidae > Sympetrum > Sympetrum striolatum. The sequence goes on from CANPUZ010000004.1 coordinate 1,195,169, forward strand.
AGGAAAAAATCGATATTTCCCTAAAATTATCCGTTTTCGTCCCTTTTTTCGGTAATTTCGTCCTAAAATGAGGAAAAAAAACGAGTAAATTTAGGAAAAACATAAAAATTTCGCTAAAATTATCCGTTTTCGTCCCTTTTTTCGGTAATTTCGTCATAAAATGAGGAAAAAAAACGAGTAAATTGAGTAAAATAATAGAATTTTCACTAAAATTATCCGTTTTCGTCCCTTTTTTCGGTAATTTCGTCATAAAATGAGGAAAAAAACGAGTAAATAGAGGAAAAAAATAGAAATTTTGCTAAAAATATCCGTTTTCGTCCCTTTTTTCGGTAATATCGTCCTAAAATGAGGAAAAAAAACGTGTAAATTGAGGAAATAAATAAAAATTTCGCCAAAATTATCCATTTTCGTCCCTTTTTTCGGTAATTTCGTCATAAAATGAGGAAAAAATCGAGTAAATAGAGGGAAAAAATAGAAATTTAGCTAAAATTATCCGTTTTCGTTGCTTTTTTCGGTAATTTTGTCATAAAATGAGGTAAAAAACGAGTAAATTGAGGAAAAAAATAAAACTTTCGCTAAAATTATCCGTTTTCGTCCCTTTTTTCGGTAATATCGTCCTAAAATGAGGAAAAAAAACGTGTAAATTGAGGAAATAAATAAAAATTTCGCCAAAATTATCCATTTTCGTCCCTTTTTTCGGTAATTTCGTCATAAAATGAGGAAAAAATCGAGTAAATAGAGGGAAAAAATAGAAATTTACCTAAAATTATCCGTTTTCGTTGTTTTTTCGGTAATTTTGTCATAAAATGAGGTAAAAAACGAGTAAATTGAGGAAAAAAATAAAAATTTCGCTAAAATTATCCGTTTTCGTCCCTTTTTTCGGTAATTTCGTAATAAAATGAGGAAAAAATCGGGTAAAAAGAGGAAAAAATAGAAATTTAGCTAAAATTATCCGTTTTCGTCCCTTTTTTCGGTAATTTCGTCAAAAAATGAGGAAAAAAAACGAGTGAATTGAGGAAAAAAATTAAAATTTCGCTAAAATTATCCGATTTCGTCCCTTTTTACGGTAATATCGTCATAAATTGAGGAAAAAATACTTGTAAATTGAGTAAAATAATAGAATTTTCGCTAAAATTATCCGTTTTCGTCCCTTTTTTCGGTAATTTCATCATAAAATGAGGAAAAAATCGATTAAATAGAGGAAAAAAATAGAAATATAGCTAATAGTATCCGTTTTCGTTGCTTTTTTTGGTAATTTCGTCATAAAATGAGGAAAAAAACGAGTAATTAGAGGAAAAAATAGAAATTTTGCTAAAAATATCCGTTTTCGTCCCTTTTTTCGGTAATTTCGTCAATAAATGAGGAAAAAAAACGAGTAAATTGAGGAAAAAAATAAAAATTTCGCAAAAATTATCCGTTTTCGCCCCTTTTTTCGGTAATTTCGTACAAAAATGAGGAAAAAAAACGAGTAAATTGAGGAAAAAATCGATATTTCCCTAAAATTATCCATTTTCGTCCCTTTTTTCGGTAATTTCGTCATAAAATGAGGAAAAAATCGAGTAAATAGAGGGAAAAAATAGAAATTTAGCTAAAATTATCCGTTTTCGTTGCTTTTTTCGGTAATTTTGTCATAAAATAAGGTAAAAAACGAGTAAATTGAGGAAAAAAATAAAAATTTCGCTAAAATTATCCGTTTTCGTCCCTTTTTTCGGTAATTTCGTAATAAAATGAGGAAAAAATCGAGTAAAAAGAGGAAAAAATAGAAATTTAGCTAAAATTATCCGTTTTCGTCCCTTTTTTCGGTAATTTCGTCAAAAAATGAGGAAAAAAAACGAGTGAATTGAGGAAAAAAATTAAAATTTCGCTAAAATTATCCGATTTCGTCCCTTTTTACGGTAATATCGTCATAAATTGAGGAAAAAATACTTGTAAATTGAGTAAAATAATAGAATTTTCGCTAAAATTATCCGTTTTCGTCCCTTTTTTCGGTAATTTCATCATAAAATGAGGAAAAAATCGATTAAATAGAGGAAAAAAATAGAAATATAGCTAATATTATCCGTTTTCGTTGCTTTTTTTGGTAATTTTGTCATAAAATGAGGAAAAAAACGAGTAATTAGAGGAAAAAATAGAAATTTTGCTAAAAATATCCGTTTTCGTCCCTTTTTTCGGTAATTTCGTCAATAAATGAGGAAAAAAAACGAGTAAATTGAGGAAAAAAATAAAAATTTCGCAAAAATTATCCGTTTTCGTCCCTTTTTTCGGTAATTTCGTACAAAAATGAGGAAAAAAAACGAGTAAATTGAGGAAAAAATCGATATTTCCCTAAAATTATCCGTTTTCGTCCCTTTTTTCGGTAATTTCGTCCTAAAATGAGGAAAAAAACGAGTAAATTGAGGAAAAAAATAAAAATTTCGCTAAAATGATCCGTTTTCGTCCCTTTTTTCGGTAATTTCGTCATAAAATGAGGAAAAAATCGAGTAAATAGAGGAAAAAAATAGAAATTTAGCTAAAATTATCCGTTTTCGTCCCTTTTTTCGGTAATTTCGTCAAAAAATGAGGAAAAAAACATGTAAATATAGGAAAAAAATTGAAATTTAGCTAAAATTATCCGTTTTCGTTGCTTTTTTCGGTAATTTTGTCATAAAATGAGGAAAAAATCGAGTAAATTGAGGAAAAAAATTAAAATTTCGCTAAAATTATCCGTTTTTTTGCTTGTTTCGGTAATTTTGTCATAAAATAAGGAAAAAAACGAGTAAATAGAGGAAAAAATCGATATTTCCCTAAAATTATCCGTTTTCGTCCCTTTTTTCGGTAATTCCGTCCTAAAATGAGGAAAAAAAACGAGTAAATTGAGGAAAAAAATAAAAATTTCGTTAAAATTATCCGTTTATGTCCTTTTTTTCGGTAATTTCGTCATAAAATGAGGAAAAAAAAACGAGTAAATAGTTGAAAAAATAGATATTTCGCTAAAAATATCCGTTTTCGTCCCTTTTTACGGTAATTTCGTCATAAAATGAGGAAAAAAACGAGTAAATAGAGGAAAAAATAGATATTTCGCTAAAATTATCCGTTTTCGTCCCTTTTTTCGGTAATTTCGTCATATAATGAGGAAAAAAAACGAGTAAATTCAGGAAAAAAATATAAATTTAGCTAAAATTATCCGTTTTCGTTTCTTTTTTCGGTAATTTTGTCATAAAATGAGGAAAAAAACGAGTTAATAGAGGAAAAAAATAGAAATTTTGCTAAAAATATCCGTTTTCGTCCCTTTTTTCGGTAATTTCGTCAATAGATGAGGAAAAAAACGAGTAAATTGAGGAAAAAAATTAAAATTTCGCAAAAATTATCCGTTTTCGTTGCTTTTTTCGGTAATTTTGTCATAAAATGAGGAAAAAAAATCGAGTAAATAGAGGAAAAAATCGATATTTCCCTAAAATTATCCGTTTTCGTCCCTTTTTTCGGTAATTTCGTCCTAAAATGAGGAAAAAAAACGAGTAAATTTAGGAAAAAAATAAAAATTTCGCTAAAATTATCCGTTTTCGTCCCTTTTTTCGGTAATTTCGTCATAAAATGAGGAAAAAAAACGAGTAAATTGAGTAAAATAATAGAATTTTCACTAAAATTATCCGTTTTCGTCCCTTTTTTCGGTAATTTCGTCATAAAATGAGGAAAAAAACGAGTAAATAGAGGAAAAAAATAGAAATTTTGCTAAAAATATCCGTTTTCGTCCCTTTTTTCGGTAATATCGTCCTAAAATGAGGAAAAAAAACGTGTAAATTGAGGAAATAAATAAAAATTTCGCCAAAATTATCCATTTTCGTCCCTTTTTTCGGTAATTTCGTCATAAAATGAGGAAAAAATCGAGTAAATAGAGGGAAAAAATAGAAATTTAGCTAAAATTATCCGTTTTCGTTGCTTTTTTCGGTAATTTTGTCATAAAATGAGGTAAAAAACGAGTAAATTGAGGAAAAAAATAAAAATTTCGCTAAAATTATCCGTTTTCGTCCCTTTTTTCGGTAATTTCGTAATAAAATGAGGAAAAAATCGAGTAAATAGAGGAAAAAATAGAAATTTAGCTAAAATTATCCGTTTTCGTCCCTTTTTTCGGTAATTTCGTCAAAAAATGAGGAAAAAAAACGAGTGAATTGAGGAAAAAAATTAAAATTTCGCTAAAATTATCCGATTTCGTCCCTTTTTACGGTAATATCGTCATAAATTGAGGAAAAAATACTTGTAAATTGAGTAAAATAATAGAATGTTCGCTAAAATTATCCGTTTTCTTCCCTTTTTTCGGTAATTTCGTCATAAAATGAGGAAAAAAACGAGTAAATAGAGGAAAAAAATGGAAATTTTGCTAAAAATATCCGTTTTCGTCCCTTTTTTCGGTAATTTCGTCATAAAATGAGGAAAAAATCGAGTAAATAGAAGAAAAAAATAGAAATTTTGCTAAAATTATCCGTTTTCGTCCCTTTTTTCGGTAATTTCGTCAAAAAATGAGGAAAACAAACGAGTAAATTGAGGAAAAAAATTAAAATTTCGCTAAAATTATCCGTTTTCGTCCCTTTTTTCGGTAATTTCGTCATAAAATGAGAAAAAAAATCGAGTAAATAGAGGAAAAAAATAGAAATTTAGCTAAAATTATCCGTTTTCGTCCCTTTTTTCGGTAATTTCGTCAAAAATGAGGAAAAAACATGTAAATATAGGAAAAAAATTGAAATTTAGCTATAATTATCCCTTTTCGTCACTTTTTTCGGTAATTTCGTCATAAAATGAGGAAAAAATCGAGTAAATAGCGGAAAAAAATATAAATTTAGCTAAAATTATCCGTTTTCGTTTCTTTTTTCGGTAATTTCGTCATAAAATGAGAAAAAAAATCGAGTAAATAGAGGAAAAAAATAGAAATTTAGCTAAAATTATCCGTTTTCGTCCCTTTTTTCGGTAATTTCGTCAAAAAATGAGGAAAACAAACGAGTAAATTGAGGAAAAAAATTAAAATTTCGCTAAAATTATCCGTTTTTTTGCTTGTTTCGGTAATTTTGTAATAAAATAAGGAAAAAAACGAGTAAATAGAGCAAAAAATCGATATTTCCCTAAAATTATCCGTTTTCGTCCCTTTTTTCGGTAATTTCGTCCTAAAATGAGGAAAAAAAACGAGTAAATTGAGGAAAAAAATAAAAATTTCGTTAAAATTATCCGTTTATGTCCTTTTTTTCGGTAATTTCGTCATAAAATGAGGAAAAAAAACGAGTAAATATTTGAAAAAATAGATATTTCGCTAAAAATATCCGTTTTCGTCCCTTTTCACGGTAATTTCGTCATAAAATGAGGAAAAAAACGAGTAAATAGAGGAAAAAATAGATATTTCGCTAAAATTATCCGTTTTCGTCCCTTTTTTCGGTAATTTCGTCATATAATGAGGAAAAAAAACGAGTAAATTCAGGAAAAAAATAAAAATTTCGCTATAATTATCCCTTTTCGTCACTTTTTTCGGTAATTTCGTCATAAAATGAGGAAAAAATCGAGTAAATAGCGGAAAAAAATATAAATTTAGCTAAAATTATCCGTTTTCGTTTCTTTTTTCGGTAATTTTGTCATAAAATGAGGAAAAAAACGAGTTAATAGAGGAAAAAAATAGAAATTTTGCTAAAAATATCCGTTTTCGTCCCTTTTTTCGGTAATTTCGTCAATAGATGAGGAAAAAAACGAGTAAATTGAGGAAAAAAATTAAAATTTCGCAAAAATTATCCGTTTTCGTTGCTTTTTTCGGTAATTTTGTCATAAAATGAGGAAAAAAAATCGAGTAAATAGAGGAAAAAATCGATATTTCCCTAAAATTATCCGTTTTCGTCCCTTTTTTCGGTAATTTCGTCCTAAAATGAGGAAAAAAAACGAGTAAATTTAGGAAAAAAATAAAAATTTCGCTAAAATTATCCGTTTTCGTCCCTTTTTTCGGTAATTTCGTCATAAAATGAGGAAAAAAAACGAATAAATTGAGTAAAATAATAGAATTTTCACTAAAATTATCCGTTTTCGTCCCTTTTTTCGGTAATTTCGTCATAAAATGAGGAAAAAAACGAGTAAATAGAGGAAAAAAATAGAAATTTTGCTAAAATTATCCGTTTTCGTCCCTTTTTTCGGTAATTTCGTCATAAAATGAGGAAAAAAACGAGTAAATAGAGGAAAAAAATGGAAATTTTGCTAAAAATATCCGTTTTCGTCCCTTTTTTCGGTAATTTCGTCATAAAATGAGGAAAAAATCGAGTAAATAGAGGAAAAAAATAGAAATTTTGCTAAAATTATCCGTTTTCGTTGATTTTTTCGGTAATTTTGTCATAAAATGAGGAAAAAAACGAGTAAATAGAGGAAAAAATCGATATTTCCCTAAAATTATCCGTTTTCGTCCCTTTTTTCGGTAATTTCGTCAAAAAATGAGGAAAAAAAACGAGTGAATTGAGAAAAAAAAATAAAAATTACGCTAAAATTATCCGTTTTCGTCCATTTTTTCGGTAATTTCGTCAAAAAATGAGGAAAAAAAACGAGCGAATTGAGGAAAAAAATTAAAATTTCGCTAAAATTATCCGTTTTCGTCCATTTTTACGGTAATTTCGTCATAAATTGTGGAAAAAATACTAGTAAAATAATAGAAATTTAGCAAAAATTATCCGTTTTCGTCCCTTTTTTCCGTAATTTCGACAAAAAATGTGGAAAAAAAAACGAGTGAATTGAGGAAAAAAATAAAAATTTCGCTAAAATTATCCGTTTTCGTCCCTTTTTTCGGTAATTTCGTAATAAAATGAGGAAAAAAAAACGAGTAAATTCAGGAAAAAAATAAAAATTTCGCTATAATTATCCCTTTTCGTCACTTTTTTCGGTAATTTCGTCATAAAATGAGGAAAAAATCGAGTAAATAGAGGAAAAAAATATAAATTTAGCTAAAATTATCCGTTTTCGTTGCTTTTTTCGGTAATTTTGTCATAAAATGAGGAAAAAAAACGAGTAAATAGAGGAAAAAAATAGAAATTTTGCTAAAAATATCCGTTTTCGTCCCTTTTTTCGGTAATTCCGTCAATAGATGAGGAAAAAAACGAGTAAATTGAGGAAAAAAATAAAAATTTCGCTAAAATTATCCGTTTTCGTCCCATTTTTCGGTAATTTCGTCAAAAAATAAGGAAAAATACGAGTAAATTGAGGAAAAAAATTAAAATTTCGCAAAAATTATCCGTTTTCGTTGCTTTTTTCGGTAATATTGTCATAAAATTAGGAAAAAAAATCGAGTAAATAGAGGAAAAAATCGATATTTCCCTAAAATTATCCGTTTTCGTCCCTTTTTTCGGTAATTTCGTCCTAAAATGAGGAAAAAAAAACGAGTAAATTTAGGAAAAAAATAAAAATTTCGCTAAAATTATCCGTTTTCGTCTCTTTTTTCGGTAATTTCGTCATAAAATGAGGAAAAAAAACGAGTAAATTGAGTAAAATAATAGAATTTTCACTAAATTTATCCGTTTTCGTCCCTTTTTTCGGTAATTTCGTCATAAAATGAGGAAAAAAACGAGTAAATAGAGGAAAAAAATAGAAATTTTGCTAAAAATATCCGTTTTCGTCCCTTTTTTCGGTAATATCGTCCTAAAATGAGGAAAAAAAACGAGTAAATTGAGGAAATAAATAAAAATTTCGCCAAAATTATCCATTTTCGTCCCTTTTTTCGGTAATTTCGTCATAAAATGAGGAAAAAATCGAGTAAATACAGGAAAAAATTGAAATTTAGCTAAAATTATCCGTTTTCGTCCCTTTTTTCGCTAATTTTATCAATAAATGAGGAAAAAAAACGAGTAAATTGAGGAAAAAAATAAAAATTTCGCTAAAATTATCCGTTTTCGTCCCTTTTTTCGGTAATTTCGTCAAAAAATGAGGGAAAAAACGAGTAAATAGAGGAAAAAATCGATATTTTCCATAAATTATCCGTTTTCGTCCCTTTTTTCGGTAATTTCGTCCTAAAATGATGAAAAAAAACGAGTAAATTGAGGAAAAAAATAAAAATATCGCTAAAATTATCCGTTTATGTCCCTTTTTTCGGTAATTTCGTCATAAAATGAGGAAAAAAAACGAGTAAATAGAGGAAAAAAATATAAATTTAGCTAAAATTATCCGTTATCGTTGCTTTTTTCGGTAATTTTGTCATAAAATGAGGAAAATAACGAGTAAAGAGAGGAAAAAATAGAAATTTTGCTAAAAATATCCGTTTTCGTCCCTTTTTTCGCTAATTTTATCAATAAATGAGGAAAAAAAACGAGTAAATTGAGGAAAAAAATAAAAATTTCGCTAAAATTATCCGTTTTTGTCCCTTTTTTCGGTAATTTCGTCAAAAAATGAGGGAAAAAACGAGTAAATAGAGGAAAAAATCGATATTTTCCTAATATTATCCGTTTTCGTCCCTTTTTTCGGTAATTTCGTCCTAAAATGATGAAAAAAAACGAGTAAATTGAGGAAAAAAATAAAAATATCGCTAAAATTATCCGTTTATGTCCCTTTTTTCGGTAATTTCGTCATAAAATGAGGAAAAAAAACGAGTAAAGAGAGGAAAAAAATAGAAATTTTGCTAAAAATATCCGTTTTCGTCCCTTTTTTCGGTAATTTCGTCAATAAATGAGGAAAAAAACGAGTAAATTGAGGAAAAAAATAAAAATTTCTCTAAAATTATCCGTTTTCGTCCCATTTTTTGGTAATTTCGTCAAAAAATAAGGAAAAAAAACGAGTAAATTGAGGAAAAAAATTAAAATTTCGCAAAAATTATCCGTTTTCGTTGCTTTTTTCGGTAATTTTGTCATAAAATGAGGAAAAAAAATCGAGTAAATAGAGGAAAAAATCGATATTTCCGTAAAATTATCCGCTTTCGTCCCTTTTTTCGGTAATTTCGTCCTAAAATGAGGAAAAAAAATGAGTAAATAGAGGAAAAAAATATTAATTTTGCTAAATATTTCCGTTTTCGTCCCTTTTTTCGGTAATTTCGTAATAAAATGAGGAAAAAATCGAGTAAATAGAGGAAAAAAATAGAAATTTAGCTAAAATTATCCGTTTTCGTTGTTTTTTTCGGTAATTTTGTCATAAAATGAGGTAAAAAACGAGTAAATTGAGTAAAAAAATAGACATTTTGCTAAAAATTTCCGTTTTCGCCCTTTTTTTCGGTAATTTCGTCAATAAATGAGGAAAAAAACGAGTAAATTGAGGAAAAAAATAAAAATTTCGCTAAAATTATCCATTTTCGTCCCTTTTTTCGGTAATTTCGTCATAAAATGAGGAAAAAATCGAGTAAATAGAGGAAAAAAATAGAAATTTAGAAAAATTATCCGTTAACGTTGCTTTTTTCGGTAATTCTGTCATAAATTGAGGTAAAAAACGAGTAAATTGAATAAAAAAATAGAAATTTTGCTAAATATTTCCGTTTTCGTCCCTTTTTTCGGTTATTTCGTCAATAAATGAGGAATAAAACGAGTAAATTGAGGAAAAAATAAAAATTTCGCTAAAATTATCCATTTTCGTCCCTTTTTTCGGTAATTTCGTCTTAAAATGAGGAAAAAATCGAGTAAATAGAGGAAAAAAATAGAAATTTAGCTAAAAATATCCGTTTTCGTCCCTTTTTTCGGTAATTTCGTCAAAAAATGTGGAAAAAAAACGAGTGAATTGAGGAAAAAAATTAAAATTTCGCTAAAATTATCCGTTTTCTTCCCTTTTTTCGGTAATTTCGTCAATAAATGAGGAAAAAAACGAGTAAATTGGGGAAAAAAATAAAAAATTCGCTAAAATTATCCGTTTTCTTCCCTTTTTTCGGTAATTTCGTCATAAAATGAGGAAAAAAATGAGTAAATAGAAAAAAAAAATAGAAATTTTGCTAAAAATTTCCGTTTTCGTCCCTTTTTTCGGTAATTTCGTCATAAAATGAGGAAAAAATCGAGTAACTAGAGGAAAAAAATAGAAATTTTGCAAAAAATATCCGTTTTCGTCCCTTTTTTCACTAATTTTATCAATAAATGAGGAAAAAAAACGAGTAAATTGAGGAAAAAAATAAAAATTTCGCTAAAATTATCCGTTTTCGTCCCTTTTTTCGGTAATTTCGTCAAAAAATGAGGAAAAAAACGAGTAAATATAGGAAAAAATCGATATTTTCCTAAAATTATCCGTTTTCGTCCCTTTTTTCGGTAATTTCGTCCTAAAATGATGAAAAAAACGAGTAAATTGAGGAAAAAAATAAAAATATCGCTAAAATTATACGTTTATGTCCTTTTTTTCGGTAATTTCGTCATAAAATGAGGAAAAAAAACGAGTAAATAGAGGAAAAAATAGATGTTTCGCTAAAATTATCCGTTTTCGTCCCTTTTTTCGGTAATTTCGTCATAAAATGAGGAAAAAAACGAGTAAATAGAGGAAAAAAATATAAATTTAGCTAAAATTATCCGTTTTCGTTGCTTTTTTCGGTAATTTTGTCATAAAATGAGGAAAATAACGAGTAAAGAGAGGAAAAAAATAGAAATATCGCTAAAATTATCCGTTTATGTCCTTTTTTTCGGTAATTTCGTCATAAAATGAGGAAAAAAAACGAGTAAATAGAGGAAAAAATAGATGTTTCGCTAAAATTATCCGTTTTCGTCCCTTTTTTCGGTAATTTCGTCAAAAAATGAGGAAAAAAAACGAATGAATTGAGGAAAATAATAAAAATTTCGCTAAAATTATCCATTTTCGTCCCTTTTTTCGGTAATTTCGACATAAAATGAGGAAAAAATCGAGTAAATAGAGGAAAAAATAGAAATTTAGCAAAAATTATCCGTTTTCGTCCCTTTTTTCGGTAATTTCGTCAAAAAATGTGGAAAAAAAACGAGTGAATTGAGGAAAAAAAATTAAAATTTCGCTGAAAATATCCGTTTTCGTCCCTTTTTTCGGTAATTTCGTCAATAAATAAGGAAAAAAACGAGTAAATTGAGGAAAAAAATAAAAATTTCGCTAAAATTATCCGTTTTCTTCCCTTTTTTCGGTAATTTCGTCATAAAATGAGGAAAAAAACGAGTAAATAGAAGAAAAAAATAGAAATTTTGCCAAAAGATTTCCGTTTTCGTCCCTTTTTTCGGTAATTTCGTCATAAAATGAGGAAAAAATCGAGTAACTAGAGGAAAAAAATAGAAATTTTGCAAAAAATATCCGTTTTCGTCCCTTTTTTCACTAATTTTATCAATAAATGAGGAAAAAAAACGAGTAAATTGAGGAAAAAAATAAAAATTTCGCTAAAATTATCCGTTTTCGTCCCTTTTTTCGGTAATTTCGTCAAAAAATGAGGAAAAAAACGAGTAAATATAGGAAAAAATCGATATTTTCCTAAAATTATCCGTTTTCGTCCCTTTTTTCGGTAATTTCGTCCTAAAATGATGAAAAAAACGAGTAAATTGAGGAAAAAAATAAAAATATCGCTAAAATTATACGTTTATGTCCTTTTTTTCGGTAATTTCGTCATAAAATGAGGAAAAAAAACGAGTAAATAGAGGAAAAAATAGATGTTTCGGTAAAATTATCCGTTTTCGTCCCTTTTTTCGGTAATTTCGTCATAAAATGAGGAAAAAAACGAGTAAATAGAGGAAAAAAATATAAATTTAGCTAAAATTATCCGTTTTCGTTGCTTTTTTCGGTAATTTTGTCATAAAATGAGGAAAATAACGAGTAAAGAGAGGAAAAAAATAGAAATATCGCTAAAATTATCCGTTTATGTCCTTTTTTTCGGTAATTTCGTCATAAAATGAGGAAAAAAAACGAGTAAATAGAGGAAAAAATAGATGTTTCGCTAAAATTATCCGTTTTCGTCCCTTTTTTCGGTAATTTCGTCAAAAAATGAGGAAAAAAAACGAATGAATTGAGGAAAATAATAAAAATTTCGCTAAAATTATCCATTTTCGTCCCTTTTTTCGGTAATTTCGACATAAAATGAGGAAAAAATCGAGTAAATAGAGGAAAAAATAGAAATTTAGCAAAAATTATCCGTTTTCGTCCCTTTTTTCGGTAATTTCGTCAAAAAATGTGGAAAAAAAACGAGTGAATTGAGGAAAAAAAATTAAAATTTCGCTGAAAATATCCGTTTTCGTCCCTTTTTTCGGTAATTTCGTCAATAAATAAGGAAAAAAACGAGTAAATTGAGGAAAAAAATAAAAATTTCGCTAAAATTATCCGTTTTCTTCCCTTTTTTCGGTAATTTCGTCATAAAATGAGGAAAAAAACGAGTAAATAGAAGAAAAAAATAGAAATTTTGCCAAAAGATTTCCGTTTTCGTCCCTTTTTTCGGTAATTTCGTCATAAAATGAGGAAAAAATCGAGTAAATAGAGGAAAAAAATAGAAATTTTGCAAAAAATATCCGTTTTCGTCCCTTTTTTTGGTAATTTCGTCAATAAATGAGGAAAAAAACGAGTAAATTGAGGAAAAAAATAAAACTTTCGCTAAAATTATCCGTTTTCTTCCATTTTTTCGGTAATTCCGTCATAAAATGAGGAAAAAATCGAGTAAATAGAGGAAAAAATCGATATTTCCCTAAAATTATCCGTTTTCGTCCCTTTTTTCGCTAATTTCGTCCTAAAATGATGAAAAAAACGAGTAAATTGAGGAAAAAAATAAATATTTCGCTAAAATTATCCGTTTATGTCCTTTTTTTTCGGTAATTTCGTCATAAAATGAGGAAAAAAAACGAGTAAATAGAGGAAAAAATAGATGTTTCGCTAAAATTATCCGTTTTCGTCCCTTTTTTCGGTAATTTCGTCATAAAATGAGGATAAAAACGGTTGAATAGAGGAAAAAATAGATATTTCGCTAAAATTATCCGTTTTCGTCCCTTTTTTCGGTAATTTCGTCATATAATGAGGAACAAAAAACGAGTAAATTCAGGAAAAAAATAAAAATTTCGCTATAATTATCCATTTTCGTCACTTTTTTCGGTAATTTCGAAATAAAATGAGGAAAAAATCGAGTAAATAAAGGAAAAAAATATAAATTTAGCTAAAATTATCCGTTTTCGTTGCTTTTTTCAGTAATTTTGTCATAAAATGAGGAAAATAACGAGTCAATAGAGGAAAAAAATAGAAATTTTGCTAAAAATATCCGTTTTCGTCCCTTTTTTCGGTAATTTCGTCTATAAATGAGGAAAAAAACGAGTAAATTGAGGAAAAAAATAAAAATTTCGCTAAAATTATCCGTTTTCGTCCCATTTTTCGGTAATTTCGTCAAAAAATAAGGAAAAAAAAAGAGTAAATTGAGGATAAAAATTAAGATTTAGCGCAAAAACTATCCGTTTTCGTTGCTTTTTTCGGTAATTTTGTCATAAAATGAGGAAAAAAAATCGAGTAAATAGAGGAAAAAATCGATATTTCCCTAAAATTATCCGTTTTCGTCCCTTTTTTCGGTAATTTCGTCCTAAAATGAGGAAAAAAAATGAGTAAATAGAGGAAAAAAATATTAATTTTGCTAAATATTTCCGTTTTCGTCAGTTTTTTTTTTGTAATTTCGTCATAAAATGAGGAAAAAATCGAGTAAATAGAGGAAAAAAATAGAAATTTAGCTAAAATTATCCGTTTTCGTTGCTTTTTTCGGTAATTTTGTCATAAAATGAGGTAAAACACGAGTAAATTGAGTAAAAAAATAGAAATTTTGCTAAAAATTTCCGTTTTCGTCCTTTTTTTCGGTAATTTCGTCAATAAATGAGGAAAAAAACGAGTAAATTGAAGATAAAATAAAAATTTCGCTAAAATGATCCGTTTTCGTCCCTTTTTTCGGTAATTTCGTCATAATATGAGGAAAAAATCGAGTAAATAGAGGAAAAAAATAGAAATTTAGGTAAAATTATCCGTTTTCGTCCCTTTTTTCGGTAATTTCGTCAAAAAATGAGGAAAAAAACATGTAAATATTGGAAAAAAATTGAAATTTAGCTAAAATTATCCGTTTTCGTTGCTTTTTTCAGTAATTTTGTCATAAAATGAGGTAAAACACGAGTAAATTGAGTAAAAAAATAGAAATTTTGCTAAAAATTTCCGTTTTCGTCCTTTTTTTCGGTAATTTCGTCAATAAATGAGGAAAAAAACGAGTAAATTGAGGAAAAAAATAAAAATTTCGCTAGAATTATCCGTTTTCGTCCCTTTTATCGGTAATTTCGTCATAAAATGAGAAAAAAAATCGAGTAAATAGAGGAAAAAAATAGAAATTTAGCTAAAATTATCCGTTTTCGTTCCTTTTTTTGGTAATTTCATCAAAAAATGAGGAAAACAAACGAGTAAATTGAGGAAAAAAATTAAAATTTCGCTAAAATTATCCGTTTTTTTGCTTGTTTCGGTAATTTTGTCATAAATTAAGGAAAAAAAACGAGTAAATAGAGGAAAAAATCGATATTTCCCTAAAATTATCCGTTTTCGTCCCTTTTTTCGGTAATTTCGTCCTAAAATGAGGTAAAAAAACGAGTAAATTGAGGAAAAAAATAAAAATTTCGCTAAAATTATCCGTTTATGTCCTTTTTTTCGGTAATTTCGTCATAAAATAAGGAAAAAAAAACGAGTAAATAGAGGAAAAAATAGATATTTCGCTAAAAATATCCGTTTTCGTCCCTTTTTACGGTAATTTCGTCATAAAATGAGGAAAAAAAACGAGTTAATAGAGGAAAAAATAGATATTTCGCTAAAATTATCCGTTTTCGTCCCTTTTTTCGGTAATTTCGTTATATAATGAGGAAAAAAAAACGAGTAAATTCAGGAAAAAAATAAAAATTTCGCTATAATAATCCCTTTTCGTCACTTTTTTCGGTAATTTCGTCATAAAATGAGGAAAAAATCGAGTAAATAGAGGAAAGAAATATAAATTTAGCTAAAATTATCCGTTTTCGATGCTTTTTTCGGTAATTTTGTCATAAAATGAGGAAAAAAACGAGTAAATAGAGGAAAAAAATAGAAATTTTGCAAAAAATATCCGTTTTCGTCCCTTTTTTCGGTAATTTCGTCAAAAGATGAGGAAAAAAACGAGTAAATTGAGGAAAAAAATAAAAATTTCGCAGAAAAATAACCTGTTTTCGTCCCATTTTTCGGTAATTTCGTCAAAAAATAAGGAAAAAAAACGAGTAAGTTGAGGAAAAAAATTAAAATTTCGCAAAAATTATCCGTTTTCGTTGCTTTTTTCGGTAATTTTGTCATAAAATGAGGAAAATAACGAGTAAAGAGAGGAAAAAAATAGAAATATCGCTAAAATTATCCGTTTATGTCCTTTTTTTCGGTAATTTCGTCATAAAATGAGGAAAAAAAACGAGTAAATAGAGGAAAAAATAGATGTTTCGCTAAAATTATCCGTTTTCGTCCCTTTTTTCGGTAATTTCGTCAAAAAATGAGGAAAAAAAACGAATGAATTGAGGAAAATAATAAAAATTTCGCTAAAATTATCCATTTTCGTCCCTTTTTTCGGTAATTTCGTCATAAAATGAGGAAAAAAACGAGTAAATAGAGGAAAAAAATAGAAATTTAGCTAAAATTATCCGTTTTCGTTGCTTTTTTCGGTAATATTGTCATAAAATGAGGTAAAAAACGAGTAAATTGAGTAAAAAAATAGAAATTTTGCTAAAAATTTCCGTTTTCGTCCATTTTTTCGGTAATTTCGTCAATAAATGAGGAAAAAAACGAGTAAATTGAGGAAAAAAATAAAAATTTCGCTAAAATTATCCGTTTTCTTCCCATTTTTCGGTAATTTAGTAATAAAATGAGGAAAAAATCGAGTAAATAGAAGAAAAAATAGAATTTTAGCTAAAATTATCCGTTTTCGTCCCTTTTTTCGGTAATTTCGTCAAAAAATGAGGAAAAAAAACGAGTGAATTGAGGAAAAAAATTAAAATTTCGCTAAAATTATCCGTTTTCGTCCCTTTTTACGGTAATTTCGTCATAAATTGAGGAAAAAATACTTGTAAATTGAGTAAAATAATAGAATTTTCGCTAAAATTATCCGTTTTCTTCCCTTTTTTCGGTAATTTCGTCATAAAATGAGGAAAAAAACGAGTAAATAGAGGAAAAAATGGAAATTTTGCTAAAAATATCCGTTTTCGTCCCTTTTTTTGGTAATTTCGTCATAAAATGAGGAAAAAATCGAGTAAATAGAGGAAAAAAATAGAAATTTAGCTAAAATTATCCGTTCTCGTTGATTTTTTCGGTAATTTTGTCATAAAATGAGGAAAAAAACGAGTAAATAGAGGAAAAAATCGATATTTCCCTAAAAATATCCGTCTTCGTCCCTTTTTTCGGTAATTTCGTCAAAAAATGAGGAAAAAAAAAACGAGTGAATTGAGGAAAAAAATAAAAATTTCGCTAAAATTATCCGTTTTCGTCCCTTTTTTCGGTAATTTCGCAATAAAATGAGGAAAAAATCGAGTAAATAGAGGAAAAAAATAGAAATTTAGCTAAAATTATCTGTTTTCGTCCCTTTTTTCGGTAATTTCGTCAAAAAATGAGGAAAAAAACGAGTGAATTGAGGAAAAAAATTAAAATTTCGCTAAAATTATCCGTTTTCGTCCCTTTTTACGGTAATTTCGTAATAAATTGAGGAAAATATACTTGTAAATTGAGTAAAATAATAGAAATTTAGCAATAATTATCCGTTTTCTTCCCTTTTTTGGTAATTTCGTCATAAAATGAGGAAAAAAACGAGTAAATAGAGGAAAAAAATTAAAATTTCGCTAAAATTATCCGTTTTCGTCCCTTTTTTCGGTAATTTCGTCATAAAATGAGGAAAAAATCGAGTAAATAGAGGAAAAAAATAGAAATTTAGCTAAAATTATCCGTTTTCGTTGATTTTTTCGGTAATTTTGTCATTAAATGAGGAAAAAAAAGAGTAAATAGAGGAAAAAATCGATATTTCCCTAAAAATATCCATTTTCGTCCCTTTTTTCGGTAATTTCGTCAAAAAATGAGGAAAAAAAACGAGTGAATTGAGGAAAAAAATAAAAATTTCGCTAAAATTATCCGTTTTCGTCCCTTTTTTCGGTAATTTCGTAATAAAATAAGGAAAAAATCGAGTAAATAGAGGAAAAAAATAGAAATTTAGCTAAAATTATCCGTTTTCGTCCCTTTTTTCGGTAATTTCGTCAAAAAATGAGAAAAAAAAACGAGTGAATTGAGGAAAAAAATTAAAATTTCGCTAAAATTATCCGTTTTCGTCCCTTTTTTCGGTAATTTCGTCAAAAAATGAGGAAAAAATACTTGTAAATTGAGTAAAATAATAGAAATTTAGCAAAAATTATCCGTTTTCGTCCCTTTTTTCGATAATTTCGTCAAAAAATGTGGAAAAAAAACGAGTGAATTTAGGAAAAAAATTAAAATTTCGCTAAAAATATCCGTTTTCGTCCCTTTTTTCGGTAATTTCGTCAATAAATGAGGAAAAAAACGAGTAAATTGAGGAAAAAACTAAAAATTTCGCTAAAATTATCGGTTTATGTCCTTTTTTTCGGTAATTTCGTCATAAAATGAGGAAAAAAAACGAGTAAATAGAGGAAAAAATAGATATTTCGCTAATATTATCCGTTTTCGTTCCTTTCTTTGGTAATTTCGTCATAAAATGAGGAAAAAAAAGAGTAAATAGAGGAAAAAATAGATATTTCGCTAATATTATCCGTTTTCGTTCCTTTCTTTGGTAATTTCGTCATAAAATGAGGAAAAAAACGAGTAATTAGAGGAAAAAATAGAAATTTTGCTAAAAATATCCGTTTTCGTCCCTTTTTTCGGTAATTTCGTCAATAAATGAGGAAACAAAACGAGTAAATTGAGGAAAAAAATAAAAATTCCGCAAAAATTATCCGTTTTCGTCCCTTTTTTAGGTAATTTCGTCAAAAAAATGAGGTAAAAAACGAGTAAATTGAGAAAAAAATAGAAATTTTGCTATAAATTTCCGTTTTCGTCCCTTTTTTCGGTAATTTCGTCATATAATGAGGAAAAAAAACGAGTAAATTCAGGCAAAAAATAAAAATTTCGCTATAATTATCCCTTTTCGTCACTTTTTTCGGTAATTTCGTCATAAAATGAGGAAAAAATCGAGTAAATAGAGGAAAAAAATATAAATTTAGCTAAAATTATCCGTTTTCGATGCTTTTTTCGGTAATTTTGTCTTAAAATGAGGAAAAAAACGAGTAAATAGAGGAAAAAAATTAAAATTTCGCAAAAATTATCCGTTTTCGTTGCTTTTTTCGGTAATTTTGTCATAAAATGAGGAAAAAAAATCGAGTAAATAGAGGAAAAAATCGATATTTCCCTAAAATTATCCGTTTTCGTCCCTTTTTTCGGTAATTTCGTCCTAAAATGAGGAAAAAAAACGAGTAAATTTAGGAAAAAAATAAAAATTTCGCTAAAATTATCCGTTTTCGTCCCTTTTTTCGATAATTTCGTCATAAAATGAGGAAAATAGACTAGTAAATTGAGTAAAATAATAGAATTTTCACTAAAATTATCCGTTTTCGTCCCTCTTTTCGGTAATTTCGTCATAAAATGAGGAAAAAAACGAGTAAATAGAGGAAAAAAATAGAAATTTAGCTAAAATTATCCGTATTCGTTGCTTTTTTCGGTAATTTTGTCATAAAATGAGGTAAAAAACGAGTAAATTGAGTAAAAAATTAGAAATTTTGCTAAAATTATCCGTTTTCGTCCCTTTTTACGGTAATTTCGTCATAAATTGAGGAAAAAATACTTGTAAATTGAGTAAAATAATAGAATTTTCGCTAAAATTATCCGTTTTCTTCCCTTTTTTCGGTAATTTCGTCATAAAATGAGGAAAAAAACGAGTAAATAGAGGAAAAAATGGAAATTTTGCTAAAAATATCCGTTTTCGTCCCTTTTTTCGGTAATTTCGTCATAAAATGAGGAAAAAATCGAGTAAATAGAGGAAAAAAATAGAAATTTAGCTAAAATTATCCGTTCTCGTTGATTTTTTCGGTAATTTTGTCATAAAATGAGGAAAAAAAACGAGTAAATAGAGGAAAAAATCGATATTTCCCTAAAAATATCCGTCTTCGTCCCTTTTTTCGGTAATTTCGTCAAAAAATGAGGAAAAAAAAAACGAGTGAATTGAGGAAAAAAATAAAAATTTCGCTAAAATTATCCGTTTTCGTCCCTTTTTTCGGTAATTTCGCAATAAAATGAGGAAAAAATCGAGTAAATAGAGGAAAAAAATAGAAATTTAGCTAAAATTATCTGTTTTCGTCCCTTTTTTCGGTAATTTCGTCAAAAAATGAGGAAAAAAACGAGTGAATTGAGGAAAAAAATTAAAATTTCGCTAAAATTATCCGTTTTCGTCCCTTTTTACGGTAATTTCGTAATAAATTGAGGAAAAAATACTTGTAAATTGAGTAAAATAATAGAAATTTAGCAATAATTATCCGTTTTCTTCCCTTTTTTGGTAATTTCGTCATAAAATGAGGAAAAAAACGAGTAAATAGAGGAAAAAAATTAAAATTTCGCTAAAATTATCCGTATTCGTCCCTTTTTTCGGTAATTTCGTCATAAAATGAGGAAAAAATCGAGTAAATAGAGGAAAAAAATAGAAATTTAGCTAAAATTATCCGTTTTCGTTGATTTTTTCGGTAATTTTGTCATTAAATGAGGAAAAAAACGAGTAAATAGAGGAAAAAATCGATATTTCCCTAAAAATATCCATTTTCGTCCCTTTTTTCGGTAATTTCGTCAAAAAATGAGGAAAAAAAACGAGTGAATTGAGGAAAAAAATAAAAATTTCGCTAAAATTATCCGTTTTCGTCCCTTTTTTCGGTAATTTCGTAATAAAATAAGGAAAAAATCGAGTAAATAGAGGAAAAAAATAGAAATTTAGCTAAAATTATCCGTTTTCGTCCCTTTTTTCGGTAATTTCGTCAAAAAATGAGAAAAAAAAACGAGTGAATTGAGGAAAAAAATTAAAATTTCGCTAAAATTATCCGTTTTCGTCCCTTTTTTCGGTAATTTCGTCAAAAAATGAGGAAAAAATACTTGTAAATTGAGTAAAATAATAGAAATTTAGCAAAAATTATCCGTTTTCGTCCCTTTTTTCGATAATTTCGTCAAAAAATGTGGAAAAAAAACGAGTGAATTTAGGAAAAAAATTAAAATTTCGCTAAAAATATCCGTTTTCGTCCCTTTTTTCGGTAATTTCGTCAATAAATGAGGAAAAAAACGAGTAAATTGAGGAAAAAACTAAAAATTTCGCTAAAATTATCGGTTTATGTCCTTTTTTTCGGTAATTTCGTCATAAAATGAGGAAAAAAAAACGAGTAAATAGAGGAAAAAATAGATATTTCGCTAATATTATCCGTTTTCGTTCCTTTCTTTGGTAATTTCGTCATAAAATGAGGAAAAAAAAGAGTAAATAGAGGAAAAAATAGATATTTCGCTAATATTATCCGTTTTCGTTCCTTTCTTTGGTAATTTCGTCATAAAATGAGGAAAAAAACGAGTAATTAGAGGAAAAAATAGAAATTTTGCTAAAAATATCCGTTTTCGTCCCTTTTTTCGGTAATTTCGTCAATAAATGAGGAAACAAAACGAGTAAATTGAGGAAAAAAATAAAAATTCCGCAAAAATTATCCGTTTTCGTCCCTTTTTTAGGTAATTTCGTCAAAAAAATGAGGTAAAAAACGAGTAAATTGAGAAAAAAATAGAAATTTTGCTATAAATTTCCGTTTTCGTCCCTTTTTTCGGTAATTTCGTCATATAATGAGGAAAAAAAACGAGTAAATTCAGGCAAAAAATAAAAATTTCGATATAATTATCCCTTTTCGTCACTTTTTTCGGTAATTTCGTCATAAAATGAGGAAAAAATCGAGTAAATAGAGGAAAAAAATATAAATTTAGCTAAAATTATCCGTTTTCGATGCTTTTTTCGGTAATTTTGTCTTAAAATGAGGAAAAAAACGAGTAAATAGAGGAAAAAAATTAAAATTTCGCAAAAATTATCCGTTTTCGTTGCTTTTTTCGGTAATTTTGTCATAAAATGAGGAAAAAAAATCGAGTAAATAGAGGAAAAAATCGATATTTCCCTAAAATTATCCGTTTTCGTCCCTTTTTTCGGTAATTTCGTCCTAAAATGAGGAAAAAAAACGAGTAAATTTAGGAAAAAAATAAAAATTTCGCTAAAATTATCCGTTTTCGTCCCTTTTTTCGATAATTTCGTCATAAAATGAGGAAAATAGACTAGTAAATTGAGTAAAATAATAGAATTTTCACTAAAATTATCCGTTTTCGTCCCTCTTTTCGGTAATTTCGTCATAAAATGAGGAAAAAAACGAGTAAATAGAGGAAAAAAATAGAAATTTAGCTAAAATTATCCGTATTCGTTGCTTTTTTCGGTAATTTTGTCATAAAATGAGGTAAAAAACGAGTAAATTGAGTAAAAAATTAGAAATTTTGCTAAAATTATCCGTTTTCGTCCCTTTTTACGGTTATTTCGTCATAAATTGATGAAAAAATACTTGTAAATTGAGTAAAATAATAGAATTTTCGCTAAAATTATCCGTTTTCTTCCCTTTTTTCGGTAATTTCGTCCTAAAATGAGGAAAAAAAACGAGTAAATTTAGGAAAAAAATAAAAATTTCGCTAAAATTATCCGTTTTCGTCCCTTTTTTCGGTAATTTCGTCATAAAATGAGGAAGAAAGACTAGTAAATTGAGTAAAATAATAGAATTTTCACTAAAATTATCCGTTTTCGTCCCTCTTTTCGGTAATTTCGTCATAAAATGAGGAAAAAAACGAGTAAATAGAGGAAAAAAATAGAAATTTAGCTAAAATTATCCGTTTTCGTTGCTTTTTTCGGTAATTTTGTCATAAAATGAGGTAAAAAACGAGTAAATTGAGTAAAAAATTAGAAATTTTGCTAAAAATTTCCGTTTTCGTCCATTTTTTCGGTAATTTCGTCAATAAATGAGGAAAAAAACGAGTAAATTGAGGAAAAAAATAAAAATTTCGCTAAAATTATCCGTTTTCGTCCCTTTTTTCGGTAATTTCGTAATAAAATGAGGAAAAAATCGAGTAAATAGAGGAAAAAAATAGAAATTTAGCTAAAATTATCCGTTTTCGTCCCTTTTTTCGGTAATTTCGTCAAAAAATAAGGAAAAAAAACGAGTGAATTGAGGAAAACAATTAAAATTTCGCTAAAATTATCCGTTTTCGTCCCTTTTTACGGTTATTTCGTCATAAATTGATGAAAAAATACTTGTAAATTGAGTAAAATAATAGAATTTTCGCTAAAATTATCCGTTTTCTTCCCTTTTTTCGGTAATTCCGTCATAAAATGAGGAAAAAAACGAGTAAATAGAGGAAAAAAATGGAAATTTTGCTAAAAATATCCGTTTTCGTCCCTTTTTTCGGTAATTTCGTCATAAAATGAGGAAAAAATCGAGTAAATAGAGAAAAAATAGAAATTTAGTTAAAATTATCCGTTTTCGTTGATTTTTTCGGTAATTTTGTCATAAAATGAGGAAAAAAACGAGTAAATAGAGGAAAAAATCGATATTTCCCTAAAAATATCCGTTTTCGTTCCTTTTTTCGGTAATTTCGTCAAAAAATGAGGAAAAAATACTTGTAAATTGAGTAAAATAATAGAAATTTAGCAAAAATTATCCGTTTTCGTCCCTTTTTTCGATAATTTCGTCAAAAAATGTGGAAAAAAAACGAGTGAATTTAGGAAAAAAATTAAAATTTCGCTAAAAATATCCGTTTTCGTCCCTTTTTTCGGTAATTTCGTCAATAAATGAGGAAAAAAACGAGTAAATTGAGGAAAAAACTAAAAATTTCGCTAAAATTATCCATTTATGTCCTTTTTTCGGTAATTTCGTCATAAAATGAGGAAAAAAAAACGAGTAAATAGAGGAAAAAATAGATATTTCGCTAAAAATATCCGTTTTCGTCCCTTTTTACTGTAATTTCGTCATAAAATGAGGAAAAAAAACGAGTAAATAGAGGAAAAAATAGATATTTCGCTAATATTATCCGTTTTCGTTCCTTTCTTTGGTAATTTCGTCATAAAATGAGGAAAAAAACGAGTAATTAGAGGAAAAAATAGAAATTTTGCTAAAAATATCCGTTTTCGTCCCTTTTTTCGGTAATTTCGTCAATAAATGAGGAAACAAAACGAGTAAATTGAGGAAAAAAATAAAAATTCCGCAAAAATTATCCGTTTTCGTCCCTTTTTTCGGTAATTTCGTCAAAAAATGAGGTAAAAAACGAGTAAATTGAGAAAAAAATAGAAATTTTGCTATAAATTTCCGTTTTCGTCCCTTTTTTCGGTAATTTCGTCATATAATGAGGAAAAAAAAACGAGTAAATTCAGGCAAAAAATAAAAATTTCGCTATAATTATCCCTTTTCGTCACTTTTTTCGGTAATTTCGTCATAAAATGAGGAAAAAATCGAGTAAATAGAGGAAAAAAATATAAATTTAGCTAAAAATATCCGTTTTCGTCCCTTTTTTTGGTAATTTCGTCAATAGATGAGGAAAAAAACGAGTAAATAGAGGAAAAAAATAGAAATTTAGCTAAAATTATCCGTTTTCGTTGCTTTTTTCGGTAATTTTGTCATAAAATGAGGTAAAAAACGAGTAAATTGAGTAAAAAATTAGAAATTTTGCTAAAAATTTCCGTTTTCGTCCATTTTTTCGGTAATTTCGTCAATAAATGAGGAAAAAAACGAGTAAATTGAGGAAAAAAATAAAAATTTCGCTAAAATTATCCGTTTTCGTCCCTTTTTTCGGTAATTTCGTAATAAAATGAGGAAAAAATCGAGTAAATAGAGGAAAAAAATAGAAATTTAGCTAAAATTATCCGTTTTCGTCCCTTTTTTCGGTAATTTCGTCAAAAAATGAGGAAAAAAAACGAGTGAATTGAGGAAAAAAATTAAAATTTCGCTAAAATTATCCGTTTTCGTCCCTTTTTTTCGGTAAATTCGTCATAAAATGAGGAAAAAAAACGAGTAAATACAGGAAAAAAATAGAAATTACGCTAAAATTATCCTTTTTCGTCCCATTTGTCGGTAATTTCGTCATAGAGGAAAAAAAAACGAGTAAATAGAGAAAAAAATAGGAATTTCATAAAATTATCCATTTTCGTCTCTTTTTTCGGTAATTTCGTCATAAAATGAGGAAAAAAAACGAGTAAATAGAGGAAAAAATAAAAATTTCGCTAAAATTATCCGTTTTCGTCCCTTTTTTCGGTAATTTCGTCAAAAAATGAGAAAAAAAAACAAGTAAGTAGAGGAAAAAATAGAAATTTTTGTAAATTTATCCGCTTTTGTCATTTTTTTTCGGTAATTTCGTCACAAAATGAAGAAAAAAAACGTCTAAATATAGGAAAAAATTGAAAATTCGCTATAATTATACGTTTTCGTCTCTTTTTTCGGTAATTTCGACATAAAGTGAGGAAAAAAAACGAGCAAATAGAGAAAAAATTGAAATTACGCTAAAATTATCCATTTTCGTCCCTTTTTTCGGTAATTTCGTCATAAAATGAGGAAAAAAAATGAGTAAATAGAAGAAAAAATAGAAATTTCGCTTAAATTATCCGTTATCGTCCCTTTTTTCGCTCATAATTTGAATAAATTTGGGGAATAAAGGCAAATTGAGGAAAAAAATTAAATTTTCGCTAAATTTATCAGTTTTCGTTGCTTTTTTCGCCCTTTATTTGATTAATTGTAGGAAATAAAGGCAAAATATGGTGAAAAATTCAATTTTCGCTAAAATTATCACTTTTCGTTGCTTTTTTCGTTCATAGTTTGAAAAAATGTAGAAAAAAAAGCACAATAGTGGAAAAAAATTGAATTTTCGCTAACATTATCAGTTTTCGTTGCATTTTTCGTTCATAATTTTATTAAATGTAGGAAATAAAGGCAAAATAGAGGAAAAAAAATTGAATTCTGCTAAAATTTTCAGTTTTTGCTGCTATTTTCGCTCATAATTTGAATAAATGTACGAAATAAAGGCAAAATACAGGAAAAAAATTGAATTTTTGCTAAAATTATCCATTTTCGTTGCTTTTTTCGCTCATAATTTAATTCAATGTGAGAAATAAAGGCAAAATAGAGGAAAAAAATAGAATTTTCCATAAAATTATCCGTTTTCGTCCCTTTTTTCGGTAATTTCGTCATAAAATGAGGAAAAAATACAAGTAAATAGAGGAAAAAATAGAAATTTCGCTAAAATTATCTGTTTTCGGAAATTTCGTGATAAAATTAGAAAAAAAACGAGAAAATAGAGGAAAAAATAGAAATTTCGCTAAAATTATCCGTTTTCGTCCCTTTTTTCGGTAATTTCGTCAAAAAATGAGAACAAAAACAAGTAAATAGAGGAAAAAATAGAAATTATGGTAAAACTATCCACTTTCGTCATTTTTTTAGGTAATTTCGTCACAAAATGAAGAAAAAAAACGACTTAATATAGGAAAAAATAGAAAATTCGCTAAAATTATCCATTTTCGTCTCTTTTTTCGGTAATTTCGTCATAAAATGAGGGAAAAAAAGGAGTAAATTGTGGATAAAAATAAAAATTTCGCTAAAATAATCCGTTTTCGTCCCTTTTTTCGGTAATTTCGTAAATAAATGATGAAAAAAAACGAGTTAATAGAGGATAAAATAGAATTTTCGCTAAAATTATCCGTTTTCGTCCCTTTTTTCGGTAATTTCGTCATAAAATGAGGGAAAAAAAGGAGTAAATTGTGGATAAAAATAAAAATTTCGATAAAATTATCCGTTTTCGTCCCTTTTTTCGGTAATTTCGTAAATAAATGATGAAACAAAACGAGTAAATAGAGGATAAAATAGAATTTTCGCTAAAATTATCCGTTTTCGTCCCTTTTTTCGGTAATTTCGTCATAAAATGAGGAAAAAAAAACTAGGAAATAGAGGAAAAAATAGAAATTTCGCTAAAATTATCCGTTTTCGTCCCTTTTTTCGGTAATATCGTAATAAAATGATGAAAAAAGGAACGAGTAAATTGAGAAAAAAATAGAAATTTCGCTAAAATTATCCGTTTTCGTCCCTTTTTTCTGTAATTTCGTCATAAAATGAGGAAAAAAAATCGAAATTTCGCTAAAATCATCCGCTTTCGTCCCTTTTTTCGGTAATTTCGTAATTAAATGAGGAAAAAAACGAGTAAATAGAGGAAAAAATAGAAATTTCGCTAAAATTATCCGTTTTCGTCCCTTTTTTCGGTAATATCGTAATAAAATGATGAAAAAAGGAACGAGTAAATTGAGAAAAAAATAGAAATTTCGCTAAAATTATCCGTTTTCGTCCCTTTTTTCGGGAATTTCGTCATAAAATGAGGAAAAAAACGAGTAAATAGAGGAAAAAAATAGGAATTTCATAAAATTATCCATTTTCGTCCCTTTTTTCGGTAATTTCGTCATAAAATGAGGAAAGTAAACGAGTAAATAGAGGAAAAAATAGAAATTTCGCTAAAATTATCCGTTTTCGTCCCTTTTTATGGAAATTTCGTAATAAAATGAGGAAAAAAAACGAGTAAATAGAGAAAAAAAAAGAAATTTCGCTAAAATTTTCCGTTTTCGTCCCTTTTTTCGGTAATTTCGTCATAAAATGAGGAAAAAAAACGAGTAAATAGAGGAAAAAATAAAAATTTCGCTAAAATTATCCGCTTTTGTCATTTTTTTTCGGTAATTTCGTCACAAAATGAAGAAAAAAAACGTCTAAATATAGGAAAAAATTGAAAATTCGCTATAATTATACGTTTTCGTCTCTTTTTTCGGTAATTTCAACATAAAGTGAGGAAAAAAAACGAGCAAATAGAGAAAAAATTGAAATTACGCTAAAATTATCCATTTTTGTCCCTTTTTTCGGTAATTTCGTCATAAAATGAGGAAAAAAAATGAGTAAATAGAAGAAAAAATAGAAATTTCGCTTAAATTATCCGTTATCGTCCCTTTTTTCGCTCATAATTTGAATAAATTTGGGGAATAAAGGCAAATTGAGGAAAAAAATTAAATTTTCGCTAAATTTATCAGTTTTCGTTGCTTTTTTCGCCCTTTATTTGATTAATTGTAGGAAATAAAGGCAAAATAGAGTAAAAAATTCAATTTTCACTAAAATTATCACTTTTCGTTGCTTTTTTCGTTCATAGTTTGAAAAAATGTAGAAAAAAAAGCACAATAGAGGAAAAAAATTGAATTTTCGCTAACATTATCAGTTTTCGTTGCATTTTTCGCTCATAATTTTATTAAATGTAGGAAATAAAGGCAAAATAGAGGAAAAAAAATTAAATTCTGCTAAAATTTTCAGTTTTTGTTGCTATTTTCGCTCATAATTTGATTAAATGTACGAAATAAAGGCAAAATACAGGAAAAAAATTGAATTTTTGCTAAAATTATCAATTTTCGTTGCTTTTTTCGCTCATAATTTTATTTAATGTGTGAAATAAAGGCAAAATAGAGGAAAAAAATAGAATTTTCCATAAAATTATCCGTTTTCGTCCCTTTTTTCGGTAATTTCGTCATAAAATGAGGAAAAAATACGAGTAAATAGGGGAAAAAATAGAAATTTCGCTAAAATTATCTGTATTCGGAAATTTCGTGATAAAATTAGAAAAAAAACGAGAAAATAGAGGAAAAAATAGAAATTTCGCTAAAATTATCCGTTTTCGTCCCTTTTTTCGGTAATTTCGTCAAAAAATGAGAAAAAAAACAAGTAAATAGAGGAAAAAATAGAAATTATGGTAAAACTATCCACTTTCGTCATTTTATTAGGTAATTTCGTCACAAAATGAAGAAAAAAAACGACTTAATATAGGAAAAAATAGAAAATTCGCTAAAATTATCCATTTTCGTCTCTTTTTTCGGTAATTTCGACATAAAGTGAGGAAAAAAAGCGAGCAAATAGAGAAAAAATAGAAATTAAGCTAAAATTAACCATTTTCGTCCCTTTTTTCGGTAATTTCGTCATAAAATGAGGGAAAAAAAGGAGTAAATTGTGGATAAAAATAAAAATTTCGCTAAAATTATCCGTTTTCGTCCCTTTTTTCGGTAATTTCGTAAATAAATGATGAAAAAAACGAGTAAATAGAGGATAAAATAGAATTTTCGCTAAAATTATCCTTTTTCGTCCCATTTGTCGGTAATTT
This sequence comes from Sympetrum striolatum, assembly GCA_947579665.1. Classification (NCBI taxonomy): domain Eukaryota; kingdom Metazoa; phylum Arthropoda; class Insecta; order Odonata; family Libellulidae; genus Sympetrum; species Sympetrum striolatum. Next base: position 1,223,303 of record CANPUZ010000004.1, read on the forward strand.
CGTCATAGAGGAAAAAAAAACGAGTAAATAGAGAAAAAAATAGGAATTTCATAAAATTATCCATTTTCGTCTCTTTTTTCGGTAATTTCGTCATAAAATGAGGAAAAAAAACGAGTAAATAGAGGAAAAAATAAAAATTTCGCTAAAATTATCCGTTTTCGTCCCTTTTTTCGGTAATTTCGTCAAAAAATGAGAAAAAAAACAAGTAAGTAGAGGAAAAAATAGAAATTTTTGTAAATTTATCCGCTTTTGTCATTTTTTTTCGGTAATTTCGTCACAAAATGAAGAAAAAAAACGTCTAAATATAGGAAAAAATTGAAAATTCGCTAAAATTATCCGTTTTCGTCTCTTTTTTCGGTAATTTCGACATAAAGTGAGGAAAAAAAACGAGCAAATAGAGAAAAAATTGAAATTACGCTAAAATTATCCATTTTCGTCCCTTTTTTCGGTAATTTCGTCATAAAATGAGGAAAAAAAATGAGTAAATAGAAGAAAAAATAGAAATTTCGCTTAAATTATCCGTTATCGTCCCTTTTTTCGCTCATAATTTGAATAAATTTGGGGAATAAAGGCAAATTGAGGAAAAAAATTAAATTTTCGCTAAATTTCTCAGTTTTCGTTGCTTTTTTCGTCCTTTATTTGATTAATTGTAGGAAATAAAGGCAAAATATGGTAAAAAATTCAATTTTCGCTAAAATTATCACTTTTCGTTGCTTTTTTCGTTCATAGTTTGAAAAAATTTAGAAAAAAAAGCACAATAGAGGAAAAAAATTGAATTTTCGCTAACATTATCAGTTTTCGTTGCATTTTTCGTTCATAATTTTATTAAATGTAGGAAATAAAGGCAAAATAGAGGAAAAAAAATTGAATTCTGCTAAAATTTTCAGTTTTTGCTGCTATTTTCGCTCATAATTTGAATAAATGTACGAAATAAAGGCAAAATACAGGAAAAAAATTGAATTTTTGCTAAAATTATCCTTTTTCGTTGCTTTTTTCGCTCATAATTTAATTCAATGTGAGAAATAAAGGCAAAATAGAGGAAAAAAATAGAATTTTCCATAAAATTATCCGTGTTCGTCCCTTTTTTCGGTAATTTCGTCATAAAATGAGGAAAAAATACGAGTAAATAGAGGAAAAAATAGAAATTTCGCTAAAATTATCTGTTTTCGGAAATTTCGTGATAAAATTAGAAAAAAAACTAGAAAATAGAGGAAAAAATAGAAATTTCGCTAAAATTATCCGTTTTCGTCCCTTTTTTCGGTAATTTCGTCAAAAAATGAGAACAAAAACAAGTAAATAGAGGAAAAAATAAAAATTTCGCTAAAATTATCCGTTTTCGTCCCTTTTTTCGGTAATTTCGTAAATAAATGATGAAAAAAAACGAGTAAATAGAGGATAAAATAGAATTTTCGCTAAAATTATCCGTTTTCGTCCCTTTTTTCGGTAATTTCGTCATAAAATGAGGGAAAAAAAGGAGTAAATTGTGGATAAAAATAAAAATTTCGATAAAATTATCCGTTTTCGTCCCTTTTTTCGGTAATTTCGTAAATAAATGATGAAAAAAAACGAGTAAATAGAGGATAAAATAGAATTTTCGCTAAAATTATCCGTTTTCGTCCCTTTTTTCGGTAATTTCGTCATAAAATGAGGAAAAAAAAACTAGGAAATAGAGGAAAAAATAGAAATTTCGCTAAAATTATCCGTTTTCGTCCCTTTTTTCGGTAATATCGTAATAAAATGATGAAAAAAGGAACGAGTAAATTGAGAAAAAAATAGAAATTTCGCTAAAATTATCCGTTTTCGTCCCTTTTTTCTGTAATTTCGTCATAAAATGAGGAAAAAAAATCGAAATTTCGCTAAAATCATCCGCTTTCGTCCCTTTTTTCGGTAATTTCGTCATTAAATGAGGAAAAAAACGAGTAAATAGAGGAAAAAATAGAAATTTCGCTAAAATTATCCGTTTTCGTCCCTTTTTTCGGTAATATCGTAATAAAATGATGAAAAAAGGAACGAGTAAATTGAGAAAAAAATAGAAATTTCGCTAAAATTATCCGTTTTCGTCCCTTTTTTCGGTAATTTCGTCATAAAATTAGGAAAAAAAACGAGCAAATAGAAGAAAAAATAGAAATTTCGCTAAAATTATCCGTTTTCGTCCCTTTTTATGGAAATTTCGTAATAAAATGAGAAAAAAAAACGAGTAAATAGAGGAAAAAAAAAGAAATTTCGCTAAAATTATCCGTTTTCGTCCCTTTTTTAGGTAATTTCGTCATAAAATGAGGAAAAAAAACGAGTAAATAGAGGAAAAAAATAGGAATTTCATAAAATTATCCATTTTCGTCCCTTTTTTCGGTAATTTCGTCATAAAATGAGGAAAGTAAACGAATAAATAGAGGAAAAAATAGAAATTTCGCTAAAATTATCCGTTTTCGTCCCTTTTTATGGAAATTTCGTAATAAAATGAGGAAAAAAAACGAGTAAATAGAGAAAAAAAAAGAAATTTCGCTAAAATTATCCGTTTTCGTCCCTTTTTTCGGTAATTTCGTCATAAAATGAGGAAAAAAAACGAGTAAATAGAGGAAAAAATAAAAATTTCGCTAAAATTATCCGTTTTCGTCCTTTTTTTCGGTAATTTTGTAGTAAAATGAGGAAAAAGAACGAGGAAATAGAGAAAAAATTAAATTTCGCAAAAATTATCCGTTTTAGTCCGTTTTTTTGGTAATTTCGTCATAAAATGAGGAAAAAAAACGAGTAAATTTAAAAAAAAAATAAATATTTTGCTATAATTATCCCATTTCGTCCCTTTTTCGGTAATTTCGTCATAAAATGAGGAAAAAAATGAGTAAATAGAAGAAAAAATAGAAATTTCGCTAAAATTATCCGTTATCGTCCCTTTTTTCGCTCATAATTTGAATAAATTTGGGGAATAAAGGCAAATTGAGGAAAAAAAATAAATTTTCGCTAAATTTATCAGTTTTCGTTGCTTTTTTCGCCCTTTATTTGATTAATTGTAGGAAATAAAGGCAAAATAGAGTAAAAAATTCAATTTTCGCTAAAATTATCACTTTTCGTTGCTTTTTTCGTTCATAGTTTGAAAAAATGTAGAAAAAAAAGCACAATAGAGGGAAAAAAATGAATTTTCGCTAACATTATCAGTTTTCGTTGCATTTTTCGCTCATAATTTTATTAAATGTAGGAAATAAAGGCAAAATAGAGGAAAAAAAATTAAATTCTGCTAAAATTTTCAGTTTTTGTTGCTATTTTCGCTCATAATTTGATTAAATGTACGAAATAAAGGCAAAATACAGGAAAAAAATTGAATTTTTGCTAAAATTATCAATTTTCGTTGCTTTTTTCGCTCATAATTTTATTCAATGTGAGAAATAAAAGGCAAAATAGAGGAAAAAAATAGAATTTTCCATAAAATTATCCGTTTTCGTCCCTTTTTTCGGTAATTTCGTCATAAAATGAGGAAAAAATACGAGTAAATAGAGGAAAAAATAGAAATTTCGCTAAAATTATCTGTTTTCGGAAATTTCGTGATAAAATTAGAAAAAAAACGAGAAAATAGAGGAAAAAATAGAAATTTCGCTAAAATTATCCGTTTTCGTCCCTTTTTTCGGTAATTTCGTCAAAAAATGAGAAAAAAAACAAGTAAATAGAGGAAAAAATAGAAATTATGGTAAAACTATCCACTTTCGTCATTTTATTAGGTAATTTCGTCACAAAATGAAGAAAAAAAACGACTTAATATAGGAAAAAATAGAAAATTCGCTAAAATTATCCATTTTCGTCTCTTTTTTCGGTAATTTCGACATAAAGTGAGGAAAAAAAGCGAGCAAATAGAGAAAAAATAGAAATTAAGCTAAAATTATCCATTTTCGTCCCTTTTTTCGGTAATTTCGTCATAAAATGAGGGAAAAAAAGGAGTAAATTGTGGATAAAAATAAAAATTTCGCTAAAATTATCCGTTTTCGTCCCTTTTTTCGGTAATTTCGTAAATAAATGATGAAAAAAAACGAGTAAATAGAGGATAAAATAGAATTTTCGCTAAAATTATCCGTTTTCGTCCCTTTTTTCGGTAATTTCGTCATAAAATGAGGAAAAAAAAACTAGGAAATAGAGGAAAAAATAGAAATTTCGCTAAAATTATCCGTTTTCGTCCCTTTTTTCGGTAATATCGTAATAAAATGATGAAAAAAGGAACGAGTAAATTGAGAAAAAAATAGAAATTTCGCTAAAATTATCCGTTTTCGTCCCTTTTTTCTGTAATTTCGTCATAAAATGAGGAAAAAAAATCGAAATTTCGCTAAAATCATCCGCTTTCGTCCCTTTTTTCGGTAATTTCGTCATAAAATGAGGAAAAAAACGAGTAAATAGAGGAAAAAATAGAAATTTCGCTAAATTTATCCGTTTTCGTCCCTTTTTTCGGTAATATCGTAATAAAATGATGAAAAAAGGAACGAGTAAATTGAGAAAAAAATAGAAATTTCGCTAAAATTATCCGTTTTCGTCCCTTTTTTCTGTAATTTCGTCATAAAATGAGGAAAAAAAATCGAAATTTCGCTAAAATCATCCGCTTTCGTCCCTTTTTTCGGTAATTTCGTAATTAAATGAGGAAAAAAACGAGTAAATAGAGGAAAAAATAGAAATTTCGCTAAAATTATCCGTTTTCGTCTCTTTTTATGGAAATTTCGTAATAAAATGAGGAAAAAAAACGAGTAAATAGAGGAAAAAAAAAGAAATTTCCCTAAAAATATCCATTTTCGTCCCTTTTTTCGGTAATTTCGTCAAAAAATGAGGAAAAAAAACGAGTGAATTGAGGAAAAAAATAAAAATTTCGCTAAAATTATCCGTTTTCGTCCCTTTTTTCGGTAATTTCGTAATAAAATAAGGAAAAAATCGAGTAAATAGAGGAAAAAAATAGAAATTTAGCTAAAATTATCCGTTTTCGTCCCTTTTTTCGGTAATTTCGTCAAAAAATGAGAAAAAAAAACGAGTGAATTGAGGAAAAAAATTAAAATTTCGCTAAAATTATCCGTTTTCGTCCCTTTTTTCGGTAATTTCGTCAAAAAATGAGGAAAAAATACTTGTAAATTGAGTAAAATAATAGAAATTTAGCAAAAATTATCCGTTTTCGTCCCTTTTTTCGATAATTTCGTCAAAAAATGTGGAAAAAAAACGAGTGAATTTAGGAAAAAAATTAAAATTTCGCTAAAAATATCCGTTTTCGTCCCTTTTTTCGGTAATTTCGTCAATAAATGAGGAAAAAAACGAGTAAATTGAGGAAAAAACTAAAAATTTCGCTAAAATTATCGGTTTATGTCCTTTTTTTCGGTAATTTCGTCATAAAATGAGGAAAAAAAAACGAGTAAATAGAGGAAAAAATAGATATTTCGCTAATATTATCCGTTTTCGTTCCTTTCTTTGGTAATTTCGTCATAAAATGAGGAAAAAAAAGAGTAAATAGAGGAAAAAATAGATATTTCGCTAATATTATCCGTTTTCGTTCCTTTCTTTGGTAATTTCGTCATAAAATGAGGAAAAAAACGAGTAATTAGAGGAAAAAATAGAAATTTTGCTAAAAATATCCGTTTTCGTCCCTTTTTTCGGTAATTTCGTCAATAAATGAGGAAACAAAACGAGTAAATTGAGGAAAAAAATAAAAATTCCGCAAAAATTATCCGTTTTCGTCCCTTTTTTAGGTAATTTCGTCAAAAAAATGAGGTAAAAAACGAGTAAATTGAGAAAAAAATAGAAATTTTGCTATAAATTTCCGTTTTCGTCACTTTTTTCGGTAATTTCGTCATAAAATGAGGAAAAAATCGAGTAAATAGAGGAAAAAAATATAAATTCAGCTAAAATTATCCGTTTTCGATGCTTTTTTCGGTAATTTTGTCTTAAAATGAGGAAAAAAACGAGTAAATAGAGGAAAAAAATTAAAATTTCGCAAAAATTATCCGTTTTCGTTGCTTTTTTCGGTAATTTTGTCATAAAATGAGGAAAAAAAATCGAGTAAATAGAGGAAAAAATCGATATTTCCCTAAAATTATCCGTTTTCGTCCCTTTTTTCGGTAATTTCGTCCTAAAATGAGGAAAAAAAACGAGTAAATTTAGGAAAAAAATAAAAATTTCGCTAAAATTATCCGTTTTCGTCCCTTTTTTCGATAATTTCGTCATAAAATGAGGAAAATAGACTAGTAAATTGAGTAAAATAATAGAATTTTCACTACAATTATCCGTTTTCGTCCCTCTTTTCGGTAATTTCGTCATAAAATGAGGAAAAAAACGAGTAAATAGAGGAAAAAAATAGAAATTTAGCTAAAATTATCCGTATTCGTTGCTTTTTTCGGTAATTTTGTCATAAAATGAGGTAAAAAACGAGTAAATTGAGTAAAAAATTAGAAATTTTGCTAAAAATTTCCGTTTTCGTCCATTTTTTCGGTAATTTCGTCAATAAATGAGGAAAAAAACGAGTAAATTGAGGAAAAAAATAAAAATTTCGCTAAAATTATCCGTTTTCGTCCCTTTTTTCGGTAATTTCGTAATAAAATGAGGAAAAAATCGAGTAAATAGAGGAAAAAAATAGAAATTTAGCTAAAATTATCCGTTTTCGTCCCTTTTTTCGGTAATTTCGTCAAAAAATAAGGAAAAAAAACGAGTGAATTGAGGAAAACAATTAAAATTTCGCTAAAATTATCCGTTTTCGTCCCTTTTTACGGTTATTTCGTCATAAATTGATGAAAAAATACTTGTAAATTGAGTAAAATAATAGAATTTTCGCTAAAATTATCCGTTTTCTTCCCTTTTTTCGGTAATTTCGTCATAAAATGAGGAAAAAAACGAGTAAATAGAGGAAAAAAATGGAAATTTTGCTAAAAATATCCGTTTTCGTCCCTTTTTTCGGTAATTTCGTCATAAAATGAGGAAAAAATCGAGTAAATAGAGGAAAAAATAGAAATTTAGTTAAAATTATCCGTTTTCGTTGATTTTTTCGGTAATTTTGTCATAAAATGAGGAAAAAAACGAGTAAATAGAGGAAAAAATCGATATTTCCCTAAAAATATCCGTTTTCGTTCCTTTTTTCGGTAATTTCGTCAAAAAATGAGGAAAAAATACTTGTAAATTGAGTAAAATAATAGAAATTTAGCAAAAATTATCCGTTTTCGTCCCTTTTTTCGATAATTTCGTCAAAAAATGTGGAAAAAAAACGAGTGAATTTAGGAAAAAAATTAAAATTTCGCTAAAAATATCCGTTTTCGTCCCTTTTTTCGGTAATTTCGTCAATAAATGAGGAAAAAAACGAGTAAATTGAGGAAAAAACTAAAAATTTCGCTAAAATTATCCATTTATGTCCTTTTTTCGGTAATTTCGTCATAAAATGAGGAAAAAAAAACGAGTAAATAGAGGAAAAAATAGATATTTCGCTAAAAATATCCGTTTTCGTCCCTTTTTACTGTAATTTCGTCATAAAATGAGGAAAAAAAACGAGTAAATAGAGGAAAAAATAGATATTTCGCTAATATTATCCGTTTTCGTTCCTTTCTTTGGTAATTTCGTCATAAAATGAGGAAAAAAACGAGTAATTAGAGGAAAAAATAGAAATTTTGCTAAAAATATCCGTTTTCGTCCCTTTTTTCGGTAATTTCGTCAATAAATGAGGAAACAAAACGAGTAAATTGAGGAAAAAAATAAAAATTCCGCAAAAATTATCCGTTTTCGTCCCTTTTTTCGGTAATTTCGTCAAAAAATGAGGTAAAAAACGAGTAAATTGAGAAAAAAATAGAAATTTTGCTATAAATTTCCGTTTTCGTCCCTTTTTTCGGTAATTTCGTCATATAATGAGGAAAAAAAAACGAGTAAATTCAGGCAAAAAATAAAAATTTCGCTATAATTATCCCTTTTCGTCACTTTTTTCGGTAATTTCGTCATAAAATGAGGAAAAAATCGAGTAAATAGAGGAAAAAAATATAAATTTAGCTAAAATTATCCGTTTTCGATGCTTTTTTCGGTAATTTTGTCATAAAATGAGGAAAAAAACGAGTAAATAGAGGAAAAAAATAGAAATTTTGCAAAAAATATCCGTTTTCGTCCCTTTTTTTGGTAATTTCGTCAATAGATGAGGAAAAAAACGAGTAAATTGAGGAAAAAAATAAAAATTTCGCTAAAATTATCCGTTTTCGTCCCATTTTTCGGTAATTTCGTCAAAAAATAAGGAAAAAAAACGAGTAAATTTAGGAAAAAAATAAAAATTTCGCTAAAATTTCCGTTTTCGTCCCTTTTTTCGGTAATTTCGTCAAAAAATAAGGAAAAAAAACGAGTAAATAGAGGAAAAAAATAGAAATTTAGCTAAAATTATCCGTTTTCGTTGCTTTTTTCGGTAATTTTGTCATAAAATGAGGTAAAAAACGAGTAAATTGAGTAAAAAATTAGAAATTTTGCTAAAAATTTCCGTTTTCGTCCATTTTTTCGGTAATTTCGTCAATAAATGAGGAAAAAAACGAGTAAATTGAGGAAAAAAATAAAAATTTCGCTAAAATTATCCGTTTTCGTCCCTTTTTTCGGTAATTTCGTAATAAAATGAGGAAAAAATCGAGTAAATAGAGGAAAAAAATAGAAATTTAGCTAAAATTATCCGTTTTCGTCCCTTTTTTCGGTAATTTCGTCAAAAAATGAGGAAAAAAAACGAGTGAATTGAGGAAAAAAATTAAAATTTCGCTAAAATTATCCGTTTTCGTCCCTTTTTTTCGGTAAATTCGTCATAAAATGAGGAAAAAAAACGAGTAAATACAGGAAAAAAATAGAAATTACGCTAAAATTATCCTTTTTCGTCCCATTTGTCGGTAATTTCGTCATAGAGGAAAAAAAAACGAGTAAATAGAGAAAAAAATAGGAATTTCATAAAATTATCCATTTTCGTCTCTTTTTTCGGTAATTTCGTCATAAAATGAGGAAAAAAAACGAGTAAATAGAGGAAAAAATAAAAATTTCGCTAAAATTATCCGTTTTCGTCCCTTTTTTCGGTAATTTCGTCAAAAAATGAGAAAAAAAAACAAGTAAGTAGAGGAAAAAATAGAAATTTTTGTAAATTTATCCGCTTTTGTCATTTTTTTTCGGTAATTTCGTCACAAAATGAAGAAAAAAAACGTCTAAATATAGGAAAAAATTGTAAATTCGCTATAATTATACGTTTTCGTCTCTTTTTTCGGTAATTTCGACATAAAGTGAGGAAAAAAAACGAGCAAATAGAGAAAAAATTGAAATTACGCTAAAATTATCCATTTTCGTCCCTTTTTTCGGTAATTTCGTCATAAAATGAGGAAAAAAAATGAGTAAATAGAAGAAAAAATAGAAATTTCGCTTAAATTATCCGTTATCGTCCCTTTTTTCGCTCATAATTTGAATAAATTTGGGGAATAAAGGCAAATTGAGGAAAAAAATTAAATTTTCGCTAAATTTATCAGTTTTCGTTGCTTTTTTCGCCCTTTATTTGATTAATTGTAGGAAATAAAGGCAAAATATGGTAAAAAATTCAATTTTCGCTAAAATTATCACTTTTCGTTGCTTTTTTCGTTCATAGTTTGAAAAAATGTAGAAAAAAAAGCACAATAGTGGAAAAAAATTGAATTTTCGCTAACATTATCAGTTTTCGTTGCATTTTTCGTTCATAATTTTATTAAATGTAGGAAATAAAGGCAAAATAGAGGAAAAAAAATTGAATTCTGCTAAAATTTTCAGTTTTTGCTGCTATTTTCGCTCATAATTTGAATAAATGTACGAAATAAAGGCAAAATACAGGAAAAAAATTGAATTTTTGCTAAAATTATCCATTTTCGTTGCTTTTTTCGCTCATAATTTAATTCAATGTGAGAAATAAAGGCAAAATAGAGGAAAAAAATAGAATTTTCCATAAAATTATCCGTTTTCGTCCCTTTTTTCGGTAATTTCGTCATAAAATGAGGAAAAAATACGAGTAAATAGAGGAAAAAATAGAAATTTCGCTAAAATTATCTGTTTTCGGAAATTTCGTGATAAAATTAGAAAAAAAACGGAAAAATAGAGGAAAAAATAGAAATTTCGCTAAAATTATCCGTTTTCGTCCCTTTTTTCGGTAATTTCGTCAAAAAATGAGAACAAAAACAAGTAAATAGAGGAAAAAATAGAAATTATGGTAAAACTATCCACTTTCGTCATTTTTTTAGGTAATTTCGTCACAAAATGAAGAAAAAAAACGACTTAATATAGGAAAAAATAGAAAATTCGCTAAAATTATCCATTTTCGTCTCTTTTTTCGGTAATTTCGTCATAAAATGAGGGAAAAAAAGGAGTAAATTGTGGATAAAAATAAAAATTTCGCTAAAATTATCCGTTTTCGTCCCTTTTTTCGGTAATTTCGTAAATAAATGATGAAAAAAAACGAGTTAATAGAGGATAAAATAGAATTTTCGCTAAAATTATCCGTTTTCGTCCCTTTTTTCGGTAATTTCGTCATAAAATGAGGGAAAAAAAGGAGTAAATTGTGGATAAAAATAAAAATTTCGATAAAATTATCCGTTTTCGTCCCTTTTTTCGGTAATTTCGTAAATAAATGATGAAAAAAAACGAGTAAATAGAGGATAAAATAGAATTTTCGCTAAAATTATCCGTTTTCGTCCCTTTTTTCGGTAATTTCGTCATAAAATGAGGAAAAAAAAACTAGGAAATAGAGGAAAAAATAGAAATTTCGCTAAAATTATCCGTTTTCGTCCCTTTTTTCGGTAATATCGTAATAAAATGATGAAAAAAGGAACGAGTAAATTGAGAAAAAAATAGAAATTTCGCTAAAATTATCCGTTTTCGTCCCTTTTTTCTGTAATTTCGTCATAAAATGAGGAAAAAAAATCGAAATTTCGCTAAAATCATCCGCTTTCGTCCCTTTTTTCGGTAATTTCGTAATTAAATGAGGAAAAAAACGAGTAAATAGAGGAAAAAATAGAAATTTCGCTAAAATTATCCGTTTTCGTCCCTTTTTTCGGTAATATCGTAATAAAATGATGAAAAAAGGAACGAGTAAATTGAGAAAAAAATAGAAATTTCGCTAAAATTATCCGTTTTCGTCCCTTTTTTCGGGAATTTCGTCATAAAATGAGGAAAAAAACGAGTAAATAGAGGAAAAAAATAGGAATTTCATAAAATTATCCATTTTCGTCCCTTTTTTCGGTAATTTCGTCATAAAATGAGGAAAGTAAACGAGTAAATAGAGGAAAAAATAGAAATTTCGCTAAAATTATCCGTTTTCGTCCCTTTTTATGGAAATTTCGTAATAAAATGAGGAAAAAAAACGAGTAAATAGAGAAAAAAAAAGAAATTTCGCTAAAATTTTCCGTTTTCGTCCCTTTTTTCGGTAATTTCGTCATAAAATGAGGAAAAAAAACGAGTAAATAGAGGAAAAAATAAAAATTTCGCTAAAATTATCCGCTTTTGTCATTTTTTTTCGGTAATTTCGTCACAAAATGAAGAAAAAAAACGTCTAAATATAGGAAAAAATTGAAAATTCGCTATAATTATACGTTTTCGTCTCTTTTTTCGGTAATTTCGACATAAAGTGAGGAAAAAAAACGAGCAAATAGAGAAAAAATTGAAATTACGCTAAAATTATCCATTTTCGTCCCTTTTTTCGGTAATTTCGTCATAAAATGAGGAAAAAAAATGAGTAAATAGAAGAAAAAATAGAAATTTCGCTTAAATTATCCGTTATCGTCCCTTTTTTCGCTCATAATTTGAATAAATTTGGGGAATAAAAGCAAATTGAGGAAAAAAATTAAATTTTCGCTAAATTTATCAGTTTTCGTTGCTTTTTTCGCCCTTTATTTGATTAATTGTAGGAAATAAAGGCAAAATAGAGTAAAAAATTCAATTTTCACTAAAATTATCACTTTTCGTTGCTTTTTTCGTTCATAGTTTGAAAAAATGTAGAAAAAAAAGCACAATAGAGGAAAAAAATTGAATTTTCGCTAACATTATCAGTTTTCGTTGCATTTTTCGCTCATAATTTTATTAAATGTAGGAAATAAAGGCAAAATAGAGGAAAAAAAATTAAATTCTGCTAAAATTTTCAGTTTTTGTTGCTATTTTCGCTCATAATTTGATTAAATGTACGAAATAAAGGCAAAATACAGGAAAAAAATTGAATTTTTGCTAAAATTATCAATTTTCGTTGCTTTTTTCGCTCATAATTTTATTTAATGTGTGAAATAAAGGCAAAATAGAGGAAAAAAATAGAATTTTCCATAAAATTATCCGTTTTCGTCCCTTTTTTCGGTAATTTCGTCATAAAATGAGGAAAAAATACGAGTAAATAGGGGAAAAAATAGAAATTTCGCTAAAATTATCTGTATTCGGAAATTTCGTGATAAAATTAGAAAAAAAACGAGAAAATAGAGGAAAAAATAGAAATTTCGCTAAAATTATCCGTTTTCGTCCCTTTTTTCGGTAATTTCGTCAAAAAATGAGAAAAAAAACAAGTAAATAGAGGAAAAAATAGAAATTATGGTAAAACTATCCACTTTCGTCATTTTATTAGGTAATTTCGTCACAAAATGAAGAAAAAAAACGACTTTATATAGGAAAAAATAGAAAATTCGCTAAAATTATCCATTTTCGTCTCTTTTTTCGGTAATTTCGACATAAAGTGAGGAAAAAAAGCGAGCAAATAGAGAAAAAATAGAAATTAAGCTAAAATTAACCATTTTCGTCCCTTTTTTCGGTAATTTCGTCATAAAATGAGGGAAAAAAAGGAGTAAATTGTGGATAAAAATAAAAATTTCGCTAAAATTATCCGTTTTCGTCCCTTTTTTCGGTAATTTCGTAAATAAATGATGAAAAAAACGAGTAAATAGAGGATAAAATAGAATTTTCGCTAAAATTATCCTTTTTCGTCCCATTTGTCGGTAATTTCGTCATAGAGGAAAAAAAACGAGTAAATAGAGAAAAAAATAGGAATTTCATAAAATTATCCATTTTCGTCTCTTTTTTCGGTAATTTCGTCATAAAATGAGGAAAAAAAACGAGTAAATAGAGGAAAAAATAAAAATTTCGCTAAAATTATCCGTTTTCGTCCCTTTTTTCGGTAATTTCGTCAAAAAATGAGAAAAAAAACAAGTAAGTAGAGGTAAAAATAGAAATTTTTGTAAATTTATCCGCTTTTGTCATTTTTTTTCGGTAATTTCGTCACAAAATGAAGAAAAAAAACGTCTAAATATAGGAAAAAATTGAAAATTCGCTAAAATTATCCGTTTTCGTCTCTTTTTTCGGTAATTTCGACATAAAGTGAGGAAAAAAAACGAGCAAATAGAGAAAAAATTGAAATTACGCTAAAATTATCCATTTTCGTCCCTTTTTTCGGTAATTTCGTCATAAAATGAGGAAAAAAAATGAGTAAATAGAAGAAAAAATAGAAATTTCGCTTAAATTATCCGTTATCGTCCCTTTTTTCGCTCATAATTTGAATAAATTTGGGGAATAAAGGCAAATTGAGGAAAAAAATTAAATTTTCGCTAAATTTATCAGTTTTCGTTGCTTTTTTCGTCCTTTATTTGATTAATTGTAGGAAATAACGGCAAAATATGGTAAAAAATTCAATTTTCGCTAAAATTATCACTTTTCGTTGCTTTTTTCGTTCATAGTTTGAAAAAATGTAGAAAAAAAAGCACAATAGAGGAAAAAAATTGAATTTTCGCTAACATTATCAGTTTTCGTTGCATTTTTCGTTCATAATTTTATTAAATGTAGGAAATAAAGGCAAAATAGAGGAAAAAAAATTGAATTCTGCTAAAATTTTCAGTTTTTGCTGCTATTTTCGCTCATAATTTGAATAAATGTACGAAATAAAGGCAAAATACAGGAAAAAAATTGAATTTTTGCTAAAATTATCCATTTTCGTTGCTTTTTTCGCTCATAATTTAATTCAATGTGAGAAATAAAGGCAAAATAGAGGAAAAAAATAGAATTTTCCATAAAATTATCCGTTTTCGTCCCTTTTTTCGGTAATTTCGTCATAAAATGAGGAAAAAATACGAGTAAATAGAGGAAAAAATAGAAATTTCGCTAAAATTATCTGTTTTCGGAAATTTCGTGATAAAATTAGAAAAAAAAACGAGAAAATAGAGGAAAAAATAGAAATTTCGCTAAAATTATCCGTTTTCGTCCCTTTTTTCGGTAATTTCGTCAAAAAATGAGAACAAAAACAAGTAAATAGAGGAAAAAATAGAAATTATGGTAAAACTATCCACTTTCGTCATTTTTTTAGGTAATTTCGTCACAAAATGAAGAAAAAAAACGACTTAATATAGGAAAAAATAGAAAATTCGCTAAAATTATCCATTTTCGTCTCTTTTTTCGGTAATTTCGTCATAAAATGAGGGAAAAAACGGAGTAAATTGTGGATAAAAATAAAAATTTCGCTAAAATTATCCGTTTTCGTCCCTTTTTTCGGTAATTTCGTAAATAAATGATGAAAAAAAACGAGTAAATAGAGGATAAAATAGAATTTTCGCTAAAATTATCCGTTTTCGCACCCTTTTTTCGGTAATTTCGTCATAAAATGAGGGAAAAAAAGGAGTAAATTGTGGATAAAAATAAAAATTTCGATAAAATTATCCGTTTTCGTCCCTTTTTTCGGTAATTTCGTAAATAAATGATGAAAAAAAACGAGTAAATAGAGGATAAAATAGAATTTTCGCTAAAATTATCCGTTTTCGTCCCTTTTTTCGGTAATTTCGTCATAAAATGAGGAAAAAAAAACTAGGAAATAGAGGAAAAAATAGAAATTTCGCTAAAATTATCCGTTTTCGTCCCTTTTTTCGGTAATATCGTAATAAAATGATGAAAAAAGGAACGAGTAAATTGAGAAAAAAATAGAAATTTCGCTAAAATTATCCGTTTTCGTCCCTTTTTTCTGTAATTTCGTCATAAAATGAGGAAAAAAAATCGAAATTTCGCTAAAATCATCCGCTTTCGTCCCTTTTTTTGGTAATTTCGTCATTAAATGAGGAAAAAAACGAGTAAATAGAGGAAAAAATAGAAATTTCGCTAAAATTATCCGTTTTCGTCCCTTTTTTCGGTAATATCGTAATAAAATGATGAAAAAAGGAACGAGTAAATTGAGAAAAAAATAGAAATTTCGCTAAAATTATCCGTTTTCGTCCCTTTTTTCGGTAATTTCGTCATAAAATTAGGAAAAAAAACGAGCAAATAGAAGAAAAAATAGAAATTTCGCTAAAATTATCCGTTTTCGTCCCTTTTTATGGAAATTTCGTAATAAAATGAGAAAAAAAAAACGAGTAAATAGAGGAAAAAAAAAGAAATTTCGCTAAAATTATCCGTTTTCGTCCCTTTTTTAGGTAATTTCGTCATAAAATGAGGAAAAAAAACGAGTAAATAGAGGAAAAAAATAGGAATTTCATAAAATTATCCATTTTCGTCCCTTTTTTCGGTAATTTCGTCATAAAATGAGGAAAGTAAACGAATAAATAGAGGAAAAAATAGAAATTTCGCTAAAATTATCCGTTTTCGTCCCTTTTTATGGAAATTTCGTAATAAAATGAGGAAAAAAAACGAGTAAATAGAGAAAAAAAAAGAAATTTCGCTAAAATTATCCGTTTTCGTCCCTTTTTTCGGTAATTTCGTCATAAAATGAGGAAAAAAAAACGAGTAAATAGAGGAAAAAATAAAAATTTCGCTAAAATTATCCGTTTTCGTCCTTTTTTTCGGTAATTTTGTAGTAAAATGAGGAAAAAGAACGAGGAAATAGAGAAAAAATTAAATTTCGCAAAAATTATCCGTTTTAGTCCGTTTTTTTGGTAATTTCGTCATAAAATGAGGAAAAAAAACGAGTAAATTTAAAAAAAAAATAAATATTTTGCTATAATTATCCCATTTCGTCCCTTTTTCGGTAATTTCGTCATAAAATGAGGAAAAAAATGAGTAAATAGAAGAAAAAATAGAAATTTCGCTAAAATTATCCGTTATCGTCCCTTTTTTCGCTCATAATTTGAATAAATTTGGGGAATAAAGGCAAATTGAGGAAAAAAAATAAATTTTCGCTAAATTTATCAGTTTTCGTTGCTTTTTTCGCCCTTTATTTGATTAATTGTAGGAAATAAAGGCAAAATAGAGTAAAAAATTCAATTTTCGCTAAAATTATCACTTTTCGTTGCTTTTTTCGTTCATAGTTTGAAAAAATGTAGAAAAAAAAGCACAATAGAGGAAAAAAAATGAATTTTCGCTAACATTATCAGTTTTCGTTGCATTTTTCGCTCATAATTTTATTAAATGTAGGAAATAAAGGCAAAATAGAGGAAAAAAAATTAAATTCTGCTAAAATTTTCAGTTTTTGTTGCTATTTTCGCTCATAATTTGATTAAATGTACGAAATAAAGGCAAAATACAGGAAAAAAATTGAATTTTTGCTAAAATTATCAATTTTCGTTGCTTTTTTCGCTCATAATTTTATTCAATGTGAGAAATAAAGGCAAAATAGAGGAAAAAAATAGAATTTTCCATAAAATTATCCGTTTTCGTCCCTTTTTTCGGTAATTTCGTCATAAAATGAGGAAAAAATACGAGTAAATAGAGGAAAAAATAGAAATTTCGCTAAAATTATCTGTTTTCGGAAATTTCGTGATAAAATTAGAAAAAAAACGAGAAAATAGAGGAAAAAATAGAAATTTCGCTAAAATTATCCGTTTTCGTCCCTTTTTTCGGTAATTTCGTCAAAAAATGAGAAAAAAAACAAGTAAATAGAGGAAAAAATAGAAATTATGGTAAAACTATCCACTTTCGTCATTTTATTAGGTAATTTCGTCACAAAATGAAGAAAAAAAACGACTTTATATAGGAAAAAATAGAAAATTCGCTAAAATTATCCATTTTCGTCTCTTTTTTCGGTAATTTCGACATAAAGTGA
Organism: Sympetrum striolatum; assembly: GCA_947579665.1. Classification (NCBI taxonomy): domain Eukaryota; kingdom Metazoa; phylum Arthropoda; class Insecta; order Odonata; family Libellulidae; genus Sympetrum; species Sympetrum striolatum. Next base: position 1,240,245 of record CANPUZ010000004.1, read on the forward strand.
GGAAAAAAAGCGAGCAAATAGAGAAAAAATAGAAATTAAGCTAAAATTATCCATTTTCGTCCCTTTTTTCGGTAATTTCGTCATAAAATGAGGGAAAAAAAGGAGTAAATTGTGGATAAAAATAAAAATTTCGCTAAAATTATCCGTTTTCGTCCCTTTTTTCGGTAATTTCGTAAATAAATGATGAAAAAAAACGAGTAAATAGAGGATAAAATAGAATTTTCGCTAAAATTATCCGTTTTCGTCCCTTTTTTCGGTAATTTCGTCATAAAATGAGGAAAAAAAAACTAGGAAATAGAGGAAAAAATAGAAATTTCGCTAAAATTATCCGTTTTCGTCCCTTTTTTCGGTAATATCGTAATAAAATGATGAAAAAAGGAACGAGTAAATTGAGAAAAAAATAGAAATTTCGCTAAAATTATCCGTTTTCGTCCCTTTTTTCTGTAATTTCGTCATAAAATGAGGAAAAAAAATCGAAATTTCGCTAAAATCATCCGCTTTCGTCCCTTTTTTCGGTAATTTCGTCATAAAATGAGGAAAAAAACGAGTAAATAGAGGAAAAAATAGAAATTTCGCTAAATTTATCCGTTTTCGTCCCTTTTTTCGGTAATATCGTAATAAAATGATGAAAAAAGGAACGAGTAAATTGAGAAAAAAATAGAAATTTCGCTAAAATTATCCGTTTTCGTCTCTTTTTATGGAAATTTCGTAATAAAATGAGGAAAAAAAACGAGTAAATAGAGGAAAAAAAAAGAAATTTCGCTAAAAATATCCGTTTTCGTCCCTTTTTTAGGTAATTTCGTCATAAAATGAGGAAAAAAAACGAGTACATAGAGGAAAAAAATAGGAATTTCATAAAATTATCCATTTTCGTCCCTTTTTTCGGTAATTTCGTCATAAAATGAGGAAAGTAAACGAGTAAATAGAGGAAAAAATAGAAATTTCGCTAAAATTATCCGATTTCGTCCCTTTTTTCGGTAATTTCGTCATAAAATGAGAAAAAATCGAGTAAATAAAAAATAAATAAAAATTTCGCTAAACTTATCCGTTTTCGGACCTTTTTTCGGTAATTTAGTCATAGCATGAGGAAAAAAAAACGAGTAAATAGAGGAAACAAATAGATATTTCGCTAAAAATATCCGTTTTCGTCCCTTTTTTCTGTAATTTCGTCATAAAATGAGGAAAAAAAACTCGTAAATAGTTGAAAAAATAGAAATTTCGCTAAAATTATCCGTTTTCGGCCCTTTTTTCGGTAATTTAGTCATAAAATGAGGAAAAAAAAACGAGTAAATAGAGGAAAAAAATAGATATTTCGCTAAAATTATCCGTTTTCGTCCCTTTTTTCTGTAATTTCGTCATAAAATGAGGAAAAAAATCAAAATTTCGCTAAAATCATCCGCTTTCGTCCTTTTTTCGGTAATTTCGTCATAAAATGAGGAAAAAATACGAGTAAATAGAGGAAAAAATAGAAATTTCGCTAAAATTATCTGTTTTCGGAAATTTCGTGATAAAATTAGAAAAAAAACGAGCAATTAGAAGAAAAAATTGAAATTTCGCTAAAATTATCCGTTTTCGTCCCTTTTTATGGAAATTTCGTAATAAAATGAGGAAAAAAAAAACGAGTAAATAGAGGAAAAAAAAGAAATTTCGCTAAAATTATCCGTTTTCGTCCTTTTTTCGGTAATTTCGTCATAAAATGAGGAAAAAAAACGAGTAAATAGAGGAAAAAATAAAAATTTCGCTAAAATTATCCGTTTTCGTCCCTTTTTTCGGTAATTTCGTCAAAAAATGAGAAAAAAAAACAAGTAAGTAGAGGAAAAAATAGAAATTCTTGTAAAACTATCCGCTTTTGTCATTTTTTTTCGGTAATTACGTCACAAAATGAAGAAAAAAAACGTCTTAATATAGGAAAAAATTGAAAATTCGCTAAAATTATCCGTTTTCGTCTCTTTTTTCGGTAATTTCGACATAAAGTGAGGAAAAAAAACGAGCAAATAGAGAAAAAATTGAAATTACGCTAAAATTATCCATTTTCGTCCCTTTTTTCGGTAATTTCGTAATTAAATGATGAAAAAAAACGAGTAAATAGAGGATAAAATAGAAATTCCGCTAAAATTATCCGTTTTCGTCCCTTTTTTCGGTAATTTCGTCATAAAATGAGGGAAAAAAAGGAGTAAATTGTGGATAAAAATAAAAATTTCGCTAAAATTATCCGTTTTCGTCCCTTTTTTCGGAAATTTCGTAAATAAATGATGAAAAAAAACGAGTAAATAGAGGATAAAATAGAATTTTCGCTAAAATTATCCGTTTTCGTCCCTTTTTTCGGTAATTTCGTTATAAAATGAGGAAAAAAAAACTAGGATATAGAGGAAAAAATAGAAATTTCGCTAAAATTATCCGTTTTCGTCCCTTTTTTCGGTAATATCGTAATAAAATGATGAAAAAAGGAACGAGTAAATTGAGAAAAAAATAGAAATTTCGCTAAAATTATCCGTTCTCGTCCCTTTTTTCTGTAATTTCGTCATAAAATGAGGAAAAAAAATCGAAATTTCGCTAAAATCATCCGCTTTCGTCCCTTTTTTCGGTAATTTCGTCATAAAATGAGGAAAAAAACGAGTAAATAGAGGAAAAAATAGAAATTTCACTAAAATTATCCGTTTTCGTCCCTTTTTTCGGTAATATCGTAATAAAATGATGAAAAAAGGAACGAGTAAATTGAGAAAAAAATAGAAATTTCGCTAAAATTATCCGTTTTCGTCCCTTTTTTCGGTAATTTCGTCATAAAATTAGGAAAAAAAACGAGGAAATAGAAGAAAAAATAGAAATTTCGCTAAAATTATCCGTTTTCGTCCCTTTTTATGGAAATTTCGTAATAAAATGAGGAAAAAAAACGAGTAAATAGAGGAAAAAAAAGATATTTCGCTAAAATTATCCGTTTTCGTCCCTTTTTTCGGTAATTTCGTCATAAAAGGAGGAAAAAAACGAGTAAATAGAGGAAAAAAATAGGAATTTCATAAAATTATCCATTTTCGTCCCTTTTTTCGGTAATTTCGTCATAAAATGAGGAAAGTAAACGAGTAAATAGAGGAAAAAATAGAAATTTCGCTAAAATTATCCGTTTTCGTCCCTTTTTTCGGTAATTTCGTCATAAAATGAGAAAAAATCGAGTAAATAAAGGAATAAATAGAAATTTCGTTAAAATTATCCCTTTTCGGCCCTTTTTTCGGTAATTTAGTCATAGCATGAGGATAAAAAACGAGTAAATAGAGGAAAAAAATAGATATTTCGCTAAAATTATCCGTTTTCGTCCCTTTTTTCTGTAATTTCGTCATAAAATGAGGAAAAAAAACTCGTAAATAGTTGAAAAAATAGAAATTTCGCTAAAAATATCCGTTTTCGGCCCTTTTTTCGGTAATTTAGTCATAAAATGAGGAAAAAAAAACGAGTAAATAGAGAAAAAAATAGATATTTCGCTAAAATTATCCGTTTTCGTCGCTTTTTTCGGTAATTTCGTCATAAAATGAGGAAAAAATACGAGTAAATAGAGGAAAAAATAGAAATTTCGCTAAAATTATCTGTTTTCGGAAATTTCGTGATAAAATTAGAAAAAAAACGAGCAAATAGAAGAAAAAATAGAAATTTCGCTAAAATTATCCGTTTTCGTCCCTTTTTATGGAAATTTCGTAATAAAATGAGGAAAAAAAAAACGAGTAAATAGAGGAAAAAAAAGAAATTTCGCTAAAATTATCCGTTTTCGTCCTTTTTTCGGTAATTTCGTCATAAAATGAGAAAAAAAAACGAGTAAATAGAGGAAAAAATAAAAATTTCGCTAAAATAATCCGTTTTCGACACTTTTTTAGGTAATTTCGTCAAAAAATGAGAAAAAAAAACAAGTAAGTATAGGAAAAAATAGAAATTTTTGTAAAACTATCCGCTTTTGTCATTTTTTTTCGGTAATTTCGTCACAAAATGAAGAAAAAAACGTCTTAATATAGGAAAAAATTGAAAATTCGGTAAAATTATCCGTTTTCGTCACTTTTTTCGGTAATTTCGACATAAAGTGAGGAAAAAAAACGAGCAAATAGAGAAAAAATTGAAATTACGCTAAAATTATCCATTTTCGTCCCTTTTTTCGGTAATTTCGTAATTAAATGATGAAAAAAAACGAGTAAATAGAGGATAAAATAGAAATTTCGCTAAAATTATCCGTTTTCGTCCCTTTTTTCGGTAATTTCTTCATAAAATGAGGAAAAAAAACGAGGAAATATAGGAAAAGTAGAAATTTCGCTAAAATTATCCGTTTTCGTCCCTTTTTTCGGTAATTTCGTCAAAAAATGAGAAAAAAAACAAGTAAATAGAGGAAAAAATAGAAATTTTGGTAAAACTATCCACTTTCGTCATTCTTTTTCGGTAAATTCGTCACAGAATGAAGAAAAAAAACGACTTAATATAGGAAAAAATAGAAAATTCGCTAAAATTATCCGTTTTCGTCTCTTTTTTCGGTAATTTCGACATAAAGTGAGCAAGAAAAGCGAGCAAATAGAGAAAAAATAGAAATTAAGCTAAAATTATCCATTTTCGTCCCTTTTTTCGATAATTTCGTCATAAAATGAGGGAAAAAAAGGAGTAAATTGTGGAAAAAAATAAAAATTTCGCTAAAATTATCCGTTTTCGTCCCTTTTTTTTGGTAATTTCATAAATAAATGATGAAAAAAAACGAGTAAATAGTGGATAAAATAGAATTTTCGCTAAAATTATCCGTTTTCGTCCCTTTTTTCGGTAATTTCGTCATAAAATGATGAAAAAAGGAACGAGTAAATTGAGAAAAAAATAGAAATTTCGCTAAAATTATCCGTTTTCGTCCCTTTTTTCTGTAATTTCGTCATAAAATGAGGAAAAAAAATCGAAATTTCGCTAAAATCATCCGCTTTCGTCCCTTTTTTCGGTAATTTCGTCATAAAATGAGGAAAAAAAACGAGTAAATAGAGGAAAAAATAGAAATTTCGCTAAAATTATCCGTTTTCGTCCCTTTTTTCGGTAATATCGTAAAAAAATGATGAAAAAGAAAGGAACGAGTAAATTGAGAAAAAAATAGAAATTTCGCTAAAATTATCCGTTTTCGTCCCTTTTTTCGGTAATTTCGTCATAAAATGAGGAAAAAAAACGAGCAAATAGAAGAAAAAATAGAAATTTCGCTAAAATTATCCGTTTTCGTCCCTTTTTATGGAAATTTCGTAATAAAATGAGGAAAAAAAACGAGTAAATAGAGGAAAAAAAAAGAAATTTCGCTAAAATTATCCGTTTTCGTCCCTTTTTTCGGTAATTTCGTCATAAAATGAGGAAAAAAAACGAGTAAATAGAGGAAAAAATAAAAATTTCGCTAAAATTATCCGTTTTCGTCCCTTTTTTCGGTAATTTCGTCAAAAAATGAGAAAAAAAAACAAGTAAGTAGAGGAAAAAATAGAAATTTTTGTAAATATATCAGCTTTTGTCATTTTTTTTCGGTAATTTCGTCACAAAATGAAGAAAAAAAACGTCTAAATATAGGAAAAAATTGAAAATTCGCTAAAATTATCCGTTTTCGTCTCTTTTTTCGGTAATTTCGACATAAAGTGAGGAAAAAAAACGAGCAAATAGAGAAAAAATTGAAATTACGCTAAAATTATCCATTTTCGTCCCTTTTTTCGGGAATTTCGTCATAAAATGAGGAAAAAAAACGATTAAATAGAGTAGAAAATAAGAATTTCGCTAAAATTATCCGTTTTCGTCCCTTTTTTCGGTAATTTCGTAATAAAATGATGAAAAAAAAACGAGTAAATAGGGGATAAAATAGAAATTTCGCTAAAATTATTTGTTTTCGTCCCTTTTTTCGGTAATTTCGTCATAAAATGAGGAAAAAAAACGAGGAAATAGAGGAAAAGTAGAAATTTCGCTAAAATTATCCGTTTTCGTCCCTTTTTTCGGTAATATCGTAATAAAATGATGAAAAAAGGAACGAGAAAATTGAGAAAAAAATAGAAATTTCGCTAAAATTATCCGTTTTCGTCCCTTTTTTTCGGTAAATTCGTCATAAAATGAGGAAAAAAAACGAGTAAATACAGGAAAAAAATAGAAATTACGCTAAAATTATCCTTTTTCGTCCCATTTGTCGGTAATTTCGTCATAGAGGAAAAAAAAAACGAGTAAATAGAGAAAAAAATAGGAATTTCATAAAATTATCCATTTTCGTCTCTTTTTTCGGTAATTTCGTCATAAAATGAGGAAAAAAAACGAGTAAATAGAGGAAAAAATAAAAATTTCGCTAAAATTATCCGTTTTCGTCCCTTTTTTCGGTAATTTCGTCAAAAAATGAGAAAAAAAAACAAGTAAGTAGAGGAAAAAATAGAAATTTTTGTAAATTTATCCGCTTTTGTCATTTTTTTTCGGTAATTTCGTCACAAAATGAAGAAAAAAAACGTCTAAATATAGGAAAAAATTGAAAATTCGCTAAAATTATCCGTTTTCGTCCCTTTTTTCGGTAATATCGTAATAAAATGATGAAAAAAGGAACGAGTAAATTGAGAAAAAAATAGAAATTTCGCTAAAATTATCCGTTTTCGTCCCTTTTTTCGGTAATTTCGTCATAAAATGAGGGAAAAAAAGGAGTAAATTGAGGAAAAAAATAAAAATTTCGCTAAAATTATCCATTTTCGTCCCTTTTTTCGGTAATTTCGTAATTAAATGATGAAAAAAAACGAGTAAATAGAGGATAAAATAGAAATTTCGCTAAAATGATCCGTTTTCGTCCCTTTTTTCGGTAATTTCTTCATAAAATGAGGAAAAAAAACGAGGAAATATAGGAAAAGTAGAAATTTCGCTAAAATTATCCGTTTTCGTCCCTTTTTTCGGTAATTTCGTCAAAAAATGAGAAAAAAAAAACAAGTAAATAGAGGAAAAAATAGAAATTTTGGTTAAACTATCCACTTTCGTCATTCTTTTTCGGTAATTTCGTCACAAAATGAAGAAAAAAAACGACTTAATGTAGGAAAAAATAGAAAATTCGCTAAAATTATCCGTTTTCGTCTCTTTTTTCGATAATTTCGTCATAAAATGAGGGAAAAAAAGGAGTAAATTGTGGAAAAAAATAAAAATTTCGCTAAAATTATCCGTTTTCGTCCCTTTTTTTTGGTAATTTCATAAAATATGATGAAAAAAAACGAGTAAATAGTGGATAAAATAGCATTTTCGCTAAAATTATCCGTTTTCGTCCCTTTTTTCGGTAATTTCGTCATAAAATGATGAAAAAAGGAACGAGTAAATTGAGAAAAAAATAGAAATTTCGCTAAAATTATCCGTTTTCGTCCCTTTTTTCTGTAATTTCGTCATAAAATGAGGAAAAAAAATCGAAATTTCGCTAAAATCATCCGCTTTCGTCCCTTTTTTTTCGGTAATTTCGTCATAAAATGAGGAAAAAAAACGAGTAAATAGAGGAAAAAATAGAAATTTCGCTAAAATTATCCGTTTTCGTCCCTTTTTTCGGTAATATCGTAAAAAAATGATGAAAAAAGGAACGAGTAAATTAGGAAAAAAATAGAAATTTCGCTAAAATTATCCGTTTTCGTCCCTTTTTTCGGTAATTTCGTCATAAAATGAGGAAAAAAAACGAGCAAATAGAAGAAAAAATAGAAATTTCGCTAAAATTATCCGTTTTCGTCCCTTTTTATGGAAATTTCGTAATAAAATGAGGAAAAAAAACGAGTAAATAGAGGAAAAAAAAAGAAATTTCGCTAAAATTATCCGTTTTCGTCCCTTTTTTCGGTAATTTCGTCATAAAATGAGGAAAAAAAACGAGTAAATAGAGGAAAAAATAAAAATTTCGCTAAAATTATCCGTTTTCGTCCCTTTTTTCGGTAATTTCGTCAAAAAATGAGAAAAAAAAAAACAAGTAAGTAGAGGAAAAATAGAAATTTTTGTAAATTTATCCGCTTTTGTCATTTTTTTTCGGTAATTTTGTCACAAAATGAAGAAAAAAAACGTCTAAATATAGGAAAAAATTGAAAATTCGCTAAAAATATCCGTTTTCGTCTCTTTTTTCGGTAATTTCGACATAAAGTGAGGAAAAAAAACGAGCAAATAGAGAAAAAATTGAAATTACGCTAAAATTATCCATTTTCGTCCCTTTTTTCGGTAATTTCGTCATAAAATGAGGGAAAAAAGGAGTAAATTGTGGAAAAAAATAAAAATTTGCCTAAATTATACGTTTTCGTCCCTTTTTTCGGTAATTTCGTAAATAAATGATGAAAAAAACGAGTAAATAGAGGATAAAATAGAATTTTCGCTAAAATTATCCGTTTTCGTCCCTTTTTTCGGTAATTTCGTCATAAAATGAGGAAAAAAAACGAGGAAATATAGGAAAAAATAGAAATTTCGCTAAAATTATCCGTTTTCGTCCCTTTTTTCGGTAATATCGTAATAAAATGATGAAAAAAGGAACGAGTAAATTGAGAAAAAAATAGAAATTTCGCTAAAATTATACGTTTTCGTCCCTTTTTTCGGTAATTTCGTCATAAAATGAGGGGAAAAACGAGTAAATAGAGGAAAAAAAAAGAAATTTCGCTAAAATTATCCGTTTTCGTCCCTTTTTTCGGTAATTTCGTCATAAAATGAGGAAAAAAAACGAGTAAATAGAGGAAAAAATATAAATTTCGCTAAAATTATCAGTTTTCGTCCCTTTTTTCGGTAATTTCGTCAAAAAATGAGGAAAAAAAACGAGTAAATACAGGAAAAAAATAGAAATTTCGCTAAAATTATCCGTTTTCGACCCTTTTTTTCGGTAATTTCGTCATAAAATGAGGAAAAAAAACGAGTAAATACAGGAATAAAATAGAAATTACGCTAAAATTATCCTTTTTCGTCCCTTTTTTCGGTAATTTCGTCATAGAGGAAAAAAAAACGAGTAAATAGAGAAAAAAATAGGAATTTCATAAAATTATCCATTTTCGTCTCTTTTTTCGGTAATTTCGTCATAAAATGAGGAAAATAAACGAGTAAATAGAGGAAAAAATAGAAATTTCGCTAAAATTATCCATTTTCGTCCCTTTTTTCGGTAATTTCGTCATAAAATGAGAAAAAATCGAGTAAATAAAGGAAAAAATAGAAATTTCACTAAAATTATCCGTTTTTGGCCCTTTTTTCGGTAATTATGTCATAAAATGAGAAAAAATCGAGTAAATAAGGGAAAAAATAGTAATTTTGATAAAATAATTCGTTTTCGGCCCTTTTTTCGGGAATTTCGTTTTAAAATGAGGAAAAAAAACGATTAAATAGAGGAGAAAATAGAAATTTCGCTAAAATTATCCGTTTTCGTCCCTTTTTATGGAAATTTCGTAATAAAATGAGGAAAAAAAACGAGTAAATAGAGGAAAAAATAATAATTTCGCTAAAATTATCCGTTTTCGTCCCTTTTTTCGGTAATTTCGTCAAAAAATGAGAAAAAAAAAAACAAGTAAGTAGAGGAAAAAATAGAAATTTTTGTAAATTTATCCGCTTTTGTCATTTTTTTTCGGTAATTTTGTCACAAAATGAAGAAAAAAAACGTCTTAATATAGGAAAAAATTGAAAATTCGCTAAAATTATCCGTTTTCGTCTCTTTTTTCGGTAATTTCGACATAAAGTGAGGAAAAAAAACGAGCAAATAGAGAAAAAATTGAAATTACGCTAAAATTATCCATTTTCGTCCCTTTTTTCGGTAATTTCGTCATAAAATGAGGGAAAAAAGGAGTAAATTGTGGAAAAAAATAAAAATTTGCCTAAATAATACGTTTTCGTCCCTTTTTTCGGTAATTTCGTAAATAAATGATGAAAAAAACGAGTAAATAGAGGATAAAATAGAATTTTCGCTAAAATTATCCGTTTTCGTCCCATTTTTCGGTAATTTCGTCATAAAATGAGGAAAAAAAACGAGTAAATACAGGAATAAAATAGAAATTACGCTAAAATTATCCTTTTTCGTCCCTTTTTTCGGTAATTTCGTCATAGAGGAAAAAAAACGAGTAAATAGAGAAAAAAATAGGAATTTCATAAAATTATCCATTTTCGTCTCTTTTTTCGGTAATTTCGTCATAAAATGAGGAAAATAAACGAGTAAATAGAGGAAATAATAGAAATTTCGCTAAAATTATCCATTTTCGTCCGTTTTTTCGGTAATTTCGTCATAAAATGAGAAAAAATCGAGTAAATAAAGGAAAAAATAGAAATTTCGCTAAAATTATCCGTTTTCGGCCCTTTTTTCGGTAATTATGTCATAAAATGAGAAAAAATCGAGTAAATAAGGGAAAAAATAGTAATTTTGATAAAATAATTCGTTTTCGGCCCTTTTTTCGGGAATTTCGTTATAAAATGAGGAAAAAAAACGATTAAATAGAGGAGAAAATAGAAATTTCGCTAAAGTTATCCGTTTTCGTCCCTTTTTTCGGTAATATCGTTATATAATGATAAAAAAAGGAAACGAGTAAATAGAGGAAAAAATAGAAATTTCGCTAAAATTATCCGTTTTCGTCCCTTTTTATGGAAATTTCGTAATAAAATGAGGAAAAAAAACGAGTAAATAGAGGAAAAAAAAAGAAATTTCGCTAAAATTATCCGTTTTCGTCCCTTTTTTCGGTAATTTCTTCATAAAATGAGGAAAAAAAACGAGTAAATAGAGGAAAAAATAAAAATTTCGCTAAAATTATCCGTTTTCGTCCCTTTTTTCGGTAATTTCGTCAAAAAATGAGAAAAAAAAAACACGTAAGTAGAGGAAAAAATAGAAATTTTTGTAAATTTATCCGCTTTTGTCATTTTTTTTCGGTAATTTTGTCACAAAATGAAGAAAAAAAACGTCTAAATATTGGAAAAAATTGAAAATTCGCTAAAATTATCCGTTTTCGTCTCTTTTTTCGGTAATTTCGACATAAAGTGAGGAAAAAAAACGAGCAAATAGAGAAAAAATTGAAATTACGCTAAAATTATCCATTTTCGTCCCTTTTTTCGGTAATTTCGTCATAAAATGAGGGAAAAAAGGAGTAAATTGTGGAAAAAAATAAAAATTTGCCTAAATTATACGTTTTCGTCCCTTTTTTCGGTAATTTCGTAAATAAATGATGAAAAAAACGAGTAAATAGAGGATAAAATAGAATTTTCGCTAAAATTATCCGTTTTCGTCCCATTTTTCGGTAATTTCGTCATAAAATGAGGAAAAAAAACGAGGAAATAGAGGAAAAAATAGAAATTTCGCTAAAATTATCCGTTTTCGTCCCTTTTTTCGGTAATATCGTAATAAAATGATGAAAAAAGGAACGAGTAAATTGAGAAAAAAATAGAAATTTCGCTAAAATTATCCGTTTTCGTCCCTTTTTTCGGTAATTTCGTCATAAAATGAGGGGAAAAAACGAGTAAATAGAGGAAAAGAAAAGAAATTTCGCTAAAATTATCCGTTTTCGTCCCTTTTTTCGGTAATTTCGTCATAAAATGAGGAAAAAAAACGAGTAAATAGAGGAAAAAATAAAAATTTCGCTAAAATTATCAGTTTTCGTCCCTTTTTTCGGTAATTTCGTCAAAAAATGAGGAAAAAAAAACGAGTAAATACAGGAAAAAAATAGAAATTTCGCTAAAATTATCCGTTTTCGACCCTTTTTTTCGGTAATTTCGTCATAAAATGAGGAAAAAAAACGAGTAAATACAGGAATAAAATAGAAATTACGCTAAAATTATCCTTTTTCGTCCCTTTTTTCGGTAATTTCGTCATAGAGGAAAAAAAAACGAGTAAATAGAGAAAAAAATAGGAATTTCATAAAATTATCCATTTTCGTCTCTTTTTTCGAAAATTTCGTCATAAAATGAGGAAAAAAAACGAGTAAATACAGGAATAAAATAGAAATTTCGCTAAAATTATCCGTTTTCGGCCCTTTTTTCGGTAATTATGTCATAAAATGAGAAAAAATCGAGTAAATAAGGGAAAAAATAGTAATTTTGATAAAATAATTCGTTTTCGGCCCTTTTTTCGGGAATTTCGTCATAAAATGAGGAAAAAAAATGATTAAATAGAGGAGAAAATAGAAATTTCGCTTAAATTATCCGTTTTCGTCCCTTTTTTCGGTAATTTCGTCATAAAATGAGGAAAAAAAACGAGGAAATAGAGGAAAAAGAAGAAATTTCGCTAAAATTATCCGTTTTCGTCCCTTTTTTTTGGTAATTTCAAAAATAAATGATGAAAAAAAACGAGTAAATAGTGGATAAAATAGAATTTTCGCTAAAATTATCCGTTTTCGTCCCTTTTTTCGGTAATTTCGTCATAAAATGATGAAAAAAGGAACGAGTAAATTGAGAAAAAAATAGAAATTTCGCTAAAATTATCCGTTTTCGTCCCTTTTTTCTGTAATTTCGTCATAAAATGAGGAAAAAAAATCGAAATTTCGCTAAAATCATCCGCTTTCGTCCCTTTTTTTTCGGTAATTTCGTCATAAAATGAGGAAAAAAAACGAGTAAATAGAGGAAAAAATAGAAATTTCGCTAAAATTATCCGTTTTCGTCCCTTTTTTCGGTAATATCGTAAAAAAATGATGAAAAAAGGAACGAGTAAATTGAGAAAAAAATAGAAATTTCGCTAAAATTATCCGTTTTCGTCCCTTTTTTCGGTAATTTCGTCATAAAATGAGGAAAAAAACGAGCAAATAGAAGAAAAAATAGAAATTTCGCTAAAATTATCCGTTTTCGTTCCTTTTTTCGGTAATTTCGTCAAAAAATGAGAAAAAAAAAAACATGTAAGTAGAGGAAAAATAGAAATTTTTGTAAATTTATCCGCTTTTGTCATTTTTTTTCGGTAATTTTGTCACAAAATGAAGAAAAAAAACGTCTAAATATAGGAAAAAATTGAAAATTCGCTAAAATTATCCGTTTTCGTCTCTTTTTTCGGTAATTTCGACATAAAGTGAGGAAAAAAAACGAGCAAATAGAGAAAAAATTGAAATTACGCTAAAATTATCCATTTTCGTCCCTTTTTTCGGTAATTTCGTCATAAAATGAGGGAAAAAAGGAGTAAATTGTGGAAAAAAATAAAAATTTGCCTAAATTATACGTTTTCGTCCCTTTTTTCGGTAATTTCGTAAATAAATGATGAAAAAAACGAGTAAATAGAGGATAAAATAGAATTTTCGCTAAAATTATCCGTTTTCGTCCCTTTTTTCGGTAATTTCGTCATAAAATGAGGAAAAAAAACGAGGAAATATAGGAAAAAATAGAAATTTCGCTAAAATTATCCGTTTTCGTCCCTTTTTTCGGTAATATCGTAATAAAATGATGAAAAAAGGAACGAGTAAATTGAGAAAAAAATAGAAATTTCGCTAAAATTATCCGTTTTCGTCCCTTTTTTCGGTAATTTCGTCATAAAATGAGGGGAAAAACGAGTAAATAGAGGAAAAAAAAAGAAATTTCGCTAAAATTATCTGTTTTCGTCCCTTTTTTCGGTAATTTCGTCATAAAATGAGGAAAAAAAACGAGTAAATAGAGGAAAAAATATAAATTTCGCTAAAATTATCAGTTTTCGTCCCTTTTTTCGGTAATTTCGTCAAAAAATGAGGAAAAAAAACGAGTAAATACAGGAAAAAAATAGAAATTTCGCTAAAATTATCCGTTTTCGACCCTTTTTTTCGGTAATTTCGTCATAAAATGAGGAAAAAAAACGAGTAAATACAGGAATAAAATAGAAATTACGCTAAAATTATCCTTTTTCGTCCCTTTTTTCGGTAATTTCGTCAAGGAGGAAAAAAAAACGAGTAAATAGAGAAAAAAATAGGAATTTCATAAAATTATCCATTTTCGTCTCTTTTTTCGGTAATTTCGTCATAAAATGAGGAAAATAAACGAGTAAATAGAGGAAAAAATAGAAATTTCGCTAAAATTATCCATTTTCGTCCCTTTTTTCGGTAATTTCGTCATAAAATGAGAAAAAATCGAGTAAATAAAGGAAAAAATAGAAATTTCACTAAAATTATCCGTTTTTGGCCCTTTTTTCGGTAATTATGTCATAAAATGAGAAAAAATCGAGTAAATAAGGGAAAAAATAGTAATTTTGATAAAATAATTCGTTTTCGGCCCTTTTTTCGGGAATTTCGTTTTAAAATGAGGAAAAAAAACGATTAAATAGAGGAGAAAATAGAAATTTCGCTAAAATTATCCGTTTTCGTCCCTTTTTATGGAAATTTCGTAATAAAATGAGGAAAAAAAACGAGTAAATAGAGGAAAAAATAATAATTTCGCTAAAATTATCCGTTTTCGTCCCTTTTTTCGGTAATTTCGTCAAAAAATGAGAAAAAAAAAAACAAGTAAGTAGAGGAAAAAATAGAAATTTTTGTAAATTTATCCGCTTTTGTCATTTTTTTTCGGTAATTTTGTCACAAAATGAAGAAAAAAAACGTCTTAATATAGGAAAAAATTGAAAATTCGCTAAAATTATCCGTTTTCGTCTCTTTTTTCGGTAATTTCGACATAAAGTGAGGAAAAAAAACGAGCAAATAGAGAAAAAATTGAAATTACGCTAAAATTATCCATTTTCGTCCCTTTTTTCGGTAATTTCGTCATAAAATGAGGGAAAAAAGGAGTAAATTGTGGAAAAAAATAAAAATTTGCCTAAATAATACGTTTTCGTCCCTTTTTTCGGTAATTTCGTAAATAAATGATGAAAAAAACGAGTAAATAGAGGATAAAATAGAATTTTCGCTAAAATTATCCGTTTTCGTCCGATTTTTCGGTAATTTCGTCATAAAATGAGGAAAAAAAACGAGTAAATACAGGAATAAAATAGAAATTACGCTAAAATTATCCTTTTTCGTCCCTTTTTTCGGTAATTTCGTCATAGAGGAAAAAAAACGAGTAAATAGAGAAAAAAATAGGAATTTCATAAAATTATCCATTTTCGTCTCTTTTTTCGGTAATTTCGTCATAAAATGAGGAAAATAAACGAGTAAATAGAGGAAATAATAGAAATTTCGCTAAAATTATCCATTTTCGTCCGTTTTTTCGGTAATTTCGTCATAAAATGAGAAAAAATCGAGTAAATAAAGGAAAAAATAGAAATTTCGCTAAAATTATCCGTTTTCGGCCCTTTTTTCGGTAATTATGTCATAAAATGAGAAAAAATCGAGTAAATAAGGGAAAAAATAGTAATTTTGATAAAATAATTCGTTTTCGGCCCTTTTTTCGGGAATTTCGTTATAAAATGAGGAAAAAAAACGATTAAATAGAGGAGAAAATAGAAATTTCGCTAAAGTTATCCGTTTTCGTCCCTTTTTTCGGTAATATCGTTATATAATGATAAAAAAAGGAAACGAGTAAATAGAGGAAAAAATAGAAATTTCGCTAAAATTATCCGTTTTCGTCCCTTTTTATGGAAATTTCGTAATAAAATGAGGAAAAAAAACGAGTAAATAGAGGAAAAAAAAAGAAATTTCGCTAAAATTATCCGTTTTCGTCCCTTTTTTCGGTAATTTCTTCATAAAATGAGGAAAAAAAACGAGTAAATAGAGGAAAAAATAAAAATTTCGCTAAAATTGTCCGTTTTCGTCCCTTTTTTCGGTAATTTCGTCAAAAAATGAGAAAAAAAAAACACGTAAGTAGAGGAAAAAATAGAAATTTTTGTAAATTTATCCGCTTTTGTCATTTTTTTTCGGTAATTTTGTCACAAAATGAAGAAA
Source organism: Sympetrum striolatum (assembly GCA_947579665.1). Taxonomy (NCBI): domain Eukaryota; kingdom Metazoa; phylum Arthropoda; class Insecta; order Odonata; family Libellulidae; genus Sympetrum; species Sympetrum striolatum. The sequence continues at coordinate 1,255,952 of CANPUZ010000004.1, forward strand.
AAAAACGTCTAAATATTGGAAAAAATTGAAAATTCGCTAAAATTATCCGTTTTCGTCTCTTTTTTCGGTAATTTCGACATAAAGTGAGGAAAAAAAACGAGCAAATAGAGAAAAAATTGAAATTACGCTAAAATTATCCATTTTCGTCCCTTTTTTCGGTAATTTCGTCATAAAATGAGGGAAAAAAGGAGTAAATTGTGGAAAAAAATAAAAATTTGCCTAAATTATACGTTTTCGTCCCTTTTTTCGGTAATTTCGTAAATAAATGAGGAAAAAAAACGAGGAAATAGAGGAAAAAATAGAAATTTCGCTAAAATTATCCGTTTTCGTCCCTTTTTTCGGTAATATCGTAATAAAATGATGAAAAAAGGAACGAGTAAATTGAGAAAAAAATAGAAATTTCGCTAAAATTATCCGTTTTCGTCCCTTTTTTCGGTAATTTCGTCATAAAATGAGGGGAAAAAACGAGTAAATAGAGGAAAAGAAAAGAAATTTCGCTAAAATTATCCGTTTTCGTCCCTTTTTTCGGTAATTTCGTCATAAAATGAGGAAAAAAAACGAGTAAATAGAGGAAAAAATAAAAATTTCGCTAAAATTATCAGTTTTCGTCCCTTTTTTCGGTAATTTCGTCAAAAAATGAGGAAAAAAAAACGAGTAAATACAGGAAAAAATAGAAATTTCGCTAAAATTATCCGTTTTCGACCCTTTTTTTCGGTAATTTCGTCATAAAATGAGGAAAAAAAACGAGTAAATACAGGAATAAAATAGAAATTACGCTAAAATTATCCTTTTTCGTCCCTTTTTTCGGTAATTTCGTCATAGAGGAAAAAAAAACGAGTAAATAGAGAAAAAAATAGGAATTTCATAAAATTATCCATTTTCGTCTCTTTTTTCGAAAATTTCGTCATAAAATGAGGAAAAAAAACGAGTAAATACAGGAATAAAATAGAAATTTCGCTAAAATTATCCGTTTTCGGCCCTTTTTTCGGTAATTATGTCATAAAATGAGAAAAAATCGAGTAAATAAGGGAAAAAATAGTAATTTTGATAAAATAATTCGTTTTCGGCCCTTTTTTCGGGAATTTCGTCATAAAATGAGGAAAAAAAATGATTAAATAGAGGAGAAAATAGAAATTTCGCTTAAATTATCCGTTTTCGTCCCTTTTTTCGGTAATTTCGTCATAAAATGAGGAAAAAAAACGAGGAAATAGAGGAAAAAGAAGAAATTTCGCTAAAATTATCCGTTTTCGTCCCTTTTTTTTGGTAATTTCAAAAATAAATGATGAAAAAAAACGAGTAAATAGTGGATAAAATAGAATTTTCGCTAAAATTATCCGTTTTCGTCCCTTTTTTCGGTAATTTCGTCATAAAATGATGAAAAAAGGAACGAGTAAATTGAGAAAAAAATAGAAATTTCGCTAAAATTATCCGTTTTCGTCCCTTTTTTCTGTAATTTCGTCATAAAATGAGGAAAAAAAATCGAAATTTCGCTAAAATCATCCGCTTTCGTCCCTTTTTTTTCGGTAATTTCGTCATAAAATGAGGAAAAAAAACGAGTAAATAGAGGAAAAAATAGAAATTTCGCTAAAATTATCCGTTTTCGTCCCTTTTTTCGGTAATATCGTAAAAAAATGATGAAAAAAGGAACGAGTAAATTGAGAAAAAAATAGAAATTTCGCTAAAATTATCCGTTTTCGTCCCTTTTTTCGGTAATTTCGTCATAAAATGAGGAAAAAAACGAGCAAATAGAAGAAAAAATAGAAATTTCGCTAAAATTATCCGTTTTCGTCCCTTTTTATGGAAATTTCGTAATAAAATGAGGAAAAAAAACGAGTAAATAGAGGAAAAAAAAAGAAATTTCGCTAAAATTATCCGTTTTCGTCCCTTTTTTCGGTAATTTCGTCATAAAATGAGGAAAAAAACGAGTAAATAGAGGAAAAAATAAAAATTTCGCTAAAATTATCCGTTTTCGTCCCTTTTTTCGGTAATTTCGTCAAAAAATGAGAAAAAAAAAAACAAGTAAATAGAGGAAAAAATAGAAATTTTTGTAAATTTATCCGCTTTTGTCATTTTTTTTCGGTAATTTCGTCAAAAAATGAAGAAAAAAAACGTCTAAATATAGGAAAAAATTGAAAATTCGCTAAAATTATCCGTTTTCGTCTCTTTTTTCGGTAATTTCGACATAAAGTGAGGAAAAAAAACGAGCAAATAGAGAAAAAATTGAAATTACGCTAAAATTATCCATTTTCGTCCCTTTTTTCGGTAATTTCGTCATAAAATGAGGGAAAAAAAGGAGTAAATTGAGGAAAAAAATAAAAATTTCGCTAAAATTATCCGTTTTCGTCCCTTTTTTCGGTAATTTCGTAATTAAATGATGAAAAAAAACGAGTAAATAGGGGATAAAATAGAAATTTCGCTAAAATTATCTGTTTTCGTCCCTTTTTTCGGTAATTTCGTCATAAAATGAGGAAAAAAAACGAGGAAATAGAGGAAAAGTAGAAATTTCGCTAAAATTATCCGTTTTCGTCCCTTTTTTCGGTAATATCGTAATAAAATGATGAAAAAAGGAACGAGAAAATTGAGAAAAAAATAGAAATTTCGCTAAAATTATCCGTTTTCGTCCCTTTTTTTCGGTAATTTTGTCATAAAATGAGGAAAAAAAACGAGTAAATACAGGAAAAAAATAGAAATTACGCTAAAATTATCCTTTTTCGTCCCTTTTTTCGGTAATTTCGTCATAGAGGAAAAAAAAACGAGTAAATAGAGAAAAAAATAGGAATTTCATAAAATTATCCATTTTCGTCTCTTTTTTCGGTAATTTCGTCATAAAATGAGGAAAAAAAACGAGGAAATAGAGGAAAAGTAGAAATTTCGCTGAAATTATCCGTTTTCGTCCCTTTTTTCGGTAATATCGTAAAAAAATGATGAAAAAAGGAACGAGAAAATTGAGAAAAAAATAGAAATTTCGCTAAAATTATCCGTTTTCGTCCCTTTTTTCGGTAATTTCGTCATAAAATGAGAAAAAAAACGAGTAAATAGAGGAAAAAATAAAAATTTCGCTAAAATTATCCGTTTTCGTCCCTTTTTTCGGTAATTTCGTAATAAAATGATGAAAAAAGAAACGAGAAAATAGAGAAAAAATAGAAATTTCGCTAAAATTATCCGTGTTTGTCTCTTTTTTCGGTAATTTCGACATAAAGTGAGGAAAAAAAACGAGCAAATAGAGAAAAAATTGAAATTACGCTAAAATTATCCATTTTCGTCCCTTTTTTCGGTAATTTCGTCATAAAATGAGGGAAAAAAAGGAGTAAATTGAGGAAAAAAATAAAAATTTCGCTAAAATTATCCGTTTTCGTCCCTTTTTTCGGTAATTTCGTAATAAAATGATGAAAAAAGGAACGAGAAAATTGAGAAAAAATAGAAATTTCGCTAAAATTATCCGTTTTCGTCCCTTTTTTTCGGTAATTTCGTCATAAAATGAGGAAAAAAAACGAGTAAATACAGGAAAAAAATAGAAATTACGCTAAAATTATCCTTTTTCGTCCCTTTTTTCGGTAATTTCGTCATAGAGGAAAAAAAACGAGTAAATAGAGAAAAAAATAGGAATTTCATAAAATTATCCATTTTCGTCTCTTTTTTCGGTAATTTCGTGATAAAATGAGGAAAAAAAACGAGGAAATAGAGGAAAAAATAGAAATTTCGCTAAAATTATCCGTTTTCGTCCCTTTTTTTTGGTAATTTCATAAATAAATGATGAAAAAAAACGAGTAAATAGAGGATAAAATAGAATTTTCGCAAAAATTATCCGTTTTCGTCCCTTTTTTCGGTAATTTCGTCATAAAATGATGAAAAAAGGAACGAGTAAATTGAGAAAAAAATAGAAATTTCGCTAAAATTATCCGTTTTCGTCCCTTTTTTCTGTAATTTCGTCATAAAATGAGGAAAAAAAATCGAAATTTCGCTAAAATCATCCGCTTTCGTCCCTTTTTTTTGGTAATTTCGTCATAAGATGAGGAAAAAAAACGAGTAAATAGAGGAAAAAAAAGAAATTTCGCTAAAATTATCCGTTTTCGTCCCTTTTTTCGGTAATATCGTAAAAAAATGATGAAAAAAGGAACGAGTAAATTGAGAAAAAAATAGAAATTTCGCTAAAATTATCCGTTTTCGTCCCTTTTTTCGGTAATTTCGTCATAAAATGAGGAAAAAAAATTAGCAAATAGAAGAAAAAATAGAAATTTCGCTAAAATTATCCGTTTTCGTCCATTTTAATGGAAATTTCGTAATAAAATGAGGATAGAAAACGAGTAAATAGAGGAAAAAAAAAGAAATTTCGCTAAAATTATCCGTTTTCGTCCCTTTTTTCGGTAATTTCGTCATAAAATGAGGAAAAAAAACGAGTAAATAGAGGAAAAAATAAAAATTTCGCTAAAATTATCCGTTTTCGTCCCTTTTTTCGGTAATTTCGTCAAAAAATGAGAAAAAAAAACAAGTAAGTAGAGGAAAAAATAGAAATTTTTGTAAATTTATCCGCTTTTGTCATTTTTTTTCGGTAATTTCGTCACAAAATGAAGAAAAAAAACGTCTTAATATAGGAAAAAATTGAAAATTCGCTAAAATTATCCGTTTTCGTCTCTTTTTTCGGTAATTTCGACATAAAGTGAGGAAAAAAAACGAGCAAATAGAGAAAAAATTGAAATTACGCTAAAATTATCCATTTTCGTCCCTTTTTTCGGTAATTTCGTCATAAAATGAGGGAAAAAAACGAGTAAATAGAGGAAAAAAAAAGAAATTTCGCTAAAATTATCCGTTTTCGTCCCTTTTTTCGGTAATTTCGTCATAAAATGAGGAAAAAAAACGAGTAAATAGAGGAAAAAATAAAAATTTCGCTAAAATTATCCGTTTTCGTCCCTTTTTTCGGTAATTTCGTCAAAAAATGAGAAAAAAAAACAAGTAAGTAGAGGAAAAAATAGAAATTTTTGTAAATTTATCCGCTTTTGTCATTTTTTTTCGGTAATTTCGTCACAAAATGAAGAAAAAAAACGTCTTAATATAGGAAAAAATTGAAAATTCGCTAAAATTATCCTTTTTCGTCCCTTTTTTCGGTAATTTCGTCATAGAGGAAAAAAAAACGAGTAAATAGAGAAAAAAATAGGAATTTCATAAAATTATCCATTTTCGTCTCTTTTTTCGGTAATTTCGTCATAAAATGAGGAAAAAAAACGAGGAAATAGAGGAAAAGTAGAAATTTCGCTAAAATTATCCGTTTTCGTCCCTTTTTTCGGTAATATCGTAATAAAATGATGAAAAAAGGAACGAGAAAATTGAGAAAAAAATATAAATTTCGCTAAAATTATCCGTTTTCGTCCCTTTTTTTCGGTAATTTCGTCATAAAATGAGGAAAAAAAACGAGTAAATACAGGAAAAAAATAGAAATTACGCTAAAATTATCCTTTTTCGTCCCTTTTTTCGGTAATTTCGTCATAGAGGAAAAAAAACGAGTAAATAGAGAAAAAAATAGGAATTTCATAAAATTATCCATTTTCGTCTCTTTTTTCGGTAATTTCGTCATAAAATGAGGAAAAAAAACGAGGAAATAGAGGAAAAGTAGAAATTTCGCTAAAATTATCCGTTTTCGTCCCTTTTTTCGGTAATATCGTAATAAAATGATGAAAAAAGGAACGAGAAAATTGAGAAAAAAATAGAAATTTCGCTAAAATTATCCGTTTTCGTCCCTTTTTTCGGTAATTTCGTCATAAAATGAGGAAAAAAAACGAGTAAATAGAGGAAAAAATAAAAATTTCGCTAAAATTATCCGTTTTCGTCCCTTTTTTCGGTAATTTCGTCAAAAAATGAGAAAAAAAAAACAAGTAAGTAGAGGAAAAAATAGAAATTTTTGTAAATTTATCCGCTTTTGTCATTTTTTTTCGGTAATTTCGTCACAAAATGAAGAAAAAAAACGTCTAAATATAGAAAAAAAATTGAAAATTCGCTTAAATTATCCGTGTTTGTCTCTTTTTTCGGTAATTTCGACATAAAGTGAGGAAAAAAAACGAGCAAATAGAGAAAAAATTGAAATTACGCTAAAATTATCCATTTTCGTCCCTTTTTTCGGTAATTTCGTCATAAAATGAGGGAAAAAAAGGAGTAAATTGAGAAAAAATAGAAATTTCGCTAAAATTATCCGTTTTCGTCCCTTTTTTTCGGTAATTTTGTCATAAAATGAGGAAAAAAAACGAGTAAATACAGGAAAAAAATAGAAATTACGCTAAAATTATCCTTTTTCGTCCCTTTTTTCGGTAATTTCGTCATAGAGGAAAAAAAAAACGAGTAAATAGAGAAAAAAATAGGAATTTCATAAAATTATCCATTTTCGTCTCTTTTTTCGGTAATTTCGTGATAAAATGAGGAAAAAAAACGAGGAAATAGAGGAAAAAATAGAAATTTCGCTAAAATTATCCGTTTTCGTCCCTTTTTTTTGGTAATTTCATAAATAAATGATGAAAAAAAACGAGTAAATAGAGGATAAAATAGAATTTTCGCAAAAATTATCCGTTTTCGTCCCTTTTTTCGGTAATTTCGTCATAAAATGATGAAAAAAGGAACGAGTAAATTGAGAAAAAAATAGAAATTTCGCTAAAATTATCCGTTTTCGTCCCTTTTTTCTGTAATTTCGTCATAAAATGAGGAAAAAAAATCGAAATTTCGCTAAAATCATCCGCTTTCGTCCCTTTTTTTTGGTAATTTCGTCATAAGATGAGGAAAAAAAACGAGTAAATAGAGGAAAAAAAAGAAATTTCGCTAAAATTATCCGTTTTCGTCCCTTTTTTCGGTAATATCGTAAAAAAATGATGAAAAAAGGAACGAGTAAATTGAGAAAAAAATAGAAATTTCGCTAAAATTATCCGTTTTCGTCCCTTTTTTCGGTAATTTCGTCATAAAATGAGGAAAAAAAACGAGCAAATAGAAGAAAAAATAGAAATTTCGCTAAAATTATCCGTTTTCGTCCCTTTTAATGGAAATTTCGTAATAAAATGAGGATAGAAAACGAGTAAATAGAGGAAAAAAAAAGAAATTTCGCTAAAATTATCCGTTTTCGTCCCTTTTTTCGGTAATTTCGTCATAAAATGAGGAAAAAAAACGAGTAAATAGAGGAAAAAATAAAAATTTCGCTAAAATTATCCGTTTTCGTCCCTTTTTTCGGTAATTTCGTCAAAAAATGAGAAAAAAAAACAAGTAAGTAGAGGAAAAAATAGAAATTTTTGTAAATTTATCCGCTTTTGTCATTTTTTTTCGGTAATTTCGTCACAAAATGAAGAAAAAAAACGAGTAAATAGAGGAAAAAATAAAAATTTCGCTAAAATTATCCGTTTTCGTCTCTTTTTTCGGTAATTTCGACATAAAGTGAGGAAAAAAAACGAGCAAATAGAGAAAAAATTGAAATTACGCTAAAATTATCCATTTTCGTCCCTTTTTTCGGTAATTTCGTCATAAAATGAGGGAAAAAAAGGAGTAAATTGAGGAAAAAAATAAAAATTTCGCTAAAATTATCCGTTTTCGTCCCTTTTTTCGGTAATTTCGTAATTAAATGATGAAAAAAAACGAGTAAATACAGGAAAATAATAAAAATTACGTTAAAATTATCCTTTTTCGTCCCTTTTTTCGGTAATTTCGTCATAGAGGAAAAAAAAACGAGTAAATAGAGAAAAAAATAGGAATTTCATAAAATTATCCATTTTCGTCTCTTTTTTCGGTAATTTCGTCATAAAATGAGGAAAAAAAACGAGGAAATAGAGGAAAAGTAGAAATTTCGCTAAAATTATCCGTTTTCGTCCCTTTTTTCGGTAATATCGTAATAAAATGATGAAAAAAGGAACGAGAAAATTGAGAAAAAAATAGAAATTTCGCCAAAATTATCCGTTTTCGTCCCTTTTTTCGGTAATTTCGTCATAAAATGAGGAAAAAAAACGAGTAAATACAGGAAAAAAATAGAAATTACGCTAAAATTATCCTTTTTCGTCCCTTTTTTCGGTAATTTCGTCATAGAGGAAAAAAAACGAGTAAATAGAGAAAAAAATAGGAATTTCATAAAATTATCCATTTTCGTCTCTTTTTTCGGTAATTTCGTCATAAAATGAGGAAAAAAAACGAGGAAATAGAGGAAAAGTAGAAATTTCGCTAAAATTATCCGTTTTCGTCCCTTTTTTCGGTAATATCGTAATAAAATGATGAAAAAAGGAACGAGAAAATTGAGAAAAAAATAGAAATTTCGCTAAAATTATCCGTTTTCGTCCCTTTTTTCGGTAATTTCGTCATAAAATGAGGAAAAAAAACGAGTAAATAGAGGAAAAAATAAAAATTTCGCTAAAATTATCCGTTTTCGTCCCTTTTTTCGGTAATTTCGTCAAAAAATGAGAAAAAAAAACAAGTAAGTAGAGGAAAAAATAGAAATTTTTGTAAATTTATCCGCTTTTGTCATTTTTTTTCGGTAATTTCGTCACAAAATGAAGAAAAAAAACGTCTAAATATAGAAAAAAAATTGAAAATTCGCTAAAATTATCCGTGTTTGTCTCTTTTTTCGGTAATTTCGACATAAAGTGAGGAAAAAAAACGAGCAAATAGAGAAAAAATTGAAATTACGCTAAAATTATCCATTTTCGTCCCTTTTTTCGGTAATTTCGTCATAAAATGAGGGAAAAAAAGGAGTAAATTGAGGAAAAAAATAAAAATTTCGCTAAAATTATCCGTTTTCGTCCCTTTTTTCGGTAATTTCGTAATAAAATGATGAAAAAAGGAACGAGGAAATTGAGAAAAAATAGAAATTTCGCTAAAATTATCCGTTTTCGTCCCTTTTTTTCGGTAATTTCGTCATAAAATGAGGAAAAAAAACGAGTAAATACAGGAAAAAAATAGAAATTACGCTAAAATTATCCTTTTTCGTCCCTTTTTTCGGTAATTTCGTAATAGAGGAAAAAAAAACGAGTAAATAGAGAAAAAAATAGGAATTTCATAAAATTATCCATTTTCGTCTCTTTTTTCGGTAATTTCGTCATAAAATGAGGAAAAATCGAGTAAATAAGGGAAAAAATAGTAATTTTGATAAAATAATTCGTTTTCGGCCCTTTTTTCGGTAATATCGTTATATAATGATAAAAAAAGGAAACGAGTAAATTGAGGAAAAAGTATAAATTTTATTAAAATTATCCGTTTTCGTCCCTTTTTTAGGTAATTTCGTCATAAAATGAGGAAAAAAACGAGTAAATATATGAAAAAAAATGAAATTTCGCTAAAATTATCCGTTTTCGTCCCTTTTTTCGGTAATTTCGTCAAAAATAGAAATTTCGCTAATATTATCCGTTTTTGTCCCTTTTTTCGGTAATTTCGTCATAAAATGAGGAAAAAAAACGAGCAAATAGAAGAAAAAATAGAAATTTCGCTAAAATTATCCGTTTTCGTCCCTTTTTATGGAAATTTCGTAATAAAATGAGGAAAAAAAACGAGTAAATAGAGGAAAAAAAAATTAATTTCGCTAAAATTATTCGTTTTCGTCCCTTTTTATGGAAATTTCGTAATAAAATGAGGAAAAAAAACGAGTAAATAGAGGAAAAAATAAAAATTTCGCTAAAATTATCCGTTTTCGTCTTTTTTTTTCGGTAATTTTGTAATAAAATGAGGAAAAAGAACGAGGAAATAGAGATAAAATTAAATTTCGCAAAAATTATCCGTTTTAGTCCGTTTTTTTAGGTAATTTCGTCATAAAATGAGGAAAAGAACGAGTAAATAAAGGAAAAAATAGAAATTTCGCTAAAATTATCCGTTTTCGTCCCGTTATTCGGTAATTTCGTCGTAAAATGAGGAAAAAAAACGAGTAAATTGAGGAAAAAAATTAATATTTCGCTAAAACTATCCGTTTTCATCCCATTTTCGGTAATTTCGTCATAAAATGAGGAAAAAAAACGAGTAAATTTAAAAAAAAAATAAATATTTCGCTATAATTATCCCATTTCGTCCCTTTTTCGGTAATTTCGTCATAAAATGAGGAAAAAAATGAGTAAATAGAAGAAAAAATAGAAATTTCGCTAAAATTATCCGTTATCTTCCCTTTTTTCGGTAATTTCGTATTAAAATGATGAAAAAAGGAACGAGGAAATTGAGAAAAAATAGAAATTTCGCTAAAATTATCCGTTTTCGTCCCTTTTTTTCGGTAATTTCGTCATAAAATGAGGAAACAAAACGAGTAAATACAGGAAAAAAATAGAAATTACGCTAAAATTATCCTTTTTCGTCCCTTTTTTCGGTAATTTCGTCATAGAGGAAAAAAAAACGAGTAAATAGAGAAAAAAATAGGAATTTCATAAAATTATCCATTTTCGTCTCTTTTTTCGGTAATTTCGTGATAAAATGAGGAAAAAAAACGAGGAAATAGAGGAAAAAATAGAAATTTCGCTAAAATTATCCGTTTTCGTCCCTTTTTTTTGGTAATTTCATAAATAAATGATGAAAAAAAACGAGTAAATAGAGGATAAAATAGAATTTTCGCAAAAATTATCCGTTTTAGTCCGTTTTTTTAGGTAATTTCGTCATAAAATGAGGAAAAGAACGAGTAAATAAAGGAAAAAATAGAAATTTCGCTAAAATTATCCGTTTTCGTCCCGTTATTCGGTAATTTCGTCGTAAAATGAGGAAAAAAAACGAGTAAATTGAGGAAAAAAATTAATATTTCGCTAAAACTATCCGTTTTCATCCCATTTTCGGTAATTTCGTCATAAAATGAGGAAAAAAAACGAGTAAATTTAAAAAAAAAATAAATATTTCGCTATAATTATCCCATTTCGTCCCTTTTTCGGTAATTTCGTCATAAAATGAGGAAAAAAATGAGTAAATAGAAGAATAAATAGAAATTTCGCTAAAATTATCCGTTATCTTCCCTTTTTTCGGTAATTTCGTATTAAAATGATGAAAAAAGGAACGAGGAAATTGAGAAAAAATAGAAATTTCGCTAAAATTATCCGTTTTCGTCCCTTTTTTTCGGTAATTTCGTCATAAAATGAGGAAAAAAAACGAGTAAATACAGGAAAAAAATAGAAATTACGCTAAAATTATCCTTTTTCGTCCCTTTTTTCGGTAATTTCGTCATAGAGGAAAAAAAAACGAGTAAATAGAGAAAAAAATAGGAATTTCATAAAATTATCCATTTTCGTCTCTTTTTTCGGTAATTTCGTGATAAAATGAGGAAAAAAAACGAGGAAATAGAGGAAAAAATAGAAATTTCGCTAAAATTATCCGTTTTCGTCCCTTTTTTTTGGTAATTTCATAAATAAATGATGAAAAAAAACGAGTAAATAGAGGATAAAATAGAATTTTCGCAAAAATTATCCGTTTTCGTCCCTTTTTTCGGTAATTTCGTCATAAAATGATGAAAAAAGGAACGAGTAAATTGAGAAAAAAATAGAAATTTCGCTAAAATTATCCGTTTTCGTCCCTTTTTTCTGTAATTTCGTCATAAAATGAGGAAAAAAAATCGAAATTTCGCTAAAATCATCCGCTTTCGTCCCTTTTTTTTGGTAATTTCGTCATAAGATGAGGAAAAAAAACGAGTAAATAGAGGAAAAAAAAGAAATTTCGCTAAAATTATCCGTTTTCGTCCCTTTTTTCGGTAATATCGTAAAAAAATGATGAAAAAAGGAACGAGTAAATTGAGAAAAAAATAGAAATTTCGCTAAAATTATCCGTTTTCGTCCCTTTTTTCGGTAATTTCGTCATAAAATGAGGAAAAAAAACGAGCAAATAGAAGAAAAAATAGAAATTTCGCTAAAATTATCCGTTTTCGTCCCTTTTAATGGAAATTTCGTAATAAAATGAGGATAGAAAACGAGTAAATAGAGGAAAAAAAAAGAAATTTCGCTAAAATTATCCGTTTTCGTCCCTTTTTTCGGTAATTTCGTCATAAAATGAGGAAAAAAAACGAGTAAATAGAGGAAAAAATAAAAATTTCGCTAAAATTATCCGTTTTCGTCCCTTTTTTCGGTAATTTCGTCAAAAAATGAGAAAAAAAAACAAGTAAGTAGAGGAAAAAATAGAAATTTTTGTAAATTTATCCGCTTTTGTCATTTTTTTTCGGTAATTTCGTCACAAAATGAAGAAAAAAAACGTCTTAATATAGGAAAAAATTGAAAATTCGCTAAAATTATCCGTTTTCGTCTCTTTTTTCGGTAATTTCGACATAAAGTGAGGAAAAAAAACGAGCAAATAGAGAAAAAATTGAAATTACGCTAAAATTATCCATTTTCGTCCCTTTTTTCGGTAATTTCGTCATAAAATGAGGGAAAAAAAGGAGTAAATTGAGGAAAAAAATAAAAATTTCGCTAAAATTATCCGTTTTCGTCCCTTTTTTCGGTAATTTCGTAATTAAATGATGAAAAAAAACGAGTAAATACAGGAAAATAATAAAAATTACGTTAAAATTATCCTTTTTCGTCCCTTTTTTCGGTAATTTCGTCATAGAGGAAAAAAAACGAGTAAATAGAGAAAAAAATAGGAATTTCATAAAATTATCCATTTTCGTCTCTTTTTTCGGTAATTTCGTCATAAAATGAGGAAAAAAAACGAGGAAATAGAGGAAAAGTAGAAATTTCGCTAAAATTATCCGTTTTCGTCCCTTTTTTCGGTAATATCGTAATAAAATGATGAAAAAAGGAACGAGAAAATTGAGAAAAAAATAGAAATTTCGCCAAAATTATCCGTTTTCGTCCCTTTTTTTCGGTAATTTCGTCATAAAATGAGGAAAAAAAACGAGTAAATACAGGAAAAAAATAGAAATTACGCTTAAATTATCCTTTTTCGTCCCTTTTTTCGGTAATTTCGTCATAGAGGAAAAAAAACGAGTAAATAGAGAAAAAAATAGGAATTTCATAAAATTATCCATTTTCGTCTCTTTTTTCGGTAATTTCGTCATAAAATGAGGAAAAAAAACGAGGAAATAGAGGAAAAGTAGAAATTTCGCTAAAATTATCCGTTTTCGTCCCTTTTTTCGGTAATATCGTAATAAAATGATGAAAAAAGGAACGAGAAAATTGAGAAAAAAATAGAAATTTCGCTAAAATTATCCGTTTTCGTCCCTTTTTTCGGTAATTTCGTCATAAAATGAGGAAAAAAAACGAGTAAATAGAGGAAAAAATAAAAATTTCGCTAAAATTATCCGTTTTCGTCCCTTTTTTCGGTAATTTCGTCAAAAAATGAGAAAAAAAAACAAGTAAGTAGAGGAAAAAATAGAAATTTTTGTAAATTTATCCGCTTTTGTCATTTTTTTTCGGTAATTTCGTCACAAAATGAAGAAAAAAAACGTCTAAATATAGAAAAAAAATTGAAAATTCGCTAAAATTATCCGTGTTTGTCTCTTTTTTCGGTAATTTCGACATAAAGTGAGGAAAAAAAACGAGCAAATAGAGAAAAAATTGAAATTACGCTAAAATTATCCATTTTCGTCCCTTTTTTCGGTAATTTCGTCATAAAATGAGGGAAAAAAAGGAGTAAATTGAGGAAAAAAATAAAAATTTCGCTAAAATTATCCGTTTTCGTCCCTTTTTTCGGTAATTTCGTAATAAAATGATGAAAAAAGGAACGAGGAAATTGAGAAAAAATAGAAATTTCGCTAAAATTATCCGTTTTCGTCCCTTTTTTTCGGTAATTTCGTCATAAAATGAGGAAAAAAAACGAGTAAATACAGGAAAAAAATAGAAATTACGCTAAAATTATCCTTTTTCGTCCCTTTTTTCGGTAATTTCGTAATAGAGGAAAAAAAAACGAGTAAATAGAGAAAAAAATAGGAATTTCATAAAATTATCCATTTTCGTCTCTTTTTTCGGTAATTTCGTCATAAAATGAGGAAAAATCGAGTAAATAAGGGAAAAAATAGTAATTTTGATAAAATAATTCGTTTTCGGCCCTTTTTTCGGGAATTTCGTCATAAAATGAGGAAAAAAAACGATTAAATAGAGGAAAAAATAGAAATTTCGCTAAAATTATCCGTTTTCGTCCCTTTTTTCGGTAATATCGTTATATAATGATAAAAAAAGGAAACGAGTAAATTGAGGAAAAAGTATAAATTTTATTAAAATTATCCGTTTTCGTCCCTTTTTTAGGTAATTTCGTCATAAAATGAGGAAAAAAACGAGTAAATATATGAAAAAAAATGAAATTTCGCTAAAATTATCCGTTTTCGTCCCTTTTTTCGGTAATTTCGTCAAAAATAGAAATTTCGCTAATATTATCCGTTTTTGTCCCTTTTTTCGGTAATTTCGTCATAAAATGAGGAAAAAAAACGAGCAAATAGAAGAAAAAATAGAAATTTCGCTAAAATTATCCGTTTTCGTCCCTTTTTATGGAAATTTCGTAATAAAATGAGGAAAAAAAACGAGTAAATAGAGGAAAAAAAAAGAAATTTCGCTAAAATTATTCGTTTTCGTCCCTTTTTATGGAAATTTCGTAATAAAATGAGGAAAAAAAACGAGTAAATAGAGGAAAAAATAAAAATTTCGCTAAAATTATCCGTTTTCGTCTTTTTTTTCGGTAATTTTGTAATAAAATGAGGAAAAAGAACGAGGAAATAGAGATAAAATTAAATTTCGCAAAAATTATCCGTTTTAGTCCGTTTTTTTAGGTAATTTCGTCATAAAATGAGGAAAAGAACGAGTAAATAAAGGAAAAAATAGAAATTTCGCTAAAATTATCCGTTTTCGTCCCGTTATTCGGTAATTTCGTCGTAAAATGAGGAAAAAAAACGAGTAAATTGAGGAAAAAAATTAATATTTCGCTAAAACTATCCGTTTTCATCCCATTTTCGGTAATTTCGTCATAAAATGAGGAAAAAAAACGAGTAAATTTAAAAAAAAAATAAATATTTCGCTATAATTATCCCATTTCGTCCCTTTTTCGGTAATTTCGTCATAAAATGAGGAAAAAAATGAGTAAATAGAAGAAAAAATAGAAATTTCGCTAAAATTATCCGTTATCTTCCCTTTTTTCGCTCATAATTTGAATAAATTTGGGGAATAAAGCCAAATTGAGGAAAAAAATTAAATTTTCGCTAAATTTATCAGTTTTCGTTGCTTTTTTCGCCCTTTATTTGATTAATTGTAGATAATAAAGGCAAAATAGAGTAAAAAATTCAATTTTCGCTAAAATTATCCGTTTTCGTCACTTTTTATGGAAATTTCGTAATAAAATGAGGAAAAAAAACGAGTAAATAGAGGAAAAAAAAAGTAATTTCGCTAAAATTATCCGTTTTCGTCCCTTTTTTCGGTAATTTCGTCATAAAATGAGGAAAAAAAACGAGTAAATAGAGGAAAAAATAAAAATTTCGCTTAAATTATCCGTTTTCGTCCCTTTTTTCGGTAATTTCGTCAAAAAATGAGAAAAAAAAACAAGTAAGTAGAGGAAAAAATAGAAATTTTTGTAAATTTATCCGCTTTTGTCATTTTTTTTCGGTAATTTCGTCACAAAATGAAGAAAAAAAACGTCTAAATATAGGAAAAAATTGAAAATTCGCTAAAATTATCCGTTTTCGTCTCTTTTTTCGGTAATTTCGACATAAAGTGAGGAAAAAAAACGAGCAAATAGAGAAAAAATTGAAATTACGCTAAAATTATCCATTTTCGTCCCTTTTTTCGGGAATTTCGTCATAAAATGAGGAAAAAAAACGATTAAATAGAGGAGAAAATAAGAATTTCGCTAAAATTATCCGTTTTCGTCCCTTTTTTCGGTAATATCGTTATATAATGATGAAAAAAGTAAACGAGTAAATAGAGGAAAAAATAGAAATTTTATTAAAATTATCCGTTTTCGTCCCTTTTTTAGGTAATTTCGTCATAAAATGAGGAAAAAAAACGAGTAAATATATGAAGAAAATAGAAATTACGCTAAAATTATCCTTTTTCGTCCCTTTTTTCGGTAATTTCGTAATAGAGGAAAAAAAAACGAGTAAATAGAGAAAAAAATAGGAATTTCATAAAATTATCCATTTTCGTCTCTTTTTTCGGTAATTTCGTCATAAAATGAGGAAAAATCGAGTAAATAAGGGAAAAAATAGTAATTTTGATAAAATAATTCGTTTTCGGCCCTTTTTTCGGGAATTTCGTCATAAAATGAGGAAAAAAAACGATTAAATAGAGGAAAAAATAGAAATTTCGCTAAAATTATCCGTTTTCGTCCCTTTTTTCGGTAATATCGTTATATAATGATAAAAAAAGGAAACGAGTAAATTGAGGAAAAAGTATAAATTTTATTAAAATTATCCGTTTTCGTCCCTTTTTTAGGTAATTTCGTCATAAAATGAGGAAAAAAACGAGTAAATATATGAAAAAAAATGAAATTTCGCTAAAATTATCCGTTTTCGTCCCTTTTTTCGGTAATTTCGTCAAAAATAGAAATTTCGCTAATATTATCCGTTTTTGTCCCTTTTTTCGGTAATTTCGTCATAAAATGAGGAAAAAAAACGAGCAAATAGAAGAAAAAATAGAAATTTCGCTAAAATTATCCGTTTTCGTCCCTTTTTATGGAAATTTCGTAATAAAATGAGGAAAAAAAACGAGTAAATAGAGGAAAAAAAAAGAAATTTCGCTAAAATTATTCGTTTTCGTCCCTTTTTATGGAAATTTCGTAATAAAATGAGGAAAAAAAACGTCTAAATATAGGAAAAAATTGAAAATTCGCTAAAATTATCCGTTTTCGTCTCTTTTTTCGGTAATTTCGACATAAAGTGAGGAAAAAAAACGAGCAAATAGAGAAAAAATTGAAATTACGCTAAAATTATCCATTTTCGTCCCTTTTTTCGGGAATTTCGTCATAAAATGAGGAAAAAAAACGATTAAATAGAGGAGAAAATAAGAATTTCGCTAAAATTATCCGTTTTCGTCCCTTTTTTCGGTAATATCGTTATATAATGATGAAAAAAGTAAACGAGTAAATAGAGGAAAAAATAGAAATTTTATTAAAATTATCCGTTTTCGTCCCTTTTTTAGGTAATTTCGTCATAAAATGAGGAAAAAAAACGAGTAAATATATGAAGAAAATAGAAATTACGCTAAAATTATCCTTTTTCGTCCCTTTTTTCGGTAATTTCGTAATAGAGGAAAAAAAAACGAGTAAATAGAGAAAAAAATAGGAATTTCATAAAATTATCCATTTTCGTCTCTTTTTTCGGTAATTTCGTCATAAAATGAGGAAAAATCGAGTAAATAAGGGAAAAAATAGTAATTTTGATAAAATAATTCGTTTTCGGCCCTTTTTTCGGGAATTTCGTCATAAAATGAGGAAAAAAAACGATTAAATAGAGGAAAAAATAGAAATTTCGCTAAAATTATCCGTTTTCGTCCCTTTTTTCGGTAATATCGTTATATAATGATAAAAAAAGGAAACGAGTAAATTGAGGAAAAAGTATAAATTTTATTAAAATTATCCGTTTTCGTCCCTTTTTTAGGTAATTTCGTCATAAAATGAGGAAAAAAACGAGTAAATATATGAAAAAAAATGAAATTTCGCTAAAATTATCCGTTTTCGTCCCTTTTTTCGGTAATTTCGTCAAAAATAGAAATTTCGCTAATATTATCCGTTTTTGTCCCTTTTTTCGGTAATTTCGTCATAAAATGAGGAAAAAAAACGAGCAAATAGAAGAAAAAATAGAAATTTCGCTAAAATTATCCGTTTTCGTCCCTTTTTATGGAAATTTCGTAATAAAATGAGGAAAAAAAACGAGTAAATAGAGGAAAAAAAAAGAAATTTCGCTAAAATTATTCGTTTTCGTCCCTTTTTATGGAAATTTCGTAATAAAATGAGGAAAAAAAACGAGTAAATAGAGGAAAAAATAAAAATTTCGCTAAAATTATCCGTTTTCGTCTTTTTTTTCGGTAATTTTGTAATAAAATGAGGAAAAAGAACGAGGATATTGAGATAAAATTAAATTTCGCAAAAATTATCCGTTTTAGTCCGTTTTTTTAGGTAATTTCGTCATAAAATGAGGAAAAGAACGAGTAAATAAAGGAAAAAATAGAAATTTCGCTAAAATTATCCGTTTTCGTCCCGTTATTCGGTAATTTCGTCGTAAAATGAGGAAAAAAAACGAGTAAATTGAGGAAAAAAATTAATATTTCGCTAAAACTATCCGTTTTCATCCCATTTTCGGTAATTTCGTCATAAAATGAGGAAAAAAAACGAGTAAATTTAAAAAAAAAATAAATATTTCGCTATAATTATCCCATTTCGTCCCTTTTTCGGTAATTTCGTCATAAAATGAGGAAAAAAATGAGTAAATAGAAGAAAAAATAGAAATTTCGCTAAAATTATCCGTTATCTTCCCTTTTTTCGCTCATAATTTGAATAAATTTGGGGAATAAAGCCAAATTGAGGAAAAAAATTAAATTTTCGCTAAATTTATCAGTTTTCGTTGCTTTTTTCGCCCTTTATTTGATTAATTGTAGATAATAAAGGCAAAATAGAGTAAAAAATTCAATTTTCGCTAAAATTATCCGTTTTCGTCACTTTTTATGGAAATTTCGTAATAAAATGAGGAAAAAAAACGAGTAAATAGAGGAAAAAAAAAGTAATTTCGCTAAAATTATCCGTTTTCGTCCCTTTTTTCGGTAATTTCGTCATAAAATGAGGAAAAAAAACGAGTAAATAGAGGAAAAAATAAAAATTTCGCTTAAATTATCCGTTTTCGTCCCTTTTTTCGGTAATTTCGTCAAAAAATGAGAAAAAAAAACAAGTAAGTAGAGGAAAAAATAGAAATTTTTGTAAATTTATCCGCTTTTGTCATTTTTTTTCGGTAATTTCGTCACAAAATGAAGAAAAAAAACGTCTAAATATAGGAAAAAATTGAAAATTCGCTAAAATTATCCGTTTTCGTCTCTTTTTTCGGTAATTTCGACATAAAGTGAGGAAAAAAAACGAGCAAATAGAGAAAAAATTGAAATTACGCTAAAATTATCCATTTTCGTCCCTTTTTTCGGGAATTTCGTCATAAAATGAGGAAAAAAAACGATTAAATAGAGGAGAAAATAAGAATTTCGCTAAAATTATCCGTTTTCGTCCCTTTTTTCGGTAATATCGTTATATAATGATGAAAAAAGTAAACGAGTAAATAGAGGAAAAAATAGAAATTTTATTAAAATTATCCGTTTTCGTCCCTTTTTTAGGTAATTTCGTCATAAAATGAGGAAAAAAAACGAGTAAATATATGAAGAAAAATGAAATTTCGCTAAAATTATCCGTTTTCGTCCCTTATTTCGGTAATTTCGTCATAAAATGAGGAAAAAAACGAGGAAATAGAGGAAAAAATAGAAATTTCGCTAAAATTTTCTTTTTTGTCCCTTTATTTGGTAATATCGTAATAAAATGATGAAAAAAGGAACGAGTAAATTGAGAAAAAAATAGAAATTTCGCTAAAATTATCCGTTTTCGTCCCTTTTTTCGGTAATTTCGTCATAAAATGAGGAAAAAGAACGAGCAAATAGAAGAAAAAATAGAAATTCCGCTAAAATTATCCGTTTTCGTCCCTTTTTATGGAAATTTCGTAATAAAATGAGGAAAAAAAACGAGTAAATAGAGGAAAAAAAAATAAATTTCGATAATATTTTCGTTTTCGTCCCTTTTTTCGGTAATTTCGTCATAAAATGAGGAAAAAAACGAGTAAATAGAGGAAAAAATAAAAATTTCGCTAAAATTATCCGTTTTCGTCCCTTTTTTCGGTAATTTCGTCAAAAAATGAGAAAAAAAAGTAAGTAGTGGAAAAAATAGAAATTTTTGTAAAACTATCCGCTTTTGTCATTTTTTTTCGGTTATTTCGTCACAAAATGAAGAAAAAAAACGTCTAAATATAGGAAAAAATTTAAAATTCGCTAAAATTATCCGTTTTCGTCTCTTTTTTCGGTAATTTCGACATAAAGTGAGGAAAAAAAACGAGCAAATAGAGAAAAATTTGAAATTACGCTAAAATTATCCATTTTCGTCCCTTTTTTCGGTAATTTCGTCATAAAATGAGGGAAAAAAAGGAGTAAATTGAGGAAAAAAATAAAAATTTCGCTAAAACTATCCGTTTTCATCCCATTTTCGGTAATTTCGTAATTAAATGATGAAAAAAACGAGTAAATAGAGGATAAAATAGAAATTTCGCTAAAACTATCCGTTTTCGTCCCTTTTTTCGGTAATTTCGTCATAAAATGAGGAAAAAAAACGAGGAAATAGAGGAAAAGTAGAAATTTCGCTAAAATTATCCGTTTTCGTCCCTTTTTTCGGTAATATCGTAATAAAATGATGAAAAAAGGAACGAGAAAATTGAGAAAAAAATAGAAATTTCGCAAAAATTATCCGTTTTTGTCCCTTTTTTCGGTAATTTCGTCATAAAATGAGGAAAAAAAACGAGCAAATAGTAGAAAAAATAGAAATTTCGCTAAATATATCCGTTTTCGTCCCTTTTTATGGAAATTTCGTAATAAAATGAGGAAAAAAAAACGAGTAAATAGTGGAAAAAAAAAGAAATTTCGCTAAAATTATCCGTTTTCGTCCCTTTTTTCGGTAATTTCGTCATAAAATGAGGAAAAAAAAACGAGTAAATAGAGGAAAAAATAAAAATTTCGCTAAAATTATCCGTTTTCGTCCCTTTTTTCGGTAATTTCGTCATAAAATGAGGAAAAAAAACGAGGAAATAGAGGAAAAGTAGAAATTTCGCTAAAATTATCCGTTTTCGTCCCTTTTTTCGGTATTATCGTAATAAAATGATGAAAAAAGGAACGAGAAAATTGAGAAAAAAATAGAAATTTCGCTAAAATTATCCGTTTTTGTCCCTTTTTTCGGTAATTTCGTCATAAAATGAGGAAAAAAACGAGCAAATAGAAGAAAAAATAGAAATTTCGCTAAAATTATCCGTTTTCGTCCCTTTTTATGGAAATTTCGTAATAAAATCAGGAAAAAAAACGAGTAAATAGAGGAAAAAAAAAGAAATTTCGCTAAAATTATCCGTTTTCGTACCTTTTTATGGAAATTTCGTAATAAAATGAGGAAAAAAAACGAGTAAATAGAGGAAAAAATAAAAATTTCGCTAAAATTATCCGTTTTCGTCTTTTTTTTCGGTAATTTTGTAATAAAATGAGGAAAAAGAACGAGGAAATAGAGAAAAAATTAAATTTCGCAAAAATTATCCGTTTTAGTCCGTTTTTTTGGTAATTTCGTCATAAAATGAGGAAAAGAACGAGTAAATAAAGGAAAAAATAGAAATTTCGCTAAAATTATCCGTTTTCGTCCCGTTATTCGGTAATTTCGTCGTAAAATGAGGAAAAAAAACGAGTAAATTTAAAAAAAAAATAAATATTTCGCTATAATTATCCCATTTCGTCCCTTTTTCGGTAATTTCGTCATAAAATGAGGAAAAAAATGAGTAAATAGAAGAAAAAATAGAAATTTCGCTAAAATTATCCGTTATCGTCCCTTTTTTCGCTCATAATTTGAATAAATTTGGGGAATAAAGGCAAATTGAGGAAAAAAATTAAATTTTCGCTAAATTTATCAGTTTTCGTTGCTTTTTTCGCCCTTTATTTGATTAATTGTAGGAAATAAAGGCAAAATAGAGTAAAAAATTCAATTTTCGCTAAAATTATCACTTTTCGTTGCTTTTTTCGTTCATAGTTTGAAAAAATGTAGAAAAAAAAACACAATAGAGGAAAAAATTGAATTTTCGCTAACATTATCAGTTTTCGTTGCATTTTTCGCTCATAATTTTATAAAATGTAGGATATAAAGGCAAAATAGAGGAAAAAAAATTGAATTCTGCTAAAATTTTCAGTTTTTGTTGCTATTTTCGCTCATAATTTGATTAAATGTACGAAATAAAGGCAAAATACAGGAATAAAATTGAATTTTTGCTAAAATTATCCAATTTCGTTGCTTTTTTCGCTCATAATTTAATTCAATGTGAGAAATAAAGGCAAAATAGAGGAAAAAAATAGAATTTTCCGTAAAATTATCCGTTTTCGTCCCTTTTTTCGTTAATTTCGTCATAAAATGAGGAAAAAAAAACGAGCAAATAGAGAAAAAAATAAGAATTTCATAAAATTATCCATTTTCGTCCCGTTTTTCGTTAATTTCGTCATAAAATGAGGAAAAAAAACGAGGAAATAGAGGAAAAGTAGAAATTTCGCTAAAATTATCCGTTTTCGTCCCTTTTTTCGGTAATATCGTAATAAAATGATGAAAAAAGGAACGAGAAAATTGAGAAAAAAATAGAAATTTCGCAAAAATTATCCGTTTTTGTCCCTTTTTTCGGTAATTTCGTCATAAAATGAGGAAAAAAAACGAGCAAATAGTAGAAAAAATAGAAATTTCGCTAAATATATCCGTTTTCGTCCCTTTTTATGGAAATTTCGTAATAAAATGAGGAAAAAAAAACGAGTAAATAGTGGAAAAAAAAAGAAATTTCGCTAAAATTATCCGTTTTCGTCCCTTTTTTCGGTAATTTCGTCATAAAATGAGGAAAAAAAAACGAGTAAATAGAGGAAAAAATAAAAATTTCGCTAAAATTATCCGTTTTCGTCCCTTTTTTCGGTAATTTCGTCATAAAATGAGGAAAAAAAACGAGGAAATAGAGGAAAAGTAGAAATTTCGCTAAAATTATCCGTTTTCGTCCCTTTTTTCGGTATTATCGTAATAAAATGATGAAAAAAGGAACGAGAAAATTGAGAAAAAAATAGAAATTTCGCTAAAATTATCCGTTTTTGTCCCTTTTTTCGGTAATTTCGTCATAAAATGAGGAAAAAAACGAGCAAATAGAAGAAAAAATAGAAATTTCGCTAAAATTATCCGTTTTCGTCCCTTTTTATGGAAATTTCGTAATAAAATCAGGAAAAAAAACGAGTAAATAGAGGAAAAAAAAAGAAATTTCGCTAAAATTATCCGTTTTCGTACCTTTTTATGGAAATTTCGTAATAAAATGAGGAAAAAAAACGAGTAAATAGAGGAAAAAATAAAAATTTCGCTAAAATTATCCGTTTTCGTCTTTTTTTTCGGTAATTTTGTAATAAAATGAGGAAAAAGAACGAGGAAATAGAGAAAAAATTAAATTTCGCAAAAATTATCCGTTTTAGTCCGTTTTTTTGGTAATTTCGTCATAAAATGAGGAAAAGAACGAGTAAATAAAGGAAAAAATAGAAATTTCGCTAAAATTATCCGTTTTCGTCCCGTTATTCGGTAATTTCGTCGTAAAATGAGGAAAAAAAACGAGTAAATTTAAAAAAAAAATAAATATTTCGCTATAATTATCCCATTTCGTCCCTTTTTCGGTAATTTCGTCATAAAATGAGGAAAAAAATGAGTAAATAGAAGAAAAAATAGAAATTTCGCTAAAATTATCCGTTATCGTCCCTTTTTTCGCTCATAATTTGAATAAATTTGGGGAATAAAGGCAAATTGAGGAAAAAAATTAAATTTTCGCTAAATTTATCAGTTTTCGTTGCTTTTTTCGCCCTTTATTTGATTAATTGTAGGAAATAAAGGCAAAATAGAGTAAAAAATTCAATTTTCGCTAAAATTATCACTTTTCGTTGCTTTTTTCGTTCATAGTTTGAAAAAATGTAGAAAAAAAAACACAATAGAGGAAAAAATTGAATTTTCGCTAACATTATCAGTTTTCGTTGCATTTTTCGCTCATAATTTTATAAAATGTAGGATATAAAGGCAAAATAGAGGAAAAAAAATTGAATTCTGCTAAAATTTTCAGTTTTTGTTGCTATTTTCGCTCATAATTTGATTAAATGTACGAAATAAAGGCAAAATACAGGAATAAAATTGAATTTTTGCTAAAATTATCCAATTTCGTTGCTTTTTTCGCTCATAATTTAATTCAATGTGAGAAATAAAGGCAAAATAGAGGAAAAAAATAGAATTTTCCGTAAAATTATCCGTTTTCGTCCCTTTTTTCGTTAATTTCGTCATAAAATGAGGAAAAAAAAACGAGCAAATAGAGAAAAAAATAAGAATTTCATAAAATTATCCATTTTCGTCCCGTTTTTCGTTAATTTCGTCATAAAATGAGGAAAATAAACGATTAAATAGAGGAGAAAATAAGAATTTCGCTAAAATTATCCGTTTTCGTCCCTTTTTTCGGTAATATCGTAATAAAATGATGAAAAAAGGAACGAGAAAATTGAGAAAAAAATAGAAATTTCGCTAAAATTATCCGTTTTCGTCCCTTTTTTCGGTAATTTCGTCATAAAATGAGGAAAAAAAACGAGTAAATAGAGGAAAAAATAAAAATTTCGCTAAAATTATCCGTTTTCGTCCCTTTTTTCGGTAATTTCGTCAAAAAATGAGAAAAAAAAACAAGTAAGTAGAGGAAAAAATAGAAATTTCGCTAAAATTATCCGTTTTCGTCCCTTTTTTTCGGTAATTTCGTCATAAAATGAGGAAAAAAAACGAGTAAATACAGGAAAAAAATAGAAATTACGCTAAAATTATCCTTTTTCGTCCCTTTTTTCGGTAATTTCGTCATAGAGGAAAAAAAAACGAGTAAATAGAGAAAAAAATAGGAATTTCATAAAATTATCCATTTTCGTCTCTTTTTTCGGTAATTTCGTCATAAAATGAGGAAAAATCGAGTAAATAAGGGAAAAAATAGTAATTTTGATAAAATAATTCGTTTTCGGCCCTTTTTTCGGGAATTTCGTCATAAAATGAGGAAAAAAAACGATTAAATAGAGGAAAAAATAGAAATTTCGCTAAAATTATCCGTTTTCGTCCCTTTTTTCGGTAATATCGTTATATAATGATAAAAAAAGGAAACGAGTAAATTGAGGAAAAAGTATAAATTTTATTAAAATTATCCGTTTTCGTCCCTTTTTTAGGTAATTTCGTCATAAAATGAGGAAAAAAACGAGTAAATATATGAAAAAAAATGAAATTTCGCTAAAATTATCCGTTTTCGTCCCTTTTTTCGGTAATTTCGTCATAAAATGAGGAAAAAAACGAGGAAATAGAGGAAAAAAAAGAAATTTCGCTAAAATTTTCTTTTTTCGTCCCTTTATTCGGTAATATCGTAATAAAATGATGAAAAAAGGAACGAGTAAATTGAGAAAAAAATAGAAATTTCGCTAAAATTATCCGTTTTCGTCCCTTTTTTCGGTAATTTCGTCATAAAATGAGGAAAAAGAACGAGCAAATAGAAGAAAAAATAGAAATTCCGCTAAAATTATCCGTTTTCGTCCCTTTTTATGGAAATTTCGTAATAAAATGAGGAAAAAAAACAAGTAAATAGAGGAAAAAAAAAGAAATTTCGCTAAAATTATCCGTTTTCGTCCCTTTTTTCGGTAATTTCGTCATAAAATGAGGAAAAAAAACGAGTAAATAGAGGAAAAAAAAAGAAATTTCGCTAAAATTATCCGTTTTCGTCCCTTTTTTCGGTAATTTCGTCATAAAATGAGGAAAAAAAACGAGTAAATAGAGGAAAAAATAAAAATTTCGCTAAAATTATCCGTTTTCGTCCCTTTTTTCGGTAATTTCGTCAAAAAATGAGAAAAAAAAGTAAGTAGAGGAAAAAATAGAAATTTTTGTAAAACTATCCGCTTTTGTCATTTTTTTTCGGTTATTTCGTCACAAAATGAAGAAAAAAAACGTCTAAATATAGGAAAAAATTTAAAATTCGCTAAAATTATCCGCTTTCGTCTCTTTTTTCGGTAATTTCGACATAAAGTGAGGAAAAAAAACGAGCAAATTGAGAAAAAATTGAAATTACGCTAAAATTATCCATTTTCGTCCCTTTTTTGGGTAATTTCGTCATAAAATGAGGGAAAAAAAGGAGTAAATTGAGGAAAAAAATAAAAA
The DNA here is from genome assembly GCA_947579665.1 of Sympetrum striolatum. Taxonomy (NCBI): domain Eukaryota; kingdom Metazoa; phylum Arthropoda; class Insecta; order Odonata; family Libellulidae; genus Sympetrum; species Sympetrum striolatum. The sequence goes on from CANPUZ010000004.1 coordinate 1,281,809, forward strand.
TTTCGCTAAAATTATCCGTTTTCGTCCCTTTTTTCGGTAATTTCGTAATTAAATGATGAAAAAAAACGAGTAAATTGAGGATAAAATAGAAATTTCGCTAAAATTATCCGTTTTCGTCCCTTTTTTCGGTAATTTCGTCATAAAATGAGGAAAAAAAACGAGGAAATAGAGGAAAAGAAGAAATTTCGCTAAAATTATCCGTTTTCGTCCCTTTTTTCGGTAATATCGTAATAAAATGATGAAAAAAGGAACGAGAAAATTGAGAAAAAAATAGAAATTTCGCTAAAATTATCCGTTTTTGTCCCTTTTTTCGGTAATTTCGTCATAAAATGTGGAAAAAAAACGAGCAAATAGTAGAAAAAATAGAAATTTCGCTAAATATATCCGTTTTCGTCCCTTTTTATGGAAATTTCGTAATAAAATGAGGAAAAAAAACGAGTAAATAGTGGAAAAAAAAAGAAATTTCGCTAAAATTATCCGTTTTCGTCCCTTTTTTCGGTAATTTCGTCATAAAATGAGGAAAAAAAACGAGTAAATAGAGGAAAAAATAAAAATTTCGCTAAAATTATCCGTTTTCGTCCCTTTTTTCGGTAATTCCGTCATAAAATGAGGAAAAAAACGAGTAAATAGAGGAAAAAAAAAGAAATTTCGCTAAAATTATCCGTTTTCGTCCCTTTTTTCGGTAATTTCGTCATAAAATGAGGAAAAAAAACTAGTAAATAGAGGAAAAAATAAAAATTTCGCTAAAATTATCCGTTTTCGTCCCTTTTTTCGGTAATTTCGTCAAAAAATGAGAAAAAAAAAGTAAGTAGAGGAAAAAATAGAAATTTTTGTAAAACTATCCGCTTCTGTCATTTTTTTTCGGTTATTTCGTCACAAAATGAAGAAAAAAAACGTCTAAATATAGGAAAAAATTTAAAATTCGAAAAAAATAGAAATTTCGCTAAAATTATCCGTTTTTGACCCTTTTTTCGGTAATTTCGTCATAAAATGAGGAAAAAAAACGAGCAAATAGTACAAAAAATAGAAATTTCGCTAAATATATCCGTTTTCGTCCCTTTTTATGGAAATTTCGTAATAAAATGAGGAAAAAAAACGAGTAAATAGTGGAAAAAAAAAGAAATTTCGCTAAAATTATCCGTTTTCGTCCCTTTTTTCGGTAATTTCGTCATAAAATGAGGAAAAAAAACGAGTAAATAGAGGAAAAAATAAAAATTTCGCTAAAATTATCCGTTTTCGTCCCTTTTTTCGGTAATTTCGTCATAAAATGAGGAAAAAAAACGTCAAATAGAAGAAAAAATAGAAATTCCGCTAAAATTATCCGTTTTCGTCCCTTTTTATGGAAATTTCGTAATAAAATGAGGAAAAAAAACGAGTAAATAGAGGATAAAAAAAGAAATTTCGCTAAAATTATCCGTTTTCGTCCCTTTTTTCGGTAATTTCGTCATAAAATGAGGAAAAAAAACGAGTAAATAGAGGAAAAAATAAAAATTTCGCTAAAATTATCCGTTTTCGTCCCTTTTTTCGGTAATTTCGTCAAAAAATGAGAAAAAAAAAGTAAGTAGAGGAAAAAATAGAAATTTTTGTAAAACTATCCGCTTTTGTAATTTTTTTTCGGTTATTTCGTCACAAAATGAAGAAAAAAAACGTCTAAATATAGGAAAAAATTTGAAATTCGCTAAAATTATCCGCTTTCGTCTCTTTTTTCGGTAATTTCGACATAAAGTGAGGAAAAAAACCGAGCAAATAGAGAAAAAATTGAAATTACGCTAAAATTATCCATTTTCGTCCCTTTTTTCGGTAATTTCGTCATAAAATGAGGGAAAAAAAGGAGTAAATTGAGGAAAAAAATAAAAATTTCGCTAAAATTATCCGTTTTCGTCCCTTTTTTCGGTAATTTCGTAATTAAATGATGAAAAAAAACGAGTAAATAGAGGATAAAATAGAAATTTCGCTAAAATTATCCGTTTTCGTCCCTTTTTTCGGTAATATCGTCATAAAATGAGGAAAAAAAACGAGGAAATAGAGGAAAAGTAGAAATTTCGCTAAAATTATCCGTTTTCGTCCCTTTTTTCGGTAATATCGTAATAAAATGATGAAAAAAGGAACGAGAAAATTGTGAAAAAAATAGAAATTTCGCTAAAATTATCCGTTTTCGTCCCTTTTTTCGGTAATTTCGTCATAAAATGAGGAAAAAAAACTAGTAAATAGAGGAAAAAATAAAAATTTCGCTAAAATTATCCGTTTTCGTCCCTTTTTTCGGTAATTTCGTCATAAAATGAGGAAAAAAAACGAGTAAATAGAAGAAAAAATTAAAAATTCCGCTAAAATTATCCGTTTTCGTCCCTTTTTTCGGTAATTTCGTCATAAAATGAGGAAAAAAAACGAGGAAATAGAGGAAAAGTAGAAATTTCGCTAAAATTATCCGTTTTCGTCCCTTTTTTCGGTATTATCGTAATAAAATGATGAAAAAAGGAACGAGAAAATTGAGAAAAAAATAGAAATTTCGCTAAAATTATCCGTTTTCGTCCCTTTTTATGGAAATTTCGTAATAAAATGAGGAAAAAAAACGAGTAAATAGAGGAAAAAAAAAGAAATTTCGCTAAAATTATCCGTTTTCGTCCCTTTTTTCGGTAATTTCGTCATAAAATGAGGAAAAAAAACGAGTAAATAGAGGAAAAAATAAAAATTTCGCTAAAATTATCCGTTTTCGTCCCTTTTTTCGGTAATTTCGTCAAAAAATGAGAAAAAAAAAGTAAGTAGAGGAAAAAATAGAAATTTTTGTAAAACTATCCGCTTTTGTCATTTTTTTTCGGCTATTTCGTCACAAAATGAAGAAAAAAAACGTCTAAATATAGGAAAAAATTTAAAATTCGCTAAAATTATCCGCTTTCGTCTCTTTTTTCGGTAATTTCGACATAAAGTGAGGAAAAAAAACGAGCAAATAGAGAAAAAATTGAAATTACGCTAAAATTATCCATTTTCGTCCCTTTTTTCGGTAATTTCGTCATAAAATGAGGGAAAAAAAGGAGTAAATTGAGAAAAAAAATAAAAATTTCGCTAAAATTATCCGTTTTCGTCCCTTTTTTCGGTAATTTCGTAATTAAATGATCAAAAAAAACGAGTAAATAGAGGATAAAATAGAAATTTCGCTAAAATTATCCGTTTTCGTCCCTTTTTTCGGTAATTTCGTCATAAAATGAGGAAAAAAAACGAGGAAATAGAGGAAAAGTAGAAATTTCGCTAAAATTATCCGTTTTCGTCCCTTTTTTCGGTAATATCGTAATAAAATGATGAAAAAAGGAACGAGAAAATTGAGAAAAAAATAGAAATTTCGCTAAAATTATCCGTTTTCGTCCCTTTTTTCGGTAATTTCGTCATAAAATGAGGAAAAAAAACGAGTAAATAGAGGAAAAAATAAAAATTTCGCTAAAATTATCCGTTTTCGTCCCTTTTTTCGGTAATTTGGTCATAAAATGAGGAAAAAAAACGAGGAAATAGAGGAAAAGGAGAAATTTCGCTAAAATTATCCGTTTTCGTCCCTTTTTTCGGTATTATCGTAATAAAATGATGAAAAAAGGAACGAGAAAATTGAGAAAAAAATAGAAATTTCGCTAAAATTATCCGTTTTTGTCCCTTTTTTCGGTAATTTCTTCATAAAATGAGGAAAAAAAACGAGCAAATAGAAGAAAAAATAGAAATTTCGCTAAAATTATCCGTTTTCGTCCCTTTTTATGGAAATTTCGTAATAAAATGAGGAAAAAAAACGAGTAAATAGAGGAAAAAAAAAGAAATTTCGCTAAAATTATGTGTTTTCGTCCCTTTTTATGGAAATTTGGTAATAAAATGAGGAAAAAAAACGAGTAAATAGAGGAAAAAATAAAAATTTCGCTAAAATTATCCGTTTTCGTCTTTTTTTTCGGTAATTTTATAATAAAATGAGGAAAAAGAACGAGGAAATAGAGAAAAAATTAAATTTCGCAAAAATTATCCGTTTTAGTCCGTTTTTTTGGTAATTTCGTCATAAAATGAGGAAAAGAACGAGTAAATAAAGGAAAAAATAGAAATTTCGCTAAAATTATCCGTTTTCGTCCCGTTATTCGGTAATTTCGTCGTAAAATGAGGAAAAAAAACGAGTAAATAGAGGAAAAAAATAAATATTTCGCTAAAACTATCCGTTTTCATCCCATTTTCGGTAATTTTGTCATAAAATGAGGAAAAAAAACGAGTAAATTTTAAAAATAAATAAATATTTCGCTATAATTATCCCATTTCGTCCCTTTTTCGGTAATTTCGTCATAAAATGAGGAAAAAAATGAGTAAATAGAAGAAAAAATAGAAATTTCGCTAAAATTATCCGTTATCGTCCCTTTTTTCGCTCATAATTTGAATAAATTTGGGGAATAAAGGCAAATTGAGGAAAAAAATTAAATTTTCGCTAAATTTATCAGTTTTCGTTGCTTTTTTCGCCCTTTATTTGATTAATTGTAGGAAATAAAGGCAAAATAGAGTAAGAAATTCAATTTTCGCTAAAATTATCACTTTTCGTTGCTTTTTTCGTTCATAGTTTGAAAAAATGTAGAAAAAAAAACACAATAGAGGAAAAAAATTGAATTTTCGCTAACATTATCAGTTTTCGTTGCATTTTTCGCTCATAATTTTATTAAATGTAGGAAATAAAGACAAAATAGAGGAAAAAAAATTGAATTCTGCTAAAATTTTCAGTTTTTGTTGCTATTTTCGCTCATAATTTGATTAAATGTACGAAATAAAGGCAAAATACAGGAATAAAATTGAATTTTTGCTAAAATTATCCAATTTCGTTGCTTTTTTCGCTCATAATTTAATTCAATGTGAGAAATAAAGGCAAAATAGAGGAAAAAAATAGAATTTTCCGTAAAATTATCCGTTTTCGTCCCTTATTTCGTTAATTTCGTCATAAAATGAGGAAAAAAAACGAGTAAATAGAGGAAAAAAATAAGAATTTCATAAAATTATCCATTTTCGTCCCGTTTTTCGTTAATTTCGTCATAAAATGAGGAAAATAAACGAGTAAATAGAGGAAAAAATAGAAATTTCGCTAAAATTATCCGTTTTCGTCCCTTTTTTTGGTAATTTAGTCATAAAATAAAGAAAAAAAACGAGTAAATTGAGGAAAAAAATAAAAATTTCACTAAAATTATTCGTTTTCGTCCCTTTTTTCGGGAATTTCGTCATAAAATGAGGAAAAAAAAATTCGCTAAAATTATCAGTTTTCGTCCCTTTTTTCGGTAATTTTTTCAACAAATGAGGAAAAATAAACGAGTAAATACAGGAAAAAAATAGAAATTTCGCTAAAATTATCCGTTTTCGTCCCTTTTTTTCGGTAATTTCGTCATAAAATGAGGAAAAAAAACGAGTAAATACAGAAAAAAAATAGAAATTACGCTAAAATTATCCTTTTTCGTCCCTTTTTTCGGTAATTTCGTCATAGAGGAAAAAAAAACGAGTAAATAGAGAAAAAATAGGAATTTCATAAAATTATCCATTTTCGTCTCTTTTTATCGGTAATTTCGTCATAAAATGAGGAAAATAAACGAGTAAATAGAGGTAAAAATAGAAATTTCGCTAAAATTATCCATTTTCGTCCCTTTTTTCGGTAATTTCGTCATAAAATGAGAAAAAATCGAGTAAATAAAGGAAAAAATAGAAATTTCGCTAAAATTATCCGTTTTCGGCACTTTTTTCGGTAATTTCGTCATAAAATGAGAAAAAATCGAGTAAATAAGGGAAAAAATAGTAATTTTGATAAAATAATTCGTTTTCGGCCCTTTTTTCGGGAATTTCGTCATAAAATGAAGAAAAAAAACGATAAAAAAGAGGAGAAAATAGAACTTTCGCTAAAATTATCCGTTTTCGTCCCTTTTTTCGGTAATATCGTTATATTATGATGAAAAAAGGAAACGGGTAAATAGAGGAAAAAATAGAAATTTTATTAAAATTATCCATTTTCGTCCCTTTTTTAGGTAATTTCGTCATAAAATGAGGAAAAAAAACGAGTAAATATATGAAAAATAATGAAATTTCGCTAAAATTATCCGTTTTCGTCCCTTTTTTTCGGTAATTTCGTCATAAAATGAGGAAAAAAAACGAGTAAATACAGAAAAAAAATAGAAATTACGCTAAAATTATCCTTTTTCGTCCCTTTTTTCGGTAATTTCGTCATAGAGGAAAAAAAAACGAGTAAATAGAGAAAAAAATAGGAATTTCATAAAATTATCCATTTTCGTCTCTTTTTATCGGTAATTTCGTCATAAAATGAGGAAAATAAACGAGTAAATAGAGGTAAAAATAGAAATTTCGCTAAAATTATCCATTTTCGTCCCTTTTTTCGGTAATTTCGTCATAAAATGAGAAAAAATCGAGTAAATAAAGGAAAAAATAGAAATTTCGCTAAAATTATCCGTTTTCGGCACTTTTTTCGGTAATTTCGTCATAAAATGAGAAAAAATCGAGTAAATAAGGGAAAAAATAGTAATTTTGATAAAATAATTCGTTTTCGGCCCTTTTTTCGGGAATTTCGTCATAAAATGAAGAAAAAAAACGATAAAAAAGAGGAGAAAATAGAACTTTCGCTAAAATTATCCGTTTTCGTCCCTTTTTTCGGTAATATCGTTATATTATGATGAAAAAAGGAAACGGGTAAATAGAGGAAAAAATAGAAATTTTATTAAAATTATCCATTTTCGTCCCTTTTTTAGGTAATTTCGTCATAAAATGACGAAAAAAAACGAGTAAATATATGAAAAATAATGAAATTTCGCTAAAATTATCCGTTTCCGTCCCTTTATTTGTAATTTCGTCATAAAATGAAAAAAAAACGAGTAAATAGAGGAAAAAAATAGAAATTTCGATAAAGATTATCCTTTTTCGTCCCATTTTTCGGTAATATAGTCATCAAATGAGGAAAAAAAAACAAGTTAATTGAGGAAAAAATAGAAATTTCGCTAAAATTATCCGTTTTCGTCTCTTTTTTCGGTAATTTCATCATAAAAAGAGAAAAAATCGAGTAAATAAAGGAAAAAATAGAAATTTCTCTAAAATTATCCGTTCTCGGCCCTTTTTTCGGTAATTTCGTCTTAAATGAGGAAAAAAAAAAAGGCTAAAATTAACAGTTTTCGTCCCTTTTTTCGGTAATTTCCTCAAAAAATGAGGAAAAAAACTAGTAAAGAGAGGAAAAATTAGAAATTTATTGTAAAATAATCCTTTTTCGTCCCTTTTTTCGGTAATTTCGTCAAAAAATGGGGAAAAAAACGAGTAAATACAGGAAAAAATAGAAATTTCGCTAAAATTATCCGTTTTCGGTAATTTCGTCATAAAATGAGGAAAAAAAAATTCGATAAAATTATCAGTTTTTGTCCCTTTTTTCGGTAATTTCCTCAAAAATTGAGGAAAAAAAACGAGTAGATACAGGAAAAAAATAGAAATTTTTGTATAATTATCCTTTTTCGTCCCTTTTTTCGGTAATTTCGTCAAAAAATGAGGAAAAAACGAGTAAATAGAGGAAAAAAATAGAAATTTCGCTATAATTATCCGTTTTCGTCCCTTTTTTCGGTAATTTCGTCGTAAAATTAGGAAAAAAACGAGTAAATAGAGGAAAAAAATAGGAATTTCATAAAATTATCCATTTTCGTCCCTTTTTTCGGTAATTTCGTCATAAAATGAGAAAAAATCGAGTGAATAAAGGAAAAAATAAAAATTTCGCTAAAATTATCCGTTTTCGGCCCTTTTTCCGGTAATTTCGTCATAAAATGAGAAAAAATCGAGTAAATGAAGGAAAAAATAGAAATTTCGCTAAAATTATCCGTTTTCGGCCCTTTTTTCGGTATTTTCGTCATAAAATGAGGGAAAAAAACGAGTAAATAGAGGAGAAAATAGAAATTTCGCTAAAATTATCTGTTTTCGTCCCTTTTTTCGGTAATTTCGTTGTATATTGATGAAAAAAGGAAACGAGTAAATAGAGGAAAAAATAGAAATTTTTGTAAAATTATCCGTTTTCGTCACTTTTTTAGGTAATTTCGTCATAAAATGAGGAAAAAAAACGAGTAAATAGAGGAAAAAAATGAAAAATTCGCAAAAGTTATCCGTTTTCGACTCTTTTTTTAGTAATTTCGTCATAAAATGAGGAAAAAAAAACGAGTAAATGGAGAAAAAAATAGATATTTCGCTAAAATTATCCGTTTTCGTCCCTTTTTTCTGTAATTTCGTCATACAATGAGGAAAAAAAATCGAAATTTCGCTAAAATTATCCGCTTTCGTCACTTTTTTCGGTAATTTCGTCATAAAATGAGGAAAAAAACGAGTAAATAGAGGAAAAAATAGAAATTTCGCTAAAATTATCCGTTTTCGGACATTTCGTGACAAAATTAGAAAAAAAACGAGAAAATAGAGGTAAAAATAGAAATTTCGCTAAAATTAACCGTTTTCGTCCCTTTTTTCGGTAATTTCGTCATAAAATGAGGAAAAAAAAGGAGTAAATAGAGGAAAAAATAGGAATTTCATAAAATTATCCATTTTCGTCTCTTTTTTCGGTAATTTCGTCATAAAATGAGAAAAAATCGACTAATAAAGGAAAAAATAGAAATTTCGCTAAAATTATCCGTTTTCGGCCCTTTTTTCGGTAATTTCGTCATAAAATGAGAAAAAATCGAGTAAATAAAGGAAAAAATAGAAATTTCGCTAAAATTATCCGTTTCCGTCCCTTTTTTTGTAATTTCGTCATAAAATGAAAAAAAAAACGAGTAAATAGAGGAAAAAAATAGAAATTTCGATAAAGATTATCCTTTTTCGTCCCATTTTTCTGTAATATAGTCATCAAATGAGGAAAAAAAAACAAGTTAATAGAGGAAAAAATAGAAATTTCGCTAAAATTATCCGTTTTCGTCCCTTTTTTTGGTAATTTCATCATAAAAAGAGAAAAAATCGAGTAAATAAAGGAAAAAATAGAAATTTCTCTAAAATTATCCGTTCTCGGCCATTTTTTCGGTAATTTCGTCTTAAATGAGGAAAAAAAAATTCGATAAAATTAACAGTTTTCGTCCCTTTTTTCGGTAATTTCCTCAAAAAATGAGGAAAAAAAACGAGTAAAGAGAGGAAAAATTAGAAATTTATTGTAAAATAATCCTTTTTCGTCCCTTTATTCGGTAATTTCGTCAAAAAATGGGGAAAAAAACGAGTAAATACAGGAAAAAAATAGAAATTTCGCTAAAATTATCCGTTATCGGTAATTTCGTCATAAAATGAGGAAAAAAAAATTCGATAAAATTATCAGTTTTCGTCCCTTTTTTCGGTAATTTCCTCAAAAATTGAGGAAAAAAAACGAGTAAATAGAGGAAAAAAATAGAAATTTTTGTATAATTATCCTTTTTCGTCCCTTTTTTCGGTAATTTCGTCAAAAAATGAGGAAAAAACGAGTAAATAGAGGAAAAAAATAGAAATTTCGCTATAATTATCCGTTTTCGTCCCTTTTTTCGGTAATTTCGTCGTAAAATTAGGAAAAAAACGAGTAAATAGAGGAAAAAAATAGGAATTTCATAAAATTATCCATTTTCGTCCCTTTTTTCGGTAATTTCGTCATAAAATGAGAAAAAATCGAGTGAATAAAGGAAAAAATAAAAATTTCGCTAAAATTATCCGTTTTCGGCCCTTTTTCCGGTAATTTCGTCATAAAATGAGAAAAAATCGAGTAAATGAAGGAAAAAATAGAAATTTCGCTAAAATTATTCGTTTTCGGCCCTTTTTTCGGTATTTTCGTCATAAAATGAGGGAAAAAAACGAGTAAATAGAGGAGAAAATAGAAATTTCGCTAAAATTATCTGTTTTCGTCCCTTTTTTCGGTAATATCGTTGTATATTGATGAAAAAAGGAAACGAGTAAATAGAGGAAAAAATAGAAATTTTTGAAAAATTATCCGTTTTCGTCCCTTTTTTAGGTAATTTCGTCATAAAATGAGGAAAAAAAACGAGTAAATAGAGGAAAAAAATGAAAAATTCGCTAAAGTTATCCGTTTTCGACTCTTTTTTTTGTAATTTCGTCATAAAATGAGGAAAAAAAAACGAGTAAATATAGGAAAAAAATGAAAAATTCGCTAAAATTATCCGTTTTCGTCCCTTTTTTCTGTAATTTCGTCATAAAATGAGGAAAAAAAATCGAAATTTCGCTAAAATTATCCGCTTTCGTCCCTTTTTTCGGTAATTTCGTCATAAAATGAGAAAAAATCGAGTAAATAAAGGAAAAAATAGAAATTTCGCTAAAATTATCCGTTTTCAGCCCTTTTTTCGGTATTTTCGTCATAAAATGATGAAAAAAGGAAACGAGTAAATAGAGGAAAAAATAGAAATTTTTGTAATATTATCCGTTTTCGTTCCTTTTTTAGGTAATTTCGTCATAAAATGAGGAAAATAAAGGAGTAAATAGAGGAAAAAAATAGAAATTTCGATAAAGATTATCCTTTTTCGTCCCTTTATTAGGTAATTTAGTCATAAAATGAGGAAAAAAAAAACGAGTAAATAGAGGAAAAAATAGAAATTTCGCTAAAATTATCCGTTTTCGGCCCGTTTTTCTGTAATTTCGTCATAAAATGAGGAAAAAAAACGAGTAAATAGAGGAAAAAATAGAAATTTCGCTATAATTATCCGTTTTAGGAAATTTCGTGATAAAATTAGAAAAAAAAACGAGAAAATAGAGGAAAAAATAGAAATTTCGCTAAAATTATCCGTTTTCGTCCCTTTTTTCGGTAATTTCGTCAAAAAATGTGAAAAAAAAAACAAGTAAATAGAGGAAAAAGTAGAAATATTGGTAAAACTATCCGCTTTCGTCATTTTTTTTCGGTAATTTCGTCACAAAATGAGGAAAACAAAAGAGGAAATAGAGGAAAAAATAGAAATTTCGCTAAAAATATCCGTTTTCGTCCCTTTTTCGGTAATATCGTAATAAAATGAGGAAAAAAACGAGTAAATAGAGGAAAAAATAGAAATTTCGCTAAAATTATCCGTTTTCGGATATTTCGTGACAAAATTAGAAAAAAATTTAGAAAATAGAGGTAAAAATAGAAATTTCGCTAAAATAAACCGTTTTCGTCCCTTTTTTCGGTAATTTCGTCATAAAATGAGGAAAAAAAACGAGTAAATAGAGGAAAAAATAGGAATTTCATAAAATTATCCATTTTCGTCTCTTTTTTCGGTAATTTCGTCATAAAATGAGAAAAAATCGAGTAAATAAAGGAAAAAATAGAAATTTCGCTAAAATTATCCGTTTTTGGCCCTTTTTTCGGTAATTTCGTCATAAAATGAGAAAAAATCGAGTAAATAAAGGAAAAAATAGAAATTTCGCTAAAATTATCCGTTTTCGGCCCTTTTTTCGATATTTTCGTCATAAAATGAGGAAAAAAAAACGAGTAAATAGAGGAGAAAATAGAAATTTCGCTAAGATTATCTGTTTTCGTCCCATTTTTCGGTAATATCGTTATATAATGATGAAAAAAGGAAACGAGTAAATAGAGGAAAAAATAGAAATTTCGCTAAAATTATCCGTTTTTGGCCCTTTTTTCGGTAATTTCGTCATAAAATGAGAAAAAATCGAGTAAATAAAGGAAAAAATAGAAATTTCGCTAAAATAACCGTTTTCGTCCCTTTTTTCGGTAATTTCGTCATAAAATGAGGAAAAAAAACGAGTAAATAGAGGAAAAAATAGAAATTTCGCTAAAATTATCCGTTTTAGGAAATTTCGTGATAAAATTAGAAAAAAATCGACTAAATATAGGAAAAAATAGAAAATTCGCTAAAATTATCCGTTTTCGTCTCTTTTTTCGCTCATAATTTGAATAAATTTGGGGAATAAAGGCAAATTGAGAAAAAAAATTAAATTTTCGCTAAATTTATCAGTTTTCATTGCTTTTTTCGCCCTTTATTTGATTAATTGTAGGAAATAAAGGCAAAATAGAGTAAAAAATTCAATTTTTGCTAAAATTATCCAATTTCGTTGCTTTTTTCGCTCATAATTTAATTCAATGTGAGAAATAAAGGCAAAATAGAGGAAAAAAATAGAATTGTCCGTAAAATTATCCGTTTTCGTCCCTTTTTTCGGTAATTTCGTCATAAAATGAGGAAAAAAAACGAGTAAATAGAGGAAAAAAATAAGAATTTCATAAAATTATCCATTTTCGTCCCTTTTTTCGTTAATTTCGTCATAAAATGAGAAAAAATCGATTAAATAAAGGTAAAAATAAAAATTTCGCTAAAATTATCCGTTTTCGGCCCTTTTTTCGGTATTTTCGTCATAAAATGATGAAAAAAGGAAACGAGTAAATAGAGGAAAAAATAGAAATTTTTGTAATATTATCCGTTTTCGTTCCTTTTTTAGGTAATTTCGTCATAAAATGAGGAAAATAAAGGAGTAAATAGAGGAAAAAAATAGAAATTTCGATAAAGATTATCCTTTTTCGTCCCTTTATTAGGTAATTTAGTCATAAAATGAGGAAAAAAAAAACGAGTAAATAGAGGAAAAAATAGAGATTTCGCTAAAATTATCCGTTTTCGGCCCGTTTTTCTGTAATTTCGTCATAAAATGAGGAAAAAAAATCGAAATTTCGCTAAAATTATCCGCTTTCGTCCCTTTTTTCGGTAATTTCGTCATAAAATGAGGAAAAAAAACGAGTAAATAGAGGAAAAAATAGAAATTTCGCTATAATTATCCGTTTTAGGAAATTTCGTGATAAAATTAGAAAAAAAAACGAGAAAATAGAGGAAAAAATAGAAATTTCGCTAAAATTATCCGTTTTCGTCCCTTTTTTCGGTAATTTCGTCAAAAAATGTGAAAAAAAAACAAGTAAATAGAGGAAAAAGTAGAAATATTGGTAAAACTATCCGCTTTCGTCATTTTTTTTCGGTAATTTCGTCACAAAATGAGGAAAACAAAAGAGGAAATAGAGGAAAAAATAGAAATTTCGCTAAAAATATCCGTTTTCGTCCCTTTTTCGGTAATATCGTAATAAAATGAGGAAAAAAACGAGTAAATAGAGGAAAAAATAGAAATTTCGCTAAAATTATCCGTTTTCGGATATTTCGTGAGAAAATTAGAAAAAAATTTAGAAAATAGAGGTAAAAATAGAAATTTCGCTAAAATTAACCATTTTCGTCCCTTTTTTCGGTAATTTCGTCATATAATGAGGAAAAAAAACGAGTAAATAGAGGAAAAAATAGGAATTTCATAAAATTATCCATTTTCGTCTCTTTTTTCGGTAATTTCGTCATAAAATGAGAAAAAATCGAGTAAATAAAGAAAAAAATAGAAATTTCGCTAAAATTATCCGTTTTTGGCCCTTTTTTCTGTAATTTCGTCATAAAATGAGAAAAAATCGAGTAAATAAAGGAAAAAATAGAAATTTCGCTAAAATTATCCGTTTTCGGCCCTTTTTTCGGTATTTTCGTCATAAAATGAGGAAAAAAAAAACGAGTAAATAGAGGAGAAAATAGAAATTTCGCTAAGATTATCTGTTTTCGTCCCATTTTTCGGTAATATCGTTATATAATGATGAAAAAAGGAAACGAGTAAATAGAGGAAAAAATAGAAATTTCGCTAAAATTATCCGTTTTTGGCCCTTTTTTCGGTAATTTCGTCATAAATGAGAAAAAATCGAGTAAATAAAGGAAAAAATAGAAATTTCGCTAAAATAACCGTTTTCGTCCCTTTTTTCGGTAATTTCGTCATAAAATGAGGAAAAAAAACGAGTAAATAGAGGAAAAAATAGAAATTTCGCTAAAATTATCCGTTTTAGGAAATTTCGTGATAAAATTAGAAAAAAATCGACTAAATATAGGAAAAAATAGAAAATTCGCTAAAATTATCCGTTTTAGTCTCTTTTTTCGCTCATAATTTGAATAAATTTGGGGAATAAAGGC